>OY720183.1:3130000-4502500 GCA_963082885.1 Parascotia fuliginaria | reverse complement strand
GGGCACACTGCTTAAGCACCACTGCGGATATGCCGTCTGGCCCACTCGATTTATGGACGTCTAGAGAAAGCAATGCCCGCCGGACCTCTTTCTGTGTAAAACAGATTTCTGGCATTATAACGCCACACCAGGGGATGGTAGGTGGTGTGGCCTCTCCGTCGTCCATAGTCGAGTTAGAGGCAAATAGAGCGCCCAAGAGATCGGCTTTCGCTTTTGCACTTTGGGCCAAGTTATTATCCGGCTTACGAAGTGGTGGCAAAGACGACTGACAAAAATTTCCCTCGGCAGCTTTAGCAAGCGACCAGAAGGCGCGAGTCCCAGAGGGAAGGCTCGCAAGTCGCTCGCCATTTCTGCCGACGAATTCGGCTTTAGCCCTGGCAATTTCCTTTTTACTGGACCTCGAAGCAGCATTTAATTTGCGCTTCAAATCAGGCGCACAGAGATCCTCACGATTTCGAGCCGTAGTCCAAGTGTCTGTCTGTCTGTCTGCCTGTTTGTTACGGCTAATCTCTAAAATGACTAGAGCGATATTGACGGGACTTTTATTGGCAGGTAGCTGATGTAATAAGGAGTAACTTAGGCTACGTTTATTTTAGAAAAATTCTTTTATTTTAGTAAAATAAAGTAATGTTTGGGGTCAGCTACTTACTAAATAAATATACCTACTTACTAAAAGGGGCTGGCTACGATATTTGATTTATAAATTTTAATACATGTTAACTTAATTAATTGTATTGTTTGTAACAACCTCAAAAATGCAAAGCTTGTTCTACTGCGGCAATCTTGTTTTAAAAAGAAAATAAATACCATACTTTCCTTCAAATTACAGGCACAAAACAAACACGTTAATTATTAGCATTACAACTTTCGTAACCTTAATTACGAAGAGTTTAATGTCAGAAACCGATATTTAATTAAAAGTTGACTATCGAAAACAAAAGGTTTGGAAGCTTACTTGAATTGGATTCATTATTTCCTGTTCCCTTTTGTTTAGTAAATCTTAATTAATAGATCATTAATGAATTAATTAGGTTTTTTTTTGTAAAAGAAAACTGTGTTTTTTAGAAAATTTTACGGAGAAGATTGTACACTAATTATCTGCAAAACGTCAAAAATCTAATACAGTATTTTAAAACACAGTACATATTTAACATTTTTTTCGAAGCACCCGTCTACTAAACCGTAGAAGGAATAAAAATGATTTTTGTAAAACCAGTTACGTTTTGATTCAAGAATTATTCGGTGACCCAAAGTCATGTACCAGTTTTCCATAAAAGAAAGATTCAAACAAAATGAGTATAAAATTATTGTAATACTACTTTTCTGCAGCGCGGTTTCACCCGCGTCTTTGTTTACTGCTCTGCTCCCATCGCCATTAGCGTCATGTTACAGAACCTATAGCCTTTCTCAAGAACTGGGCTATCATACGCAAAAAGAATTATTTAAATCCGACTGATAGTTTTAGAGATTAGCGCGCTCAAACAAACAAATAAACAAACGAACTCTTCCGCTTTATATAATAGTATAGATTACTTTAAGCTACTTAAACGGAAGAGAAAGGAAATCTTATTTTCTTATTATCTTCTTATCTCGTAGGAGTCTTGGGCACTAGAATCATTTTCTGAAAAATAAAAACACTTGTAATTTAAAACTTATTTTAATGAGTTGCATTTTTTCTCTTTCATGCATATATATTTACAATAATTTATCAAAGCAAATTGTTATTTGAGGTTTCTTTAAAATATGACAGCATAAAGATTTATGCATATAGTATTCTAATTTATTTAGTATCAATATAACTATGTAAATATTAGAGTGATTTTTGCTTTAATATTTTGTAGAAGGATAATAATATTGTTTTGGTATTTAATTCTACTAATATTATAAATGCGAAAGTTTGTGTGTCTGTGTCTGTTACCACTCAGCGCCTAAACGGCTAAACCAACTTCGATGAAAATTAGTATAGTAAATAGATTAGGGGCAGGAGACGAACGTGGGTTACTTTTTATCCCTAAAAATGGGCCAGTTCCCGAGAGAGAAAAACACGTTTTAGCGCGGGTGAGGCCGTGGGATGCAGCTAGTAATTGAATAAGTGAAAGGAATTAAAAACAAATAATACCTTTAGCGTATGATCCTAATATGTAAGCACCTGTTTGCCGTATTTGGCTACTACAATAAATACAAAAAATATAGTACCATTTGTTTCCATGAAGAGAGAGTACACATAAACTACTGACACCTCAAATAACAAGTTACAAGCGTTACACAATCTTATTTGGCTAGTTCCAGTAGTTATTACTGTTTATCCTCTTAAGTATTAAGTAGCTTGAAGCTTTGCTACTGGACAATAAAGTTTTAACTGTACTTGACTGTTGAATAACATCTATTTTGTTATGTTTTATGACTTACTAGCCCGCAGTTCCGTCCGCGTGAATGTCGGTTATATCTCTGTTTACATTGACGATATTTCATCTCCTATTTCAACCCTTTAAGCCATTTTTATCGAAAAAAGATAGCCTATGTTGTTCCCCGAGGTATAATATATCTTTATAATAAATTTCATCAAAATCGGTTCAGTGGTTTAAGCGTGAAAGCGTAACAGACAGACAGACAGACAGACAGACAGAGTTACTTTCGCATTTATAATATAGTACGGAGAGTATGGACTACGACTGTTTCATGTTGGTTTTCAATCTAAACTAATATTAAAAGAGAAATGTTTTAATTTTTGTATATTTGTTTGTTTGTTTGCAACGTTTTAACTGAAAAACTACGTTATTGATATGAAAAATCTCATCTGTTACCTACATTTTTACTACATTTAATTACGAATGTAGCAGGAATATTATAAATTAGTAATATTTATAAAAAAATACTGCCTACAAGTACAACTTTACTTGAAGAGCTTCCAAATCATGTAACGCACTATTTGTAAGTAAAGAAAGAAAGGAATTATATTTATATAAAGCAATACAATAAAAAATATCTATATTGTAGTTTTGCTTTTACTGCTTTTCATATTGCACGGTCAAATTTTGCTACTGTCCACGTTTCATATTTTATCTATTCATCAAACGTGCAAAGTAATGATGAACTTGCATAATATTCAACATGATTAGCAGTAAAATATGACAATTAATATTGATTAACTTTGAATGAATATTAAGAGAAAGTATACTTTCTTGACCATATGCATAACGTCCCGGCAGGAGTAGGTAGAAATGTATTGAATCCTCGTTTTGCTATATATAAGTGCGCATGTAAGAAATACAAGTAAATAATACACGTTTTGCCTGCTATGTACATTGTGTACCTATTATCATATACCCATTACAAATAAAAAAAAAATATTTTTATATTAATTTTTTCAACGCGCTGATGTCTGAAACTGCCGTCGGATTTAAAAAAATCTTTTCGCGTGTGATAGCTCAGTTCTCGAGGAAGGTAATAGGCTATGTAACATCACGCTACTGGCGACGGGAGCAGAGCAGTAAGCAAAGACGCGGGTGAAACCGTGCTGCGGAAAGCTAGTATAAGTTTAAGACTAAGGTCGTCACATACGACGCCGGAATACGACGAAAAATGTTGGAAAGACGAAAATTGGGATACATAAGTCATGTCTAACAGTGGACATCTTTCAGCTGTTAAGAGGGTATTATAATAATAATAAATAATAATATCAGCCTATTTACTGTCCCACTGCAGGGCAAAGGCCTCTTCTCTAGAGAAGGTATGAGCATTAATCACCACGCTTGCTCAAGGCGGATTAGCAATTTCAGACATTTAAGTCCAGGTTTCCTCACGATGTTTTCCTTCACCGTCAGTCAGAAATGTCCATGATAAACTTAGAAAGTACATATGATTTGAAAAATCACATTGGTACTTGCCCGGATTCGAACCCACTACCTCGTGTTTACGAAGCGGGTGCCTAATCCACTGGACCATTTCGACTTCTGAGGGTATTATATTCTTTATTATCACATTTAGTGAAGGGAAATCTCGTAAGAAAGTTACGATGGCGATAAACTCTAAATGCATTTACTGACGACATCTTGTCATGTTCCGCATAAGCTGATTGCTATTATCCAATTTACGATGGTAACATCACTAATGTGAGTAAATGTATGCAATTACTTCATTTTTATTATGTTCAACAGAAAATGAAAGGTCTTTTTATGATGGCTGGTAGGTAGGTTTAGTTTCTTAATAACTATTTTATAGTATTTTGATGATTATAATATATTGGTTTATAGATTACTATTCAAAACTCCAACCTAGGGTTTTTATCAAAAAATCTCATCTTTTTCTGATCATGCGTGCCTATTAGATTTAGGGATGTTATTTTCTGTAGAGATGCTTCGCCTAATCAATTTTCTTTCTGTCCTTATTTACGTCTCAAAAACTGCTAGGCTTAATACAAATACAAATTGCTTGAATCACAAACGTATTTCGAAGAGGTAAATTGTGTATTTTACAAATGTTTGTCCTATGTGGGGATCGAACCATTGACATTGTACTCCAGCAATGACCAGACAACCTTAACCGCTAGATAAAAAAACCTGACATCCAACTACAAATACCGTTGTATACGTACTGAAGCTTAACGATACATTTCTTTCATTAAATTCGCACACTTTGACATTGTTCCTCAAATTGTTATGTTTCGTAAGATAATAGTGCAAATGTTGAGGTTTTATCAAATCATAATCGCATTCTCTTTAATTCTACAACACGAGGTCGGCATTACGTCACGCCTCTCACATAGACGATTAATGACAACATCGATTGACATACTAATAGTCAGGCGGTTTTCTGTTATGACTACTTCAGTAATAATACTAAATATTTTAAAAAAAAGATAAAATTTTTAAAATAAATAACAGTACTGACTTTTGAACCGTTAATTTAGATACAACTATTATTGTAAACAATGAAACTGATCTCTGAGCTAACCATTCAACAATCTAATAATATTTATTGGTTAAACTTTGTCTTGATAGCCGCAGTGCTTAAGCAGTGCGAATGTTCCGAGAGAGATTATGAGTTCGATTTCAACGTGGTATAAACCTTTTGACATCAGTGATGTCGAATCTGTTTGTGATTTATATCCATTGATTACGTTTGTAAAGACTCTTACAACAAAATAAAACTAAATCATAAAAGCTGCACCTAAAGTTTATGCCTATTAAGTACAATACAGATATAAACGTTTTCGCATTAAGGCAATTCTATTATGCTACAAAATTCTGATACTAATTACGACAAAAACTGTAAAATGACTAAGAATTAGTTAGTTGTTTATATACTTTTCAAACTGATTACCTCTTGGACGTAGGCATGCATGCGAATGCTCTGAAATCATTTAAAACAAATCACTTTCATCATCATCATCATACCAACCCGTTATTATTCCACTGCAGGGAAAGGCCTCTTCTCATACAGAGAAGGCATTGTTCTCAACGCTTGCTCTAAGCGAATTGGCAGTTCTAGACCTTTTTTATAATCACTTCAATACGTAGTAAGTAGATCCACACTGGCTACGCCGCCATAGTCGAGGCCACCATACAAGCAGTTTAAGACGATGGCTTATGGTATGGTGGCCACCACTTCTAGATTCCACTGAATGCTTACCATCAGGCGGGGTGGAGTCACTTTGATAGGCTAATATATAAAAAGAAAAACAACTTTATCTTACAACTAACTTTTGATTAGTTGTAGTGAAAGTTGTACGCATAATCTTCCCATATCGGTAACAAAGTGTAAGTACAATAGTACTGTTAATGGTGACCGTAAACAATGGGCAATAGAATCTAATAGTCGTCTATTACGTTTGATATTAAGGCTCATAAATGAATAATTGACTGTAAAAGTCCTAACGATCATAATCGGAGATAAACGATAAATCAAATTAATTAATTCATTCATTAAATTGTAAGAATGTCACACACGTTTGACTTAAGATATACTAGACTATTATCTGTAGCATTACAATAAGTAAGGGAGCGTAAAAACAGCATCTCATAAATCCGCAACAGTGGCAGCGACGGCGACTATACCAGCAGTTTAAAATGATGGACTGTATACCATCAGGCAGAGTTGAACTCGTGAATTTTTGTCAACGCCACCTCATTTACTCTTCGAACAAAATTTTTTGTAGCTAAAATTGTCTTACTGTTCTATACGAATAATTTACGACTTTTACACTGTTGTGTGAGTCAAGCACTTAACTCGTAGTAGCGCTACTGTTTGCAAGAAGCTGACTTACATACTAATGTGGAGACGAATTACTGAAACTAGTTCTTCGGTACATACGGAAAGTACGCGGGTGAGAAAATTAAAACATTCCACCAAAACAAAAACTTTTACCAAACAGTTTATTCATTATCGACACAAATTTGAGATTTAAAGATAATTTTGTCATTTTTTACTTATATTATTGTAACAAGATTAAAAGGGTGTTTAGGAAACTACTTTAGTTTAGGCCACTTCAGTAGCGAGACTTCCATTTTGACAGCGCTGTCAAAACAAATATTTTTCAATGTTCATTTCGAAAATATTAATTAATTAATGTTTAATTTACAAAATGTATAATTCATGGCCTAAGGACAAAAGTAAATTGCTGACAGGATTTCCTAAAATGGCGCCCACTAGGTGACAGCACCAAAGCATCAGGTCTAGCTGTCAAGGGCTTTTTGAAAGTTAGGAAGAAAGTGTTGGCGAAAATTTCCTAAACACCACCATTCAAAATCTTCCTTTTTTCCACTGAAGTGGGATATGTTTAGTAATTTTATTAATAGTTTTATGAAATGTCTCTCATTATAACTAGAATGGTTCATCGCTGATTGTAACGATGCAACGTTTTATAATTATGTTATGATCGTCAAAGACGTCTCAAAAAAAGAGGTTTTTAAAACTCATACATTTAGAGACATATCCAGTAGCTGATGTTTTCTAATTAATAGAGATTGGTAGACAACCGGATTACATACTTTTATTTGATGGTATACGTAACCAGTGTCATTCTTAGTCAACATACGTCATAGATCCTTTAAAAAACAAGATTAACATTTAAATGTGTTTGCTAGTGATTTATATAAATAAAGATAATAGTTATTGTAAAACTTATAGCATGGTCTATTAGTTTGTGAATAGAGAAACTATTGTGCTTTTGCCTCCAAACCTCTCCGTCTGTTTAGTGATAGTCCGTATCATCGGAAACCCGGAGGCTACTAAGACCCTTGAGCCTTTACAGCTGCGAAGAGACATCGCCTCAATGGCCGTCTTCTATCACCTTTACCATGGAGAGTGTTCTGAAGAGCTCTTTGAATTAATCCCACCCTCTCCCTTTTTATCCAGAACAACACGTGCGGGACTAAAGTGCCACCCTTTCACAGTGGAATCTAAATTGTCTCGAACCAAACGGTTCAGCACTTCATACTTTTGTCGCTCAATTAAAGCCTGGAACTCTTTGCCAGCGCATGTGTTCCCATCTAATTTTGATCCTGGGTCTTTTAAGCGGGGCGTGAAAAAGCATCTCACTAAGCCGCCATAGTGGAGGCCACCATACCAGTAGTTTGGCTTTTGGAATGGTGCCCGCCACTTCTGGATTCCACTTACTGCTTACCATCAGGCAGAGTGGAGTCACTTTGGTAGGCTAATAAAAAAAAAAAAAAAAAAAAAAATTTATATTTCCAGAGCGTGGGACAGCAATAGCTAAGTGATATATCTTTATACCCTACCTTGCTTATACATCCATTAGTGGCATAAAGTACCAGCCATCTCATATCTGTGGTAAGCTCTTCTTCTCCTATTGGAAATGAAATACATTTATTTAAATCTTCTGTGGAATCTTCTGTAAAGTATATTTTGTTTCTTTACTTTACTTTCTTAGACATAAAATTTCTGCAGATGTTTTCTTCACCATTCGTCAAGAATATTAAAGGTACTTACAGATGGAATGCCATATGTTTTTGTCATAAACACAATTGCCGCATTAGAGAACAAGCTTTATGGTACTATACAAACAGACTCGAAAGCATATTTTTGTGAATTACACAAAGATTTGTTTCGTTTAGAAATCGAACCCAACCTCTTGCATAGCAATCACACGCGTTCGTGTTACTATTCTGAAACAGAGACAGTAAAATAATAAAACACAGTAATATTGCATTAACAAGTAATAATATGTTATTAAAAAACAAAAATCTGCCTCAAATAAAGTGAAAAGAAAGAAACTCGTGCTGACGCTATATTAAAATATTGTGTACCCTATGTCCCTCACACAATTCATACGAATCTAATGACACCTCATATGTTAAAATCCATTAAGCCATTTATGCTGTAGACCGTGCCAACAAATAGACAAACATACTCACAAACATAAATATACATACATACATGTATACGCTCTAAAACATAACTCTTCTTGACTGAGGCAGTCCGGCAAAAATATCGCACAAGGAAGTACTTAACTTTCTTTGTGTTCGGTACAAATGTGAGATTGATAACCATAGGTCATCATAACAACACAAATTCGACCCTTAATCTAAATTATGCTTAAAATTACCGTAATGACTTATCTCTCTTACGTATTTTACTGCGGGCGTGGTATATTTACGTAAATATTTACGCAAATACACCGTGTAAATAAATTACATGGTTAAAATTTTGTTGGCTTTTACCCGCGAGGCAAAATGTTTGCCCTTTCAAAACAAACTAACTTTTTGTTTATGTATAACTTACGGGTACAAAATATAAAATTTAACAGCAATGAAAATTATCGTTTATTGAATAGACCGGTAGCAGGTGTGTAACAAAAATCATATCATTTCTTATTGTTGGGTTAGGTTGGTATGTGGTGACTGGTGACTCAAGAAATACCAGATACGGACCAGCGCCACTACCTTACTCTTAACTCTTACTGAAGTTGAAGGAAAACCAATAAATTTACAATATAATACACTTGTATATATATGTACTACGATAGTAATAGGGTCTCATTAAAAAAAAAATTCGACTTGTTCATGATCGCTATTTTTATGCTCTTATTATAGCCTAATAACACCCCTTTAATCAAAAAAGTCAGTCACGAAAATCATTAAATTACCAGCCTATAAAAAAATAAATTAAGTAATCAAAGGTGAAGAATGACTGAAATACTACTTTGGTTGTGTAGTGTTTTTAACACTACATACCCAAGTAGTACTATTTCTAACTTCTGTTACCGCTAGCCTGCACTATCCCACTACTGGGCCACGACCTTCCTTTACGACCTCCATAGTTTTCGGTCCATAGTCAAAGTGCTTCATTTCTTATTTAAACTTTTCTTATAATATATAAAAGTTATCTATTAAATTGACCATTATTACTTATTTATTTGTTTATTGAACAGAGGGCCTAGACAAGTGACATAAATGCTAATAGAATAGAACAGATTAAAAAATATAGGTATTGAATTGCTGACTACTGGCTGACGACAATGTTGCGTATTTCAATCCCATACATTTAAGCCATATGTCTAGACCCCCAGAACGGTATAAACCACTTACACTATTCATACAAATTAAACCTAACTATGACAAATAAAGTGACCTAGAAACGCAACCGTATAATAGCAATTTCGACCATATGCAACAAAATTACCTTACAAGTTATATACAAAGTATCAACTACATAATACTAGAAATAGTAAAGCCTATTTGGGACCACAGTAACATTACTTGAATACATAACCGCGAGCCTTAGAAAGGCCAGGTCGTTACATCTTTACGCTAACTTGCAATAGCAGTAATGTAGTACCATAAACGAAATATTACTAGTTAGTTCTAAAGAAATTGTTTGTTTGTTTGTATTTTCAAGGGAGATGCTTTTAAACTGATGTTGTGCCATAGTAAGGCTATAGATATGTAAGTAAAATCTTTACAAAAGCTAATAATGAGAAATGACCTATCGATTAAATAGTTTTTAGTGATGACATATAGTAGGAATGCATTTTGGTAATGATTACGAAATTAATTTGTCCCCCTGTGACAGTAAAACAGTTGTATAATAAATGAACAGCGCCTCTTTTGTTTATTTTGAGTACTAAGTTTTATCGGCTGTCACCTGTAAAAAATGGCGGCAGTCGTCTCAACTCTCAAGCCAGCTAATACTATTCTTGGGTACTATTGTGATATGTATTCATTAATAAAATTACTAATAGCTATGTACTAAGATTGATGAATTACGAACGACCAAGTACAAAGAAACAAACAAACAAACTCTTTTAATTTATTTAGTAGTATAGAGTCAAAAAAGACGAATTCAATCACCCACCTAAAAGTATAACAGGGTTTTCTTAACGTCGCCATATTTTAGATATTTCTGAAGCCAAAATATTTCTCTGTGAAATTTGGCTGTATACAAACAATAAGTTTTTTAATCAACAAACCCAAGAACGGAACAACATACTGTTGATTAAAAGGACCGCAGTGAAGCTTGAACCCATAAAATAACAAGGTTTCTTAGTAACCAGGGTCTTGTAATCACATTCTATTTTTCCTGAACTTCATGCTTAATTTACTATTTAGCTCTGGAATGCTCTCACAACAGAGGATAATATTTTGCATTACTCTTTTAATATCGCACTGACTCTTTTTTAAAATGCCTAGAATTTATATACTGTTCTATTTCCTATGTTCTATATATCTATAAATAAGTATTTATAAAGCGAGAAATTAGAAATACAAAAAAACTGAAACAAAGCGAATCGTATCACTAGAGACTTCTAATTAGTAATACCCCAACCTAAAACCTCACGCCTCTTTTACTAAGGTGCCTAGGTTTAATTTACTATGGTCTACTTTTCCTAGGGACTCTAGATCTCGGTCCTATTAATACACATATCTGCCTACGACCTTTATAAGACTGCAATAATGCTGACAGTTTACCTAATTCTTTGGCAATGTTATTCGATATTTGAAAAAAAAAAAGAGTGTGTGTACTCATGTACTATTTTTATAATATTGTTGCGACGATTGCCTGTGCTGGAGCGTTCGCAAGTACTTACCTACTCGTGTACGACGAATACCTAAGCTCTAGAACGTTCGCAAGTACCTACCTACTCGTGTACGACAAATACCTACGCTCTAGAACATTCGCAAGTACCTACCTACACGCATACGACAAATACCTACGCTAGAACGTTTGCATGTACCTACCTACACATATAACAATAGACCATCGGCGGTAGGCATACCTACGCGTCGTAGCTAAGTACCTACACTCATTGTTCTGTGTTCGAGAATTGTCGGCATCTTTGTAGTAATAACTGGAAGGTTCTAGAAATCTATTGAAGGACTATAAAAAGGATTCGAACGTCGGCACTTCGTTCAGTTGTGAATACAGCGATCTCGAGCGAACATCTAAGTAATACGAAAGTTTACGAAGAGCGATATTCGAAGCGTGATAGTGCAGTATAAGTGTTTATTGCTTTATTTTGTTACTCTTAGTGTACTGTGTGAGTCTTAAATAAACTGATCATCGCGTAACTGGCATTTTACCTCGAACCCCATCCTGACACGTAACAATTGGTGACAGAAGTGAGAATGCCAGTCACACCACGCGACGAGGGAGTACGCACTCGACGACAGGCGGCGGTAGACGAAACTCGTGAACCATCGATTATGGCCGATACTGAAGAATCTGGCGCAGCAGTATTCAGTGATCCGGGCACTTCTGCGGCGTCGACGGGTATGGGCTCTGGCTTCGACATGTCGTCACTTTCAGCCGTTATACAGGAGGGCTAACGCCAAGCTGAAGAGCGCCAACGCCAAGCTAAAGAGCGCCAACGCCAAGCTGAAGAGCGCCAACGCCAGGCTATCCGAGAGGACCTTCAAGAAATGATGGACTCTAAGTTGGAAAGGTTCAACACCGTCATCAGTACTCTCCAAGAAGATGTTGAAGTGGTAAAAAAACGCACCAGCAAACATGATGAAATTCTCGAAGATGTCCAGACCACCATGAACCATCATGACAAGATGATTAAAGAGCTCCAGAACACCAAGGTCCTTTATTCAAGTACTACGCCCGTGGCCGCGGCAGTCACTTCCGGAGGTCCCAAGTTTAAACTTCCCTCCTTTGACGGCTCGTCTTCCTGGACGGCCTTTCGACACCAGTTCGAAGTAGTTGCCAAAGGAAATGGGTGGGAAGATGATCACGCACTGACGGCGCTTACTTTGGCACTTAGAGGGGATGCACTGCTGATCCTAGAGAACTTACCTGCTGACCGACGAAACTTAGACGCACTCCTGAAGGCATTGGAAGCTCGATTTGGCGATAAGCACCTGGAGCATGTTTATCGAGCTCAGCTGAAGGATCGAACTCAGAAGTCGAGTGAGGGACTTCAACAATGGGCTGCTGAAATTGAACGTCTGGTACGACGAGCGTATGCCTCCAGTACATCATCTGTGGACCACATAGTTGTGCAAGCTTTCGTGGACGGCATAAGAGAGTTTGAGGTCAGAACAACTGTTCGGTTGGCACACCATACATCTTTAGAAGCGGCCTTAGCACATGCCCTTGAGGTGGAAGCTGTGCGAAACGACTACAAGTCGCATAAAGTACGGGAAGTTGTTGCAGCTGCTAGACCACGAGGTGAGCCTATGTGCTACGGATGCGGCAAGCGGGGCCATATCCGAATCAACTGTCCAGACCAGAGAAGAAGTAGAATGGTGTCAGCTACTACTCAGGTTGATGCTAGTCAAGATCCGTTACGTCAAGCCCCCACAGTGCAAGTATCACAGGCATGTGACGGTAATAGCCTGGTAACAGCTGGAGAAATCAATAGTAAACCTGTTCGCTTTACGATAGATACGGGCGCGTCGAAGACCATCGTACGACCAGAACTTCTGCGGCGAACAATTCAGTAGGAAGACGCACGACCATCTTGCAAATTGCAAACAGCGACTGGCCAGCCAGTGACCGTCCTCGGAGCTACAGATGTGAAGATCAAACTAGGAGAGAAGATTTATCATCAATCTGTTTTGGTGGCGAGCATAACGGATGACTGCATTATCGGCTTAGACTTCCTACGAATGCAGCAGTGCGTTGTCGATATTGCTAAAGGTGTTCTAAGCTTCCCAGATCAAGAAGTCTTTCTGGAAGGCTGTTCTTCGATAGCGGTCTACAGTGCCAAAACGGTAACCTTGGCACCGAGGTCAGAAACCTTAGTCGACGTAAGGTTCCCTGAGGGTGTGACTGCTGATCGTTGCGTCATGGTGGAAGATCCTGGGCGCTATACCAGTCTAATTACAGCCAGAACTTTGGTTATGACTAGAAGTGGAGCAAAAGTTAAAATTGCCAACCTCAGCAATTCGGCGATGTTATTACGGAAGAACGCGATCGTTGGACGATGTGAGGCTGTGAGCAGTCTGAGGAAGATCCTAGAGAACGTCCAGACTGCCTCTTCGGAAAATCATATGGGCCCATTGCTAGAGACCACGAAGAAAAGTTTGTCACCCAACGAATATCGGGAAGCAGAGAAGCTGCTACTGGGCTACAAGGACATTTTCACTAAAGAAGAAAACGACCTTGGAAGAACGGGGTTAGTGAAACACCCGATCGACACAGGTGCTACACAGCCTATTAAACAAAGACCTAGACGAGTGCCACTAGCAAAAGAACAAGAAGTAGCTGAGCTGATTGGGAATATGGCACGAACCAAGATCATAGAGCCATCATCCAGCCCATGGTCTTCACCTGTGGTACTCGTGAAGAAGAAAGATGGCAGTACTAGGTTTTGTGTAGACTACAGGATGCTGAATAACGTGACCAAGAAAGACAGCTATCCTTTGCCCCGTATTGACGACACTTTGGACATGCTTGGAGGCATGAAGTGGTTCTCTACGGTAGATCTGAAAAGTGGCTACTGGCAAGTGGAACTCCGGCCAGAAGATAAGGAGAAGACTGCATTTACCACCGGTACTGGCAAAGGCCTGTGGCAGTTCCGGGTAATGCCATTTGGATTGTGTAATGCACCAGCTACGTTCGAAAGGCTTATGGAACGCGTACTAGTGGGTCTTTTGGGAGATGCCTGTCTGGTGTACTTAGATGACGTAATAGTTATGGGACGCAGTTTCACGGAACATCGCAGGAATCTTGAGAAAGTTTTTAAGAGATTTCGTGAATCAAATTTGAAACTTAACCCGAAGAAGTGCGCCTTTTTCAAGAAAGAAGTTTCGTTCTTAGGCCATATTATTTCGGATAGAGGTGTTCGAACGGACCCAGACAAAATAAAAGCGGTGCAAGAGTGGCCTGTACCAAAAACTAAAACCGAAGTAAGAGCTTTCCTGGGCCTCAGTGCTTACTACCGGCGTTTTGTGAAGAACTTCTCTGAAGTAGCCAAGCCATTACACCACTTGACAGAAGAGAAGAGGAACTTCGTTTGGGATTCGGATTGTCAACGTGCATTTACACGACTCAAAGAGTTGCTGTGTTCAGCTCCAGTCCTGTGCTACCCTAATAGAGAAGGCAGATTTATTGTGGACACAGACGCCAGTAATACTGGAATCGGAGGTGTGTTATCTCAGGAGCAAAATGGACAGCAAGTGGTCATCGCCTACTTCAGCAAGTCTCTATCGAAGCCTGAGAGAAACTACTGTGTAACTCGGCGTGAATTACTAGCAGTTGTGAAGACCTTACAACACTTTAATAAATACTTGCTGGGAAGAGAGTTCACACTACGAACAGACCATGCAGCACTGAAGTGGTTACTCCAGTTCAAGAATCCTGAAGGCCAAGTCGCGAGATGGATCGAACAACTACAGGAGTACAACTTTGTAATAGAACACCGCAGTGGAAAGATTCACTCCAACGCTGATGCCTTATCGCGACGTCCATGCACCCAGGATTGCAAACACTGCCTGAAGCATGAGTCCAAGGAGGTAGTGAAAATTGTCAGGACTCAGGGGACCGATGAATCCTGGGACAAAGAGGAAATTAGTAAGGCACAGAAAGAAGACAGAGATCTAAAATTAATAATGGACTGGAAGGCTCAGGGTCGGAAACCAAAATGGCAGGACGTATCAGCCGCAAGCCCAATTACGAAGGCCTACTGGGCTCAGTGGGACAGTCTGAGTTTGGAACAAGGCGTGCTATATAGAAAGTGGGAATCACCTGACGGGAAGGACCAAGTTCTACAGATGGTGATCCCGAGAAACAAAGTTGCACCTGTTCTGCGCTTGGTGCATGATGGTGCATCGGGAGGGCATCTTGGTGTGAAGAAGACTTTGGTAAAGGTGAGAGAACGGTTCTACTGGGTACGCTGTCGGGAAGACATCGAGGAGTGGTGCAGAAAGTGCTCTACGTGTGCTTCGGTAAAAGGACCTCGTACTAGATCAAGAGGCAAGCTACAGCTGTACAGTGTCGGAGCCCCATGGGAGAGGATTGCCATTGACGTAGCTGGACCATTTCCCGTGACAGAAGACGGCAACCGCTTTATAGTAGTAGTCCAAGATTACTTCACCAAATGGCCTGAAGTGTTTGCGACACCAAACCAAGAGGCTCAGACCGTGGCTAAAAAGTTGATCCAGGAAGTAGTGTGTCGATTTGGTGTGCCGTTGGAACTGCATAGTGACCAGGGAAGAAATTTTGAGTCAGCCCTATTTCAAGAGATGTGTAATTTACTCGGCATACACAAAACACGGACAACACCAGCGCACCCGCAGTCTGACGGCATGGTAGAACGGTTCAACCAGACATTGGAAAACCATCTGGCCAAGGTTGTCGAAGACCATCAACGAGACTGGGACCGTTACATTCCACTCTTCCTGTTATCATATCGGTCCGCGGTTCATGACACTACAGGATTTACACCGGCCAAAGTCAACTTCGGAAGAGAGATACGCCTACCAGTAGACTTGATTACCGGAACACCTCCTGATACGCCAAAGCCGACAGTAGAATACGTCGCAAACTTGCAGGCACAGCTGGATAAGACACATGATCTAGTGCGAGATAACAACCTCAAGGCTAGTGAGAAGATGAAAACTCGTTATGACAGGAAAGCAAGTACTCATGGCTTCGAGGAAGGTACGCTCGTGTGGTTACATAATCCTCTCAGGAAAATCGGCAAGTCACCGAAGCTACAGGCCCGCTGGGAGGGTCCCTATAAAGTGATCACAAGGATCAATGACGTGACATATCGCATAAGACAAGGCGATAGAAAGAAGCCGAAGATCGTCCACATCGATCGACTAGCACCCTATCACGGTTCTAACGCTGCTCGGGACGAGCATGATTAAGAGGGGGGCAATGTTGCGACGATTGCCTGTGCTGGAGCGTTCGCAAGTACTTACCTACTCGTGTACGACGAATACCTAAGCTCTAGAACGTTCGCAAGTACCTACCTACACATATAACAATAGACCATCGGCGGTAGGCATACCTACGCGTCGTAGCTAAGTACCTACACTCATTGTTCTGTGTTCGAGAATTGTCGGCATCTTTGTAGTAATAACTGGAAGGTTCTAGAAATCTATTGAAGGACTATAAAAAGGATTCGAACGTCGGCACTTCGTTCAGTTGTGAATACAGCGATCTCGAGCGAACATCTAAGTAATACGAAAGTTTACGAAGAGCGATATTCGAAGCGTGATAGTGCAGTATAAGTGTTTATTGCTTTATTTTGTTACTCTTAGTGTACTGTGTGAGTCTTAAATAAACTGATCATCGCGTAACTGGCATTTTACCTCGAACCCCATCCTGACACGTAACAATATTATAAGAAGTTATGCTTCTTTGGCGTAACAATCCAAAAATGCCAAATAATAACACAACGCATACATACATAAATATACATAAATAGCGTGCAACAATAATTAAAAATCATAAAATATAATTAAAATAAAAGAAAACAAAAAATATGTATTAGATAATAATGTAATAATTTATAATTTGCAATGTAAATAAATTATACATACCGACAGTTAACCTCAAATCTATAAATGCACTTAAAACAGTATATTAAAACCATTTTTACTACTAATATTCAAAATAAATATTTTTACTGATAAATGATCAATAAAAAATATCTATCACCGTCTTATATATAATTGAATTGATATAAACGCCAATATATTTTTTATTTATTCACACTGATTATTTGTACTGGTACGACACACAAAGGTTCGCAACTAACTTCAGGGTGTAAAAGGTTCGCAACTTTATTCTGTCGGTGTGCGCGCACATCGTAAAAATTCACTCTCATCATTTTTCCCAATCGCGCCAAAAGAAGTATAACTTCAAAAATAAGACAAATGAAACCACAGAAAAGTTTATATACATGCCTAAACATTAAGCACATTTATAATATAAAAATGAATCGCTGAATGTGTTGCTAAGCGCAAATCTCGAGAGCAGCTGAATCGATTTTGCTAATTCTTTTTTTATAACATTCCTTGAAGTACGTTATTTTTAGGATTTTCTCTAAATTTTTTAGAAAATCCTAAAAATAAAAGAAAAAAAAACGCTTCTATATTCCCATACAAACATATTTTTGTTTATCCCAAAATGTGTAAAAAAATGTCCACCCAGGCGAAGCCGGGGCGGGCCGCTAGTAATAGATAGTTGTTTTTATTATTATAGGCTTCTTATGTCATCGAGTTGTAGTATTTGAACTATGACTTTAAGATCGTATCGGTTTGAGGAAAATATCTAGAATTGGTCCAGCAATTGTCCGACAAGATGATACAAGCATACTTACATAAGAACTTACTCATTGTATGTTAAGTGGGTAATAAACCTAAATGCGGTTGAGGGTTCGAGAACGCCAAATATCACAGTGACTTTTTGATCTGTAAAAAATTCTTTTGTAGATGAGTATAATTTACACCCACGAGATGTATGTTTGTAAATTCGATACAAGGCTTGTCCCTTACAGCCGGAGTTGGATTTAATGATTTTAAAGTTAAAATAGATTTTAACATTAAATTTACACAAAATATTTCAAGCGTCGAAATTTTTGTAAATTTTATTTCTTAGCGTGTTGATGACAATCAGAAGGTACGACCTAGTAACCTATTTAGAAAACAAGAACTACCATTACCATATTAGATAAGAAAAGTATTGTTTATTGCCTACAGTGGTAGACGAGTCAACAAACCACCTGATGGTAAGTGATAACTGCTGCTCGTGGACTTCTGCATTGCGAGGGGCTCCCAAAGTCGCTTCTATATTTAACCAGCTTTACACGGCGCATGCTCTGCTCCCGTCGCCAGTTGCGTGATGTTACAAGCTATCATACGCAAAAATATTTTTTCAGGTTCAACTGGTAGTTTCAGAGATTAGCGCGTTCAAACAAACATACTCTTCCACTTTATATAATAGTATAGATGTTATGATTGAATGATGAGGTTGAACTAAGAGTTAAGTAACGGTGATTTATGTGATTTTATAAGTTTATCTTAAACCATTTTTTTTAACTTTAAATACACAATAAAGCAATCTGGACTAAGAAATAAAGCACAAAAAATTACTAGAGTCAAAGTGCGGTTAATACTCAAATTATGAGAAAAAGACCGATTCTTAAGAGTCAAAGTGCTTGTATTTATAGTTACTCAAATTGTGAGATCAAAGAAATATTGCATAAATTATTTACTCCTTTTAATACCAATTAATTGTGACACCAATTAAGTCGATAAACAATGTTAAAGCTAAGCAGGTGCAGGCGATTCCGGTAGTCTATACACGTTTAAAAATTCTTAGACAACACCCTATGTTAACTATTCTGGATTTTTCTTAGAAAGACCATGCCTTTTCTTCGAAACTCTGACTACACTGCATTTTTTATAAATTGATATTTGACCTACTTTTAAGTAATTCTAACTAAAATCAATCTAAGTGACTAATAGAATGTAATATTGACCCGACTTATAAAAAAGTGACGTATTTAAATTAAGCCAGTTTTGGGAAAATATTTCTAAATATAGATGCCATAAGGATTTGCTCTAGTTGCCGCATTATTTCTTAGAATAGTTATATATCTGACCTTTAGTTGTACCTATATTTGTTAGAGCTTGCCCCTCGTCCCTAGTGGGAGTACATGCAATCTACTTTAACGTACGGATAGTAAACATGTCTGCCTATCCTATATATCTTGTTTCTATTTACTCAAATGTTAAATAACGTGCAAGATTACGTATTGGAAAAATAACAACAACGATATAATTACCAGTAAATTTAAATATAACAGTTACATTAAACTAAGCTATTATTTTTCTTATTATTAAATAACCCAAATGGGTATTAGTGGGCTTTTTTAACATTCACTTACTGTTTTCCATTTCCATATAAAAATATTATGAACAGAAACAGTAATAAACACAGTTGAGGAAAACTCCTAATATTATTTAAATTGAACTAAAGAACATAAATGAAACATTCTTATAATTATAATATCAGAGTAATCTTACACAAAAGTAAATTCTCTTTACAAAATGTCTAAAATAGGAAAAAAATGTATTACTGGCGTCTATAAAGTATAAACTTAATACAAGTGAGAAATACAATTGGACTTAACATTAAAACAATACAGGAATGCATAAATTTAATTAAATAACATTAAACTGTCAACAATAGAAAATGATTATATCAAATCAATTTGTTGACATATCAATTATTGGCATAGACCAGCCTGTGAAAGTGTCCAAAGGCCGTACAAGATCCATATTGTTTTCACCGAAGAAGAATTGGACGGGTGTCATTAAAATCATAATTCTCGCATGGCCCGAAGGCCGAATCTTAGGAAGAGTCTGGGAGAGAGGCGTCGACGATCCACCGGTATATAAACCAACGGTCGGTGGTACAGAACATCACACAACCACGACACCTCCGTGAGTCAACATGAAAGCGTTCTTGGTAGGTATTCGTGTGCAGTGAAAGTGACTTGTGACCTGTGTGTGACCCACGCTCCTGTGACCGCGCTCGCTCGCGTTTCCTACTCGGATTGCTCTAGTGTCGCGATCGTTCGGCTCTATTCATCACGATGACGTTCAGTGCAAATGCATCGATTAATAATCGACGATTAATAAAGCCGAATAATCGATTAATAAAAATGTTTGTATCAGTGTTGTATATTTGTGCCGCAGGTATTAGCTGCCGTCGCGGCGCTCGGCTCGGCTAGACCCGAGGCGGGATACAGTTACAACGCGCCTGGAGGCGGCGGAGGATTTGGCGGCGGTCACGGTGGTGGCATAAGCTTGGGCGGAGGTGGCGGCCATGGAGGTTTCTCCTCCGGTGGTCTGAGCTCCAGCAGCTTCGGCGGCATTGGTGGCGGCGGTTTCTCATCAGGCGGCGGCTCCGGCTTCGGGGGTGGCTCCGGCTTTGGCGGCGGCTTCTCCTCCGGCGGCGGCTCCGGCTTCGGCGGTGGTGCCGGTTTCGGTGGCGGTTCTGGGTTCGGCGGAGGCGCTGGATTTGGCGGTGGCGCTATCGTCCAGAAACACATCTACGTTCACGTACCTCCCCCAGAACCTGAAGAACAACGTCCCCAAGTGATCAGTGGTGGTTCAATTCCCCAAAAGCACTACAAGATCATCTTCATTAAGGCACCGGCACCTCCCGCACCAGTCGCGCCTATCATCCCCGCTCAGGCCCAAAACGAAGAGAAGACCCTCGTTTACGTGTTGGTCAAGAAACCCGACGAACAGCCCGACATCACCATCCCGACTGCCACTCCCACTCAGCCCTCAAAACCCGAAGTTTACTTCATCAAATACAAGACCCAGAAGGACGGTGGTATTGGTGGTGGAATCGGCGGCGGCTCTGGCTTGGGAGGCGGCATTGGTGGCGGCATTGGCGGCGGTATCGGCGGTGGTCACTCCGGCGGTAGCATCGGTGGTGGCATATCTGGTGGTTCCATCGGCGGTGGTCACGGTATCTCCGGCGGCAGCATCGGCGGCGGTCACAGTGGATCCGGTGGCGTCAGCACCGCATACGGACCCCCTGGCCAGTCCGGTCCTTACTAAGCGCCGCGTCAAACGCGTTATATTGTGATACCTGCTCTGCCGGCGACAAACCTAGTTATAAGTAGAGAAAAAATTACGGTGCCTAAATGTATTTATGTAAATAGTAATTTTAATGTACTATAATTCTAGTTGTATTATAAAATTCTTATTTTTGCATAAAAAAAAGTTTAAACATAATATTTGATTTTATTGTGTACACCCAATACTCTCACACGCACACACGTGCGCTGGACATACCTAATAATAAAGCACAAGGTTGCCCAAGAACGAGATAAAATTTCAAAATTCCTCATCGCCCACTTAACACGAGATATATATTAACACATCAATATCATTAACTCGAAACATAAACAGGTGTATAGGTAGAAAGTAGTGTTTTCTCCTTTAGCGTGGGCGGCGCTTGCGCAACACGGGACAGACAGCTTGTGAGTTTGACCTCTGTTGCATAATGCAGTCAGAAAGAAGCTGTTTGCAACATCTGTATAGAAATTAAGAGAGTTTCGCTAAATATTACATTGCGCAATACACACCTATTACACTTCTTCACAATGCCGTTGCGTAAACCTTGACATTTGGGTATGTTTTCCCTTTTAGCGTTAATATGTCTATTATCCAGGGCTACCGCGACCAATAAAATTAAAATAACGATAAATTGTATTGCGATAATGACAAGTCATGCATATTGGCTCTTATTAAGCATACAAAAGAGAACATGCGAAAACAAATTTGACTCGTCGATTTTGTATTACGCAAAAATGTTGACACGGAAAGAATACGTTTTTATACTGAATATTTATAACATATGGTAAAAGTTTTGCAACTTCCTGGTGGGACGTGTTTGGACATGTCATTATTGTGTGATGTATGGAAAGTGCAGGCCAATATTAAATTAACAGCCTGAGATAAATCGTGTATAGCTGTACAAATATTTGATAAAACTAAATGACTTGATTCTCGAATTTCGTCAAGTATTTCGTTCGAAAGTTATGTAGATCGTATGATTTTTGTTTGAGTTTTCAAGCACATAATTTATTCAAATAACGATTTGAATTTTGGTTAATTTATTTAACATAATTTCTTTTAATATTTAAACAAAATACATTTATTAAAGTTTAATAATTATTTGATGTATATTTTATTATAAAACCTATACAACTGTATTCTTACTCATTACACACAATCTCGTTTGCCTTATACTATTTACAATACCAGCAATATTTCATTAAACACACATTCGCAAAACACAATTATTGATCAAGATTTGTTGGGTTAGCTCGTGACATACAAAGAAAACTATACATTATTAATTAATCCTAAATAGTTATGTAAATAGTGGAAATATTTGTTAAGGGACTGGTCCACCATGACCTAGAACATCACACTAATAAGCAATACCGTGCTCTCTTTATAAACATATAAGTTTTGTTGCCTACTAGACTCCCGTTTAAAATCAAATCAAAATCAAAAATATTATTATAATTAGGAGCTTACAAATATCTTTCTAGGGTCCATTTGCACGCGGAGCTGGGCAGAGTGGAGAGGAGTGTTTAAAATCTCCACTCAGCATAAGTGGAAATGCTGTGATTGGCCAATTCACGGTCCGTTCCTCTCCACTCCACCCAGCTCCGCGTCAGTGGAAACACACGCTAATAGTGCTGCAGTTGCTGTTTTTCCGCTAACTTTTTCCAAACTTTTTTAACAATTTCGTAAGCTTGTTATTAACAACTTAAGTTATTTTATAGTTACTACTACTAAATGAATTATAAGTCTAAAACCTTTCCAAATAAAAAAAAACACACAATGTATTTTGACACGGTTTTCACTGCCGTTTATAGCATTTTATCCGAAAGGTTTGTGTATAATACACACAAACCTTTGTATGTCGTAAGAGCATAAAAGTATCCACGTGTGAAACAAGAGCGTGTCTCTATTTAAATTTAATGAATTGCTTATTAAATACTTATACAGTTTGTAAATCATATACCTAATTAGATTATACGTAATTAAGTATATGATTTACTATCTGTATAATTTATTTGATGTTACATTTGGTGAATGGTGAAGTAATTTAGACGACGTCTATAACTAATGCATTGTGTGGAAACGCCGAACAAATAAATTTGTACGGATAATACGGCTTAAGTTTTTAACAACAATTAATCATATTTCAAAGCATATACCCATTACGCATATTTAGAAAAAATAACATAAATAATGAAGAATTTACTGTATTGTTGTGTCTGTGTCTGTGTCTCGTGCTGACGCTACATTACAATGTTATATTCTCTATATCACTTCTACAATCAATACGAATCTAATGGCACCTCGGCTGTAGAGCGTGCCAAAGAAATACACATACAAACATTTAGGCATACATACATGCGCTCGAAAAACATTACCCTCCTTGTCTTCGGCAGTCGGACAAAAAGAAAGGTAATCGAGGTTAATTAAATTGGCAATTATTCGTTTGTGTTCATTCAAAGTCACGGCACAGAAAAACCTCTGTTACAGTGTTTTTAACCGACTTCAAAAAGGAGGAGGTTCTCATTTTTGATCGTATTTTACCGCAGATCTCGGTCATTTATAAACCGATTTGGAAAATTCTTTTTTTATTTGAAAGGATAAAATTGGTCGCATATATTTTTTATAAAAAATGGTTCAGTAGTTTGGTTTTATTATATTTAAAGTAAAACAGTATACAAGGAGTAAAGTTAAGTAAAAAAACGCGTTGATGTCTTTTGTGACGAGATAGTTTTTAAGTCGGTTTTTGTTTTTTGTCTAAAAATTAATTATTTTTGTTCCGTGTTCAAAATCGAAAACATTTCAACACCTGTAATTATTTTCCTTTGCCTACATAACAATAAATATCACATGTCATGTCAACATTACAGATCATCTGTTTCATTAACGATGTTATTACCCAACAATCGCGCAACAAGCTACTGGTTGTACATATATTATGCACATAGTATCTATATATAGAGATCAGATGCTGTAACCGGACGTTGACCATTAATCAAGATGACTGTGCCTATCGGACGTACACAGAGTAATTGTAACAGTACAACGATATAGCCATCAAACTTATTTTTCCTTTTAAGGATAAGTTTTGGGACAAATTTTATTATGCTCGTAGTTTTTGCTAATACTGCTCGGTTGTGTAATACTTCTATAATTGATAAACTACTGAAGAAGCTAATAATAAAAAAAAATTAAGGGAAAGGTTCCTCACACAATTATTTATAATGATCATTGCTTTGAAAAACTATTACTTAAACGCTTAGCACACAAGTGTCATTCTTTCACAGGGGAACGTAAGGATCGAGTCTCGAAGCAAAAGGTTCGGTACTTCATACTTACGTCGTTCAATTAAAACTGGGAACTCTTAACTAGAACATGTGTTTCTTTTTAATTTTGATTCTGGGTCTTTTAAGGGGAGTGCAAATTTTCGTTGCGAAATTTACGCGATGAGTTTTACAACGGTGTCAATCACTTCAGGATCCACTGACTGCTTACTAGACACAGGCATAGTAGAGTAATTTTGATAGTCTGTTAAAAAAAACCTTTACTAAGCTACACCTTCTTGTCATATATTATACTCATGATAGATACCATCACAATTAATAGCGACACATCCGTCTATCAGTAATCAAAAACGAAATTTTGTCCTTACAGAACAACACGTATTTTGACAGTATCCAAAAACTAATTTGGCAGGTAGGAGAAACTAATCTCTTAACAATAGCACCGACTGATCTTTTTCATTGTATGCAAAATCTAGTGCACTTGATTGTAACAGTAAGCAAGTCATTCAAACATTAAAATACAATGAATGATTTAAACGTATAAGCATAATGAATGCGATTAACACGTGGATTGTAGATAAGTTACAATTTGTCGGTGAAACTTGTAATTTTATAAAATTGCAGTAGTTACTTGCTACTTAATTTTTCTGATGGCTCTACGCACTAAGTTCACGCGCCTTGTGCATCTAAATGAACTAATGAGCTTGTGTTCATGCATGGTTTGATTGTTATAGTGTCTGCAGCGACTCCCAAATGGCTGGCCCAGTTTTGTGTCTTTTTTGTATGTTTGGATTCTATAATGGCTTATATCAATTAGACCCGGTAAATGGCGCTGTGATAGTGATGCCGGAATTGTTATACCTACCATTCAATATAAAATATTTAAATTTTTTTAAAGACAACTTGTTGGCGATTTGCATTCTCTTGTGTAAAATCCATATTATATGAGCCATTGATTATTAACTTGTAACTACATGGTTGGAGGTTACAGGAACACTGCGCTAATTTACTCTGTGACGCCGTCCAATCTGACCGTGCTACAGATTATATCACCATCGCTTCGCTCGTGCCCAGATAGATCATCTCGTTGAGCAACTTCGACAAGATCACTATGTTCCTACGACGTACGATGATCAATCATTACTGTCTATAAATTGTGTGATACATATCGATCAATAACTCAATTTCATTTGGACATTCTTACGTTACCACTTAGTTATGAACAACCAATGGATGAGAATTGACAACTGTTTCAATAAAAAACTTTTGTTGTTGCCTAAATTCGGCAGCTTACGTATATTGGTTGAAATAATGTTGTCGATTGTCACGCTTCATTTGTTTGTTGTGATGAGCCAATTAATCCAAAAGCTACTGGCGGCACACGGCGACCATAGTGTACACAAATTACTTTTGTTTAACATCACGTTTTATATTGATGTATTTTTATTACTGTAGGTAATACGAAAAGCTATGTAGAAAAATGTACTTTATACTTTAATCATAAAGTTGATCTG
Organism: Parascotia fuliginaria; assembly: GCA_963082885.1. Taxonomy (NCBI): domain Eukaryota; kingdom Metazoa; phylum Arthropoda; class Insecta; order Lepidoptera; family Erebidae; genus Parascotia; species Parascotia fuliginaria. The sequence continues at coordinate 4,476,682 of OY720183.1, read as the reverse complement.
AATTCTGTTCTATACCGACATTGTTTTACTATAGGTTTTTTGAATAAAAATGATGATATATGTCAATCCGATCTGTCCATACTAATATTATGAAATGCGAAAGTAACTCGATCTGTCTGTCTGTCTATTACCTACTCTTTCACGCGTACGTGGCGTGGCGTACAATACGCTTTGATTACTTTTTTTAAAGCATTGACAGACTCGACAAAACACCTTATCGAGAGACTTGAGAAGGACAAGAGCTTTACCCACAATTTACCAATTTACCAAGAATTTCTAAACTTATTATTGTCATTAAGAAATACTACCACTTAGCGCCCAAATTTAATTTGTAATACGATGACCAAGACAAAGATAGCGGGATGAGTTGAACGAAATTTATAAAAACTGGTTCACATTAATTATAAACCGAAGAGTCTGAAGGAGCTGTGCAACAAGTTATACTCAGGTTCGATTCCCACAAGGGACAAAACGGTGTGACTCACAAATATTTGTTTCTATACATGTACAATGTGTCCGTAAATTGTATATTTGCAAAGGTCTCGCTTTGTTCTCTAACTCAGTTACTATTTAAAAAGTAAATTTTATTTTATTTAATTCGGTAAAAAGTTAATAAAAAATACTTTTTTGTGTAATTGTAATTTTTATGTGCTCGTTTCATTATAATTATACAAATGAACTCTATTATTATTATAATGCAAACGTATCCCAAAATATTCACATAATAAATTATTTGGATCTTTCTCTAATTTAAAAGATATATTTTTTTAAATTTATACGACATCACTGCTGGTTATACTGGGTGGCGCAAAAGTAAAGACCCTATTTGGTTCAGCTATAACATTTTTTCTAAATTAGAAAACTAGATTTAGATTTTTTTAAATGTATATTTGTGCCATTAAATTTCGTACCATTAGGATTTAAAGATGATGTCTTTTAAATGGTGACCTCCAGAGTTGATACACATTTGAGCCCTATTTATGACATTTTGCATAACTTGCCGTAACACTTCCTGCGATATGTTCGTTATTTCTTGACGAATGTTTTCTTTTAGAGCTGCGAGAGTCTGTGGCTTGTTCACATACACCCGAGATTTCAAAAAACCCCAAAGAAAGAAGTCTGGACTGGTCAGATCGGGTGATCTTGCAGGCCAAGGCAAATCGCCAAAACGAGAGATAACTCGGCCTGGAAAAGCGTCCCTCACTAAGTCCATAGTGTCGCGCGCTGTGTGTGCCGTAGCGCCGTCTTGTTGAAACCAGATGTGCTCCAGCCCCAATTCGTCCAAACTGGGTATCAAAAACTCACGTAACATGGTTCTGTAGCGTTCTCCAGTGACAGTAATCGCATTGCCTCCAGCGTCTTCGAAAAAATAGGGTCCGATCACTCTGTCAACACAGATGCCACACCATACAGTAACTTTTAGTGGGTGTAGAGGTGTTTCTTGAATAATGCGCGGATTATCAGTGCCCCAGAACCGAGTATTCTGCTTATTGACATGCCCTGAGAGATGGAAATGCGCTTCGTCACTCATAACCAATTTTGAAGGAAAATCTCATAAATAGGGCTCAAATGTGTATCAACTCTGGAGGTCTATATTTAAAAGACATCATCTTTAAATCCTAATGGTACGAAATTTAATGGCACAAATATACATTTAAAAAAATCTAAATCTAGTTTTCTAATTTAGAAAAAATGTTATAGCTGAACCAAATAGGGTCTTTACTTTTGCGCCACCCGTTACATGTTCTTCATTTTAAAATCAGTAAGTAGTCTTAAGCTTTTTATTTGCGGTTATCTATGTTTGTGTTACTTTCTCTTATTTATTTAAGATATAAATAAAACAGAGCTCCATTATGACTCCACTAAATAATGAATTAATTCACGAACAAAAGTTATGGTGGGTGACAAGAAAATAATAGCATTATTGATAAAATATGATGGTTTATTATTATGGTTTTGATAACAAATTTAAAAATGCTACGCGAATTTGATCCTTATATTTTATAAGTTTTAAATTGTATTTTGTTTAATATTGGAAAATAAAAAAAGTTATTGCAAATTAATCTTTGGCCGATTGATTTTAAGTAGATATTTGATTGTGTTATTTATACGGATCTCAAAACTGTGTTTGCAATTTTGCAGCCCGTCTCGAGAGTGAGAGTAGCTTGCGTCAGTGCTTTCGCTGGTAGCCATACAAACAATTGCTATTGCAACCAGATATGTTTATGAACAATGTGTTTAAGGCTTGACCAGCTTGATCCGGTTATTACTTGCTAAAGTTTTACTTATTGCTTTCTTTTTATATGTCACAGAATGCAGATATAATAGGGCAACGACTCGTGAAAAGTTTACTTCCCGTTGTACCCGTTGTCCCCGTTAGCCAAATGTACGTTATAGGGACAACGAGAAATAAATTTAATCACGTCCCGCTGTCCCCGTGACGGGGACACGGCGTACGGGGACAACGGGCATAAACCTATATGTCCCTTTTTTTTATTAAATTGTGTGAGAAACGTTTAAAGAGATGTTAGACTAAGTTAGTGTCGTGTTGCCGACGCTTCTGTTTACACTGAATGATATTGAGCAATGCAATATATATATATGTGTGAATTACAAAATATTTGTTTTTTAGACAGATGATGATGCTAGTGATGCTCTTGGTGTTGCAAGCGTCCATAGGCTACGGAAACTGCTTTCCATCAGGCGGGCCGTATGCTTGTTTGTTATCTTAGTAGTGTAAAAAAAAATTGAATAGACCGTTTTCTTTTTCTTTAAATAGGCTGACTAGTGAAAATTCTTCACTTTAAAGGATATAACAAACTCAAATATTATTGTATTCTTAGTCAAAATTAACGTCTCAACATTCTTCGATGCATCGCTGTTCTAGTTTCTAAAAGGGCTCTCTTAACATTTTGCGGGATAGTAAACGTATATGGCCGTGATGACAATAAAACATCTATTGTGTCACCGGTAGTGTCCATGAAAGGGTTAAGAATCAAGACTGTTATTAAATATGTGTAATTTTCCTAAAGTAGAAAAGTGCAATTTATGCTTTGTCATTTTATATTCACAATTTTCGGTAACCAGTCGATTGACTTTTATTGTACGTGTCGTATAAAAAAAGTGTTTAATATTGATTTCGAATATTGTTTTTTTGTGCTCTTATTTACCAAATTTAGCTTGACCAAAAACATTGTATAAAGAATTATCATTACAGCCTTCGTTTTTGAAAGCATTTTCTCCTCAATATTGACATAAAATAACTCAGATAATTATCATTTTATTAAACAAAATCCCAAAGGTCCGTAAAGACTCCAAAGATAAGATAATATTATATATTACTTCGAATAATATTCTCAATTGTTATAAGCGTAGATATAATTGTACATGATTGTATTTTTCGCAGCCATCTCAAATTTTTGGTACTTAATGAAAACATATAATTGTAACAATATAATAATATATAAAGTACTTATACTTCTATCCTTAGTTAGTACAAACTAGTTTAATAAAATTTCTGGTCAAATTAGACCTCATGTCTACCAGCTGTGTCTTTTAGTCTGTTGATGCCGAACTGTCATATGGACTAAGTAGCTACGGTCGGACGTATAAATCATACCTCGATCAGATTTATAATATCCAACACAGGATTCTTAAAATAATTGTACCCCTGAAAATTAAAAACCAGTACAAAGATGATCCAAATGGACTTTTTAAGCATTGTGGTGTATTACCCATTCACAAAAAAGTGGAATTCCATCTACTTTCAAAACAATTTTTTCGAGAAGAAATCCAAATATTGAAAACTCAAACTCACCAGAAGCATTACAAATAAAAAATTAAATATACCTAAATTTGATAATGACTGGGAAAAGAACCTCGCAATAATATATATTATTCCCAAGCTTGTTAATAATCTACCCATCGAACTTAAAAATAAAATTACACCCATAAACATTAAAAAAATACTAAAAAAACATTACCTCACGTATTTATCTATATAATATAATCAAAACATAATTTATTTCTTATAAGTACACACCAAATTATTTAAAAAAGGATAATATAAAATAATTCCTTTAAATAAAAAAAACAAATTAAGAAACTAAGCATAAAATGGAGCATGCTCCAGCAAGTACTCTGGTTACCTGCCGGTATAGCGAACCGAACGTACGCGCAGCATTGTATGTGTGTGTGGTACCTAAGTGTGGTGAATAAAGTAAAATCGTAAGATAGATTTTTATTCCGAGGCGCGCGGATCGGTTTCGTTAAAATCGAGCTACCTACATATTGTACCTAGTTATTAAGATTCTCTTGCTGTGTTCACTAATGCTTGTTTTTGTAATATGTACTTACCTTTTATATTTGATGTGAGAACTTAGTGTCTAGATAAACCTAACATAGGCTTGTTGACACTTTGTACCAAAAATAATGTATTTCTTTTTGTTTTGTTAAATAAATAAAAAAGAAAAAAAAACTAGTCTACAAAAATTAATTGAATAACCAAACTGGCATGAAACATGTTTTTGTTATTTTTTCGTCTTTAATGAATATTCTTCCCTTAACAGCTACTGCTCTAGAATTCACTTAGCATGTTCATCTGTAGCAAAATCCTAAAAAAATTTTTCGACTAACGGTACATTGGCAGTCAGAAAATGAATGCATTTAGAAGCATTTTATGCAATATTTAATCAATACAATAATTCAATTAGAGCAGTATTAAAATGTTTCATGTTTTTTTTTCATGTTTAATTTTTTACCAAAATTAGTATCAAAACTATAATTAGTATATTTTGTATATAAAAATAAAATGAAAATATCACAATATCATTACAAAAACAGTATTATTTCATACATTATTTCACTGAAATAAAAATAATGTAGAAATTCGACACAACATAGAGGTTGAATGTCTGAAATAAAGAGAAACACAATTATATTAAACAATACATACATATGTGCTACAGACATCGCAATTTTGCTTTGATAATATATACGTAATAGTTTTTAATTATATTTTTGTTAATCGTGTCAGAAAAGCGACTCATCACATAGTAGTAAGTAGGTATCTCATAAATCCCAAGAGCGACCGGAGCACTATTAACTTTTGGCTTTGGTTGTTTGCTAAAAGAATAATGAACTTATTGCACAAAATTGAGTCTATAGTTAAATATTATTCTATTCTTGGAAGCAGTTATTGGGAGGATAGCTCCATGCATATCTTCAAAAACCAGTAGCTCCTTTAGGTTTTGATCATATTTCACCTCTAAGGTAATCAGTATACTTGAACGTTTAGAAGTAATAAATGTTTTGATTATTAGATTTTATTTTTAGACTTACTCTGTATATTTAAACTGCGGTGTTGAAACGTTTATATCAATAAATGTGCTGAAATCTTTACAAAATCGTGGACAAGCCTTTCCCAATAAGCCTATCGAACCTTTAAACACTAACCTGTTATAATACACAATAGCGCCAACCTCTTTTGACCAGTCAGTAATGACTTGAAGACATAACTCATTCACAAATTTAACTTATTGTTTGTAAATTAATGATCACTCAAAAATGTCAAAACAATGATTGAAGTCCGCCCTCGGCTGTTTCGTGAAGCGTTGTTACATAAGACCATCCTTTTGTACCACTTTTGGTAACACTGGAAAATAGGTTATAGTTTCATCAATTATTTTGATTTTAAATAGACGGTATTATGCAATAACTGATAATAAAAGCAATATTCTCAAGACTTTTGTTTAATATGATCTTGACTTTTTGAAATTGGTTACTTACGTAGCGTATTTACGTTCGGCCTCATTCGATAAAGTTTTTAAGTGTCGATAAAATGTCACATTAAATCACAGAACAAGTACTAAAGCATAGAAGGACTATTAGGAGAATAAAGCGTACACACTCAGAGACAAATAGAAGTTTAATAGTGCTACGATACCTTCTGACAGTTTATCGATATCGATAGATGAAATTTGTAAATTAACAGACATGCTAATAAAATGAGGTCTGGTTCCATAAAAGCTCTCGTAAACGAACTACAAGAAACATACGGCCGTTTTACACCTCACCGGAGTGGCATAGGCCGGCAGCGGCGCCAGGAGCATTTTCAATGTGAAATAATTTGAAGTTTATATTCATGTTTCATGCTGTAAGTTCAAACACAATGTAAATTGTATATGAATAAATTAAATAAATTGAAAATTGAAATATACATGATCGATCCACACACTACCTCGCATCACGGAGCGTAGTGCGAGCGTGCGTGTTCTTGTATTGTTTGTAAGTATCTCTCTTTGTATAGAAATCACGCGTGGTGCAACACACTGAAAACGCATTTAAGCGCTGTGTTACTGATCACACGCTTACATGCAGAGAAACACGTACTCACGCGCGTGGGTTCGGGGCCAGACGGTATGGACACCGTGTTCTGCAGTAATGTGCGTGATTGATGATGCAGACCAGCACTCTCGCATCTGCACGCGTGGCACCGTCACCGCGTCGCCACGCTCCCGCAGCGTAGTGCGGGGCAGTGTGTGGACCGCCAAAATACCGGTATCGGCCCTCTGTTCTTTTCTGACTTTCTTAGTATAGCAGATACCCCAAGGTAAAAATAAAACACAGCTGTAAGATTCATGTCACAAATGTATGATTATATTTCCAATAATATTGAAACACATTATTACTGCCCCTTAAAATTACAGTTTTGTTTAGGAATGTCCTGAGTATTTGTGCATAAGCTAAAATATTTTTTGTTATGTTATGAATTGGTACTATTAGAAATTTTTCCCGATCAATTTTATCAATAAATTTCTGTAGTCATCTAGAACATTTATTTATTTACTTATTGAAAAAGTATTTACAATATCATTCATTACAGATAAAAAATCCAATACGATATCATAAAAAAACCTAAAAAAATTACTAAATAAATATACCTATTTATCCAATACTATACATTTTTGTGCAACATCTTTGAATTTTGACAGGGTACATTGAAAATATTAATTTCTATAGAAATAATATTAATAAGTCGTATGGCGCGTGACAATGGAGCAAATTTGAGTAGATTCGTCCTCACCGCTGGAACGTTAAACGTGTAACAATATAATATATAACATAATTCTCTCTTAATTTGCTTCATGGATCTTCCGGTCTGATCTTTCGGAAACCTGCAAAAGAACACAATGTATGAAACACTATGAAAGGTACAAAGATAGTTACCACAAAATCGTTAACACAAATTATAGTAATATTTTTGTCATCGATAAAATATGCAGCACAAGTCACAACACTATTGAACATGACTACACAAATTGGTAAAAATGTAAAATACTTAAAAATTACTGAATCGAATGGCAAACAGACGATTATAATATGATTGCAGTATAGTAAAGTATAAATCACTTAGGTATTTTGCACGTATATATAGGTTTTTAGTATATATTATTGGTTTGTTATCTACTCACCGATGGAAGTTGACGATTTAAACTTGATTTTCTTTGCGAAAAGAATGTAATTTACAACCTACAATAACGCAGGACTTTGCTTATCCAATGGGCTGAATTTTACTTCACAATAGCACTATGTAATTATTAAATAACTTAGATTATTTCACAAAACAGATAAACAACAATGAAAATTACGAGCGGCGGTTTAATCCGACTAAATTGTCTAGAGGCCTTGACAAGTTGGAACATTTGACATTAGTTCACTTTTTAATTCGGCATCCAAAGGTAACCAAAGGTAACCAAATTGACGTTTCTACAGTGTACACCGGGCGTCCTTAGCAAAATTATTTGTCTCTTTCTTTTCAATGTATCCGGCTTATTTGGAAAAATAGGACAAGTATATGAGGGCGATTAACACTCCTTCTATGTATGTACTTGTTCTGTGCATTAAATCGATCAGATTTAAGTGAGTTATTGAGATAATGAAGAAGTGATTTATTTTCTTTATGTGCATGAACATGACTATTTGCATTGATCTGGATTAGATTGTTATATTATTTATTATGTATTTATTTACAAATAAAATTATTTAAGTATGTATTTATAATATTTGTATTAATTAATAATGTAATTCGTTAACACCGTTCTGTATAATGTATAATAAAAATAAAATAAACAAAATGATATCGATAAACAACTGATATTGCACGTTCGGAGTCCATAAAGGTTTATGATGTCAAAGTTTATGTTCTTGCCAGGTTTCAGGTCAATTCGGATCTCTATGGCTATATAATAATTATAGGCGACCTAAACAAATCCTGAGACTAGGTTCACGACTAACCACTCGATGATAATAATAATATTATGTTCTTGCAATTCGTATCTTTTCTACTTACAGCATAAAACGTTAACGTACTTTGCCACTGGACAATTAAATTTAATTTAATTACACGTTTCTAAAGATCCGCGACATAAGTCTTATTGCTAAGGCAGGAAAATGTCTTCATCGTTAATTCTTAAGAGTTAAAACTTAAAGTAAAACTAACTTAGTTAATAAGCTACGACAGGCTATTTTGCACTGCTTGTCGTATAAAAAAGATTATTACTACTTATTCACGCAAGCGAATCTGCAAGTGAAAACGTGTTGATTTAATGTTTACGGTACCTACTCGCCTTTTATGCACGTTAAGAGTTCAATTTTGTAATTATCATTGTTCTTTTCGAGTTTACTTATTATGGACATATTATGGCAAAGAATGCATCTCGCGCAACCTGGTCATATTAAATGTCTGCAATTAATTGCTAGTCTACTTTTGACTTAAGGCGCGACAATAAAAAAATAAATTAAAAAATATATTTATATTAGTAGTAGTATTAGCATCTTGAAAAATCTGCCCTATAACAAAAAAGTTACGCAAAAATTTACTAGCATCAAGGAAAGCAAAAGTGCCAAATCAACGATTTCCAATAAACTAATCGCAGTCTTAAACCCGGAATGAATTGTTACGTGGCTATAACTTGAATCGGGAAAGGCTGTGACCTTATATTATATCATCTAGCATTAGGTCAAAGCAAAACTTGTTCCTACAACTGGTACTTATTTCGCGATTACTTATACCATAGTTATACCCGTGGAGAAGCCTGTTCTACACGGTTATTAATTGCATGTCATATTACGGTGTCATAAAGGTTTATTTACTTATGAGGTGAAGCGAGTCAAACTTGCTTATTGACTGCTCTTACATCATCTAACCAGCATTGTACACTGAATTAAAAAACGATCGCTGAAACTCTTAGGAATCTGGGAGATTTTGTTTTGTTTTTGGTCAAATCATTTTTGTGATTAATTTGAAATCATTGTACGGACTAGTAACAGCTGCCTTGCCAAAATATCAAACAGTCGTATACTCTCTGTATAGCTTGTGCTATGGGTTCTAGATACAGATAAACATACCTTAAGAGGTACATTGTGAACTCCTGTGGTAAATTAAGTTCATCTTACTTTATACTTATACCAAAAATTAACAGTTTATATAATATCTACATAGAAACATTTATCACAGTTCACATGTTGCCTTTACCTTTTGTAGCAATATGCAAATTGAGGCAACCTGTAAAGCACACATTTTACTTTTTAATTTTCTTTACAACATAGAAAGCTGTAAGTAATTAAGTATCTATAGAGTTAAGTGTATTGCCTGCGTCACTTTGCATGCTACTTGAAACTGTAACTTACAAAAATTGTAATAACCTGGCGATTAAAAAGAGTGGCCTGAGTTTCTTGCCAGTTCTTCTCATGGCTCTACTTCGTCAGCGAACTGGCTGTAGGTTAATTTGCTGACATTTTGTAAACTTTGACGTTCATAAGTGTTAATTTAATTAACCTAAATGAATAAACATATATTTCATTTCATTTCATTTCATTTCATTTCATTTCATTTCATTTCATTTCATTTCATTAATACTTTTTTTTTGTAAATACATACATATTACCATAGAAACACCCAGACCAATGCAATAGACATACGAGGCAGTCCATACACAGTCCCACCGAACCACAGAGCTCGTCAAATATTAAACATGGTTTCATACAAAATGTCAAATCTCAGTCACGTCCCCATCGCATTCACATCCCGTCCGAGGTATTATCATATTATCCGACGTATTATCTCGTTATGTATGCAGCGACTCTTAAACTACGAAAAGATGGACTATTTCCATCTGTCTCTCTGGTTTGTCCCACTAGGGTGACAGATTGGAATAAAAGTTTCATCTGTCCCCCAGTTAGCAACTCCAATCACTCCTTAAAAGTTTTATCTGTCCCCTCGTTGTGAACAGGGGGACAAATTAAACTTTTTATGCCTGTTTGGTACTTCTTGAGTGGAAAAATTGGATATAAGTAGGTACTTATAACCAATTTTTCCACTCATCCATCTATATATATATAAAGGAATCCCTATTTCCCTTGGTCATGGCATCACGCGTGAACGGCTAGATTAATTTCGTTAATTTTTTTTGTTGTGTTTGTTATTGTCAGGAAAGTTTAAGAATACTTAACCACCATATTAAATTTAAACCGCTAAGCCGATTTTGATGAAAAATGGTATATAGATAGATTTGGTTTCCGGGACATAGGTTACTTTTTATCCCGAAAATCGCTCTGAGTTACATTAATTAAACACATAGCAATTTTCGCGCGGGCAAAGCCGCAGGGCGCAGCTAGTCTATTATAAAATTCACATTCTCAAAATAAATTTATCTAAGTATTTATGCTCATTATAAAAACATGGATGGTTATGAAATTACACATTAAATTGTAGTGGTCACTAGTTAAATTATGTTTTTCAACATTTGACCTTACAATTTAGTAGTGCGTAGATTTCTATATTTCATCATCTTAAAAACTATACGCAGGCATATTACCTAGTTTTTTAAAAATTCATTCTTGCATTTTAAACAAAAATATTCATCACTGTACTAAATATAATTTTACAGTGATCAGTGGAGACTATCAATACTAATATTTTAAATGCGACAGTGACACTGTCTCTCTATCTTTCACGCTTAAACCACTGAACCGATTTTGATGAAAATTAGTATAAAGATAGAAGAGACCTTGGGAAACAACATAGGCTATGACATGGCTAGGGCTGAGCCCGCAAAATGGCTTGAAGGGGTTGAAATAAGGTATGAAAATTTGAATGAAAAATGCAACCGTCATTTACGCTGGCGGAGCTGCGGGCAACAGCTAGTAATATATACTTTCTCACGGCCATTTGCGTCTATCTATTCATGCTTACATACCAGAACTTTTTTTTTTCAATATTCATCAGTTTTGCAAGATATGTGTCCAGCTGATATGTGTCTAGCTGATATGCTATGTAAGATACCAATCTCTTTTAGCTACATCAGCCCCTTACAAGATATATAAACTGATTAGGGTTGTCATCCTAATCAGTTCGTTCATCCAATCGGCTCAATCATGCAGGATTAATACAAAAATTCTGATGGTTTCAGCACGTGTTCAGGCTGACGGATAAGTATGCTATTAGGTTTCGTTCAGTGAGTGAAAACGCTGGAGTCAGTCATGATCAACGGTTATAGTTACTAGCTTAGATGAGGACATATACATATAACAACTATTCTAGATAATATACAAATCATTAAATGTATTATCTCACTCTGTTTCCATATTAAGATATATCAGAGTTCAGAAAACCATTCTTCACGATTTCTAGGTCTGCGTAATAATTATACGGTGCTAAGTTAAACATGTGAACCTGTCTTCTGTAATAGACATTCTCACAATGATTTCACACTCATTTACACAAATAATAATCATTACTAACGTAATTTGAAATGACAGTACCTAGTAATTTTCTGTGTGTTTGCAACTCAGACAAGCATACGGCCCTATCTGATTGTAAGTGATAACTGGAGCCTACAGTTACATTTGCAAAAATTGTATTTACAATGGTTGAACACAAACATACCTTATTTTGGTAAACTATTTTGGAATTTCGACGCTCTCACAATACATGTATTTTGACTCAGTCGCTCTGCAGTTAACAAGTGACATAGCAGTGAACTTTTTGAGACTAATTGGTAACAGCAGCGGTTGACCTCGTCTAAATGACTTTTACCATAGAGTGTTCCAAAGAACTCTTTGAATTAATACCATACATTTCCACGCGTACGACTGAGATACTATGACTACTTCATTAGATTGTTCTTCTTTACCAGTGTTTCCTTACAATTATATAAAATATTTCTGGATATATAAAAAACAAATTAATTAGTCGTTTCTTAAATCAATGGTAAAGTTAATAGCTACTTAAAAGTTCGTTCACTTTAGGCACTACAAAGAGAAACCTGAACAATGCACTAATGTAACAATATGTTAGTTCCGGAAAAGTCTGTTGGTGTTTACCCATACTTGTTTGTGTGTGTATCTATTAAGTAAAGGAAAAAGGTTACTCTCGCTATGAACGTCGCTTATGACGCTATTAGTTTATAAGGGTAAGCAAGGAATTTAACGTTAAACAGTGGTTTAACTGCGTATCAAGTGGCAGGATCGAGTCCCAAACTCAGAAGTGTTACGCAGATCAAACTTATGTGGTATTGAATCCCTGCTTATAAGGGGGCAACTGAGATGGTGCGGACACCTGGTGCGTATGGATGACTCTAGGTTGCCTAAAGCTGTGTTCTATTCACAGCTGAAGGAGGGAAAGCGCAAACCTGGTGGTCAGTACCTGCGCTACAAGGACGTCCTGAAGCGCCATCTCACCGCATGCAAGATCTCTTGCGATGATTGGGAAGAGCTCGCAAACCAGAGACCAAAATGGCGCAACTCTGTTCATAAGGCTTGCATGGCTTTCGAACAAAAGCGTCTTCAAGACCTAGACACTAAACGCCTTATCAAGAAGACCCGACCGAAGCCTTCCTATATCTATACTTATAATGTTGATGGTCAGTTGTACTGTGCGCCTTGCAACCGGACCTTCAAAACCAAGTTTGGTTTTGCAAGCCATGTCCGTTACCACAATAGACAATAAGTCTTGCCAGGTTCGCCGTTGACGGACACGTCAAGGAGGACTATATATATATATATATATATATATATATATATATTTTTAACTTATTTATCTATTTAAAAGATTTCTCCTTACCGGAGATTAGAATCTGTCTCAGTTAGCAGGCACAAGAAAAAAAGGAGTTTACGTAGCACTTTGGCATTAAAGCTTTCCTGTCACAGAAAAAATACATTTCAAAATAGCTTACGGAATGTCACAAACACATACTGTAATTTACAAATCTAAAATTTTGCAAACAGGAAATTCTACTTAGCTTTAGTTTAATGTACGAGTACGTCTTTGCGTAACTAGATCTCTGCAGTTGCATCTGACCTGGTTCTGACCCCACAATACTTTCGTACTGGTTGCACACAAAACATACCTACCTACAATTTTTATTATAATGAGAAAATATTCAAATATTATTTGCTTTATGCTGAGAGATGGAAGACTAAAGAATAGATGCATTGCGTGAAGTGACTTGACAAGGCGTAATGAAGAGAATACAACTAACCCCAGTTTCTAATAAGCTAATCAACGAAACATTTACTAATCACCTGTTATATCTCATGTGAAGTACCTAAAAGCATCGATAATTAGTTTATTTTGGTACTTCACATGAGATTTAACAGGTGATTAGTTAATTTTTCGGTGATCAGCCTTTCAGAAACTGGGGGAAAACTATAAAATAAAAATATGAGAATATTTAAATAAGAATATTATTGAGTAAAACTAAATCGAGAATTGTAGAAAATATTTCAAACACACCATTTTAGATTAAATGCAGTGTTGTTAATGGGTGTTTCATGCAAATCAGCGAACGAGAGGTCATTAACATACACTTACGGAGATTTGTATGTAATTGTATAATGCTATTAATTATATTAATATGTGTTAATCATATGCCTCAGTATACTTTACCACTTATTTTGTAAGAAATTTGTATAAAACTGGCAAGCTTACTAAAAAAATTATAAATGTTTAATTTATTCAAATATCGAACGTATTATATTATCAATTATTATTAAGCGTTTAGTCTTCAGAGTTAAAGATCTCTGTTTTTTTTATTTGTAATCAACAATAAGGCCTTTAGATTAACTTCACTAAATACTATATTGTAAAAAAATATGATTTTTTAACAGCTTTCAGTGCTTTAAATAGATTTGGCTTCCTCGTTCTGAGTGAATGGGATAAAATTTTTGGGTTTATGCTCTAACATCATCATATCAACCAATGGACGTCCTCTGCTGGACATAGGCCTCCCCAATCTTCGCCACCTTAGCCGGTCTAACATACCCTAACATAAAACATTCTCCCTTGCCTTTTGGTACTGAACAGTAAATATGTATCCATTCTTTACATTATCGTTTTTCAGAAAGCAGAAATGTTACGCCCACGTTTATTGCAATATATTTATGAAAGTAATTTATATAATAACGTAAAATGACATACTCAAGGATAAACACACATACACTTACATTAAAAATATTTAGTAATATTATATAAATTATAATATTTAGAAATTTTGTGGTTACGGTATGAATATTCTGTAGACATAGGTGTAGTTGTATTATACGAATTGCAATGTCAACTATTTATAATGTTAATTAATATATTTAAAAATATTAGTATATTGGCTCTGTCACAAGAAGTATAAGTAGCTATGTTTATTGCCTCATTGCCCTTAGTAATTCAATGTAGTGCATTTGCAGGAGAACAAATTTTTTGTGATCTATACCTACTTGCCGTTTGTTCCGAATCTATATAGTAACCGGTAACCCTACGAACTACTTTGCAGGTTTCCAATCCAATACTAAATCGCCGAAAATTCTTAGCAATAACCTGGAGTCTGGAATTGTGCTCGGTAAATGACAACGGGCTTGCCCCTGTTACTAGGAACCCAACATAGCTAGCAAAACGAGGGTATACACCTCTGCCTACCCCTTCTGGGGAAAAACGTGATGCTATTTACGTTTAAAATCATTTGATTGCTAATTAATAGTCTAGGACAAAGTACAACCAGTTTTGGTACCAACATAAACACCTTACTGCTTTACAAAATGTACAAGTATATAGAACACAGTGCATCATATAAATAAAATTATAATTTATATGCTTCACACATTTTACTTACAACAGCGCATTGTTATAAGAAATAAAGAATGTTGTCAATGACATTATTAACAATGGCGCCGGCGGCGGCGTCGCGTCGCGTGCTCTCATTGTTTCCCGGATTTCCACGTGGTGTCGAGATTTTCCGTGATACTGTATGACAAATTAAGGAAAATTGTTGTGTTTTTATTATGCATTGTCACTCAATGATATCTAAGCATGAACTACTTTAATTAAGATATAAACTGTGTTTGATGAAAGAGAAAGATTCGATTTTCGCCAACTAATATTAAGAGTCGTACGGTATTTATTTTGTATGCAGTGATATGTCTTTCATGTAGAACAAAAGTAGTTAAGTACTCGCGTCTATTTCTTCAATTTCAAATCAAGATTTAAGCATATTGCAAAATATTGATTACGGTTATATTACGAAGTAATGGGAAGTTAACTTTAGTAAAACGAATAGATTTTAAATTATCTTTGATAGAGTATGCAATTTACCTTTAATGCTTTTCAATTGTATCTATATAATGTTAAATTGAATTCGAAAAGCGACTGTCTAGACAGTTCTTTATTGTTAATAATAGTAAATACTAAATAACTAAATACTATAAGAAATTATTACAATAGCAAATTAAGATTGATAATACCTATAGGTACCTAGTTATTGTTTTAAATAGGTACTATATGAAGCTTACTACTATAGCAAATTAAGATTGATTATACCTATAGGTACCTAGTTATTATTTGACTTGGCACCAAATTCAAAATTATAAAATACTTATTTAATTATTTCTGATTAACTAAATCAAAATACGAATAACTTTGAGCTATGTAAATTTATTTTTTACTTTTTAGTTTCCTTCCTGTTTGAAGTCGGTTTTCTTTTTGTTAAAAACTATTTTATAAATTAAATGTTTATGTATAGAGTAAGATAATCGAAAGATCTTTCATTTGATAGTTGTGTATTAAATACAAAATGTCGGTAGACTACAAATAGTAAAAGAAATAATGGTTTATTTTATCTTAGTCTACTATAAAAAAAAAATTATGTATAAAAAAACAACTATAAATATGTACCTACACCAGCCTACCAAAAAGTTTATTTTACAAAACACAGTGTAAATCATAATGTAAAATCAAACCATAATTGAAGTTCATGCCGTCCACTACAGTCTTTGTTATCATTGTATTCACGACGACGATTCAATATCGATTCAAACTACGATTAATAATATGCTCTGCAAACATCGATATATCGATACTTCGACAGTAGGATGACCATGCTTTACTTATTTTCTTAATACACCACAATTTGAGTTAACGATTATACGTTAACTAGATGATGAAGTAAAATTGTAGGTTGAGCATGTATAAAGTATAATTATATCTTTCGAGTTTCGCATTTGTTTCTAATGATGAGTCCCTCGTTACCTGCTATATTTCAATTCTTATCAATCCTATTGGGGGAAACTACTAAAATTTGAATGACAAATAGATCATGTGCTATTTATAGCAGAGATCGAAATTATGAAGTGGCAGTTTATGCAGTTGTTTTCAATTGTAAAATAGTCAATTGAGTTTCGACAAATAAGTTTTTATTTTTAAAAACAAAAAAGTAGTTATATCAACAGAAAGACATAACTTAACAAAAACATGCGCTAGCTGCATTTTACCTATATTTGACATATAACCTAATAATACCAGCCTATTTACTGTCCCCCTGCAGGGCAAAGGCCTTTTCTCATATAGAGAAGGTAGACATATTACTTAATCACTTGATATTCTTAGTGCAAAATCTACAAAATTATTGATTTTTACTTTTATTAGAAGGAGATGCCATCTTTCGTTATTCTAGAGTATTTACCGTATTATAGTATTTACCGCAACTAAGACCACTGAAATGAATCATAGAAACTGCGCATTACATAGAAATAAGATAATAAAAAACCTGAAACAAAAGACACACCTACCCAGATCAATCCTATGACAATTTTTCGACGTATGACGTAACATGAAACAAACATGTGAATTATTTCATTAATTCTACATAGAATTAAAAATAATATAAAGCAGACAAATTGTTCCGGACATGCACGACAGAACAATAACTATCTCTTTCGTTCGGAACTAGTTCAGCTATTAAAGAACCAGTTCCTAATTTCTATAGCTCTTTGTGTTCCGGTCCCCATAATAACCGTAAAAATGTATGTAATAATTTGACATACTATTTTTTATTGACATAACATCACTATCATAATAATCTTGTTATTTTTAAGTGGAATTACATAAATTGAGATACTGTGTTTGGTAACAATAATTGCCTTTGATGCTACAAAACGTACTAAATTGTGAGAGGTAAGGCAGCGCAAGATTAAAATAATATAAGACTTCTCGTTGGATTGAAGCTGCCTTTTTTTAAGAGGAAATGCGTTAACAAGACGTCACTTTGTCGAAAACTTAATTTTTATCAATATTTAATAGAAAAGAGAATTAAAGAAAAGACATCAGTGGAAACATATTATTGTAAATATAATAATAAATAACACATAGCGATAATAAGTAGACTACATTTTTTTGTAAAATGCATCTGCGACCGCTTAAATCTCAACTATAAATGTAAAACGAAATAATATAGAATAAAATAAATATTAGCTATTTAATTATACAATTCAAACAATGTGGTTAAGCTTTTAACTTAAAATTTATTTAGTAAAAAGTCTGTACACAAAAGTTTTCATTAGTGTATGTATTACACATCATGGTAACCCTACAATTAAGGGAAACCCGTATCTCTTGTAATATTACGTCACACATGAAAGCCTTTCGTACGACAGATTCGGCATTACACGAATAATTTCACATTTTTTGTTAACACATCTCTCCCTTTAGAAAGCTTATTGCGTAACTTCCAATAAAGCCCATGGTATTGACTGATTCTCACTTGATTGCGTTGAATGAGTTAATGTGAATATAATGAATGAAATTTAAGAAAGATTCATTTCAATGATATGGTAATGATATGGTTGTATCGTGATATATTGCTTAACTAATATTATAAACACTTTAATAGCCAAAGATAGCAAAGCGGCCCACCTAATCGTAAGTGATAACCGCTTACAGAGATCGTAAACGACAGAGGCCACGTAGTTCATGCTCTTTTACACGGTACACCTGTATGTTTACACAAGCAGAGCAAAACATTTAAAAGGCACAATCTCTTTCTGAATCTAAATTAAACATCACGTGTTGCCAATGCTTACTGCCCATGTGTTTTATTTTTATCAAATTAAGGCAAGGTGTTAACAGTTAGGTACACTGAACATATTATATTACGTCTTTTTATTAGGTAGGGTGCATACAGTATTTACAGTAACATATTTTTAAAGGAAGCTCTTCTTCTGCCAGTGTAGATATTAGTCTAGAGTTTAATCTAGAGAAAAGATAAATTGAACTTTTCTTTTCTTTAAACCTGACAACTTAAGAGAACAAGCACAATATTGCATGGTAATTTACAAACTTACATTTAACTGATACAAAGTTAACACAGACTCGGAGCAAATATTTATAAAGTTTTGTATGACATCGAGCACACCATCTCTTGCCCAACAATCGCACGCACTTTTTCTGTAACGATATCTTTAAACCAAAACTTATCATGAATTACACATAAAACACACTTCACTTCAATTACCGATGTATTCATTCTGATATATCTTTATGAAGCATGACGTAGACATTAAACATAATAATACACTAGAATAGCACAGTTTCCAATCTAACAATCAATACAATCTCTTACAAATGCAATCAGCAAAACGTGTGTAATGAAGAAATCATTGCCTTTCACAAACAAAGCTATTGGCGGTTGCACAAGTGTGCCCTTAGCTTAAACGCTCACCTAAAATGGTCAAGAAGCGCCCGCGCATCTGAACCGCGCGTTCACGAGTTCGTATGTGTAATAGCCGCTGTCAATGCAATGTGATTGGTCTAAGATATAAACGAGTGGGCTTTCTTTTATTAGATCGAATACTAGTAAATAAATTGATTTTCTTGGTAAAAGAATTTCTGCTATAGTTGATAAAAGATTCTTTACTAAATTTAAAATTCTTTCTATTTATGGCAGTATTCTATTTTTCTTTGGAAGAGACTTAAGGGTGCGTTTCCACTGACGCGGAGCTGGGCGAAGTGGACAACAGCGGACTGTCTTCGAATCCCTTTTGATCGAGTTACCTTAAACGCAAGATGCCAAATAAGGCATTTCCACTTCACTGGATTTTGAGTTTTGTGATTGGCCAATTCACGGTTCTATTTCACTCCGCATATCTTCACTTCAGTAGAAACGCACCGTTTACGTCCTTAGACTGAAAGAGATAGAGAATGGTGTTATATACGGGTCGTTCCTCGTGGCCGCACTACTTTGACCCACGGGTCGATCACTTAATTCTAATAATATCCCAGATTATCTCCTTTGTAAACATCTATATTAAAATTGTCTATAATAAAACTGGGTGTAATTTATCTATAATATGTATGTATTTACAAAAAAAAATGTATTTAAGTAGTATATCAGTTGTTTAGTACCCATAACACAAGCAAATATTATTGCTTAATTTGGGGCTAGATGGCGCTGTGTGATTGTGGTAGAATATTATTATTATTATATTAATTACCTCAAAGACAAAATCCGCGTGTCTTCTTTCCTTTGGCTCCATTAATCGATGGCTAAAGTCAAAGGGCGAGTGAGTGGCGATGTCGGTGATCTAGATAGCCGACCGGTCGTCGGTGCAAATGGATATGGATTACAAGGATTCCCAGACTGGTCGGGATGCCAATTATGTAATAGGTTTTTTATTAGTTGTTGCTAGATGACGGCTAATTGACAAGGCTTAATTATATTGCACAGAAGTAATGTAATTACAATTTAAAACACGATTACGTTTTAACAGATAATCGTCGTAGATAAGTCTTAGGTTACTTCACAAAATATTATAAAGGTTTTATTTTGTCGTCAGTCCAGGTGTACTTTTGTCCTTAAAAGAATAAAAGGCACAAAGTACACCTAGGCTCAAGACAAAAAAATAAAGTGAGTTTATAATGAATACAAAATGTAATAGTGTAGGCCACCATGGAGTAATTTGATATTAGGATAGTATCTATTATTATTGGACCCACTGTCTGCTTACTAATAAGCACTTCAGAGAAGCAACTCTGCGAATCACGTCAGTTACCTAAATATTTTTACGTCGCCTCTATAATAATTTTTTTTTTATTTCTAGTTGCTTTGACAACCATTCTAATAAAGGTGATCCTCATGCCTTCATCACGTCCGAGATGTTCTTGTGGTTGACGCAATATTGATCAAGGATTATGTCAGAGGGATAGTAACAGAACAAGTACTTTCTAATAGTATAATATTCTTTGCGCGTTCACTACGGTACAAGGGAATTATGACATCGGGCTTTTCTTAGAATCTCGCTAAAACATGATGTGCATTTATTTCATTCAATGCTTTTTAATGATTTATATGAACAATATTGAATATATCTTTATTAATAAAATTTGTAAAGTAATTTAGCTGAGCAAGGGTGATGTACAGTAGGTGTCAGTGAAACGATAAAGAAAGATGCAATATCTTTCTCTATCGTTTCGTTTCGTTATCGTCACTGACACCTTTACTTTACAAATTTTATTAATAAAGATATATTCAATATTGTTCATATAAATCGTTTGCAATTACCGCGAATATAAGTCAAAATATTATAAATTATGATTTTGTATTCTTTTTTCTTAGGTCTTTTATATAGTTAGTTAAATCTCGTAGTCGTGTTGACCGTCGATAACTGCTATCAAATAAAAACAATTACCCCCCAATAGGAATACTGCTTTTCCTAAAGGTATTGTTGCTAAGATTGCAGTCGTCCATAGAGCGCGGAGAGAGTGATAATGATTCCATATCCAAACTAGACAAATTAGGGCGGGAAATCTCGCAGTATTCTCTTGCATATCGTATCTTTCAATTGTGCTTCTGCTAACCATAACAATAACCCAGTCCTTAGTCCAAAAAAGTCATAAAAGACGACACATCGATCGGTGTGAGAAATTACATCTAATGCTAATAAACTTACAGCTGAATCGTGCGTGGTGATATTATGTCAATTCCATTTATGATGTGGTATGGTATCACAATGCATGGTAACCGCGAGATACTGAACATGACCTATTTGCGGTCAAACAGGTGGGACCACAATTTATACAGATGTGAATTGCAAATATTAGTTTCCACAAATAGTTATACTATGGATACTAGTTGTTGTAGTTGAACTATAGAAATATCTCGATGAAAAGCGCCAAGCACGGAAGACTTCTTTCAAAGCCTTCTTACTTAATAAACACTGAATTCTGAACCTTCGAGTCAAAGTTCGGTTTCGCCAGCCACATTAGAGTCTACCAAAACTACGTTCTGGCATAAACATAAGGAGCCGCCGTCGGCATTGCAGGACACGGCTTGGGCGACATTATGATGATAAAAATGATTGTAGTGTGAAGTTTCATGAATGGAAAATATTTCCACTCTCGACCCGTTGACGTGGCAGCTGCTACAATTATAAAAAAAGCAAATACTTTTTGCTTTACTACAAGTAGCAGTAAAGTGATTTTAGTACGCATTTAATGTTGTCGCCGGTTGCCTGATAGCTACTTCAAGTGGCTTTCTATTAATATGCAATCTTTACTTCAAAATCTGAAGCGCTGAAGCGATGTCAATAATAGACATATACACATATTATAAAAGCGCTTCAGTGCTGAACGATCCATTGCATAAATTCGGGTTTTCAAATAAAGATCGGTACAATGTAGACGTTGTCAGTCACTCTTACGAACTTGCAGAAATAAATTAGGTGGTTTCACATGCCAGACCTGAGACCACAAAACTATAGTCACGGTAGGTTAAAAATAAAAATATTCAAGAGCAAACATCACTTCTAAAATAAAGAAAACAGTGAAATTTGAATTCACTCGTACTTATAAAATTAAAGCAACATAAACCTTATTTTTCATTAATAGATTGTCTATTTTTCTGTTAATAATAAATGCATTTCAATACAGAACTCGATTATGTACCTACCTACATAATGGCTGTCAAACGCGAGATTAGAAATGACATTACTAATTCGCTGTCAATGTAGTCAGTGAATCAGTCAGTGAATAGACTTGGTACAATTGTTGTGATCGACGGCTCTACGCTGCTATTCAGACAACAGAAAGTTGAAACGATTTTGTAATACGAATATTTATAATTATACCTATAGTTATTAGTCCAGTAAGTGGGGTAGTTTTACCTGGAAAGTTATCGAGAGTTTTGAAAATTAAAAGGAGGATGATGTTTTTTGAGCGTATATCTATTTATTGTATGTATGTCTATTTCTTTAACACGTTCTACAGTCTAAATAGCTTCATGGCTTCACATTAAGAGGTGTCATTAGATTCTTATTAATTGTGGAAATGACAAATAGTACAAACACTACCGAAACAAAATCAAAAACAAATACGTAGGTATTATCTGTTCTAGTTCCAACCGAGACCGAAACTGAAATTACTTGTGAAAGTAATAAAGTTCAAATAAAAGCGTAGAACTTACGTACTCAACATTTGAGTTGTCTTTCCATTTAAAGAAATTTACCATTTCATATAAACAAAAAGAATTAAACCAATATAATAGCCGGTTCTATTTTAACGTCAGTAAAGTACAAATTTGTGTAACAGGTACTATATGCCTACTAGCTCGATGTTACTTTTACGTAAACATTACGTAATTATCCATCTGTGTAAGCGACCTACGACATATGACCCTTAGTGATGGGAAACGCTGGGCAATATTACATTAAATTATTGATCCCGGAAAAGATTCCACGAGTATACAATTGACCACGTGATGTAAGGATAGTATTAACATAATAAATAGAAATGACATACGTAAAGGTAAAAGGGACTAATCGAATTTTAGATTGAAATTTAACTTAATTGTTGAATCGATCATAAAATGATGCCTTTAGGACAATAGCATGATTTATTTATTTTTTTATTTGAGTTACTAGCGGTCCGCCCCGGCTTCGCACGGGTGGACATTTTTTTAAACATTTTGGGATAAATAAAGATACTTTTGTATGAAAATATAGTAAAGTATTTTTTAAGGCAATTTTTTAAATTTTCCTCTTCGTAAGAACCATCCTCGTACTTCAAGGAATATTATAAAAAAAAGAATTAGTGAAATCGGTTCAGCTGCTCTCGAGATTTGCGCTTAGCAACACATTCAGCGATTCATTTTTTATGTTATAGATAATATGAAACTTATTGTCCCTTATTTTGTTGTAGTACTAACGATAATTGTCGATAGTTGCTAGTAACGATACACATGCAGTCTTTTGTTTGTAAATACAGACGTCATTCAAATCGTTACTAATTTTACCAAAAAATATGTAAGTGTAAAAAAAACAACCGATACCAAATAACGTATGTACACATCACTAACACGCAATGTTGCGTATAGATAGATTTGGTACCGTACTTGTTGCCCCACTGTGGTGCAACTCTATCGTAAACCCAATCAAAATTTTATAACGACACGATGTAAATGCGTATCTATATTTTACGAAGTTACTCTTGTTCTAAACTTGCTGAAAACTATGTAGCAATCTGTAAACATTACGAATGTGACCAGAAAATATCCTGTTTGCTTTGAATCAGAAATAGATGATTTTTCTTATTTACAAAAAAAAAATAAACAAATATCTATATAATAGGCAATTTGTAGGCAGACCACACAAGGTTGACCGACGGCCTGATAAAGAACCTGGTAAAGGGCCTGATGATGACTACCGACCGGCCAAGGTGGTACAAATTTGGGAAAGCCTATGTCCAGCAGTGGACGTCTTTCGTCTGATATGATGATGATGAAACAAAGTAAAATCAACTCCCGTTTACAGCAATACGGAGTATGAGGAGATACCTGAGGGCGATACATAGCATTGGGGAAACCTGTAATAATAATGTAAGACTGTGAATAAATAAATAAATAAACAAATAGCAAGCGTACTCAATGGTACTCTTTACATGAAGACGACTTCATATATCACAACATGAAGAGATTACTTGAACATTTATGCACTAAACTTTGTCAAATTACTCTTAGCATTGTTGAAATCCTATTGGAGACCCTCCCGGATTTTATTTCACATAATTAAATAATAATAATAATATTATACCACATTCACACAGCGCCATCTAGCCCCAAATTAAGCAATTATATTTGCTTGTGTTATGGGTACTAAACAACTGATAAACTATTTATATACATTTTTTTTTTGTTTTTGTAAATACATACATATTATAGATAAATTACACCCAGACACAGAACAAACAATCATGCTCATCACACACAGGTTTGTCCTGGGTGGGAATCGAGCCCACGACCTCCGGCTTAGCAGTCAGGGTCACTAACCACTTGACCAACAGGCCAGTCATAATTAAATCTATTAGGACAATTGATTTACTTAAGTATTTTGTTCACAGAAATAATGACATTCCACCACGGGGGCAAATGGAAGATAGTCCGCTGTACACGCATAAAAGTTTTGAGGTAAGTGTATATTATGTAAAAATTTTAACAATCCGGCAGTTAAAAAGAGTGGCCTAAGTTTCTTGTTAGTTCTTCTCACGGCTGTACCTCGTCAGCGACCTAACTGTAGGTTAAATAGCTTACATTTTGTTTTTGTTATTTTGACTTTCATAACTCAAGTGATTTTTCAATTAATTATTACTAGTACTCTAGATTTGTCAGAGCTTATGCACTTTCCTCAGTATTCAAGTTCTATCACTCCTATATCCTATCCTCAAAAGTTTTTCACTCCCGACAACGGACAGTTAGTAATTATGAACTTTTCCTTCTAGATTGAAGATGAAGGTGATGAGTTCGAAGTGAGCAGATCTCGGGTACATCTCGGCGCTCTGATCGGCAGTGGTGCGTTTGGCAGAGTTCATGCGGCACAATTAGACATGCCCGGTGGAGAGACTATCACTGTTGCGGCGAAAATGCTCACAGGTCAGTGACGTCCGACTAAAGGGTTTCGGCCGCCAAAACTACTCGGTTTCGGCCTTGCACCGTGAGTTATTTATATTATAGCAGCCTAGATGTTTAGAAATAAAAAAAATAAGTTGTTAAACTACCTGTGCAAGGAATGCAATTTATAGATTTTTAAATTAATTATTTAAATAATTTTTATAGAAATTATAAATTAATATTACCAGCCCGTAAATAAAAGCTTCTTCTCACTTCTCATACAGAGAAAGCATAAACAATCATCACCATGCTTGAACAACGCGGTGTGGTAGGTACAGAACTTTTTATAGTCTGATTTCCTCGCGATATTTTCCTTCATTAAAAGTTGCTCATGCTCAAGGTAAACTTACAACGTATATTTAAAAAAGTCACATTGATATTTACCTATTAATGACAATAACTTAGCCAGGTACATTTCGGTACAATTTTTATAGGGTAATGACTGCATTTTGTTATAATTCCTATAATGTTGTTTTACATACTATAAATTCGATAGATAGACGACTGTAGTTGTCTACGTATAAACTGTAGTAGTCTCTTGCAACACTTACGGGAAAACTGTGTTTATTCCATATTCCAGTCCAATAACGACACCGACTACCATTTAATACCAAGCTATAGATTATAAAAAAGATTTTGTTAAAATATATTTCTAAACTCGTGCAAAATTATGAAACCGTATGAAAAGAAACATCAATCAGTGGCAAGCTTCTTAGCGCTTTTGATCTTGTGTAAGAGTTAATAAGCAAGTCAAAGGTACTTCTTTTGTTTTTCACAAAATACTCGACACTCGACATTAAATTTCATTCGCGTTATTCAATTTTCATCTTTTTATGTACTCTATTATAAATGCGGAAGTTTGTAAGGCTGTTTGATTCTTTTATATACAACCCTTTTAGGATTTTAATGATAATAATTCCCAGTAAGTATTTTTGAATTTCACTTAGGATAAACCTTCGCTCTTCGCTACATAAGTGCATCGTAGGAATCCTTCTTCTTGCTTACAAAATTTTAGTGATAAACTATTAAATTTAGTAACTTGTACTTACTTTTGTTTATTAAAAAATCTATCTGTTAATAATAAACGTAGGTTATGTTAAAGCACCAAAATAATATGTTGGTACTCTTTGCTTAGAAATAAATCAGGAGTCCTCAAGAAATATAGGTACCTACCTAATATATTATATGAACATGAAATTTATATTAGGTATTAAAAGAATAAAATAGGTACAATTAATAAAGAAGAAATAAATTTTGCAATTTTACATAAATTTTTGTTATGATGAAAATTCGCTAAAATTAAATGTGCAAAATATAACGTTTAACTAATTTAGCATGGGCGTTATTACGTGACCGTGTCTAGGAAATGAAAGTTGGCAATCTGCAATGTTCATGAATGCACGATGACTTTTGAACCGTCTGAACGTTAGATAATAACCGTGTAATTTTATACAAATTACGAGCAACTTAATTATAATTAGAACTCTATGTCGTTATTTTTAGTTCCTTGTGTTTGTCATACGAGAAACTAAAAACAACAAAATGGAAATTATTGAGTATTTTGGCTCGACTCTATGGCTTAGTGGAAGTGCACGCGTAACTGTGTAAAGATCGCGGATTCGATTCTTACACGACACAAAACTTTGTTGTTTTAAGTGTCCACCATAGATTGATGTACTTTACGTACCTATTTTAATTGTATGACTGTATGTTAGTAAAATCCCCTGTCACACAGGACTTTTTCGGAGGTCTCCGAAATAAATGTCAAGATAGCTAATTCACCCCTCCCCCCCTACACGCCTACACTGTACTAAGTTTATCTTGAACATTACTATTACACGATGCTGAAAAACATCCGAAATTATTTGTGTTTAAATGTAGGTAGGTATCACGAGACCTGGTAATATAGGCTATAATTCATACATACATAACTTCACGCCCGTCTCCCATTAATGAGGTAAGCAGAGAGTAGAGAACGCCAAACTCCTTTGCCTCTTCAACATTCACGTGCCCTTTGTCAAAACACATTTCCTATTTAGTCCGTGTATGTCCGTCTAGCTAGAGCAACCCCTACCAACTTGTCCAGACATTTCCACTCCATAAATCTCTTTTGTTATCCTACTTTCATCCATCCTTTTCCACATGTCATATTCAGATAAGTTTACAATCCCAATACTATACCAGTCTTTAATAAAATAACATAACTAAACAATTACAGAAAACGCATCCGAGGAAGAAATGCAAGACTTCCTCCGCGAGATCATAATGCTGAAACACGTCGGGTCTCACAAACACGTCATCAGGTTAATAGCGTGTTGTACCAAACGTGCGCCATTGATTGCGCTTCTAGAACACGCTCCTCGAGGCGATCTGCTCACGCTGTTGAGAAAAGCAAGAGGAAGAAGAAAGGAGAGTCAAGCTTATATCAAAAAGGTTGACAACCCTCGAGATACCGGACCGAGACCTTCAGAGGCTGACTGTAAGTACTTTGTTGTTTTGACCCCTTAGAAGTTGGGCCAACGAGCCGATATGATGGCAGGCAATATATGAGGGTCGCTCACGACCGGTTGGTGAAACTTGGAGGAGGCCTATGTCCATCAGTGGACGTCTTTTGACTTATATGATGCCTAGCTTCTCGTGGCGCGGCTTTACCCGCGACTTTGCTTACTGCTCTGAGGCCCTAGACAAGTGACATAGATTTTATTCTATTCATAGAATAGATAAAAAATGTATGGGATTGACATAAGCTTACGACAATCTTAGCGTTAGCTTATGTCAATCCCATATATTTTATAATCTATTCTATGAATAGAATAGATATCTATGCCGCTTGTCTAGGGCCTCTGCTATGTGGCCTTTAGCGTGATATTACATAGCCTATATATAGCGAAAGAGTTGGTTTGTTTGTTTGAACGTGCAAATCTCTGGAACTACCAGTCTTATTTGAATAATTATTTTTGTGTATGATAGCCCAGTTCCTGAAGAGTTTATAGGCTATGTGACATCACGCTACTAGCGAAGGGAGCAGAGCAGTAAGCAAAGATGCGGATGAAATCATGCCGCGGGACGCGGGAAGCTAGTTTTAGTTTTATTTAATTTATTACCTACGAACTTACCTACCTTAAAGTCTTTTTTTTTTACATGCATACGTTTAATTTTTAGATACTAGCTGTCGTAGCTGTTATGAGTCTCTAAATTTGTGACTATCACTGCAAATTAAATTGTAAAATAATCGTAAAACGCAAAAGAGTTACACAAAATAAGTACAGCGCCTGCTAATATTTTTTGAGCAATGTGTATAATTACGTTTAAATATCTCCAGTTAAATCAATTTAATAAGCGTACGAATTTCGTAGCATGAATCACATACTATTTAAACATACAGAAGTAAAGTAACTGGCTGCTTAATTCGAATAGATAATTATAATAAGATAGTTTTTATCTGCGTTGGTAGTTAAAATAGAAAAAAAAATATTATTGGGATAAAATTAGACTTTGTTTAAATATTGAATTTTAATTGGTTTTGTTTGGTGGTTTGTTTGTCTTGTATTGTGACTCTTTCACAAAAGACAATAATGGCGGGCAATCGAATAATTGATGCCAAAGTAAAGATGTGCAACTTATGTGCCAGCAGTGGACGTTTACACCGCCACGCGACAGGTGAAATTAGGAACAAATCCAGAAACTCTGGTTAGATTACTGGGTTTGTCTTACTAATATACCTACTCGTCTTGTAAATACCAAGCTGTTGATAATGATGACACTTTTAGGAACAGCTTAACCTTGTTCAAAAAGCAAAATATATCTACTTAACTAGCTTTTTGTGACGCGGTTTCACCCTCGTCTTTGCTTACTGCTCTGCTCCCGTCACCAGTAGCGTGATGTTATATAACCTATAACCTTTCGCAGGAACTGGGCTATCATACGCAAAAAGAATTATTCTTATCCGACTGGTAGTTCCAGAGATTAATGCATTCAAACAAACAAACTCTTTCGCTTTATAAGATAGTATAGATAAAATCAAAAATTAAATATATTTATTTGGATTTGGATTCACATGATAAAAGCTAAAAAGATGTACAATTATTTAGATTTATTACTATTTTATTACTAATCAGTTTTGATATTTTATTTTAGCGGAGTACACAAACCTAAGTGACTCAGACCCTGCTCTATCCGACGGCAAGTTGTACATAGATAATGATAGGAAGAGGGATCACTATGTTGCTGAGCCCGCCTTACAGTTAAATAGCACGACTATGAGGGATTATGCGCTCCAAGTCGCACTGGGTATGAAGCATTTGGAAGAAAGAGGAATTACACATAGGTGAGTTAATGCCGTAATCTGTTTTTGATAAATTTTCCCTTAATAGATACCTTATTAAAATTAGTTTGTTCTGAATCAAACTATGAATGTAAGGAACAGAAGTGGGATGCGCTGAACGTAAAAGCTGCATTGTAATTGACTATTTTAAACTTAAGCATACAAGTAAGAATGCACTGAAATGACGAACCGTGGTAACGGTTGTACGTGTCTGTTGCCTTGTATGTGGAGTCTGAGAGGGTAATCTGTGGTTTTAGGTAATGCAACGTACGCACACAACACGTGGTGGTAAAATAAGAAATAACTCAAGGATAACAATATATTTTTGGGTATTTTATACCGAGACAATAACGTGAGCATAAGATACTCATTATGTACATCATTGGAATAAGCTTTCAAGTGATGTGTTTCACTTACCTAATTTTCGGTACCTTCAATTATTCCTACCTATTATTATTATTCACTATCTACCAAAATAAATTATGTAAGTAGCTAAAAGTAATATGTATATCCTACATAAAAATTGTTTACATCTAAAACATTATAATAATCTCATAATATCTCGGATTCCTTCCATTCCTTAAATCTGTTTGACGACATTACCTACACATGTCCAATAAACCTTAGATACGTAAATAAACCCAAGCATCTCATTCATGACATTGTGCTATTAAACAACAATAACAGTAATTTCTTCAAGGTATTCAAAGCCTCAAATCCGTTAGCAAGTTCACATCATAAAATGTAAGTACCTAATGCTAAGATCGGTAACATTACCGGGAAAATAACAAGTTTTTCCGAGAACCTTGCCCGCCAACAGCCACTTGCCCGGGGCGCTCGAGCTCCAAATATATATTTAATTTACCTTACTCTCTCCTGCGATTACACACCGAATAATCCTGTTTGTTGTTATTTCATATTATTCTTTCATTATTATTAAATTGGTTAGAAGGAATACAAATTAATACCTATCCAATTTATGCTATACAATTTCTATCCATTCAATTATGTAATTGGCTCTTATTATCGAATTGCGAAAGGGTTTTTCGTAAGGTTATTACTGATTGCTGGAGTATTTTGAACATTTATTATGATATTCAGTGAATCGTGTTGCTTCAGTACGCCTGACAATAATTAAGTAGCAATGTTTTGTGTGAAATATTCTGTATTTTTTGGTAGGCGCTTCCGAATACTCATAACAACGGTGACTCATCAATAAAGTAGTAATTAAATTTGTTTTTTTATACAATATAGAGAAATAAGTATAGAGGTACAGAATCCAAATATTTATTTAATAATGCGCTCATTTGTTTTATTGAAAGGCTAATTCATCCAAAATTAATCCAATGTATTGGATTCCAGTCTTATTCCATTGGTATTCCAATCTATTGGATATACTTAGTCTTGGTAATTCCTTATCATAATAAATCTTTTTAGACATTTTTAAGGGGTAATAAAGGGGTTTGCTTACGATATTTTACCTCTGAAGTCACCTGCTTCAGAACGTGGGCTTTTCCCCATGGAATAGGTTTGTTATTCCATTCTAGACCAAAGATTTCAAAGTAATTTTAATGAAGTAACAATGATTATAATTCAAAAACATACCTACGTATGTTATTAAACAAAATTAATGCAGGTTACCTAAAAAAACAAAAGATAGGCATGTATAAAATGTAATCGCGTTGCTGAGCACATTTTGTTTCTGATCTGCCGGGTTCAGCCGTATCCTAGCAACGGTTACTAGGTGATGTCAAACCACAAGGTCGACGTATCATCCGTATAATCATTATTCAATATTGCACCTTTCTATCACAGTATAAAGCTCATTTTACTTTTTCTCAACATTCGTGCTTTTTGTTTTGATCTCCGAGTACCTACCTCCATCTCCGGATACAACTGCTGTAATTCGGATGTAATAAATGATCCGAATAAAATTTATTTATTTATTTTATTTATTAAACTTCATGCACATAGGTACAGAGGCGGACTTAATGCTAAAAGCATTCTCTACCAGTCAACCTTAGGTGATGCAGATATTAACGAAGTAGGTGCAGTTAATGAAGCAGAAAAAAAAGCTAAGATTGCGATTTAAATTAAGAATATAAAAGGTAACCATAATATAGGAAATAAACGGTAAATATATGAATAATTTTAAAATACAATATTTAAATAGATATCAAGGGAAACACATACGTAATATACATAAATATATAAATAAATAATACCATAATAATAATAATATTATACATAAATACACTATACTTATAATATAACTTAGAGAAATTAACGTGACAACTCCGACAATTTCTCAAAGAGGAGAGCTCGACTCTTAAGTTTAAACACAAAGCGGTTAGTGGCCATCCTGACCTCAACAGGAAGTTCATTCAAAAGAAGAACAGCCTGGATAAGAAAAGAGGAATGAACAAATCCAGTTGTATGGGAATGGCACGAAAGAAGAAGATTATTGGAAGAACGTAGGTTTCTGTCATGAATGGAACTCAATATTTGAAAGTAGGGAGTTAATCAGGCAGGAGGAGAAGGTGAGTTAAGAATGGAATAGAGAGTAGTGAGAGCACGCATACTACGGCGTTGGCGAATCGGTAACCATTATAGATCAGAACGATAAGTAGACACGTGATCATACTTACGAAGGTTGAAAAGACGACCTAGAAGGGAGGAAATTTTTCAGACGATAAAAGGTCTGAAGTGTTCCAGTTACTCTCTGGCTGACACTGGTAACCTGAGTCCGCCAATCAAGAGACGTGTCTATGAGCAAGCCAAGATCCTTTACGGTTGGATTATATTTTATGAAAAAATTGTCGTAGGTCAGTGGGGAAAGATTATGCAGATCCAATCTGTTAATCATGCGATGGCTGCCTACAATAATAACCTGGCATTTGCTAGGATTCACTAACAAACCGAACCGTTTGGACCAACTTTTTATAGATTCAAGGTCCCTATTTAAGTTGGTGATGGCTTGTGTTATGTCTGTTGTGTTCTTGACTGTGAATACAACTGCAAGTCATCGGCATAAAGATGATACGCACACTGAAGATTAGGAGTAAGAAGGTTAATAAAAATTGAAAATAATAAGGGAGAAAGTATACCGCCTTGAGGAACTCCAGAGGTCGCACCAGCCAGATGAAGACTCGTCGCGGCGGACAGACTGCTGACGCCCCTGAAGATATGTTGAGAACCAATCCAGTGCATCAGATGAGATCATAATATGGGACAGGATAGACAAAAGGATATCGTGGCTGACGGTGCAGAAGGCATTGGAAAAGTCGATCAAAGCCAGCACTGTGACTTTTCCGTCCTCCATACCTGCTCTAATGTCGCCAGTCACTTTTAATAGAGCAGAAGTAGTACTGTGCCCAGGACGAAAGCCGCAGGTGAACACAAATTGGGACAACTGCTTGTGAACACAGGCCTCAAGGACTTTAGAAATATAAGGAAGGATAGAGATTGGTCGGAAGTGTTGAGGGAGAGAAGGATTGGAAACCTTAGGCAAAAGGACTACAAAGACTTTACGCCACAAGGATGGGAAAGAATTTGAGCTTAATGAAAAGTTAATAATATGGGACAACGCTGGAATAAGATAGTCAAGTACCAACAAAATCATACGACGGTTGATGCCATCGTAACCGACCGCATTTGACTTGATTGAAAGGATTATTTTTTTGATCTCATCTGGTGCAACCTGGTTTGAAAAAAATTTAAAAGGGTCGATGTTTTGACGGGATAAACCGGCTATGAAGTTCACAGTTAGACACCTGGTATGGTGATCGAGCTGGAAAGTAGTAGAAAAATGCCGGTTAATATCATCCAAGGCAAGTGACAACTGCGAGTCAACATGTCGATGTTTGCCAATGCCTAGAGTTCCGAGAAACTTCCAGATATTAGCAGGAGAGGAGGAATTAATATTGTCAAAGATGTAACAGCGTTTGGCATTGCGTATCATTTGATTACACCGATTCATTGCAGTTTTGAAGAGGGGCCAGTTTTCGTTTGAACGCTCCCTTTTAAACTTACGGAAAGCCCGATCTCTACGACGCATTGCCATCTGGATACCTCTAGACATCCATGGGGCAGGTGGACGTGTTAGTTTGATTCGCCTAATTGGTACGTGTTTATTATAAAGTGAAATAATGTTTTCGTTGAAAATACGGACCTTGTCGTCGTCGTAAAATTATGTACCTTCCTTTGATATTACGTACCAACATAGGTATGTGTGTATTGTGTAATGTACGTTAGGCACTTGTGTATTTTATCTATCAATTATCTGCGTCACCAACTCGCCTGCCAAGGATAGTGACAAACAGTAGCAAATAAGTCCTTTAGCAGGGGCATAAGCTAAGCACTGGAGTGAACGTTTTCAAGATTATATGATATTCAAACCCCAAAGCTACCAATATTTGACTTACATTCAAAGACAATCTTTTTAATTTGGGTGTTTTTCCATGTTTAAATATGCCAACTCGAAATATGCGGGCTATCAATACCGAAACTTTAGAACTACTTATAGCTCCTGCGTCTACCCTCAAATAATATTAACTTATTAACTCTTAGTTTCTGTAAACTTTAGTATCTAATCTTTTTTAATATTCTTATAATTTCAGAGACCTAGCAGCACGCAACATTCTCGTCGACGGCGCAGGACTACTGAAAGTGGCGGACTTTGGACTCTCCCGGTCAGGGGTATACGTCCACACCAGATCTCGGCCAGTACCGTTGCGGTGGCTAGCACCCGAAGCAATAGTTCAATCACATTATTGCAGCGCAAGTGATGTTTGGGCATTTGCGGTTTTGCTGTGGGAGATCGCTACATTAGGTTAGGAATTTATTGGCACTTATAAGATACATATGCACAGAATTCAGAAATTGAGTATAGGAGATTGAACCCTATTAGGTAGTCCTTCCCTCCAGAAAAGGTCTTTGTTCAGAGATGAACTTGTGTAGGTTCATAATGATGATGAACCCTAGTACAACAGCGAACCTATATTGTTTGTCTATCAAACCCTGTCCGTTTCTCTAGCAACAGTACAGCAACCTAAGTATCTAACATAGGCATTGCCTTATTTGCGTCATAATTCATGGTAGTAGATCCACGCTGGTTTCAGCATGAATAGATCGGATCTACCAGGGAAGCACTACCCTCTCATAGAAGATCAACGTAAGAGTAATAGTATCCGCACTATTGCGTTTCGGTCGGTGAGTGAGAGTGCCGGAGGCCCAATTCCTTCATTCCTTTTTCCACACCTCCTTCAATCCTTTTACCTAACACACTCTCTTCATGGTAGGTAGCGGCTTCGCAGAGTCCCTAGCATTGCTCCTGACTCGTGAGTTGTCCATGAGCGACAGTTCCCACTTACTATCACGTGGGCTGTTTGCTAGTCTGCCAATGTCAGCAATAAAAAAGGCTCAATCCTCTGCTGCTTCTTCCTTAACGTAATATTTCATAATATTTTCTTTTTAAAGCGTTTGTTTTAAATTACAGGTGGTTTCCCGTACGCAGAACTAAGTAACCATCAGGTACCACCCTTCTTATCAGGAGGAGGCCGCCTACCAAAACCCAACAGAGCATCACAAAGACTTTACGAATTAATGGAGGAATGTTGGTCCGAAAATCCAGAGGATAGACCAACGTTTGCCCAAATCGTGGACAAGTTGAGCGTCCAGAAGCAGTTATATGTGGATCTTGATAGCGTGTTCCCGCCATCGGAATCCGAACTCAATGGCCTACGTGATTACGACTTTGATTTGGCCGATTCTAATGGTTATTTAGATCGGTGACCTTTGTAAGACTGAATATTTGTATTATTGTTATTATCACCGTATTTGCACAGTAAACCTGAATTGTACATTTGATGACGTTATTTATTACCCCCAATGTCCAGATCACATCATTAGCTTTAAAACGTCAAGCAGGCTGCAGGTCACATATGCAGGCTTTGGGTGTAAATGTCATAGTCATCGCATTTGGCAGGCTGGTTGGATATCTCATCAGCAGTACCTATAGTGTAATATCACTATTATTTAGTACGCTGTACCTGTTACACGGTATACATAATCTAAATCCCCTTTTGCGAAACCCGGAGGTAAAAATGGCTTATAAGGTGGAGAGAGAACACGAATGTTTTCGTACGGTTAGAGGCCAATTATCTAGAAAATACGTCGACAACAAGTTAAGAATATTCATAGTTGAATCATATCAAGAGTCAAAAATAAGTCAGAGGGCATAAAATATATATATAATATTTTTTTATCTTGTAAACTCTACATATTCAAATAAAAATATACAAAATAAATTGAATGGTAATGTAATGCCGAATTATTTATTGTATACAGACGAATGCAATGTCTGAAAACGTGTGCAATGTCTGTTGGCAGATATAGGTTTGAAAAGTAAATAGGGTCATTGCGCCGGTTGGCGACCAGTTAGCTGGTTTGCCCACTTAAGATGAGGAAAAAAAATGTTGTCCACACGCAAAACAGTATACGTTAATGTGAATATATCCCAATTTTTTTTACATTTTAATTTGGATACAAACACATAAAATAATATACAAAAATATTTATAAAATGCTAAAAAAGTGAAAATGTAGCAAAAACGTCAGTTTACGACCACTTTTATCAGTTTATGACCACCAGTGAGCCGGTTTGCGACCGCTATTTAAATATGCCATTAAAACAATTATAATCGCTTTAAAATATTTTACTTTTTGCCTCTTAATAAAAACAAACATAGTAAAAAATTATGTAATATTTTATTATATTTAAAAAATAACCCTTCTTTTCGGAAATCATCTAAAGCTTTTTTCAGAGCTTCTTCAGTGTACTGGACAGTCTTTTTCTTTTTTATGTTGACCCTGAATTATTTGAGAGCTCCATCTAAAAAAAGTAATCTATACTATTATATAAAGCGGTAGCTTGTTTGTTGTTTGTTTGTTTGAACGCGCTAATCTCTGGAGCTACAAGTCGGAATGAAATAATTATTTTTGCGTATGCTAGCCCAGTTCTTGAGAAAGGTTATGGGCTATGTAACATCACGCTACTGGCGACGGGAGCAGAGCAGTAAGCAAAGACGCGGGTGTAACCGCGTCGTGAAAAGCTATTATAAAATAATTTTATTTTAAACCTAAAAATAGTAAGAAATTTGTAGTTTTTGATAGACTAGATACAACCACAATAACCAACCAAATTAAAAATATCCCAAATAAAGTACTTATTTTTGTTAACGGCCATTATTTCTCTTATAATCAATTACGGTGGTCAGAAACCAAAGGCTTTATTTCGATTATTTTGGTTTACGACCTTTTTAGCACCTAATTTTGTACTAAAATTAACAAATTTCTTTCAAAGAAACTGGTGGCCGCTTACTAAAGAACTACAAAGAAAAACTTTTACAATGCTACATTCAAAATTTCAACAGTCCTGTATGAAGCATTAGGATCATATTAATCAAAACAAAATAATGCGGTTCTCGTCGGTTTGCGTCCATGTGGCCGATATCTAACGTTTTTGTTAAATAAGCATTTCGATTACCGACCACTTAATTTTATCTTTATAATATATTTATATATATTTAGATAGTTAAATTATCATCTAATTTGTGTATAAACATGAAATAAGTAATAAAACTTACCTTTGAGCGCCGCGCGCCCTGTTATTTTTTTTGAAATGGTGGTACATTCACGCACCGCTGAATCAAGACGCGCATTGAACTTTTCGGCTCTGGGTTAACCCATTTGTTTCAAACTGTGTAAATTCTTATTTTATAACTATTTATGAAGCACCTTAGATTTATTTTTTATTTATGTTACCTCTACAAATTCAATTATCTTGATTTAAAGAAACTTAGTACGTCAAATGGTCGCCTACTGAAGGTGGTCTCGATACCGGCGAAATGACCCTACCGTAAATACCCACGAAACGAAAAGTAATTAAGCAGATTAATTATGAATGCTACAATATCGGTACATTGATGTAAGGTTTTGTCGATATCGATTCAAATGTACATTACAATTTTATTTATGTTATAGGTATTTATATTTATTTTTATTTTAATACAGTTTACAAAATACAAATATTATAAAAAAGTGTCAAAATAAAACGTGAGAGGAATCTAACTATAGATAACAAACATTTTGAAATAAAATTTAATAATAATAATAATAATAATTCATTTATTTCAGGCATCAAGGCCCATACAATAAATACCTTAACCTAAAATGCATATAAAATAATACACTATTTTTGTATCGGCGTCGTGTTACGCTGAGCTGTGTTGTATAAAGTTCCACGGAAACGACGATA
The DNA here is from genome assembly GCA_963082885.1 of Parascotia fuliginaria. Lineage (NCBI taxonomy): Eukaryota > Metazoa > Arthropoda > Insecta > Lepidoptera > Erebidae > Parascotia > Parascotia fuliginaria. Next base: position 4,438,786 of record OY720183.1, on the reverse strand, counting down.
CACAACACCTTTCGGCCAAAACTCTTCTTTATGGAATGTTTCCATATGACTAGTCGGCACGCGCACCACAAACGAATTTAAATTCGTGGTATGACGTGCTTCCAACTTCTCGACTCTCAGAATAAAGTTGGTTTTTATTCTGATGTACTCCACGACCTCCTCAACCTTCGTGGAGTGATGTAATCGGGACACGTACAACTGCGTTGATGGTGTTGTAGGACGCAGAAGCATATTTGATCCTGTCAGCGCGGTTTCGCACTGATTTTTACAAGTATGCTTCTTTTTCTTCTTTTCGACCTTAATGAGCCGTCCTTGTCCTTCTGTAAGGGTATGACTCCTTGGCATCTTGGTTGTGGCGTAGGTTTGCTGGTAGCAGCAATATCCGCGTGGGCACGTGTAGGGGTCGAAGTATTCGTACCTACACGATTCGCTGCATCGACACTTGTCGAGGCAGAAACGGCGACGCGCGTTGCATCGCATGCGATATTAGCGGCCGGTGATGCAATTGCACTAGGTGACTCAAAACTGCTGATGGACGCATTGTGTGCCCCGCGTCTAATATTCACCTTTGAGGTGTCGGGTGACTTACTTGTCGCAATAGCGCAACGTAATAACGCTACTTCACTACGTAATTCACAAATGGTATTTTCCGACACTTCCCACTTGTGTTGTAGCTCGGCCATGCTCGCTTTCAGGTTGGTGATATCCCTTAGCAGCCTGGTCACGTCGACATGATCGAATGTGACGGGAGGTAACTTATGCAGTTCCTTCGCCACGAATGCAGGTACGTCGTCGGGATCTGTCACCTTCAGAAAGGTGATGATATCTTGCACGCTCTGCTCAGTGCCATCTCTTCGACGTGACGGCATCTGGTCAAGCTTGCCCAGCGTCTGGTAGAGCAATCTCTTGGCACTGCTTACTTCTTCTTCTTTGAAGTTGGTCCTGCAGATCTGCAAAATGCTTACTTCGTCCATTGTATCAATGGCATGCTGCACGAATGCCAACAACTCGTTGACTATGAGTTGCTGCGAATTCATGTTGGCGGTAATGGGCAGCGGCTACAGCCGCGCGCTGCGTGAATTTAATAAAATTCGTGCGTAAACAGTAAACACGTCCGTGCAGTAGCACGCATACTAGTGAATACTTCGACTTAATCATTTCGTGAACGCCAAATTGCTATACACTCATAAAATAGTATGCACAATTACATTTCCTATTATTATTTTCACCAGCGATAACCCTTGGCAATTCTTTGCAGATAACGAACTAACCAAAAAAACTATACGTTTAATTTTGTACTTACAACTGTATCATATTCATAACGCAAGCATAATATGCTTACTTTGGGTCTAGACGGCGTTGTGTGCAGTTGTTGTGATATATAGTATATCTATATCATCATCTCAGTTTGAACTAAACATGAGACTAAATACTATATCGTCACCACATTATTTAGGCAGACTACCAAAGTTAGAATTTTTACTAATACCTATATATTGTCATCATTGTAATCAACAAATTGTGTGCGTTGATCCTTGTCATTGTCGTCGCTGCGAAACGGCCAGATCCAAAGAAATATTCTTTGGTATTACTGCCAATCCTATAAAAGCTAAAATGCAAAAGACATTGGGTTCTGGGCGGCATCTTCAGAGCTATGGTGTAAACACACCCTCCAAATTTCAAGTCACTACGACCAGCACTTTAGGCTGTGCGTTGTCTGTTAGTCAGTCAGTCAGTCAGGACAAAGCCTTATATAATATGTATGGGTGTATGGATGCATGGATTAGACGTATAGCCATCGGGGAACAAAGCATACAGGCTGCTAGGAATGCTAACACGTGATAGAGCCACATAAAGCTGACCGTGCGAAAAACAGCTAATACTTAGATCCACACCCACAACTTTTAGTTGTGTCTGACCTTGGGCTTTATTAATTGTCATCGCGAAACATAGGCTCACTGGAAACTGGACTGATTTGAATCTAAACGGAAGATTGTTTAGAATGAGAGGAATCCAAAAAATAAAAACGCTATCAGATATTCCGTAACCTGTTAAAGTCTCTGTTTCTATCAGGTTTCGTAGTAAATTAACAAATGTTCGACGTGATTATTTAAATTGGCCTAACTTTTTTATTTATGAACCGATTGACATGAAACAAAATGTTAAGTGAAGCTTACCACAATGTATTAGTGAAAACCATATCTAAATCGGATAAGCCGTTTCTGAGATTAGCGTGAACAAACGCACAGACAAACAGACAAACAGCCAAAAATTGTAACAATCATTGTTTTGGGTTTTATTTGCGTTGATAAAGGGCCCAATAATTTTTTTTCTTATTTATCTTCTATGTACAGACAGCGATCGGTTACATTTTTATTATATGTATAGATTTGTAGCGAAATCGGTTCAGCTGTTTAAACGCTGAGTGGTAACAAACACACACACAAACCCACACATACATACACAGACACGAACTTTCACACTTATAATATTAATTAATTATATAATATAATTATTTTAGATTATGAGGTTTATTAAAAAGCTATCATTATAACAAACTTATTTTTTTATTTGGTTCTTGTTCCTTAGTTAACATATTTTTCTAGAGGAAGATGCTTTTTATGCACTGTTATAGATTAAGATGTCAATTTAAAAGAATTATTAGAATTGCTTAATGAAAAATAATAAAGAATTAAAAAATGCACTTAGATTCACTACACTGTACTACAGTTTTCCTATGCACCACAATAATGCCATTTAGGTCAATATAACACTGCGGCTAAACCTTTGAAATGAGTTATGTTACATACTTGTCCGCCATGGGGATTTTTTTATACATATATTAAAGGTCCCAATGTCATTTAGTTATTTTATTTTTAAAACTTTACAAAGGGTTGAAATAGGGGTGTATGCAATCTTGACGGTAGTAGATCCACGCTGGTTTCAGCATGAATGGGCCGGATCGACCGGGAAAGTACGATCCTCTCTTAGACGATCGACGTAAGAGTAGTAGTATCCGTACTACAGCGTTTCGCTCGGTGAGTAAGAACGCCGGAGACCTAATTGCCCCCCTTTCCGCCTTCCTCACCTCCCTCATTCCCTTCCCCTAACCCCATTCCGGCTGCCATAGTGGAAGCCACCATACCAACAGTTTAAGAAGATGGTATGGTGGCCACCACTTCTAGATTCCTCTGACTGCTTACCATCAGGCGGGGTGGAGTCACTTTGGTAGGCTACCACATTCACACAGCGCCATCTAGCCCCAAATTAAGCAATTATATTTGCTTATGTTATGGGTACTAAACAACTGATATACTACTTATATACATTTTTTTTTGTAAATACTATACATATTATAGATAAATTACACCCAGACACAGAACAAACAATCATGCTCATCACACAAAGATTTGTTCTGGGTGGGAATCGAACCCACGACCTGCGGCTTAGCAGTCAGGGTCACTAACCACCAGACCAACAGGCCCGTCAATATAAAAAAAAAACTTTTATTTTTAAAGCTATCGACTCCAAACTTACATAATTTTACTCTTTAGTAAAATTAGTTAAGCACCATTTTATTATATTTATAAACTAGACTAAATTGGGGTCGCAAGTTTGTGTGAAAGTTCGTCAGTATTAGTGGTAGCGGCTGAATAGATTTCAATGGGATTCCTCATAGAGGCGGATTCTGACATCATCACTTTTCTCACATTTGAGTCAAGGTGATCATCATGAGGTTTTTTAGATTTCCGTTTTCGAATTGTGGTGGGTACTGATGGAGGTTCAGTTAGAGGTTCAGTTGGAGGTTCTGTTGGAGGTTCAGTTGGTGGTTCAGTTGGAGGTTCAGTTGGAGGGTCAGTCGGAGGTTCAGTTGGAGGTTCAGTTGGAGGTTCAGTTGGAGGTTCAGTTGGAGGTTCAGTTAGAGGTTCAGTTGGAGGTTCAGTTGGAGGTTCAGTTACAAGTTCAGTTGGAGGTTCAGTTGGAGGTTCAGTTGGAAGTTCAGTTGTAGGTTCAGTTGGCGGTTCAGTTGGAGGTTCAGTTGGAGGTTCAGTTGGAGGTTCACTTGAAGACTCAGTTTCCTTAGATTCAGTTTGAGGTTCGAGATCATTAGAATTTAAAGGTTCAGGTTCATTATAATTTAAAGGTTCTGTTGTAGTTTCACTATTTTCAGATTCAGCTGCACCCTTTTCTTTGGCTTCACTCTTTTCTTCAGACTCATTAACCTCTTCAGATTCACTTTTAACCGTATCCGGTTGTTCAGAAGCTTTATTACTTTCAAGAGGACTTGCCGATGTAGGGGTTAAATAAATAGAAAAGTGAGGCTCAACTTGAATTTCAACCTCAATTTTCTTTTCGGAGTTTTCAGATTCTTTATTTTCTGTATGATCAGGCGTATTTGTCGTACGTTTCGTAGTCGTCGTCTTTTCAGGTGACTTAGTCGTCTGCTTCTTAGGTGGCTTTGTCGTCTGCTTCTTAGGTGGCTTTGTCGTCTGCTTTTTAGGTAGCTTAGGCGTCGTTACTTTGGATGGTTTCGGAGGAGATTTTACAGGAGGTTTCTTTTTAAAAGAATCAATTATTGATTCTATAATTTTGCCTAAGCCAAATTTTAGTGGCATAGCTTCAGAAGGTTCCGTACATGACTCCAGTATAGCCTTGACGATGCTTCCGGGAACCCAATGTCCCGGCATTTTGGATTCTATAGGATTTGCAATGAATATTAATGGATCGTTCTTTGGATTTGGCCATTTCTTCGTTTGGACGAAGGTTACGAGTGTTAATACTAAGTATTTGTAGATCACATCTAGAGTCACTGGAAAAAATCTAGTCTTTAATAATGTTTAACTTGTATACCTACGGAGACTTTGTCTTGAGATAGTAATGCCTACTACATTGCTATTCCTGTATTTTACTAACTCTATGGTTTAACCTGGGAGTACATAATATGTGGCTTCCGAATTATCTTGTACATACTTGCATACATGGTAAAGAAAAAAACGTAAGGAAACCCGGACTGATAAAATATAAGTAGTCGAAAATGGCCCGAAATGCTTCAAGAAAAGGATAGTACGGCATGCGGCAGTGCCGCTTTTTTTTGCTCGACTTGGCGGAGGCACTGCCGTGCCCCAGATAATTAATTTTAAACAAAAAACAAAAACCGACTTCAAAACTATCTCGTCACAAAAGACATCACCGCGTTGTTTTACATCTCTTTACTCATTGTATTCGTTTTTACTAAACATAAAACTAAATACAAAATGCTGAACCATTTTTTATAAAAAAAAAGAATGGGTCCAATTTCAGAGTAGGTAATTACAGGGTATACCAAAAAAAAAGAATTTGGCAAATCGGTTTATAAACGACCGAGTGCTGCGGTAACAAATTCTAAAACGACTTAAATTAAGAACCTCCTCCTTTTTGAAGTCGGTTAAAAACAGTCAAAGAAAAGGGAATTTTAATAGTTAAGGTCGTTCCATGACATTGTATAAAATGGAGACGCATGATTGTCTATGGGTTAATAATAGCTCTAGTAAAATGATGTTGATCTCCGCGACAAAACTTTATAACGTGTTAAGTATTGTACTCACTTTTTTAAATTCTAGATTGTTAAAGACGCTATTTCGCCTTCACATGTTTTTGATCACGTGGCTGTTTGTTAGCCTTTCTATTTGCATTTATAATGTCTGTGCGGCAGTATGAAAAGTTAATATAAAACGAAATGTAATTGGTCGAATCGTTATAAAAGAATGTTACATTATCGAGACATCCATGTATTTTTATCGATATCGATTTGAAAGAACTTCGGTCGTCGTCGTCGATTAGATTTTTTGTATGTTTGTTTGCAACGATTTATCTAAAAATCTACGTTACCGATTTGAAAAATTCTTTCACCTTTAGATATAAAAAATTAAGCATGTCGGTAACATAGGCTATATATATATATTCATTTTTAGAATTTCAATATTCGAAGCGCGTTCGTAAATCTTAATGATGCAATACGAAAATTGCTATGATATTTTCCGTAGGAGTTTGTTGTAAGATCGAATGAAACTTTTGATATTGAAGCGAAGCAAGAGGAGGACCTCATGTATTTAATAATCATGTTATTTAATAAATATAACAAAATATCGATTCTTGTATTCTCTTATCCATCCAAGTTTATAGTGCCGCATGTTATGAAAATAATTATTATTTGTTTAATGTTGTGTGACAGACGGATTAATTTCGTAAGCTTAATATACGTACTCAAACTCAAACTCAAATTCATTCATTTGAATCATTTCGCAGTTAAATGTGAAACTATACAACTGTATAAGGCGCTCATAGCTCGTTGCATTCACTGATCGGTAATCGATCTGCAGGTTAAGCAACTAAGAGTGCGGCTGGCCCATGGATGGGTGACCGCATAGTAGAGTTAAAAGTCGGTCCCGTTTGTTACCAAGTTGATAACAGTCGTTAGGTCAAGTCGGATGCCTGTATAATAAATTACGGGCGACCTGAACAAATCCTGACACTAGGTTGACCACTAACCACTCGATAAGAAGAAGAAGCGTCAATTATGTTAATAGTTAACAAACTTTTTAAAATCAATCAATATGAGATCAATGATAGACCATTCTGACACTATTGTGATAGCAGACTCAGGCCCCAAGTTCACTGACGAGGCCGAGGTAAAGCCCTGAGAAGAACTGGCAAGAAACTCAGGCCCTCCTTATAATCGCCAGTAATTATAATTTTTTGTATGATTTACAATCATACTCAACGTAACCAAAGAACCATACAAAATAATTATTACTCGCTGCTCTATCACTCTGGAAAATATCTTTGTCTTACCAGTGTGATTGATTGACCAATAATATGTTTTCCACTTTTCAGTGCCAAGCTACTTTGTGTCTATTTTCTAGAAGCCGCGACAACACAGCAGTCGTACACAAGAGGGAGCTGTGCCCAACAGGGTCCAGAATTCATACTAATTTATAAGCCAAGTAACCATTTTATAAAGCGCAGTTTCACCTGCGTTAAGTTACATCTTTGGTTACTGCTCTGCTCACGTCGTCAGTAGCGTGATGTTACATAGCCTATAATAACTTTTCTCAAGAACAATATCTATTAAACGCAAAAATATCGGATTCTATATATCAGAGCTACCTTCATATAATTCATAGTTATTATTCTTTTGTCGTGTTCACTAATGCTTGTTTATTTACTTACCTTTTCTATTTAATGTGAGAACCTAGTGTCTATATAAACCTAACATAGGTATATAGGCTTGTTGACACTTTGTATCAATTATGTAATAATGGTTTTTTTTTTAAATAAACTATATATCTAAGTATCTATCTAATTATTCAACACCGGCTGGTAGTTTCAGTGGTTGGCGCGTTCAAACAAACAAACAAACTCTTGTGCGTTGCACTTAAGTTTTACAATAAATAATGTATTTTGTGCATGCTTAAAAGTAATAATTTATTTCATTTTTCATTTTTGCAGAATAAAATTAAATGCATGATAAAAGCTTTTCACTTCAGTGTTTTTTTTTTTTTTTTAATTACCGCACATTAAGTGCGGCCGGCCAAGTGATCCCCTAACATTATTAGAGTACTTGTTTTCTAGTATAGTCTTAGTGCTTATCTATTGTTTTTTTTATTTAGGTAAGGTATAAGGATATTTCTATTTGTACCTACTACTTTTATTTAAAATTTTTGCCTAATTCTATTTTAAAATCTAGTTTTGTATTGATAAAATTTTCATTTAATAATTTCTTTTTGAACACATTTATATATTACTATGGGTCTGCACCACAGTGCAGGGCGTGTTTGCAAATGTGCAAGCTTAGTTTGCATGTTTGTAGACCACCGCTGCACTGTAGTGCAGAGCTCAGCCTTATTTATTTGGACATATACAGAAATGGCAAATGAAATACAGAAATATACACCCACAAAGGAAAAACAACCAATAAAGAACACAACACAGTAGAAGACCAACACAAAATTTAACACAACAACATCAATTATCCATTGTGCACACTGCACAGGCACTGGTGGCCGACCACGGCGCTTTGCCAACTTCTCCCTCGAAACGGAGGGAGACTGCTAACGGTACTCTTCTCTGGCTTGCATTTATCACAATGTAGTCCAAGAGAAAGAGCCGTGCAGGTCCTGGACTGCGCCGTGGTGCGGTGCTGGTGAAAGTAGAGTGCGGTCTGTACAGTATGCACAAATGGACAACGCACGGCAAGCTTGTGTGTCTGGGCTGTGCATCGGCAGCCTCGCTCCAGTGGGGCACCTTAGCAATAGGCCACTGCTGACCTTGCCAAGGTGTCCCACTTTCTCCGGACTGGGCACTGCGTGTCGAAGGCGTTCTGCGCTGTGTCAGGACACCCAGCCTTCGCGCAGTTGCAGCAGGAGGGCCGCTCCGCAAGCCTCTCCTTGCACTCATCCTTGCGGTGCGGCCCCCTACAATGGCTGCACGCATCCTCCGTGTCCTGACACAGCCGCCTTGTGTGCCCATAACCCAGGCATCGAGAGCATTGCACCAGGGGGGACTGGTCCTCGACTCTGACCCGTTGGAGGTCGATATGGACGGCCCCGGCCCCCGTCAGGCAGCCCCACAATCGGGGTGACACCTTCACCACGATGTGGGCCACCAGCGGGTTCCTCGTCTTTTTACGATACCGGACCTCCATCCTGTCATCGTCGCCGCTGATGTCCTTGAGGAGGTGCTTGTTCTGCGCCCTAAGCGCCCTCAGCACCTCCTCATCGGTGTTGTAAGACATTACGTCTTTAAGGACAATCAGCGGGTCCCTGCCTGCAATGCTCTCAATGTGTAGGTTGCTATTTGCCCGGAGCTTGGCCTTCACGCGCTCAAGCTCTTCTGCCGATGCACATCCCAGGATCACTCTCTGGTCCTTGACCTTTCTGATTCTGTCCACTTGGACCCCCTCTTTAATGGCCTCTGCGGCACTTCTAATCTTTTCTACAACCTGGTCACCGGTGTCCATCTCGTCGTTCGATTTGATAATTATCGAGTGCATGGCCGACGCTCCCCACGCTTGAGCCTTTGGGGGTTCGGCCACTGCACTCGCGTAGGACACCGGTGCTTGCCGCAGCTCCTCCCTAAGGTCTGCCATTATCTTCTTATTTTCCTCCAGTAACTTGCCGTGCTCTTCCAGTTTTGTTATTAGTGCCGCTTCACTGGTCGGCCCTTCGACTTCGACAACGGGATCCTTGGCCAACGATTCTACCCTCTCACCACGTTCGGCTGCCTGCTCCTTTATAATTTGATAAAGCCGATCAACGGCCTCCAGCACGTCGTTTTTGATGTCCGTGCGGAGGTTGCGACTGTTGTTGATTTGAGCCTTGGCTCGTATCAACAACGCCTTGGCCTCCGCAAGACGGCTGGAGTACTTCGGTTTTGACTCCTTAGCGACCGGAGCCGGGTTGGCCTTGTTTTTCGGCGCAGCGATTTTTGGGGCGATGTCGAAGACCTCAGCTTCGACTCAATCTCCCCCACGCTACGCCTGACCTGCGCTACTCCGGAACCGGTCGCCACAGGAGCCGCCGTCCGCGACGTGCTGGGTTCTTTTGTGGGCGTACGGAAGCCGAACATGGTGAGCCTAACTTGACAAGTGAACAATCAAATTTAAAATAAAGTTTGTATAAGTTATTTAGATGAATAATTAATAATTTAGATTTAAAAAAATTTGTAAAATAATTTAAAATGCAATAGCAAAACAAACACACACAAAAATTAACCTAAATAACTTATGGTCAATAAACCATAAGTTAAACAATAAATAAGATAAAATAAAATAATACAATTGAATTTAATAATACGATAAAATTTGTCAATAAAATTTTTAAAAGAAATAATAAAATTGTCAATATAAAATTAATAAAAGAAAAATAAAATTGTAAAGCCACTCACTTCACTTCAGTGTTAATAACGGACAGATATGATTAACAGCTTCAATATTACAAGGGTTAAATAGGATAAGCTTATAACTAAACATCATGCGTCAGGGTTTGATCAAATAATATTTTTTTGCTGACAAAATTTATGGGAGATTCTTTGTTACCATATAATAATGACTAAACAGTACTAAACTGGTTTATTAGTATCGACTTGGGGCATGAGCGCAGTCGAAAATCATCTTCAGATTTTTTTATCTTTTTGTTAAAGCACCATGTTTGTTTTACATTCTTCTTTTTTATTTGCATTGTTTCTGAATAGAGACTGGTTCTAAAACTGTTGTCATTAATTAAATATATTAATTTATAGGTGGTTTAATTACTAATAATACTTAGTTTTGAGATACGTGTAAAGATTTAAGTATGCTACCTACTCATTTGCTACTCGAATTATAGAAAAATAACTAAATTAATGACTATTAAGAACTAGACTAAATGCAGGCATCGTGCAATAAAATCTGCAGTTAGATAACAGGTTGATAATACCTACACTATTTATTACCTATATATAAAAAATAAATATATTGTATTAAACTTAACGGAATAATATTAAATACAAAATCATCAGTTATTATATTATAGCTTTCGCTCAAACTATACACAATTTATCAAAAATGCTTTAAATCTAAACTAAAAGAAAAACGATTTCATTTTTAAAATGTTTGTATGTTTGTTCCGATTACACATAATACAGATGAATTTTTTTTTTAAACGGTTAAGTACGTAAACCGTTTTAAAAAAATATTTGACCTTTAGAAAGCTACGAGGAAGGGTAACATAGACTATATTTTGTTGTTTTAAGAATATTTTTTCAGTCATTTTCAAAATTTCTATATTTTAAGTGCCTCTGTAAATCTGAATGATGCAATGCAGTAGGCATTTGTTGTGAAACTTTAAGCGAAGTGAGGGCGCGGACGTCTAGTATACCTATATATAAAATAATTGTATATTTGAGAACCATTGACCATCATCGTAACAAACTAAAGGCTTCCCGATTAACCATCCAATCAAATTAGCATACCTTTTTGTTGAGAATACAACCTGCGCCCGCGGTGGCATAAAAGATTATGGGCTATTGACTTTACCCGATCGGGGAGAAGCTTGCAGCTTTTTTATTTTCGCCTTTAATCAAAGGGTTGTACGTATTATATTTATATATCTTTTTATATTCATTAAAAAGTATTGTAGGTAAAACTTAATTTAGCTGGATATGACAGCCTATCATCATTGAGTTATTCTTATTATAATTAACTAAGTAATTCAAGGCCCTTTATACAATGTTCATTTCTCCCAACAAAAGACCAAAATATCTTGTTATGACTTACGTACTTACATCAACAATCAGCAAAAAACCGCTGAGTGCTCCTTTTGAATTAATATACTTAAACAAATTGAAGCTTAGATATTATGCTCTTCGTTTTTTGTCAGGCGTTAACCATTTCAGTGTAGGGATTATTCTGTACGACTCAATATAAATTTCTTGAAAACTACATCCATTCTTTGAAATTGTGTCTGAAAAATTCTAATCCGGTATCTCTCTATTGCGAGTGCAGGAGGTATCTATAGCTCGAACTCCAAAGACACAGACACAACTCACAAGTGTAATTTAAGTGTGCGGGAGTTTTTTAAAGGTAACAAAGTAGGTAAATAGTTGATTATGATTTCATAAGCAAAAGGTTGCTTAGAAGACGACGTGTACAAAATTGCATAAATATTACAGTTAATTGCATAACAGCAATCCAAAAACGACTAACGTTGTGTGATTGTGTGACTTATTTGATAAAGAAGTAGGTAAGGAAGGATATTGCGATTAAACAATGACCGAATCTATGCCTGTTCTAACATGTTCAGACACGTTTGGAACCAATTGATAAGAGTAGAGGCCGAGTAGGGACTCCAGGTACAAGAATCAATTTGGGATACTAAACAAAGATATTTGGCATTGACTTGCTCTATAGTAGGCAATGATATTCTATTAAACAGTTATGGTAGGTAAATACTAGCTATCCGCGGCACGCCGCGATTACACCCGCGTTTTTGCTTACAGCTCCGCCCCCTTCGGCAATTGCGTGATGTTACATAGCCTACAACCTTCCTCAAGAAACTGGGCTATTATACTTACAGAAAAAGAATTATTCCAGATATTAGCGCGTTAAAACAAACAAACAATCAAACTCTTCCCCTTTATATAAATAATAGGTAGAATGTGCTCACTGCCCATCCAGTCTTTGATTTAAACTGTTATTTCCAGAACTTCTGTCTTATCTTTATGTTTTAGGATTTCAAGCGACGGGCGGTGTTAAGATTTGTTTATAGTTTCACTATAATCTTTGAGAGCTGTGTAAACAACCACTTATAATAGAATCTATCAAATTGGCAACACTGAATCAAATTTACTAGAACTCATCTCATTTATGAATTTAACATTTAAATTATGCTCCAGGTGAATGGCGTGGTTACCCCTTTCCAAGTAACTCTTATCTCAGTAACGAACGTAATGCAGTACCAATAATTAACTAAACTACAATTTAAAGATAAAATATTTGATTTTTGTAAGTAACTATGTTTGTTTTGTATTTATGTTTATTGCAATTTACTCAAAATTTACGTAAACGATTAAAAAAAATGCTTTTATCTAAGCTTAAGCTGTATTTTATTATGTTCAACATATTTTTTTTGTTATTTTCAAAATTTCAATATTTTAAGCGCCTTTGTAAATCTGAATAATGTAATACGACACTATTGCAATGATATTTTCCGTAGGCGTTTGTTGGAAGACCGATTGCAACTTTCGATAACGAAGTGAAGCGAGAGCGGTGTAGTACCTACATAATAATATTGCTACTCCGCACCCTGGACAGCAGAGATGCACACCTCTTACGCATAGTAGTGTAGAAACAGTCTGGTACTTAATAAACTCAAACTCTCTAACAGATACTCCGCACCCTGGACAGCAGAGATGCACACCTCTTACGCATAGTAGTGTAGAAACAGTCTGGTACTTAATAAACTCAAACTCTCTAACAGAGAAAACTTCTAACAGATGTAAAAGTAACAGATTTCAGTAGGTAGATCTACTATAAGTTACCATATGATTTTTCGCTATGGAATTAAAGAAACTAAATTAAAACTTTCAGGGGTGAATTAAATACAGCCTTGCGTAAGTACAACCACGTAGCGGCGCGCGCTGCTAAGTAGTACTACGTCGAAAAAAAAGGAAAAATGAAAATATGTTTATTCATCTATGTTAATGAAATTAACACTTATGAACGTCAAAGTTTACAAAATGTCAGCAAATTAACCTACAGCCAGTTCGCTGACGAAGTAAAGCCATGAGAAGAACTGGCAAAAAACTCAGGCCACTATTTTTAATCGCCAGGTTATTACAATTTTTGTAAGTTACAGTTTTAAGAAGCATGCAAAGTGACACAGGCAATACACTTATCGTCCATGGCTGAGGCAGCTAAAGGTCAAAATAGTTGTTAGTACTTAATACATCAGCCCTATTGTGTGACGGCCGTGAGGCAGAGGAACCTCCAAAACTGTTCAACAGCCAGCAAATACCTGATGATTAACTTTTTTTAGGTAATAAAATTCCCGTCGTTGCACCAAGAACACCTGAGGACTACGACTAACTAAGGAGTGCTGTTTATTTTTATACAAATATTTTATACTGTCTCGAATTAATTATTTGAAATCTATTTTTTAATTTTATCTAATCTATTTTTCCATTCATTAATAGATGAAAAATAAAAGCAGTGCTTTCTACGCACTAAAAACTCACTACCAAGACTTGGCCATCGTCAATGCCTAGTCTTATGTACCTAGTTATTTAGTAGTGAACTATGTTGCAATGTGTGGCTCCGTTCCTTCACTTTATATATCTGTGCTAAGCACAGATATATAAAGGGAAAGAACGGAGCACACTGTGCTCCGTTCTTTCCCAAAAAAATGAATAATGTTGCCAGTGACCGATTGTCACAAGGCAGCACATTCACACACAGGGACATCTATCAGTTTACGCTTCCTTAGCGTAAAACAGTTAGAGCTTGACTCTGTCGATATTTAGTATCGATGTTTAGGATTTCATATAAGTACGCGAAAGATTTAATTATTTTCATGATTATTATGTTTGCTTATTAAAATGAGCATTATCTTATATTATATAGAACAGTTTTAGGTAATAATAATCTATTAAAATTTTAAGATTTTTTTTTATTTAAACACTTTGAAATAGATGAAAGTAAAGTAAATAGTTCATAAACATGAATTAACTAGAAGTAATTCTGTTAATTCATGTTTATGTCAATATTACAGGAAGAATAAAACAGTGTTTCTAACTAGCACACTTTTTTGTAATTATTATCAAAAAAGCCCGTCATACGGTCGGGCTAAATTTATTTGTTAAACATTGTTCGACAAACAAATCAATGTTTACTAATGTTTATTCAATACTTCCGATCCCTGATAGTACGGAACCCTCGGCGCGCGAGTCCTACAGGCATTTAGCCGTTTTTTTTGAAGTTATACTTTTTTTGGCGCGATTGGGAAAAATGATGAGAGTGAATTTTTACGATGCGCGCGCACACCGACAGAAAAAAGCAACACCCTGAAGTTAGTTGCGAACCTTTTACACACTGAAGTTAGTTGCGGATCCTTGTGTGTCGTATCAGTACAAATAATCTGTGTGAATAAATAAAAAATATATTGGCGTTTATATCAATTCAAATATTTATGTATGTATGCGTTGTATTATTATTTGGTATTTTTGGATTGTTATGCCAAAGAAGTATAACTTCTTACGTGCGTACATGGGTACCCACTCTTTTTTTATTTTACTACTGCGCACAAGGATGTATGTTAAATAACCACCACCTGTTGAAATTTGTTCTAGTGTGGATTAAAGATTGTAATTAATTATTACGTGTATTATTCCTAAGTATGTATGTATATTCAAACCAAATAATACTTTGAATTAATTGTCTGTTGCTATTAAATTTCGTTCCAACTAAGCAGAGCTTGTAATTTGAGGATTTTGTTCTGATTACATAGTAACAAGACACTGACATGAGAATGTATGAGTAGATTTTTATTAGAGATATTTTATCTGTTCAGATAACAAAAAAACAACAGAATATATTTCAGAAAGTCTTTATTTAAGTAGGTATAATAAAATACTGAAAAACTGTGCAATTTAAATTAACCTTATAAATCTAGTTTAACTAATCCTAGGTAATGCAATAAGAGGAGGTAGCGCACAGCGAGTTTACTTGCTAAAAACTGAGCTCTCCGCCGCTTGGGGTAGGGAGGAGGTAGCAGTGCTGGCAGCACAGAAGGCTTTGTCTTTTAAGCTGTTAGTCAGATACTTGTACGCTTAGGAACCCACTTATATGGTTCCTACAATATTGGACCCAAGCGACTCGAGGTGCAGCTTCTTTTGAAAATCTAAAACAAACAAAAAAAAATTAATTTAATACTGGAAAACCAATATCGATATTTGTGATTAAACTGTCTCATCTCTAATTATGTTAAAGTGTGACCAGTTTCTTAAAAATAAATACGCTTATTTTTGTAAGAAATGAGCAATTATCTTTCGGAATAAAGTGCACTAATCTTGTATATTTGGATTTATAATCTCATTTTACTTGTTCATTTATTATTATTTTGTGCATTACTTGGTAAAAAAAACATTGGTTTTAATTAAAAATAAATAAATATGGGAACGGTGACACAATAATGTACTTACATCCAAAATGAAACTTATTAGATATGTCAACAAGGCGAGATATAAAAAAGGAAAGGTTAGTTTTTATGTTAATTCAACTTAAAATATTACCCCAGATTGGAGTATTGATGATAAGCCTGGCAACACTTGTTGATTAGCATTTTATTTGGTTAAATTGCTAATTTAATGCCTTATTTAATAATATTAGAACAAAATAATACTTACAGGTGGAATGTAATATTATCCTTTTGTAGACTTGATGTCGCTGAACGCTTTTTACACCAAAATACACTGCAATTCGGCATTTCTATTGAGACGCTATTACGCATGCACTGATAGGGGTGACATATGATGCGGAACGCGCGTCAACTAGTTTTATATAACGGGTATGACCGGTGGGCTGGTACCTTTGGCAGAGGGGTACGCCTGTCAGTGGCCTCTCCGGTTGGTTTAATGCTCTAAGGTCAAAACATATTGATAGTATTTTTATAGCTGACCTCCATTTTCCAACACAATTAAGTATATCTTAACTTTTCACCTTCACATTTCTAAAAATGTAAGCCACAAATCCTGGTATCAGTAACATTTTACTCCCAACCCGGCTTCATCTGTCAAGATAATATACAATTTACAACATTTTAGAATAAATAGTACAGTTATCTTCAAGCACTTAACTCTGCCCCAAGCATTAAGCGACTTAGTTGAAAAAGTTAGTTTAAGACTATTGTTTACTTGGCGGCAAGTTTTTCTATGTTATCTGTGATTCGATAAGGAACAAGGAATAGCTCCGGCGCCAACTTGTGGAGTCACAAAGTGAGAGATTTCAACTGTTAGTGAGAAGTAGCGATAGCGTTTTCAACGATGGACGCCTAGCATTCAACCAACGCCGACGTTCAACGTACAGTTCTGTACAGGGCGTGCGTTGGTGTGATATATAATTATATTAATTATATCACACCAACATATTATAACATATATATATATATTATAATTATCAATTTCTATACAACAATATTAAAGATCTAATTCCCAAATTTCGGTAGGTAGGTACTTTCTCGATTTGGTACTGCGCAAAATAAAATAAAAAATATTTTTTTTATGGTTATAAAGAGCACATAAAATACCTGGGTATTCCTGTAGCATTCTGTTTATAGACATTTCCAGTAACTTCTTTAATAAGTATAATTTAAAATTTCATAAAGATCGAACTTACCAAGACGATACGCGGTACAAGATAACAAGAGTCAGCGTCAGACAGTTGAAATCGCTTACCTAGTGGCCAGTTTAAAAAAGGTGGCCTTCCCGGAATTTCGATCAGGTAATATAATTAAGTTTTACAATAAGAAGCTTGAAAATGTTTTTGTTTTTACCAGAGTGACGCTTGTAAAAGAATGTCTTTTGTCGTCAAGAGCAAGTTTAAAATTTGTACCTACCTCATATAGAGCATGAGACAATTAAAAATAACTATTTCTTGGAGATAAACATTTTATTGCTTTTTATAGCCAATCTACGTTTAATTATGCCGTAATTTTTCACCTATTCATAACATAACTTTAAGTGACTTACATAGTAGTCTTACTATGCCTAGCGTTGTAAACTAGACACAGTCAAAAGTAATTTGTCACTAAGCAGGTGCAGGTATTTCTAGTATTTCTTATACTCTTTATTCGTGATCGCCTTCGAGCGGTGGGCAACTCGACGCTACTAGAAAGTAGAAACACACCAGGCGCAAAGCAAGGGCCAAGGCTTGCCGAGGGGCAAACACTAGTTACCTAGCTGGACTGTTTGTTTCCAGGTATACCTAAGTAATTACGTAGGCACTTGGCAAGAAATACTAGTGTAAAGTCTATAACCGTAGTCCGTAATAGAAATAAACTACTAGCTCTCCACAGTGCGGTTTCATCCGTACGTTTATATACGTCTTCCATAACTGCTCCATTTCCGAGGCTCCTAGCGTGATATTATACTCGTATAGACTTTATTAGCATTCCTCAAGAATTGAGCTATCGAACGCTTACTTCTTCAAATTCAGCTGGTTTCAGTTACAGACATAAAGCGTTCAAACAAAAAAAACATCTTCAGCTTTTTATTAGTAGGTCTAGGAATATATTACTAGCTTTCTGCGGCGCGGTTTCACCGCGGCCGACAGCCGGCCGACCCGCGGCTTTGTTAACTGCTCTGCTGCCGTCGCCAGTAGCGTGATGTTAGCCTATAGCCTTCCTTGAGAACTGGGCTATCATACGCAAAAAGAATTTTCAAATCCAACTGGTAGTTCAATTGGGGCGTTCAAACAAACAAACAAACTCTTCCGCTTTTTTTAATAGTATAGATGTAGGTACCTACCTAACATGTTTAGATTTAGCATATTATTTTTACCTATTCATTCGCAATTACTTTACTTTCTTTGAGTAGGTATACGTAGTGAGTCAAACTTAATACCTACCTACTGCGTACTAACAAAATTCTTCGTCTCTGACTTTAAAAATTACTTAAGTAAGTAATAAACACAATACAATGGTCATGAATATCGCTTTGTAAAGATAAGTAAAGTGACTAGTGAGTCATACTGAATATATTGTTATGTACCGCTACAAGTTCAAACCTGTCTCTATATTCACAATTGTATACCTTTCTGGAATGATTAGTGGTGACGCTGACGTCATAGCCGTGAAACATGCAAGTTAGTAAATGTCATGAGTTCTATTTTCTTCTATTGATTTTATTTTCTTTTGCTTGTTATCTAGGTAACCTATACCTACCCTCAAACATTTCACGTGTTTCAGGTTTGAGAAATTCTCAGTAGGTATAAGAGCTGAAATACGTAACTAGGTACCTAGTACATATGCGTTCAAATCAGCGCGGCGGCGCAATTTCAAACAAAACTTGAAGAGATTGCTTGAAATAATGCCGCCGATTTTGGCGGTGCGGATGCGGGCGGCGACACGCAACGTTGTTATGTGTTTTGGCCCTGACACTCTGCCTACCCCTTTAAGGTAAAAGGCCTGATGTTATACTACGTTACTTAAACAACTTACAACAGTAATCTTAAACAAATCAAACAAAGTGACACTAGTTCTGTTTAGGTTAAAGGTGTAAGGCGCTCTGCCAGGTCCGTCTCCTTATAAGAGGTTATAAGATGAGTAGGTAAATAAAAGAGCAGGCCGTGCAAGGCCTCTGTATCGGTATGCCATAAATCCAGAACGTTTATGTATTTGAAACATGTAGCCAGCACGGGAGAAAGAGTCATTAGGAGTTATTAATATGCATGGACCTTTGTAGGGTTGGCACGATTTTAGTATTGTTTTCAAATAATTTAATTTTAATAGCCTGCTAGTTTGAAACTGCCTTGGATGTTGTATGCCCTCTACTGTTTTTTTTATCATTGGTTATCATTTATTCATCTAATTGGCACTCTGCCAGTCCTTTTATTGCAGGTACTAACGGTCTCCAAGCGCCATTCTAACTATCGGCGAAGACTGAAGAAGTTCTTATTTTATTAGCCAACTGCCTGCATTAATCAATTTTATAATTTTGAAGTTTAATATTGAGAGACACAAAGACTGGCTTGTAACAAATATTCAATACTAGTTACGCCCAACAGCTTCGCCCGCGCTTAAAATAAATTTTGTGTCCCTCGAGAACCAGACCGATTTTCGGGACAAAAAGTAACCTACGTCCGTCTTTGATTCGACCCATTCTATCTACATATACATATTAATTTTTATTGGTTGAACCGCTTAGGCGCTGGTAACAAACACACACACACACACATACATACACACAAACTTTCGCTTTTATGATTTTTTTAATTACAATATTATTATCTAAAGTTTTGTATCGTATGGGAAGCTAACCTACAGTCTCTTTCTACACAGACGCACGTAGGCAGGCTAAAATAAACAAAATCACAAAGTTTCAAAACGCAGATCTTCCGCTGACCAAACCATAGAGGATTTTACCTATGTGATATTATGTCAATGAGGGTGTTAAGGAAAATGTTCGTCACCAGTCGGCGCCACTTCCACTTTCTCATTGGGCCAATCAGGGGTTAACTTTCAAAAAGCGCTTGACAAGTAAACCTGACGCATCGGTGCTGCCACCTCGTGGGCGCCATTTTAGAAAACCCTCTCAACAATTTTCTTTTATCCTTAAGCACGTGAATTATCCATTTTGTAAATTAAATATTTAAATTTCCGAAATGAGCACTGAAAAATATTTGTTTTGATAGCGCTTTCAAATTGGAAGATCAAAGTGGCGCCAACTGGTGGCGAAAGTTTTCCTAAACATCCTCATTATCGAAAGTCTCTAAAACTAATATAAAATAAATGAGAACTTCCTATTAATTAGACGCGACAGCCCTGTAAAAAAGGCCTACGACTAAACGGGCCGTATTGCAGCGCATTCCGTCTCAAACAAAGGCATCGCTGCATGAGATTCGTTTTTGTTTTTTCCATCTCGTGTGTGCACGGCTTAAGTTTGCCGGTTTATTTATTGTGTAAGTATATTAAGTAACCTTTATTATTTGTACTTTTATAATGTTTTTAATTAAAACAAGTGTTGAGAGTTTTTATTTTGTTATTGAATTGAAATGAAAAACACCGTGAAACAAATTGAAGAAAACCGCAATCAGGATCGCAAATTTCAAAGACAACTGCCTATCCATGTCGGCATCGTTATTAAGTGCTATGTGTATTTAAACTAGGTACCTACCTACTTGCATACTTTATTTTCCTAATAGGTTACCCGTCCTATTTGTAGCTTTCTAAAGGTAAAAGATTTTTTTAGGTCGGTAAGTTAAATCGCAACATTCAAACAAACCAACAATCATACAAAAAATCAAATAGATAGGTAACTTAGCTCACCCACAACTAATTTACTCTCTAATCTAATTTAGATAAATAGAAACTTAAACGTTAAGTAATACTAAACTGATAAACTCAAGGAAGTACATACCTACCTACTTAAGCAATGCTCGTTAGAAAATAATTACCAAGCTGACAATTAAAAATGCGTATATTAAAATCTTTGTTAAAACTTTATTCTTGTAGAAAGCGGGTATTTTTCTTTTGTAGAATACAAAGAATGTGCACCGCGTGGTTAGCTACTAGCGCCGGCCAGCTGCAAAAAGTGGCGCCTATAATATAATTGTTTTCAACTTTATATTCTTAATTTGCTTAATAAAAATAAGCTTTAACTGTAAACCAATAAGGCATAAAATACATTGAATTTTCAATGATGGTATAGCCACCGCTATCTTTTGCCGCAGATGTTAGTGTTGTCAATATATTGTTTTGGCGAATATCGATACTTTTTAACAATTATTGTTTTGCTTAAAAGGCAATCGCTTCGTTCTTAAATGCAGCTCTGACGTTGGGTATTTAAATACCTATGTCAAGTAGGTACTTAATTTTTCTCTTGAAAGCAGAGATTTTTTTTAACGGTATACATACTTAATACATAATTTATATATAATATGACAAATACATTAAAATACAGAAATAAAATAACTACTCTTCAGTCAATTGCCCTACAGCAATAGCAAATTTAAAATAAACAACTTTTAGGTTTTATACTACTAAAAATAATCTTGTTTATTAAAATGGATAAATAAAAAAATCGACTGGTGCACTTTTTCTTTGGTGCATCCCTACTACTGCTCACTCTGTGCCGACGGATTCGCTCGCTCGCTCATCGCGTTCGTTCCTTTCATTCATTTAGTCGCGCTTTGATCGCCATCGCGTGTGTGTTGTGTTAGCGCCATATTGACATTTTGTGACCGCGTATTTTATTTTACACAAAATTTACGTATAATAATTTATGTGCTTTAATAAGACATTGAAGTGATTAATTTTAAGTGTAAACAACAATAACTGTGATAAGATTATTGTAATATATTAATTAGTAGTGATATTTTTAGTTTGTCCCGAGGATATTTTGGTGATGACTGATGATGGGCGCCGATGGAATGGTTTAGCGTCGTCGTTATGGTGACTGTATAGTGTTTATTAGTTGTTGCAATAAGTTGTAATTGAGACGGCAATGGCGGTTGTTAATATTTGGGTGTGTTTTCTTTTGGTTACGTACCAATTATCGGCGGCTTCTACCGAAGCCTCGTCGGAATCTACAGACCTTGGATTGACCGGTAAGACTTTAAATTATTATTCATTATTTAGATTGATCGGTGTTTTATTTGGTTAAAGTTTACTTGTAATTGTAACTAATATACCTACCTACCACACCACTGACCGGCAATCTAACAAACAGTCATTCATTTTCAATTCCTATGACAGTGCATGCTATTCACGGGATACCTACTTAGGTAAGAACCTATTCTATGTACATAGAATAGGTTCTTCAGTGTTACAAACACTATTGTAAGTACCTCCGTCCGTGACTTTATAACCTAACGGGTATAATAATAAAACTAAATCACCAATTATCGAAGTCCTACATGTAAATAAAATAAGAACTTGGTACCCACAGTCTACATCTAAGTAGGTATACTACTATATAATGTTTGTTTGTTTGTTTGAACGCGCTAATCTCTGCAACTACCATTTGGATTTAAAAAAATCTTTTTGCGTATGATAGCCCATCACTCGAGAAAGGTTATAGGCTATGTACCATCACGCTACTGGCGACGGGAGCAGAGTAGTAAGCAAAGACGCGGACGAAACCGCGTCGCGCAAAGCTAGTAATACCTACCTATATAAAATGTATTCTGTGGTATCTACAGCCAGTTGCGCCTATGGTCACATTAGCCGCCCCAGGGATCAAGGATAGGAATTAGGATAAATAATAGACAGTAGGTGTACACCGTATCTTGATAAACGGGTACCGAACGAATGTACCTTTTTCTGCCTAATGCCATGCGAACTATTAATACTAAACAGATACACTAAATAATAAGTCTATTTCCTTCAACATAATTACCTCGCTACGAGGATAAAACATTAATAAAATATAAACAAGGAACCATATCTACAAAACCAATTTATATATTTTATAACTTCACAATTAACGCAGCTTTACGCACTTTGAAAAACATCCGACGAAGCCAAAACATTATTAGCTGTTCGGTAAATACCTACCTACCTACCTATTATTGACGCTAGAGTTCAGATAAATCTTCAAAGGTTACACAATTTTAGTTTTAATTATGTAGGTATAATATTTTTAATGACGCTTCTGTTATTATGTGTAGTATCAGAATTTGCCCAATTTGAGGTACATAAAAGAACTTTAGAATTAATTTGTTTTATTATTGACTCAACTACTAATAGCTAATAGTTTATTAACAATACTAGTGTAATGTTTATTAGGTCTAGTTTATAACGTTCATTTTTTTTTGACATTTCTAAATTTAAAAAAAAAAACATCTTCATTGTTTTAATTGGTGGGTGTTTTAAATTCATAATTTTTGTATCGCTGGCCTATAAAACTTAATCCCATTATAAACGATTTGTTTTGTCATTACTACCTGAGAGCTCATAAACAAGTCGAATCTACTATTAAGATTGTTTTTTAGCCTCTCGACAATAGACCTACAATTCTCATTGTTTCATTAGACTCCGGTCAAAAACGCGCGGAAATCTTAAAGAAAGCCAAATAAGGCACTTAAAACTTCACTTGCTTTTAAGTGCTATTCAATTGGTTTAGAGTATGGTTATTTACATAAAATTAAGTGAGTATAAGTACTTAGTAGTAATTTGTTACTTTTTACTCGCAGTGTAAAAAATGGCTGTAGAAACTACTCTTTTAACATTATTTTGCGGCGCATTAATGGGTTATGCCTATCGACAACCGATAATTACTTAGGTACGTTTTTTTTTGCTTCTGTTGTAAAAAAATATTTATTATTAATTACTTACTAAACGGACAAAGGTCAATTTTGTGCAGATTAAGACTGCATTTTTTAATTATACTCTAATAGGTTCACTTCTATGAAAGATCCAATAAATGGTTAGGTATAGGCACGATGAGCGATAGAGCGTAATTTCTAATTGCGACTAACAAATCTTAGTGCTTATGTAGGCTTTTCTATTTAAACGTTGCATTCTTAAAGGCTAATCAAGATTAGAATTATTTGATAAATGCATGTCAATATTGTATCAAAATGATAACGCTTAGTAAATAAGCTTAGAAAATAATAAATTAGTAAATAAACACTATAAACTTATTTAGCTAACTTTGACGTATTTCAGCGATAAACAACAAAGGATTAAACTCTGACTAACGATCTGAAAATTTCGTTGTTTTAGGCTGATTTTTAGGTTTCCGTACCCAAAGGGTAAAACAGGACCCTATCACAGAGACTCCACTGCCCGTCTATCTGTCACCAGGCTGTATCTCATGAAAAGTGATAGTTAGACGCATTTTTAGATGATTGACTTAGATCAATCAGTAAAAAATGCAAATGACATTTATTCACTAAAAGCAAACTTAAAGTAGAACTCTACTTACCACTAATCTGCCATTTTAAAGGATAACTTTCATTGTATTGTAGGTAGGCGTTACACGAATAAAATAAATAAATGAATTCGTGTAACGTTGGACCCACAACGGAAGAAATCTGAACTCTTCTTCTCTTCTTCTCCTTTTTTTTTTGGCAACAGAGCCGACGATTGTGTCAGCTATTTCTGCCAGCGTCAAGTGTAGAATAATATTCTTGTTGATGATATTAATGGTATATTACAATGATAAAATAGAAAAAATGCGGATGAAATTCAATCTGAACTCAACCATATTATTGCATTATTGGCAGTTTTGAAAATACAAAACCTTTACAGGTACTTACTTAATTGCTAAATTATATGTATAGTGAGCCAATTATGTGATTTCTAATTTTAGGTCCGAGTTTAAAAGGAATTCGAAATTTGATGTCTACTCCTCAAAGACTTCCAATGTCAGCGACTAAGCCAAACTTTTGTCCACTTTTGTGTGTTTGACATAATATCCTTCATATCTACTGTCTAGAGTTCTATTCATTATGATGAAAAGGCTCATACAACTGATATGTAATAATAGGTATCACATTGCATGACATTCTCGGATAACTTTGCTTGGCATCGTATTCAGGTATCGATAATCGCCGTTGCTATGACAATAAGCGAGCGTGCTGTTGACGCCGGCGCCGCACCGACAAACGATGTCTCGCACACACCTACTTATGATAAATATGTACTTAAATAATGTAGTTAGTTACTCATGTCTTTACACGAATCTTTTAAGTAATATTATGTTTTGTATGTATTTCGTTGTGTAGGTAAACCGTTTTAACTGATTGTCGACTTGTTAAGATGCTAAACTGCGATTGATTCGTATCTTGGATAAAGGGTATTGAACTTACAAGATCTAGGTTTATTATCCCACTAAATAAACAAGCTTCTAAATGCGAAGCTTCTGAATGCAAGATTTTAAATGCGTTCTGCCTTATTTTACTGTCAAAATTCTGCAAATTATTAATAAGGTTAGTTTTGAAACAACTCCCTTGTTCTTGACGTTTGTAAAGTGTCAGCATCGTAGGTGACTCATTCAAATGTCGATAGTTGAACTGGCAAATTCGATAACACGATTGATAGAATTCTGACGGATATATAGGACTCGGATAGATTTGTCAAAAGCTTTCGATTTTCGGTTTTTGCATCCAATGTCAACATTTCGCTCGAACTTAGAAGGGATCGTTTTTAATTATGAAATAAAGCAGCCGGTCTTCACAAATACCAGCTAATGCTCTAAATAAGATATCCATAGCTTATCCATTCATGTAGTATGCAAACATTATCAATGTCTGAAATTCACTCGATGTGACGTAATCGATCGATAAGTTATCAAATATCAGATATAGCTGCCAGACTTGGCGCCATACAATATTTGTGAGTGTGACACAGTAATTGTAGGAACTTGTATTATTTCCTGTGATATTAATTATCTGCCATTATTGAATTTATCTTAATAAAAAATCTAATTGAAATCCACATGTACCCCTTAGATTTACATACGCTGCTAATCTTTATGTGTGGCATTTCTTTATTATAAGAAGATCCTGGTTTCAGAATGGTTTTAGCATGAATTAATAGTGCAAGAGTCTCTCATGGAATATCGATAAACCAATAGGTAATATAACTACTTTTGCATTTCTTTCCGTAGCCCAATAACCACGTCTCACTTCACTCAGGTCATACCTATGGATCGCGGTATTTTCGAAATTAAAATTATATACTCTGTGTCTACCAGTGGCGAAGCGTCTATATAACACGATTCCTGCCGGCTTCCCTTTTAAAATATGTCCTGACCTCCTTATACCTATCACTGCTTTCGTGTCTACTCAAAGACTAACTAGCCTTCCGAAACTCAAAATATTTTAGTTCCACCGGCTTCCCTTCTCGGAAAAGTGACTCTTCGCTACTGGTGTCTACTCCGACCTTTATAATAAACTCTGTTCTCGCAACCTGATAATCCTCTTCAAACGCAATAAATTTCTTAACTAGCAATGTAGCAATCACTGAACTGATTATTCAACGAGGATACATGTCAACAGTGATTGCCTAATAGCTTTGAACAAAGTGACGCAATGTGATTACTCGCAGTCATTGTTCCAACTCTTTTCTTTATGGTGAAAGCGAGCCGCTTTCACCATAAAGAAAAGAGTTGGAAAGCCTGGTGCGTAAAATGCATATAAGCAAACAGAACGTAAAAAATTGCTAGTTAGACTAGGAGTCTTGTGTGAAAGCTGGTTTTTGATGTTCTGATGTTAGATAACTTTATTGTGATAAAGTTTTCAAAATTTGTCCTAAGAGTTTAAAAAAATGTAGATTATGAAGACTTTGATGTATTAATTCAAATTACGTTAATTTTAGTGGTTTGTATACATGCGTGCATGTTTAAAATACAAACAATGCATATCGGAGCAATCTGAAGCCAATTCCAATTTTCGTGCATGATTTGTAACGGTAACGCGAGGTCCCATCTATGTAACGTGTCGCTCTATTAATATTCAACGATTGCACACCACAATTTCGAGTCCATGGGTGATCTTTCCTCTTGTAGGTTTTCAATGCAAATTATGGCATTAAAATTCTACAAAATATTTAAGTGTTTGACCTATGTAGACATTGTGCTTACAAAACTGCTTAGTAATTTTAAAGTTCGATAGTTTTCCAATGTTAAATTTAGAACAAACGGTAACGAAGTACTTTACATCCCGATAAGCGCACAATACTACGCGTATATCACTTAAAATGTCATCCGTAGAAAGCTGGTGTCCCGTTGCTGGTAATTAAGGGCATAGACACAACACAGCTCGGCGACTCATTAGTAATTCACGGGTGGATTCCCATGACGTCACTGGCGCAATGGCGCCCGACTCCCGGCGCGCCGCCACATGTTCCCTTTTTATAAATTTGAATTTGGAATCCAAACTTGAAGTGGTTCACTTTTGGATTTTCAAGAGCCGAGATTTAAACTTTTTAAATTTTATTTTTAATTCACAAGTAGTTATTTTAATCAGCTTCGTTAATGGTGGTGTCCCGTCGTGATACAAAAAAAAAATAAGTTTGTAATTTTTTTTCTACTCTTGTGCTAGAACACAAGCACGACTTTTACAAGCTTACATTTAAAGAATGCATTGAATACCCGGATCCGTAAGCAACAAATTATTATGGGTCACCTAAATATAAGCCAGATTAAACCCGTAATTACGGACGATAAAATGTCGACTAATTTGACAACATCATTATAAGCACTTATACCTATTTATACGTGGACCTTTTTGTTTCAGGTAAGCATTGTACACTCCTTAACGGTGAGATGACGTCACGATCCCTAAAAAATCAAGTCGCATGTCGAAGTATAATTAACTAGTTATTGCTATTCAGACAGAGGGTAGTAGTTGTGTCCGCTTAACGGTTGTCTGGCGCCAAAATACTAGACAAGGGCATCAGTCACTTGATGTACAACCAATTTTTTCAAATTTCGACCTTATTTAAGGAAGCTAAGGTGTATTTTTTACATGGTGAGGGTTACAAAGGTCTATAAGCCCCTGGGATGTCTTAACTAAAGCTTTTATCGGTACAAGTATTCGTTAGTAGGGGTGCGTATCAGACAGATGTGGAATAGTCCACCTGCCTCCGCGTTTGCGCATTGAAATTCGTTTTATTTTTTATTTTATTTACAATCAGATAAATGCCTGTCTTCATGACCATAACCTTTATCTAAAGATAATTTTATAGCTGAAAGCTACCAAGAATTGCCTATGACGACGAGAAGATAGTTTTGCACTTCTAATTAAACCCAGCTTTCTGTTTAAAAGTCCAAGTTTGCTCAGGCAAACGGCATCTTTACATTTAAAAAAAGAAGAAACATTTATTCACCTGTCCTGTGGGAACAAGAATAATATTATTTGCATTATTATAATACCATGACCAGGTTAGGACTCTTCCAATTTAAGCAAAAAGTGTAGTTAAACCCTGCATCATCAGCCTGTTGACGTCCACTGCAGGACATACTGCAGTCACCATGATGAGCAGCAGGATTGGTGATCGTAATAATGGTATGTTCCCAATATGTCGAGTCCCTTTACGTCGAGTCTGAGAATTCATTGTTCTGGAACAATAGACTCTACTACATAATATCATTCTTGACAGAAAGACTCGTCGTAAGGGGACTCGCCATAGAGGGAACATACAGTAATAAGGTGTGCTGATAATGCTTCTGCCCTATCTGATAACTGTTTAGTCGCCTCTTACGACAACCATGATAAAAGATGGGATCGTACCCTTTCTTTCTTAAAATTTCAGGGACCTACTGTTATAATACGAAATACTTTCAAATTCTTTTAATACAAAGACTATCAGTTTATTAGAAGATAAAACTATTACGTTTTCAGATAATGAGTTCAAATTTCAAAACTCTCTTCACAAACGTTAACTAAATAGAAATTTAAACAGAGACAAAAACCGAGATAATCCAGTCATGGTTTGTTATTGCCGCCTCACTGGCTATCTTGATTTCTAATGAATGAATGAATGAATGATAAAAACTGAGCCCATAACTAAACAATAATCTATAACAAATCGGCAGCCATTTGAAACGGTTGTTAATTAAACAATCGGTGTTGTTGATAAATCGATTAAAATTGTTATGGTGTTGCAAACTTTTAAAAAATGATTATTTATTGAGTAAAACATTCAAAGAACGAAGTTAATGGAAACGAGTTCTTATCAGCGTGTAACACCTGGCATACGGTGGAGAATTGGACTGATACTGGTTCAGTGGTACTGCCACAGGTCTCAGATTCGATCCCCCGGTTGGGTAAAGCAATATTGTTTTTTTTTAAGATATTTTTAGTATTAGCTGGAAAATGGCAACGTGCTCGCCTCCTGTTACTATAGGACCAGATGCTCCAGGCGTAACGTGGGTGTTATACAGCACTGCCTACCCTTCGCTAAAAAGGTCTGACGCTATGTTACGATTAGTTTATGAAGAGAACCACCTGGACATAGCTTTTTACATTGTAGAAGTAAATTTGCGGTTGTCCTTTACCACCGGCACCGTAGCCAATAAAAAGTTGAACACCCTGGTACTTATACCAGGTATCAAAATGTAAACTAACATGTCTGGCCTTTCATTCTGTTGGGCTATTTGATGAAATAGGTATGTCTCATAAATTGGAGTGCTCAAGAAATGTTTTAAAGTTTATATATATGTATACTTACCTAATTATGGCTTTTGTACTATAAACATCATACAAAAATTAACCTCGGACCGTGTACACAGACAGAGCTAACATCGAAGATACACAAACCTAATTCGCATTATTAGATCTATAATACATATTTAAACAGTGGCGCCTACCGTCGAGTGTACATTAGGTGCGTGTTTGACCGCGTATGCGTCATTCGAATACTAACAAAGAATTGTTTCTCGAAATTTAATGGGGCCAAACGTTTTCCAAGAAACTGTGCAGCACTTTGTTTGTAAGATTTTTTGTTCATG
Organism: Parascotia fuliginaria; assembly: GCA_963082885.1. Taxonomy (NCBI): domain Eukaryota; kingdom Metazoa; phylum Arthropoda; class Insecta; order Lepidoptera; family Erebidae; genus Parascotia; species Parascotia fuliginaria. The sequence goes on along the minus strand of OY720183.1, from coordinate 4,409,098 downwards.
AATCTGTAAGTACTAGATATGTATACTTACTGCTTATTTATTAATTATCAAGTAATGGCATTTTAACGGTCTAGTATTAAAGTTTTACATTGATAGGCACGCTTATATAAAACTTCGTTCATTAACATAATACATCAGCGTTTTGAACAGTAGCCAGAAAATTAAAACAGGTAAACTGATACAACAGGGCTACTAGTGCATAACGAACGACAGTTGCAGTTGACTTCCGCTATATGCCGGAAGTGTGGCGCCAGCGGCGCCTGCGCCGACAATCCGCGGTTTTCAGACATTCACACTACAACCGCGATGCGGGCCGGACGTCACGCGTCGCTGCTCACGCAATTAATTAACATTAACTCCACTCCAGAAAAATATGTAGCTGTAATTAAAATTACTTTATTAAAGTAAATGTTTGTTTTTATGGTAGCATTGTATTCAGTGATTTAAAGAACATACCTCGGCTTAACATGATTGTACGCCGCGCTGTTTGCCTAGAAATATGTTGTCATTCTACTGTCGAGTCATGGCAATATTAACATAAAATCAACGGCTGTCAGACTCTGTGCAAATAGAGCATTAATTCAACATGTCACGGTGTTGTTGCAATGCACTTGATAAGCAGGCCATATGTATGCGAGCGCCAGCTTTGCCACTCGCCGACGAAGGTGACTGTGACGCCGAAGCCTTCACTATAAAACTATTTACTCGTAAACGCAATCTATTAAAAGAAGTACTCTTAGACGATGACGCACTATTCAGCCATTTCGTTCCGAGGTTAAGAAGCTTATTGCTTTCTCTAACGTCAAAATTTAATAGCACATCTTTTAGTCAATGTAGGTACTTTTCGAATCATGTTTTGTATCAAAAATTCCAATTAGGTAGACAAATAGAAATATACAATAACTTGTTTACCTATAAACATGTTATCCATACATACTTATGCAATCATGTTTCAAATAAGGTCATCTCTATAAAATATTACTAGCAATAAATACGTCGTGTATAGCCTGCTTAGTTAGGACTACCACACACGACTGTCTAGACGGTGACTGGGTTGCTGTCATTTTTATTGAGCTCTAAGTTTAAAAACTCTCAGTGCCTAAAGTGAATTTTATCTTGTTAGGGCATTTTCAGATTATTTAACTATAGTCAAGTTTAATTCGGCAACTATTTGCACAGCTGTTAGGTAAGAATGTGAAGAAATCGTAACGTTTATACAGTTTGGATTACATAAAGAGAAAATGTTTTGGACGTCATGAGTTCATAACACATAAATCGGCACTTCAACTTTGATAGAGATTGGTGAATCTTCATTGAACACGCTTACGTGACTGGTAGAATAAGGAAAACGAAAACGTATTACATTTTCTGATATGCTTCTTGACTATCCGGAACTAGGTCTTTCTTTACTATAACATTCTGATCATCTCTTTTTATAATTTAAATGTTACCACTATTGCGAGTTAAGTGCATTAAGCCGCCAATTTCCTTTTATATCAAAAAGATATGTTTGTCAGAATGACAACAAGCAGCGCTTTTACTTTATCGTTCCATCAAAAAGTTCTTATCTTTTTCAAAAGTTAATGTAGTTCTGATTACAGTTTTCTATAAAATACAGATCAATCATTGGAATATAAACCGTAGCAGAATATTAGTTAAGCTTGATCGATGCGTCGTGGTCAGGTACTTTGATGCAAAGTAGTTACAAACTTAGCTAGTCAACCAGTGCGCGGCCTTTTCCTTGACGGTTGATTTATTGCGCCAACGCACCGTGGTGGTCCCCTATTTATTGAATGTCAATTAGATATAAAAATAAACCTTGGTTGGAATTTGATTAAAACTAGTACTTATCGAGTCGAAATGCGGTTTCGAACCTTTTATTCATGTTCGTTAACATGATAAATGTGTGAAATGTAAAACGCAGTAGGTAAATTGAGATTAAATGTGTATCCCAAATGCGTTTGCTGTTCGCTATAGTCGAGTAGTATGAGTAATGATAAGGATCAAGAAAAAAATTGAAACTTGTAACTATGTTTGCGAATTCACATAAAATGCCTTTATATTTGCAATAGTAAATGTCAATTTCATGTTTGAAATTAGGAAAGTCGAAACGAAGCAGCATTAACTTTGTATCTTATAGGTTAAATAGGTGTCATTTTATTGGTCAGCTTAATTCACATATTCTTTAGCTTTATTCAACTGGTATTATTTGTTAAATGAAAGAAATTATAACACTTCTAAAAAGAAAATGCAAGATCCAAACATGAGACAAATCATATTGAGACGTCGAATTTTTTTCACGTGGGAGGTCTTACTGAAATAATTTGACGACAACTTCCGAGAACATTAATAGCTTTATGAAGTGAGATTCGCAAATAGTTTAATGTTATTTCATCAGCTCATTCTACTTACCTTCAAACAGAATTGAATTCTTCGAAATACTTGGTTAGAAATATTTATTGCTCCTGTGGGTGGTCGCTATCATTCAATGAAACTACGTACGTATGTTAATATTCGAAATTCGTTCGTTTGCTAATATCTGACTGAGAAACTGCATAAACGTGATACATCCTGTAGGAAGGCCTTAGGACCTCGATTTTTTTATAGTTAAGAACAAGTAGACTAAATATAGATCCTTCTTGTAGATCTAGACACAAAATAGATGATAATAACTAGTAACTATGTGTTGAATCATAAAACGCCTGTACAGTAACAACTTTTTAAGCATTGCTATTTTAGCATCTGCTATTCATCCTCAATAATTACGTAAAGGCAGTGATATTTCAACTTCAACATTTCGTGTCTATTCAAACACAGTTTGCTAACTTACGTTCTGTTACGAAACAACACTTATGATACATTATTAAATTGTTAGGAAAGATTTGCCCATAGTTTCATAACGTAAAATGACCATACCAATCAATGTTCTACAAACAAACTATATTTTATTAAAAATTTTAACAAAACTTACTGAACTATTTAATATGGAGCGCACTTTTCTAAACAAACTTATTTTCATAAAACAAATTACTATTTACATTAGTAATATACAGTTTATTTTTATTTCCACCAACAAAGAATGCCTTAAGTCAAATATTTACGAGTTATCCATAAATATTCTAAAAACCTTGAAAAACCTTCTCGTGTGGGAAGCAATCAAAATTCTTGTTTGTAGAATTAACATGTTTTCGTGCTGTCCAGTCCGCAGCTACATCAATTATGTGTGAAATAACCATACCTACTGATAATCCTTAGTATGTCAAAATATTATTATGACCTTAAAAGACGTAAAAAGCATCATTATAATATCAATTAAAATTGTGCATTGTTCCCGCTAATCAATGAACATTATTATACGTTTTGTTTGGCGCCTATTACGTCTACACATGATTGTGTGTTAACGAGGCGTTTTAATTAATTTAATATGGTTCTGAAATTACAATTCAGTATATCGATCATGTGTTTAAACCAACATTTACACAGATGTCTTGCCTTTTATAGCGATCAGTAAGTCATGGGGTCCAGCATACACTGAACCCTGTATACGGATTTTTAAACAGTACTCAGGGGTCAACATTAATCAGATCGGACGGACAGACTTATATGGAAACTTGAAAACTGGTGAAGTAGTTTTGAGCAAATATTTGACGTGTCTAGATCAAAAAACTTGAACATTATTTGGTATTACTTGATTTATGTTCTTGTTTCACTAGATATGTAAATTTAGATTAAATAAATTTTAAAACTACATTAGTTTTAGATTGACTGTCTGGGTAGCTATTGTAATAATATAAAATTATACGTCGACTTAAGGAAAAACAGTATTGTTGATAAAACTATTTTCGTTATTAGTATTAACAAGTTGCTTTGCTGTTGATTTTTTTCCTTTTTTGATTACATTTTATTAATTTAACCTATTTGAGAACCTGCTTCATATATTTTAGTTCGGCGGTGAGGCGACAGAAATCGCGTATGACAAGAACGGGTTTCGTATAATCTTATTTGTCCAATGAGAGTATTTCAAAGGCCACAATGGCGGAAGATATTCCCTTATACAAATATTATGTTGCACCCACGCATACCTATTCATTTTGTTTGTTTCGCCGTCTACGGAAGTGCAACAGTCTCAACGTGTGGGCGAGGCGCCATTCGATATCTGCATTAATTATTTGCGAATTGTTATTAGAATTGTCGACGACTCTATGTTTACGTACTAATCGTTTTATACATATTTGGAAACGATTCTGCAGTTTACCATGTGGTTTAATGACCAAATATTTATGTCAAAGGAAATACTAAGACTTTAATGGACGGAAATGTAGCCAATGTCGTCTACTATTTTTATCGCTGTGTAATTCGTTTTATTGAAACTGGGTTCAAAGCAATCAGTATGATCGTGTAACAAATACTTTTGTACAAATATACGACGTTAATTTTAAACAGGATTAATAAAGACGGTACCTAATTTCAAATCAAATACAACACGTATTTGCAAGCATTAGATAAAATTAACTTCATGTACTATGTCCATATGTGGTATGTAAATGTATGCGGCATATGCCACTTGAACAAATACACAACATTCCGTATAAGTCGAGAAGGTATCTACTATGTATGCAGTGGGTATAAGCACGCAAAAAACAGTTTAAGCACACACACACTCCACACACACACGATATGCAAAATTAGGTGTTAAACATATTTGACGCTCGCCTTTGTCTAACGCAAGAATTGTGAGGCATTAAATGATGAATTGATGATTTATAGGAAGATGAGCCTGCAGATCTATCATAGTCTCGAAAGTAAGTACCTATTACAGACAATGATGGAATCTGTACAGAACATTACAACATTTCAGTAGATATAACTATTATATATTATTTATTATCGAAAGAATAAATAAAGGGTAGTCAATTTGTCAGTATGAATTCATATTATTTGTAGGTTTTAATGGTACTTTCTTGAGATCTATTCCTTCTGTTTATATACTTACTTATCAACATTAACTTGCGCAGGCGCCGGTTCAAGTCAATGACGGCCGGTATGCAAATATTACCAGTTTATAGATGTCAAAATTGCGTTTGGTACGAACACTTTCTTTCGCGAGAGAATATTTTTACAGTTTCATATTGATTGAGGGTGGAGAAAATTATTACTAGTAACTTTCATCATACCAGTACATTATTATCCGAATGCAGAAAGACCTCTCCATAGTTTCTCACACAGAGAAGATATAAGCATTGATCACTACGCTTGCTCAAGGCGGACTGGTAACTTCATACTTTTTTTAAGTAGTTAGTAGTAACTTTACTACTAGTTATTCGACTGTATTTCAACCATACGATGTTGTTTAGTGCTCGATATTAGGTTTTTAAAGTCTGTCTCATTTCAAGGCAATGGCCTCTTCTCATACAAAGAAGTGTTTTAAATTAAAGGACATTTATATGTGACTGAGTTTTATAAATTAATCTTGACAAGTTTATTATTATTCAGTTTAGGTATTTCATTGCATCTTAATTATTGTGGTATTTTAATTGTTTTAAAAGCCTACTGTTATATAATGTAAATTACACTATTATTTACAGCGCCCGATAATTTTGCATGCATAGTTTATTGTAAAATTATCCAATAACTTATTCTGTAATTATAGTAATCAAAGCATCAATCACTGACAAATCAGCCTGTCCAAAGCCCCCACATATGAAAAAAAAAACAAAATCATCTTTAAAAACAAATTTCCAAGGAGGTCAGAACTCTGAAGTATCTTCGAGAACACTCATGGACAAAAACTCCCAATGTTTATTTGAACAACATACTGTGAAACAATGGCGGTTGTATAGGGCATAAGCTGAGTCAGCAGGAACGAATTAAAGTATTTATAAGGGCCTTGGCATCTCTCCCACAGATAAACCAGTTTTTATTGTTTTCGTATTGTATCAATTATTATTTCTGTTGTTGTTATAATTGAAAGAAGAGAATGAATTATAATAGTTTTATTATAGGTACGCTTTGGCCGGTTATTGAGCACATTTTATCTTTAAAGAACTAGCTACCCGTGGCGCGGTTTCATCTGCGTCTTTCCTTACTGCTCTGCTTCCGTCGCCAGTAGCGTGATGTTACATAGCCTTTAATATGTATAACCTATAAAACTGGGCTATCATACGCAAAATTATTATTTAAATCCAACTGGTAGTTTTACTAGAGAGAGCGCGAGAGAGATTAGCGCGTTCAAACAAACAAACAAACAAACTTTTTCGCTTAAGTTACCTCTTTGATTACTGCTCCGCTCCCGTCGCCAATAGCATGATGTTATGTAGCCTAAAACCTTTCTTAAAAACTGGGCTATCAAACGCAAAAATAATTATTCAAATCTTACTAGTAGTTTCGGAGATTAGTGCGTTTAAACAAACAACCAAAGTCTTCCGCTTTATTTAGTAGTAGGTATATGTAGATAGGTAGATAGATATGGTCGTGTTGTCTGCGGACTCTGGGTAACGTAATATACGACCTATGTGAAATATTTCTGCCCTTAGTATTTAAAAAATCTTTCTATAATAATATGATTATACTTACACAACCTACCATAATATATATTTACTATGTAATTGTTTTCGAAGAATTTTACGTTTTATTATTATGTAGATAAATATGTACGAAAAATGACCGTATATTTTTATGTATGCAATAATTATGGCTACGGGTAACACCAGTAATTTTATCTGAATAAGTAAGCAATAATTTTAATAACCGCAAACTTACCTACCGCTCTACTGTTAAAAATACTGTATAGTTTAAAATGACTAGTTTTTCTGAACAATAACTACTAAGTACCGTTTCGTAATAATAGGATAAAATATATCCATGATAAAATTATGTAGGTAAGTATATTTTTATAATTGCTGTAAGTATTATCTACAATTTCACAGATCAGAAATAGTTGCGTGTATATGCTCGGTGAATTACAGAAATAACCGTTAAAATGTTGTTAAATAGAAACAAGAATTAATTTAAATGAGTATAATTTAAAAATAAATACAAAATGTGAATATATTGTATATGAAATTAAGAAGTGCGAAAAAACTTCTGGCAAAAACACGGCGAAGAATTAATTTGATTTATTTATAAAAATTAATAGATATAGCTATGTCGCGTGTAAGATTGTTATTGCCAAAGTAAACAATGTTAATCCCTATATATATTTTCGGTTAATAATACGTGGGTGGACCTGTGAAATTCCATTGGTTGTCGTATCTAAAAAGGAATCGATTGTATATCAGAATAACACACGTTGTATGTTAAAACCACCAGTGTATAGCAAGAATATAATAATAGGTATGACCTTATAAGACATACTAGTGCCAGCATTTAAGAATTCTTAGACTTTGATTGCTGGACATTGGCGAACTTGGCCAAAATCACTTTTTTGCTTGCCAATATAATGTTGACGATAATAAGTTGACACAGTATAGTATTACCGTGGTATAACCTACTCTATAGATTATAGCAAAATGCTTTTGAAAATAATTATAGTCAACGTTTTACTGAATTATTGTTAGAATCTACATGATTAAAATTATAAATTTAATTAGAAACGTTATTTACAACTTAGCTTATTACAATAAAGTAGAAAGCCAATTCTAAAAGCTAATAGAAAATAAATTAATATCTATATAACGCAATATGGCCGGGTCAAATGCCAGTGACTACGCAGATTGCATCTTCAGTACCTGCAACAATATAGCCGCAGGAAAGTTTATTGCCTCCTATAATTACTGCATTACCGGTTACATTCCTTAGAAACTTAACATACGCTTAGAAATTCACGAATATACCTACGTTTTAACTTCTTGTTTTCTATCTGTATTTCAACTTCATCAAAAAAACATCGAAAAATTGTCGACATTTTGGAGAATAAACAGAGTCTTGTTTTGAGGATAGGTATACAGTGTAATTTGCCGAAAGATGGTTGATTGTGAAAATTTCATAGAAGATAAAACTTTGATCTTTTTATATTCACGCTGACACTATTGAACTATGATGATTCAACATCATATTTAAATTCATTTTCTATTTGACAACTTCTTAAGGAAGTCCTTACGTACTACTCAGTAAATACTGAACCATAAATGAAATTTTATTATTTAATAAATTGCCAGTCTTAAATTGAACAATGTTAAACTTGGAATAACAAATGTATAATCGAAGTACACTATACGAATTAAAAATACTGTTGCTCTTGAATAAGAGCCAAAAACATTAAATGAATTCAGTTCCAAAATGAACGCGAGCAGTGACTACTAGCGGTGGCATCTGGAAAATCAGAATCAAAAAGAATAACTGAATCGTACCACATCCTCCTTCTTTCCGCTCAAAATATCTGCTCAAATTCTAAGAGAATTTACATTCAGGAAAGAAACAACTCAAGTGTATGCCAAATTAGTCATCTTCTGTATTCGATACATCGTATTGGACTTGTAGAACAAAAAATTTTGGCTGCATTGAAACAAAGGATGCGCAAGCGAAAATCACTGACCACCCAAGAGACGAACAGTGTTTTACAACATTTAGTGGATTCACTATAGAAAGTTAATTAGTCGGCATTCTTACATCTTTCATACACATTAAAGTATTGAGCTACTATTTTGAGTCGGCTGACTGAATATAAAGGATCTTATTCACAAGGCGAAAGCGCTCGTGACTCACTACGTTATCTGACTTTTATGGTTTGTACTCGCTCCTGATGTTCAGAAGTCAATGCTAAAACACAATTTGTTGTTTCGTTTTATCAAACACGCAGCGGATGTACGCCTATCGCCACAAATATCAATTACATATGAATGTTCTTCACCATACCTTTCAACTTTGTCGATGTTATTATATTCACCGGGAATATTCAGATGTTATTAAGTTTTCAAATCACAATAGGTTAAGACTTGCATATGAGATTTTATAGCTTGGTTTATTGCTCGCCACGACTTTGTCAAAGCATAGTTATAAAAAGCAATAAAATCGTCACTTCTTTAATTCACATTTATAACGTTATCAACGGTCGAATAATTCGGCAATAATAAAACCTTGTTTCCAGACACGAGATTGTGCGTACTTAATTGTACCGATAAACTTGGTGGCCGATGTCAAGCCCCTAATGGGATTTGGTGATAAAGAATCGCTGGACACAGAAACTCAATTAAGAAAAGGTGCTGTTATCAGAAACAGCAAAGGTGGGCTTGAACAAAAAGGTCAAAAAGGATTTCCAGGCGCGTTGTCTTACTGTTTTATCGTATTCAGTCATTTGTCGGCGACATTCCGGGAATGGCGACGACGGATGGCCTAATTGACTTAGACGCCCACACTGTATCATACTGCCATTAACGTTGGACGACGCCTCTAGGAGCCCCTTTTGTTCTCAGCTAGACCCATCAGGTACATTTTACCTGCGCATGTTTGCAACTTTTTCGAACATCTACCTGAACCTTTTTGCCTTTCTCGAGTGGTTTTACGTCTATTTGAAATATTGTTTCTGGATTTGCTTCGTGTGGCCGAAGGTAATTACAGAGTACACGCTATTAGCGTGTCGGTGTAAGTGATTAATAGCCTATAGAGTCTCGAAAGCTTAGTACTAGATCTAGTAAATTGTCTTGCATTTACTGTTGCCGCCAATTTCTATGCTTTACTTGACTTGTTAATTGCTTACCTGCCTACACAGGCTCACCGTTGTCGTTTAACGTAAATGTAATGCCTGTATTTAATCTGCGTAATAAGCAGTTGAACAGTTATAATTTTTACTGCGTCAATGCATTAATGTTTCAACAGTTTCGTACACATTGTTACGTTCCTTTTGTTGGCTTTGTGGGCTGTTTGTCGCTGACTCATCGTGTACCTGTCAGCGGCGTTTCTAACGCCACTCCATCATACTGTGTCACTTGAAATTCCTCGGACACTCATTACCCTTAATGGAACTTCAAGAGCTCGGCCACGCTATCTTCAATCAACTTAAGAGCAACCAATTGGAACAGGTCTCGTAAAATTCTGAATTAATGTTCCTCACTTTTATGTTGTTTTGTAGCAATGTGAGTTATGTATTATAAAGATATGACTAAAAGTCGTACCTTTTATCGTGTAATATTTTTGATACCACGCTGAACTAAATGGTTCCATTTAAAGGATCCGTTTGAACTCTTATTCATACACTTAACATTTACGCCCTCCACTTCAATTATCTCGAAGTGGTTCTCGATTGCAATGTCGCTCGGCTTTTACCGTCTAAAATTACGTATCGGGAGCACTCACAGGTTTCCGTTACCTAATGTAGACTTCCGCCGACCTGTTAATCGCACCAGACGGTTATAAATCTCGATGGGGTTGGGAATGTGCCGATACGGCTAAAAGCTTCGAAGAATCAAGTAAAAATAGGGACCGCCTTAAGTCGAGGTTCGTGTACATTGATAAGGTTTTGTAGTTTTTGTGGAATAGGGACAACATCCGAAGATAGCGATGCCTCAAGACCCGAGATAATAAAACTCGGCCGCAGGATGGCACTCAAGAGGTTTGGGCACCTCCGAGATTATAAGCGTGGGTTCTGTTTAGATAAATAACGCCGGTACAGTGGGTTATTTGTCTTACGATTTGATTACAGTCGGAAACTTCTTTTTTGTTAAATTACGCGAGTTATTGGATTAGCTCGCTGGTCGAATTATTTCAGGTTACATAAAGGTTATGCCCCAAATAATGACGGCTGGCCAACATCTGTTATCGAATTGAAAATATATGTTTTCCATCTTTCATCAGCAACTGCTGCTGATTTAATTATAAACTCAAACAAATTACGTTGCATTATCCAATAGTTTGACTAAAGATGTTCCCATCCCTGGACAAGTTCTGGCTGTTTGTTTTGGTGTAGAGGGGCTTTAGTTTTTAAGTGCCCATTGTCCGCCTGTAGAGTGAATTTCAAGTGGTTTGTCCACAAGATTTGGGTGCTCAACTGATAGTTCTCACACGCCTATTTTATGTTCATATCTAAACCTGGTTTGGCTTCCGCATTGTCGCTCGAAGTTGTATTAAATTGAATTTACGTATTAGCCAGGGCATCTGTCCGAACTGAGATATTTATCACCTCGCTTGCTTCATGTAACGTGTCAAAATGAACGGGAACATTGCGCTCGCGGATATATTTTTTACTGTCTCCATCTCGTTCTCAACTATACTCGAAGACAAAGATAGAGTACATTACACAGTACGCAATCGATTGTGATAGAGACTTTATATCACAGAATTAAAGTGTAGTTTGGTTTGTTTTTATAGAGATACATTTTCAAAGTATCGTAATGACTCGCTACGGTCGCATGAGCGCATTCAGAATCCACTGTTTCTCCAAGAACGTTGTATTTACGGCTGTCAGTTTCTTAATTAAGACTTTATTGCCAAGTAATAAGGTGTATAATGGTTTGTTTACTTAGTACTTTTGTACGCGTGTAAGGCTTATCCTTGCTTGGGCCGCTGGCGCCGGCGCCGCACTTAGAACGCTATTTTTTTCTGCGGCGCGCCACGTTGTACTCATAATTTATACATAAATGTCGTAATTTATTCGTATTTTATATATATACGAGTCGCGTAATTCCCTAGTTTGCGACTATTGTAGTCGTTTTAATTTTCTTATTACGATTGGCAGATGATTGCGGAGGCCGTGGACGGGTTGTGGCGTCATTGAGCCACGTTACGTGAAATTAAAAGATCGCGTGACTACATTTTTCTGTGAGAAACAAGTGAAATTTTTAATTATAATCACATTAAAATAAGAGAGGCAATTGCTAAGATTTGTGTAGAGTGTGTTCACACGCGTTCTTGATGAGGGGAACAGAATAATCTATCTATACTTTTTTATCATAAAGCGGAAGAGTTTGTTTGTTTGTTTAAACGCGCTAATCTCTAGAACTACCAGTCGGATTTGAATAATTCTTTTTGTGTATGATAGCCCAGTTCTTGAGGAAGGTTTTAGGCTATGTACCATCACGCTACTGGCGACGGGAGCAGAGCAGTAAGCAAAGACGCGGGTGAAACCACGCCGCGGAAAGCTAGTAACCTATAAAACCAGCGTTAAGTAAAACGAGATCAAAGCAATTAATTATACACGTGCGTTGGTGGTCTTAATAAATAAATTAAAAAAAATTGTTATCGCTCAATCATAGAACGAAATTCGTTTAATGTGTTTGGAGAATTTACCGCTATGCATCATAATATGAACACAATGTAAATCTAGAACCGTAAAAGTTATGACCATTTATGGATTTGTGTGATTGTATGTTTGAGAAGTGTTCAATACTGTTGTGTACTGTGTAACACAGTAGTTGACCGTTTGTGGTAAGCGTTACGAGCGTCGTCGTAGACCCGGGTCGGCCGTCGCCCGTATTTCACTTGCTTAGCCTTGTGAGCTGTGACCTAAATTAGTTTACATACACTAAGACTTATTGCTTATGCGTTTGTTTGCAAATCTACGGCCTGGGAAAATGAATTTGCCTGAACATTAAGCGTGGTAATTACGTCATATATTAGGTCAAGCAAGTGGCATGAGGCGCATAGCCACCGAAAGGATCGAAATGAATTAATATGGACGTTACATAGTTTCTTAAATTGAGTAACTATAGAAAGTGTAGCATCTATCAGAGAATGCAGCATACAAAACTTTGCTAGAGAACTAGATGTTTGTGAAAGTGTTTCTTTGACAGTAGAATGACTTTGTTTATTTGACTATTGTTTTTGGCGCCTTTCTTTTAGGGAGTTAGGTAGTTGGTCCTTTACTTTAACTTTACTTACAAAAGAAAAACTACGTCGATATCACAAGTATAGGTTTTCAAATTGATACGAAAGGATTTTAGTCATTACCTAATACCTATGTTTATTTATTTATTTTATTTATTTATTTGTATACACAACATACAACTATCTTTACAGGTAATGCTTAACCTAATGCGATAGTGTACCACAATAACATAAAACTTAACTTAATCTAACTTACTAACTACACTATAAGTGACGTTTGTGAATCCGTTCAATGTACACGAAAACAAATCAATTTGCCCATCCACGATGTTGAGCGTACGCAGCGCTCGCGTCAGCGGAGCGTGAAGCAATAGGTTGGTACGCGCTCGCGGCACCTCCAACAACGGAGGTCGGCGCCGCCGTCCCACGTACCAGTCAGGTACACAAAACCGAAACGCCTCTAGGACAGCTGGGTTGTGTATTATACCGCGTAACACTTTAAATAAATATGTGGCCAGAGCTACTTCCCTTCTCACTTCCAGTTTGTAGTACCTATCATGCCAAGGATAAATAGTGTCTCTGTTAAAAACTATTCTACTACTCTTTGAAATAAATAGCTTATTATTTTTAGACTCTGTGGGATATCGCCTTCAAATAGAACATTCTGGTAGCAGGGAGGCGTAGCTACACCAAAACTTAGGATTTAGTTGACCAGTGTAAGAAGACCTCAGAATAGACTCTGAGTTATTCTGGTTTGTTGAAGAACGAGGGTTTAAGGGAGATCTCGTTTAATTGGACATGTTACATGCGTAAGCGGCGCGTGGCGACAGATGTGGATGTAAACTGAAAAAGTCTTGTAACGTCAGAAAATAAAATTATTTTAGAACCTATTATGTTAGCAAAATAATATTAATCTCTATTAAAATAATATTATTTAAAATATTGGTTATGGTATGGCTAAACATAAAAGGCCAGATTCTACTCTTTAACTTCCGAGTTGTACGATGGGCCTAGAAAGTGGTCTACCAGTTTTAACAAAAGTTTCTGTGAGGACTAATTATTGCTAAGTACTTTTCTAACCCAGTGTAATCTAATCAACCTAGTTGTTTCATGACGTTCAAATGAAGCTCCACCGTAGGGTGGAAGACCACATTTTTGGCCGAAATGTACTTATTTATTGACTAACATTGACATTGACAAAAAATCATTCTATCGCCAAACAGATACATTGCTATTTGCGCTGTTAGGTCCAGTTGCTATTGTTTCTCTGTAATTTAAACCGCACTGGGTAAATACTTCCTGTTGACCTAGAATCATTAAATTTAAAAAAAGAATATAGACACCTCAATACCGTTACGTGTATGCATAAAAGTTACTTGTTAATAAAATTTTACATTTGAAGTCGGAAATCTCTTAAGAACGTTTCTAAGAGAGATTATTATATCGGCGAACATTAGGATTATAATCTAAGCTTACTGTCTTTGCCTGTTTGTAAACGGAAAATATTATAATAATAAATTGTAAGCAATTGTTATGCTATCCGTACTTAGCATATGTTTATTTACGGACAGTAGCTTGTAAATCGGATCATTGTTTATAAGTTTTATATTACGGCTGTAACAATAAACATAACCGGCGGCACTTGCGTACGCGCACCATTGTGCGAGCGTTTGTTTTCAACATGTAGGTAGGTATTGTTACTGGTAATGCCAATACTTGGAGCAATTTGATCAAATGTTTGCGTTGCCATATAAGCCTTGCTTGTGATGTTTGTAGTAACGTAAATGTTTGAACAAATACTACTAATGATTTGTGTTTTGTTAAAATGTTTTTTAAAATTTTGATTAATTGTGGTGAGAAAACGATACTGCCGCTCTCTAATTGATTTCTAAGGTCGTAACTTCAAAAGCAATGTTTTCTGTACCTCTCGCGAACGGTTGACTCTTTCAACGCTGCTGCTTAGAATTTCGCAGTCCATATTTATTTATAACAAATCCGTAAACTTATGTCATCATCAGTCATCAACATGTTAAATACGACCTAAAAACGCGATAAAACTTCAACGATTATCTTGACTTTTCATAGAAAACATCTTCTGTTAATCTTTTCCTAAAAACATGATGTTGTACCTAAACGAGTCGGTTATCGAATCGAAATGCGGAGAAAATAGGCTCCGGTTTTTATCAAAATTCTGATTAAAATGTGACTATTGACGCATATCCGTGAGATGTCTCAAATTTCTATATATTCTCGATCTTTTTGATACCAACTTACGCACTACATTCACACGTCAGCGTCAGTGGAAAAGAAAAAAAAATGGCCGCGGAATACGTAACGAGATAATACTTCGGACGAGATGTGAATGGAACGGTAACGTCACTGCCTTCTTTGCTTGGCTCCGTGACATTATGATCTTTCATACCTATACATTTTGTATGAACGAAAATATACAACCTTATGTCTTGTACTAGGTATTTTTATAGAACAGTTTTTATAATCGCAGATAGTAGGACAAAATATAGAGATTTTATGTATTTACTTACTTAAATAAAATAATAATACCCCACGGGTCACCCCACGTAGACTTGGCGTGGCTTGGCGCCACCATAATGCCACCGTACTGAATATTACTGACAACCCAACAGATAGCGATCTGTTATTTTCATATTATGTCTATAAACTATGTGTTGTATATGTACACGCTAATAGCATTGTTAAGTGGACCATTTATCATAGTAATGTATCAATAAATTATTTGTAAATATATGATTGTATCGGGTACAAAAGCTATTGTTTATACATTAGTCTAAATATTAATATTTCTCTGATTACAATCAAGAAACTTAATAATAATTTTAAGCAAATTTATAACTTAAATGCGTGTTTTATGCTATAGAATGAGTCTGTAAAACAATTCCTGTAAATCTTTACATAAACTCTGGTATCTGTCGATCTCTCTATATGTTGGGTATTGTGTATTTATACTAATGATAATATTTATTTTGTTTCAGGTAAGTCATACGGCTGACAAATTTCTTTGCTCTACTGTTTATAGTTGGTAAATTGTTTCACTAATTATCAATACAATATAAAAAATGAGAATTAAATAAACTTGTTTAAAAATATTGAATTAATTAAGTAGATAAAATTAAGTAGGTATAAATATGCCACTATTCTGTATAATAATTCGTTATTGTAACAAGCTTTGTAAACAAAACAATACAAACGTTTTGTTAAGTAACTCTTATTTATTAAATTGCAGTTGTCACGCAATATGCAATTTTATTGAATGCAACATGCTAAAATCAACGTTAATGATAATTTATTAGCATAACAATTAACAATCATCTTTTTTCTAAAGCGACAGTGAAAAGGACACAGTGCATTGTTTGCGAAACAGCGGCGCCGGCGCAGTCAGGCGCCGCGCATCCGCTAGTGTCGCGACATGTAGTGTCGATAAACCTACCATTCATAATAATCGATCAATTTCGACTACACAATAGCTTTGTTGCTCATTTCGGTAACAATATTATTGACATATACCAATCCTATTTTGCTTATAATTCGTCTGTTAGGTATTCAAATGACAGCTCACTATTGTATGATATTTACGATTCGTTTATTTGGTATTACGATTTCAAGATATTAGTACAGGAATAAAATGGTGACAAGAATTATGGGAAAAGCAGTTTGGCTCTTTGCTAGTCGTAAACTCTGTCAGTTAATTGCTGGGATTTATCGATAGTATGATGCAGTCAGTCGCGCTTCGTTGGCGTGCCGCCTGTCGACCTCATTCCAGGGCTGCGACACGGCGCCTGTCGCGATCGACGATTAGCAAGTCTACACGCCCATCACTATTGTCTTTTTTGCCACGGGACGTGATAATTGTTTCTTC
Source organism: Parascotia fuliginaria (assembly GCA_963082885.1). Taxonomy (NCBI): domain Eukaryota; kingdom Metazoa; phylum Arthropoda; class Insecta; order Lepidoptera; family Erebidae; genus Parascotia; species Parascotia fuliginaria. The sequence continues at coordinate 4,392,447 of OY720183.1, read as the reverse complement.
AGAGTCACTTTTTAGGTAAACCAAACGTTTTATTTCCCTGAGAGCATGTTTCAGAACATTTAAATTTACCAATTTGTTACAATGATAAATAAGAACATTTATTTTACAGTGTAGTAGTTTGAATGTAAATACTCACATTTTCCGTCGTATGTATTTTATGACGGTCATTAGTCCAATGGTGTGGTATTAATCATCACAGTTTTATTTCACAGCTCGTATTACAGAGCTTCTATATCAGTAATTGTCCGCAACGTTGGCGCCACCGTTCTTTGGCTGTCTGCCACTGCAATAGTTTTTAGTTTACGTCATTAATTTTGATATGCAAACATTGATATTAAGAATGCAATAAAACAATCTCAGTAATCTTTCACTGCACCAAAGATGCCACATAAATGCGGAGTTGAAAAATTATTATCTAGTAAATACACTGTGGCAAAATTGTTTTGGAACTGAGCCATTATTCGCGCAAGCGTATAAATTACATTCTATTAAAATGCCCGAATTGTTGTTTACAATATCTTCTTGAATACACATAAACCAATTAAATTACATTATACAATGTATATGCATTTCTAAAATGGGACTGCTTCACAGTTCGAAGGTTTAATTTACGTTCCGTTTTATAATTATGCACCTATACTTATCAAAGTATCGATAAAAACTTCAGTCATTGGCGTCGGAGCGGCGGGCCGTGACTCGTTTTATATGCACTTGGCTCGAAGCCACCGGTGACCTCATTGCGCGACCGTTTTTGGCGCCACTGTCGCTTAAAATGATCGCTATCGCATCGATGACATGCCAAAACGCGATTCTTAAGATCTTTATCGATGTTTATTTGCAAATTGATTGCGCAGCACTAACTTTGAAAAGCTAGAAAAGTGGTCTCTATTTGTCGAATATATTAATGCTTAACGTTGATTTATTTGTTACGTAAATATTTAAATAATTTTCATTTACTGCTAGCGAATAATATTTGATTTAGTTAAAATTCGTTGGCGCCTCCGCGTAATAATGTTCTTGCATTCATGTTTTGACGCCTACTTGTAGGTACATAATATATTGCGATTTCGCATTAGAAATGTTTTGGATATACATATTCATTTGATTTACACAGTATTATTAAACAGCTATTAATTATTTTACGGGTTACAGTGTTTAGTATGAAATGACTAGGGTATACGTCTTTTATTATTATTAGTAATGTGGTTTGTAACGTCTTTACAATTGTTTATTTATGGCTTTTTGTTATTGTTCTCCTTATAGTTTATGCTAAATATCCTGTCAGGTGTTGGCTTATTGGCTCACATATTGTAAAACATGATTTTATGTACAAATATTACCTATATGGTAAAATAGACAAACGCCTTTGTCTTCTGTGATTTATTTAAGTGATGCGTAAACAATGAGGTATCTTTGATTTATGCAGACAAACTGCCAATCTTTTTCTCATTGCCATTGCTGGCAAGACAATTAAGCGAGTCCATTACCGAGTAAATACAGCTGTACTCTTCTGCTGCTGACATATTATTATAGCAAAAATGCTAATAATTGTTGAGGTTCAATTGTGTTTATTTTTTTATACTTATTTATTTTAATTGTTCTAATAAATTGTATGGTTTTTATAACAGGTAGTTTGTAATCATCATCCTATGCGTGAATACAGTGAGTCAGTGAGTCACATTAGAGTATTCACATGCGCATATTGATTTTAATATCCATTGTTTATCAGTTATTTAAGTGTTCCGATGTGACGAGCGCGTAATAACCGTCTAATAGCCTAATGTGTATTTTAAACGAAATGTCTTGATGAACAGTTTTTCTACGTTCTGTGTATACTAGGGTATGTATTTGTATTGTATGAATAGGAGGAATTGTTTGTTATGTAAAAACGTCGTATGTACTTTACATTTACTACAGAAAAACTGCTTCAAAAGTGTTATAATTATTAGCGTTCTAGATTATCATAACGGTACAACAGATCACAGCAATCGCTGCAGAATTGTGCTCAGTATGGTTTGTCAGTGCTTCTCAGTGCTCCTAAGAAATACGTTGCATCGACAGCAGAAGATAGTAAGTGACTAGATGAATAAAATACTCTTTATTGTACCTATTTTTTTATTTTATTTATACGGCTGATCTCGATGCAATACACCTATTGTGCATGTATAGGAAAATCACTATCTTGCCTACATTTCTGTTACCTGATATACATATCATGGCATACCAAGATGTCTCCATATGCCATTAATCCGTGGCCACTTTACGACATTCAAAACTACATAAACATAAAAAATATCTAAAAGGCAATACCGCAAAGTAAATCATTACCGTTTAAACGTATTTGCTAAGAATATAATTTATCACCGTTGTCAGTTATCTATCATTGGAGTTTTAAACCAACTTGAGTCTTGGTTTATAATCTCAGGTCAATGGGGCAGTCGTAAATCCATCTGTTGGTTGTCAGTGCAGCGGTTGATGCATAAATGTTACAACACTTGGTAAAGTTACATTTACTTGAGATAACCGGAGCTAGGTTTGCCTGTAAAACTGAAAATGCCTGATTAATGTTCGGATTTTCTCCTGAATTTAATATTTGTTACATTTTTGGGATTCTTAACTTGAGCGAGCAGATGTAGGCGAGGATACCTACTAGGTATTTTGCGTTTGATAACATTTCAAAACTTACGATTGATATGATTGTACGGTAGGGTATGGTCGTGCATTATCTGTTTGGTTTAACATTTTTACTTAAATAGCATTAAATTCAGACATAAATTTAAATTATTGATCATTTTAAAAGGCAAAATATTCTCTTGAATAGGATTATACTGATTACGTTTGCATGTAATTCCAATTCGTACTTAATCGTGATCAGTCGTAGCAATGTCCTAAGATGTGTTTCGTGTCGCACAGCTTCGTTTACTTATCTTTGCTGAAAGTTGTGCTCCACCTCAATCTTGGTTATATAACAGAAGATGCTTGTGAAAATTGTGCACTACGAGTCAACCACTGCCATAATAACGGTAGCTGGCCATCCTCAACACTGTATCCAAATCGTTAAATCATAAGTGTTACTAATAAACGTATTTTTGGAATGTGAATTTGGACTGCCTTTTTAGTTTTGGTGGTTCAGTATTGTACGGACAGCCATGCAGACGCTTCAAGTTTGATCTCCATAATATGATATTTTGTTTTTCTGTGCAGAATAATTTTATTGTGCCCAGTAAATGTCGGGCTCCAACATATGGCTGGCGTAACGTGGCGTATCCCTACGGGTAAAAGGCGCGATGTTTTGTGACACGAAATTGGACTTTGATTGTTTTTAATTTATTAAAAAAGCTTGTTTTTGTTTCTATATAATTAAATAATTCCTTGACATTTAGATAATCAATAGCCAATCTAGTGGAATACTTCTGAGTTTTATAAATAGGAATAAATTATTGAGGTATAAAAGCATAAATCTTCATAGTAATAATGGGTTATGTAAAGTTGTTATGTAAAGCACTTGGAGTGCAGAAGTCGTTTCATTCAAATGGTCAAAGAAATATGCCTTTATATCATACATTATTATATTCATAGAAACGTAATATCAAAAAGATAAGGGCCTTGGCTTGTTTAAATATTACGTTATATTCATAATATTATCTCTCACGTTTTTTTTGAAAATGCAGTATAAGACACTGCGTTTTCGGATCCGTAGTCACATTTACGAATCAAATGACAACCGATGGGGTGTGGGTGGCTCACGGCCGGCCATGATGCCGAAAATTGAGAAAGGCCTATGTCCAGCAGTGGACGTCTTTTGGCTAATATGATAATAATACTATGTTCTGCCACTTACATTTCATTCATAACTCTCAGTCATTAAAGGTTTAATTAAACAACACACAAAACATACAGTCAAAGTCACATACCTATCGGTTCCCAATATTTATTCTCCAAAGCAATTACCGCCGTTCATTTCCAATCATAAATGATCCAAACATGGTCGATGTTAAAACTTAAATGTTATTTTATGAGAGTGTGTTCATTAGTAGACAGACATACCAATTAAGCCTGTGGAATTGTTTTTATGGTCCTTTCTTTATACGAGCGGACAACGCTCTTAATTGATTTGTATAGACCAGTGTTATAATCGTTTCGATGTTTCAGTTTGTTCGTGAGTTATTCTGTTCTTCGAGTTATGTTCGTGGAAGTTCTGATTTCGTATGTCGGCACCTAGTAGTTTTTTTTTATTACTGACTTTTATTTTGAAACCTGATGGTAACTGTTTGCCCATGGACTTCTGCAATGTCAAGGACTCTGAGAAACTACTACCTATCGTGAAGGGAGTAGGTAGATGGTAGGGAGGTATAACTTTGACAGAAAAGAAAAGCATCCCGAGGGACTTAAAGCCAACAGCCTCTTACCACTACAAACTTTAGGTAGGTTTCTACTTTGACCTCCTTACTTCTTGTTACCTTCATGATTTTGCAACTAATATTGACGATACCCATATCAGGTCACTAGACCGTGCATCAAGCCAATTAGGTAAATGTACCAAAAGCCAATCACGAAGGAAAATTTCCATTTGGTTCCCAAGAAAATGTTAATTCAATTAATTTTAAAGAAATATACGATAGCCCATACGAAATACAAAGTTAAAGTTGTTTTCTCAATATATCATTCAGCGTCTAATTAATATTAGTTTATTCTTTCCCATGGTGTCTAATGTTCGAGATAAATCTAAGACTGTCATGTGAATAAATAAGCTAATGAATGAAAATAATGTCTGCGAGTTTTAGTTAAGGGAAAGCTATTTTTATAGGAATATAAAATTGAAAATATTTTTTTTAATAAGTGGCAAACTATATTATCCACAAATAGGCTTGTATACTTGTAAAAATAAATGCAACGTTAGTAAGTACACGGTGAAGATTATTCCAAGCTTTATCACCTTGTCTTAAGTAGGTAGTATCAGGTCAAATTGTCGATAATATTCTGGTAGCTAGTCATCCTACATTCGAAAGAAAGTATGCGTGACAATAGTTTATGACAAATTTTAGTTAAAAGCATAGCTATGCAATAACGCAACGAGCGATATACTTGACGACCTCTGTGGTTCGGTACTGTGTATGGAGTCGCGGGTTCGATTCCCGTTCAGTGCAAATATCTGTGTTCATGAACATTTCTATTTGCATTGGTCTAGGTGTTTATATGTATAATATGTATGTATTCACAAAAAAAAAGTATTTAAATATTTATATCCGTATCTCGAACCCATAACACAAGCTATATAAATATGCTTACTTTGGGTCTAGATGGCGTTGTGTGTAGTTGTTGTGATATTATATTTGTCTCTTCAGCCGCCACTGCCAAATTAAGGGCCACCTCTTGCTGACTAATATAATAATGTAATGAACTAAATTATACTCTAGGCGTATTTTTACTTTCAACAAATAGCTTACCCTTAACGTATAATCCTATCATGGCCATCAATAAACTATAATATTAATAGATTTTATATAAAACGAATAGTCCAATCATAATATATGTAGCAGTGAGGCACTAAAACAATGATCGCCCATTTTTCGCCACCCACGCAATCTCGAAGCATAATTCAATCACGCACGCTGCATCTTATTTATTATGTGATGGTAATATAATTAATTTACTCGATTATTTCTATTAGTTATACTATATATCTAGGTTTATAGTTTGCATATTTAGTTTTATATTCTGTAGTAAAAATTTCTGATGAAAATTCTTAGTGAAAGTTTTTTATTACTTAAAAATATGTTTCAATATTTCATGCTTTTCTTCGAAATTTTTCATCGTCATCATCATAATGATAACCTAAGTAATAACAGAGTATTTAAATCGTCTTAAATTTCTTTTTCCTTTTGGCAGGTGTTATAGTTTGAAATATTTATCTAGATACATATTTCTATGTACTATTCATTTATTCTGTGCTAGCTCATATAGATACGTACTTATATTTTGCTGTCGCATTCTGTATTTATAAGCGTCGTTTACTTATTTGTTTCGAGTCAACTATATTATGTTAATTAAATTGCTGTTACTAACTATTTTGAGATCAATACCTTTGTTACAGGTATAAACATTAAATTATTTATTTGGAAGGAAAAGTGACAATAATAAAATAACTGAAGTTTTAGGTAAATGGTTAAGGCCGTTTTAAAAATACTAGGAATCTCCAGCCTAGCTACAAGTCAATTAGAGATGCACTCTTTACCATTCAGTGAAAAACGTGATACCCATTTTTGATACCAATTTCTTAGTACCTAGCGTGCATATTCGATATTCAGTAATTAGCACTTAATTAATATTTGCATTTATAAATATTAATTTCTTTATCCATGTTTTTACATTACACGACACGAAGACCGGTTTCTAGGAATACTACATAAAGTTTTATTGATGAAGCTAATACCGAACAAGTATTTTAAATTAGAACATCAAGAAAAATATGAGTATTTTTAGTGATATTCGATAAATGTATGAATATTAAATACGATGATAAGTAGCTTAAATTATATCAAAGACTAGTTTATAGAAACTGCTGATTTTTTATGATAGAATAACTTTTAATTATTCAATTTAGTTGTTTCAACTGTGGTGGTCGTGGCGCCATTGGTTTGAATGATATTGTTACTACTGATCTTACACTGCGCATATTTTAACTTGGCAACTCTGAAGTTAACTCGCGTAGTGTCACAGTATACGTTTTAGGACTAAATTGTAAGAGAAGTTGACGAGACCAATATCTACTGGCGCGGTATTTCGAGGAACTTTGGTAGCCAATTTAAAGGACATTCCGAGGTGTGTGTATTCAATTCATGTATTTAAACATACTCGTAAAACAGCTGTTGAATCGTAAGTTAGCTCTTAAAAATGGTATATAATAGATATTAAAATGCAAACTCCCTTTATTAGCTCTACTGTATGATCAATGCACATATTTAACGAAGAATAAAAAATACAGTAAAAGCTCTCTTCTATTATTATGGAACCGCATAAAGATATCTTTGAGACTTCGACCCCTATTTTCTGCTTCGGCATTAAAATAATGACCGACGCAGTCCGACCATATGTCTTCGAAATTATCATTTCACGACGAGAATTATAGCCGACCTACATCCGTCGGTTAAAACCCAATTTGAGACCATACGTATACATCACTATAGGTTGGATGAAAATTGGCCTAATTTTATATTTTTGATTACAACATTTTTGAAATGTTTTCACGATTCGTTTTGTAGATTATTTAAATGTATGCCTTGTACGAGTTTTGGTAGTTTAGAAAAATAAAGTTTCGTTTTCAGTCATGTATTTTTAACTGACTCTTTTAGCAGCAACTAAGACAATCAAAATTTCGTGTTCAATTCTTATAGGTGTACAATAAAAGAAATTATATCGTATTGTAAAACTATTAATAGTTTTACTAGAGGGAATTAATCAATTGTTATTACGAAAACAATAAATATCATGACTATAAATTCATTCTCATTATGAATGATTTATACGGCGTTAAAAAAAGGCTTAACTGTGAATTTAATTCCTGGTTACGTGACGATACACTCTTGAACAAGAATGACAAACGGCCAGCATTTAATGTCAATTAGCGAAGCGTTCCGGGGGAATTGCCCGTTTTCCTATAAATAATGTCTAGTTACTATGAATTCACGTATTTTCGACTCTAAACCGTAGGAATAAGGGCGCATGTAAAAGGAAGCAAAGATGTTTAGAATGTATAATGGAAAATGTTGCAACGGCGGCAGTTTCCATTTATTTTCTTGTTTTATTTCATCCGTGGCATGTTTGAACAATGTTTTGTAAATAATATAATTAGTTAAAAAAAGAGTAAGTACTTAATAAGTATGTATTTATAGAAAGTTAGTGTGGCACACCATGCCATTGACTAAACCATACCAAGGAATATTTTATTTTATTATTATAAAATATTGAATAGACCTTTAGATTAATACTCATTCATATACTTACAGAAAAATCTACAAAAACTAAGACAGAATAATTAAATAAAATCATGTTCACGCAACCATGCGGCACGCAATCATCAAATATTAGAAACCCTTACAATTATAGAGGTCAGCGAAATCGTTATCCTGTTGCTCAAAACCGAAACGTCTCAAGGAACGTTTTTAAAATGGACGTTTATCTATTCTATTCACTCGATGCTTTAAGGGCACAAATCTTATTTGAGAATTATTGTTTTAAGATATTTGGTTGATCGTCGCGGTCGGGTTCCCGCGCCCGACGGTGGGCGGCTACCCTGTAATCAGAGCTCCCCTCCGCGTGCTCTTTAGGAGCGGTCCACGGTGATTATAGGAAGAATTTTACGGCTCTTTCGTTAGCCCATCAAATCATAGGTCCGTCTGGTTAATGGCTTAGAAGACCGCTTGTGAAACAATTTCGTGTCATTTCCGAGATTGTTAAAAATTATAAGTTTAAAGTTATATTTTTTGAAGTAATTGACTGTGAACTACTTGCATCCGTCGGGAATGGTTGTGGTTGGTAACCGTCGGGCGAGTGTGTAATACGTCCTGTTCTGTTCAGCTGCCGTATGGCGCCAGTCTAGATGGTAAATATCACCTGTACGCCATTTTCAAGTTAATTTATCGTGAAATGATCCGTAATGGATTGCCGCAGCTGTGTACCGAGACTCGCGTAATTAGGTATAAATGAAAATTCAAGATTATGTCTGAATTGAACAACTTGACTATGTATAAACCGGTAATAAACCGATAATAGTAATCCTTATATTTTGCAATAACGATGCATTAGGCAATACTTACTTATATGTTCTCCCGCTTAGAAACTGGCGAATTACGTTTGCCAATAGGTACCTATATTAAATATATTAGCGACACAATATATTGTAGTAGAAAAAGTGGTAAATAAAGATATTTATTTTTTACAATAGCGTGCCTAACATACCTACTTACGTGAGATTTAAAAAGGATTTATACGTTATCATAATATTAATGAATTTTGTAAGAATTATGAGTATAAATATTTCCACAGAAACACTTAAACAAAAACACAGTAATTCTCATGTTATACTTGAAATTTAACACGATACAGAAGCATTTAATAAAAACAAACATGCGAAATATATTTGTGTTTCAATACCAGCCGTGAATACGTGATAAATTACACATCGTACAAAGTTCAAGATATACGAGTATTAAACGATTTTCAGGTACTGGCTTCTCATGACTTAAGAGCAGACTCGCACAGGGTTCGAAAATAATTAGTCGTTGCATATTAGGTAATGTAATAGCAAGGCGAATATACCTAGTCTCCATTTTATTCTGTCTAAACTTCTTCGTTAATTAAATGCAGTTTCTAATTTATACTTAGCCAAATATACATATACATGAAGCCTTCGGTAAAATTTAGAAACTTTTTGAGCTAGCTAACAAAATTGCTAGGATTATCTTGAAAGATAAGAACCTAGAGATTTTGTGTATACCAGAACTTGTAGCAAGTGGAAACATTTAATAATCGCAGGAATAACATGGTATAGATATGAATATAGACTCGATTTTCATTAGTAGCATAATGACTGTAATTGAGAATGATTTAATCCCAGCGTTAGATTTTAAATTTAGGCACAGAGCGACGCCTTTAGTGCAATTGGTATAATAATACCAGCCTGTTTATTGTCCCACTGCAGGGCAAAGGCCTCTTCTCATATACAGGCAAGTGGTATAATTAACCATAATATAAACGTAGTAGTTAGGTAGGTATAAATGCTGTAGGTAATTATAATTATACAATTATAGTACCAAATGAACTTGATAAATAAAAACGTACCTTTATGCGCTCTATAAAGTTGATTAAAGTTATAAAAATGTTATCCAAAGAAAATATTGGATTTAGAATTAGAAGATTTGCGTCAGCAATAGGTACAAGTTTTTATTGCAATTATATCTGTTGTTACTATCGTAGACCGATGAGCGCCATGCACTTTGATTAAAAGAAATGACTTATTACACACAAGTATGTAGCTTAGCAGCTACGGAAAATAAGCAATTACGTAAAAATGTAGACGATTTAAACATTTTATTTAAGAAAGCATTGAAGAAGATATGCGTCTCGGTTAAAATGTAAGTTTTTATACGAGTTTTCAATCGCAGCACGATTCGTTTCTACTGTAAGCATTGGTAACACAGTCGTAACACGGCAGAAAATTATCTAATGCCTTACAAAGCTTCGTCCAGCTAAACTCAAATTTCATACAGCGATGGATTGAGCGCTTGTTCAAAGTAGATAAGCAGTTTTAGAACTCTTAATATTAATACAATTAAAAATGCCGTTCTAAGAAATACCTAACGTTTATCGAAAGTCGTAAATGTCTTAGAAACTCATCACACGACGACTTTACAGCTTTTCGCGTGTAGTCATTTAACCCTAGTAAAAGTAAATAGGCAGCGTTTATAGATTTCGATTATAATACTCCTTATATATGTAGTTATTTTCTTAACACACTAATAAATATAAATTTAAACGCACATGCAAATAATGGAATATGAGACCACAGTATTTCCGAGAAATGCAGTTTAACAAGACTAGAGTCATTGTTCAAAACATAGGTCTAGTACATCTGATGCGCCGACTTGGTAATCAACTGACGACCAGTTTAGTTTACTTACAACGTGACTGATTTGTGACTTTTATGAGAGGCTAGCTTCATTTCCATGTACGTATGGAGTTATGGCGTCACGGAATCTTCATTCTCTAAAATAAACCTTCGGATTTAGTCGGGTAGAGATACTTTTAAATTATCTGGCTACTAGTTAGACTGTCTAATCAAATTAGTCAAACAGTTTCTATTAATATATACTAGTTAATACGAATACCGATAATCGCAGATTTCCATCAAATTATTTCTTATTGTTATTGCCTGCGCCTGCGCACCGTGTGTCTCGGTTGCGTGTACTTTATTTGTTTTGTTATAAAATAATTGCGATTTCTTTATAAATTGTTCATGCGATAATTATAGTGCTGTTCAAATTGGTTTCTTTTCGAAGATAATGTATTAATCCTCTAGGACTTTAGGTACTAATAATTGTATGCAGCTGCAGTGCAATATCTAAAACTTACTAAGTTGTTACATATTTTGAGAACAGATTATTGTATAATTTCGTTCTATAGTTAAATTTACTTTCCCATCCATTCTTCGGCGTTGTTTAATCTTAGGGCACACATTATTAAAGTAATAACTGATGTCTAAAATAAAACAAATTCAAAACTGTTTAGCCCGGGGTGGATGTGTTGGCACGATAGTCGTGTTCGGCCTCTCGTCGGCAAATAATCGTCTCGTCCGATAATTGCCGATTTCACCCGAACGCGGTTGGAACAAAGCACCCTAAGATTGCGCAAGATTGCACTACAATTTTCTTCGAGTAAACAGATCTTTGATGTGTACTTTATTCGCCAGTCTCTTTGCGGTCGGCATTTTATGGGGATTGCAAGGTTAAGTTATTTTATGTGTGTTGTAGCCAGTATTGAAAGATTAATTAGTTACATCTTTATTGTTGTTTTAACCGACATAAACATTATTCTACTAGTGAAGCCCTTTTATTTGATACCCATATGAGTATTGTGAAAAACTGAAATCCGCCATTTTGTGGTGCCGGCTATCTTTGACCGTTTTTCATCAAACATAGCTAAGAACACGACTTAATTCACCTTTCAAACAAAAAAAAAACTAAATCGGTTCATCCGTTCGGGAGCTACGTTGCCACAGACACACTCACAGACTATTCAAACTTATAAACACCCTGTCGTTTTTGCGTCGGGGTTTAAAAATGGTCAAAGTAAAAAGCTTCAAAACAATAGAAGCATAGCATAAAAAAATGTTTAAAACTTATGAAGTATGAAATTATCGTTATATTAACATTAACATAATAAAATAATATACCTTAATCTAAATTGGTACTTAGTTCACATTAAATTCACTTTCGGCTTTATTTTAGGTTTGGGCCGAAGCCGAATTTTATAACCTCACTTTTTGTACATAACTACAAGAGTTGCTAGAGTAGATGTAGACTGTAGTGGGATAATTATGGGGATTTGTAAATGCGGGTTTCATGATCACAACTCTTAAAGGATCGTTTATTATACTAACCGTTTAATATTTTGTAAAAGTAATTACAAGCAAGAATCACGTTCTCGAAATATATTTTATCATCGTACATTTTTAATTTTACCGCTTCGTGTTCGGTAATAAACATTATTTAGTTAATAAAAACAATAATTCGGTACTGGTTGGTGCCCCGTCGCGTCCGGCTTCGGACCACACATCGGCTGTCATCGGCTTTGTGCACTGCGCGTTTCACTTGGGACGTGGACAAGGTAGCAACGTAAGCGATTTTATTTACATGATCAATATTTTTTACTTTATTATTTTTTTGTGAAGTCTTTCTATTAAGTATACTCTTTAGATATGTCTAAGAATTTGCTGATAGTCTTAGTGGATACATAAATAATGATAATTAAGTCAACCAAGTTTTTAGCCACGGAGTCGAAGACCCTATACTAGTACCCTATACTACATATACTACTTTTCTAACTACTATATAAACCAGACTCAGCCTTCAGAAACTGAGGGTAAATGTTTATTACATGCAAGATTGTTGAGATAATAAGTACATATACAACATATCGTTCGATTAATTAGTTAAGCTTCGGTTAATCGCTTTCGCTTCCGCTTCTACTTTGTACATCAAGATGCACTCTCGCCTGTTCAAATATTTGCTGTTATAGTACGAGATGTTGTTTGTTTCTACCGTCGCTCGAGTGCCGCGGTAGTTAACTAGCTTGTCTGTCTGTTTGTACATATACTTAGGTACATCTCCTAACTAGTTATGCACCGAACACATTTTAGTTTTGTTCAATTTAGATGAACTTTTAATTATGTGAACGGAATTTTAAGAGCATGTATTGGAATAACAGTATTATAGAAATTTTAATGTAATTAGTGTTACGCTATTAAAAAATTTGTATACGGTCATCATACGTGTGGGGACGCCCGCAAGCAGTTAGCTGCAACGTTTTTTTCTGTGAATGTCTTGCAAAGCCATGGAAGAAAATTATGTTAAAAATATATCAATCATTTGTGATAGTTTCTGGTGTATGGCAACAAGCTCGCTCCATGACATGGGTGCAAACGGTAAACGGAATAACATAAATTTTATATACGAGTTTTACTAATGTTAATCGCTAAATGTTTCCTTTTATCTATTAACTATTAATTTCTAAGACACTTCCCGTTATGTATAATCACTTCACACTAATAAACATAAATACAACCGCTACTATATCAATAAATTTAACATACATATGACGAAAAAATGTAATAAATAATTTGGCACAGAATGTCGGCCGCTAAATAATAATTCAAACAAAGGTATTTAATATTATTGGTATCTACGAAATTCGAGAAATGATAATTAAGTGAATTAATCAGATGGTAATGTAATTACCGAGATAAAATTCAAGAGGAAAGTAGTTATAAACATGACTGGTTTATAGCTAAAGCAAAATGTTAATATAAATGTTTAGTAAATAAAATGGAAGCGGTTGATATACCAGTATAATTTGTCGATATATTTTAGATTTAGTGATGTCATTTCGCAGAATGATGCCGGGGCTTTTGACCGCTCGAGGACGCTTATCGGCCTTGCCATGTCACTAGAAAGTAACGAATAAAAAAAAAATCATCCTGCTCTATTTGCGAGATTTTTTATGTGCGATAATGCGTCGTAAAGATTTTGAACTCGCTATAAGATGTAACTGGGAGAGTAATCATGGGTATTAATAATAGATAAATGTAGGTATGAATCGAGAGAAAATAAAAGATGCGTGAATTCATATCACGCCTCACCTTTAAAAGTGATAACAATAATTTAATCTTTTCTACACGTGTCTTAATTGTACATAAAATTCAACGTCTAACATAATTATGGGTTTAAATTAAATATGCCTTTAAGCAACAGAAAGTTAATTAACAAACTGATTATTTAATTACGCAAACCTATAAATTAATGTTGCTTATTTTAGATGTGATAATACATCAAAACCTACGTACACTAATTTGTCGAAAGTTTCATTAACCTCAAAACTTAAAAGCCGTAGAATAACATAAAATGGGTACTAATACGGAAGACTCACTACCTTTCAAATTGCTCGAGGGCTCACATTATCATAATCCAATTAGTTATCGATTGTCAAACTCTTAACAAAACTAATAAACGCTTTTAGATTAAATAACATGTTTCAAAACATAACTGCATAATATTTGGGCATCGACCTCTCACCTTATAGTACCACACCAAAATTTTAAAAACCTCTATAGCTTAGGCATAAAGTTGATAATTCAATATATTTACGTTGATATGGCTGTAGAATAACATTGTAATGTATAATACGCTATTAATATTGTGTGGAATGCTAGAAATAATAGCAATACACTTAATTAATCGTATGGGAACTTTATACGTATCTGAAGGCACACTTGATGGTGAAGCGAAAGAACCGTTTTCTTTGCACAAATAATCGGTCTGGAAAACTCCTTGTAGGAATAATCAAGGTGCCGTTGAACAAAGACACTTGTCCTTGAGGCTGTATTTATTGGTTTACGTTTTCAGGCTAATGATAATGTTCATGGGCGAGGCTAGAGTAATACTATTAGCTTATATTTATGTTAGCTTTGTACTAGAGGCGACTAAAATAACATGTTCTACGCTTATCAAGAACTGTATAACTTTGTGACAAAATCAGAGTCAAACTTATTTTATTTGTTTTGATCATAATTAAAGCAAGATACTTATTTATTTCAATTTAAGGATTTCCAACAAAGGCTGTACACAATTGTAACTTAAAGTAAATAGGGCACAATCATCTTTCGGTATAGATATATAACTTCAGCCTGTCTCCCATTAAGCAAGTTGAGACTATGGAACGCCATTTGCTGCGATCGAAACAAGTCCTTTGCCTCTTCAACATTCATTACTCTTTTCATACATACGCACACGTCGGTTACGGCCCTTTTGATCGAGTTACCATAAACGCAAGATACCAATAAACGGGGTGCTTGTAATTGTGCCCTTTGTAAACACATCTCCTATTTGGTTCATGTGTGTTCGTCTAGAGCGACCCCTAGCAACTTTTCCAGGCAGAACTATTGTCTATAATAATATTATACTAGCCTGCCGCGGCGCAGTTTCACCCGCGTTAACCCTTTCACGAACACTACTGTAGACACAATCGATGTTTTATTGTCATCACGACGATATACGTTTACTATCCCGGTAAGTGTTAAGTTACATCTTTGGTTACTGCTCCGCTCCCGTCGTTCATAGCGTGATGTTACATATACTTTAACCTATAGTATAGTAATATATAAAGTATAGATTCTCAGATCTCAAACAACTTAGCGCGTCATTTTCCACAACACGTCCTCACATTAAAGTTGATGAACGCTTCAATAATGATTGCTTGCATTAGCATATGTAAGGGTCTTGCTATCAAGTATTCCTTTGAGCTCACCGCCTGCTTACTGCTAGTGCATAATTATAATAACTATACTGTTTAACGTTAGCAGATTTATAAATAGATCTTTGTTAATTTATATGTTATTAGCTGCGCCCAAGGCTTCGCCAGCGCGTAAAATATGTTTTGAATCCCTCGGGAACCAGACCGATTTTTGGTCTATGTCTAATCTATCTACATACAAATTTTCAGCGAAATCAGTTCAGCCGTTTAGACGCTGAGTTGTAACTAACACACACAAACTTTCGCATTTATAATATTAGTAGGATGTAAAATACACTTCGTGTGTTGAAGTTAGCATTCTGTTTAGCTGATATATGATTAAGTTATGTCCACCAGTGGAAGTTTTAGGCTTTACATCTTGAATAGAGTATTTATTCCGATTCAGTACCAAATAATCATGTCGTTTTCAAGAAACGTAACGCCTGCCTAAAACAAAGTGAAAAAGAAAAGAAACATTGACATAATAAGTACTTACTCTATGTCACTCCTACAATTATTTCGAATCTAATGACACCTCATACCTCTTATGTTAAAAGCCATTAAGCCATTTAGACTGAAATAGACATACATACGTACATACATACATACATACATACATACATACATACATACATACATACATACATACATACACACATACACCTACATAAACATACATACACATACAAACACATACATACACATACAAACACATACATACACATACATACACATACATACACATACATACACATACATACACATACATACACATACATACACATACATTCACATACATACACATACATACACATACATACATATACATACATATACATACATATACATACATATACATACATAACATACATATACATACATACATATACATACATATACATACATATACACACATACATATACATACATACATATACATACATACATACATATACATACATACATACCTACATACATACATACATACATACATACATACATACATACATATACATATATACATACATACATACTTACATTCATACATACATACATACATACATACATACATACATACATACATACGCTCGAAAATATTCATTGCACGTCTTGCATTGACTTCGGCAATTCGGGCAAAAAGTCTTATCTTGACAAAATTTAATTAAATTTAATTTAATAGGAAGCAAATTTTGCTTGTCCTAATAACAAATGCAGTTTTTCAACAAGTACAAAACTATCACTTAGTTACTTAAGTTGTAAGCAATGTTTGTATTAAAAATGTAATTAGACTTTACAATAACACCGTAAATGAGTCATTGAATTACAGGTCTAAGGCCTTAGACGATAAAGGTTAAATAGATTAGATTAGATATAGTGAATTAACCACTAGTGATAATGAAATAATAGCTATAGAGCCTTGAAATCTATTGATTAGTTCTAATTTAGTTTTAAAAAAGCTGTCATTCATAAGTTATATCTATTTCTTTCCCATCTTTACACAGTTTTTAATATTTCTATCAAAACGTGTGTAAATCTGTTTTACCTATTTTGAATTCTAGTTTATACAGGCACAAAGTTAAAAATTGTAATGTTCAATTCGGAGTCATACGTCTTTTCAGCACTTAATGATGCAAATCAAATCAATTAATTTATTTTGCTGAAATCACTATTTACAAGATGTGGTCGCTTACTTAATTTAAATAAAAACTTAACAAAAAAAAGTGTCTACTCTGCATTTCAGACGACGACGACCTTACCTTACCTTGCAGTGTATTATGTTTCTTTGGAAACTAATCCGATTTTCGGGAAAAACGTAGTCTATGTGTAATTTTTAAATAACACATAGGCTACGTTTTCAAACATACAAACACACACGCACACACACAAACTTTCGCATTTATAATATTAGTAGAATTTTCGCCTCTAGTATACATTTTCTCCAATTACCATCCACAGAGCTGCGGTCATTCAATACCCCATGTGTAACTGTTAAGTCGCTACTCATATTTCAGACAAATGAAACTACCGCAGTATACATGATGCGCCTACTACGAGTTATTGATATGAGGTCGGATTATAATCAGCAGTCGTGTGGTCTAAGCACTAAGAAGATACTTTGTTTAAGATACTCGTATATTATATATGCCTTTAAATCATCATTTTCCACACGGTAGACCTTTCCCTAGGAAAGATATCTGTCGTACACAAGGTCACTATGCGTGGCAGGCGGGTTGTTAGCGTGTTAGGAAAGAAAGGGGAAAAGGATTTCCAATCCATACTAATATTAAAAATGTGAAAATAACTCTGTCTGTCTGTTACGCTGTTGCGCCTAAACCACTGAATTGATTTTGATGAAATTTGGTATAGAGATAGATTAGACCTCGGGGTACAAGATAGGCTGTCTTTTATCGCGAAAAAATGGCTTAAAGTGATTGAAATAGGGGATGAAAGTTTGTGTTAGGCAATGTATAAACAGAGATATAACCAACGCGACCAAGGGCGGGCGGAGCTGCGGGCATCAGCTAGTACCATATAAAAAAAAATCACCATGGGTGATGAGATACCACCATGGATCGCTGACCAAAATCTTTTATTCTGGTATTTTGGTAATGTAATTAACACAACACACTAGCATTCATTTATTTGACACAAAAATAACCTAATGCTTACACAAAAATGTATCGCGTTTATCTCTGTTTTTCTAAATTTATTGAAAGTTGGTTGTATTTTTAATCTTTGATTTCATATCTTTTTATGTTTTATCAACTAATTGAAAACTTATCTACTACTTTCTATATCTTTTGTTTATTTACTTAGGCATAAACAACTGTTAAACATTACAAATAAACCTAAAATAACGACTGATTAGCTACTTCGATTTTTGTCTCTTTTTTTTATTTTGTTTTTAGATTGTATAAAAAGGGATAGCGCACTAAATAGTTACGCCACGCTACTCTGTATTTACTCATATTATTAAGACTGTAGATAACATTTTAAAACGTAAGTAATGATATATTTCTGTCAAGAGATATACGGGCCCGATGCAAAAAGCACGTCAAAATGTATTTTGACATGTGTTGAATAACAAAGCGAGTTGTGAATCATTGTGACATGAACCAGTTGCTATGTCCCCGTATGGTAATTTTACTAATTAGGTACACATACCGAATTAACTATTATTTACAGACCTTTTTGGTTAGTTAAATCGTTATAAATCAACGTCGCATATTTTTGAAGACTGATTTCGTCTTTGTGACTGAAAATAGCTTTATTTAAAAATCTAATAACCGAATTAATCACTCGCAAATACCTTTTCATTTCATATATTTTCATATTAAGCTCAAAAGTTATATATACCTAACTAAATACGTTTATTGCTAAACATAGGCCTCTCTCAAAGAATTTGTTAAAATAGTACTGAAACGGGTTGATTTCTATGTTATACTCTATATTTTGCAGACCACTATCTATCAATCCAGTTTTATTTGTATTGCAATGTTTCGAAAGTCGCCCAAACATCGTGACTTTTACCAAAACAAATTATATCTCTAAATAATGTCGAGTTAGCACTAAGTGTGAGTGATTAACGAGTGCCCATAGTAACGGTCCTCGATGCGAATTCCGTCTACACTCGAAGAACGCACGACCGCATTCCTTTCCCTACTTCTTTCTCCGTTCGCCGGCGACTGTGCGATCCACGGTCGCGGCGATCCGAAGAAATTGACGGACATTCCACTACAGATATGATATAATAACCCGCTATGAAACTGCAATGTTTTGCTGAGATGTTTCCTATACATACATATATCATACTATTCGTTTATAGAAACATGACACATGTATAGATAGTATCGTCTGCCATTTTATAAAAAAAATAATATTAAACTCGTTGGTAGTCTGAAAACGGTTTCATTCGGTCTCACAACAAACGCCTACGGAAAATATCATAGCAATAGTATCTATATAATTATATAATTCTGAAAATTACTAAAAATATGTTAAACAAAATCAAATGTAGCCTATGTTACCAGTCATAATTATAGATTTCTAAAGGTGAAAGACATTTTTAAACAGGTTATGTAGATCTTGAGTTAAATAGCAAAAAACATACAAAAAATCAAACCTTTTCTGTTCATTATTAGTTTAGATAGGTACCTATTTATCTATTTTGGAAAGTGTAGCGGGTCAATACATTGTTATGCTTATAACATATACAGTGTATAAGCGTACAACCTAAGATCTAAGTTTTCAATACAAGTGATTTACAGTCGGTCCTGGCTATAAAACTGTTTAATAACCCGCCGTTTCTATAATTCATTATGAACTCGTAAATAAAGAAAGTGTAGAAAATATACGGAAATAAGCGCCACCTGCATACATACATACTTAATGTACATAAAACTACTTGTTTACTATGCACTTTTGAGTTTACCACTCCCTAGCTGTTTGTCATAAACTTGAATTGAAAACAAGAAACGTCTTGTTGCTCAAGATAACTGATCTCATATTGCTTTTTTCACGATCTAATTAAATCGAAAGCAAGCACTGCTCGGATAAGAACGGAATGCGGTCGCCGTTGAAATATTGATTAAGCTTTTTGTGTTACGATTCAATCTCCGTGTTGCATTATATGTTCCAGTCAACGAACTGTACATTCTCTACAGCAAAGGTGTTAATATTTTCACACGTCAGTTGAAAAACAATATAAATATTGCGACACGTAAAACCTTCACTTGCCACCCTACCACCAATGTCGCTAAACATATGTACCGAAATGTTGACACATGCGACAATCGTCTGGCCATGTTTACACGTTACATTGAAACGGTAAATCTAATGAAAACCTTTTATACTACCGTGTGGGTACACACACAAAAGGGTTTAAATGTTTACAGTGAGTCGGCCGGCACGCGTTCGCTAATGGGCTACCACATGATCGAGAGTTGTTATGATTTAAGGCGACAATCGTCCGCTCCGAGTCGAGGGCACTAAATGATGAACATTGTGGTTGTGACACTTTATGTCGTCTACACAATTGAAACGGGCCATCGCGACCATCAAAGACCATTCGAAACGGATAAAGGTCTTGCGCGTGAGCAATGGATTAAAAAAAAAAAGCTACCAGGTAGTCGGCCCTCTTTAGTCCATTGTGAGTTAACGAGGCGATGAATACTCCGAGTCGTCTGCGAACAGGTGGGTACGTTACGCTTTGTATAGGCGCTAGCGTCGTTTTGCACTTTTAGGAGTTCGACGAACGCATTTCATTATTTAAATGTTATTCGAGTGGCGTGAAAGCGCCTCGATAACCTCGACGGGGACGTGAACAGAATGACTGATAAACGTCGGACCTATACATAGATCCAACACAAAATATCGACCAATTGTCATCTTTACACCGTTGTAATAGAGATGAGAAACGAAACAGACGTCCGAAAACACAGACCGATAGCCGAACTCATTTCCAATATATCTATGCGAAAGCAACACGGACTTGAAGAGTTATTCTAAGCTAATGGTAATCGATTTATTCTGTGGAATTACATCACCACGTAAACTGAACAAGGAACTAAACACCAGGTATAAGAATAATCGTTGACTAAATTATATTTAACTGAAGCGCTAGAACGAGTCTTCGTGCGTCGACTAACGTGCGAATGAACAATTTACCAAGGAAGTGATCTCGGTCGAGCTGCAATAGATAGGGTCTTTTGAGCGGCCGCGCCATGCCGCCTGCTCTTTAATAACGCAAAATTCTGATATTCGTATTCCACGTCTTGGATCAATGTTCCGCTGTGTGTCTGCGATAAAACGTTTTGAACTCTCGACAGAAGAGCAGTCTTCAGCGAACTCGTGAATCTCTCGATTTGGAACGCGAGATTATCGCCGCGATTTGTCAAGGTGTAGCAGCATTAAGTGGCTTTAGAGGTTCGATCTCGGTTTGAGATAGTTGCAGAAACGCTACTCGACCCACAGACAGGCCTCTCTCGACTCGCATTCCGATGGAAATTGCCTGCGGCTCGACCAGATTACTGGCGCCGCATTGGATAATTACGCACCGACGAGGACATCCATTACGGAAGATAATTTAGCGAGTGCAATTAGAGGATGCGTCCTGATGCGATTGCGGCTGGCGATTCAAGGCGATAAACCGTACCGATTAATAAATTAAATATGTATGTCCGTAGTTATTAAAGTTCGCCTCCAGCGGCTGTTTAACATTCCGCGCCACCATGCTAACTATACTTACGACGCCGGCCGTTTGCCATATTGAAATTTACTGAATAGAGAATAGACTTGTAATAACAGTGATACTCGGAACGCCACGGTCATTCAGAAATCACAAATCAAACTGATCAAATTGACAGCCAATAAATAGTTTTAAATAGCGGACCTCGGAATGCGACAAACAAGGTCACAGCACAGCCTTGCTTTTTCCGCGTCATCCAATCAGCATAAAGCCTGTTATGTTAGAAGAGAAACCGGCTACGGCTCGCGCCACAATCATTATTAACGTAATAAAGTACTAGATAAAACGGACTCGGACAGCGTGTGAACGTCAGGAGAAAGCCGTTGTCGCAACACTACCATCAAACAGTCATTCGAATGTTTCCAACCAAAACCGTGTTTAATTACGTATCTTGTGGTTATCTCAGCTATAAACACTTAATGCTTACTAATGATTACAATTTAACTACGAATAACTAATAAAATACGGAATTACTTCGATTCTCATCGATTTGTGTATTGAGAATGTAATCGGTATTTATCATTTGGTTCTAATAAACGTATGTAACAGCAATAAAACTGTTTGACCGCTCAGTTGGACCTTAACAATCTGACAGAAATAGCAGACTATTTCTGTTGCAGTAAGCTTTGAGCTATCTAAGCGTTCAATCTAAATTAAATCTCCGATCTGAAACGAGCGAAATGTACTGTAGCAATAAGCTTGGAACTCGATACACTGAATAGACGTCTCATTGCGGACATCGGTAATGAAATTGAAGGGACGTACGTAGTAAACGAAGCGGTGTTAAACATATATCTCTTTATTGAGATCAGTTCCAATGCACCGGCTCCTTGCGAACATTTCAATCGCGGATTACCAAAACCGGCTCCTGTGTCCCGTCCCCATCCGATCGCTTCAATGATAAATATTTGCTCTTTTAAATTGTCTTTATTACAGCATACAAAATTTCTAAGTGAAAAAAGCAAAACAACCTAAACCATTGCTTGATCATGTCAGCTTATAGAAAAGCTTTTCTCGTTAAATGCGTTCTTTTACGAATTTCAATTAGTGAGCCAAACAAAGAGGAAATAGGAAATTAACAGCTCGTTTGCTGCGCCACGTGACTGAGGGTGACTGATCGCCCTGATCTCTAAAGGCTCGGGTGCTCAAACAATAGCTTTCAACCGTGAAGCTTCGTTTTTGAAGTTAATACGCCATGAAGAATTGGCGCCGTCTATGCACCCAAGAATACGTACATAGTAGCTTTTCATATGTCTAAACTTTAGGCCAGATAAGAAGCACTTTCTTTTATCTTAGAATGCATCCTGCCTTCATGATCATTAGTAAAGCTATCTCTGTCTGGCCTCGCTTCATCCTTTTCTCTCACATCTTCGGAGGGCCATTTATCAATACCAAATAACATGTCGGGGCCCTTTTCTTCTGTGTTTATTTGTTTTTATTTACCTTATCCTTCGGTGTTCTATTTGTGCCTTGGTTTTTGACTCGAAATTGATTGTAAAGCCGTTCTAATAGCATCTATCTAACATAATGTTCGATGTATTGATGACTGCTAATGAGAGGTGATGAGTTGTTTAAGTGCAGGATGCATAAAATTTCATCAAGATCATAATAATATGTACCTCATCACAAGTAAATTAACATTGTTTTATAAGTTATAATATAACTTTACAATAAGACAAACAGCGTTAAATTAACGCCTGCAATAGAATTTCGATTTTATAATAAATGCACGGCGCAGTGCAATTAATGGAAGCATTGCTGCGTGCAATAGCCATTAAAGTTTGCTATTAAGTTTCCAATTTCCCCTGCCTCAAAGGTTTAGTTAATAATGTCGGGTATAAACTTTTTCTTTTTCATTGTGGATATTTTATTCCTTAATTGTTTTATTTATAGCGGTTTCAAATTCGAAATCAAGTACCGGTTTTAGCACAAAAGGAATTCCAAAATTTCTTTGTGATTTGGTTGACGGGTGAATCAGCATTTTGAATTGGACTTTTTTACAATTACAGAGATAACCAACTTTCAAAAAGGTATAAATCTGCTCATTTATTTCAATAAATTTTAATGACCCCCTTTAAAACGTGATTAGCTTGATCATGCCGGTTTGCTGTATCTTGTTTTTATCGAGATTCTTAATCGATGTCCCGCGGCTGTGCACGGGCAGTGGACAACTCACTAATCATTCAAATATTAGAGTGGAAAAAACTACATGATTCTCTGAACGAAAAAGATATCCTAAAGATGCCGGACATCAAGGGGGGTCTTTCTTGAGTTTTCCCCCGTTGTCGAGAGCAAATAAAGCGGTATCTCTCTGAAATTAATTTTGTTTTGTTTCATCGTCTGGAGTCGAAGCATTTACATTGAATGCGGTCGGAGGCTGGCCGTTTGTGGGGATATTTATGTTGGGGCCCGTAGAGTATGACGTGCGCATTATTCATACACGATACGCGCCACGAACCAGCTGTATGTTATTTTTACCGGTTCATCGGCTTGTCGTCGATGGGTTACCATTGGAGATGAAAGGGTTGTTTTTTCTATTAAAAAATTGTGTTATGATGATTCACCGTGAATGCTTTGCGCAGTAGCTAGTTTTATAAATATTCTTGCGTTTATTTAAATTTTAATATGATGGATTAAAATGCTAGCTAGGATTTATTCTTAAGGACGTCGATAGTTATTCGATCGCCATCAAAGTTTACGACACTATGAGGCGCCACGGTGTCGATACCCGTGATTGGATACACTGTCTATAAAGCATTTCCTCTTACATTTGCAATAGTCGTTTCCTGTATCGATTTATCGGTTTACACTTAATATATTTTCAATTCTATGAAAACGATTGTTCTGTAGAGGATGTGCGAACATTCTCGTTGTTTTACTTCTTTATATATTTGGTTTTAAATTAATTGTTAACTTTATGTGTGTAGTTAAATGCTATAAACTGGTTGTGTAGTGGAAATTGTATAAGTATTTGGCTTATAGCTTTAAATGTCATTTTATTTCGTCTTCATGTAATAGGTAATTTTTTATGTATAAAACTGCAACTTTACTATGTTTTTAATAATAGTTATTGGCCACTATTATCGATGCACGAAGGTGATTTAAAAAGAACTCTTTAATGGTTTACATCACCTCATCGACTTCAATTGATCTGAATGTTTGCGTATGTTATACTTTTGAATATATACAATTACCATTGAAGCTCTTACTATTTTCTGAGTCAGCTTTTTAAAATTATATTTTCTTGTTCCAGATCCGGACGGTGATGCAGGAGTGAGATGTTACTGTAACACAGCTCAGTGTGTGGGTACGGGATACATGTGCCGGTCGGCGCGCAGCGGGGGCTGTTACAGTGAACTGCCTGCGCCGAGACGCACGCACCATGCCAGACATGGCTGCTTACAACATTTGGCTGAAACGTAAGTGCAAGTTCAATAACTTGTTATATTTCGACACTGTTAGAATTAATGTTATTTCTCTCATATTCGGCGATTGTAAGTACTAGTAGTATTGTATCTTCTATCATCTTCAATTTTGAATAGTTTGGGAAAAGCAGATAATTAGATACTTCATAAATTATGTCTACTAAAATGTCTCCGACAATTGAGAATAATACAAGCTTGTCTATTAACCGTCTCAGCAAGAGATAAATCAAGGCGAAAAACATGCATTCAAAACTAGTATATTACCTAACCAAACACAAGTTACTATGGACAGACACCTACTAATTTTACTTCCAAGAGGTGTTTCCAATTTTAGTTATAAAATAATTAGGCAAAAAGTTAATATAAAAAAATCTAGAACGCAGAGGTATTTATACTATAGTTTGTGTGCGTCAGTGGCCTTGTCTTGTGACACAAGATAAGCGTGTTTTGGACAATATACAGGTCATCAGCGGTCAAGCTTATTAAAATCTCGTTTGTTTTATAATACCAAATCATTACTTGAATAAAACTTTGTGCGTTCAAAACTAAAATATCTTTGGCAAAAAGGTCTTTATGGTTACGATAATTAATTTAAAATTATCGAAGATTTGTTTCTTGATTTTAAGTTTACAAGATGTTGATGTCTGTAAATGACCATAAAATCTAAAGGGTAAGTTCCGACGACATTCCGTATGAGATTCTCAAAGATTTTATCATTTCTAATTGCACTTCTAATTAGTGTGCTGCCTAACTGCCCATGCTTAATGTCAACCCTTTACAAAAAGTCTACATGATTTCGTGATGTAACAAATTGTACATTAGTGAGCTGTCATGCGGTTAAATTAAGTACAATTTATTTAGTAACTGCAGACGCCGGTGTAATATTACATTATGTATCATTAAGAACTAATACTAACTCATCACTATAAGAATTAATTGGCTGTCGTGAACTCTTGTTAGCATAATTAATAGTTTTTACGCTATCTTTGTATTTATTGTTAATATTGTTTTTCATTTCATTAGCATTTACTATTATTTTATCAACTGTACCAATTTTATGAGATTGTTAAAAGTTAAGTAACTTGATGAGTGTGTCATACAGTTAATAAAAGTTTATAGGTAAGTACAATTTAAAGTGCAAGCTGTCAATTAATCTTTGTGCTGATAAACTTGCTGATAAATGTTTTAATTAGGTGCGATTCTTACAAGTGTTTGTAGTGTGTAGATATTTCTTTATCGGTTTACTAAAAATTGCAACTTCAACAATCAATAACGATCTCTATCCTTGCCTATTGAAATTTTGGTCTCTATACACCGGCTACAATTTTCTAGCATAGGTCGATATCCTTTCTAATTCTGATCAAGTTATTAATTATTCTTTTGTTAGGCGGCATATTAGGCGCACTGTCATCAATCAATTCTGTTTATCATGTTACAGCTAGAACATCGACGGGACGACGTCCAAACTCTTCAATTTTGTTAGATTGTTAGAAATTCTGCAATATTTAAATCTAAAATATAAATTATCGACATCACTAAAGTGACCAAACATCTATGTTGCCACATCTACAATTTTCGTCAAATATAAAAATTATTGTTTCCAGACAGGAAAGCATGTCAATTTTATTATTTGGCTTGATTATAGCTAGTTGTAGCTGTGGTGATTTATTCCAAGATTTATCAGTGAATGCCATCCACATACTTTTAATTTTCATATTTCAAAGATATGTGTTGTGTTCAAGCCCAAAATCAATAAATGTCTGTTTACTTAACAACAGTAGAACATTAAGTAATCGTGGTATCTTTTTTATGTGGCTCACGGTATGTTCACCTCGGTTTATTAATTATACCGGTGAAGGCATGGCGCGGCTCCACTCTGTTTTTATACTCTGAAATTACCCGCTCAGTTGATTATCTTATTCGGATCGGCCCGCGTTCACCAAACAGGTTTCCGTTCGCCGCATGCCCACTTTTATTTACTTTAAATAATTTTTGCTCCTTTTTGGCAATCTCTGCCATTATCATCGCTAACGATCGCCGTGTTCGCTTCGTTAAGATTTCCATAGAATTCAAATTGATATTCGTTTATTTTATCGGTAATTAATTCTCGTTTGACTTGTTTATTGTATATAAAGTGCGGTTGAGTGATGTCGGTTTGATGTCCTCGTTTGTTAAGATAAGGGTGACTCTGTTGGGGTTGCGCGGGTCAGGCTAGATAGTGCAGTTCGGCCGCTGACCCGGACTGCTAATCACGCTTCTATACAAAATCAGACAATATCTTAGAACAACAGAGATGAAATTTAATTGTGTTGCTAGACAGAAATCTATAAAATATTTTCTCTGAGCTATGTTCCAAGAAGCGCGTTTTTTATTTTTAATAACTGCAATCATTGATATCGATGACTTCGGTATGTCGATGGTTCAATTGCGTGTCTATGATTTAGACTCTTTGCATATCATAATGGATTCTTTGTGTTAGGTACAAGTAACATAAAAGATTATATTGTTATTAGTAAACGCGTAATTGTTATTGTTTCTTTATTTATTGTTTAACTTGATTGTCAGTATTTGGATGACAACATTACTTAGCTTCGCTTAAAGATAAAAAGCCTGACATTTAAAATTGTGTAAGTAGTATACCTACTTCAAGATTGTTCTAATATAAACAACACTAATTTCTAAGTCACGAATTTAATGAAATAAATGTTTGTCTTGTGTTTATCATCTGTATTTAATAACAAACAAATTAGTTTTCCAATCTTCAATACCTATATTTTTTGTAATAATTAAAACTTAATGAAAATATTCAATTTGCCAGCTGCACGTTTCTGCGTCTTGCGACTTTAATTAAAAAGAAAAACCGGCAACAAGTTAGATGCGTCTTTAGATTAAGAAGAAATTGGATTTAACTCATGGAGTACATTACTTCATCTATACTACGTATTTTAGTACAACTTCTTCACATTGGCATAATTATATTATACTTAATTTAGAGCTTTTTCATTGCTTTTAGTAATCAAAATAAAACATTTTCTATTAGTGATAATAAAATCTAATTATATTATCTTTGTCGAGATTGTGATAAAATTACGGATGTGTAGAAATTACGATTAACAGCAGTCTTGGGTACGTTGTTGCAGTTAGATTCAATAATGGTTATCTAAACTAAATATTTTAATTAATGCTTAATTAAATAAATCGCTACTTGTTTTATTTTACGATTATCTATATGATGTGTTGGTCATAAAGCTTTTTAAGTTTCTTTGTGTTAAAAACATCGGAGAATGACTAAACTGGAAGGCCGGTTTTATTTGTGTGGACTAATTTCTATGTCGGCATCTGTAGTAACATAAATTTTCTAGCATTTTAAGCATGTCTATTAGAATTTGTGTGAGTGCCGAATTATTTATATCGATATCCCTTTAAGACCCATCATGTGTGAGAATGTTTTACATGGTGTTTTGAGGGGGGATTACAGAAAATAATCACTGATTTATTATATTTACCGAAGCGATTTAAGTATAATCGTTAGGTTATAAACAGTGGTACATATTATTATTTTAAAGTTTTTTATACCTTATCTGTATTTTAGTTACTTAACATAATTCTTTTTAGTATTTTTAGTACCTAGTTACAATATTACATAGCTTTACGAAAGAAAGTGTATTTTTTTTTAATTCCGTTAGAAGCGCTAATGAAAAATCTATGACAAGAATATGTTTCGTTTCTTAAATTATTGTTATAAAGTTTAAAATTGCTCAATTGCAGTTCTCGTTGCCAATGAATTTCAGCTTTTTTTTCGTCTACTTATTTCTTTTTTAGCTTACAATTTTGACTAGTCATTGGTTGGCCTTAAACGATTATCTAAACCCAGACGAACAGACAAACAAACTCCATGTGTGTTTGACAAACACAAACCTAACTCGGTTCCTGATTGTATGCAGTTGATTTGCATTAGATAAGATAAACCTGATATTAGCATAGCAACAAGATAAATGCACAGTGTAATGCATAGAGGTGCATTGATTTTAGGTAAGGCAAATGGAGCAAACTTGTCATGAGTGATTTATTTTCTTATTAAAGAACATAACTGTACAGCAGAAGAACATCGTAAGCTTTTGAAAAGTCGACCTAAATTTAGATACATTAGATTCTAATTTCTGTTTTTTCTATTGCATGTTTTATGCACTTATAGTAGGTATTCCAGTTTAGTAGGGCAGAATACTCGTAGTTTTTTTTAACTACCTATACAAATGACTGAAGGTCGTGGCTTAAAGTCGCCTTATTTAATCTTTCAACAAAGTTGATATTTAATAGAGATGCTAACAATATGATCGCGAAATAATTAAACATTTGATGCGGCACTCAAAATTTGCTTGATTTTAATTTGCGTAACTATTTTATATCACAACGATTCCAACAGTAGAATAACAATTTTAGCGTAAGAAACTTCATTAGGGACAATCAAGGCACCCACCTCAAGGCACCCACCTGGGTCCCTATCAAAACTTTAAAACCAAAACTCGTTTCACAAATTGGACCCATCTATTGCAAAACAAAACAATCATTCAAATTATTCAAATTGATCACATTCCATTGATAGACAAACTGTCTGATTCCCGTGAGAAACTGAACGGCTATGTTAATTAAAATAGATGACTAAGATTGTGGATGGATAGAAAATTAAGTGTAAATTTTATAGTAAAGAAAGTTTACGAAGGGATGGTGACATGTATCAATACAGAGGCCCAAGACAAGTGACATAGATTTCTATTCTATTCTTAATAGGTAGATTAAAAATGTATAGGATTGACATAAGTTAACGACAATCTTGGCGTAAGCTTATGTCAATCCCATATTTTTTTAATCTAGTCTATAAATAGAATATAAATCTATGCCACTTGTCTAGACTCTATTTACTCTCAGCATTGTATCATAGTTTGTTTGAAAGAAAATACAAAGGTTTGAAGTCATAATTTTTAAAGTCAAATAGCGTAGTTATTCGCAATTGAATTAGGCTGTCATTTTTTAAATTCTGTACGATTATGGCAATTTTCTAGACGAATGTTATATTTTATTATTCTGAATTTAGTCCATCATTCAAATTCTTAAGTTTTAAAATTGTTTATTAAAATTATATGTACTTGTAATATTGAGTTTATGGCATTATTAGGGCCTCGGTGTTAATTTAAAACGTGTTCTCCAGGGCTTATACGATTTGAATATGTGATGAAATATATAGTAATGAAGTAACGGTAAAACCTCTAAGTTTACAATCGTTTTTGAATTGTATCGCCTATAAATTAGTTTACGGGTCATGTGACTGCGATTCTCCATTACTAGATACTTAGTTAACCGTGTAAAAAGGCCATAAGTGCTATGAAATAGTTTGAAAACGTTCTTTAAAGTTGGATTCTGCTGTATACTTACTACTCGTTAGTTCACTTAATAGCATAGGCACGTATATCATAATGTCAAGTTCTTATTATCTTTTTATAAATCTAGATTTAAAATAAAGAAATAGAATAGAATTAAAGAGAAAGTAGAAAATGACGACTTCTGTATTTTCAGACAAACGATAACTTTGATGCCTAACAATCGTGGGTCTTGTTAAGTTTATATCGTGGGACAGACAATCAATTTAAAATGATAAATATTTTTCTCGTGTATAGTACCCATAATGTAACACGGTATTAATGGTGAAATTCCATTACTATTATTAGACTGTAGTGTCAAATTAGGCATAAGCCTGTATTTCGAAACATCAAGCACTACATTAATACATTTTATTAACATAATTATTTCTAGGTTTCTATAGGTTTAACAACTAAGATTAAGTTTCATTGCAAAACCGTTAAGTAACTACACAAGTTAACTTTTAAACTTTAATCTTAACATTTCAACCGAATTTTATTAACCTATAAAGTTATATTCTCACGATAAACTCTAAGTTAAATTATGCAAATTCACGAATTCCAAAATATTGTAAATTGAAGAAGATCAAAGGTGACCTCATATCCATTCCAACTTGAAAATGCTTTGTATATTAAATGTAGCCAGTAATACATCAAATGTATAAAAACGATTTATGTACGACCGAAGTCCGGCTCTTCGGCTTAAATGTTCAATGAGTGCGAGAGAAAGGTCCCAAAGATTACGATCGTTAGATGCATTACCAATCTAAGACTAAATTTTAATTTTATGTAAATCTTTGTAAATCCGTGGGAACACAAGCCGTGAGTGGTTTGCGACAGTAAAACGATGATTTGTATTCAATGGATAAGGCAGTATTATCTCAACACTGTGACATTAAACGTAAGTACATAAATCCACATGTCTTTATATGCTTTTGATAAACGACGACTTTAATATTTATTGTCCATTTTGTATAAAAATGTTGGATGTTAACAATAGGTAATTGATTTCTATATGTGTTTTTTTTATTATAAGCAAATCTCAGAAGCACAAGCAGAGGCACAGTTGGTGGCATCTACGGCGCCTTCGCCTGTCGCTTGCTGAATAAAACAGTTATTAGAGTCTTTTCTGCCACCAATACAGTGCTTTCTTTAAGACTGACCACTACCCATGAGAAGGAACACAACACGATCAGTACCTGGTGTTTCTATGAATGCTGTTATGTATTGTAGAGTAGAGGTGCTTCAGTCGATTAGGTCTAATAGAAATCACATCGACTCACTTTATAACGTATTAGTTATATTAAACGTATCCCATTTTGTTTCTTCAAGATACTTTGAAAGTACTTACTGCCTATTACTTGCGATAAAAGAACTTTTTCTTGAACTTTCCATTCATCATTATCTTTAGGTTGACCTAAAAAACTTGACAGCAATTAATCACATAGCCAATAAAAACACCGTTCATCGTTTTTAATTCGCCAATTAATTTGTACATTCTAAAGACGAAATTCTATTTATTTCAAACTAGAGAAAAATAAAATCGCCAATCGCGTTAAAGCAAGTGTCGTCGCCGCGTCGTGATCAATGCTCACTTCTTCTCTGTACAAGAAGTTTCCATCATGCTACATTTGAAATATCATAGGTATTCTTCTAAAGAACTCGACAGCCTTAGTATCTATGTAATGTAAATGTTTGTTAATTTTGAATTTCGAATTTACGCAATCAAAACAAACATATTTGACTTAATTTTTAACAAGCAACAGATACAAAGGTAGGCGAAAGTAGCTTTCTTACCTACCCTCTTGTTACCATGGTTACGTATATCTAAACGTGTTTCCGCACTGTACTTAGAGCTCATAAATTGAAATCGAGTAACTCGGTAACGTACTCGACTTGTAACAAATCGAATAAATTGTATTCGGTTAGATACATCTCCAGTTTTCAGATACCAGGCATCTTTCTTTAGATCGGCATTTAGTTAGGACTGTTGTTAAAAGGCTAATTGAATGTAGTGGCAAAACAAATGTTCTTATCGATCGATTGGTATACCTACCTAGTTAGCAGTTGGCACATTAAACTATTGCTCAACGACAACGATCTAGGTGGTGTTAGGTGGTAAGGTTCCCAATGATCTCAGTGTTGATTACGTTAGGAATAAGCGAGTTTGTTTGTATCAGTACATTTTAATTAGGAACTATATATAGCAGAACTGGCTATAATGTCCTGACTTCGCACGAATGTTTTAATGTTTTCACTAATATAATATGCATGTATTATACTTATAAACCTGCCGTGCTCGAAACGATATTAATAATAATAATAATAATATCGTTTCCGGCTGTTCGCGTCTTGCTAACGGAGAGTACTTGCACAGACATAACCAAGTGGCCAGGATCATCCACCAGCAACTTGCTTTGCGGTACAAACTTGTGAACGCCGAAGTGCCTTACTACAGGTACAATCCTGAGCCGTTTCTCAAGAATGGTCGTGCGACATTGTACTGGGATCGATCTATCATCACTGACAGGACTGTTGTTGCCAATAAACCTGACATAGTGGTGATAGATCGATTAGAGCGCCTTGTAATGATCATCGACGTCACCATCCCTCATGACGATAATCTCGAGAAAGCTGAAAAAGACAAACAGATCAAGTGTTTGGATTTAGCTCACGAGGTTGTTGACATGTGGGATGTGGATCCGGCGATCATTGTTCCGATAGTGGTTACAGTGAATTGACTTATTGCTAAGAGCCTCGATCAACATCTTAAGAGGCTCGCGTTAGCTGGTTGGGTCAAGAGCCAGATACAGAAGGCGGTGTTGCTTGACACGGCCCGCATTGTGAGGAGGTTCCTATCTCTGGAGCCCTAACCGCCGGTAGCTTGGTCCCTGTACCCGATGCCGGTGGGTCTCCAAGTTTTATATTTTTAAATGTATGTGTTTTTTTTATATACTTATATTTAAAAATGTAATTTTGAGAATTGATTTAAATAAAGGAAATAATAATATATTTTATTTCGCTCAAGTAATACAAGGTAAAGGTAAACTAATAACAAAAGATAGACTTAATCAATAAGATAAATATGTAAACAAAGTAAGAATAGGTATCTTATATATTGTACATTGTTTTTATTATACTAACTATTTGGCCTGGTATATTAGCGAAGGGTAGACATCATTTGGTTGATAGGGAATAATGCACCAAAATCTGTTGCATGGTTTGAAAAAAATAACGTAACTGCTTTTGCTGCGTTTTTTCCTTCTAAATGTCTTTAGGCACAATACTATTATAATCATTCGAT
This sequence comes from Parascotia fuliginaria, assembly GCA_963082885.1. Classification (NCBI taxonomy): domain Eukaryota; kingdom Metazoa; phylum Arthropoda; class Insecta; order Lepidoptera; family Erebidae; genus Parascotia; species Parascotia fuliginaria. Next base: position 4,358,493 of record OY720183.1, on the reverse strand, counting down.
CCATTTACAAAATATTGATACCTACTTAAAGATCGCTTCAAGCCTTGTATTGTGTTAACTGAGCTGCACATCCTATTAATGAACAATGTCGACATTATGCAATCGTTACATTAGTAGCACCTGTAGCTGTAGTCAGATTGATCACGCTTCTGACTAACCGATACTATTAGTATGACAACCACGATCTTTTAACGGAAGAATACCTTTGTTAATGCTTTAGAGGCAGTATTTTAAGCACATTTAGTTTAAATAGAATCACAAAACGATCCATCTTGTTATTGTTCTGTTCTTGATTCTGCGTTCACGTATTTTAAACGACTGCCGCACGAGTGAACTAGCGCCATATCGCATAGGGCTTTAATAATACGCATCCAGATAAGTAAAAATATTTATAACACTTTCGTTAAATGCACGATTATTAAAATCTCTCTTGCAATTATTGTACTACGCCTCCATGACAGTCATACCTGGTAAAGAAACGCAAGATTGACAAAGAAATCTCGAAAACAGATGCCAATTGCCGATGCATCTGTTTTTTTTTTAATTGTAATAACTACATTAATAAGTCTCGAACACTAATGAACGAATTCTAAAGCACTTATAACTTAAATCAAATATTATACAAAAGGACACAAATTGCGTTTTTTGCCTTATCAAAGTATAATAAAGTAGCTTAAGTGCGTCGAGGCTGGCTGACGACGTTTTTGTCACAATACCATTGAATCAAGTCAACTTGAAATGAATGTCGGACAAAAACACCGCCATTTAATGTTCAAGTTCTGAATTTAATAAAGGCCAAGCTTTATAATTTTCATTATGTTCATAACTTGTTTCATTGGACAAGGTTTTTGTTGTAGTCACGTTAACCCTAAAGACTTAAGTGGAATTTAATAGAGTAACTTTCATTTGTTCAATAATTGCAGTATGTAGCTTTTGTTTCAATAGTCAACTGTTGTACTAAAATGTACATGTGTTGCTGGGTTTTTTACTTGATACTTTTAGACTCGAAACTAATATTTGTGAACCACACAAAGTTTTATTCTGTTGGTGGATTCGTATCCATAACCTCTTCGAACACACGAAATCAGAATGCAAAGCCAGTAAAAAGTTACATATTATAAAAATAATAATAATATTTATTTGGCAACAAGAAAAGAAATACATAGCATGTCACACTTGGGTATTGCATGTTAGTCCATTAGTGAAAAATCCCTAGGAAAATTAAAAAACAGTAGATAGAAGCAATTTGCAGTTTTTTACGATCATCAAAATTATATACCTAGGTAATATAACTATTATTCTAAGTAAATATTAAATAACTAAAGTAATTAGTTATCTATCACCATTGCCAAACATGTTTCCTCAAAAATCTCATGGCATATTATTAAAAAACTAACAAAATTATCGTTATCTGTTTCCAGGCCCCAAGAAGCGTTATCCCGGTGTCAGAATTCACCAGGATCAAGAGGTCCACCACCTTCTTCGGAACACTCGCTCCTGCTATGCTGCTTCAGAGATCTCTGCAACCATGAAGACAGCCCTCTGGCGAGAGCCAGGCTCAATCTTACAAATAATGATTTTGGTAAGCTTTTCGCTTTGCTTCGGCATCAAAAGTTTCATTCGGTCTCAAAACAAACGCCTACGGAATATATCATAGCAATAGTATCGTATTGCATCGTTCAAATATACGAAGGCGCTTAAAATATTAAAATTCTGAAAAGAACTGAAAAATTTGTTAAACTTAATAAAATATAGCCTACCTATGTTACCTGATCAATTTATTGATTACTAAAGGTAAAAGAATTTTTCAAATCGTTAAAGTAGATTTTTAGTTAAATCGGTGCAAACAAAAAACATACCTACAAAAAAAAAATATTTACGGTCGAATTGAGACATCTCCTCCTTTTATGATGTCGGTTAAAAAACCAAATCTTTTCTCTTTATAATATTAATTTAGGCAAGCATACATATGTTAACTGGTTACTATAGTCTATGGGCATGATTGCGTTCTCTAAGCATTGCAGAAAAAAAAAAGAAATTTAGTCGCTAACTTTTTGTTGTAAATAGGCTTGGCTTACTAGTCTTACTGCAGTCAGTCAGGCAGGCTTACAAATACTAAATAATAAATATAATACAGAATAGTGCCAAAAATAGAATTCGCGACTGAGACATTGATTACACGAGTAAATTTCTGTCTTACCAAACATGCTTAAGCACCCATAGACAGTTGTCGACAATATTCACTGAACCATCACAAACATCCTCTGTAGACCATATTCACAGTTTCATAAAACTTTGTAATATACTCGCTACAATATCGCTGCCTGTATAATTGAACACAACGTGTATTTATACAGAACATTGAATTAACGCAGTAATGAATGGTGTCGTACTAGTAATTCTGCACCAGGTGCCATTAACTGGTTGAGTAATAAAGAACAATTGAAGCTAAAAACAGTGCGTGTCTATTACATCCTTGATACATGTTAGCTGGTGTTTTTATGTGGGCTTTTTGTCAACGTTAGAATATGACGGCTTTTGCTGACAACGCGATTTCTGTATTAAATTATGCGTCCAAATTTGTACTACGTGCAATTTTAATGTGCAAATGCTGAACAATAATCTCCAAAGCCAAGCAAGCAAAACAAATTAATAAGATCACTAATAAAAATGAATGTTGCTGAATGCTATGGCTGCTGGTCTATAGAATGGAAAGTCCCTAGTTTGATTGCTACAGTTTGAGAAAACTGCCTGCTTATCTCTGATTCTATCATTCTCACTATAACGACAAATAGACTCATTCGTCGATTCACACCACTAACCATGAATTCAAAAAAGGTCCTTGTGCGATTCACAACGTGGTGCGAACAGCTCGTGATGTGAATCGACGAAGGACCCGTAGTATTCTCGCACAATAAAGATATCTGTAACGATTTTTAAAAAATAAATAGGGATAACAAAATATTTTAGATGCAATTGCAATAGATGCTATCATTATTTTTTCAAATAATCTCTAGAGTGATCTGAACCACCAGAATAGCCTTATAATTAAAATTACCTTCAGATGCGTGAGTCGTTGAGTCATTATTAAAACAAAATGATAATGTTATCTGATACTTATTACACTCATATGTTGATTTTTATAGAATTTTGATTAGTAGTTGATTGTTATAGAAATATATCTTGTCGTTGTGTAATTGTATAGTGCTCTTGTTTTATTTGTATTTATTAGCTATAACTACATTGCCTGTAACTATAAGATACTAAGATAATGAATAAGATCCAGTTAATGGCTATTGGAGAGGCTTATGAGGTCTTCCACTAAAGCAAGCATATAAAATAGGTGCTAGTATTATAATCTTTTGCTGTTAAAAAGCCGCTTTTTTCATTAGTACTGATTATAAGGCTTTCTTTGATTCTTTGGATTCGAAAGTGCAAAATGGTGAAAAATACGAGAAATATTTATTTAGATTTAAACTGAAATTTCCATAAATATGTTACGAAAAGTGTGATGACCATGAATGAATTATTAACAGATACCTTTTATAAAAGTATCAACATATAAATAACACTTTATAGAAAGACCGCCAACAATATAAGTTAAATGTAATTTGTACCAATAAAACGGTATCCTAATAAACATACGAAATAAGTACAATTAATACCTCATTGACGAACCATTGAAACACAAATATTACGACTATAAAGATTGATCTTGAACTCAGAGGCATTCACGTGTTGCGGAGACAAGCAGTCTATTCAAAATAACCTTCAAATTGAATGAAACTCACTATCAATCAAAATCAATGTGTACGGTATTTTGTAATGACTCGGGTCATGCGACAGACAGATATAATATTATTATAGTGTATGTAAATGCAATACAAATTACAGACAAATTTCATTTACACAGTCGACGCAGAATCCACGTTATCCTCAATTCAGTCAGTGCGATCTTTATTCGAAAATAGAATTTAATTTCTAGACGTCTTATATAAAATATCCTTTAATTCAGACATAATTTTTCCTGCAGGGAGCTCTGCTTTGCATGTTGACTATAATAGTCAACAAAATAACTCCATAGTATACAAATAACCCAAAAACGATAAAAGGATTGAATGATTACACGCTTAACCAACCATACCTTTAAATAATCTAATCATAACACCTGTAGCAACCCTAAAGTGAGGAAAACAGGTCACCGCTATCCATACATCATGTAAACATGCCCAGTTGTTTAGTTAAACAATAAATTACAATAAAATTCATCCATCTAGCGGATTCCACGAACAAAGATATTATTCTAGCTAAAGTAAACAGTACAGTGAGTCAGTATTTGCAAGTTTACGTCATAAGATTGTAGAGATTCAAGTGCAGTATATTGAGAAGACTACATTGTTTGAATAAAATTGTAGCAATGCGGACGAATATAATGGTAGAAAATTCTTGAAGTAATTTGTACAAATTTTATCACTTAGAATAAACTTACTAGCTTCAACTAAATCTCGCATCTGTCTGGCCTGAACACCGTCATTAATAGTTATCATAGTAAATTTACGATCCACCATGAAATTAATTTCGCAACACAATTAAAGGACTTAAAATCAAAAGCTGAAGTGTTTGTTTTTTTGTTTGAACGCGCTAATCTCTGGAACTACCACTCAGATATGAATAATTATTTTTGCGTATAATAACCCAGTTCTTGAGGCAGGTAGGCTATGTAACATCACGCTACTGGCGACGAGAGTAGAACAGTAACCAAAGACGCGGGTGAAACCGCCTTGCGAAAAACTAGCATTAATTAAATTCCATTCTTAGGAATACCACCCAGCAATCTCCGTATATCTTCGTTTAATTTGCTGCGATCATTAAAGATTTATAGCCTTCCTCTGAATCGATCTAATACATATTAAATTGCATGAATATTAAAACCTTATCCATGCATCATGTTAAAATGGTGGCATTTAGATTTAAATGCGTAGAGATAACCCAATCAAGTGCAATCCAATGATACAATAACAAATCGTTTTGCGAAATAAATTTACTCTTAGATAGCCTCTAGGTATCTACCAGTTTACAGTCTAACAGTTATGGTAACTTCGCGTCAAATTTTGCTTGTTATATCAAAGAAACTTCACATTTTGAAGCTAATGTGTAGGTACTAGCTTGGAATCAACAAAATGTTGTACAGTCATTAGTTCATTACTTAATTAAATTTCATGAAAAATCATGAAGTTATTATCATTGCATATTGGCTACTCACTGCGAGGCATAACGTTTCATCTTAGCCTTGTCTTTACTCATCGTTTATTTTTCTACCATATGCGTGAGCTTGTGTATATCAGACAAAATTTATTCAACTTTCTGCTACAGCATCTACCTACCTACCTAGTCGTTCTGTCGATAGATAGACATTTTTAAATTTTAAAGTACAATTAAATTACAAAGGATATCATAACAAAAAATATAAGATTAAAGCCTCGCTCAGAATAAATAATATTTGTATATAATTAGCATTCGAATCTGGGCTAGTTTCCTACCATAATGGCTTGCTCGAGGCACTTATTGCGATGCGCAATTGTTTCAGCATGTATTCCTTTGTTTAAATCAACTTGTATCACACCAAGCTAATTTGAACCTTGGCTATTTAATTTATAGTTGTATTTTGTATGTATAATAGTAAAATATTAATTGCCTGTTATAAATTGCTGAGGACCTGTTTTGTGACCGTATCTTAGATTTTTGTTCCAGTACAAAGGAACGTTGTTGGAATTTAATTATAGACATACACTGTTCTATCAACCAAGGTTTAAAAGTACATGACATTTGTTACGCATACTAAGACTAGATTTAGAAGACCCCAAATTCGCTATACCGCTATAAACGCTGCCACCATGAAAGAACTTATCGGCCATTACTTATAGGCAAAGGCACAATCGTTCTACTGCCAGTACTTTAAGAGCTGTGAAACATTACCTACTTAATAACAGAAAAACAATACTGTATGTTTCATGTATTTTATGAACACATAATTGCTAATAAGCAGTTGCTAAAATAGCGTGCTTTGATAATATAGCATGTGTATGTATCAAAGTCATTGAACGACGCGCTTAGATATTGATGCATAATTGTATATTACGTTGTCATTAATTATTAATGTAATGATGCGTTTTAATTAATTGAATTTCTTAAGTTATCGCCAAACGATCGCGGAGGTTAAGCAACTCTGTTACGCGGATAGCTTAGAATAAATAAACATTTTCTTTTAGGCTGAATTGTTAAGGCCTCTAGTTAGTGCTATTGTGATATAGAACATAGGTACGTTTCTACGGAAGTAGATCTTTGCTGGTTTCAGCACGAATGGGCCGGATCGATTGAGAAAGTACTACCCACTCATAAAAGATCGACGTAAGAGTAGTAGTATCCGTACTGCGTTTCGTTCGGTAAGTGGAAGCGCCGGAGGCCCAATTCTCCCCAATTTCCTTTTTACTCACTTCCTTAATCCCTTCACCTATGCCACAGAGGCTTCACAGAGTCCTTGGTATTGCTAAGTCGTTCATGGGCGACAGTTACCAATTTGCCACTGTCGGCAATAAAAAAAAAGTAACGATAGGAGGCCTTTAGTCTGATATTCCCTTAGTCTTTTACGACACTCACGGGAAGGGATTGTTTCTCATTTTAAGCCTGTTTATTTATTTCTGCCTTAACCCATTTTATGCATTCCTTTTTTTCGACGTCATTCAAATTACTATTAATTGCACCTTATAATGTAATATTTCACAAGTATTACAAATTTAGATAACAATTAAAACACTCACTGCTTATGAAATTAAAGAAAAAGTAAATGGTCAGATTTTATACATTCTCTAATTATGTTTCATATATTTGACTAATGATAATTATTATTTATGCGGTACAAAATAGGTTAAAAGTTCATACATTTGACTATTTATAGAATAATTACCTAATTTAGTTTTTCTATAAGTAGATTAGTAATGACTATCACTTAACGTCACAGATTACTTATCATTTACCTACTAGTAATTTGATTTAAGTTTGTCCTGATATATTTTACTTTCCCGGCTGACGAAATATGGATTTTACACTAAATCCTAATCCTTGAAAAAATGTATGTTAGTATAACTTATAAATATAATAAAATCAACTGTTCCTTTTTCCAACTTTTAAACATAGGTTCGTTTACCTAAACGCGAATGTTACATTATACGCCATACAAAATCACGCTTTTCATACGGTCATAGTTTATCATTGGTAAATAGCATAAACATACACTCTGTACAATTAAGTTAACTATTTGTTACCACACTAAATAAACAAATCGACTATCTTAACGGCATTAGTACTTTCACATACCAACATTAAATAAACCAAATGTTTAAGACGCATTCCTTGAAGATGGGCTCGTACAAGGCAAACTGATTTCGACTAACTGTAACTAACAGTACGCTAATTTATTTCTTTTTTCTTTTCTATATAATATATTTAATCAACAACATAACCGGTATCTACAATTGTGAGAACGCCCCTGCATAGTGAATACTTTTTAATATTCACTAGACACTTTATAGAAATGTTAATAAACTGTTTGTCGGTTCATAGATCTGCGTAAAAATATGCGGCAAACTGTCTGTGTAATACGAACTAGTCTTAACAGTGAAGTGTTTACATATTTAGCCATTCGTCACGGACAGGCAAGTCGTTAATCGATGTAGCAGAACGTACAGAGCGAAAGTGTGAATTGTGTTGTCCAATAACATACTTAATAGGTACCTACAAGATCTAAGTCGATTATACTGACAGTAGAATCGAAGACAGGTATTAGGTACCTATCTATTTATTTGCCTTTACCCGCCAGTGTAAATCTGGATCGAAATTTTTCTTCATTTGTTTCATTATAAAAATATGTATAAAGTGATATGCATTGTTTTAAATATAAACTGTTTACTGTTATGGTCAGATATCAAGTGATATCTGAATTCTATTAAGGTCTTTACCATAATTATTACATTACAGAAGTTTATCCAGTGCTGAACATATGCCCACCATGTGAACGCTACCATTTCATTTCCTAAACGCACATTAAACTTCTTCGAAAACGTAAATAATTATTAAGCCTGATCAGCTTATTGCAAAAAATATTAAATTCACACTCGCATGTTCTAAGGATACAAAGAAAGATAATAAAACTGCCTACAACAAAACAATGGACGTGATATCAATTGTCAAAAAGAATGTCATTATGATACTCTACACTGAGACCCATACGATCTAATAAGCTTGCATTGTATTCCTGGTATCCCATTTGAAAATGCCTATACAAACACAAAAGGGTTTGCAGAAGTCTCATTTGTTTGCATACATGGAAATTAAATCTAGTGGGAAGAGTACTTGTAGGTTTGTAGGTATAATTTCTTTTGTCGTTTATTATACTTCGATCAGAAATAACGCGCGACGCAACAGATTAATTGCATAATGCTCAGGAGTGGTATCAGTGTGCCTGTATATGGATAGCGCCGTAAACGACCCATAAAAAGGTGGCGTGATGACCTGGACTTTTTAAGTTAAGCTGTAAAGTTTATAAAAGTATATAAAGAGTGACCTCACTTCGTTCTTTGATGTCATCACCGGCAAAAAATCTGGTCTGTTGCTTGAAAAATTGGAGAAATTAACAAATTGTTTTAATGCGATTGATCGTGTCATATTCTATTTTCTAACCCCGCAGGCCTTTTTTATCTTGAGGAAATTCTCTTTACTTAATCTTATCAGTCAAGTGAAAGTAGTAAATAAACAAAGATTGACGTTCTATTGATGATAGTGACGTAAATGAAAATGAAACTAATACACACACATACAACAAACCGAACCGGTAGTACCAGTACAACTGTTTACCACTCGTCTGTACCACTGATGGTACAACTACTATGTGAACTACTCAGACTACTAGTACACTTGGTTCCAGTAAGAATCCTAATTTGAGTCCTTCGTTGTTAGTTTTCAGCAGCCTAGGAGAAAACGACGATCCTCTTTGTTTTAGGAATGCGATACATGGTGCCAGATGGAAATAGATATATACACTAACAATCCATACTAGTCCATGCCAATATTATAAATGTAGAAAGTAACTCTGTCTGTCTATCTGTCTGTTACCCTTTCACGCCTAAGCCCAGAGCGGATTTTGTTGAAATTGGGTATAACGATACAGAAACAACATAGGCTATCTGATAATGTGAAAAATGACTTAAAGGGTTGAAATAGGGAATGAAACTTTGTATAAAAGATCGTCCATTTATAAACTGATTGAAAATGTTCAAGATTAGTAAAAATATATTATTCGCGATAACCGATATTCATGCGGGCAACAACTAGTAATATTATAATGTTTTTAATTTAACAAATAAGTTTGCCGTGACAAGTGTGTTATCCGAAAGTAACCCAACTACAAATTCCATTCAAAATCTTCTACTGATTGAAAACTATTAATACTTTTAACGACATAGACTATTTTTATTAATCCGCTGCAAGCATAATTTACGATACGGCAATCATGACATGCACAGTTAGGTACAAATATATATGATTAACATAATCTAGAACAAAGATAAACATCTCATAGAAAATTAAAACTAGTAACGGGACTTACAGATTCTTTAATTTTGATTGGTTCATTAATATAGCAAATGATTTTCTTAATTTTGAATGATAACTTAAGGTGTTACGTCAAAGGTTGTCAAAACATGATAGATAGCTTAAGTAATCGGTTTATTTGTTTTATTTTTTTAAACAGACGCAGACGGTCACGGTTGTCGACATTTTTTTAGGTTTCTGCTATTTTTTTATTCCTCAAATAACTTTTCTCAAATATTGATATATCACTCAATTTTGTATAAATATTAAGTCTTCTAAGCTACATAATTATTATCTCTGTCAAATTAATTACAATTTTAAATTATAGTGACAGAGAGACTTAATTCTAAAGTTAACTGACGCATTTAAAAATGATTCTCTTATATAATTGAATTTCAAAATTAGTTGGTATACTGTCATATCATCTCACAGTCTAGTACACTTTCTCAGAAATAGATAACGACACAATTAATGTTACAATTTGCAGTTTCGCAGTACGTATTGATAACGGTTCCGGTTATAGACTTAGATAACATCTCGCTGTAGCCTGTAGCAGTAAGAGGGTGGGCGGAGATAAATGCGTCTACTTGTGACGTACACCCGTACAATACGACTAGTATTATGTACCGTACTAGTATTATGTTATCTAATACGGTAGCTACCACTTATAATACTATAGAATGAGCGTCATTTGTTTTTTAACTTTATAAAAGTTTATTTGATGGTGTATGTTCTGATAGCACGTGTGGTCTCGGTATAAGGTGGCCGTTGGCTACCGTTGCGTAACTTATCAAATGTTGAGAAATAAATGAAAATCTGACACAAATATTTGTGTGGTCAACTCGCCACCGTATTCTGTTATTCCGTGTGGTACTAGGTACTATCACAGAATACTGTTATTATTGTAATTCGATTCAATTTTTGTGTGATCAACAGTTATTTGATGCGACTCTGAATATACTTTGTGTTAGTATTAAGTTTGTAGTTTTTTGTAATACAGGGCCTGTCAATAATCATATAGGTATGTATGGTGAAATGTAAAACCTGAAACTTACGCTGTCATCCGCACGGTTTCGAGTGGGGATGAGGTATTCTCTAGCCGCGGAACTTCATACTAAATACCTGAGCGAAATTCGCGGGATATGTACCTCTACCCGTAGCGGCAGCGAATACTCTATAAGTTTAAATAAGCCTTAACGCATTTTAGACCTAATATTAAATCTTATCTTACAATAGCAAACTTTAACTTTCTTCTCATTCTTTCCAGAAGGTCAAGCCGTGGAGCGTGGCGCTAATTACAACGGCGAGGTCTGGTTCAAAGCGGCCACCATCGCTGTGCCTGTCTGTGGGGCGCTCATTCTGTTCCTTTTAGTAGCTGTGGCTGTGCGACTGCTAAAGGCAGATGCGCTGTTACATGCTGATAGGAAACTTAGGTGTGTATAAAGACTAAATACAGTAGAAGTTTCTAGAAGGTCAAGCCACTACAACTGCGAAGTCAGGTTCAAAATGGTCACCATCGTGCCTGTTAAAATATTTAATGTGTAACTCAATTCATAGTTTGAACCAATCTGTTATTTTCTTACTGCAGAATGAAAGCGTTTACTTAAACAGAAAAAAAGGCATGTACGAATGACTAAAATGGTGGTAATGGCAGTAATAACTTAACCTCTTTCAGTACTATCGAACCAAGTGACTCATGAGTTCATGACCCACCTTAAGCTCACTCTGGCAATCCTTCTAAATGCAAGTAGGTCGAAATTAGCCTGAATACAGTACACTGTTGATAAGTTAGAGTTAAAAACGTCCTAAGTGTATTGTAGACCATGGATCTTACAAGTTTGACAGTTTTAAGCAAAATATCAGCAAATGGTTGGCAGTTAGCAGTTGGTTCGATATTACATCAAATAATTAGAATGTTTTGTGATATCTTGTAATTAAAAAAATAAATGCATTTATGATATTTAGGTATTATAATTAACTTACTAATGGTACCCCTTTATCTTTTTCAGAGGCGGTTACATGTCACCTTTAGCTCAAAATACTTCGGAGGACGTCAAAAAAGTTTGGGTAGGGACACCGTCGGCCCCGCTCTTAGTCGCCCCTGGAGGTTGCCTTGTCGCAGTGGAACGCGCCCAGCTCGTAGACCCCTGCCAACAGCTTTGTGATATACAACGATAGACTTATTAACTGTGCACACGCAATCTCTATGGCGGGTTGTACCGTGGACTGGTGGAATGTGAATGTGATGAACGCGAATATATTTTAAATTTGGAACGATGCGAGTTTAAAAGCTATAATTTTGATGCATTGGACGCGTTTGGCTTTAAATCATACTCTTAATTAGAAATGAGGGTTTTCTAAAATAACGTCCACCAGGTGGCAGCACAGATCTTTCACCTAAGTGGCGCCAACTGGTGGCGAAAATTTTCGTAAAAACCCTCCATTAACATAATTTTTTAAAAGAATTGTAGATGTTCAGAAAAATCTAAATTATGATGGACATCTATAGAATTGGGTGGAATGGATATGCTCTCGTAAAACTGGTCTTGAAGTTTCTTAATTTAACTCAAGGGGTCACTCGATAGTAGATTTTGTCAGCGTCTAATAGTTAGTGACACATAGGGTGTTCAAATATATAGACGCAAGCAAGAAGTGAATAATATCGGTAAAAATAAAGTTTCCTTATTTTTGTCAACAATATAGTCGGTCAAAAGGCTTAGACGTTTGCTGACTGTACTTAGCTGTACGCATTCAAATGCACAGGTGACATTTCGGTAGCGAGCCAGATGATTAAGCACAACGTATTCAAACGGAATACATAAATACAATCGATATTAATATGTTCCTCACATTATACTATCAGTTGTTTTCGAGGGCATTACTCTTCCAGCCAGTATGACGTATAAAGTTTTATGTATTAAGACCTGAGAAAGACTTAAGTGGTTAGACTCACTACTTTGTCCGGTCCTGAATTGAAAAAACAAACCGAAGAAATTGCATCGTAAACACAAATAAATTTCTTCTAAAATATAATGCCCTGTACACACAGGTGAATAATAAGTACGGTATAAAAATATCATTTTACATAAATATATCGCTAATTAGGTTGTGCGTATTCTCGATAAACTGGAATATAAACATGTGTGAGCGTATTGGTCTGTATGATTAGATATTAAAAACGACTGATCGCCTTGCCACTATTATTAGAAGCCATACTTACTTCGTGTTCAGGATTTGTTTTGCTGTCAATGTCAATACTAAATTGTGAATGATCTAAATTAGTACTAAAAAAAAGTTATCAAAGGTTTTTGTATACAGTCCCGGTTTTAAATAGCGCCCGCATTCTATTTGGTTATAATTAAGATGTTGTGTGATTTATTAGTTTTAAAGCAAAACATAATCCAAATTCTAATGGCTTCTAAGTGGTAAAAAGGCATTTTTTATGAATCTAATTTCGTAAAATTGATCTCAGATTTATACAATTAGATCCCCCATGTCACGGGACAATCCGCTGGTATACCAAATTTACCACATTGTATATTTTTAATTTTATATATTATATATTCTTTTAAGCGCTTTGTGTTCCTTATCTTTGTAATATACCTTTTTAGTGTAGTATGGTAACTTTACACAGTTACCAGATAAGTGACATGAATTACCAAATTACTATGATATCTGAATAATGTCAATTATTGTAAAACTCAATATAATCATCGGATTTGAAATTAAAAGTACATAATGTCAACAAAATTTTGTTCATGGAATTATTGTGTATTTAACGAAATTCAATTTAAAAAAATATATTATGCGAAAGATAAACGCTGTCAAATTAAAACAAGAACTTATTTTTGACTAAGCACATAAAAGCCTCTACCGCAAGCGAAACTTATCAGCGTACAGTTGTCTGATAAATTATCTATTCTTTTGATCATCTTTATTATATCTAAACTTTATTATATACCATTAACGTACACATTAATTCCAAAACTTAACTATGTTATTTTTACTATGAAAGCAGTGAAACAGCGTGTCCAAGTTATTCATACACTCAATAGTGGCGCTACTATCTACGTAGTTATTCGCAAATTGTAAAAGTTCATATTTTGGCCACTACTTAAATAATTTGGCACGCTGTCGCAACTGTGTGGGACAGGCAGTGTGTTTCACAAAAAATGTAAACAATCTTTTTCTTTAGTTATTTATATCACATTTTTCTGCATGCATTTCTTTATAATAATAATGTAAATGATTGTATTTTTGTAAATATAATAATGTTAAGATGTTACCTGTTATAATAATTGTTAAGGACAGTTTCTGTGGGTGAAATCTATTTGGAGTATTTCCTAGTCTTTTTTTATCTGATTTATTATAAACTACTGTGTACATTATTATGTTAACTTTAAATAGATTTCACAGTATATGGTCGGTTGTTATCAAATAATTCGAAAATTTATGTATTTTGTGTAAATATAAATTAGTTTTTTAATTATTGGAAATTTACGTTTTGGATTTTCTTCTATTTTTTTAAGTTTAATCTAACGCACAATAAATAAGTAGGTATTAATTTGAGCAACAAAAGAGGTGTTAAACGTTGTTATTTTTTATGACAATTTAGCACAATTTATGGCTATTGACGTGATTGTCACAAGACCCAGTTTAAAGTATGAAGATGCAATTAAATAATTTTAAAATTGTAATTAGTAAAGTAAAAAGTCATATTGCACGTTAATGTCAATAGAAAAAGTTTGTAGTAGATCTATCAGACAATTGTCTGTTAATTAAAGTTTAAGTATACAACTACACAACGCAGACCCAAAGTAAGCATAATATTCTAGAATGTACTACTACCGTGCCGTACCAATAAGATCGTCTATTTATGCCTTAACGACATCGAGAGTATATCTATACTATTATTTAAAGCGGCTGAGTTTGTCTGTTTGTTTTTTTGAACGCGCTAATCTCTTGAACTACCAGTCGGATAAAATTTTTTTTTTGCTTATAATAGGCCAGTTCTCAAGGAAGGTTATAGGCTATGTAACATCACGCTACTGGCGACGGGAGCAGAGCAGCAGCAAAGATACGTGTATAACCGCGCTGCAGAAAGCTAACAACATAAAGACGTAATCGCTTACAAAATGTACCTTTAATATTAATGACTGTGAACGAATAATTGTGAGAAAACGTTGTCATACCTTTTAAATTTTTCACCTTTAATGAAACAAAAGTGCGTTAGATTTTCTTTACTTACAATAAAGCCCTGTTTACATTTGGATGAAAATTTATTTCAATCAAAAGAAAAGATTTTTTTTCTTTTCATTGAACTAGATTCTATTTGTGCTATTAACTATACAGTTTCGATTGATGTATTTTTATAAACCTTTTTGTAGCGGCTTATGGCGACCATAGTAACAGAGATTGTCAAATAAATGAAACTTCCTGGAGGTGCCTTACACTTATAGGACTTAATGCATAGGTGCAAACAAAATACTCCTTAACGTAATGAATATATCTGCAATCTATGTAAATATTATCGTATATGTATAAATAAATGAAATAAAATGAAATTATTTTATTACTGGAACGCTGTTGTTTTTGTTATTTACCGTGTAAAGATATTGCGGACACAGAATAAATAAATAAATAATAAATAATAATACCACAACTACCCCACAACACCATCTAGATCCAAAGCAAAGTAAGCATATATTAATAGCTTGTGATATGGGTTCTAGAATACATTGAAAAACGTGTTTTTCATACAAATATATGCACTGAAAGGGAATCGAGCCTGCGATCCTTAACGTAGCGTCGATCACTCTGCCACCACGCTACAGTGTTCGTCGAGATGCAATGGGATACGACTTTTAGTATATTATGACAATAATTTATTACGCAGGTGACACTGCTACGTCAGAAACAAAATAAACGTATAACCGGGTTAAGAGTTTAATGAAGCCGCTGGGCTTCATTAAACTCTAAGGCGTAGATGAAATTATTTAATATCTCTTGGGCTGCCAAGTGATATTAAATAATTTCATCTACGCCTCTCTCTCTCTCTAATCGGTCCCTTATGTCTGAGGATCGTGGTCAGCATCGGGGTAACATCTGAAGCGGATGATCTTCCTCCACCGGTCTCGATCCAGCGCGTCTCTTACGACCGCGTGGAATTCAAAGGACGATGAGTCTTTCACTTGATCGGTCCATCTGGTTGGTATATGGTTGGTCCATTTTTATTTTGAGCTGATTCAGGAAAGACATGTTGCCGTTGGTGCGTTTTGCGGTCCAAGCTATTCGAAGTAATCGCCTCCAGCACCACATATAAGCCTAGAATGGGGTAAATAACAAAATAATTCCTGTTTGCCTATGGTGCTCAGTGGAGTCCAGGAGTGATAAACGTCATTATAATGAGTCATGGGAATTGGTAACATTCCTTCGCTGTTGCGCTGTGAAGCTTGAAGTGCGAATGGGCCTCTAAATATGTGGTTCCAAGAATAACAATTAGACAATCAAAATACTGGATGTTTACGCTAATGATTTTAAACGTGACTGGTCAAGCAGTCAACTAGCGGATATAGTAGTATTATTTATTTATTTATACTTCTTAGACAGACTATGTATAAAGGTGGACTTAATGCCTGAGGCCTGTTCATTATCTGTTTTCCAATACGCAATACCTATTATGATAAACATATTAATTAGGGGGCACCCAGGCAATGGCGGAATACGAGTGGAAAACCATAATTTACTTACGCACCACCCATTCGGAATAGTCAGACATTTTTAAAGTAGTTTAAAATTTACTTACGTTTTTCAAAAAGACTTCTCGCTTTCTATCATCAGTAGTAGAGAATTTACAAATATACAGTTAAGTATAAAATACAAAGTACCTACTCCGGGTCAGCGTTTTATGAGTTACATAAAGTTTTGAATACCTATAGTATTCTGTGGTTTGGTCTCGTGTAGGAATTAATAATAATAATATTTCAACAACTGCACACAACGCCATCTAGACCCAAAATAAGCATATTATTGCTTGTGTTATGGGTTCTACAATGCGGATTGGAGTTGAACCCACGATCTTTTTTTACAGTAGTCGCACATACTCTCACTGAGCCACTGACACTGATGGAAAGTGGCGGATTTACCAGCATGCTGAGTAGACTGGATTTTAAAGGGCGGCAAATGTGGCCCAAAATTTATTTTTGTAAAACAAAAATGAAAAAACAAACTTTATTTTAAACACGAAGAAAATGATCTTCGACAATTTAATAAAAATTACAATATTTTCGGTCGTATGGTCCAGTGGTGAAGGCACCTGCTTCGTAAACACGAGGTTCGAATCCGGGCAAGTACCAATGTGATATTTCAAATCATATTTTATGTCTATCTGGACATTACTGACTTACGGTGAAGGAAAACATCGTGAGGAAACCTGGACTTCTGAAGAAGTCTAAATTGCCAATCCGCTTTGAGCAAGCGTGGCGATTAATGCTCATACTTAGCTTCTCTGTATGAGAAGAGGCCTTTCCTCGCAGTGGGATAATGATGGGCCGACAATGATATTCTCGATATGAAGTACAATATTTTAGTAGGTACTATACAGTTGAGTAGGTACCTACTTATAGTTTATTAAATACTCTAACGTATATATGAAATATTACTAAACGCTTTGTAAAATATTATACTTTTGAGATTATGTTTTTTTTCGTAATTTTAACCTTTTTTACCTCTCCAATCCACGGCGAGAAATTTAAATAGCCTACCTGGCGGCAAATGTGAAAATTCGTTAATGGGTAATTAGTCCTTAGGAATTAGGTAGTTAGAAATTCGTATTCGTATATATATTTGTTGCAGTCACTCATCTTACAGTTTCATTATGTTGACAAATATCCATCTATGTAGGTACCTAAAGATGGCAAATTAATCACCGATATTTGCCTTTCCGATGTAATTTATGCGATAGCTATACACTTGGCGAATTTCAACCTTAAGCGTATGCCACAAGGTGTAATTAATGTTTTTGATACTGGAAGTAGACGTACCGAGTACGATCATATTAAAATGGAAAAATAGTTAATTGATAGCTGTAGCTAGTAACCGGTCAAAGAAATACTTGAAACATGTACTAGAATGTTATTTTACGAAATATAAATATTTCATTTACGAAACTCTAGTAGTAATTATTTGCCGGAAATATGGCGTCATTATAACCAGTGTCTGATATTTTTATATAGATATCACAGCTTATCACTCCATCTTTGAACATTAAACTAATAAAAACATGAAATATTAAACCTCTCTAAATATTTGTATATGACAAAATATTATTAAAATATTAATATTAATAGCGCTATTAATATTTTTATTGATTAATACTTGGCTAAACTTATAAATAAGCCGTAATAAGTAAATATGTATTTAGATATTCAGTTAATTTTGGACACGGTTGTACACACATTACTGCCTAAAGTGGAACTTTTACATGTAAGTGTTTATTTATACTTATATATTATTACATTCTTCTTTTGTCACAGTGTCAGACAAAATCTCAGCTAGTGCACTACTAGGCCTGGCAATCCTATTAACGTTCATACTCGGACATAATTATCTATAATCTAAATATGAGGTTCTATGCGACAAGACTAATAATAAAGTCTGTAAATAATACTGCTCGTTAATTAAAACTACCATTGTATCTAGATATTGTAACAGTTCATGTCATCACACACATTCATGACAAACTTTCATCACTTAAAGCCTTTTTTTGCAACAAATGATAGCATAAGTTGTTCCCGAAGGTCTGTTCTATCTCTATACCAAATTTGATCAAAATTGATTGAGTGGTTTAGGCGTGAAAGCGTTACAGACAGACAGTTACTTTCGCATTTATAATATTGAAGTTGTACTGAAGTATGGATGATAAAATTGATATAAGTAGAAAAAATACACATAAAAAGTTTTAAGTAAAAACAAAAGCTGGAAGTGTGTAGAATAGTAAAATTGTGTTAGTGGTAAAATGTACCGGCTGTGTCACCCAGCAATTAGGTAAGATGGTCTCCTCCTCGAAGTCGACACTACCAATACACAGGATATCATAGTGCGTAAACATTATGTTTGTGAAGTGTCGACGGTCGACCTATTCGTAAAGTTTCATACAAGTTTTTTTTTTGTTTCTTGGTGATTGTATTAGTAATTAGCTGTTACCCGCATCTCCGCCCGCGTGAATGTTGGTTATAACTATCTCTGTATAAATTGACGATTTTTCATACAAACTGTCATCTCTTATTTCAACCCCCAGCCATTTTTTTGCGATAAAACATAGCGTATGTTGTTCCCCGAGGTCTAATCGATATCTATACGAAATATCATCAAAATCGGTTGAGTGGTTTAGGCGTGAAAGCGTAACAGACAGAGTTACTTTCGCCTTCATAATATTAATATGAATTAGTATGGAATAGTTTGAATAAGTTTTAGATATAAACTAATAACGTTCAATTGAAATATTTCCATGAGTAGCTAAGTAAATTGAACGTTATGAATCGATTGATTCTTTGCCAAGGTATTCTGGTGTACATGCCTAGAATAATTATTATAAGACACGCAGTAATCTAGTGTCGATTACCTACAAATAGCTAGGTGCTGGCTTGTCCCATTGCTGTTTTGGATTTTAGTCACGTCTGTTAGCTAGGTTTTCCTACAGGCCTTGTCTGAGACATATTTTAGGTATTCGTTTTTAATAAGAGTCTACCAAATTGACTCCACACTGCCTGATGGTAAGCAGTTAGATTAGTGGAATCCAGAAGTGGTGGACACCATTCCAAAAGCCAAACTCCTGATATGATGGCCTCCACTATGGCGGTATAGTGAGATATTCTTTCACGCCAAAAATAAGACCCACAATCATAATTAGATGGAAACACATGCGCTGGTAAAGAGTTCCAGGTTTTAATTGAGCGACAAAAAAAGAAAGAGCAGTATTCCACGCAGGAACGAACCTGTGTCATAAAAAGAAGACAGAGCTGCTGCGGTGTGAAGTACCGCCTCACCCTGTTCAGGACTCCGAGTTTATGGGAGGCCTAAAAAAAATATGGTATCTTATGTCCATGAACCGTTAGATAAGAATATTTTTGTTTTTTTTTAAGTGTATTTCAATATTTAAAAGTTCGTCGCTTTGTATGATATTTGTCGACTAAGGAGTTTGAGTATTTTGATAAAAGTCTACTTATATTCCTACCAAGATTTTTGAAAACTCGTTCAAGGGTACTAGACTAATTTATCAACTCTCTACCAAAGTAGGTATATTCGTACTTATGTTGATGATGCTTCCAAATCTATGAATACAAACTTACACACAAATCGATTACTAAAATTCTCAAAGGCAATCAAACAAAGATAAATAGGTATAATTAGATACAATTATAGGTACCTACAAATTGTAATAAAAGCGAAATCAGGCAGCCATGTCATTTGATTTTATTTCAAACCTTTCAATAGCTACATTACTTAGCTGTATTTTGATTATTTAATCTTTATTTTATTTTTTAGGTTTCAGAACGTCATGACTCAAGGTACGAATCCCAAAGAAAAGCGATCAGAAGGAAGAGTGTTAAACTTTGATCATCTCGTGTTTTGGGTCTCTAATGCCAAAATTGTAAGTACCTACTAACTAATTTAATTCATACCCGTATTTATTTTTATGAAAGCTTACGGAATAATAAAATTAATTAAATATACTCTAAAAATAACATCAAAAATTAATTTTAACAAATTTCAAAAGCTTTCGCATGTAGTAAGATAACTCTGCATCAATAATCAAGAAGTACTTATACGTAGGTACTTTCTTATTGTAAAATATGTGCAGCAACTTACTATTTATTTAATACATATAGAGTGGCATTAAATAATAAACAAATCGATCAAAAACTAATGTGAAAACAATGGAAGTAATCGTTACCAAGAATGCTTCTATTATATGTGTTACTTACTGTCTGACCTGAGGCCCTAGACAAGTGTCAAAGATTTCTATTCTATTCATAGAATAGATACAAAAATGTATGAGATTGACATAAGCGTTGGCGTTAGCTTATGTCAATCCAATACATTTTTTAATCTATTCTATGAATAGAATAGAAATCTATGCCACTTGTCTCGGGCCTCTGATGTAAGCTTTAATTTGATCATTCAGTTTTATTTATTTATGCTTCCATTTTCACAAATAATAAGGACCTATAGTCAACCCTGAGCAATAGATGTAGGCGGCTCAAGAGCGGCCAAGGTGATGTATATTGCGGGTAGCGTATGTCCAGTAGTGAAGTTTTTTGGCTGACATGTTGAGGACGAAAGCCACGTCTTGAAATACAGGTCTAGAACCTATAATAAATTTAACATATAATATGGATTCAAGGATTTAAAATCTTTATTCTAAGAATTGGCGATCATGACTTAATCACCAATTAAGTAATTATTCTTATATCTTTGATTTTAGACATCAAGTTATTTTGTAACGAGATTCGGCTTCACATCTTTGGCTGTACGAGAACCTACCGAAACAAGACCTGTTGTATCTTATGCAGTTAGATTGAACCAGGTAAATAATTCAATCAAAAAAACACGCTCGTCACCCAATTCAACAATTTAACGGCGGTAGGTTAGGTATTTAAACACACGCTTGTTATAGAAGAGAACACCGTGAATTTTAAAGATTTGTTATTTTATTAGTAAAAGTGTTTGACTTTAGAAGCAATTTGAAATATAACCAAATCCTTTATTCAGGTAACAATAGTTTTCGAATCACCGACGACAACGAATAGCGAGATTACAAAGGATTTAATCAATCACGGTGATTTTGTGAAGGACGTGGCTTTTGAAGTCCATGACTTAGATGAACTGGTGCGAAAGGCCAAAGAAAGTGGCGCCAAAATCGTGAAAGATATCACTGAAGAGAAAGACAAACATGGTATCGTGAGATATGCGGTTTTACAAACAGTAAGTTACAAGAATTATTTTATTTATGATGTAACTGTTCGTATTCGTATGGAGTGCCACAGGGCAAGATTTTTGGACCTGACATATTGAAACAAACAAAGTTTCAGTTAATGTTGGTTCAAATAATTTGGAAAAAAATATTGAAAGTGAGATGTGTCGCACCTTGTATCTACTAAAAACCTAAACTTCGCCAGATATTGAGCTCTGGATAAGTTAAGCATTTTATGCTTAACCTAAACTTGTCTATGAAGTCGAAATGGTCCAGTGGATTAGGCACCCGCTTCGTAAACACGAGGTAGTGGGTTCGAATCCGGGCAAGTACCAATATGATTTTTCAAAACATATGTACTTTCTAAGTTTATCTTGGACATTTCTGACTGACGGTGAAGGAAAACATCGTGAGGAAACCTGGACTTTAAATGTCTGAAATTGCCAATCCGCCTTGAGCAAGCGTGGTGATTAATGCTCATACCTTCTCTATATGAGAAGAGGCCTTTGCCCTGCAGTGGGACAGTAAATAGGCTGATATTATTAAGCATTTTATCGTGCAGTAAACTTTGTAAATAATTATTTCAATCAGCAGTTTTTTCTTAATTTCTTCTCCGAGAAAAGATAGAAAACTATTTTTCATTAATCTTTGAGTACCTATCTATTAGTCATTTCATTTTCAGTACGGAGATAATACGCACACTTTAATAGACCGCAACAAATATAAAGGAATTTTGTTACCTGGCTATGAACCAGTAGAAGATGATGTTATAAACAATATTCTGTAAGTATTACTATGTTTGTATAATTGTTGGATTATTGAAAATTTATTTATTCGACGAAATGAATTTTAAAGGGTTCTTGATACGAATAATGTTTGGAAAAATGAAATCATATATTCTGAAATTTCAGACCTGAAACAAATATATTGTTTATTGATCATGTAGAGGGCAATATGGCTGATGGAACCCTCGAAGACGCCGTAGATTGGTATGAGAAAAATCTCAATATGCAAAGGTAAGCCTCCCGAGAAATGAAACCATGTATGAAACAATCTTATTAGAATGCGTGTTAGAATTAGAGTTTCTGAATTTTTGAAGGCCTGTATACTTTTTACTACCTAGACCTACAACAATAAGCTCTTTAACTATTGCTAATTTCATCAGTTTCAAAACTATATTGTTTTTCACATTATCATTTTCAGATTCTGGTGTGTTGACTACAAACACGAATTAGTCCCGTATTCCTGCATCAATTCAGAATCTGTTATTAATAGAGACGAAACCGTCCTTGTGAGTATCAGTAATATTTTTAATCACAGCTTGTGACATTGTATCACTCTTAGAGGAGAAGTACGTATTGTTCCTATTTAATTCCATCATCTTTATATAGATGGCGCGCTATATACTCATGTTGTAAGTACTTCAATTGTACGTTAGATGTCATTGTGCTAATGACGTCATTTTCTGAATCGCGGTGTTAAGATTCTCCGCGACTGAATGACCCTCCTCGGTTATGGCTATACCAGCATCGCTTCTCGGCCTTTTGGCTAAGATCAAAGTGTAGTATCTGTTCTTTTCAGCTTAATATCTGAAAGTTCCCTCACTGAGGGACCAGTATATTAAACTGATTTTTGTAAATCGACGGGATGTTCGGGGCTCGCTCCACTCCCGTCACGGGTCGGCCAGGCATTGCAGTGCCGCCGGGATCGGCCCACATAATACCATTATTAATTTTATTCTGTGTCTGTAACTTAACTGTAGGTAAGCAGGTTAAATCTCTTGGTAGAGTTCGGTCCTGTCTGGGTCATGTTAAAATTACCTATGCTATATGCATGCAACAATACCTGTAAATACGTTTCGGCTGACAATGAACAGAAGACTATGACACTCAGCTCAACACCAGAAGCCTCAAGCTCAAGTAACAAGAGAAGAGAAATAAACTTTCTAGAGCAGTTTGCTAGTATTGTCCCCTCATGAGCAGGTCTTCATAAAACCAAAACGCCAATGTAGCAAAATGTCTGAAACGAATGTTTAAGAAGCTATATGTATAAGTACATATTAAACGAAATGCGTTAATTATCATATTGCCTAAGATGTAAATCTTCTGAAACGCAAAATGACTGACTATCAAAACGATTAATTATGTGCTTGCTTGCCGTGTAATGTCTAAAAAAGCAAAAAGCCTTATATTTTTGGCATTTTGACATTCATTAACATTTTGCTACTTTGGCGTTTAGGTTTTCAGAAGATCTGGTCATTAGATTAGTTATTCTTTAGATCGGTTGTATACACACATGAGTATAAAACTATACAAGACTTTGAATAAAACTAATGTTAATAATAATAATTCGTATATTCAACAGTTATCAATGAACGAGGCAGCAAAAGGATTGCGTCCTACGAGTAAAGCTACCGAGTTTGTAAAGGCTTTAGGAAGTTCAGGAGTAGAACACATCGCCTTGTATACTGATGATATAGTGGCCACTGTAAGTTGACCTGTTGATCCGTATATTTACTTTCTATTCTTAGGTTAAAACTGTGGTCTTCATTATTCAATATACATCTTCATTAACAATATCAACTTTTGATCATTTATTGACCAGCAGTACCCACATGTTTTGAGTGAGATGATAATACGAATCAAATCTAACAGTATTTTAAATAGGTACCTAATAAACACAATAAAAAATTGCCAAAAATTTTTCACGAGTTCATAATTTAAAAAAGTACCTAATTACTTACAATATCGCTAGTATATTAATTAACCATGTCCTAACTAATATAATTTATCTTAAAACTATTGCATAACTAACGTTAATAAATTAATTTCATTAAACAACTTTTTTTAAACTTAGATGCAGAGTTTAAAAACACGCGGCGCAGAAATAATAACATGGCCTCCAACTTACTACGATTTGATCAAAGAGAAGCTCAAGAACAGTTCTCTAAAAGTGTCAGAGAGTATCGACGCCCTGAAGGAGAACCACATTCTGATCGACTTTGATGAACGGGGCTACATGCTGCAAGCTTTTACTAAACACATTCAAGCCAGGCCCACGGTGTTCGTTGAAATCTTGCAGAGGAGGAATCACAGGGTATACATATTTTTCTTTGATTTATAAACGATAGCAGATCATTTAGTGCAAAGTCCGTTTGTGTACATATTACTTATTTTAATATGATATTTTTTCAAAATTACTATGTATATTGTGCACTATTAAACGCAATATTGATATCTAATCATTATATTTATATACCACTCACTGATTAAAGATCAAATTTCAAAAATAAATTGTTCTATAAAATTCCTATGAAGTTGAAATTTCACAGGTACCTAGTTTATAGGTAGAAGACCTCATCTCAAAGACTTTTTTGGATTTTTAGGCTAGGCCAAATTAAGGAGGTATTTTCATACAAAGTCGAGGGCAGGCTGCGAATATTTAATAAACAATACAAGGATATTCTTTACGATCTCTTAAACACTTAACGTGTTTGCAGGGTTTCGGTGCTATGAACTACAAATGGGTGTTTGAAGCAATAGAACGGTTAGAGCAAGCTAAAAACCAGAAAGAGGACACCGAAGAGGGGAAGAAGAATGATGCAGTTTAATGACGTCGATATTATTATGTTACGTACTCGTGCTTGTAACACCGAATTGGTGAAAACTGTGATGGTGTTTTAAATGTGTGTAAATAAATAAATAAATAATATAATAAAGCCATTATAACAAAAATGAAAATAATGGCTTTATATAGCCCTTTGTGGTGTGAGTAGGTACGGCTAAATACCTATGTAGGCAATACTGTTTCAGAAAGGCCAAATATTTTTTAAGGAAATTGTTAAGTTTTATGAAACGTAAATTACTTTTTAAATATTTCATAATGTTTCTTTTTTATTTTGCTGATCTTTGAAAATTTCTGATCAATATGTGAAAAACATTTTTATATTTCAATACTGCAATCTGAAAAAGTTTCATAATGAGAAGTTGTCTATCAATTTATTGACAAATTTGTAAAAAGTCGCTTTGTTGTAATATTTTGACAATATCAAATCATGAATAATCATAATTTTTTAAGAGATAATTTAATTTTTAGCTACTTAATAAAACTTAAGTACCTTGGGTATTTTATTTATCATAATTGATTAAACACTTCTCGTGTCCGTCAAAAGATGTTAATTTTTTAACATCTGCAAACAAGATACATTCAAAGTATAATCAATCAAACCCTTAAGAATTTCTAAACAAAATAACATTGCTATGTATAGACTTGCATAAACTAAGATTGTTCAAAAAACCAAAAAAAATATGTATAAGCGCCACCTAGTAGCAACATTGTGAACTAAAATGACAGTAAATAAAATTTCAGTATGGCGACGACACAATCTCTTTACCTGTTTTTCCTACTGACCCGATAAAATCATAAGCGTGAATTAAGGACATGGTCTATCGATATGCTTATGTTCATAAGCCTTAAACGTTGCTTTATGCAACTGACAGAAGAAGTTTTGCATTAACTTGTGTTAGTTATCACCTCTTTTTTTTGCCTAGATAATTTATATATCTAACAAATATGTTTGATTTTTATCAGTAGTGCGTATATAATTAATACAATGTCACAGTTTTACTTAGTTACGAACCAACAGATGTTAGTGATGTTATAAGTAATAGCGTTCTGTAAAGTGTAACTTGTAAAATATAAAAAAGAGAATTTTCATGTTTGATTTGACATTGACATGCTCAGTTATTGACAAATATTTATAAACGTTTCTTCCCGAAATGTTTTATACCGTTAAGATTCTTGATGATCAAATAAAAACTTGTTGTACGTTTCTAAAAACGTGGCCTCATTCGTTGTGAAGTAATACCAGTAAGTGTTTAATTTCAATAATTTATGACAGATGGCGCTCAACGCCAATAGAAGGCCAGAATTAATGTATAGCAGCGAAACTTGGGCCTTAATTCGTTAGTTAGAAAACGTCCATACCATCCAGGTTGCTGAAATGAAGATGCTGCGGTTCGATGTGCGGCGTAACTAGGCTCCATAAAATCCGCAACGAACACGTGCGAGTAAGTCTTGGTGTGCGCAACATCGTAGACAAGATGCAGGATAATAGGCTGCGATTGTATGGCCACGTAAAGAGAAGACCATCAGACTACGTCAGAATATTGGAAGGGCAAAATTACTGACATTTCCACTTTTATGATTCAAACACGACCTGTATTATTTTATAACTTTAAGGTACGCGAGTTTTCCTGAGAGAATGCTTCAAATATAGATAAAATTCATTCGATGAGTACAAGTTTCTGTAGTCCATCCAAATGAACTACGAGTAGAAAACCAATTAATTTAATAATGACCCGCATGTTCTAAGAAATTAACTAAGCTCTCTGTCGCTGATGTCAATTTTAGTATTTACAATGACCGCAATGAGCGCTATTGGTATTCATTAATAATCATTGTTTTGGGTTTTACCTGATAAAGTTCTATTAACTGGTAATTATTGTATCTTCTCCCTGGCTTTCCCTAATATTAGGAAATAATGCTTGACCGACAATAAATCAATATGCAATTTGTATTTTAAGACAATATCCTTTTTCAGGATACTTACGATTTATACCTATCTATATTACTAACTTTCCGCAGCGCGGTTTCACCCGCGTCTTGCTTACTGCTCTGCTCCCGTCTCCAGTAGCGTGATGTTATATAACCTATAACCTTCATCGAGAAATGGGCTATCATACATATAAATAGTATGCATGTTTGAATCATAAAAGTTGAAATATTAGCAACTTCGGTCTTCAGATATTATATAAGGTAAGTAAGTATCTATAGGTACATGTTTGCAAAATTTCTGGCTCTGGCTCACTAGTCTTTGAACACATTTTTACATACAGACATTTATAGCAAAACCCTTTAGATCTTTGAGAAATCACCGTCTTCAGCTTTCGAGTGTAAATTCTAATTGGATGCATCGTCAACATTTAAAGTTTAACACTTTCCGGGACAGTAAACGTATCTGGCCGTGATGAAAAACACATCTATTGTGAACAGTAGTGTCCACATAGGGTTAAGACATTTATTTTTATTTAAAAGAACCCTCAGATCTTATTACAAAATATTTTCGTGAGTCCCAAATTTAGGTATTAGTAGTTTTTTACCTAAATCCTTATAAATTTGTAATGTTGAGCACCATCGCAGTTTTTGGGTATTTAGGGATGGAGTAAGAGCCATCCGATAGGACTTAAAAAAACTCAAAGTGTCTGCCAAAATATTACTTTCCCGGAATGTCTACTACATTAGGTTAAAATATGTTCACCTATGGCAAAAAACCACACATCGAAAATGATATCAAACCTTATATGAGACACAGTCATACTGAATTGATAAAATTCTCATCACCATCGTAAAGCTTGTGAAAAAGGATAATTTTGTTCTTGTCATGACTACTTCGCACCGTAATGTGGTCTAGTCATATACAGTACTATTAAGCTGATAGACAGCAGAATTCAGCAGATTCGCTTAGTAATATTTGATAGGTTTTATGTGGGCCGATCCCGGCGGCACTGCAATGCCGGGCCGACCCGTGACGGGAGTGGAGCGAGCCCCGAACATCCCGTCGTTTTACAAAAATCAGTTTAATATACTGGTCCCTCAGTGAGGGAACTTTCAGATATTAAGCTGAAAAGAACAGATACTACACTTTGATCTTAGCCAAAAGGCCGAGAAGCGATACCGGTACAGCCAAAACCGAGGAGGGTCATTCAGTCGCGGAGAATCTTAACACCACGATTCAGAAAATGACGTCATTAGCATAGTGACATCTAACCTAAACTATTGAAGTACTTATGGTAAGAGCACGTTGCGCGCCACCTATCGTAAATTATTGAAATCGAACACTAATTAGTGTAACTTCACAACGAATGAGGCTACGTTTTTAATACAAACGTACAACGTTCTTTAATTTTTGTGTGAATCATTTTCATTTATTTTAGGAAACAACTAACAATTTATAAATATTTGGTAATATCTAAACATGGCATCAAACATTAAAATTTTCTTTTATATTTGTGAGTTATACTAACAGAACGCTATAATATAAAACATCATCAAATGTGATGGTTCCTATATTTATAAAGCACCGTTTAAGGCTTTAAATGAACATAAGCATATCGATAGACCATGTCCATAATTCACGTTTAAGCTATTACATTTACACAGGTAAGGCGACCGTGTCGTCGCCATTTTATTTACCGTTACTTTAGTTCACGAAGTTGCCACTAGGTGGCGCTCATACATTATTTTGTATTTTTAACTAAACTAAGTAAACATATAATGCAAGAATATACAAGCTTTACTTCAATAAAAATTTCGACTTTTAAATTTGAGAAAAACTGGTAAGGTTTAGAAATTAATATGATATCTTTTAATCCTTTCATCGATAAATACGGCTCTAAAGCGCACTCTGCCTGACATCAAAATTAGCCGGACAGAATAAAAGAATGGCAATAGAGAAAGTAAAAATAATTCAAATTACAACTTCTTTATCATCACTACCTACATATTATTATAAAACAAAGTCGCTTCTCGCTGTCTGTCCCTATGTATGCTTAGATCTTTAAAACTACGCAACGGATTTTGATGCGTTTTTTTTTAATAGATAGAGTGATTCAAGAGGAAGGCTTATATGTATAATACGAGCAAAACATAGTAGAGCAACACTGGTAATTTTAGAGGTTTCTAATGTAATGCAGGGAAATAGCGGTTGCGGTGAGAGCCGCCGGCCTCTAAAGAAAACATGTTTGTATTGTTTAATGCTAAAAAAGCTGTGAACGTTGTTTAAAAAGACATTCTGTAGTATATTTAGTATCCGCATAATACCTGTGCGAATCCAGGGCGGGTCGCTAGTGTTAAATAAAACACTAGCTTGCCACAACGCGGTTTCATCCGCGTTAAGTTACATCTTTGGTTACTGCTCTGCTTCCGTCGCCAGTAGCGTGATGTTACATAGCCTATAACCTTCTACTAGAAATGGGTTATCATACGCATATCAATTATTTAAATCCGATTGGTAGCACCAGAGATTAGCGCGTTCAAACAAACTCCTCTGCGTTTTAAATCTATACTGTTACATAAAGCAGAAGAGTTTGTTTGTTTGTTTAATCTGTGGAACTACCAGTTGGATTCGAAAAATTCATTTTACGTATGATAGTCCATTTCTCGATGAAGGTTATAGGCTATGTAACATCACGCTACTGGAGACGGGAGCAGAGCAGTAACGAAAAGTTGTAACTTACGCGGATTAAACCGCGTCGTGTGAAGCTAGAGTTTTATATAACTTAAAGAAAATGTAATTCTAATTATTTTTACTTTCTATAATGCACTCCTTTTATTCTGTCCGGCTAATTTTGATGTCAGTCAGAGTGCGCTTTTAAAGCCTTATTTATCGATGAAAGGATTAAAAGATATCATATTATTAATTTTTATTCCTTAACCAGTTTATCTAAAATTTTAAAAGTCGAAATTTTTATTGAAGTAAATAATTTTAGTATATAAATCAAACCATTTAAGTCGACCTAGGTGAACTTGTCAGGTGGACTACGGGTAGGTAATGCTTTTTTTACTGTTAAATAAATATAACAGGCAACTATCATCGCAATTCATCTCATGTTGTAGAAATTAACTAAACTCCCGGTCGCTAATGTCAATTTTAGTATATAAATCAAACCATTTAAGAATTTCTGTACAAAATAGCAGTGCTATGTTTATAGTCTTGCATAATTATGTTTACTTAGTTTAGTTTAAAATACAACATAAAGTATAAGCGCCACCTAGTGGCAACTTCGTGAACTAAAGTGGCGGTAAATAAAATGGCGACGACACGGTCTCCTTACCTGTTTAAATAGCTTAAACGTGAATTATGAACATGGTCTATCTATATGCATAATTATGTTCATTAAAAGTCTTAAACGGTGCTTTATAAATATAGGAACCATCACATTTGGTGATATTATAATTATAACGTTCTGTTAGTATAACTTGCAAATATAAAAGAAAATTTTTATGTTTGATTCCACGTTCTGATATTGCCAAATATTTATAAACTGTTAGTTGTTTCCTAAAATGAATGAAAATAATTCACACATTAAATAAAAGAACGTTGTACGTTTGTATTAAAAATTTAGCCTCATTCGTTGTGAAGTTACACTGGTTAGTGTTCGATTTCAATAATTTACGATAGGTGGCGCGCAACGCGCTCTTGCCATAAGTACTTCAATGGTAGGTTAGATGTCACTGTGCTAATGACGTCATTTTCTGACTCGCGGTGTTAAGATTCTCCGCGACTGAATGACCCTCCTCGATTTTGACTATACTGGTATCGCTTCTCGGCCTTTTGGCTAAGATCAAAGTGTAGTATCTGTTCTTTTCAGCTTAATATCTGAAAGTTCCCTCACTGAGGGACCAGTATATTAAACTGATTTTTGTAAAACGACGGGATGTTCGGGGCTCGCTCCACTCCCGTCACGGGTCGGCCCGGCATTGCAGTGCCGCCGGGATCGGCCCACATAAATCCTTATTATCGTCACATAAAGCGAATGCTCCGCTCTGCAGTCATAGAAGCAGTTTGTTATTTAAAACTTAAAAGGTGCATGAACTGCATGAGAACATTAAGAACCTAGAGGTTTTAGTTCCCTTTTGATCGAGTTACCTTAAACGCAAGATGCCAATGAAGGCGTTATACCTAAACATGAAATTTGTCTAAAAAGCTGTTTGCCCTAAATGAAAGATGCCGATGAAGCAGTATGCCTGAAATGTGAAATTGACTTAATAGCAGATTGCTTAAAGTTAATGTCTACAAAGCACATTGCCTAATTGGTTAAATGCCTACAAATAAAATTGCCTAAGTGGTTAAATGTCTACAAAACAAAATGCCTAAGTGGTTAAATGCATACAAAGCAAAGTGCCTAAATTTGTAAAAATTTTTATATGTTTTCGTGTGTACTTAAGATAGCGTTTTGTGGACTGATTATAAATTACATGTATATAATATTTAACATTTTGTAGTTGTTACATTGACCACATACTCTACTCGTGGGCGCCTACTTTGAAAATCGAAGATAGAAGTTACCAGTAATTTATCCCTTTCACTAGATTTTTTCAAGAATAACGACTGAAAGAGACACTGAGTGTAGTTAATTATTGACACACTGTTATTATTGTGTAGGGTCAGGCATTAAGTCCGCCATTACAAATTGTATGTATAAAGTTGATAAATAAATAAATAAATAATAGCCGCGTGCCACTAAATTCGACGTTCGTCAATTTCCTTCAAAAAATATAGTGAGAGGCCAAATGAAAAAGTAGAGCTTGGTCTTATATTTTACAATGAAATAGGCCTTAAAGTCGATAACTCTCTTCATGTTATTGATTTTTCAATCATTACCAGCCTATCCACATAATATATTAAATTTATAGCTTCTCAGTCATCTTGTATTTCAGGCAAACTGCTTCTCAGTCATCTTTGATTTCAGGCTAATTGCTTTTGAGTCATCTTATGTTTAAGGCAAACTGCTTTATAGGTAATTTAAAATTAGGCAATCTGCTATTTAGTCAATTTCACATTTCAGGCATACTGCTTCATCGGCATCTCTCATTTAGGGCAAACAGCTTTTTAGACAAATTTCATGTTTAGGTATAATGCCTTCATTGGCATCTTGCGTTTAAGGTAACTCGATCAAAAAGGGTTAAATTTAACAGACTAACTCACATCGCAGTTCTTTGACCCACATGATCGAAGAAATTAATTAAGCTCACTGTCGCTAATGTCAATTTTAGTATTTACAATGACCGCAATGGCGCTTTTGGTTGTCATTATTATTTTTTTAGGATATATCTGTTAGATTATTATATATTAGGAAATAATGCTTGACCTACCTTAAATAAATTTAATATGCAATTTGCATTTTGAATGCAATAGTGGGATTGACATACTTACGATTTATATCTATAATCTACCTATACATATTATAAAATGGGAGTGTCTGTTTGTAATATTGAAATAACCGTTGTTTACTACATGTATATGAATATATACGGTACATACACCAAAATTTTTGTCTGTCTGTTTGTTCCGGCTAATCTCTGAAATGGGTGGACCGATTTGGACGGGACTTTTATTGGCAGGTAGCTGATATAATAATTTAATAAGGAGTAACTTAGGCTACGTTTATTTTAGAAAAATTATTTTATTATAGAAAAATAAAGTAATGTTGATCGACTGTTAGGCGGAACGAAGTTCGCTGGTTCAGCTGCACAAGAGTTTGTTTGAACACGCTAATCTCTTTAACTACTAGTCGAATTTAAATAATATTTTTTACGTATGATAGTCCATTTCTCGATGAAGGTTATAGGCTATGTAATATTACGCTACTGGAGACGGGAGCAGAGCAGTAACCAAAGATGTAACTTAACGCGCATGAAACCGCTTCGTGGGAAGCTTGTGTTTTATATAACTTAAAGAAGTTGTAATTCTAATTATTTTTACTTTCTATAATGCACTCCTTTTATTCTGTCCGGCTAATTTTGATGTCAGGCAGAGTGCGCTTTTAGAGCCTTATTTATGGATGAAAGGATTAAAAAATATCATATTAATTTTTATTCCTTACCAGTTTATCTCAAATTTTAAAAGTCGGAATTTTTATTGAAGTAAAACAATTTTAGTATAATAAGTCAAACCCTTTAAGAATTTCTGTACAAAATAGCAGTGCTATGTTTACTAGTTTAGTTAAAAATACAACATAATGTATGAGCGCCACCTAGTGGCAACTTCGTGAACTAAAGTGACGGTAAATAAAATGGCGACGACACGGTCTCCTTACCTGTTTAAATAGCTTAAACGTGAAGTATGAACATGGTCTATCTATATGCATATTATGTTCATTTAAAGTCTTAAACGGTGCTTTATAAATATAGGAACCATTACATTTGGTGATATTATAAATAACGTTCTGTTAGTATAACTTGCAAATATAAAAGAAAATTTTTATGTTTGATTCCACGTTCTGATATTGCCAAATATTTATAAACTGTTAGTTGTTTCCTAAAATGAATGAAAATAATTCACACATTAAATAAAAGAACGTTGTACGTTTGTATTAAAAATTTAGCCTCATTCGTTGTGAAGTTACACTGGTTAGTGTTCGATTTCAATAATTTACGATAGGTGGCGCGCAACGCGCTCTTGCCATAAGTACTTCAATGGTAGGTTAGATGTCACTGTGCTAATGACGTCATTTTCTGACTCGCGGTGTTAAGATTCTCCGCGACTGAATGACCCTCCTCGATTTTGACTATACTGGTATCGCTTCTCGGCCTTTTGGCTAAGATCAAAGTGTAGTATCTGTTCTTTTCAGCTTAATATCTGAAAGTTCCCTCACTGAGGGACCAGTATATTAAACTGATTTTTGTAAAACGACGGGATGTTCGGGGCTCGCTCCACTCCCGTCACGGGTCGGCCCGGCATTGCAGTGCCGCCGGGATCGGCCCACATAAATCCTTATTATCGTCACATAAAGCGAATGCTCCGCTCTGCAGTCATAGAAGCAGTTTGTTATTTAAAACTTAAAAGGTGCATGAACTGCATGAGAACATTAAGAACCTAGAGGTTTTAGTTCCCTTTTGATCGAGTTACCTTAAACGCAAGATGCCAATGAAGGCGTTATACCTAAACATGAAATTTGTCTAAAAAGCTGTTTGCCCTAAATGAAAGATGCCGATGAAGCAGTATGCCTGACATGTGAAATTGACTTAATAGCAGATTGCTTAAAGTTAATGTCTATAAAGCACATTGCCTAATTGGTTAAATGCCTACAAATCAAATTGCCTAAGTGGTTAAATGTCTACAAAACAAAATGCCTAAGTGGTTAAATGCATACAAAGCAAAGTGCCTAAATTTGTGAAAATTTTTATATGTTTTCGTGTGTACCTAAGATAGCGTTTTGTGGACTGATTATAAATTACATGTACATAATATTTAACATTTTGTAGTTGTTACATTGACCACATACTCTACTCCTGGAAGCCTACTTTGAAAATCGAAGATAGAAGTTACCAGTAATTTATCCCTTTCACTAGATTTTTTCAAGAATAACGACTGAAAGAGACACTGAGTGTAGTTAATTATTGACACACTGTTATTATTGTGTAGGGTCAGGCATTAAGTCCGCCATTACAAATTGTATGTATAAAGTTGATAAATAAATAAATAAATAATAGCCGCGTGCCACTAAATTCGACGTTCGTCAATTTCCTTCAAAAAATATAGTGAGAGGCCAAATGAAAAAGTAGAGCTTGGTCTTATATTTTACAATGAAATAGGCCTTAAAGTCGATAACTCTCTTCATGTTATTGATTTTTCAATCATTACCAGCCTATCCACATAATATATTAAATTTATAGCTTCTCAGTCATCTTGTATTTCAGGCAAACTGCTTCTCAGTCATCTTTGATTTCAGGCTAATTGCTTTTGAGTCATCTTATGTTTAAGGCAAACTGCTTTATAGGTAATTTAAAATTAGGCAATCTGCTATTAAGTCAATTTCACATTTCAGGCATACTGCTTCATCGGCATCTCTCATTTAGGGCAAACAGCTTTTTAGACAAATTTCATGTTTAGGTATAACGCCTTCATTGGCATCTTGCGTTTAAGGTAACTCGATCAAAAAGGTTTTAGTTAACTTCAGTTTGAATAATTTAAACTCAAGATACCTACTAGACCTCTTTATGTTCTCATGCAAATTTTAACCCTGTATACAATTTGCGAAATGCATAATTGTGCTACCGACAGCCACACTCAGAAACAATAATTAAATTAGGCCTAATGGATATTTAACTAATTCGCATTAATTCGGTTAATTTTATTGTCGTTTCATCCCAGAAACGAAATTTAAGGGTTCATTAGTTAATTTCAATTTTAAGTATGACTAGGGTGAGGCAACGTCAAAATGCACTATCGATTGCGTATCGATAAAATGTTTGAGTGGCCAAACTCATATAAAACTATCAAATAAAGTGATTTGAATTCAATTAAGTCATTTCAGTGTTACTTTTTAACAAAATCTGTAGTTTGACGGTTATTTTGACTTAAAAATATTGAAAAAGTTATACTATTTTTCAATAATAGTATTACTTACTGTTGTGCTATCAACACTGCTGTCAATGTCGTCATTCGTCATCCCATAAGGAAAATATCTCGTTTTGTAACCCAAAAAAATAATGAAAGTCGCGTTTGGTAAATTAAATAAAATATTTGCAAGAGACTGTTCCTTATAAAATATTATTATGAAAATAAGATTGTCCACACGATACAAAATGTATGACAAATAAAAACCTCAACAAACGCGACCTTTGTGTGAGTATTTTGTTTGGGTTACGAAATGAAATGTTGTCCATACGGGATGTAGCTGTCCCGCAGTGCCGTTTTTTTTTGAATAATTACTTTTGCCCGGCAATAATCTTTAAAATCGTGGATTTATGTCAGGTATTATCACAAACAATATATATATCTATATAAATAAAAATGAATTGTTGTTCGTTAGTCTGATTAAAACTCGAGAACGGCTGTGCCGATTGAGCTGATTTTGGTTTTAAAATGTTTGTCGTAGTCCAGGGTAGGTCTACACGGTGAGCAAATAAGGAAAAATTGCGAGTAAGATAGAGTAAAACGCCAATTCCATTTTCCCCTATAAAAGTTGATCACTTACTTTCTGTCAAGGTTTTACGGTATTTATACTCTCAGTTCCACTCGAATTGAAGAACGCATTAAAACAAGACTTGAATCGACAACATCATCAACTTTGCTCATAACATCGTGTATTTAAATTTCAAAATATAAAAATAATTAATGACAGGTAAAAATAATTTATGAAATTATGACAGGCATACGTTATGCAAATACTGCCAACATAACCTTCAAATAGGGATGTGCTAATGGTATGTTTTATATAAAAATGATTATGTTGTGTGGTTATTTATGATTAGTGATTAGCATTATAAAAGGACTCCAGGTACAATCATTTTTTGAATATTTGTTTAATTTTTGTTATAATTATCTAATGCAATAAAATTATTTAGTAGAATTTTGGTATAATTTGGTTCTATTTTAGTATATTTTAGTACTGGCAACACAATTTGTTAGTATATTGCTAAATTTCGAAACGGTCACACTGATGTCATAGATACAACCTCTGTTTACGTCCATGGATACAACCACAGAGAAAAATAATACAATAGGGATCGGGATACAACGTATGTCATCTCCTGTTAAACAAAAGAAACATTTAATTGGAGAAATACTGAAATACCGCTAAAAGTGATTTTCTTCTCTCTGTTTACAATGCCGAGGAGAAGAAAACGACCTGACATAGGTCGTCGAAGTCGTGTAAATGTGCAACGAGCTGCTTTACGCTCCAACCGCACTAATGACCAGCAAGAGGCTGATAATGACAACAGTCGTACAAGTATGGCAGATTTACGTTCCAGAGTAAATAACTATGAAGTGGATAGGCAGAGAATGGAACGAGTTCGTGCACATCGATCACAACAGCAGCGAGCACGGGGTAATGAATTTAATCGATTCCGCAGACGCAATGCTCCTGTGAACCTCGAACGAGGAGCAT
Source organism: Parascotia fuliginaria (assembly GCA_963082885.1). Classification (NCBI taxonomy): domain Eukaryota; kingdom Metazoa; phylum Arthropoda; class Insecta; order Lepidoptera; family Erebidae; genus Parascotia; species Parascotia fuliginaria. Next base: position 4,321,197 of record OY720183.1, on the reverse strand, counting down.
TTTCTTACGATCCGGAAATTGATTATAGTGCCGACAAATCTGTGACGATTGGAGAAATTTCAATCATTTGTCAACATTGTAAAGCATTAAAATACAGTGGTGAACCTGCAGGATTATGTTGTGCTGGTGGCAAAGTAAAATTGCCACAATTGGTTCCACCACCTGAACCGTTACACTCATTAGTTAATGGGATGGAAAGTGAGTCTAAACACTTCTTGGCTAACATCCAAAAATATAATAATTGCTTCCAAATGACATCGGTTGGTTCAACGCATATTGTACAAGACAGGTTCATGCCCACTTTCAAGGTAGTATACCATAATTGTTTTAGTAAAATTCTAATTTGTATTTGTATCACAATTAATTTAACCAGTTCTTAAACAATTACAGATACAAGGACAAATTCATCACCTACTGGGGGCACTGCTGCCAGTGCCAGATGCGGATCATCAATTCTTGCAAATTTATTTTATGGGCAATCAAGATGCGGAAGTTGATACACGTTGTGCTCATAATCCAACCGTCAAGCGAACCATTGTCCAACAACTGCAAACATTTCTTCACGAGAATAATGAATTAGTGAAAGTGTTCAAAATGGCACTGGATCGGATGCCATCAGACAGCTATAATATTGTAATAAGAGCCGACAAAACACCTGCTGGAGAGCATGTAAGGAGGTTTAATTCACCGACAATAGATGAAGTGGCTATTGTCGTTGTTGGAGAGAATTTGCAATCAAGAGATATTGTACTTCATCGCCGGAACAATGAATTGAAGCGTGTATCTGAAACGCATAGAGCTTATGATGCTTTACAATACCCATTAATCTTCTGGCAGGGAGAAGATGGGTACCATTTTGCAATGGAACGAGATTGGTTGTGAAGAAACTCATGAATAACATCATCGAAGCTAAAATAATCAAAGGAAATTACAAAGGAGAGGATGTCTTAATCCCACGGATACCTATGATTCTAACGGATTTGCCATTTGATTTTAAAAGGTTGCGATTTCCCGTGCGTCTAGCTTTTGCAATGACCATAAATAAATCGCAAGGCCAATCGTTGCAAGTTTGCGGAATAAACTTAGAGTTTCCCTGTTTCGCACATGGACAATTATACGTTGCGTGTTCGCGCGTCGGAAAACCAACATCCTTATTTATTTACGCACCGCAAAAAAAAACTAAAAATATTGTCTACCAGAAAGCACTATATTAATTAACTGTATATATGTACAACAGTGGACATTTATTGGCATATCATGATGATGATAACTGTGTTGTATTTAATTTAAGCAAAGATTTGTTTATCACGTTCGCAGTCCAGAAACGAGCACATCCAAGAAAATTTAAAAATTTTGTATATGGAGTGTATAAATATAACGTGTATAAAAATCACTCTTCTTCTTTTTTTTTTCAAATTATGCCTTTGATCGTTGCTTGACGATGATTTTGCCAATGTCAATGTGTATTTATCACTCTTTATTTTCATCCACTTGGCTCCATCTACTTGGGAACCACTTGGCTCGCCAGGACATGATAATATGGCGGAAGTACTAGGTGACTCTGACAAATGTGATTCAATCAGAACATTGTCAATGTTGAGCTGCTGGCTGTCTTCAATAACATCAATATCTACCAAAACATTCTTGATGTTGAGCTTGTGGCTGTCTTCAATAACTTGAATATCCTGTATGTCTTCGGCCGATAAATTTATTTCACAGAATATCTCCTCAGATGATGAAGATGGCATTGTAGAAACGTGTTTTGGTTTAGATAGCAGCTTTTGCTTTAATTTATTTTTTTGTTCTTTTGGCCTGTTTATGCGTATTATTCGTTCTACATTCTTACCACACTTGGTACAAAATCTGAAGGTGTCAGTGACCTGGTCAGTTATTATTTTTGTTCTGCCGTTCCATCCACTTTTTACAAAAGGGACAATGCATTTTAAGGAGTTATATATAACTTTACTATAACTTCTGGATATTAGTTTTAAAATTTCAACAATCTTTTCTTCAAAAGTTAGGTGACAGTGACACTGACAGTATTGCCAGATTACTAACCTACTAATAAGCCGCCCCTACACACGTCGATCCAAATTGTGATCCATGATCACGATCGGGATCACGACCAATCACGCGGCCTTACGGTTTAGTAATGTGGCGAAATCGATACAAATCTTTTATGAATAAAGGTGATAATTATGGTTTAAATAAATTTGGTTTACAATAATAGGTAAGTGATACGAAGTTCACCGGGGCATCTAGAATAGTGAGTCATATTTTATTTTATTTTTTTATTTTCTTTTGTTTAACATGAGATGACATACGTTGTATCCCGTTCCCTATTGTATTATTTTTCTCTGTGGTTGTATCCATGGACGTAAACAGAGGTTATATCTATGACATCAGTGTGACCGTTTCGAAATTTAGCAATATACTAACAAATTGTGTTGCCAGTACTAAAATATACTAAAAAATAACCAAATTATACCAAAATTCTTATACTACTAAATAATTTTATTGCATTAGATGGTTTAAATAAATTTGGTTTACATTAATAGGTAAGTGATACGAAGTTCACCGGGTCATCTAGTATATATATATATTATTATTTTTAACATAATCAGGCGTAAATTTGCATCATGCATGGAATTCTGATATTTGACATAGTATAGTGTGGTATAGTTTTCAAAATCGATCAATATGGATTTAAGTGTGGGTATTGGTTTACTTAACTTTATGTATCATTATGGCCCCGTAATGAACCGTTAGCCGACTCTAAGAGTGAACTTTTTAAAATCTGTACTAAGGAGCGATTTAAGTAGCCATTAGATGACTCTGAGTGTGGCTGTGATCCACGTAAATGAAATAAAAAATAAATTTTCAGAAATTGAAGACATCTTAAAAATAAAATATTATTATATTTTGAAAAGTAGGCGACGAAGTTATCGTTTCAGCTTACGATGTAGTCTAACGTAGATAGAACAAAACATTGTGTACTACTTCTAATCTTGTGACTCACGTAAATATTGAAATAATTATAGTTAATTTACTGTAAAAATTAAATGTCCTAAACCTAAAAAAATGTTTTAAATGTTAGACGATGCACCCAATTAGAATTTACACCCAAAAGCTGAAAGAATACAGTAGATATTTTGATAAAGTGGACCAAATGCCCCTAAAGGGTTTACCATAAGTGAATATTTTGCGTTCTAGTCACTTTTAAATTACACACTACCTACCCTTTAAATTAATGTGTTCTTTTTTACAAACTTGTACAATCAACACCATAGATAATATCGAAAGGGCAAAATTGCTGACATTTTTATGGTTCAAACCAATCATGTTCTATTTAACAGATATGTTACTTGGGGGTCATCTCATGGTTCCCTTCGAGGAACCAGGGGTAACTGATTCAGACTCAGGCCTGTTACAGCGGTGTCAGTCCCCGCCTGATACTACAGGCGGGTCACTGGAGTGTGGCTGTAGCCACACACACACACACAGAAGAGGAAGACGGGACGACAATACAGGACGCAGGAGAGCTCGAGTGGTTCGCGCTTGAACCACAACGTTCCTTACGTGAGCCTATCGTGAGACAGCGGTCAATGGTCACACCGAGGTATTTCATGGTGAGCGGTGGTGGGATTCTCTGCCCACCCATAGAGATCGCCTGGGTTTTCACCACGTTGACGATCTGTCTTCAGTCTTCCAGCCCGGGCGGGAGTGCGTCCAATCCGCGTTGCATTTTGAGCGCGGCGTGAACGGCGTTCAAAGAGGAGATATGTTATGAACGCGTAATTGTGAAGACCCGAAAACGTCTTATTTGGGACGTATTGTCATTAGTCTGCGTTTACTAGAATAATGTTTGTTTACATTCACACGCAATTGTCAACACTAGCTGTCACTTTTTTTCTCATTTGTATTCTCAAGTCTTCTTTCTATCTTTCATTCTATCATTTTGGCATGTAGTGAAATGTAAAATGAAAGAAGAATGTGTATGTGTGCAACGGTTGCTGCGCGGAACACTTTTTTCGGTTGTTTTGTGAGTGTATAACATATCTGTTAAATATAATATCGTTGGTTCAAACACAATCTCTAGTTATAACTTCAAGGTGCGCGAGTTTTCCTAAGAGAATACTTCAAATATTGAAGATAAAATTCATTCGATGAGTACAAGTTTCTGTAGTCCATCCAGGTGAACTACGAGTAGAAAACCCCTTTAACTATTTTTTTTAAATTTATAAACGTAACTCATTATTGACCCGCATGTTCTAAGAAATTAATTAAGCTCACTGTCGCTAATGTCAATTTTAGTATTTACAATTACCGCAATGGCGCTTTTGGTTGTCATTATTATTTTTTTAGGATATATCTGTTAGATTATTATATATTAAGAAATAATGCTTGACCTACCATAAATAAATTTAATATGCAATTTGCATTTTGAATGCAATAGTGGGATTGACATACTTACGATTTATATCTATAATCTACCTATACATATTATAAAATGGGAGTATCTGTTTGTAATATTGAAATAACCGTTGTTTACTACATGTATATGAATATATACGGTACATACACCAAAATTTTTGTCTGTCTGTTTGTTCCGGCTAATCTCTGAAATGGGTGGACCGATTTGGACGGGACTTTTATTGGCAGGTAGCTGATATAATAATTTAATAAGGAGTAACTTAGGCTACGTTTATTTTAGAAAAATTATTTTATTATAGAAAAATAAAGTAATGTTGATCGACTGTTAGGCGGAACGAAGTTCGCTGGTTCAGCTGCACAAGAGTTTGTTTGAACACGCTAATCTCTTTAACTACTACTTAGTCGAATTTAAATAATATTTTTTACGTATGATAGTCCATTTCTCGATGAAGGTTATAGGCTATGTAATATTACGCTACTGGAGACGGGAGCAGAGCAGTAACCAAAGATGTAACTTAACGCGGATGAAACCGCGTCGTAGGAAGCTTGTGTTTTATATAACTTAAAGAAGTTGTAATTCTAATTATTTTTACTTTCTATAATGCACTCCTTTTATTCTGTCCGGCTAATTTTGTTGTCAGGCAGAGTGCCCTTTTAGAGCCTTATTTATGGATGAAAGGATTAAAAAATATCATATTAATTTTTATTCCTTACCAGTTTATCTAAAATTTTAAAATTCGGAATTTTTATTGAAGTAAAACAATTTTAGTATAATAAGTCAAACCCTTTCAGAATTTCTGTACAAAATAGCAGTGCTATGTTTACTAGTTTAGTTAAAAATACAACATAATGTATAAGCGCTACCTAGTGGCAACTTCGTGAACTAAAGTGACGGTAAATAAAATGGCGACGACACGGTCGCCTTACCTGTTTAAATGTAATAGCTTAAACGTGAATTATGGACATGGTCTATTGATATGCTTATGTTCATTCAAAGCCTTAAACGGTGCTTTATAAACATAGAAACCATCACATTTGGTGATGTTATAAATAACGATCTATTAGTATAACTTGCAAATATAAAATAATTTTTTTATGTTTGATTCCATGTTCAGTTATTGACAAATATTTATAAACTGTTAGTTTCTTCCCAATATGTTTTGTACCTTAAGATTCTTGATGAGAATCTCACATCAAATAAAAACTCGTTGTATGTTTATATGAAAACGTAACCTCATTAGTTGTGAAGTTACACTGGTTAGTGACCGATTTCAATAATTTACGATAGGTGGCGCGCAACGCGCTCTTGCCATAAGTACTTCAATAGTAGGTTAGATGTCACTATGGTAATGACGTCATTTTCTGAATCGCGGTGTTAAGATTCTCCGCGACTGAATGACCCTCCTCGATATTGGCGTATTCGGTATCGCTTCTCGGCCTTTTGGCTAAGATCAAAGTGTAGTATCTGTTCTTTTCAGCTTAATATCTGAAAGTTCCCTCACTGAGGGACCAGTATATTAAACTGATTTTTGTAAAACGACGGGATGTTCGGGGCTCGCTCCACTCCCGTCACGGGTCGGCCCGGCATTGCAGTGCCGCCGGGATCGGCCCACTTAAAACCTTATTAAGTTATTATCGTCAGTCGTCACATAAATCTAATGCTCCGCTCTGCAGTCATAGAGGCAGTTTTTTATTTAAAACATAAAAGGTGCATGAGAACATTAAGAACCTAGAGGTTTTAGGTAATTCAGTTTGAATAATTTAAACTCAAGATACCTACTAGACCTCTTTATGTTCTCATGCAACTTTTAACCCTGTATACAATTTGCGTAATGCATATTATGACTAGTGTGAGGCAACGTCAAAATGCACTATCGATTGCGTATCGATAAAATGTTGGAGTGGCCAAACTCATTTAAAACTATCAAATATTTGAATTCAATTGAGTCATTTCAGTGTTACTTTTGAACAAAATCTGTAGTGTGACGGTTATTTTGACTTAAAAATATTGAAAAAGTTATACTATTTTTCAATAATAGTATTACTTACTGTTGTGCTGTTAATGTCGTCATTCGTCATCCCTTAAGGAAAATATCTAGTTTTGCAACCCAAAAGTATAGTGAAAGTCGCGTTTGGTAAATTAAATAAAACATTTGCAAGAGACTGTTCCTTATAAAATATTATTATAAAAATAAGATTGTCCACACGATACAAAATGTATGACAAATAAAAACCTCAACAAACGCGACCTTTGTGTGAGTATTTTGTTTGGGTTACGAAATGAAATGTTGTCCATACGGGAAGTAGCTGTACCGCAGTGCCGTTTTTTTTGAATAATTAAATAATTACTTTTGCCCGGCAATAATCTTTAAAATTGTGGATTTATGTCAGGTATTATCACAAACAATATATACATATTATTGTTTTTGATAGAATCAGGCGTAAATTTGCATCATGCATGGAATTCTGATATTTGACATAGTATAGTGTGGTATAGTTTCAAAATCGATCAATATGGATTTAAGTTTGGGTTTTGGTTTACTGAACTTTATGTATCATTAAGGCCCCGTAATGAACCGTTAGCCGACTCTGAGAGTAAACTTTTTTAAATCTGTACTAAGGAGCGATTTAAGTAGCCATTAAATGACTCTGAATGAGTCTGGCTGTGAGCCACGTAAATGAAATAGTAATATTATATTTTAAAAAGTAGGCGACGAAGTTATCGTTACGGCTTACGATGTAGTCTAACTTAGATAGAACAAAACACTGTACTGTGTGTGTACTACTTAATCTTGGGACTCACTTAAATATTGAAATAATTATAGTTAATTTATTGTAAGAATTAAATGTCCTGTACCTAAAAAAAATGTTTTAAATGTTAGACGATGCATCCAATTAGAATTTACACCCAAAAGCTGAAAGAATACAATAGATATTTTGATAAAGTAGACCAAAAGGGTTTACCATAAGTGAATATTTTGCGTTCTAGTCACTTTTAAATTACACACTAAACACCCTTTAAATTAAAGTGTTTTTTTTTACAAACTTGTACAATCTACACCATAGATAATATCAAAAGGGCAAAATTGCTGACATTTTTATGGTTCAAACCAATCATATTCTATTTAACAGATATGTTGACTTGGGGATCATCTCATATTCCCCTAGAGGAATCAGGGGTAACTGATTTAGGCTCAGGCCTGTTACAGTGGTGTCAGTCCCCGCCTGATGCTACAGGCGGGTCACTGGAGTGTGGCTGTAGCCACACACACACACACACACACACACAGAAGAGGAAGTCGGGACGACAATACAGGACGCAGGAGAGCTCGAGCGGTTCGCGCTTGAACCACAACGTTCCTTACGTGAAGGGCTATGGTGAGACAGCAGTCAATGGTCACACCGAGGTATTCCATGGTGAGCGGTGGTGGGATTCTCTGCCCACCCATAGAGATCGCCTGGGTTTTCACCACGTTGACGATCTGTCTTCAGTCTTCCAGCCAGGGCGGGAGTGCGTCCAATGCGCGTTGCATTTTGAGCGCGGCGTGAACGGCGTTCAAAGAGGAGATATGTTATGAACGCGTAATTGTGAAGACCCGAAAACGTCTTATTTGGGGAGTATTGTCATTCATTAGTCTGCGTTTACTAGAATAATGTTTGTTTACATTCACACGCAATTGTCAACACTAAGCTGTCACTTTTTTTCTCATTTGTAATTTCAAGTCAATATTCATTCTATCATTTTGGCATGTAGTGAAATGTAAAATGAAAGAAGAATGTGTATGTGTGCAACGGTTGCTGCGCGGAACACTTTTTTCGGTTGTTTTGTGAGTGTATAACATATCTGTTAAATATAATATCGTTGGTTCAAACACAATCTCTAGTTATAACTTCAAGGTGCGCGAGTTTTCCTAAGAGAATACTTCAAATATTGAAGATAAAATTCATTCGATGAGTACAAGTTTCTGTAGTCCATCCAGGTGAACTACGAGTAGAAAACCCCTTTAACTATTTTTTTTAAATTTATAAACGTAACTCATTATTGACCCGCATGTTCTAAGAAATTAATTAAGCTCACTGTCGCTAATGTCAATTTTAGTATTTACAATGACCGCAATGGCGCTTTTGGTTGTCATTATTATTTTTTTAGGATATATCTGTTAGATTATTATATATTAGGAAATAATGCTTGACCTACCTTAAATAAATTTAATATGCAATTTGCATTTTGAATGCAATAGTGGGATTGACATACTTACGATTTATATCTATATTCTACCTATACATATTATAAAATGGGAGTATCTGTTTGTAATATTGAAATAACCGTTGTTTACTACATGTATATGAATATATACGGTACATACACCAAAATTTTTGTCTGTCTGTTTGTTCCGGCTAATCTCTGAAATGGGTGGACCGATTTGGACGGGACTTTTATTGGCAGGTAGCTGATATAATAATTTAATAAGGAGTAACTTAGGCTACGTTTATTTTAGAAAAATTATTTTATTATAGAAAAATAAAGTAATGTTGATCGACTGTTAGGCGGAACGAAGTTCGCTGGTTCAGCTAGTATTATATAAAGCACAAGAGTTTGTTTGAACACGCTAATCTCTTTAACTACTAGTCGAATTTAAATTATATTTTTTACGTATGATAGTCCATTTCTCGATGAAGGTTATAGGCTATGTAATATTACGCTACTGGAGACGGGAGCAGAGCAGTAACCAAAGATGTAACTTAACGCGGATGAAACCGCGTCGTAGGAAGCTTGTGTTTTATATAACTTAAAGAAGTTGTAATTCTAATTATTTTTACTTTCTATAATGCATCCTTTTATTCTGTCCGGCTAATTTTGATGTCAGGCAGAGTGCGCTTTTAGAGCCTTATTTATGGATGAAAGGATTAAAAAATATCATATTAATTTTTATTCCTTACCAGTTTATCTCAAATTTTAAAAGTCGGAATTTTTATTGAAGTAAAACAATTTTAGTATAATAAGTCAAACCCTTTAAGAATTTCTGTACAAAATAGCAGTGCTATGTTTACTAGTTTAGTTAAAAATACAACATAATGTATGAGCGCCACCTAGTGGCAACTTCGTGAACTAAAGTGACGGTAAATAAAATGGCGACGACACGGTCTCCTTACCTGTATAAATGTAATAGCTTAAACGTGAATTATGGACATGGTCTATTGATATGCTTATGTTCATTCAAAGCCTTAAACGGTGCTTTATAAACATAGAAACCATCACATTTGGTGATGTTATAAATCGATCTGTTAGTATAACTTGCAAATATAAACTAATTTTTTTATGTTTGATTCTATGTTCAGTTATTGACAAATATTTATAAACTGTTAGTTTCTTCCCAATATGTTTTGTACCTTAAGATTCTTGATGAGAATCTCACATCAAATAAAAACTCGTTGTATGTTTATATGAAAACGTAACCTCATTAGTTGTGAAGTTACACTGGTTAGTGTTCGATTTCAATAATTTACGATAGGTGGCGCGCAACGCGCTCTTGCCATAAGTACTTCAATAGTAGGTTAGATGTCACTATGCGAATGACGTCATTTTCTGAATCGCGGTGTTAAGATTCTCCGCGACTGAATGACCCTCCTCGATATTGGCGTATTCGGTATCGCTTCTCGGCCTTTTGGCTAAGATCAAAGTGTAGTATCTGTTCTTTTCAGCTTAATATCTGAAAGTTCCCTCACTGAGGGACCAGTATATTAAACTGATTTTTGTAAAACGACGGGATGTTCGGGGCTCGCTCCACTCCCGTCACGGGTCGGCCCGGCATTGCAGTGCCGCCGGGATCGGCCCTCATAAAACCTATTAATTATCAAGCGAATCCGCTGTCTACAGCTTAATTAATTGTGCTACTTGAATTCATATAATGTTGAGCACCTTCGCAGCTTTCGGTTATTTATAGACTGAGGGAGAGCCATCCGTTACCCTTTTGATCGAGTTACCTTAAGACTCAAAAATCTCAAAATGTCTCTTTGCTAAAACAATTAAACATGACTTTTCCGCATAGTCTTCTACTACATTACGTTGAAATATGTTTGAATGTTTACCTAATCCTAGAAGAATCTATTGATGATGGTGAGAACACCATCATCATAAAGCTTGTTAAATAATGGATAATTTTGTTTTTGCCATAACAACTTGTCACCTTAGACATTAAACAACCTAAAATGACAATATAATAAAAATAATATTACCACAACTACCACACAACGCCTTATAGACCTAAAGTAAGCATATATTAATAGCTGTGATATTGGTTCTAGAATGTGGATAAACATTTTATATAATTTTTTTGTAAATATATACATATTAGACCACTGCAAATAGCCATGTTTGCACTGAGCGGGAATCAAACCCGTTACCTCTGCGTAGCAGTCCATACACAGTACCACCGAACCACAGAGTGTCATGAAAAATAGCTCATCGGACGGCGCGGCGCGGCGTCAACGCTTCCAGTTACAAGTTACAATGTGGTCAAGTTAGTACTTACTTATATTTGTGTATCACGGAAATATTATAATATTCTTTTATAGAAAAAAAAAATGTCTTAAACTATAAAAAAAGTGATTTAAATGTTGACGATACATCCAATTAGAATTTACACAAGAAAGCTGAAAACGGTGATTTCTTATCTTAAACATCTAAAGGGTTTTGCTGTATGTATGTGTCTGTAGAAAAGTATTCAGTGAGCCAGAGCGAGAAGTTTTACAAACATATACTTACTTACCTTAGATATATCTTAAGACCGAAGTTGCTAATATTTCAACTTTTATGTATGATTCAAACATGCATATATTTATAGCTTCAAGGTACTCGAGTTTTTCTTAGAGAACGCTTCAAAGATAAGATAAAATTCATTTGATAAACAAGTTTCTATAGTCCACCCAGTACTTGTCAGGTGGGCTACGAGTAGGGAATGCTTTTTTTACTGTTAAATTTAACAGACAACTCACATCGCAGTTCTTTGAATCACAAATAAAGGAAAATTAATTAATGAACTCCCTATCGCTAATGTCAATTTTAGTATTCACAATGACCGAAATGGCGCATACAGCCAGTCCCGAAAATAGGGCGGTGCCACCGGTGCCCAGGCACAGGGCGTAGACTCTGGGGGGCGCAAGAATGGCCAGACCAGGCAGGACTATTATTTTTTCGGTTTGCTCCTGATAAGTTCCCGCTGCGCCCCTAGTGCTCGATTCCAACACATACGTACCTACATGCCAGTATCATCAAAAACGTCTATTAAATTAGACAAAACATCGCGCTCATTTTTTTGGCAGCGCACGAGCGTATTTGTGTTTAGTGTTTATCGGAGTTAAGTCGCCGGCCGGCTACACGGTCGGTCGGAGACTAAGCGGCGGGCGGGTACGGGCGGGCGCTATAAAATTTTTTTTAATTATTATAGAAGTATGAAAACCATAGTGGCCCAAAAATTAAATCTTAAGCATCAGGGTGGGCAACGCATTTGCACTAGTGAACTTGCGATTGAGTTTTAGTGAGTGAGACACAGTGGGTGGTATAATAGGCGAAGGGTCCACTTAACATCAGATGGCTCGTCTGCTTGTTTGCCCACATCAGTTCTTTAAAAAAAAAGATTTTTCTTCCAAAATATTAGATAATTGGTCCACCAACACCAAGTTCCTTGTGCTTTATTTTATCACCCTGAATGAAATAAAGTAGGCCTATACATAGCATTGCTCTAGGGTACCTATAATATCTAAAAAAACAAGGGCGCAATTATAGAAGCTCGCACAGGGCGCAAAAAAGGCTATTTACGGCACTGCATACAGCTATCATTAAAAATGTTTTTTGAATAAGTCAGACACAGTATTGTAAGTAGGTTATATCTATCTTACGAGTATCTTCAACCTGGCTGAGCTGTGGCTCCCACTATTTCCATAAATGGAAATACAATTATCGTAAACAGAAATAATGGTAAGTATATAAATTTTGGGAAAAGCGTTTGACCTACAATCATTTTGTCCAAGGCAATATAAGGAAACCTCCTTTTTCAGGATAATATTTACGATATACATATATGTATATTTAAATATATGTAATAATAATAATAATAATAATATTCTACCACATTCACACAGCGCCATCTAGCCCCAAATTAAGCAATTATATTTGCTTGTGTTATGGGTACTAAACAACTGATATACTACTTATATACATTTTTTTTTTGTAAATACATACATATTATAGATAAATTACACCCAGACACAGAACAAACAATCATGCTCATCACACAAAGGTTTGTCCTGGGTGGGAATCGAACCCACAACCTCCGGCTTAGCAGTCAGGGTCACTAACCACTAGACCAACAGGCCAGTCAATGTATATCGTAAATTACTAGTATTCCGCGGCGCGATTTCACCCGCGTCTTTACTTACTGCTTAGCCCCCTACCGTGATATTACACAGCCTATAACCTTCCTCGAGAACTTGGCTAATCCGACTGGTATGGTAGTTCCAGAGATTAGCGCGTTCAAACAAGTAAACAAAAAGACTGTTCCGCTTTATATATTAATAAAGATTATAGAAGTTATAATTCTAATTATTTTTACTTTTTTATAATTCTTAAATTCTGTTCGGCTTATTTTGATGTCGGACAGACTGTGTTTTAAAGACTCAGCGACGAAAGGATTAAAAAATATCTAATATTTCATTTCTTTACCACTTTTTCTCAAATTCCAGTCATTTTGTTTGTATGTAGTAAAACAATTGGATTAGGTTCAGAATGGCAGACTAATTTCTCAAAAACTATAATAATAATAATAAATAAACTACTATTACTATTAAAATTCATCTAATAACTAATTAACTATTATTTATTATTTAACTACTTTTTACATAAACTTCACCTAGAAGCTAAGCATGCTGACTAAAAAATAATAATACGTTGTTTAATAAAACTCCGAAAAACACTAAACAGGCATTTTGTAGTTATGGGATTAAAGTAAATTATGGTTAATTATTTCAAGTTTGTTATCGGTTTTTTATTAGAAAAGTTAATTTAGTTTTTCTATACTCAATAATTATATATACTAGAAACGTGGTAATTATAGTAAAGCGGAAGATTTAGGATGTGGTCAATTTGAGAAAGTAATCATTCTGAACATAATCATCATATTCCCTTTCCTTCAGGTTTAGAAAGTTGAATTGAATTATTACGACTGTGACTATAATGTAAAATTTTCATATTGTTGAGTTTTATCTATTTTCGATACGATAATATCTATAGTTGAGCGAATAATTAGAGATGAAACGTATTTACGCTACCAGGGTTTAAAACCAGGGTTTCGCTTCAAAGTAGGGCGCCCTGGTACGAGCAGACAATACTTGCAAGTATGAAAGTATGTGCTACAAGGCGAACGCGCGATAGCATAGCATAGAAAAACGATTCATATTTCAATGTAGATAAAAAACAATCTCGTATTTAGTGAATAATAAATACTTTTATCTTCAAAGTATTTTTTTATTCATACGAATTTGCTCCTTATCTTACTAAGAATACAGTTTGAATTTCTTTGCAAGTATTTTAGGTAAGACGCTCGCGTCCAATACTTGCAAGTTTGAAAGTAAGTGCTTTAAGGCGAACGATAGCATAGAAAAATGAGTCATATTTCAATGTAGATAAGAAACACACTCGTACTTTGTGTATAATAAATACTTTTATCTTCAAAGTATTTTTTATTCATACGAATTTGTTCCTTATCTTACTGGGAATACAGGTTGAATTCCTATGCAAGTATTTTAAGTAAGGCGCTCGCGTCCAGCGTGGAGCGGGTTGCCATACTCGAACCCGACCTTTAGCGGGTGAGACGACAAATACTTTCAAATATTTTAAAACCTGGTTTTCGACCCTCGTATTTTTACGTACTTGTACTGGGTGGCGCAAAAGTAAAGACCCTATTTGGTTCAGCTATAACATTTTTTCTAAATTAGAAAACTAGATTTAGATTTTTTTAAATGTATATTTGTGCCATTAAATTTCGTACCATTAGGATTTAAAGATGATGTCTTTTAAATGGTGACCTCCAGAGTTGATACACATTTGAGCCCTATTTATGACATTTTGCATAACTTGCCGTAACACTTCCTGCGATATGTTCGTTATTTCTTGACGAATGTTTTCTTTTAGAGCTGCGAGAGTCTGTGGCTTGTTCACATACACCCGAGATTTCAAAAAACCCCAAAGAAAGAAGTCTGGACTGGTCAGATCGGGTGATCTTGCAGGCCAAGGCAAATCGCCAAAACGAGAGATAACTCGGCCTGGAAAAGCGTCCCTCACTAAGTCCATAGTGTCGCGCGCTGTGTGTGCCGTAGCGCCGTCTTGTTGAAACCAGATGTGCTCCAGCCCCAATTCGTCCAAACTGGGTATCAAAAACTCACGTAACATGGTTCTGTAGCGTTCTCCAGTGACAGTAATCGCATTGCCTCCAGCGTCTTCGAAAAAATAGGGTCCGATCACTCTGTCAACACAGATGCCACACCATACAGTAACTTTTAGTGGGTGTAGAGGTGTTTCTTGAATAATGCGCGGATTATCAGTGCCCCAGAACCGAGTATTCTGCTTATTGACATGCCCTGAGAGATGGAAATGCGCTTCGTCACTCATAACCAATTTTGAAGGAAAATCATCCTCTTCAAGGTTGAGGTTTATGACGCGCTGGCAGTAATCTAGACGAGCTCGGTGGTCAGCAGGCAGCAGCTGATGAGTCATTTGAGTTTTATACGGGAACATCTTTAAGTCTTTCACCAAAATACGCTGCAGGGTCCGTCTGGAAATGCCCAATTGCGTGGCACGAAGTGGGCCGATCCCTGCGGCACTGCAATGCCGGGCCGACCCGTGATGGGAGTGGAGCGAGCCCCGAACATCCCGTCGTTTTACAAAAATCAGTTTAATATACTGGTCCCTCAGTGAGGGAACTTTCAGATATTAAGCTGAAAAGAACAGATACTACACTTTGATCTTAGCCAAAAGGCCGAGAAGCGATACCAGTATAGCCAAAATCGAGGAGGGTCATTCAGTCGCGGAGAATCTTAACACCGCGAGTCAGAAAATGACGTCATTGGCACAGTGACATCTAGTGAGAGCGCAATATAATTAAGCCAAGTACATAAAACATTGTTTGTATTGTGTAAAACAAATATTGATAATACTAAATTACTAACGAATTAAAAATTCAGAATTTTTTTACCTAAGTTGATAAAAACTCAGTATCAATACCCAACTAAATTTCTACTATTTTTAAAAATTGGTTACATTTCTTTTGTTCAATGGCCTAGATTTTTTTGTAACAATTTCTTCTCTTTTTAATGGCTACAATATGGATAACCTATCGATATCTATCGATGGTCCTAAACTATCGATAGTATCGATACTATCGATAGAATCGGCAGTGATTGCAGTAAAACACACCTAAATATTGATAGTATCAATACTATCGGTACTATCAATACCCAATAGTATTAATATTATCGATAGTATTTCTCTTCATCAATATTATTACTAAATTTCTTTGATAGTTGTATACTATCAGTAGTATCGATAATATTGTAAAATTCCAATAATATCGATATTCTGACTAGTTTCCGAGGTCACGATAGTATTGTCAACCTATCGATAGGCCATCGATAGTGCCTACAAAAATACGCATATAAAATGATAATTGTTTCTTTCGTTAACTAGACGTCACACTGTAGTTTTGTTAGGGTCATCGATAAAAACTGTTGCTTTTTGTGCATTTTTTTATCGATTGTTTAGCAGAGGCTGGCTCTCAGGGGTTCCTAAAATCTTTTCGGTTACTATGGCAACTATTATAACCTTTTAGTACTAAGTAGAACCTTTCTGCCCCAGATTACTCACCTTAGAGGTCTTTATTATACTCATTAAAATAGGAAAAAACTTAAAGTATCCAAAAGCCAACATATAACCAGTTCTAATACATTCAATCGTTATATTTTTCACGTGCAACTAAAATTGTAGATACTTACTCTGCCATTTGAGTTCCTTAAATCAAATGCATGTTTACTGAAGCACGCGTCGTTCTTCACCATGATTAGGAATCATCATCATGCATCTCTAGTGCGCCGTATGTGGGCCAGAGGTTGCCAATCCAACGTTATTTTTATTATTATTGGAATATTAAAATTGGCATACCTAATTACTAAGTTATTATTAAAAATAGTCTTAGTTACTTCATAAAGATTCAATAACAAAACATTTGAAAACCTTTCTTATGTTTAAAATAATAACCTGTTTTAGTAATCCATAAAGTAACGAGAATACCTAATTAAATGGAATGTAGGTATGTATGTGTTCGAATGACATCCAGCATTCGTTTACTTAATTCGAATGTCATTGCCGACAAGTATGCAATTAATATTATCTTTGTTTTAATAAATTAAACTGGCGTTATTTTATTTGTATTAGTTTTCACGAAAACATTTCGACAGAGTTAACAAACTAATGTAGGTACCTACTTATTGTGTAACAGCAAAATGTGTCTAAGTTTGAGATATAGTGTATCTGTTTTCATTTAGTGATCTAATAATGTTCTATGTATACATTTTACCGGTTTGCCAAGGATAGCAGAAAACTAGCGCCGCGATTCGCTTATTTATTTATTTATTTATTCACAATCTTACATTATTATTACAGGTTTCCCCAATGCAACAATGTAGATAATTAACATTACAAATTATTGATAGCTTAAGATACACACAGCAATTTTTGTGAACTCAGCCAATGAGCAACACTCATTGGCTGAGTTCACAAAAATTAGTGAGAGTGAGAATAGGTCAATTATGTTAGCAATCGCGTTGAGTGTTCGCAGGGCTTTCGTAAACGGCGCTTGTTGCATAACATTATGTCATTATATCCGCAATGGCGCTTTTAGTTTCAGATTGCTTTTTAAGTTTGATGCAGTTTTGGTATATCTTTACTTTTGCCCTGCTTAGTAACGACCTTTCCCAAATCCTCAGTAATCCTCAGTAGTAAAAGAAACAAATATTTAAAAAAAGATTACAACCCAAAATCAAAAATAGGTATAAGCAATATATTTTATGAAAATTATATCTTCCCAGACACAAATAGACAAACTTTAACGTGGATTAATAAAATTAATATTAAAACATCATGGAAACTTCTCGACGGGAACTAAAATAGCTATTGCACAACATTTTGAAATATCGTATGATATGTTAGTCGACTGACCGGTCCGAGGCTCGAACTGCTACTAACGTGGGGTAGAGACTGCTTGTAACTAACAGTCGGACGAAATATTAAGAGTATCAAGTGTGTGTTGTTATACTTTGAACGAATGAGCTTCGGCGTTCAATAAATTGAAATGATACAAAGCTTTAGATGCGAACTTAAGTTTGGTCCTTGTATTGAAAATAAACAAAACTAATTGAGTTGTTCCGTATTCATCCTATGACGTCTTATCCCACTCATTATTTTTTAAAGATACTTTCAAGTAACTATGAATTACGTCTATTAACTTGGTAAATTTGCTATTCACAGTTTTTAACGAAATACTAAAATATCGTCTTATTGCAGAGCTGCTTTGATTATTAAATAACACGAAGCAATAACTAGTTAGTTAAAGTATAAGACACAATTAATAGTGGTTTAAAGGCAGATTAACCCCCAGTTTCTGAAAGGCTGATCAACAAAAAATTAACTAATCACCTGTTAAATCTCATGCAAAGTACCACTTGGGTTGCTAAAAGTACGAATATTTAGTTTAATTTGATCTAATTTGTAACTAACTAGATCAAATTAAACTAATTATCCATGATTTTAGCATGGTTTCAGGTACTTCACATAAGATTTAACAGTTGATTAGTAAATTTTTTGTTGATCAGCCTTTCAGAAACTGGGGGTAAGTGTCCAGATGAACACCGCAGTGAAAGACTTCTACGGCAAATAATAGTTTACGAGATCAAGTTGTTGGTCTGATTACCATAGGTGTCTTAGTGCTAAGTTTTATATAGGTATTAAACAGTTTCCCTGCTACTTAGCCTATACTACGTCTAGTCAAAACAACAGAATTAATGACGTCCACTTCACCCCGTTTCTGTGCTCTGTTCTGTCCTCTACGAGCCTGTTTTCTTTATCCAATCACATTTGCATTTTATTTATCACGGTATCTACGCAGTGGATCGCTTCTACGTAATAGTTCAACAAAATATTATAGTGTGTTGTTTGTAATTGTAATGCGTAATAAACAATGAGGTGTTAATATAGCCTGCAAGTTATTGTATTTTTAAAATAATTAAAACCAGAAAGTCGGTATATTGCGCATACGTTTTGTTTTAATTTTGTTCACGAAACTTTTAAGCAGACGTGAAAAGAGTCTTATAAAGGAGCCATATCGATGACCACTATACCATGCTTCTTACTAACGAGTAGTCTGTGGAGATGATGATTTAGAAAATTGCCCAAGTTCCAAAAAGGTTTAAAATTATTTACAATTTAATTGCTGTCAATCTACATACAAAGATTGTAAACAAGGTTTGTCGTGACTTAATGGAAATGCTGTGCGTAGTAAACAACAACATTTAAATATGTATTTCCTTTGCCTTGTTAGTGTTAACATAAAGTATTTTTTAAACAGCTTATGACACTGATGTTATTAAATACCTGATTTGAATTTACTAACCGTTATTTTTGAACAAGAAAATAGATGAAAATGATTTGTAGTTGTACAGAGTGAAGACCTATTTTCATACAGGGGCCCTACCACAACCTCATAAAGCAACTTTATTTTGTCTCTATCCTTGTTTTTAATGGTACAAAAGAAAAAGACAAAACACAAAATAACATTAAAGTAATACTGCTATAAGAGGTGGTGGTAGGTCCCCAGAAAGTCATGAACACAAATCACCAGGTTCTCTCGTCCGTATTTAGGCCCGTAGTTCATTTTTTTTTTTATAAATCGACTTGTACATTGCCTATTGGCTTTCACCCTGCAGTGAGAATTTAATGAGTTGAGACGACGACAACAATAGCTTAATATTGTATAGAAATATCTTACCTTTTTTTGTTTAATTAATAATACTTAAATATATTAACAAATGTGAAACTATATAAAGGAAATTGAATACAAAAAAATTTAACTTGAAACTGAGCATATCGACATACTTTTACGAGTTATAAGAATGTGTATACGACGCGACGCCACTATGAACGTATGTATAGTTTAGTATTTTGTCCAAAGATAGAAAAAAGGACCACTGTGTGGCGCGTCTACGGTAACGACAGGTTGGAAGCGTTGACGCTACAACGTGCTTTAGTTTGACATGGAAAGTAACATATATTCACACTGACTAATAATTTTATATTCTGATTTCTTTAAATTTACCTAAGTATATTTGTGATTTTTGTTTTTGGAATTTCAGAACATTTGAATATGGGTGGTTGTTAACGTATATTGTGTTCTTACATGTGCTAAGATTGTGTCCTACGTTCTTTTTTAATCCTGTTATCATTAACAAAATAAAGGAGCATCACAGTAGAATAGTCAGGGACGATAATGTAGCGTCGACTAGTTACAAGATCTTGATCTTTTCAATTAACACTTTTCAATTAACTCTTGTTACTAGGAGTAAAAGAGCGAGATGGTAAATACCGTATTGTTGTTATGGCTATATAGAAACTATGTACGAGTGTAATGTCGTTGCGCCTGCAGCAGTCGCTAGGTATGTGATTTTTGAAGTCATTATGATCCTTGTATATGCGTATAAACGCACAAGAATTAAAAACAGCAACAATCAAAAAATTCTAATAGCAACTTTTGTAGACGCAGGCCGCAGCCATGGAATGTAAGGTGATGGTTTTAGCTGTACTTACGCGTAAAATGGAGGTGTCAGGCAGTACGACGTTGCTGTACTACGTTACAAATCCCGAATAACAATAAATTACGGTACATGTCTAAAATTATTTGTCCATATAGTCTTATAATGGAGACAACACAAAACTTTCTGTTTTCTCTATGGAAAATAGGTACAACAGGACCTTGGTAATCAGTAACCGATTGGATAAATGAATAACTAAGAAAATGTGAGATAAGCGCTCCACATTTGTGTCTTTATAAACACACCTTTACATCCATCTTGTTTTCTTAATAAACTTCATTGAAGGTACCATATTTCTGACTTCGATATAAGCAAGAGCCCGTTCTACAACGTTTTAGTGTAAATACGTGCATTGAGTAAACACCAGTTTTACAGTGTAAAACAATTTATACAATTGTTTATTTATTAATCCTTGAAACATAATGGTACGTACAACTTTTAATTTTTGTTTTTAATTAACTATGCTTTTGGAGTTTTTGTTATGACTGACTTGTCTCAGAAGATGTTATGTAGGACGATTAAGGATTAAGGAGATTATTAGGCTCAAGTGCCCACTGCATGAAACTTCTGGAAAGTCTTAATACTTAGGTGTAGTATTAGCCTGGCATTACATCTGGTTCTTGAATAGCTTAATCCACTAAGTACTTACATACTTGATACTTTTATAAAGGACTAAGTAGACAATACTAAGTTTATTGGCACTGGACACTTACTGCATAAATTATGAATGTTAGTAAAATCTATTGCGTTTAAGAAACTTTTTCTAAGAAATTTAAAAATGTTTTACAAATTCCTTAAGTGATATACGAGAATAACTTTCACTGTATCGAAAGACCTAGTTATTATGATTAAATGAACTGTTTAATTATTATTTTCCTTTACTTTTAAGTCCATGCAAAGGTCTGTCTAAAAAAACCGCCCATTGTCGCTATATAAGTTGTGCTGTCCAATTATCTGTTTTGTATAATGTGGTGTCTTCATTTTATTCTACTCTGTCGTCTCTGTCCGGGGAACATAGGCAAAGGTAAACATCAATCTATTATCATATTAATTCTTTTTCAGACGACTTATACAGATAAGGGTAAAAAACCAGAGGCGGGACGATTTCTGGCCTTCGATCATCTCACATTTTGGGTGTCAAACGCAAAACAGGTGAGCTAATTATTTATTTTTTACTGTTTTGCAGATAATTGAACCTAACCTACTTAATGTCACATAATTATTAATTAATATTCATTATTCAGTTGTTTTACCTATGATATCTAAGTAAGTATTTTTGGATTAAAACTAAACCTTGAAAATGTCGTTATATATTAAAATTAAAATTCTGTCGATTCTATCGCGTACGTCTATCATAGATTTTTAACTTATAATATTTGCATCAAATTTAATATACTTACCTACTTAGGTACTTAGTCCTGGGTCATCTATGTGTATTTCACATGAAAACATGCATTGCCACGTGTACCTACTGCACGAGTGCATATCAATGCATGTTCAAAAGAACGTTGTTCATAAAAAAAAAATATTTTGCGTTTTCTGCGAAGAAAGGCCTACAGATGTAATGTCTCAGTTTCAAGAAGTTTATTTTTAAGATTTTTGGCAAGGTCATAATTGAGAGTAATTTAAAGTGTATTTATGAGCAGACGTCAAAATAGTGAATTGACCCAGCACTATGACATGAGTTTCTTAACATTAGGTTGAAAGAGAACAATAACTTCACGATAGTTTCATCTCTTAAATGCCAAAATTCTTATGGAATACTTACCAGGCAACGGAAGCCAGAGTTGCCTGTGTCCTAAAAGATGACCATGACCACCCGTCATTTAAGTAGCTATGGTAAATCAAGGGTTGTTTATTTATTCTTTAGGAGAGGTCTATTAGCAAAAGATGTCTTCGTAAATCAAGGTTCAGAGACCGTGAAACATATATGGTATTTCTTTATTTATATATGTTATCATCATACATAGAGCCAGGATAGAGCCAGAAAATCGTCCTAAATAGGCATTTAGGATGATTTTCGGAACCAGTTGGAGCCGATTTTTTTCACATTGGTCCAATCAGGGTTTAACTTTTGAAAAGCGTTGACAGCTACACCTGACGCATCGGTGCTGCCACCTTGTGCGCGTCATTTTAGAAAACTCTCTCAGTAATTTTCTTTTGTCCATAAGCACGTGAATTAGGTACCTGTTTTGTAAAATTAAACATTAAAATTTTCGAAATGAACACTGGAATATTATTGTTTTGGTAGCGCTGTCAAAATGGAAGACCTTTTACCAAAGTGGCGCCAACTAGTGGCGAAAATTTTCCTAAACACCCTCATTCAAAACCCAATATCCTTTTTTTAAATAGATCGATGGTAATGTTTGACAGAAATAAGGTTTTTTCAGTACATATAAACTGACAATTAAGTAGTATTTATGTTATCTGGGGTTATTTATATCGACATTGACTTAGTTTCTCTTATGTTTAAATGTACCTACTCTACCTATGTACACATATTGGAAAACCGGTTCCAATTAAAGGTACATTGACAGTAGTTTATGAATTTTAAATTATTGTTAACTTATTAATAAACAATAAAATTGACTGCCTCGTGTTCAGTGTTCTGTCGCACAGAGGTCTCGGGCTCACTCTCTGAGTCGAGTAAAGTAATATTGTATTTTTTGGACGTTAGATTATACCCGATAGATGGCTACAAGCTCCCTGCTATTAGGATTTAACTAACTAGCAATGGCTGGCGTGGATGTTATATACCTCTGTCTACCCCTCGGTGGATAATGTGATAATATTATATTAATTAATTGTATTACATTACAGGCAGCAAGTTATTACATCACTCGTTTCGGATTCGAACCTTTGGCCTATAGTGGATTGGAGACTGGTTCGCGAAGAACCGCTTCGTACGCCGTCAGATTGAATAAGGTAAACTAGTAAAATTATGTGCATATATTAGTTACGTCATGTCGAGCCCCCGAGGTATTTATATCGTCGGAATGTTTTGTATCCGCGACAATATTAGTGATTATGATATAACGATTATTTGAACATGATGGCCTTTGTGGTGCATTGGGAGTTACTTTAGCGACTGCTTGTCACAGTTTAATTGCAGGAATCGATTCCTATTCCTGCTATGAAACTGTGATTTATAAAAAAATATTTAGTCTGTGTAATTTGTGTCTGTTGTATATTGTAAAATACCCAGCAAAAGGCGTCCTTTTTAAAAAAGAAAATAAAACTCGAATGACAATAATATTTCTACATAAGTTTTTATTTATTTTTATACTTGGTGACAGCATAATTTTGTTACGACCTTTTAGATAATTTAAAATAATCTCTAACCTATTCAATAAGATGTGATTTTCATTTTTCATTCACACAAGGTATGGCAGTAGGTATCAAAAATATAAATCCCAAATAACTTTTTAATACTTGTTTTGCAGATTATCTTCGTACTCCGCTCACAATACGAGCCTGAAGAAACAGACTTTGTCAACGAAGTCGCGTACCATGGTGACTTCGTGAAAGATGTGGCCTTTCAAGTGGAGAACCTGGACTATATCTTGGAGTACGCGAAGAGGAACGGCGCTGTTGTCGTCAGAGATCTATGGGAAGAAAAGGATGAACATGGAACTGTTAGACAAGCTACTATCAAAACGGTTAGTAGATGTTCTTAGTTTTCTTTTATTTTGTCACCAGCTTTCCGCAGCGCGGTTTCACCCGCGTCTTTGCTTACTGCTCTGATCCCGTCGCCAGTAGCGTGATGTTACCTAGCCTTTCTCGAGAACTGGGCTATCATACGCAAAAAGAGATTTTCAAATCCAACTGGTAGTTCCAAAGATTAGCGCGTTCAAACAAACAAATATACTCTGCCGCTAATATAATAGCAAAGATTACTCCTTTTTAGTGACTTAGAAACATTGTATAT
Organism: Parascotia fuliginaria; assembly: GCA_963082885.1. NCBI lineage: Eukaryota > Metazoa > Arthropoda > Insecta > Lepidoptera > Erebidae > Parascotia > Parascotia fuliginaria. The sequence goes on along the minus strand of OY720183.1, from coordinate 4,296,923 downwards.
ATATTTTTGCATGTATTAATTTTATTATGTTGGGTACAGTATGGCGATAACACACACACTCTGGTGGACAGAACAAACTACAGAGGACCTTTCCTGCCTGGGTATCAAATGTTGAGTGAAGACCCTATCAGTAAATTCTTGTAAGTAGTAATGTAATAATTAGCTAATTATTTAATCAAAATAATGTTGGGAGGAGGTCGTAATAGTAATAAAATAACACGATACATAATAATACCAGCCTGTTTATTGTCCCACTGCAGCGCAAATGCTTCTTCTTATAATCACTTTAAAACACTTTCAGACATTTTAAGTCCAGGTTTCCTCACGATGTTTTTCTTCACCGTCAGTCAGAAATATCTAAAATAAACTTAGAAAGAACAAATTATTTAAAAAAAATCACATTGGTACTTACATGGATTCGAACTCACTAACTCGTGTTAACGACGACGCCTTATCTACTGACCCATTTCTACAATAAATATTTAAACTAAGTAAATACTTTTTTATGATGATTACCAAGGCATCTGACCATTTAATATTTTTACTGTTTATTTACTAGAATAATATTTTAAAGTTTAACTATTTTAAATGTACCTCTGTTGGATTAAAATTACGTCTACAAGCAAGTTAATCCATGCTAAAATATTACGAAAAACCTAAGTACTCACTCATTTCGTCAGCGAACTAGCTCTAAGTCAATTGGCTGACTTTATACAATGTTGACTTTTTGTAAGCATTAAGTATACTTTATGATGAAAATGAAATAAATGCTTTGATTTTGTTTTTGAGTTTGAATTTTACTTTAAGATCAAGTTTAATAGCACTTTTACACCTGATAGAGTATTTTCAAAATTACCTAAGCAATAAGTAAATTTATTATTATAGGGAGGTACCTACTTAATCCTAATTTCAATTTGTTTTTAAAACAGACCAAAAGTGCAAATAAACTTCATCGACCACGTGGTTGGCAATCAGCCAGACAACGGCATGGAAACTGCTGCGTCATGGTATGAAAGGTGCCTGCAGTTTCATAGGTAAGAACAAAAAGTGAATTAAAAAATTAGTTGTTAGTTCAAAATTAAGAAATAAATACAAAAATGTTATAGAATTCGATTACAAATAAAAAAATTAATAACAAAAAAAATCTCTCCGGCGGGGAATCGAACCCCGGTCTCCCGCGTGACAGGCGGGGATACTGACCACTATACTACCGAAGACTTGTGAGACATAGTTGAAATAGACGTTGTGTATATACCTACAGTTAAAAATACGTAATACTTACTATTTAACCTGCGCTGTATTGTTTATTACTTAATTTAAATTCATTGTAATGTAAAATATCGTTTAGTAGAGAGGATTTGTAAGATAATTCGTGAATGAATTAATTTAAGTCAAAGCACCCACACGCTTCTAAACAACAGCAAACCTACGATATGCTTTCTGATGGTATAGCCAGTTCCGTGGCCTGGTTACGACCTTGTAAAAACCTTTTCACTTGTATAACAGATTAGGTATCTTATAGAACCTATAACTTCTATCTTGAAGGACCTCATTTGTAGTCTCTTAAAAAGAAGTAGGACGACAAATGCATTACAGCGACCTTAAATTTTTAATTATTTTTAGATTCTGGTCAGTAGACGACAAGCAAGTATGTACTGAATACTCTGCATTACGCTCCATCGTAATGGCGAACTGGGAGGAGACAGTCAAGATGCCCATTAACGAGCCAGCTGCTGGCAAACGCAAGAGCCAGATCCAGGAGTACGTCGAGTATCATGGAGGAGCTGGAGTCCAGCACATCGCTATCAATACTGAGGATATTATTACTGCTGTAAGTTTTATAAAAACCGCTTTCTAGTAGACGGACTTGTATATCTACCGATTAATAATAATATTAAAACCAGCCGATAATATCCCACCTACAAGGAAATGTCTAGGTACTCAGACAGAGAAGTTTTACTTAGTGTTTTTCTTCATCACTACGCTGCTTTCAGCGAAGGGATAGGCAGAAGTGTGAGATCCACGTTTCGCGAGCTGTTAGATTTCATGTTACAGGAGACGAGCTTGATGCAATTACCCGGACATTTTTGCGACCGATAATTTATTGATGGAAACCCCAATAGGTACTTACCTGTTATCTTAGGCAATTCCTATCTACACAATGTACGGAACTACTATTAATTCACCGACGGAGCAGTATTATGCACTTACGTTGAGTTAAACTTTGAATATACCTTACCCTTTGTCCATAGATCGAGAGACTCCGAGCCCGAGGAGTAGAATTCCTTTCTATACCAGCAAAGTATTATAAACTTATCAGAGAACGCTTGCAACTTAGTAAGGTGAAGGTGGCTGAAAGCATAGACGTATTAGAACGTCTCAACATTCTCATAGACTATGATGACGACGGCTATTTGCTGCAGATATTTACTAAGAATACGCAAGACAGGCCCACGCTGTTCTTAGAAGTTATTCAGAGGAGGAATCACAATGTAAGTACATTAGATCATATTAGTTCTTTATTATCCCACTGCAGGGAAAGGTCTCTGCTTATACAGAGGGCATGAGCTTTGTTCGCCTCGAAGGTAATCAATTAGGTATGTATTATTTAATGTTCTTTGTCTCATTCAATTTATATCTACTGTTTTATTCTATATATAAAATAAACATTTGGATGTTTATAAATGCAAAGATACTGCAAAATATGTAGAAAAACATGGGTATATAAAGCCTTACTAACCTTGGCATAGTTAAACTTATTACCAAAATAAATTAGTTTATTTATTACATACTTAAGGCTACCTAAATGAAATGCTCTTTAACTCTCTCAATCATAAGATACGTGATTATCGCAAATCTCCCATTCTTTTGTAGCGGCGACTAGCAGTGAACATTTTCGATGATAATAAAAACTTTTTTGTGTTTTAGGGATTTGGCGCAGGCAACTTCAAAACCCTCTTCGAGTCAATAGAATTAGAACAAGAAAAACGCGGCAATTTATAACTGACAGAAACATAATTACTCGGCAATAAAATATTATATTATTTTCTAACATGTTGTTAATTCTTTATAAAATGCCCGTTTCTTACAAAACAATTGATATCCCATTTGTCTGATGATTGCACTTCATATTCGGACCTAAAAATGTAGTTCACACATAAGTTGGCTCAAGTAAGTATTGAACACACACCAACGAACGGCATTCGGTATAACATTTTAGATCGGATCCCTTGATATTCATCATTTCGGCCTATTGTTATCCCACTGCAGGAAAAGGCCTCTTCTCATACAGAAAAGGTATGAGCATTAATCGCCACGCTAGCTCAAGGCCGATTGGCGATTTCAGACTTCCTCAGAAGTTTAGGTTTCTTCACGATGTTATCCTTCACCGTCAGTCAGAAATGTTCAAGATAAACTTAGAAAGTACATATGATTTTGAAAAATCACGTTTTATTGAGTAGTTGTAATTGGGACCTGTATATATCTTCGAGAAATAAATAAAACCAATATAAAAAGAGTATCATTTTATTGAAATACCGTTGATTAACATTATACACCTCGTTATAACATCAATTAGATTTAAATACGAGCACTTGCGTATTTACAAAACATTTGTGGAAAAATGCACATAATCGAAAAAATGTCGCGGATCAACACGACTAAATAAATATTGATATTCACAAATATGTAGACAGCACCAAAATATTTAAAGCCGGGTGACGGCTTGGTACACGAAATGGACAATACAGTACCCGAAAATTAAATAACTTCATAAATAATACTTATGGGAATACATACACTCTGGTATTACGCATGTACTTTGCAATACCGGACGAATCACCTTAAAATGTTATTCACATAGTAGTGCACAATGTAGATAAGATACCATCCTGATATAGCATTGGTATAGCCAGTATATGATTGTCAACCAAAAATATTAATTCACAAATGTGCACTAATCGTTTAAGGAAGACAATTCGACTATTCTTTAAGTATCGTATTAGTATAATTTATTGGATAATGTTGAACAAATAAGGCTCATTTTCGTGTAACAAACCAGTCTAAATCATACCCAGCGGACATAACAAACATGAATAAAATGTATGCAAAAATAAAACATAATTGCACAGTTACGTCGCACTATGACTCCGCCCACTTTCTCCGAAGATGGCCGAACTTTACCGAACGCACTTCGGGTACTGCGCCCGAGTATTTAGAGCGCAGTATTGAAAGTGGAAGTAATCATAATAATTTGTCTAAAATCAATTACGTCCTGACATCTTGTCGAGACCGTCATACTTTATTTACAACATCATTCATCATTTTTTTAATTTACTGATCGAATGATTGCCTATATCGATCGACTGATTTTACTAACACTACTTTTAGGTTAGAATATTTTTTAATAAGACAAATATTATTTTAAATGAATTGTTGCTATTAGAGTTAAAGCACTTTGCATACACAAAATGCGTAACATTATAAACTTAGTACAATCAATCGATCGAAGAAAAACTCTCTGTTTCACGATTCAGATCTCTAAAACGAATATTTGGTATTTAATTTTCTTGTAATGAAACAGTGTGTTATCACTTTATCACTAACCGAAACGATATACCGTTCGGTGATAAGTATAGTAATTACAACAACATCGGATAAATGACGATATCCAAGAAATACTTCGGAATTTAATCTAAACTGCGTCTAGTCTCTGATATTTTATAAACATGATTGTATTTGTATGACTGAGAAATTACGGAAAGATTTTGCTGACCTTTTCCTACATTTTCTTACTCTATGCATATCATAATTACGCATATGCATGCCTTATTTTCGTATTAAATTTCACTTAAGGTTTCTTTCTTTTTATTGCCGACATGACAGGGGCAGACGAGCAAACAGCCCACGTCATGATAAGTGGTAACTGTCGCTCATGGAAGGCTCAGAGTCCTTAGCACTGCACCTGCAATACCAGAGACTCTGTGAAGCTGATGCCTACTTTAATTGAGGGAGTTGAAAAAAAGGAAAAGGGGAAATTGGGCCTCCGGCACTCTCTCACCGAACGAAACGCAAAAGTAAGGATACTATTACTCTTACGTCGATCTTCTATGAGAGGGTAGTACTGCCCCAGTCGATCCGGCCCATTCATACTGAAATCTACTACGTTTAAGTAAGTTTTTCTGCATTCTAGAGCCCATATCACAAGCTATAACAATGCTTTCATTGGATAGCTGGCTATTTGTTGTGTTACTATTATTATATAACTAAGGTCTTAGACGATTATTGTGAGTAAACTTTAAGCATTTCTCACAGAGCGGTATTTTTAAATATCCTTCAAGGTCTAAAAATTCAAAAAATAGTAATACTAAAACTTGGTAGGCAAAATCTCGTAGGGTGAATTGAGTTCTCAGTCCATAAAGAACCTTGTCACTATAGGCTATTTGATAACATTCAAAATATACTACTAATGAAATTGTGGTCATCCTCAAAGAAAATAGCGTAATAAATATATTTCACTTTATTTGGGTGTAAAATGTGTATTTTTTTAAAAATTTACAAAATAAATTTGAAATTTCATCCTGATTGTGAACGGTCTGTAATTAGTTCCAGCTTCGGTGACGTCACAAGCAAGTAACATAAACTTCATCTATCGTGTGACGTCACACGTGACATTATATGACCGCCGCCATTACAGAAACAGTGTTTTTGACGCGTTTTACTAAAACATGAAATGTTTCGAAAATATTATTATAGTGTAATTATTATGACATAAACAATAATATAAAACTGTTTTTCAAAATAAGCAAAATAGCCTATTACTTTAGAAAGAGAAAGGAATTTGATAAAAATCGCAGAAAAATGAGCCTAAAAACAAGAACCATTTATTTATCCATACATTATGCCTTTATTACTTAGTAGGTAGAATAGTAAAATAGTAATGTACTATGACAAGGTTCCTCAAAACCTATAAAATCATACAAATACACTCACGTTACAACCTAGTCTCATTACGCGTCATCTTTATCCGGTTCGACGTCAGCTTGCTCTATCATTTCAAAGTCCCTGTCTGTGGACGAACGCTGACTGTTCTCTGATTCGGATTCTGATTGTTTATCGACTGGCGTGTCTTGATTATGTTCAGATCTGAAATTTACATATAATTTACTATTATATAAAGCGAAAGAGTTTGTTTGTTTGAACTAATCTCTGAAACCACCATAGCCCTGTTCTTAAGGAAGGTTATAGGCTGTAACATCACGCTGTTTGCGACGGGTGCACAGTAGTAACCAAAAATGTAAATTAACGCCGGTGTAACCGCGCTGCGGGAGGTTAGTATAAAAGGCCTTGCGTTTTTTTTTTTTCAAATTATAATTGATGATAGATTTATTACGTAATGCTAACATACTTAGTATCAAGTGTGACGTCTTCTGGCGTATCGACCGGCTCGGAGCTTACTTCAACCTCTGGCTTCTGCTCCAATAATGGTGCTTTCTCGCTTTCATCGTCAGAATTCTTGTCTTTCTTGCGTTTCTTCTTGTTTTTAGATGCTTTGTCGCTGTCCGAGCCAGGGCCGCGGTATTCGTACTGAAATAAATGGTTAAATTAATTAATAAAACTAAACAGTTAATCATAAAACTGAACATATAACCTTGTCGTTCAATATGACCAGGAGATGCATTTACCATTTTAATTAAAATACGTAGTCAAATTACTTATTTTTAATATAGTAATTATTATATTACTTTGTATGATTCTTTGGATGCGTTAAGTGTTAAAATTGTAACTCATACAAAAAACTGTCATTATCTGGCGATTGAAAAGCGTGTAATTATCTGGCGTGAGTTTCTTGCCAGTTCACCTCTACATCGTCAGCGAACTGGCTGTAGGTTGATTAGCTGATTTCATGTAATTTCGACTTTTATGAGCATCATACTTTATGATCAAAATGAAATAAATGATTTGAGTTAGAGTTCATAAAATAAACAGTACAACATTCGTGCTGTTTATTTTAACTATTTTTGAACTGGATCTGGAACTATGAATGGGCCAGATCGTCCCGAGAAGTACTACTCTCTCATAGAAGATCGACGTAAGAGTAGTAGTATTCTTAGTGAGATGCTTTTTCACGCCCTACTTAAAGGACCCAGGATCATAATTAGATGGGAACACATGCGCTGGTGAAGAGTTCCAGGCTTTTATTGAGCAACAAAAGTATGAATTGTTGAACCGGTTCGAGACCCTTTAGATTCCACTGTGAAAGGATGGCACTTACATACAATAATGAAGGTACATATTTGCCTGACTAAGGTGTAGGGTATGATGGTCACCAATCTGCAAATAACCCTCTAAAAGATGATTCTTTAGGGTCAGTATGATAATGAGGTTCTTTTTTTAATGTCCAGAAGGCAAGGACAAGTGGCAAAAATATATGGACTTGACATAAGCTAACGACAATGTTGGCGTTAGCTTATGTCCATATATTTTTAATCTATTCTATGAATAGAATAGAAATCTATGTCACTTGTCTAAGCCCTCTGGGCAGACTACTTTAGTACAAACGAGAAATTTGCCCATGCAGTTTTTATTGTCCTCGCTTCCAGTTTTATTGTCCAGATTGCACCGAATTCCATGTCTTTGTAGCATGCTGTTATTATATTTAATAATCTATAATATAAAAATGAATCTCTGAATGTGTTGCGGTTTTTCTTGAAGTAAGAGAATGGTTCTTACGGAGAGAAAAATTTAAAAATTGCCAAAAAAATCATACAAAAGTATCTTTATTTATCACAAAATGTTAAAAAAAATATCCATGCGATTCATAAAAGAATATCCGAAGCCGGGGCGGTCCGCTAGTTACTCATAAAAATAACATACAAACTATTGACTCACTTTATATAACGGCCAGAAGGACGCGAAGAACCCTACATCTTCAGTAAGGTTGGGCAGCAACCACAGGTGATGTCGTGACAGGGTCAGCATCCAAACCAAACAGAACACCACTACGCGCAACACTGTTAGCGCTATGATCATTACTAGGAACCCGGCGGCTGCGATACTTAGGTAGTATACGCCTTTTCTGCAATTTATAATAATATAATTAGCACATATTTATTTATATTTATATATGTCACTTAGTACTATATAGGGTATTCCATAATACAAAAGTATAGACATTTTTTATGAGATCCATAACAAACTTAAATAATAATAATCTCCATATTTTTATATTTTTAAATGTATATTTCTATTATTTTTTATATATATTTAAAAATGTAATTTTATGTGTACATAATTAAATAAAGAGAATAATAATAATAATAATAATATTCTACCACATGCACACAGCGCCATTTAGCCCCAAATTAAGCAATTATATTTGCTTGTGTTATGGGTACTAAACAACTGATATACTACTTATATACCTTTTTTTTTTGTAAATATATATATTATAGATAAATTACACCCCGACACAGAACAGACAATCATGCTCATCACACAAAGGTTTGTTCTGTGTCTGGGTGTAACTTATCTATAATATGTATGTATTTACAAAAAAAAAAGGTATATAAGTAGTATATCAGTTGATTAAATAATGTTATCAACTTATCAACTTTAAATAATGTTACTTTTGTGAATTCACCCAAAGTGCAACAAGTCGAGTTTATCAGCAACATGGATGAGATTTCTGTGTGCGCGCGACAGAGATGCCTCTTAAATATAAAAATATTATAAATAAAGGTCTAAAATAGACACAAATGGAAAAGTCGCAATTATTTTTTCTATGGTGGTTAAGTTAAAAAGTTAATAAAAACATAAAATTTTGTTTTTTATTTTAACCCTAGTTTTGGCGTCAAATACACGACAATAATAGTAATGTTATAAGAATTTTTTTAGAACTCCCTTTGGTGTTGTAGGAAAAGAGATGCCAGGTGAAGAGTATGATGACAAGGGTCGGTACAGAGTGGACATCTTTAGCTGATATGATGACAGGGGGTCGGTACAGAGTGAACATCTTTAGCTGACATTATGATGACATGGGGTCGGTACAGAGTGGACTTCTTTAGCTGAAATGTTTACAGGGGTCGGTCCAGAGTGGACATCTTTAGCTGACATTACGATGACCGAGGGTCGGTACAGAGTAGACATCTTTAGCTGATATGATGATAGGGGGTCGGTACAGAGTAGACATCTTTAGCTGATATGATGATAGGGGGTCGGTACAGAGTAGACATCTTTAGCTGATATGATGATAGGGGGTCGGTACAAAGTAGACATCTTTAGTTGATATGGTTGATAACAGGGAGACCGATCCAGCGTGGTTGTCTTTGGCTGACAAGATGACGGTGGTACAGCGTGGATCTCGCAGTAGACTCTTTCGACTTGATAACGATGATGAACCCAACATCTTGGGATGGGCACCAGCCCATTTTTTTTTAGAAAGGCTTATGTCTCGTGCCGTACAGCCAGTAGTACCACGGTTTTGGGTTCGTAGAGTATATGTTACAAACCTGACAGTAGCGGGCCACAGCGGGAACATGCACACAGTGATGGTCCCGCACACGACGAGCACGCCGCACAGCCAGTAGTACCACGGCTTGGGGTCGTAGATCCACACGTACGCATCCACCGTGTCCAGGAACAACTGTTCCATGTGCATCTCTAAACGAATCTTGCGTTTCTTCTTCTCTTTTTCCTTGACGTCTTTTATGTCCTGTAAGCAAATGTTAAGAATTCGTTTCTACAAATTCAATCTACAAAGGTTGTAAACAGTAGGATCCAGGAATATTGGACACCAACTACCCTCGCTCAGACACACGAACGGCATGTCAAGGCATGTAAGTACAAACGTAGACACGGATCGGCAGTAGTCGTCGACGCGTCGACAAACAACTGACGACGCATAAAGGCGAAAATCCAATGATCTTGTAAAAAATGAACAAGATAAAGAAAAATTGTTATAATTAAGCAACATGTGCAATCCCATTAAAAACACACATTTTGCAGGTAATTTTGAGAGAATCATTTGCGAAAGTTTTCAAGTGTTTTGACATTACCAGATATCTTCTTTAGTCATTTCTGACCCTTTTTTAACGGAAAGAAGAAAACTACGACAAAAAACATTAATGTAGACTAAAGAACCAAATATTGTATAAGTTTTTGTTACTTAAGAATGATGTTTTCATTTTGCAAATCATTTTCTTGGTAATACGTTGATCCTATTAATATTATAAATGCGAAAGTTTGTGTGTGTGTTTGTTACCATTCAGCGCCTAAACGGCTGAACCGATTTTGATGAAAATTGTTATATAGATAGATTCGGTGCCGGAGACGGACATAGGTTATTTTTAACCCAAAAATCAGTTTGGTTTTTGAGGGAGACCAACGCAGCTAGTAATATTATAATTAAGTGAAATTTAAAACAGTCAAATGTGACCAAAGTCAAGAAATTTAGCTTATTTTAACTGTGTGCCGCTGTGGAATTTGTAGACTGCTGTCGACCAGTGTCGACGTCTATCGTTTATATCGTGCCGTTCGTGTGTAAGAACGCTTAGGCATCACGCACACTACGAGGTCACGACCACGGCCAACGAAATAGCATATAAATTTAAAATTTAAGAAACTTCCGACGTAGTTTATTTTATTCTACTAGTCAATCCCTTTCATTTGATAGGGAGATTTTTGGCGCCAGCCATCTTGGAGCGATTTTCATCAAACATAGCTCCGATTAATATACCTTTCAAACAAAAAAAAAAACAGTATCAAAATCGGTTCGTCCGTTCGGAAGCTACGATGCCACAGACACTTCGACCTCGTTGTTTATGCGTCGGGGTTTAAAAACTGATAAAGGATACGTTTACGAGTCTTACCTTTCCTTCGCAAGCACTAGCCTGACTTTTCTCTCCATCCTTTTCGTCTCCACTTTTACTCGACTTTTCTATATCTTTCTTCTTCTTTCCTTTTAATTCTTGCTCCGAAACAGGTACCTGTAATATTAGAAAAGCACGCCTTATTATTTTGTTTGGTGAAGTTACCTATTTGATTTTATATACATTTTTTATCTTTCTAGTGCCCGTTGTTAAATTGTATTTTAATAAATAATTAAAATACTAATAAAAAAAATCAAGAATAAATAATACTTATTCGGTTGAAAGTCAGGTTTAGTCAGTTTTGAGTTTTTATCTGGAAAAGGTGATTTCGTTCATAAATGAAAAATAATTTATTTACAAAAGGGCACTGTAAAAGTAATAGGACTCTGTGTCCAGCCAAAACACTAACAACTCCTACCCTATTTTATAGATAATATAAATTAATAATATTTTAACATATTATTATGTAGATATAATCATAGATCGTCATGTCACGGCCATGTTTTACGACCGAATGATTGAATGAACTATATTATCAACACGTGTTAGTCAATGTAATTACAATGCAACGTAATAAAAGCCTGTTTAACATTATTATCTATTTCTTATCAGTGAAACCGGTTGCGAAAGGTTGTTACGTACTCAATAATTAATCAAGTAAATTAGCTATAAAGTTTCGCTCGTTGAGTGAGAGCGCCAGCAGCCCAAATACCCTCTCGGTTCTGATCCTTTTCCCTTTTCCTTCCGCATTCCTTTCTCCGTCTGCGACAAGGATTTGGTTCTTTTCTAAGCATTACTACTTTCGTAATGCTTTGAAAACACATCCAAAAAAATATCGCTTTACTTGCTGCACAAGCTTATTCTACTTAGTAATAAGCTGCTGGCAGTTTAGTCCGTCATTTAGAAACAAGTGTAGCAGCTGTAAAGCTACAACAAATGTAATATAATAAAATAAATCTCATTATCTCCCTACACACGTATTTTTTTTTTTTTTATATTTAATCGGCTACATCCAGTTTCGACAACGTCTCGTTTCGTAAAACAAATCTTCTTTTTCTTTCGTTTCAATTTCTTCCTCTATATAGTTTTGGTCCAAAATTTGGCAACTACCAAAGCAGAGTTTGATGCAGTCAGTGGAATCCAGAAGTGGTGGCCACCATACCATAAGCCATCTTCTTCAAACTGCTGGTATGGTGGCCTCCACTACGGCGGCTGGGAATTAATGGGGTAGGGGGAGGGAATGAGGGAGGTGAGAAAAGAGGAAAGGGGGAAATAGGGCCTCCGGCGCTCTCACTCATCAAAGGAAACGCATTAGTACGGATACTACTACTCTTACGTCAATCTACTATGAGAGCAGTATTTCTCCGGTCGATCCGACCCATTTATGCTGAAACCAGCGTAGATCTACTACCATAAGTGCAAGTAGTGGGGCATAAAATACATAATAAAGTCACGTTTAGTAAACTTTTCACTTTTTTTTCCTTTGTCCAAATGGGTAGCCATATAATCAACAAATTACAAGAACTGATTAAATACTATTTAGAAAATAGATAACTGACCTTTTTAGCTCTGTGGAAGAGTTTGTGTAGTAGCATCTGATGTAGATAGTCTGTGACCTCGAGCCGCGTTGTGAAGATGGGGTTCTTGCCCGTCGCCCATTTTGATGTGAGCAGGGCATCCACTGCTTTGACGCCTGGAACACGTATAAAACCGGATGAATTACAAAATTTATTCGAAATTGATTCGTTTTTAAGTATGAACTCATCATAATTAAATAAATTGTAATTAATAGGCATCTTAGAAAATGCCAATATATCTATAGGTACTATTATATAAAGCGGAAGAGTTTGTTCGTTTGTTTAAACGCGTTAATCTCTGGAACTATCAGACGGATTTGAAAATTCTTTTTGCGTATGATAGCCCAGTTCTCGAGGAAGGTAGCATAGCAGTAAGCAAAGACGAGGGTGAAACCGCGCGGCGGAAGGCTAGTTATTAAATAAATTGTAATTGATAGGTCTTTTTTTTTTTTTTTTTTTTTTTATGTTATAGCCTACCAAAGTGACTCCACCCCGCCTGATGGTAAGCAGTCAGTGGAATCCAGAAGTGGCGGCTACTATACCAAAAGCCATCGTCATAAACTGCTGGTATGGTGGCCTCCACTATGACGGCTGGGAATGGGGTTAGGGGAAGGGAATGAGGGAGGTGAGGAAAGAGGAAAGGGGGGAAATTGGGCCTCCGGCGCTCTCACTCACCGATCGAAACGCAGTAGTACGGATACTACTACTCTTAAGTCGATCTTCTATGAGAGGGTAGTACTACCCCGGACGATCCGGCCCATTCATGCTGAAATCAGCGTGGATCTACTACCGTACGAGTCTTAGAAAATGTCAATATATTTTATATACCGGTTAATTTATTATTAATAGTGATCCTGTTTCAAATTAATATTTACATTACTAAATTTTCTGGACTTATTATCACCATAATAAATAGAATACCGTATCATCAAAAGTTTTTATAATATATGCGCATTTAAATTATAATAAAATCACACACCGAAGCTTATAATTTCTATAAAGTCAATATAGGTTGGCGCAGATACGCTAATAATACGAATTGTTGTATTTTTCAAACAAAGAAATGATTTATAAACATTAGGGCGATAACCTTTATTACAAGTGGGTCATACACAAATCAAAATGCTATGATGTTAGGAGTATGTTGATATTCAGGCAAGCACATCATTGTATAGTCGACCACGTATTTGCTTTGCCACTAGGAAAAAAAACTAAGTATTAAAATTGAAATTGAATACCACTCATTAGTTCAAGCAAAAATAGACATTATTGATTTGTGATATGCAAACGACATTTACTTTAAGGGTGGCAAAGCAATTTAATGGTCGACTATACAATTGATCGTTGTCCTTGGAAATTTAATTTAATAAATAAATAATACCATAGCAATCACACCACGCCATCTAGACCCGAACTAAGCATATATTAATCGCTTGTAATATGGGTTCTAGAATGCGGATAAACATACTTAAATCATTTTTATTGTAAAAATATACATATTATACATACAAACACCCAGATCAATGCAAATAGCCACGTTTATGCACACAAATATTTGTACTGGGCGGGAATCGAACCCGCGACCTCTGCGTGGCAGTCCATACACATTACCACGGAACCACAGAAGTTGTTGGTTGTTTAATGGTTAAACCACGTCTGGCAGCACGGTATTAGATGAAGTCTCAGTGCTACAAAAGGATAGAAGCATTAGAAAATGCAATTCCATGCTGCCAGATGTAGTTCAACCTTCAGAGAACAATTTCGTGCGGTCAGAGCCTACTTCTTCAGTAATTCAGACGGACAGATACTGTAAGCGATCATACATTTGATATTGAAAGAATCCTCATGGCATACGCATATTCGGTTTTTAGTCAAGTAGAGCGCATATATTTACAACCCAGATATAGTATAGCTTGTACCTATGGTTTTTTAATGTGATTAAAGTCACATTCCATAAAAAAGTTAGATTCAGAATTCAACGACGAGAGTGATAAATTTCATCTTGTTTTCTTCAGGTAAAATAAAAATTTCAAACAAAAATAATCTTTGAGATATTAACGTCAGCCATAAAAAAGGCTATCAATTCAAATGACCTACGCAAATACTTTTGTACATTTAAATTCTTTCAGTACTGTTTCATAAAACACCTTAGATGATGGAACACTCGTTTGCTCAAAAGGAAATGCAGTTTTGGAAGCCATCCAAATGTAAAACTAAAATATTTACATTTATTTTGGGACATTTTTGACTCGTTTATTTATGGCTAGTCTTTTTATATTGATAGTTTTATTTTTATGCCCGCGTTAATTACCCAAAAAGGATTGCCAAGGCTTGATCTATCTCGCTTGGCATGCTTTCTCGGTGACTGTAGTAAATTGTTAAAGTTATCGTGCGTGAGATGTTTGGTCTCATTGTTGTGTTATTTACGCGCTACTACGTCGCATCTATATAAAATAACACATCATTCTGTTTGAAAGATTTAGATACGTGTTTTGAAATGAATGACTAACCAGAATTTAAATGTTTATTACGAGAGATATTAGAACTTGGCTTTGTGGCGTAGTAAGAGTGAACTGATGTGCACTAGGGCCACTAGGTTACGATTTCGACAACCACATGTGACGAAACTCTGTGTAGGTAATACCTTATAGTAAAAGGAAGGAGATGAAGAATAAAGGAGTATTCAAAGGGCCTCGGGCACTCTTAATAATGCTAGACTAAACTGAGATTTAAGATTTTTCTGTGATATTATTCTTCCTTACCAGTGAAGTATTCCACATGGTGATTCAAGAACTTGGTCTTCTTGGTGGGTACGTTAGCTTTTAGCCATTTAGCTACCGAATACTCTTCGCTAGTTGGTTTCTCTGATTCGGTGGGTTCGCCGAACTCCTGAAAATTGAAGTTTACCTATATTAGATCTAATTACAATCGTAACAGTACCTACGTTTCCCCGGTGTTATAAAAAACCACACAAACAATTCTAACTAACAACGAACAACGTTAGACAGCCGTTGGGAAAACCAAAAAAAAAAAAAAAAATTAAAGACGTATCTGGCCAAACTTTAAAAAATAGAATAAGTAAACTAGTTTCACAGGAAAAATTGTCTGGCGTCGTAGTCTGTACAGTCAAGATTAGGTGAAATGTATGAAATTTAAGTGGTATTTTAACTACTAGTTTTCTATTCGGTATGGTAGAAATTTATCAGATTTCTAAAGGCAGTGTAACATTGGATTTAAATATAGGTTGGTATAGAATCTTTAATCGCTAGTTTCTCAGAGATTCTTATCAGCTAAATTGGGTTCGGTCGACTTTCGTTTACCTACTTCTTTTTCTACTTTAAATGACAGGGTTAATATGGGTCTACTTTTTATTCAATTTAAGTACATTATTGATAGGACATTATCGGTAAATTATTATTTCATTAAGTATTCATTTGCACATAATAGTAGATAGATATTTAATAATTAAGAATAGAACAGAACAGCAAATAAAAAAATATATTCTTATTTTATGTATTTTGCAGCAGCGATTTTTAATAAAAATCCACAGAACTAAATAAACCAGGTGCCAATTATATAAAGGTCATACTTAGCGCATGAAACATACGACCTATCCTAACTGGGTACTGAGCCTAACACAAAACTTTCGCTTTTACGTCCATCACGTTCATTGTTTTACGGAACACCTAACTGTACTCCTACCTTGGTCTCGCTTTGAGCATAGTAACCGTTTGTCATTTTAAAATTGACGCACTACCTGTTTCAGAAATAAATTCAATATATAAAAAAAAATAAAAAAAAAATAAAAAAAAAAGGATTATTATTATTATTATTAATATGGATTATTTTTGTTAAAAAAAAACAAGGTAGAATAGAAACAACTTAATCCAGATTTAAGCGAATCAGCAAAATGGATATCAGCAAATTGGGTACATCCATTTTGCTAATATATCGCTTAAAACTGTAGAACTTGTAAGATCTATCATGTATATTGCACTTAGAACGTTTTTAATACTAAGATAACAACAGTATCAGTGTCTAATAAAATTACAACAAGCTCGTTGCCAAAGAAATTTGTCGTCAGGCGAATATCCGAATTTTTTGTATTGGTTTCATAGTACCTACACCTGAAGATCACAAAAGTTTTGTCCTGTGAGGCAATCGTACTGAGTCACCATAACAAATATTCAAATAATTTTGTTTAGTAAGTCTAAGCATACCTACGACTTACTAAACAAAATGTTTTGTATCACAAAATATTTGCCTTTTGTTGGAATCGAATTCACGTTGTTCGACTTTGCCGGCAATGGCAGTTTACATTCGTTATCCAAAGTTCCAGATATGTTATTTACTATTTGATTCTGCACTATTAAACAAAATCTATTAATAATTACGATAAATTTGCCATATCATTCTAATAATGATCACGACTCACAACTTTTTGTCGTGTCTCGCACGTACATATTCACTCGGCCATTTAATGATTTGTTATGTATAATAAAACATGTAACAGCCAGTATATAAGAGAAAACACAAAAACGATAAGTACTTGGTTTTTCTTGGACTTTGGTCTTGACGTTTCAAATCGCTCTGTTATTCTTTGACCATCTCCATACGACGTTTGTATTCGTTTATTACTAATCATGAGAAAAAAAACGATATAAGTATCAATAGCCTTTGACTGTCAATGTATTAGAATAGATATATGATAATAATATTATAAATATCATGCTTTAAGGGACCATGTAAGGCCCACTACAGTTTTTATTCAAATTCAAATTTAATTGTTCCTTATAATTGCATAAGTACATTACGTGTTTACGAACCGAAACATCAAAAAGAAAACGTTAATTCTAGTTGAACTTTTAACTAGCGTCATTGACCGAACAGATAGCGATTGTTGCGAAAAATAACTCTTCCTAGTCATTAGTCGTCATTACCTCGTTACGTACACACGGCCATGGCTTTGACCTTGTTCATGAACTTGCACGTTTATTTAGAACATCTTAATGTTTAATAACAGGAATATACTAGTATAAAACGTCGCCAAGGTATGCGACGAACATTAATTTTGGACCACTTTCTTTCGAGGTCATTGACTTTTTTCTTTTGCCGCGACTGTTTGTCGAAAAAACGTCGTTGTTACCTAATAACCTAATTTGTCGTTTTTGTACCAATTATAAAAAAATGTGGTTTTTAAACTATGGTGAAGTTGCATCATCATCGCTGTCAAAACAAAAACAACACCGATAATTTTATAAAATCACTAATATTCACTTAAGAATTAACCGTTAAGCTTAAAAATGTCGCAAAATTTTCACTGGGACTTCAATCACTGTATTGCACAATAAATTAATTTATTACGTTAAATTGTATTAAATATATTTATTTACTTACGAAATCTCTCATTTTAGATTTAAAACACTACCTCACGTGAGCACACCATACAGTTTAGTGATAGTTGTGAGTAGTGGGTGAAAGTAGGACGTCTGACTATGGAACAAATTGATAGGAAACATAGCTTCTCGATAGCGAAAACACCACCGTCAATATTTTATGGAATAGTCTAGAAAATATATAATAATTTTATTATGTAAAATTGTTTCGCTTATGACGTTATATTTACAATAATAAAATACTAAGTACATAAAATATTTACAATAATAAAATACTAAGTACTACGGAAAGACTGAAGAATACTAAGTACGATTCTCAAGAGAAACTAAAGAATACTACAACTCCCAATTTTCAAGAGAATAAAGAATATAAATTTAATAGCTGTCTCAAAAAAACTGACTTATTCTTGAGATTGGTAGAGAAACTGCATGCATATTCAATTTAAAATTCATGACTAGTTTTCGAAATTTTTTATTGAATCCAAAAGAAAGGGATGGATCTATTAATCTAGAACAAAAACCGCATGATCAAAAATAATTGTTTTTTGCCAAAATATTGTAAGTGTCGGTATACAATGACCTGATTTATTGTATCTTTAGTATCCTTTGCGATAAAGAACCGGTATTCGAGGAAGTTTTCTTTGCAAAAAAGTATTGTCAACGTTGCGTTTATATTTTGCTTTGCATTTCTCATGCGGTTATTTTTTTTTTATACAATACAATCAGATAACAGGCGAGGCAAGCATAGCTCCTGAGGTTGTAAGCGTGAATAGGCTACGGTAATCGCTCAGTACCGTGCGGTCCGTGTGCTTTTATGTTTTCTTATTGGTATAATAAAAAAACGGCACCAGTGATTATTTTATATAATAATACTGTAGTACAGCCTGCAAGTTTTTGCAAATACATATAAAGGGACGGTAAGATTCGTCATTCGCCGACATATCATGGGTAATTATAAATAATAACGTAATTATAGTAATCATAATTAGTAACTATAATCAATTATAATTACGCATGATGTAATTGTAATTTTTCTTATGCCGTCTTTGTCTGACTTACAGAAAAAAAGAGGGCTAAGGCGATTAGTGGACATTACTTACGCTCAAAAAAATCAGAACTTTCTGCCTTGAGCAAGAGTGGTGATCAATGCCTTCAGGGCCAGTAGGCTAATAGCGGGCTGATATTATTACAAAGGAGATTTGCTTTCCAAAACTTTAAATAAGTAAACTTGTGCTTAATTAGTTGGGTTTCTACCACAGTGAGCCTTGAAGCTTAGTCCCAAATTCAAAGTGGATTAGACCGATTATAACAGAAACATAAATCAGATCTTTTCCAACAACACTAACTCATAACGACGTATATTTTGTCATTCTTTAACAAAAGCATTACACATAGCTTGCTTTGATGAATAGCATATGACTGATTGACAATCACAATAGTGTGACAAATGTTACGGATCAGTAGGTATGATTAAATTTGAGAAGGGCGGACGATACGAGATAGTTAAAAATTCAAATGCCCTGTTAGGGAAGAGCACAATTTTATAATATAATAATGATACAAATTTGAAGATATTAGCTTATATAATATTGCTATAAATACTCGCAAGTTGCTGGTTGCGGTGAATGACGCTGTTATGCTTTTTTTTGCCCGACTGCCGAAGTCAAGGAGGGTAATGTTTTTCGAGCGTATGTATGTATGTATGTCTATTTCTTTGGCATGTTCTATAGCCTAATGGCTTAATGGATTTTAACATAATGCGGTGTCATTAGATTCGTATTAATTGTAGGATTGACATAGAGTATATAAACAATGTAGCTTCGGCGTCGGTACGTAAAAAATGGGTTTCTTTCTTTTCACTTTGTTTTATGCAGATTTATAATTTTTTTAATATATTTTGCTTGTTGATTTGAAAGTTGTTACTAATAGCTAATATTGTTTCATCATATCGGCCCGCTATTATCCCACTGCAGGGAAAGGCCTCTTCTTAAACAGAGAAGGCATGAGCATTGATCGCCACGCTTGCTCAAGGCGGATTGGCGATTTCAGACTTCAGGTTTCCTCACGTTGTTTTCCTTCACCGTTTGTCAGAAATATCCACGTTAAACTTAAAAAGTAAAAATGATTTGAAAAGTCACATAGGTACTTGCCTGGATTCATCCACGACCTCCTATTTACGAAGCGGGGTCCATATCCACTCAGCCATTTCGACTTAGTAAATTTACTTTTGATTTAAATATTTGTTGAAAAACCGGAACTTTACGTACTGAATATATTCAGTCCATCTGGCAATGTGATTATGACAAATTCTTGTTTGCTAATGACAATTTGGTATGGTGGCCTTGTTACAACACTTGAAACAAGTTACAGTTTTATTGAATGTGCGACTCGTTTAACATTCTTCTAATGAATAGTATTTACTGATACGTAGGCATATGACTAAATTTTATGAAAAATCTTAAATAGGTTAGTTTAGTCGTTATAAAGCACCAAACTGAACATTGACGTCATTTGCCGGTATAACTAGGTCACAGAAAAGTTGAAATTTAAACAATGCAAATAAATTTGCTATTATTGAGTATCCGACACATTTATTTTGTAATAAATATTTTTAATTTATAGGTACGAACCGTACCTTTATCTTAAAATGGCATGAAAAGACGTAAATTATTTCTAGACGTTGTAGCACTAAAACATACACGTCATTTGCCTATAGTTACGTCAGTCACAAACGTCGGACTTTTCAGAATAATACATTGACCAAATTCTAAAGAAACAGCGAAATTGTTTATTTATATCGCAGATCTTCATCAAGTAGAAGCTTTAAAGCTTGTTTATCTACCGACTGAGAGCATTTTTAACGCATTTTTTTTTATAAGTATTATTAATGCTGATGATGGTTGAATTTGGACTTCGAGGACTATTTTTTCGTCAAAAGGGAAAAGACACAAAAGACTTTAACCATTTGTGTATTTTTTGTATTTTTGTTGTAATAAGTAAGTATTTTTTTTTAATTTTCACAAATTTTACGGCACAAATATATACTTCATAAGAAAAATTACAATTACATCATGCGTAATTATAATTGGTTATAGTTACTAATTATGATTACTATAATTACGTTATTATTTATAATTACCCATTATTGGTCGGCGAATGACGAATCTTACCATCCCTTTATATGTATTTGCAAAAACTTGCAGGCTGTACTACAGTATTATTAATCTGTTCTAAAATCCATTCTAGTCTTACGTCCAGCGAAAAGCGGCACTAAATCTGCATCAGACTTAAGTTTAATGATGCCGAGATACCGTTTGTTGAATGCGAGCATAACAGAAGTTTACATAACATTGTTATACTGTATTAAACTAAATATTAGATAAGAGAAATAGGTAAGTATGTCACTAGATATAAATAATAATAATAATACCAGCCTATTTACCGTCCCACAGCAGGGCAAAAGCTTCTTCTCATATAGAGAAGACATGAGCATAAATCACCACGCTTGCTCAAGGTGGATTGGCAAATTCAGACTTTTTTAAGTCCAAGACTCCTCACAATGTTTTCCTTCACCGTTAGTCAGAAATGCCCAAGACAAACTTAGAAAGTATGTCCCTTAACCACTAGATCATTTTAACTAGATATTACTATTAGATTATTACTGCCCTACAAAGGAAGAGCAGATAAAATAATAATATATAAAACATGCTAAAACTGCAAAAATGTAGAAGTAAGTACAACTACTGTGTATGAGGTAAGTTTGATTTCGTATGAGACAATGTCTGTCAATGTGTATGCAAATAATTATTCCTAGTCTGTGTGTGGTGTACTTTGTGTCTGTTAGTCAGTTCAAATGGCAGCCTGGCTGACAGTTCACTTATACCAGTATAACAAACACTCAGTTCTGATTACATATGTTACATATATGTTATGAACCAAATAAAATTAAAATTGTAGACTGCTGCTGCTTATAACATTACCACTAATATACTTTGTAATCTAATCATTTTGATATCATGTTCTGGACAATGAGGCAATGTTTTAATAGTTTTTGTTAACTTACCATAATATATGTAAGATCAAGTATGGATGTATACATAGAATGACATAGAAGTGTGGGTTGTTAATCAAGTTATATTTGGTATTATCATTACCCTCAAATTGGGAGTGGAGAAGGCAGGTTGCCATTTTCAGCACTTAGCAGGCAAGCATATCATACTAATATTATAAATGCAAAAGTTTATGTGTGTGTGTGTTTGTTAGCACTCAGCTCCTAAATGGCTGAACCGATTTTGATGAAAATTGGCATATAGATAGATTTGCTGCCGGTGATGGACATATGCTACTTATTGTTCCGAAAATTGCTTTGGATCCTGAGTTACACCAATTGCCGCACGTGCGAAGCCGCAGGGTGCAGCTAGTAATATTATATAATAGGGCTGTCTGCATTTAAAATAATTTCATTTTAAATGGAGATAGACTAATTATCTTTCGATTTGCAAATATAATCATTAACCAAGTTCCGTATTGTGGTAGAGTTTTGCATTATTTATGGGAAGGTGCTTAAATTAAAGTTTACACACAGATTAATAAATATATGCCGATGTTTTGTTAGAGTATACAGAATCCTTAGCAGAAACATCCTATTAATATTACAAATTATCTAAAGCAGAAGAGTTTGTTTGTTTGATTCAACACGCTAATCTCTGAAACTGTTTTATGTTAGATTTAAAAAATATTTTTGCATATGATAGCCCAGTTCTCAACGTAGGTTATAGGCTATGTAATATCACGCAACTGGCGACGGGAGCAGAGCAGTAAGCAAAGACGCGCGTAAAACCGTGTCGCAGAAAGGTAGTTAATATTATAAATGCGAATGTATGTGTGTATGCAGGTGTCCAAGGGAGACAAAACACATTTTAGGCGTGGGCGAAGCCTTGAAACGCAACTAGAACTAGTACATATATGTGCATAAGCCCAAATATTAAATAATTATTCATGTAATTAATCATTTCTTTGAGACACATAATGTTAATAATAGTTACAAACAGGTAATCAATACTAAGTACATCCCTTTAACTTTGAATTCTAACTAAAATTCTTTAAAATTATTTAAGTATCACATTGGCAAATAGAACACTACTATTACAAAGAACTAAAACATAAAATCATAGTTGCTACACTAACCCCCAAATACTGAAACATCGCTCAATTCTAAGTAGCACTTACATCTAATATAATTTTAATATGTGTTTAGTGACAAAACCCTAAGGTCTACATTAAAGTTGACTGACATTTTGAGTATTTGAACATAATACAAGTACTAATGAAGTATGTGGTGTGTGAAAATATTAAAAACTACAAAGTGATAATGTGGGAATAAAAGTGATCAAACCTTTTTTCGCTGTAAACAAAAAAAAAAACAATTTATTCAACTAATGCATGCAATGGTATGAGAATCAATTATGTAAGGTGAATTAATATGATTATGATATAACTTAGTACATCTTTGGATTGTTTATTATGCTGAAATTAAGTCTAAATAATAATAAAATGAGGAACCTTTAAGTCAGAAACCAATGAGGTGGCATTAAGATATCACCTGGCTATTTAATAAATAGGAGTATAAACAAAGGATTCCCAAAAATAGCTGTTCGTGCGCTCGCACAATGACGCTGAAAACTAAGAACTACGCATAAGCTGTACGTTGGTTTTCAGCCAACCGCTGACCCAAACAACATCGAAATGGATGCGTCATACGAAAAATACCACGTCGAACGCAATATCTCAGGTAAACTACCCATCACATGTTACAGGCTCCACGATATGAAACTAAGGATAACAGGAATGCACAAAAACAACGGAAAATCTTTAGCGAACGGGAAAATTCACACGCCGCATCGACAATATGGAAACAGACGTGAAAACAACAATGATAAAATCTAGTACTAACAAATTTACGGATCATTATCAATACATCTTACCTCTTTGCGCTTTTTAATTTTCCTTTTGTCTGCCATTATAATTTAATTTTGCCAACGTAGTCTGAAACTGGAAATCTAAAGCTTTTCTTGTTTCTCTGACGCTGACACTTTTTTGTTGACTGACAGGTCACCATATATTGAATGAATGACCGCTGAAGAATGAACAGTAATCAGATGATTGTAAATATGCCTCCACACAAGACTAACAACATTATTTTAAAAAGGCAACATTATTCTAAAAACGCTGATACCCATTTACAGTAATATCTGTCAATGTCAAGAACAGATGAGATTTGTGTTTGTTTCTTGTCGATTGAACGAGAATTTGAAGTGTTTCATCATTTTCAATGAAAATGTTCACAATCGATAATTTTGTTCATGATGTTTAGTCGCAGTGTTTAGTTAAGTAAGACTCGGTTAACTTGCGTACATGTTTAACGTACAGTCGTTTAAGGTATTCTAACCTTACGTGAACTCCAGTTTGTGGTCACCTTAAAGAATCAGTGTGTATTTATTTAAATTTTAGAATTTGTAATTAGTTAATTACACGGGTTATCTGCCGTATTGCAACTATAAAAAGATACTATATCTTTTTTACTAGGAATATCAATTGTAAAGTTTAAATAATACTTTGTTGTATTGATTTAAGTGATCACTAATCTTAAACGTAATCATTTCTTTCACGTAAAATAAGTTTCAAACAAGACGTCGAAATGGCTGAAGGACAGTTGAATGGGCATCATGTGCATGAAGGTAATGATTTATTAGCACTTGTGCCTCTAATTAATTAATGATATTATGTAGCATTAATTGCGGTTTGTTGTAAACTGTATTTAATAGCCAAGTAATTAATTTAGGTAGGTAAATAAAATTCTAATATTTGCAAGAATTAATACATACACAGAGTTCTTAAAATAAAGTCACCCACTCAAATTCTACTAATACATAAATAATGGTGTGCAAGTATTTGTTTTATTTTTGTAAAAAAGTCTTTGTTGATATTGTGGTCAAGTTTTACCTAAGGGAGTGCGCTAAGGTACACAAAACACATTTTATATATATAATAATAATAACTAGCTGTTGCCAGCAGCTTTGCCGCATAGATATGAATCTCACTATTATTACTGAGATTCATATCTATGTGGCAAAGTATAATATGAACACACACACTAATTTTATAAATTATAACTTTACTGTGTAATGTACTATGTACTTATATACATCATAATGTATGAGCTATATTATTGTGAAGTTTCTTTCATAATAATTCAGTAGTCTTTGCATGGAAGAGTAACAAACATTCATCTATTCATCCGTACAAACTTTAGTTTTCGGACTTTCTTCCCCTAAGAACTGTCCAAATCATCCCACTATCACTGTCACAGAGTACAAGCTTTGTACATTATTGAACTAGTCCTCCCACAAGCACTGTACATCAGTGGCGAAGGGTCCATATAACCCGATTCCTATCGGCTTCCTTTTGAGATAAATCACAAAGATATAATATCTATTATAGTGTAGAAATAAACCATACGTCGTGCTTCAAGGTAAGCAATTTTTGCGCCGGCTTCCCTCTTACAAAACGTTACTCTTCGCCACTGCTGTACATATATTTGTAACACCACACTTAGTGTTTTTTGCAATCATAACTTGAAGTTTAAATTGTTTGAATGGCACTCCTTTTAAACAATTTTTGAATTCTGACCATTCATGGATTTTAAAAAGTTAATATTTAGTTGCACTTATTTAAATTATATGGTTTTGGCTAGTATAATTCATGCAGCTTATATAAAAATTATAAACTTTAAGAAAAAGATGAAAAGAAAGAAAACTTTTATTGTGAAAAAATATACCTACATAGTGGTACAGAATTAAAAAATATATATATAAAAAACTAAATTACTAATCTTAACTTAAAAACCATAATGATATATTAACATACCTACTGATTAAACAAATAGGTACTTTAAGTTATGAATAGGGGAGAAGGGGCAGCTTTGAACATATTTTATATTTTATTTCATAATTCCTAAATTTCTGTAATTTACTTTATTTTTCTTACTTAATGGTATTCAGGGTCATTAGGCATCTAAATAATAATGACTCTTTTAATAGTTCATAAAGGAATAATGATATATTTACATTTTTTTGGAGGCATATTTTAATAAAACAATTTGTACATTTTTTTACATTTATTTGGAAAATAATAAAAAATAAACACTTGAGCTTCAAAAGTATCGTTTTATATCGAAATTGAAAAAATAATCTATAAGACAAAAATTTTAATCACTTAATACAAAAGCTTACAAACAAAACTTTAAGGTGGAGATCAAAGTAAATATTAAAGAAAATTAATTAAACTAAACAAAATATAACAAAGGTGCCTATCAAAATATAATAAAAAAACAGTATTATGTAACTGTAAGAAAAGTAAGACCCTCATTATACCTTTGAAATAATTCAAATCTGCTCCAACAAGTTTGTTCAAATCTGCCCCAGAAAGGGATTTTCAAGATAAACTTATATTCTATAAAGGAATTCACTTCTATGTTCTTATTGAATATTTATTGAAACTATTTTATATATGAAATAAAAGAAAAATAACGATATTTTTAAAATACGATCAGGAAAACCTTAGGCGCAAAATAAAAAGTATACACAACTGACCACTAAAAACAAATAAACTGTTTTACTGAGAACTCATCTATCAGAACTTGAAAATAACAAGTGACAGGCATGTGCATCAGTGATTTCAAAACAAAATCACGGTTTTTACGAATGTAGCCTAAAATAATGAAGTTTAAATTAATTTGTTTTAAGCTGGCCCTGTTCAAAGCTGTCCCCCTCTCCCCTACAATAAATTCACAGAGCATAACAAAAATGTATATTCTAATACTAATATGTTATGTTGTTTAACTTTAGTTATTAAAGCTAAATAATAGCCTTTACGCAAATAACAAAAACAGTGTTACGAGAATTGTTTTTTGTGGTTTTGACTTCGTGAAGATTATACCTAACTTTATAAATTAGGTACCGCAACTTTTAAAACATTACATATTTATATTTGTAAATATTAAATGTAGTCCTAGTTCCTTAGGGTAGTGCCTAGTAAAAATAATTATAATTACCCAATAACTACTCAGTGCTAGTCTCAAAGTACGTATGTAACCTCTTAATTTACGACGAATTGACTAGACTAACGTGTATGCATGCATATAGACGCGATCGCAACTTGAACCAAAAATCTTTCTGTGCAGTGTCTGTTCACTGCACAGAAAGATTAGCATTCACCCAGATTCCCAATATTATTATTTGTAAAATCAGTTTAATTAGGTATTATAACAATACTGGACCTAGTTTTAAATTACTGAAATTAATAATCATATCAGTAGTTTATCATGATTAAAATTATGATCGTCATTAAAATAAATAAAAAAAAATATTTACTTAGGTACTTACCTAGCTCTTTTACCTATTTTTCGAAAGATATCTGCTTAGGTACTTAAAATTTTCTTTAATATACCAGCCTGTTTATTGTCTCACTGCAGGGCACCTCGACCTTCGAGGCGATCGAAGACCTCTTCTCATATAGAGAAGGTATGAGCATTAATCACCACACTTGCTCAAGGCAGATTCGCAACTTTGCTCAGGATGTATTCCTTCACCGTCAGTCAGAAATGTCCAAGATAAACTTAGAAAACCATATGATTTGAAAAATCACACTGGTACTTGCCCGGTTTCGAACCTCGGGTTTACGAATCGGGAGCCTTAACCACTGGGCCATTTTGATTTTTATAAATTTTCGTTAGTTATGCTTTAACTACTAACCTTTCTAAAATGCTTAAAAACTTCTGCATATCAAATATTGCTGCAAAATAATGTGTAATTTGCATTTATGAAATTTACATACTTACTAGGCAAATTTTTCTAAATTTGCAAAATATGAGTACTTATCCAGAACATGGGTAGAACATAATAAATATTTTTTTTACCTCTTCTCTGTTGCTGCAAAATTAAAAAAAAATAAAAATATTTTAGCTATATTTGTATAATAAATAACTAATAAATAAGTAATAAAATTAGGAAACAACTAAATAAAGTAAGATTAAGCTAGTAGACTTTCACATCACGGTCTAGATATTTTATTTCACTTGTGCAATCAAGAACATAAACTGCAACGAAGTACTTAAAATATTCATACCGGTATGCGGTATATAAATTAGATAGCACATCCTTTTTCTTTAGCAAGAATTATAGTAAATATAGTATCGTATCTATCTTTCTTCTCATACAATATCGATTGAATTCTGAGTATCTTCTGTCTCTTTCTCCGCTATTTTTTTCTGTAGGTACCACGTAACGCATTTTGATACAGTTTTTACTACCGTTTAGAGAATATCTGCCGAAAGTTTATAGTAGAGAAAAACCGAGAATATTGAAATCATTTTCCTAAGGTCCACTCCACATACAACAAGCTTCTTTGTATTTTTTTAACCACTTCTCGGTTTTGATAGTGAGCATATACGTATGTACAAAGAATGTACAAATAATAGCCTTGGTTTATACTGTTGCACGCAACCCCACGCTCTTGATTTATATTGTGATAGTACCTACCAAGTCGCTTAGTAAACACAAATTCAAATCCGGGCAAGTACCAAAGTTTTCAAATCGTATATGTACTTTCTGAGTTTATCTTTACATTACCTTACTGACTGAAGGTGAAGGAAAACATCGCGAGGAAACCTGAACTTCTGTGGAAGTCTGAAATTGCCAATCCGCCTTGAGCAAGTGTGGCGAATTGGCGATCAATGCTCATACCTTTTCTGTATGAGAAGAGGCCTTTGCCTGCAGTGGGACAGTGATAAAATGAAGTACCAAGTCTCAGCGACGCTGTAGAAAAGGAGGTGTTCCGTTTGACTGTCTACTTTTAGACCAACAAGTCCGACACCCTTGCTGCCTCGCTCTCCGCGAGGTAAAAATAACGCACCTTCAGAAAATACGTAAGACGATCTCTTTGGTAATCATCTTAAGGTGACTGTTATAAGGTCAACGATAGTTATCTCGTATGACATTATTCAATTGTTAAGTAGGTACCTACAAATGTTGTCCGACTTTGAATGCTGTGTTGCGTAGGTTCTGTTTGTTTTTATTTTACATGATTTGCAAATTTATAAAACGGCTGATAACTGCTGTGAACAAAATATTATAAAGATCGGAAATTCCAGTACATTTACCTAAACTTCGAGAAAGGACATAACATAGAGTGGACAATACCACCCCTCAAACACCGACTTGCCGGTTTGAATACCGGGCTTTAAAAATCATAAATATGAGTATGAGCTATGTGTGTTTTACAAAATATTTATTTATTTATTTTCAGTACCCACGAATACACATTTTTACTAAAAAGATAAACATAGTATCCATTCTTGTCTTGTCTTCTTGTCCCTTTTTTTTGGCAACAGAGCCGACGATTTGTGTCAGCTATTTCTGCTAGCGTCAAGTGTAGAATAATATTCTTGTTGATGATAATAATGGTATATTACAATGATAAAATAGAAAAAAATGTGGATGAAATTAAATGACATCCATCTTCCGTGAAAACAAAAGATAAAATAAAATAAATATATTATTATATTTTATGTAGCAGTTTTTATATATATTAGATTAAATCATTTAGCAGTTGTCTAAGAAATTTTCTAAGGCTAAGTTGCAATAGTTCGACTGGAATAAATAGAGAACTAAAGAATTAGATTTTTCTAGATACTTCTAGCTAGCTGCAATCCTACTAAAAAAGCGATGTATAAGAAACATGCCACAGCCATCAGTGACCCTGACAATATGAAACAATTTAAAAATCTATAAGAAAAGGATGCTTGGATCACTGACAGAACTACCTTTAACAACAAAAAACCGCAGTTAGAAATCTAAGTATATTTTCTTATGAGGCAAAGTCCCAAAATCGCAAATCATCGCTGTTTAAATTGCACAATAGATAGAACACGGATATTACAAACATACGATTACTTTATTGATTTTGTTATCTATATAGTTCTCATATCTACAAATTACATGCTTGCCTACCATTTTTTCACGGATCAAAGGTTCACGTATATTTATTACACTTATCATAAAACACGTCTGACTAAAGTCCACTCAGTTATTATCGCTCTACGCATCGCGTGATAATTTCTAACATTAGTCATTATTATGCAGGACTTTGGACTTGCCAAATACAGATTCGTCGTTTACGTTAGAAAATTATTATTTGTGTCGGATACGAACCTAAATTTATAAAATCATAATCATGACGATCTACGAGGTAAATATTGATAGGGAAATTGGAATTTAAGTTTACAATTATTAATCCGCTTTTAGTAAGCTTAGTGATTAGGTAATGCTTCTATGGTTGTGCTTTCTCTGTTTGAAAGACATAGTAAGCTATTATGCTTATTTTCCAAATATATAAGGTATCACATTTATATACTGACATAGTTATTCACTGTACTCGACTAGATATGGAGTGACGACATCAATAATAATCATAATATCATAACAACTACACACAACGCCATTTAGACCCAAAGTAAGCATATAATTATTATAGCTTGTGTTATGGGTTCTAGAGTGCAGATACACATACTTAAATACATTTTTTTGTGAATGCATACATATTATACATAAAAACCCACCCAGACCAATGCAAATAGACGTGTTTATGCACACAAACATTTGCACTGAGCGGGAATCGAACCCGCGACCTTTGCGTGGCAGTCCGTACACAGTTCCACCGAACCACAGAGGCAGTCAATTAACTCGTCGGTCTCGACTCAACCGTCATGATATCACACTCAGTAGAATAAGGACGCAAGTTAAGAAATACCAATAAATATGCAATATTGATTTATAACGATCGTTACAATTTTTAACAGTTTTTCGACTTCCGTCTTTGTTCCACTAATACGACATTTTTGCAATTTACTGCACTTTGCATACATCAGTACTGTGTTACTAGTTAGTGTACATATACCTACGTAACAACGACGTTTCTTACACAGCCGTTGCAGCATAATTATGGCACTACGTAAGGGTGTGCAATGCGCATTCATTGCGTAAACTGGTAGAAATACCTACCTATGGAATGTTGATTAATCCATCAATGCGATTGCTACTGGACATTGTTTTCTCAATACTCAGATTTTGCACTCAATTTTGACAGGTAGCAGTGTTCAATTTTGACAGGCATTGACATCTTGCCACCATACAGAAAATTAGCTACCCGTGTTACGCTACCTTTGCTTTTTAGGATATGATTGGATGGAGGATTGCGATATCTATGAATAATCTCTCTGACGCTTCCAAAGTCTAAGCGGAGGACGCGGTGATTCTGCTCATTAGTATGAATAATATATTTATCAATAAAAAATCTTTATCCTTAAATGACGTTCATGGAAACTGTCAAAAATTAAAAATTACATCACGCTATTTGTAACTCTACTAATTAGCATAATATAGAATTTATTAATTATCTACCTAAGTATCGTTTTTTACGTCTTTTTTTTTCCGAGATTGTGAAACAAATAGAAAATCAAATAGAACGTTTGAACAATTAAAAAAGCAATTTGCTGACTCAGCGCTAAAGAAGAGCAAACGAGAGAAATGCTGTGGCAAATGTTTGATTCATTTCGTTATTAATAAAGATAGAAAAACGTAATTCAAAAGTTTCGCTTTTGCACCTGCAGTTATTTTAAATTTAAATAGGTCGATTCGCGAGTGATCAAAGGACACTAAAGAGTCGTCTATAAACAACCAGGTGATATCACCCAGGTGATCAAAGTGGAGTGGACCGTTTTTGTGACTTATTTGGTTTGTATTGGAGTAAATATACCTATACGATCATTGAAATAAAAGTTATTTTACAATATTCTTCAGGACGATTTTACATTGCTACAGAGGAATAATACGAGTATAATATTAACTTTATTTGCTAATTGTCCGTAGATAAATTTACAAAAATTTTTAATGGAAACTGTCAAAAATTAAAAATTACATCACGCTATTTGTAACTCTACTAATTAGCATAATATAGAATTTATTAATTACCTACCTAAGTATCGTTTTTTAAGTCTTTTTTGCTCCGAGATTGTGAAACAATATGCATTGTTTAGATAAGTATTTGGTTGCGTGGTTCGACGCACATACTTGTGCAAAATGGTAAAATGCATAATTTTCTATCCAGTTATATATTTAAAAATACTGTAACTGTATGATACTGTAAGTAGATTTAGTAGTAGCACTTAAGTATTTTGTTTGTAAGTACATTATTTTATATATTACTCAAGTGTAATGAAATGTATAATTTAATCGCAGTTCAGCTTTATTTGCATAGTTTAGGAGCGGTAAAGTGTGTTATTAGTGCTCACGATACTACGAGCATGCGACTCGTATATCTTTTAAACATTATCATTTATCACACGGAAGGAATAATTTGATAAAGCTGGCATGATCATGACGTGGCAGATAATGCTCATATAAATATGGATTTCTATAGGGTTATGTATGACATATAACCTATTTCTTGAAAAGGAACAATGTCGTGTGTCGTCGCATGTCGTATGTCAGCAACGCGCAAGTGGGTGTAGCCAGTTACTGTAGTAACTGCTTACCATCAAAGGAGTCACATTTTGTTATTCACCTTAGCCGCATAAATAAATATCGCATGTTGCAAGGAATATATAAGTATGCAATAGGTACAGATATTATATAAAGTACACCGGATACATATATTATTCGGGCAGCAATTTATTATTTGTTTCGTTTGACCGGCCTATGCATGACCGTGACGTTTCAGATTATATTAGGTTAGATACCTACCAATTAGGTATGCATAGGTATATTTGATATTATGATTATTTATTTTAGCGTAAAACATTAATTCTTTTCTCAAGGCCGATCCATACTTGAAAGATTTACAAAAATGCAGTTACAAATACTTAGGATACGGGTGCAATAAATATGAATGTTAGGACGACACGTAAGACTGAATTGCAACTTTTCTACAGTGAAAACTAAAGGGTGTCGAACCAGACGGCCCAATTGATTGTAGAATATTGTAAAACAATAGAGTTAGTTTTTTTAAGTAATTAAGTATGCAAAATAAAATCTTTTTATTTGATTGTTTTAAAGTACCTATGTAATGTCTACATTTCTATCTTATTAAATTTTTACGTAAGTTTAATATACTGAAATATTAAATATAATTTTCATACATCTTATCATATTGTATTAGTAATGTAGGTATGTAAATAGTAGTATTATGCACAGACATAAATTTTACAGTGGAAAAGCGGCGTAAGACGTAATATGCCGTTTCAAAATTGTATGTCTTGTGCTTATCAGCACAAAGTTTAAAATCGCAATCACATCCTAAATAATTGAACCTGACAGTTACAAATGACATGACTTGTAATTCAGTTTTTATATGTAGGAAGCAGACACAATTAGAATTTATGCCAAAGACTAGCTTCTGAAAACAAAAAATAATCGTGTCTAAGTAATTTACACATACTCACGTAGAAACTATTACATGAATCCTAGGTTACCTGTACGTACATACTACCATAAGTATAAAACACACTG
Organism: Parascotia fuliginaria; assembly: GCA_963082885.1. Taxonomy (NCBI): domain Eukaryota; kingdom Metazoa; phylum Arthropoda; class Insecta; order Lepidoptera; family Erebidae; genus Parascotia; species Parascotia fuliginaria. The sequence goes on along the minus strand of OY720183.1, from coordinate 4,263,459 downwards.
CGATCTCCGACCCACCCGCTATTTATAGTGACTTAAAAACACGGCCCTCTTCCCCTGTATCCTTTTTTTTTGGCGATATTATTTATCGTTTGATGTGAATCCTAAAATAAATGCCTTGTCACTCACCGTGTAGGTACTTTTATTACAGTAATTTTTATTATAGTGAAACTGTGTGTATCAAATTTAAAAGTATTTTAACATTATATTTATGTTTCTATTCCAGTGTTGCCGCCAGGCTACAAGGTAGAAGAAATAGAAATACCTGTTCCGTGGGGCCACGTTGCGGGCAGATGGTGGGGCCCTAGGGACAAACAGCCAATTATTGCGATCCATGGCTGGCAAGACAATGCAGGCACTTGGGACAATCTCATTCCACTCCTCCCTGTCACCACCTCCGTACTATGCATAGACTTGCCAGGACATGGACTTTCAACATACTATCCCAGTGGAATGCTGTATTATGTGTTCTGGGACGCGCTTATCTTGGTAAGGAGAATTGTCAAGCACTTTAAATGGAGTAACATCACTCTAATGGGACACTCTCTCGGCGGTGCTATAAGCTTTATGTATGCAGCTTCCTACCCTGATGAAATTGAAAAAATTATTTGCATCGACATCGCGAGTCCAGCTGTTAGAGAACCATCCGTCATGGTTGAGTCAACCGGACGTTGCGTCGATAAGATTTTGGAATATGATAACTTGCCAGAAAGTAAGGTTCCATGCTACGAATATGAGGAAATGATTGACATAGTCTGCGACGCGTACAAAGGTTCCATATCAAGGGAAAATTGTAGGATTTTAATGAAGAGAGGAATGTCTCCTACTCCAGCACATATGAAGAAACAAGGTTATTTCTTTAGGAGGGATCCGAAATTAAAGGTTTCTGGACTAGCAATGATGTCAATAGAAACAGCTTTGGAATACGCGAGTAAAGTTAAGTGTAAGGTGCTGAATATCAGGGCATTGCCTGGCCAAAAGTGGGAGAAATTTGAATATTATATGCAAGTTATACAAAAGATGAAGAGTACGGCTGATGTTCAATACATGGAGGTGGAAGGGACGCACCATGTCCACCTAGAAGCGCCGGAGAACGTCGCGAAGATTATTGAAGATTTCTTAGAAGAATATTAGATGTAGTAGCTTAATTGGTGATGTGATAATTTGTTGTGATGAGTTTCTTAACTGCACTGCTAACGCGCACAGTTTTTGAACTGTTAGTTATTTAGTTTAGTATGATTAGTACCTAAGTATTTTAATTTCTTCCGTTTGCATATTTATAGTGTGAAACACGGTTAGATGGTAATTATATAAATTAACATTGCTGTAGTATTTACGTAAACATTCGGTAGACCATACCTGTTAGAGGTACTGTTTAGAACAAAAAACCGACAACGAGAGTTGCAAAATCGACTTAAACGTTTTAATGATAAATTAGTATGAAACTGTTTGGGGTAGTGTAACAGTAATTAATTTATGCTTAGCCTACTAATTATAGCAATATTAGTTAATTATAGTTTATTAGCAATAATTAAGACTAATTTTAAATTTGAAGTAGAACATTAAAACGGTTGTAGGTACTAAGTTTAGAGGGTATAGTAGGTACCTTTACTTCACTAGCGCAATCAGTTTTATCGAATGATAGTAGTATAAACCAACATCTCAACACACACAAGAGGGCAGTAACAGCCGCATAATACCTAATTAATAGGAATGACGTCATTGTAATTGCCAATTAGCCTGCACAGCATGGCATAATGACAAAAGCCCCAAATGTAAATTAGGGAAGGCTTTGAACCTTTGTAATATTAAAATATAAGATGATACTTTTTCGTAATTGCGATTATTCAGTAGCAAACTTTAAAAAACTAGAATAACTAGTTGTATGGTTGTTACATGAATACTTACGCGTAAATATAAACGAACGTGTAAGTAGGTATATGGCCACAAGGCCATAGTTCGTAGAATGGAGACATGACAAGCTCTTTCACTTACTAAAAGAGTTCTAAAAATAAATTTGAATGTTTTTGTTATGTATTCTGTAGGTATGCCATTTTGCAAAGGTGTCCAAACAGCGTACGAAGCAGCGCGCGGCATTTGTGTCTTTTGTGTCCTACAAACTAGGTCTAGTTAGCGAGCGATATTTCGTAAACTCTTCGTATTTCGTCTTATGCCTCTTTATTACCATAAAGTTCAAAATTAACAAATAACGTTTTATCATTTTATGTCAGTCTTCCACTAAATGTGCGATTTGTACTTCCACTAAATGTGAGTATTGGCCAATCACAGCATTTCCACTGATGTGGAGTAGAGATTTCAAACACTGTGATAGGCCAGTGGAAACACATTCTTAGCGAGGCACATCGCGCGCGGCAATCTACACACGTTTGCCGCACTGCTGCTGTTTGAACATGACGTACCTACAACATCTCTATAATAATTGCTTTGAAAATAAATATCATTACGTAATCATTACAAATGATCTTGTGTGTTAACTAACGCAAAATGCTAATTATATTTAAAATTGTATTTAGTTTAACGAATATTATGCCTTTTCAAAAAATTGTTAGGTAATATAGCTGAAGGTTATTTAAAATACAAATACACGTAGTAAGTAGATATGTGTATTTAGTTATTTTTCTTATTAGGACAAAAAATTGTATTCCAAATTGGTTTCTAATTTCTTTCATAGAAGTTGCAAAAATAATGTAGGTATGGATGTTGCTTTACGTTCGGATAAACAAATTTCAGTAAAATGTTTAAACATAGAGACAACTAATTAATGTTTCAATGTTTATTTTACTTTTTCCTTTTAAGCATAGTTACATTTGTAATGTATAATTAATTTATTAATTTGTGCTAACAATCTATGTAAAATTATTCATTTAGGTATTGGTTTGTTGACAGTGTGACCGAATTACAATAATGATGATTAGAGGATCCTAGTGAAACAGGGGTTATAAAATGTACTTATACCTACAGTGCGCGTACACGAAGCGCCCACATGTATTAACTGTAGTGTGACCATTTATTTCTTATGAAACATCAGGACACGGCGCCTGCTGGAAAAAAAAACTACTTACTTATGGCACTTAGCTACAGTATACTGCCATTCCTTTTGTCTTGTGTGATATAATATAATAACAAAAAAGTTCACGCACCCTTAGCTGCTCGTTTCGATTTCTTATGTCAAAGGACATTCGCTGTAATTTATTTTATATTTCGTTGACGTTCGTTACAGCTTGAAAATGGGACAGTCCCGCACAAATAGTGATTGCAATCCAGCGGCGTTTTCAATCCAGCGGAATTTTTGCTGGATTGACCTGAATCCAGCTGGATCCAGCGCGGATCCAGCAAAACGTGGAACGAAAATAAAAAGACGACATTTTTAAGACTTTTTTTATTAATTTGTACTTCTTACGATAATCTTTGAAATCTTCCACTCATTTGGTGATATCTTATATTAATTTGCTTTGGTTTTTTAATAATTTGAGATCAAAATAATCAACATAAAATTAAATAACAAACATATAACCTTATATTCATATAACATTTAAGATAATGTTTCTAAGTAAGCACTATCTTATTAATTACGCTTATGTTTAATGATAGGAGGACGGCTAATCAGTAGCAATCAGTCTCACAAATTCTCTTAAAATTAACTTATATAACATTCTTTTAAAAAAGGACCGTAACAATAACACTATTTTAATTTTCAATAGTATTTTTGTATCAAACAAAAAAAGCTTTGAAATAATCTTCTCTCCGCTCGTTAATCCTTAATAATTAAGCAGTTTAAAGTCTGACGATAAGAGACTACTTCTTTTTTTGAATTCTCTGAAAGTAAGACCTTAGAAAACAAATTTTATCTATAGTCTTATCTCCCAACCTGCTTCGCACAGAACTGCATATGTAGCCGGCTGCTGAGAATGCCCTTTCGCTCTCTACACTGGTCGGTTTTAAGGTCATTAAATACTCATAAACCATTGATAAATGTTCACCTTCGCTCTCATAAACGCTCATTTCTTTTTTCAGGATCTTTTCGTAATCTAATTGACCACTTGGCTTTTGTTTATTAAAGTTCTCCTTCTCTCTTTTAAGTTCTATCTCAAGCTCTAGCTCTAAAGTCATTTTAACGGGTTCTGCGTCATCATCTACACGATCTTCTTCTATCTCCTCGGTATCTTCTTGCACCGGCTCTACAATATATTGTTTATTTACTCGTTTTAACAATGTTTTTATCTCCTGCCGCATCGCATTCTTTTTTGGCAATAGAAAATAGCCAGGTTTTTTTACTGCTTCTTCATACTTTTTTGGATTTTTCAAGTACACTAACGTACCAGTAACTTCGGAGAGGCGTCGTTCTGCGATTCTGTTGCGTAGTGCTTCAGCTAGCTCGGCGCTTAGGGAAGTGCCCTGGTTATTTAGCTTGTCTAAGACAAATTTCAGGGTTGTGTCGGCAGTTATCAATGTGGACTCTCTTCTGCAAAGAGCTTCTACAGCCAGTTTCAACGGTTGTAGACTGACAATCAACTCATTGATTATTGACCATTCATCGCCGGAAAATTTTATTTCAGAACCGACGTCGATCAATGCTTTATCGATGCAAACTTTTAGGTTGTAGAAACGTTCCAGCATACTGAGCAAACTGTTCCATCTCGTGCGGCAATCAAGAATCAGACTTAGTTCTTTACCTTTATCTTCCTTAACATATTTTTGCAAAAATAAATCATCATTGGTGGGTGATTTTTTGAAAATTTTTACAACTTTGCGTACTTTCATGAGCAGTGCGCTGTATCGTGGAATTAATTCACCAGAGTCCACTAATGTTCGTTCTACTGTAACTGCCAAGCCATCGTTCATCTCTGTCTCTAAGTCTTCATCCTCTTCGCATTCATCACTTTCATCTGTTGCGGCTTGTTCTACTTCCTTATGAGGTTTCTTATTGTATAGCACGTCCACCACAGCCAACTGGATACCATGAGCGTAGCATAATTGTTGATAACAAGGCATAAGTTTTCCAACTTTTAGAAAAAAAAAACTTTTAAAATATTCAGCCTTTCCGACACTAATTCAATGCAGTGTTCGGCAGTGCAGGAGCCATGAATTCTTATCAACCCTAAATTGAAATGTTTATCATCATGGTGCAAGTTGAGATTTATGTATCTATGATTTTTTTGGGAGCTCCCCTCGTCAAAACTCAAAGAGAATCTTTGTCCTTTTTGCTTTAATTTAGTGAATTCTTTAATGAAATCAGCTTGAATATTCTCTGCATATCTGTAAATGATCGCTCTGATGGTATTTGGAGAAGTCGGCAATTGAAATCCTGATTTTGCGAATAATAATCTCAAGTCGGATGATGTACAAAATGTACTTAGACTAAAGCCATCTTTACACACCATCCTAGTGACCAAACTCTCCATAGAATTTTCCTTTTCAAAGTAGAAATCAATAGTCTTCTTGGTCTTCTTGCTCGGAACTACTTCCTGATAATCTTCATTTTTTGAAGTAGTTGCTATAGCATCAGTGGAAGCTTGTGAATCTGCATTATCCAAATCTTTGTTGGGTGAACTAGCTTTGTTGCCACTGACATTACTTATGACACTGATACAGTGTACTTTTTGTAAATGACCTTTTAACCCTGTAGTGGAGCGGTTGCTAATAAGCAATGTTTTTAGGCATAGCGAGCACTTGGCACTTCGACTATCCAACTTTACGAAAAAGTCCCACAAACTTTTTTTACCGTCGCTAGAATTCTTGGTCGACATTTTAAACTGTCCGAAAAACTGCGTTAAATCTGTAATGAAGAAAAGATCGGTGAAGTATAAGATAAGTATAAGTATGCCTAAAGATAAATAAATACAACTATCGCGATGCAATAACTTAACAAAACCAATAAGGTAATATTTTATTTAAACTGTCGCGATTACTATTACACATTTTGTAGGTATTTCGGGTTTCAAATTGCGTTCAAACTTCCTTTTGTTTATTTCCAATATTTTGGCGCTATTGCAAGCACCGCACCGTGGTTACGGGAGGACTAATAGTTTGAACGCGTTTTTGAACTGGAAAAACCTATAAAAACCTATCTTTATACACATGGCACAGCTTTTTTCCAATCAAAATTGCGCATTTTAGCAATCTTGTTTAATAGCAACAATACTCACACACATACACACACACACAAAGTTCTAAATAACTAAATAGTCCATTGTAGGATATGTACCTACTTCCTGCAATTAAAGGTAGGTAATAAAATAAGATCGGTTTAAATAAGAAAACAAAAACAAAAAGATTTCGCGATGTGTTGACGAACCTCACCAAACGTGTCTTCCTTTTCCTTCTTCGAGAAAGTAAGAGACATGAATCAAATCAACATTAATACTAAAATTAAAAATAAACATTTTACTTTACTTACCATTCAGTCTCTCAAACAACAACCAACACGCACTTCATATGCACTTTAGTGACACAAAGACACTTTCTATCGAGACGAGAGCAGTTATTTAACTCATCAACTGTCTTTGATTTATAAAATAAACAAACATAAGCGGTACAGTTGGTAAGGGGGAAAGAGGGCGGGCGGCGTTGCCTTTCATGCGGCACGTGCTATGGTGACAGAACGGCAACGTTGCCGCGCCGATTCGAAAATGGCGGCAACTCAAAACTAAACAATAGAAATTGATACGTTTGCGGATCCGCATCTCTGGATCAAGATGTATGATGGATCCAGCATGTTTAAAAAGGCGCTGGATCCAGCTGGATTGCTGTATGCTGGATCCAGCAATTGCAATCCCTACGCACAAAGCGAGGCGCAAAGTGCATGTATGTAAAGCAATGTAACATCACGCTATTGGTGACGGGAGCAGAGCAGTAACCAAAGGTGTAACTTAACGCAGTTGAAACCGCGCTACGAGCTAGTAAAATACAAAATTATGCTCAGAAAATAATATTCGTGTATAAAACCACCGTTATACAGAATTATTAAATTATGCGACCATAATCGTATGATTCATTGTAAATAACGCCACTTGACTCTAAAATATTGACGTCATAATTTAGTTTTTTCATACACAAAAAAACCACGAATAGATACAGCGTTTTAACAGTTCACAAAGAGTATATAAATGTGAATTCATGGCTAATAAGAAACCTAACAATTTGCCCTGCAGCTAGCATTCCGTAATAGTTAGATAGGTACAGTTAAGTCCATTCCAAAGTCATAATTATTATACTCAAAACAATATATTACTCTTACTTCTATATTTTTACATACTAGAGTGATGTTAGTTAGTATAATGGAGTGTCATTCGTTAGACGTAGGTAGCGTAGATACCTAATTACATTTTTGTTTTACTGTCTTCAATGAGTCTGTCTTGCATAATTAAGAACAAAACAATGTAAGGAACTACTTATGTAACATAAGTTTTTAGGAAGTGTATCTAAATGCAGACATGTAAAAAGTGTTTTCTTTAATTCTTCTTTACTAGGGCAGGGCAGGTGTCGAAGAACCTCTAATAAACAACTTTTAATTACCTACCTACTAACTTATATTGGCGATTTACGAATTTTTGTATCACTAAGTATGAGTACGTGTCCATAGTTACATATTATTTTAATATAATTTCTTTGATATGTTAACTGTGCAATTTAAATTGCTTACCTACTTATTTAATTTTTTTTAATGTATGACAACGAAAATATACGTAGGTACTTACTTGATTCGCATATAAAATTATCAAATAATATTGAATTAATTATAATAATAATAATGAAGTTATTTTAATAAAATTTTAACTGGCCGTCTGTCTAGGCGCGATATTACATTGACGTCAAAATCGAAACTAAACTACCGACTGACGATAGGTGCAAAATTTTCATGTTATGTGTTGGTCTGAAGCTTAGAACATTAAAATAAGGCAATTCCTTTATTCTTTGACGCGAAGAAATTAATTGTCGCTTTTAATACGCAGCGAGGTAAGTGTGTATTTCGAATTATAGCAATAGAGATTATAATTGCACTTGCGTTTATGCAATAGATATACTTATACGTAAACTGCACATGGCTTCTATCGACTTTAAGCAATTAAAGAGTATGCTTTGGGTTGTAATATTGTTAATATAATGTTATTCATTTATATAATAATTTATTTATATACTATAATTTAGTTAATTGTATGCGAGTTTGACTCGATTTTTCGTTTGGTTTGTTCCTAAGATACCTACCAAATAAAATAAATTTTATGTTGCCAAACTGTATTTTTAATTAAATGTTTTATACCTACACTACGTTCTCTAATAAATGTTTTACGACGAATAACTTAAAAAAATAGGCTGAAATGCGCCGAAGAACCACAGTAAGTACCTATATGATTCGCAGATTTGCCTTACTGGAGTGACAATGGGCTGGACAAAGCTTACAGAACTGATGGAGTGGCGAACCACGGCCGGTCATAATGGTAATGCTTGCAAAATGGGAGGGCCAATTTAGGTATTTTGACAGAAGTGGTGATGATTAAGCAGGGGACCGAACTAATTATTACTAAATATATAATATCACAGTACTGTCCTGTATAACCAAGAAGATTATTATTCGACTTACTCCTCGTGGATCACACGAGAACGGTTTTGCCTGTAGTATGATTCGTGCAGTTACGGCGTTCTTGCTTAGCAGGACAGTTACCAACTCAAAGTTGAACAAATAAAACGAAACCTACCGTTTTCTGCTATCAGCTTTCCCTGTCTTTCCACTTTGACCAACTAAACTGACCAACTGAAACAGATCAACTATTTTTCTTTCCTAACGACACAATTTTGTAGTTGGTCTAATAGGAATATTTTATTAATTCAAGTTTATCTCATATCCACACAACTTAAAACGCATCACCTATTTGTTTTTCTTATCGGTACAACTTTTTCGTTGGTCCGATAGGAATATTTTATTAATTTAAATTTGTTCCCATCTACACAACTTAGTATCAAACCTAAAAAAGTTTATCTACCGGGAAAGTGTTTCTTAGGGTAATAAATCCATATATCTACTCAATAACCTGTTGGTTTATGGACAGAAACGAAGTATGCTTGATTGAATAAAACGACTGTGTTAGTTGTCTATTTTTATTTTAATCCTATGATAGATACATTCATCTATTTTCTTATCTTAATTTTTTAGGGCGTTTCCTATTGAGATCTCATCAGATAAACATTGTATCATGGTTTTTCTAATGGCATCATCGCGAATGATATAATACGTATATTAGATTTAAAAAAAGTTTATTATACAGGTTTAATACCAAAGTTGTGTGGATGGGGACTAATTTGCATTAACAAAATATTCCCATCAGACCAACTAAAAAGTTGTGTCGTTGCGAAAGAAAATAGTTGGTCCGTTTTAATTGGTTGGTACAGTTGGTCCCATTGGAATAATATTTCTCAAAATAAAATAAATGATCAACTAGTTGATTAGATTGGAATAAAACCTTTTTTGGGTTCCATTCTGCACGACCAGTTGGTCGGTTCAGTTGGTCGGAGTGGAAGGACAGAGCTTTCCCTTTCTCCCTACACTCTACATAAAGCCTGATCTAGACTGGCGGTTAGAAAACAGACGTAGATTTTATCGTTAAAAGCGCCTAAAATTTGTAATACTTTTTAATTTAATAAAACTCTATTAAAATATATCAGGCGCTCAATAAATGAATCGAGAAAAATTATTAGGAACAGTCACTAGTAGTCAGTTGTACGTGTCATTCCCTTGAGGACTTTACAAACATATTTGGATTGGATCATATTTTATGAAACATACAAAGTTTTGTCCCTTGTAGATGTCAGTGCGTGTAAGAATCGAACTTTCACATACATGCTCAGCAGCATGACGTACTTTCTCTCACTCCCGTAATTTCCTACCAGTAGTAGGTGCAGGGGCCTGCCTAGTAGGGAGCATAGTGAACTTTCACCGGAAGTAGGTAGTTTGAGATTGGTCAAAAAACAGTAAGGAATTAAAATTCGTGTCATACAAATAATAAAGGTCAAATTAATTATTCCAAATGTGGATCCAAATTCATTAGTTTCGGTTTTAAGTACCTACCTGTTTAGTTTACTTACTATTTTTGATAGTAACATAGGTACTTTTCAATATGTTCATCTTTTCACTGCTCAGCAACGGTGGAACCATCAATACTTAGGTACGTATCCACTGAACTAGCCGGACTAGGCGCTTCTCCTGTAGGTAAAGATACTGGCCGTAAATTTTATTGTAAGGTAACACGGTTAATATATTATGTGCCATGTGTCAGTTTAAATCAAACCCTGAAGGAATTAGGTAGGTAGTACCCGTAGACTATAATATCCACTTCCCAAAACGACCATATCCCAGAACGAAAACTGCCCATAATGACTACTTTCCCAGATTGACTACATCCCAGATATTTCACTTCTCAAAACGAACATATCCCAGAACGACCATTCCCAAAACGACCACTTCCCACTCCTTTTTTTTTTGTTGGTTGTCATTTTTTATTCTGTTCTTTAAACGTAGACATAACGTCAAGAAAATACTACTAAGTCGTTGCCGACCATGAGAAGGGCATAAGGCAGGAGAAGGAAAGAAAAGGGAAGTAAAGTGTTCCTACAGTGTTGCATTTGACCGACGCGGCTGCGCATTTTTCCAGTCGCCTATTAGGAATCGTCGCTCTATCTAGCGATTGCCACATAGGAAGCCAAGTAGGTGACTTTGCTTGTGTACTTGGCAAGTACACAAGCAAAGTCACCTTGTCTTCGACAAGGGGTCACCACTGCCACCAGGGACCTTATCACAACCTTTTATAGCAATCTTATAACCTTACTTTGTCTCTATCCTTGTTTTTAATGGTAGAAAAGAAAAAGACAAAACACAAAGCAATATAAAAATAATACTGCTAAAGAAGTGGTGGTAGGACCCCAGGGGAGCCAAGTGTTCGAAGAAGGGGCTCAAATAAACTATAAAAATTAGGAAAATCGAATGGTGTCTTGTCATTCCATCTTGGGCAGCCAATGCCACTACGAAGGGGTGGACAGAACGATTGCTATTCGCGAACATTTCGGTTTAGACTATTTAAATACTGTATTAGAGTTAAGACAATCTTCTTTAATAAATAACCACCTGTCGCGTGATTTAATATCAAAATGACAACAGATTAGGCAAAAAACTACCGGTAAAACCCATTGAGTGACTGATAAATTTGATGAGCAATATCTACTAACATCAGCGATTATAGGGCATTAATGAAATAATAGCTTTGATATAACAAGTTTATTGATAAAAATAATCTTCATGCAATCAAAAGTAACAATAGGTATATTATTTATTTCAATATATCTTTACAACTCTTTAGGCACGATCCGGAGCGACACGTCTCGAAATCAGCCACGTTTTGAATCTGAAAAAAAAAGTACACTAAAGTCCACTGACGGTCATTCTTACGGTTTGTAGACGGGTTAGTGATCATACCATAGACGTATACATTACATGGTATACGACAATACCAGGTCTCCGCTTACGATACGTAGGATTCTAAATCAGAGCAGCATAGCCGTTATTGGTACCTATACTGCGTTATTAATAAAGTAGAAGGTACCTATTATTCTAGATATCTATATCTTCTATTATATAAAGCGGAAGAGTTTGTTTGTTTGAACGTGCTAATCTCTGGCACTACCAGTCGGATTTGAAAACACTTTTTGCGTTTGATAGCCCAGTTTTCAGGAAGGTTATATATATATGATATACTGGCGACTATTATAAGATTAAAAAAAATATTTCTTAAAACAAACGACGCAGCCACAACTTGAAAAATTGAAGATTATTAAAAACGTTAACAAATTATAAAACCCAAGTTACACAACAGATACATGTTATACCACCCCGCATACAGATAAATTATTTTTCACACAATACTAACATAGGTACTGTGATTTCACTTTCTTGGATAGTTGACTTAGTAAGTATGAAACCCCAACCGTTCTCCTATGATAAATTTTTCAGTGGACTGTTCGTCGACAGCACGATTCACTTTATTCACCTTTTACCTATCTACGGACATTTCAACGGCAGAGTGAAGACATCTAACACGACGATAAAGCTATCTATTATTAAGGAACTCACGGCTACGGTCCCACGCAAGAGCAGTTCTGACCAGTTCAAATCTAACTGAAAATTTATATAATGTCACTTATGTTTTCAGTTGGTCAGGTTTAATACAGCTAAATACAGATATCTATTTAGCTAAATTTAAAATGACAATACACATTGTTACCAAATGAGCTTGTTGATTATGCCTGAACAAAAGATTGATTAAATGTATGAAGCAGGTAAGTGAATGGACCAAAAAACCCAAATTACATTAATATAATCTAGTCGTAAATTAAAATTGGGAAAACCAAATGGAAAAGCCAAATTAATTATCTTATTACTAAAAATAAGATAAGTGACTTATTGGAATTAACTATTTTCATTCGATTAGGCATTCTACTTAATTATTGTTAAGATCTTTTTTGGTGGTTTAATGCATGGTTTACATTTCTGTATAAACTTCGTCTGAATATCGCACAGTGACTCCTCTCTTCATGACCGTAAGCAGTCAGTGAATTACGGTAAAATCAACACAATGATATGCTTAAAAGTTCTGATCTTGGATGTTTTAAACGAAAATAAAAATAGTGTTACAGAACAGTTTGGTCGAAAAGCCATTTTATTCTGCTTCGAAAGTGTGGGGCGTTTAAATAAAATACAGAACTGTTTGGTCGATTGACCGTTTCATTTCACTGCGAATGTTAGGCGCGCTTTGTTCTATTGTTCTTGAAAACAAATGCAGAATGCATAATAGTGAACTTAGTGGTCGCTAGGCATCCATTTATACGGACGTCGCTTGCGCGCTGCTACAACCAACTAATTAATTATTAATAGTAATCATGTCAGTAATGTCCAAGGGAACCTTAGAAAGTCACATTGAATTGGAAAAGTCGCATTGGTGCTTGCCCAGTTTTAAACCCACAATCTTCTGTACAAAGTGGGTGCCTGAAACTACTATGCCATCTCGACTGTACGTGCCAACATGCAGAAGCGAAATTTAAGACGAGAAAATTTCTTTAGGATTATAAAAAGCACATCCTTAGATGATAGTTTCAGTAAAAAGCTTAAAATACTGAATTCTGATTTGGAACGTGCATTCTTGAAGAATGAAACAAATTCAAAGAAGACGCCTTGCCGCACGAATTCGCATCGCAGCAAATCGTGTCGCAGTTTTCTGCGCTGCGAATTCGCATTGCTATTATACGAAGTTTTGTTGGAGAGCCTCAAATGATGGTAATTGTAATTGTAACCTATGTTTTCTAAGCATTGCAGAAATAATTCTTAAAAAACGCAACCAAGCGGTTTGCCGATCACGAAATGAGGGGATGAGAAACGTAAAGGAAAACGGTAGAAGACCGAGGGGAAAATTGTGCTAATACCTATCTACACCTATTATGTTGACGGCTAGCACTAATTTAAATAATATAGGTCGGTTAAATTATACAGGTAATCAACATCACTCAATTTAAAGCTGCTGTAAGTCTTGCTTGCTTGTTTGTCTCATAATGAATATTAGCGCCAGAAAGGTCAAGTTTTAAGTTAATTGGCGTTTTTCAATTGAAATTTTGGTACCTAATAGACTATGTAGGTATGTTTAAATATTTCGCTGTACTTATATGTAAGCAGAAACATAATTGGCATTTTAAAATTACAGATCATACGTTGAAGCTTCCTTACAGATTAAGGTATTAATCACTACGAAGAATTGAATAGATAATGATCAAAATAATACAAAACAAGACAATTTTCTACATATTTATCAATATGATAACAATAATTTTGCTATAAATACTATCGATCTATTTCATTCGTTACATTCTTGTCAAGAAGTGAAAATGCGTGTGATCGCTTTGCTGGCTCTGTTCGTGGCAGCTGTTTCTGGTAAGATAGCTTTTATCTTTTATTGTAGTAGCAATATGATAGTAGCAAACCCTTCAATTAAGTTGCAACAAGGAATGAAAGTGCTAAAAGTATAGGTACCCAAATTAATTGTCCTGGCAACACCGCTTAAAAATATTAAACTTATACTTGTCGCCATTGGCACTAGGTATCTGTGTAGTGTCCTTTTTTTTTTCGTTGATAATTAAAATTAATGAGTATGGCTCATGACCGGACATATTGGAGATGCTTAGAGGAAGTCTACGTTCAACTGTAGCCGCTTTTTGGTTGTAACGATGATGGTAATTAAAATTGGTAACTAAATAATAATATGTATATAATAACAACTACACACAACGCCGACCTCATCTTGATATAAAGTAAATATATTAGCTTGTGTAAATATGTTCAAGAACTGTAAAATACCCTTGCCAAATTGCGTGAATTGTTAATGTGTAATGCGCGTAGATAAACTTAATTAATAGAGTATGATTAATGTATCGACATTGAGCTTCCACTATTGAAGCTGTAATACTAAAGTAAGTTCTGGTGTGTCTAAAGTAATGCTGGAGTTCTCGCTAATAATTTTCTAACTTACTTTCAGCAGCTGAACCATATCAATTCGACCACAGGATTATCGGTGGCAGTGTTACCAATATAGGCAGCTATCCAGAAATCACTGCTTTACTATATGGCCCTAATTTGGTCAACTATGTACAGGACTGCGGCGGTAGCATTTTAAATCAAAGATCTATCCTCACTGCTGCCCACTGCTTCCAGTAAGTTCAACACATTTCACGTATTCTTTATCTTAGAATCAAAATGTTCATGAAATAATTATTGGCTATGCGGATCTCTAGGTTGGTACTAGATTTTCCATTCATGCTGAACGACGACGATTTATTTTACCATTATGAAAGTATATCTTCATACTAGTAGTAATAGGTAAATGTTTTTTTTGCAGTGACCTTAAAAACAATCCTCAAAGGTGGCGTTTCCGTGCAGGCTCCAGTTTAGCCCACAGTGGTGGCGTTGTTCACAATGTGAATCAAATCATCATTCACCCCGCCTACCACCGTCCGACTATTAATAACGACATCGCCATTCTACGCACACCTAACAACATTGTCTTCAACAACAACGTGAGAGCAGCAAGCATCGCTGGCGCTAACTACAACCTCGGTGACAACCAAGTCGTCTGGGCAGCAGGCTGGGGAGTTACCGTAAGTGCAAAAAAAAACCATTTCTTTTTTGAAGGGAACTTACAACAACTTGCCTGTACCAAAACACGCAACATTTATGTATATTGCGTAACCAAACTTGCGGTGGCAAGAGATTTATATTTTCTTTATGGAATAATGCAGATCGTTGGAGCTGTTCACGAAATCGAAACCTGTGCAAGTAAATATTGTAAAAGACATTTTCTGACTCTGCTTAGATTAACTATATATATATTTTTTTTTTATCGCTTACAGTGGCAGACGAAATTAGACATACATTTTGTTGGCCTCGAATGGACGTGTTTTAAATAATTATGTTTTAATTCATTTTATAGGAATTTAGTGGAGGCTCTGAACAACTTCGCCACGTCCAGATCTGGACTGTCAACCAAGCCGTATGCCGTCAGCGTTATGGTCAAGCAGCTATCACTGACAACATGCTGTGCTCCGGCTGGTTAGACGTCGGTGGTCGCGACCAGTGCCAGGGTGACTCCGGCGGTCCCCTGTACCACAACCGCGTTGTCGTCGGTGTCTGCTCATGGGGCCGTGGCTGCGCACAGGCTTATTACCCCGGTGTAAATGCACGCGTTTCTCGTTTCACTCCCTGGATCCAAGCTAATGCCTAAATGTTATAAGTATGTTGTAAATATAAAGAAAAATTACAAACTTGTATTTAAATTTTCGAAACCCATTTTTAGAACCCTTTAGCCTTTACACAAATAAGGCGGAAAACAAGCACACTGCACAACTTGGCTAGTGGTATCTGAAGGCTACAGATACAGCTGTTGGTACGGTCTACGGTCATTTGGTAATTTTGCATGGAAATATTTCGGGAATTTCTGCAAATGAGTAATTTTATACATTTCGAGTGCAGTCTTTCCGAATTTCAACTTTGCCACTTGTACCGCCCGTTCATTGTTAGGAACAACCCTCAAAGGGTGTCGTTGACAGCATTTGTTCATGTCCCACTACCGATAGAATAACGTAATGATAGAATAACTTATCGTTTAAGAACTTGACAACGTATTGATATTAAGAGAAGACAGATTATGTTTGAAATAATAAGGGTTAAGAAACAATTGTTTCCAAGTTCTTTTTATTTAAATTAATATTTTGGTATACGAATATAATTATAGATTAGGGCAACAACACTATTCATTACTGGTATCGTCGACAAATTCGTCTTGATAACCGCATCCCTTGAGATATCATTCAGCGGTGCCGTTCATAGTGTGCCATATTAGAGAAATGGGGCTTAAAAGCAGTTTTTATTGATAACTATGTCCTTTCAGACTCATTTCCTGATAAAAGCATGTATTAAAAATAAAATTAGAGAAACGAGAAAGCACGTAGTACCCAGGGGAACCTACTGAGAGCTAAGGATTCCCATTAGTATCATCATCAATATTATTTCGTCAGAGGGGTACTAGTGAGAATGCATATCCCATTTTTACCACCAGTGGTACTCAATAGTGGTGGATTTTGCATTGACACAATTGTCAACACTGAGTATTGGTCAAACCAATACTCAGTTTTGACAATTGTGTCGTAAATCGTAACTACTGGGAATAAACGATCAAACCTGGTTTCTCTACGCTTTACTTTAAACAATAGTGACGAATCATCTGCGGATAGGGCTATGTCGCAAAAATCTTGAAATAGAACGGCAAATCATTCATCTAATCAAATATAACGTAAAAGCTGCGTTGGGATTGGTAATCTCAAGTATTCAAATGCACCAATAGTAGTGCCCGTAATGAGTTTTTATGCTGACATATACCGCTCGTGTCTGTTGATAGAATGGTGTGCGTTACGATTGTTCCACCAAGTTATCCAATCAGAAAAAAACTTGTATAAAGTCTTAAGTTTTAAAGAAATAATCAACACTATAGAATCAATAACGTTACGATTACGCGGCCATAACTTTCAATCCTAAATATTTCGTAACATATTTATCTAGAACTTCTAATTCTTTCTTCGACAATTTTAGACAAATTTAGTCTTCAATTGCAGCAATTGCTGAGTACTCAACTTAAAACCCTTATAACTTCTTTATTTCTACTTTGACAAATTTTTTGTTTGTACCTTTCGATTTCGACAAATTCTGACAAAATATTGGGCAAAGTTTTTTTCTGATTGGATAACTTGGCGGAGCAATCGTAACGCACACGATTGAATGCGGAGATGAAAGGACTAAACAAATTCGATATTCAAGTACAGTTTCAAAGTTGTTGCTTTTCATTTATATACTTATGTGAACCGAGTTAGTCTCTATTGTATTTAATCAATCCAAAGCAGATAGGTAGTCAATATTTAATTAGGTATTTTAAAATTATAAATCCAAATGACAAGGTAAGGTAATTATTATTATCAATAATATAATCAAAATAAGACAGTTTTGGCTAAAATTATCAATAGTTTATTTATGATAAGATAAGGTTTCGTATAAATAATACTAATTGATTTTATTCATTACATTCTTGTCAAAAAGTGAAAATGCGTGTGATCGCTTTGCTTGCTCTGTTCGTGGCAGCTGTTACAGGTAAGATGGGATTTGTATTTATTTACAGTCGTGGTATATAAGGAAACAATTCACTTAATTATATTAGAAGTGTCAGAAACGTAATTGTCAATAATTAGTCTTAGATTTTTCAAGCAGGTACTTCCAAGTTTTACCGCTAATTAACTTATTTTATTTATTTATTTAAATATCATTTCTATATATAAATCTATACAAATCAGAGTCCCATAAAACAGCTTATGCTGTTTGACTATGGGCACATGTGAGTCTCTATACAACGTGTCTTGATTATAAATGTTTTGTCCAGCCAAGATAGCGAAAATTGGGGGAGGTCTATGTCCAGCAGTGGACGTGTTTTGGCTGATATGTACTAATTATTATAAATATTTTGCTTATTTTGATGTAACGTTTTTAACTTTCAGCAGCTGACTCATCTACTTTAGGCAACAGGATTATCGGTGGTAGTGTCACTACGATAGGCAATTATCCAGATATCACTGTTTTATTATACGCACCAAACTTGGTCAATTATATACATGATTGTGGCGGTAGCATCCTTAATCAAAGATCTGTACTCACTGCCGCACATTGCTTTTTGTAAGTCCTCATTTTTTAATTTGTATGCTTTTTAGTTGTCGCATATTCTTTCTTAGAAGCAATTTTTATTTAAAACGTTTATTTTATAGCATTACACATAAGATAAATAGGGACAATTTACCAATTCTTGCAGCATCTGTACCGGGTACCTGTTAGTACGGAAGCCGCAACCTAATTCGGCTCCTCTGAAGTTAGTGGCGTAGTAGTTAACGTTTTTAGAGACATGCAATATGCTTCATAATTTCGGAGAAAATAACCTAAAAGTGACCGAGATGAAATGCGCGATGTATAAGCGTTACCGGTATGAGCATCACACAACTCATGTAGCACAAATTGTGAACAACTTAATATATGATGAAACGTGTACCTATATTAAAAATTTGTTATTCTATCGATAATTGATTTAATGTTTCAAATGGGCATACAGTATACCGCGATCATAATATACCTATGTTTTGTTGTAGCAACCCTGATATTTGAATATGTGTCAGCAACTTACAATTTGTAATGTTTTTTGCAGAGGTCCTAAGTTCAATGCCCAAGCTTGGCGTTTCCGTTTAGGCTCCAGTTATGCCCATAGCGGTGGCATTGTTCACAATGTGAACCAAATCATCAGTCACCCCGCCTATATAAGCTCTATTACTGATAGCGACATCGCCATCTTGCGCACACCTAACACCATTGTTTACAACAACAACGTCAGAGCAGCAAGCATCGCCGGCACTAACTACTTCCTCGGTGACAACCAAGTCGTCTGGGCAGCAGGCTGGGGTATTACCGTAAGCAATAATGATAATATAATAATATCACAACAACTACACACAACGCCATCTAGATCCAAAGTAAGCATATATTGTATAGCTTGTGCTATGGGTTATAGATACGGATATACATACTTAAATACTTTTTTTTGTAAATACATATATAACACCCAGTCCAATGCAAATATACATGTTCATGCACACAAATATCTGCACTGAGCGGTAATCGAACCCGCGACCTTTGCGTGGCAGTCCATACACAATACCACCGAACCACAGAGGTCGTCAGAAGTCGCAAGTGCAAGAACTAATTGTTTTTACAACTATCTAACTTGCCTAAGCAAAACTAATATTAATTACAAGATCCTATCACTACTTCGAGGTTTTGGTCTGGGGATGAATTTAGTTAAAATTTAAATCATGGTATATTGAGCATGAACCCTGAGTCCAAATACAATTTGTAGGAGTGTTGCTTGAAGCTGTCCAAGTACAACAACTCTTGAGAGCGAAGTCAACAGAAGGATCTAATTAGGTCGGACAGCATTTAATGAGCTATGTCAAGATATCCCTGTGTCTTTGATGCAAAGCCTGAAGACCAAAGTCTAGAACAATGCGTTCTACCGGTTATGGACTTACGGTAGGATTGCTAAATTAAGGTCGCGCAGCATGCTATGGAGCCAGCTATACTTATCGTTTCTTTAAAACATAAGCTTAGAAAAAGTGACTTTCAGACAAATAACCAGGGTCACTGATATAGCTCACAGTGCAGTATATTGGGCTCGGATAAAAATTTCATTTATTGAATTATTTTTTTTACAGGAATTTAATACTGTGTCTGAGCAACTTCGCCACGTCCAGGTCTGGACCGTCAGCCAAGCTATATGCCGTCAGCGTTATGGACAAGCGGCTATCACTGACAACATGTTGTGCTCTGGCTATTTGGACGTCGGTGGTCGCGACCAGTGTACGGGAGACTCCGGCGGTCCCCTGTACCACAACGGCGTCGTCGTGGGTGTCTGCTCATGGGGTGCTGGCTGCGCAGATTCATATTACCCCGGTGTAAACGCACGCGTTACTCGTTTCACACCCTGGATTCAAGCTAACGCCTAACTGCTTTATAATATAATATGATAATAGCACTCGTATATTAATTTTCAAAGACCCTATCTTAGGACAATTTACTTTGATTAGTTTGAATGGAGACACTACTCATTTTATTACATTATTTTACGAAAAATAAGTCTAAGTTCGAGTCACGTGTCAGTATTTCTGGCTTGTTCTCACACGCAAAACATTTAGTGCATTAAAGCTAGCGCAAATTATGGCGGGCATCGCATAACAAAAATCTTACATATTTTTATTACATACACTATAGTACATCTTATACACGTCTTCATACAAAATAATATAAGAAGTACCTACCTCAAGACAGCTCTCCTTATGGGTAGAACAATGTAGGGTTATTTTTGATCCAATAACATTTTGTTCCGTTAATTTCTCATTTATCTGCTGCCAAAGTCTACTTGATGACTTGAGAACATTCATATTACCGAATATGTAAAAGCCTGTAAATATGAAAAATGGTATTCTTAATTTTATATTTATTTTCATTTGTAGGGTAATGTCGCAAAATGTATAGGTTTAAGAAAATATCAGTGGAACTCTAATCTTTAGATGGTGGTGTGGTGGTAATATGAAGACAAAGTATTTTTTTCCATCATTATTTAATTTTATGGTAGGAGAGAGGAGAATGGGGTGAAAGAGAATGCTGAGGAGGTTGAGGCAGAACAAAAGGGAAATGAGGCGGGCAAAAGAATGAGGCGGAGAAACAGGAGGAAGGTCTCAGAGAAGGGGGAGGGAAAGGAAGAGACGAATGGGTGAGGGGTTGGGGAGGAGAGATAATGATGATTATAATA
Organism: Parascotia fuliginaria; assembly: GCA_963082885.1. Taxonomy (NCBI): domain Eukaryota; kingdom Metazoa; phylum Arthropoda; class Insecta; order Lepidoptera; family Erebidae; genus Parascotia; species Parascotia fuliginaria. The sequence continues at coordinate 4,242,463 of OY720183.1, read as the reverse complement.
AAATAGGTAGGTTCCTCCTTTTCCACAAGTTTGCAAAAATATATTTGGAGAAAAAATAGAACATTCTATCTGGCGAAAGGTCGAAAACGGTTTGGGCTCTTTCGCGATATGACCCGAATACTTAATAAGGCGCTTTCGGGCAACGGCTCTTTCACGAACCGTTCCTTTCGCAAAAAAGACCCTTTCGCATACGAACGGGTCTAATCGCGAACAGACCTTAACAACGAAAGGGACATATTAAGAATCTTCGTGTTTTTTATTGGCGGGCCTAAAAGCGAAAGGGCCCAAACCGTTCTTGACCTGGCGAGTAGCTGAAGATGTTTCAAATGCAGTTAAAATAATGTTTATTTACCTTCTTTAGCTCTCGATAAAGCCACACAGATTCTATTCGGTGCGCTCAAGAAACCAATCTTGTTGTCTCTGTTACTCCTTACAAGAGACAATATGACTATCCTGTTCTCTTCTCCTTGATAATTGTCAACTGCTGTTATTTTTACATTGCGGAGTAGAGAGTGCTTTTTGCTTAGCTGTAAAATGCAATTTTATAGATTTGTTATTTGATATAGATTTTTGTTTATTTTTGTAAGCAATAATAGTAGGTATAATTCACGACTGTGATTACGGGGGTCAGTCAGAAGCAGGCCGAGCAAACCGCACACTAAACAGAGTAATTTGGTTCAAAAAAAAACTTAATATCAACCCTTATAAAATTTTGTGAAAGAACATAATCTATACTATTATATATAAAGCGGAAGAGGTTGTTTGTTTGAACGCGCTTATCTCTAGAACAACTAGTTGGATATGAATATTTTTTTAGCGTATTATAGCCAAGCTTCTAAGGAAGGTTATAGGTTATGTAACATCACGCTACTGGCGACAGGAGCAAAACAGTAAAGCAAAAGGGCAAAAAAGGCGGGTGAAATTGCTCCGCAATTACTGGTAAATAATAATCCTATTCAACTTCTTTTTATATAACTAATAACAAGCATACAATCTACCTGATGGTAAGCAGTTATTGTAGCCTATGGACACATGCAAAATCCGACCCTGTTAAAACATAAGTCCTTTCTTGGACAATCCAATGTTGTATGATCTCAGAACAACTTAACGGAGAGTTTTACAACCTTATCAGCCAAGTCACAAGTTAGGCTGTTACTACGTCAATCGATCGACCGTCGATCGCCGGCATTGATCAACGTCGATCAAAGTTGATCAACTGGTGTGGTAGCTTTAATTGATAAACGGATACCAGTCGACTAACCAATCGACCGATTGCCGGTCGATGGCATCGGTCGACGTCGGGCAGCGGGTGACGGCCTAGACTCATCCATTCTACCATCGATCGATGCCGTCGATTGATGATCGATCGGTCTGGTAGAAACTATCGATCGACGTCGACTACATTCTGCCACTGATCGATGCCGTCAATCGAAGATGAATTTATTGGTGTAGTAACATCCTACGTATATTACTTACTTCTTTAATAAGAGAAACTTGTCCAGTATACGTGCTCAGTATAGTGATCTCATTAGCATCATACTTCATATGACGGAGGTAGTTAGCTAATTCAACACACCACTTCGCTTCGAAAGAGTTCTTGTGACTCCAACTGTCTTCCATACCCTGAAAGAATACTGCTCATATATATTAAGAATTGATTTGATTTTGATTTAATTATTTATTCATGTAACAATATACAGTGTGTATGAATCATACATAAATAATATGGAAAAGGATACAACCTAACAAAAAATATAAACAAGGTTCAGAGCGAGCTATAAAATATTTGCAGCATTTTATAAAAAATATGCGTTTCATTGAATTTTGGTTGCAGCAGATTGCATTGAGTCGAATCTGTATATCGTACGGTACGATCAACGGTACGAAGTTGGGTCTCATACGCTACGCTCATTGCGTAGTGAGAGTACGCGCATGGACGCCATTGCGTATCATTCGTTCAAATTTTTTTTTTTTTTTTTTATATTAGCCTACCAAAGTGACTCCACTCTGCCTGATGGTAAGCAGTAAGTGGAATCCAGAAGTGGCGAACACCATTCCAAAAGCCAAACTACTGGTATGGTGGCCTCCACTATGGCGGCTTAGTGAGATGCTTTTTCACGCCCCGCTTAAAAGACCCAGGATCAAAATTAGATGGGAACACATGCGCTGGCAAAGAGTTCCAGCCTTTAATTGAGCGACAAAAGTATGAAGTGCTGAACCGTTTGGTTCGAGACCCTTTAGATTCCACTGTGAAAGGGTGGCACTTTAGTCCCGCACGTGTTGTTCTGGATAAAAAGGGAGAGGGTGAGATTAATTCAAAGAGCTCTTCAGAACACTCTCCATGGTAAAGGCGATAGAAGACGGCCATTGAGGCGATGTCTCTTCGCAGCTGTAAAGGCTCAAGGGTCTTAGTAGCCTCCGGGCTTCCGATGATACGGACTGCTCGCCGCTGCAACCTATCGAGTGCATCCAGTAAGTACTGTGCGGAGCCATCCCAAAGATGAGAGCAGTACTCCACGCAGGAACGAACCTGTGTCTTATAAAGAAGACAGAGCTGCTCGGGCGTGAAGTACCGCCTCACCCTGTTCAGGACACCGAGTTTACAGGAGGCGGTTTTAATGACGCACTCGATGTAGTTCTTGGGGTTGAGATCTCGGCTGATGTCCATACCTAGGATACTTAGGCTATCCTGTAGTGGTAACGCTGTGTTCTGAAGAGAGGGAAGGGGAAGGAACGGAGATTTTTTTGCAGAGAACGCGCACACCTGTGTTTTCTTGGCATTGAACTCGACCAAATTCTCACAACCCCATTGAGAAATGCGGTATAATACTTGGTCGAGCTCAGCGACAAGTTCTAGGCGTTTTGCCTCGATGTCAGTCTGTTTAGCCGCAGGATGTCCGAGATATCGCCCATGCACTGTACTATCATCTGCATAGCAATGAATGTTGCCAAGGGACAACATGTCATTGACATGCAGAAGATACAGAGTGGGCGACAGGACGGACCCCTGAGGCACCCCAGCGTTGACCTGCAAATAATTGGAGGCCAAAAATTGTGATATTTTAAAGTATTATAGCCTTTAACTTTTATTTAGAGTAATTACCGTATAAAATACTGTTTTAGACTAAGAAGAAGGAAATTTTTGAAGAAAATTAGCTAGTATAGATAAAAAATATATTACTTACTAACCTCAGAATCTTCAAACACATCATGTGTATAAAAATATAGATTATGTTTCATCCCTCTTACATCATCATAATTCATTACACAAGGGTGACAATCTAATCTGTCATATATCGCCGGTACGATCAACGGTACTAAGTTGGGTCTCATTCGACGTTGCGTAGTGAGAGTACGCGCGTGGACTCCGTTGCGTATCATACGCTCGAATAGTGATATTTCGAGGTTATAGTCTTTGGCTAGCTTGTAGTGAGCGGCTGTAGGACGTAGTTGTTTGTGGTCACCTGGTAGAACGATTTTAATAAGTTTTTTTTATTGCCGACAGCAGCAGGCGAGTAAACAGTCCGCCTGATGGTAAGTGGTAACTGTCGCTCATGGACGACTATGAGTCTCTCTGCAAAGCCGTTGCCTACTATGAAGGATGTAGGGTAAGTGAAGGTAAATTAACATAGTGTTATTTATAATTTTAATTAGATAGATTTTAACAACAGTATTTTTAAACAAAATACATAATATATATTATGTCGTATGCGCATTTTTTTTTTGCAGTCGTATGATATAACAAAATTTAATTTAAAACCGGTTACATATTTTTTACACGAAATTAGTATATAATAAAAAAACGAAAATGCAACAAACTTGCTCTTTTTTACTCCATGTGGATAATATAGAAAAAGCGAGATTAATAACAAAATTACGACATAATTACACAAAGTTTTAAACATAGTATTACTAGTATTGCATATGGAGATAGAAAGTAGATTTAACCACTCACCAATGAGTATAACATGTTGACAATGTTGCGTCAATGAAGAAACAATATGCGCCTCTAATACTTCAGCCGCTTCTTCTACAATCACTGAAACGACAGTACAATAATTTGGTAAAAAAAAATCGGTGATATAAATTTATAATCATACGGGAATTAACGCGATCATGCATTAGGTATTTACATACCTTATTTTGCTTGACGTTTCGACCAGGTTACACCGGCCGTGGTCACAAGCAGACTGGTGAGGCGATGTCACGGCTCCGTATGCGAAGTAAATTCTAGATCTACCCTCACATTTTTGTCTTTCCACGTACTATCACAAAACACACTGACAGTGTCCCTATTCTGTATGCCGTCCGTATTCCGAGCGTTAACCAACTGCGCAAAGCGAGGTTGCGTAATTTGAATCACTGGATTCCACGTAGCCGAGAGCTTGAAACCGTCTTCCCTATTGAAATTTATGTGTTTCTTAATTTCAATAGCTTCTCGTACAACCCGAGAGTAATAGGTACAATCAGTGGAGAGGACTTGCGTACGATGAAATTCAATCCAGTGATTGGTGTCCGTTTGAAGAATATGTTCGGCAATCGCTGATTTGCTGGTCTGTCGATTCTTTACAGCGGCGATATGTTCTTTGACCCTTTCAGCAATAGTCCGCTTAGTCTGACCTATGTACGAACTACCGCAGCTGCAATTGATCTTGTAAACGCCCGCTGTTTGTAGGGGCAAAACATCCTTTGGCGTGCCTACCATGCTGTTTACTTTGGCCCCAGGTGTAAAGACTGTGTTTAAACAGTATTGTTTAAGCAGGTCTCCTATCTTATCAGTCACACCTTTAATGTAGGGCAGAAAGGCAGGTTGTCTGTTGACCTCTGGACGTTTGACCCTTTTCGTTGGCTGCCTACGTCACCGATTCCCTTTATATCCATTACGACTAAGTACCTCCTGAACATGATCTAGTTCTTGCTCTAAATGCTCAGGGTCACACAGATCGTAGGCTCTGTTCTTCAATGAAGTCATAACGGACAGCGAAGTGACGAGGGTGGTGATGCGACGTAGCGTGTAAGTATCTGTCCGTGTGTGTTGGTTTGCGGGAGACACAGTGTGATAAGGACCCATCTGTTCTCGCACTCAATTTGACATCTAAAAATGACAACGATCTTTTCGTTTCCATTTCGTATGTGAACCTTATATTTTGGTGAATGGAATTTAGGTATACTATATATTGATCCACTTCCTGTTTACTGCCCGTTACTATACTAAATACGTCATCGACGTATCTTTTCCAAAGTCTGATAACCTTCGGTCCACCACTCAACGCCTTCTCTTCAAAATGTTCCATCCAGAGATTAGCAAGTACTGGGGCCACTGGACTCCCCATTGCGACGCCATCAATCTGGAGGTAGTATTGACCTTGGAAAAGGAAGTAATTGCCCTCTAAGCAGTGCTTCAGTAGATCTATATAGTTTGACGGCATCTCGTTGTCACTTAATTTGTCCTTCACGACGTCCAGACACTCCTTAATTGGAACGTTGGTGAAAAGTGACTCCACATCAAAACTCACCATGGTGTCCTCAGGCTCCAATATTAGGGTTTTTACTATCTGCACGAAATGGCGAGAATCCTTCACATAAGATAGTGTTTTGCCCGCTAATGGCTGCAATACTGACGCGACGTGATTTGCAAGGTCGTAAGTAGGGGATGCAATCTGACTTACGATAGGCCGCAGTGGCACGTCCGACTTATGTATTTTTGGCAAACCATATAATCTTGGTGGTTGGTGTGGCTTTGGCTGATATAGCTTCTGGTACTCATCTTCTGTAAAAAGGTCCTGATGTTCCTGTATCAAAGCCCGTATTCTGCGTGTTACTCTGGCCGTTGGGTTGTATGATACCGGTTTATATACCTTGTCATCACACAACAGCGTACGTATTTTGTTTTGATAGTCAGCCGTATTCATCACTACAGTGGCGTTTCCCTTGTCGGCCTTAAGCAGCCTTCGCTTTGCGCAGTCGGTTAACGCTCGGAATACGGACGGCATACAGAATAGGGACACTGTCAGTGTGTTTTGTGATAGTACGTGGAAAGACAAAAATGTGAGGGTATATCTAGAATTTACTTCACATACGGAGCCGTGACATCGCCTCACCAGTCTGCTTGTGACCACGGCCGGTGTAACCTGGTCGAAACGTCAAGCAAAATAAGGTATGTAAATACCTAATGCATGATCGCGTTAATTCCCGTATGATTATAAATTTATATCATGCAACGCGAAAGTTTAAAAGTAAAAATGGGTGACTTTGAAAATCAAATGTACGTAAAAAGTACAAATTATTTGTACCTATAGATGAAAGCAGTTTCCTCATAAGATCATGTCTCCTCGCTGCAGTGGTAGTAGTGACTCCGACTACTTTGACTGTGCTCATGACGTCACCGTCTATTGACGTCGCTACTTCGTTCAACTCTTGTTGTGTTGTGTTGCTTATATCAATATTTAACTTACCTATAGATGAAAGCAGTTTTCTCATAAGATCATGTCTCCTCGCTGCAGTGGTAGTAGTGACTCCGACTACTCTGACTGTGCTCATGACGTCACCTTCTATTGACGTCGCTACTTCGTTCAACTCTTGTTGTGTTGCTTATATCAATAATTAACTTACCTATAGGTGACAGCAGTTTCCTCATAAGATCATGTCTCCTCGCTGCAGTGGTAGTAGTGACTCCGACTACTCTGACTGTGCTCATGACGTCACCGTCTATTGACGTCGCTACTTCGTTCAACTCTTGGCTTATTGTTTTGTGTTGCTCCTTTAAAGTTAGATAACAAATGAGCGGTAAATATAAGGGTTGTTCAATTCTTAAATAAAAAAATTAACTAGACTTCAGTAATCTTAAAAACTACATTATAAACAACAACTTTTGTCCACGTTGAGGGTTCAATATCGGATTTCTGAGCGATCTATCCCGTTAAATGTTTTAAAATTTACCTACTAAATTTATCACTGATAAAATAATGTGCAGTAGTGAGATACAGTATAAATAGAAAGTCGGCTAACAATAACATCATCACGAAATCAAAGAATTACAAGAACAAAGCATTTAGAACTGCCCAAATCATAAGATAAAATAAAAGCTTAAACTCACATACCAGTAAAGCGTTCATTTTGACAGTTATTTCGTCTTTCATCGCTCGAATAGCCTTATAGTATACTCTCCATCTTTGTTCTGGAGTCAAACTGTACAAATCTTTGCCTTTTTCTATATTACACTCATCGTTATTTTCGTTTTGAAGTAGCCGGTATTTCTGAAATGTAAAACGTAATTATGATATTTTATGTCTTCAATAAAATTTCAAGTGTATAGAATATGATGTAATATAGAACATTCTGTGATAAGCTGTTATATTATGGATCTTATTACAAATTCTTAAATCAAGATTCAAAATTGAGATTCAAAATTGTATCTCTAACAAGATTAGGACAACAAATTGTTACATTAATGAACTTAAATTATAAAAACATTATAAATAGGCGGCCTGCCTAGCTATAGCCTGTCTTTTCGCTAAAAATTATGCTAAATGATAAATAAAAAGTTGGTACCTTAAAACAATTTAACCTTCTCCTAATCCTATTTATTTGCGACTCAAGCTTCTGCGTCATAGCATCTCTCTGTTCCTGATTGTCCGTCACATCGTTTACATACAGAATACTTTTTAACATAGATTCTACTTCTTTAAACCCCCATTCCTCAGAAAAACAAGTTTCTATTTGTTCAGTGATTTCTTCATCTAAATCTTCCCAACTCTCTCCTGTTTGTTCATCATTATCATTGCCAAATTCGTTCTTTTCGCAATGAGCAAATAGCCAACTAAGTACTCTATCTTCTTTAGCACTCTTAAGTTCAAAATTCTTTTCACCAACTTCAAGGTATGGCTTCAAACATTTGTAAGCAACAATCTCTTTCTCACATTTCTCAATCTCACTCTGCACTTCCATCATTTCTTTGAATATTGTCTCCAACTCTGTTCTTTTCTTAGCAAAGAGGTACGAATACTTTGATTTCACTTTCATTCTTAAGTTGTTTAACGTGTATTTTTCCAAAGCTGCATTCTTACTTTGGCTGCCAAGTCTAACAATACTGTTAGTTACGTTTAAAATGCCTTCTAAAAATTGATCAAGTGCGTGATTCGTGTAGCAAATGACTAACATCGGAGTGCCTTCAAGAGACAAATTTCTTAGTAATGTAGTTGCGATTTTGACTCCTATGTACGTTTTACCTGTACCAGGTGGGCCTTGGATGACAGCGAATTCTCTGGTTATAGCAAATTTGTAAGCTTCCATTTGTGAACTGTCGAGGCCAAAGGAGGATTCAGGCCATTGCTCAGTGTCTAACACAGGGAATTGTATCTCTTTGTCGTTGTGAGTTAAAGTATACATTGTTTCTTCTGATAGGTAAGAAGGGGGATTTGTTTCTGGCTGAAACATTATTATAATATAATTAGAATTAACACCCAACAAAAAAAGGTTAAAACTTTGATGATTTAGCTTTAGGGCAACAATCTATATAAATAGAGCCAGTAATCCTGGTTACGCAAGACGAGCAAACAGCCCACGTGATGGTAGGTAGTAACGGTCGCTAATGGACGACTCAGAGTCCCTAGCATTGCTTTGCGAAGCCGCTGCCTACCGTGAAGACATAAGGTGAAAACATTGAGGGAGGTGAGGAAAAGAAAAGGGGGGAAATTGGGCCTGCTGTTATGTGCAATGTGTTACGAAATAAGGTTAATATAAGAGACATGATAATATAATATAATATAATAATATCACAATAACTACGCCCAACGCCATCTAGACCCGAAGTAAGCATATATTATATAGCTTGTGTTATGGGTTCTAGATACGGATATACATACTTAAATCCTTTCTTTTTGTAAATACATACATATTATGCATAGAAACACCCAAACCAATGCAAGTAGCATATCTACCTGCATTTATACTATTACTATACTTTAATTGGGATACAAAGCAAACATGCTATAAGCTAACACAAATTACAGCTAAACTAGGATTCTTCTTTTATGGTTCATACAAAGGTTTGTTCCGTTCGTAAATCAAACCCACAACTGAAATTTAACTAGAATAAGAGAATAATAAAATCACACCCACTAAACACAATTCCATCTAGACCCAAAGTATTATTATAGCTTGTGGATTCTAGAAATACGGATACACATACTTAAATACTTTTTTGTAAATACGTAGATAACTTATACATAGAAACACCCAGACCAATGCAAGTAGACATGTTCCTGCCCACAAATATTTACACTGAGCGGGAATCGAATCCGCGACCTCTCATACACAGTTCACCGAACCACAGGTCGTCAAATAAGAAAATACACTTTTTATACATAGTTCTACAAAAACTACTCCATTCTGATGGTAAACAGTCAGCGAGATCTTATAAATTTAAATATACAGGGACAATACCTGTACATCAACAATATACTTCTTCATAGGCAAATCATCTAATCTCGAATCTTGCAACACTTTCAGTACTCTGTGATAAGGCTCAAAGAATACTTCGCTCTCCACCATTAGGTACGTGCCCGTAAATATGCTCTTTGATGTAGGATTTTGAAATGATACTGCTATCTGCAAAATTTAATTGAAGTAAGAGCGTTTACGCCATATTTCGTGGTTTTTAATTTTTATCATTTAATCTTAGCTATATTTTAAAAATATGTTCTGCTAACATGTTAGAATTAGGTGAAAGCTGTATAAAAAGTAAGTAACCAATGCTTACAGTGATTTTACTATGAAAATAACGCAACTTAAGTTTTAAATATAGTATTATTGCATATAATTAGAATTGTAAACGCAATGGTTACTTAATTTTTATATAGCTTTCACCTTATTCTAGCATATAGACAGAATATATTTTCAAAAATAGCTAAGATTTAATGATAAAAATTGTAAACCACGAAATATGGCACTAAATTGCGACGTTTCCACTCAAGAGGCGTAAAGCCTTGTTTTGGGCCTTCATGTTTTATGACGTAATTAAAACATATGTAGCACTCTTCTTTACATCGTTATATTGTATTAGACTAATTTTAAAGTTGATACTTAATCTCAATTATCAAGATCTAAACATAACGTTTTTTTTTTTTTTTTTTTTCCACATTCACACAGCGCCATCTAGTCCCAAATTAAGCAATTATATTTGCTTGTGTTATGGGTACTAAACAACTTATATACTACTTATATACATTTTTTTTTTGTAAATACATACATATTATAGATAAATTACACCCAGACACAGAACAAACAATCATGCTCATCACACAAAGGTTTGTCCTGGGTGGGAATCGAACCCACGACCTCCGGCTTAACAGTCAGGGTCACTAACCACTAGACCAACAGGCCAGTCAAACGTTCTTTATTTTGGTGCAATAAGATCGTAAATCATAGTAAGTTTTTATGATGGCGTTAGTTTTTATGACGATGGGTCAATTTACGAGTTAATTTTTATAGCATTTGGGTAAACACATTCGGCTCTAATCAGAAAAGATACTGTAAATAACTGTCATGTGACATACAAATGCCTTGTGTGTGCTCGCGTGTATTTAATTATTTTTTTTTGCAACGCGGATTCAAACTCGTTTTTACTTACTGCTCTGCTCCCATCGCCAGTATCGTGATGTTACATAGCCTATAACCTTTCTCGAGAACTGGGCTATCATATGCAAAAAAAAATATTCTAATCAGACCGGTAGGTCCGCAGATTAGCGCGTTCAAACAAACAAAAATACTCTTCCGCTTTATATAATAGTATAGATTGGCTTAGTATCAAAACCTAGATAATGTTAGACTAAACAAACTGTGGATAAAGTAATTAAACTATAAATCAGAGTTAATCTTAGTTGTAGACTGTAATAAAACTAAAAAAAGATTAGAAACCTAATACGTAGTTTTGAGCATACCTACATGTATCACCAAAATATGCAATTAATAGTCCAGATACGTTAAACGTCTCGTCCAGGAATTAGAAAGCCTTTCGGCCGCTTACGAAACTTTAGTTTCGTAAGCGGCCGGTTACGATCTACCACTTTTCGTTCTTGTACGAGACCAGTTACGACCAAAAACCTTTTAGTAGTCGCAGTTCGTTAATAAGAAAGAGATGAGAGACGACAAAGTGGAGGAGCGATAGGAATAATTTGGTCTCCAGCGCTCTCCTGAAGGTAGTACTACCCCGGTTGATCAGGTCCATTCAGACTGACATAAGCAAGGATCGAGTACCGTCAATTTTCAGTCTGGATAGAACAATATATACCCGACGTGATTCACAAAATCTGTAGAAAAGTTGTGTTGCCAAATAAAAAACACTTACATATCCTTCACTTAGCAAATTAACACTTGAATCCAATACAGTAGCGCATAGAATTGTTTTAAAATTATCAACTGTAAACAGTAACAATGATCCAAACATTAATTGCTTGTTGTGTGTATATTTCTTGCTGTCAATCATTCGATGATCAATCCTGTCTCCGTATGCAATGTCTACTAAATGACCCACTTTGTTATTGCTTATGTAGTTGCGAAGAATACGAACTTTTGGGTATACTCTGGAATATAAAGTTAAAGTAGTTCATAAATACCTTCTCTTGGTATTATCGTCAGGCTGAATAAGGCTGAATATGGCTGAATATGGTTGAATATGGCTGAATAAGGTTGAATAAGGCTGAATAAGGCTGAATAAGGCTGAATAAGGCTAAATAAGGCTAAGGCTGAATAAGGCTAAATATAACTAAATAAGGCTGAATAAGGCTAAATATAACTAAATAAGGCCGACAAAGGCTAAATATTGGCCACTCTCAAAATATTGGTGAAAGCAATAGGGTGACATTTAGAAGGAAGGTAATACTACTGTTTGTTTTTGTCTTAGTTAAGCTATGGAAAGAAATATGTGTTTCCCCACATTAGACACAATAAACTAGAACATAAGTATTGTAATAAACTATCCTAAATGCTTACCTAATATTCTCATGTCTTCTTTTAGAAGGATTTTCTAAATATTTACCTGCAGAATAAATATATAATTAGTAATTAATATTGAATAAAAGAATTCTCTTATATCCCTTTAGAATTATTTGTGGTGATCAGTGGTCAAGGACGCTACTTAAACACTTAAGGCCATGCAAGAATTTATGTAACTCTCTCAGAAAGTTGTGTACCAACATTTCTGTAATACATCTCTGTATTACATACAAAACCTGGACTATAACATACATCATAAAACACTTCAAGAGTACTTCAAAAGATTATTAACCTCAGGTAAAAGTGCCATCATCCTACTAATATTATAAATGTAAAAGTTTGTGTGTGTATGTGTGTGTGTGTATGCATGTATGTTTGTATGTATGTTTGATACCACTTGGTCCCTAAACGGCTGACCAATTTCAATGAAAATTCGTAGGTGAATAAATTCATTGCCAGAGACAATTTTTTATAAGTCTGGTTCCCGAGCAAGACATAACACATTTAAGGCGCAGGGGAACCCGTAGACGGCTAGTATAAACTATGTTTAAAGTGAGAAATATTTTCACAATAAGAAGCAGCTTTGCAGATTTTTTGACATTGCAGAAGTCCATATCTACAACACTGAGTAGATCCACAATTATTATTAAGAGAAGAAAGAAATATTTACTTACATATGCCTTCCCTTAATGGTCCAAAGCAATCTTCTCTTAACAACTTAAACTGAACATCTAAATAATGTTCCACACTAGGATAAGCTCCGTTTATTATGTTTGGTTGTATGGCTACCTTATTAGCTGCCAATAGGTCATCTTGTGAAGGAAATATGTTCAAGTTCTTAAAGTAATCTTTGTCTTGGTTTTGTATTTCAACTTGTGGAGTATTGAAGTCACTTGCAACCTGAAATATAAGAAAGTTCCTTATGATTTTTTTTATCAATTTTAGTGGCAAATGACATTAAACTCATCTAATGGTAAGTAGTAATAGTAATCTATGGACATGCCTGTTTTAACTAGAGAAAATGTGCTTATTAATTCTATCCTTTAGGTGAGGGAAAATAAACATTCACTAATGATCAGCGGTGGGAAAAGGTCGACCTTTTTTAGCTCATTAACTGCAAACATATATGTTAATATGGACATACCCCGAGATTTCGACTAAAATCCCAGGATTTTAAAAATAAGAAACGAAATGAGTGAAGGAAACAGAAAATGTAATAGTTTGTTTTACATAAGCTGTTGCACACGCAACGTTGCCAAACTTACATTAACAACATCTAGGTAATATCCGAAGTTGCAAATGTTCAATATGGAAATGTGGGACTCTCTTTGCCTAACGAAAAGTATATGTCATCTCTTTCTAACATATTACAATTTTCTATTAGCAATTCATCAGTAATATCGGGACGGCACATGCTCTACGTCCCGATATTACTGATGAATTGCTGATGAATGGACATCCATATAATATAATATGATATAATATAATACATCATACCATCAGTATCAAAAGTACCTATTTAAATCTCTACTAATGATTAACACTTTTCAAGTTTTTAAAGAAGAAAGAATGAAAGAAAGGAAATACATTTATTTGACACAGACAAATACTTAGCAAGTCAACACAAGCATAAATAAATTTATCTCTACATTTCATTCATTTGAAATAAATTTATTAAGAATACATTTGTTTTAATTTTATTTTTATGATTTTCAGTAAAAACACTTGGTTTTAATTCATAAATTTAGGATAATGATACCAACCTGATCCTTTAGTAATGCCATAACATGCAGTTTTAAGGCTTCAATTTTTACAAATAAATCGTCGCTAAACCTTTCTGTATGTTCCTCACGAACACCAATAGCACTTACTTCTGTTATTTCTAATAAATCTAATATTTCCTTCATAAACTCGACATTAGCACCTTCAAATTGAATTATTCCTTCACATAAATCAAAGACATGAAAATAAAATGATTCCCCGTCATCCCATAGATGACTATTTAACCTTTTTTCAACAATTCGGACAGATGGTAACTCATCCAAATAACTTTTTAAATTCACCAAAAAATTCGAATTTTGAAATCTTGTTCTCAGCATTTTGACTATTTTAGAATTTTCTCCTGGCTCCAAACACTTGTATACACTAGCCAGTACTTTAACTATTAAAACTATGAAATCACCCTTCAGTTCTTGTTCGTCAAGCAAATTCCAGAAGCCGGGTCTATGCGATACTTCCAAATTTAAGATCGGCGGTTTTAATGAGGAAATATCGAGCAGCCTTTTGAAGCCAATCGGTTTCTTTTCGGTATATTGTGGCTTATCAGGTTTTTTGGGCTCTGCTACTTCTTCATCAGCGAACGCCGAGTTTGTCGAGGTATTTGGCCGAGCATCTTCTATTAGAGTTCCGTCGAACCAGTCTATTCGAAGAGAAGCTTTGTTACTTTCACTCATGACTGAAAATTGGTATTAGACTTAAAGAATATAATTAACACATTTAATTTTATCTATTTATTACACTTTGGTCCATTATAACGTGCAGAATGAAAATAGGTTAGATCTGGATGGACAAAAATAAATTATATTTGTTGTTGACCTGTTGACTTAAAGTCACAAACAGCTGACGCTAAGCTGACTGTCAATGTCACAAGTCATCTGTCAATTTTTTTTCATTTTACGCAGCAATTGTGTAACAACAAATTATAACGAATTGATGTGTGTACTACGTGTAGTAAATGTTTTGCACTGATAAAAATGCATAGACTATCTATAATAATTATCCCATCCTATTAATATTATAAATGCGAAAGTGTATGTGTGTGTGTGTGTGTGTTTATTACCACTCAGCGCCCAAACGGCTCAACCGATTTCGATGAAAAGTGTTAAATATATAGAATCGGTGCCGGAGACGGACATAGGCTACTTTTTATCCCGAAAATCGGTCTGGTTCCTGAGGGAGGCGAAGGAGGGCGAAGCCATGGGGCGCATCTAGTTAATAATAAATAAGCTCGATGATGGTTACTTATATGTATTCTAAACTTCGTTACCTAATTTTAGGAAATATATCCATGATTGTCTGGTCCCTACACACAAATAACCACTATTTGTATTTTCTTTGTTACATGTATGCTTATATTTAAGTATATCTATACTTTTTCTTTTTACTTCCTTGGTTATTTATTTACTTTGTGCACAATATATTGTAATTTGCTAGGCGCTTTTTAGTAATGTTTAGTTGAAACTGCTTTGGTTTATGTATAGTTTATTAAGTAAATTATCAATAATCTATATTATAAAAATTAATCACTGAATGTGTTGCTAAGCGCAAATCTCGAGAGCAGCTGAACCGATTTCGCTACTTCTTTTTTTATAATATGTATTCCTTGAAGTACGAGGATAGTTTTTACGTAGAGAAAAATTTAAATATTGGCAAAAAAAAAAACACTTTTCTATATTCCCATACAAAAGTATCTTTATTTATCCCAAAATGCTTAAAAAAATGTACAAGTCTGAGGGCAAGATTCACAGACCGCACTTTGACTTTACTTTGATGCAAAGATCTACTTTGTACCAAAAATATGTATCTTAGGCCCAGATTCACAATCGTGACTTTACTTTACAGCAAAGGCACCTTCCCAAAGTAAGCTTTGTATTGCCGAAGATTACTTTCAACTTCATATTCAAACATATTTTTAGTACAAAGTAGATCTTTGCATCAAAGTAAAGTCAAAGTGCGGTCTGTGAATCTTGCCCTTACACCCGTGCGAAGCCTATATATTTATTGTAACTGTATGTTTCCCAAATAAAAATAAAATAAAATAATAGCAAAATGAATTGTCCGACAATATCAGAATCACGATGCGGCTCCTCATATCTGTTTGCTTGTCACAATAGCTTTAACACTCGGTAGTAGCTAATAAAATAAATTAAATTAATTTAGGATTTTGGCATTCAACAAAGTATAACGCTTCATCTTAATAAAAAATATCAAGAACGTACTTTTAGCGGCAGACTGACTGTCTCCTTTGTGGTTCAATCTGCCCTGAACCGGTTTATCCGCTGGCTATCCAGTATCATTACAAGTTCGTTGATTTACTTTGCTGTACCTCTGTTCGCATTGGTTTTCTGATTCTGGTCGCCAATACGAAACTTTCTAGCTTACCCACTAAACTCGAAAGGTTGTTGAGTTACATATTTAAATAGGTAGGTACACAGTAGGTATAGTAAAAATAAAATTGCTTTATTAGGTATTTATTTACTATACCTAAGCACAATTGTACATAGGTTATATCTACCAGCCGACCTTTAGGTGATGCTGAGAAAACTTAGTAGGTGCAAATAAAAATAAAAAGGAACATGCCTGATTGATTAATATGCCTATTACTATAAATATAAATAGGGTTTTTATGCTACATATACAATCAGGTACATAATCATAAATTAAATTAGGTCTGCTTATATGTACTCTTTTTTTTATTAACATAATAAAATGTCGTTTACCAATTAAAAAACAATAATGTCTATTTTTGCTTGCAAGTGACCTCAGTACAGTGGCAGTTGTCACTGTCCTATAAGTCTTATTGAATTTTAATTTTGATGGAAATTTTCGATACTGATACAGCAAATATGTGGTCGACTATACTAACCTAAGTGTCTCCAGTCAGCTTGTGACTATAGATGGTGACATTAAAACGTGCGCTACGAGGAATCATTGCTTAGATACGTACTTACTCCTTCTGTCGTGTTATCTAATCTCTATAACGCCTATAAAAAGAAATTATGGTTTTCTTTTAATATTAGCCTAAAGTGACTCCACCCCGCCTGATGGTAAGCAGTCAGTTGAATCCAGAAGTGGTGGCCACTATACCAAGCCATCGTCTTAAACTGCTGGTATGGTGGCCTTCACTATGGCGGCTGGAAATGGGGTTAGGGGAAGGGAATGAGGGAGGTGAGGAAAGAGTCAAGGAGAGCAATTGGGCCTGGTTGCACAAATCCTGGCACTGATGACTCGTTGAGCGATAATATTAGTCTTCGACAAAAAACTGTCTCGCGTGACATAAGGTACTACATAGACTGCTTGTGCAAAAACGATGTGTATGTAGGTAGGTAACCACATATTTTAGGGCTTAGATAATTTGTATCGCGCTATAATACCCGTTTACGTATTATGAATTTTATAGCGCTTGTAATCCGAAATTATTTCATAGAGGTGCTTAGGGCTTACTTTTAATGACTCAATTATTCTTCGGTCGTTAGAAAGCCCTTTGTTAAACACAAGGGCTTTTACTTACCTTTTATTGTGCAATAAACAGTAAAATGTGAGTAAAAGTTTATACCAAGCAGCCAAGCACTCGTTTTCTTCACTGGTAAAGGTGTTAAACTTTAATTATTATAACTATGTAATATTGTCTTATCTTTTTATTTATTAAAAATAAAAGTAACGGTTTTTTTACTAGCCGGAGACAAAGATGGGTTTGAAAATATAAAATACTGAGACTCTACGAGCTCGAGCGATAATGTTTATGAGAAAGATAAAGTGGATTTACTTTATGAGGTATATTCTTCCTATTTCATACAATGTAGGTACTCATGAAAGACATAGTTAAGTAGGTACTGAAAGATAAAATTCATGACTATGGCAAACTGTCTGCAACTTATCTATCTGTCTTTCTGAAATTATTATGAGAGATACCCCTTCATGAGATGATCATATAGAAACAATAAAAAAATAATCATATCACCGAAAAGTAGAGTGCGCAGTGCAAATACAAGATTGGTCATCACAATAGCAAGAGAGAACTTTGACTAATAGTGCGTAAACCAACACTGGTATGCTTTTTTCATATAAGTAATACCTACTTACCAATATCTGTATTTGGAACGGTGCCAATACCTACACTGAAACCGTGCACGTTTATCAAAGGATTTCTTTAGTTTGATCCACAGTATTGCGCAGTTGGGAATAAATTACCAATACGTATGTGAAATAAACCTTCTGACTATTATTGTCACGAATCGATGAACGAAAAGATAATTAGTTGGCAGTCCAATAATTATTATTTTTATCATTTGGAAGACAACTCTATAACAACTTACCAATACTTACGATATAAATATACTTTTAGGCTATTATTGTCCCAAATTGTTGAAGTAAAAGATGATTGGTAGGCGCCTGATCCAATTTTAATTATTAATTATTTGGAAGACAATTAAGCGGGAGTTTCAAAGTCAGTAACGCCCATACCTAACTGAGAATATCAGAGAGTCCAGGCTGAGATGGACGGACATGTTATGCGCAGACCAGGTGACCATATCGTGTAAAAGTGCCTTTCCATAGCTAGACCACAAACTTCCTGAATGACTAATGACCAGTAGGACATACAAAAGATTGGTCTTACAGATGACGATGCTTACGAGCGAAGTGAATAGCGCCAAAAGATTAAAAAAGCTGACCCCGTGTAACAGGAAGAGGCGAGGGCAAAGAAGAAGTTCGAAGACAACCCTATCTTGTTAATATTAGAGAACATAATCACCGTAGCTACTCTTACTTACATGCTAAGAAGAAGAATCGTCAAAAAAATTCAAAATGGATTCTTCACTGTTGTGTGCTAGGTTTGTGAGTAGCGAGTTTAAAGAGTTATCAATGGGGCTATCTATTCTTTACTTATATCTGATATATTAATATATTTTGGAAGAAACTTACACATTTATACAACTTTTTAGGTCTCGAACTCGCCTTGTATAGTTCTAGCTTATATAAATTCTAGCCCTTTTGGGGTGCCTAAAGAGATTTTCGTGGTAGCTGGATTATATAAGTTCTTCGGCCCAAAAAAGGATCCAAAATATTTCGGTTTGGGGATGCCTCAATGATTTGAACGATTTCACGTAGAAAGTTTTAAATTTATTGCTATAATTCTTTTTCAATATACCTATATTGAAAAAAAAATTATTTCTATTTTTTTTCGCCCAACTGCCAAAGTCAATGGAGGGTAATTTGTTATTACAGAATGATGTGAATGATACGCAGATTACACCAAGAATGGACTTTATTAATGAAGGTAGTTTTACAACAATAATATGTACAACTATGTAGGTACCGACATAACTCTAAGACACAATATCTTTTCCTTAAACTTTTTTTGTTTAACATAAATATTACATTACAATGGCAGCTAATTTTTGAATAACTGACCTAATTTTTTACGTGCGATGACAGCCGCCGGTCGATGAATACGCGCTGAGTGCACAATTTCAGGTTCACATGACAAGTCACTGGTCTCGTTAGATTTACCCCTACCTACTCTTTCGGAACTATCCTCGTTGCTCTCAGCACTGGACCATGTCTCATTTTCAATATTAGGTTCTAATTTATGAATGCGTGTATGATCAGAGTTAACGTCCATGTGCTGTCCTTCTAACTCTGTTTTAATTAAATGACGCCTATTGCGTCTGTATCGCCTACCGTTATTGTCCGAGACAAAATAAGACCGTGGTTGAGCTGCCTGTGACTGTACCGTTGCATTTTTACGCCTATTTCCATCAACCATAATTACCGTGTCACCTGGTTTAAGGGACGACAGAGGTCTTGCATGCCTGTCATAATACTGCTTACTGACCTCCTGTTTGCGAACAATATTCTCATAATCAGCCGTATTGTCTCGACTAGGCACTAACTTTGAGATATGAGACGGTAATCTACTATTGAGCCTACGACCCATTAGTAACTGCACAGGTGAACTAATACCGTCACGAGGTGTGTTTCTAAAATTTAATAGCCCTAAATAAAAATCCGATCCGGATTCAATTGATTTGATTAAAATGTTTTTTATTGTTTGAACACTTCGCTCGCTACGGCCATTAGATTGTGGATAATTAGGAGAGGTAGTAGTGTGATCAAACCCCCACTTTATTTTAAATTCTACAAATTCTTTTGAAACATACGCTGGGCCATTATCAGTCACCAACTCGCTCGGCACTCCATGGCGCGCAAATTGATCCTTCATAGCCACTATTACAGCCTTACTCCCAATATTTGTTAAGGGACAAACTTCAATATAATTTGAGAAATAATCTACTAAAATTAAGAAATATTTTTTTCCGTACTGAAATATATCAGACCCCACTTTAGCCCAAGGCAGATTCGGTATGTAATGAGGATTTAGGGGTTCGCGTGTGGGTCGTGGTCTTCGCTCTGCACAGGCTGCACATTGCTTAACCATATTTTCAATATCACGTGACATGCCTGGCCAAAACATTACGTCACGAGCATTGCGCTTACACCTATCTATCCCCATATGCCCGTCATGTAAACGCCGTAACATATCCATTCGCAATGCTCGCGGTATGTAAACTAAATTATCCTTAAATATGATCCCATCTACGTATTCAAAACTTTGGTTGTATGACCATTGTGCGCGCACGCATTCTTCAACTTCATACTTGTTTATCGGCCATCCCCTGTTACTATATTTTATTAATAACTTACACTCATCATCTTTCATGGTTTCTTCTCTAATCAAACGCATTTTGCTATCACTAAACCTTACATTCTCTAATAAGAAACATGACTGCTCTGTAATTTCTTCCGAAATACTTTCCTTTACATTGTCTGCCAATGCCGCTCGTGATAACGCGTCAGCTACAAACATATATTTACCCGGCTTATATACTACAGTGAAATCATAAGCTTGTGTGCGCAACATCATGCGTTGTAAACGTGCAGGAATCGAATCCAAAGATTTTTTAAATAACGCTTCCAAGGGCTTATGGTCAGTTTCTATGGTGATGTCCTTTCGACCAAAAACATACTGGTGAAAACGTTCTAGTGCAAACACAATAGCTAATAACTCTTTCTCGATTTGAGCGTACCGACACTGCGTATCTGTAAGGGTTGCCGAGGCAAACTCGACTGGACGTCCGTTCTGCATCAATACCGCACCCAATGCGCGCGAACTTGCATCTACTGACAATAAAACCGGTTCGCACGCCGAATAAAGTGCTAATACAGGCGAGTCGCACACTAAATCTTTCAGCCGTCGTACAGCAGACTCTTGCGCTTCATCCCAGAGCCATTCCGAGTCTTTTTTTAACAATAAACGTAGTGGTGAAGCAGTATTAGAATAATTTGGAATGAATTTCGACAAATAATTAATCATACCTAAAAAACGTTCTAAAGACTGTCTGTCAGTGGGAATAGGCATCTGCTGTATAGCCCTTAATTTATTTTTATCTATGCGCATACCTTCGGCGCTAAACGTATGCCCTAAGTAGGTTACCTGTGGAACACAAAACTCACATTTCTCTTTATTAAATCGAATCCCTACTTCTCGCGCTCGATCAAGTAGTAACTTAAGGCGTGTGTCATGTTCTGATTTGCTGGAGCCCCATACTATTACGTCATCAATGAAAGAATCTACGCCCTCTAGGTCTTCTAGAATTTGACGAATTTTTGAATGAAATACTTCAGAAGCGCAATTAATACCATACGGTAATCGCAGGAATTGGTATCTCCCAAACGGGGTTCCGAATGTGCATAAATTTGCACTTTCGTCATCAATTTGCACCATCCAAAATCCTGATCTAGCGTCTAGCTTACTAAAATATCGCGCTCCTTGTAACTTGGTAGCAATCTCAGTGAGTGTTGGTAGCGGATAATGCGCTCGCTGTACGACGCGGTTAAGCGGACGCGGGTCGAGACACACACGAATAGTGCCATTCTTTTTAGCAGCTACCACTATTGCATTGACCCACGGCGTTGGGTGAGACACTTTTCTAATTACTCCTAAACGCTCCATTCGATTTAACTCGACCAATAACTTGTCACGCACACCTATAGGTATCTTACGAACCGGACAAACAGACGGCTGAGTATCGCCGTACGTTACAATTCTATATTTTCCTGGCAATTTACCTAAGCCTCGAAAAAGATCATCATATCTCTGTAAATTTAGGGAGTATATACGCTTGATTATACCTAAATCTTCACATGCATGTTTACCTAGCAAACTATAACAATCCTGTTCTGCAATAATAAAACGAAGGTTATAAACTAATCCTTTATAAATCCAATCAATTGTACAAGATCCAACTATTGGTATAAAATTACCACAAAACGACTGTGCCTTAGTGCTATCACAATTTAAATGTTTAGCTTGCAATCCTAATCTTTTATAAGTACATAAAGACAATACATTTAAATCAGACCCTGTATCGAGTTTAAATGTCTCTTTTTTACCATTTACTAGTAAACATAAAGATTCATACCATTTAGCATCCTTAGGTTTGTCAAGTCCCTCAATAACAGAAACATAATACATCTCCTCTTCATTTACACAGTCCTCCTGTAACTGATACACTGAACTTTTATTTAATTTTTGACAAACTTTTTTAAAATGGCCGCGTTGGTTACACAAGAAGCACATAGCATTTGCAGCTGGACACTTATAACCATCACAAGTAGTACTCGCACACGCCGCGCACGCAGACTTCGCGGCGCCGGCGCCCCCCAGGCGCTGCTCCCGCTGCCATCGCGAGCTACTGCCGCGCATGCGCCTCGGCCGAAGGCCCCAGCCGCCTCGACCGCCGCGTGATCCATACACTGCATCCACGACTGCCGCCTCTGTGCCCTCATTGCTACATCCAGCCTTGGTCTCCTCTATCTGCCGTTTTTCCTCATGGGACATCTCATTTGCTTGGCATAATTTAACGGCCCGATCCAACGTGAGGTCTTCTGACCTAAGAAGACGGTCACGTAACCTGCTATCAAGTACACCACAAACTATTCGGTCTCTTATCAATCCTTCTTCGAGATGTTCAAAGTCGCAATGTTGAGTGAGAAGCTTAAGAGCGGTAACGTACTCATCAATTGATTCACCTGCCACTTGATTTCTCGTAAAAAACTTGAATCTAGCCATAGTCGTATTATGTTTCGTTTGAAAATGGTCATTAAACTTGTGTACGAGCGTTTGAAAGTCTTCTTTGTTCTCATCCTTTGTGAATTTGAATGTCGTATACACGTCGTAGCCCTCCGAACCAATTAAATTAATTAGCAAACTTGCTTGCACATCAGATGTTTCTTTAAAAACACCCGATGCTTTTAAAAAGACCATAAACTGTTGATACCACTTGCGCCATGCCTCCGCCCGGCTCGCCGGTCCACCCTCTAAACTTAGCTCAGACGGCGGCGGTCGGGCATGTTCCATGTTTAATTATTGTATTAATCACGTTTAGGTATTTTACACTAATGATACCGTTCACCACTTGATAATCAAAAACTCACGTGAATACTTTTAATTATTAAAATTTAGCACCGCTGTCACCATGATGTGAATGATACGCAGATTACACCAAGAATGGACTTTATTAATGAAGGTAGTTTTACAACAATAATATGTACAACTATGTAGGTACCGACATAACTCTAATACACAATACAGAACAACTCTAGTACCAGTCTCGCGGCATATTATATAGGTAGGTCTTTTACTTAGAGCTGTGGTTACCATGAATATGTGAACCTATGGCTCGTCTGCTACTACTGTACCAAAACTGTATAGGTAGTGTACATTATCGTCCAAAATGGGATTGTTGAAAATAAGAAGATTATAAATATTTTAAAAGTGGGTAGATAGCGGTAGAACTTTAATAAAAGTACACAGCACTTTATTTAATCGCCAGATGGCGTGTCGTAAACTAAATAATTACGTTAAAAGTAAACATTAAGTTTCAATTTGTAGCACAAAGTAACATTATCAAAACATCATACTAAAAGTAATTTTTAGAACTGGCATCAAAAAAAATATAGTAAACTAGACATCCGCCCTCGCTTCGCTTCGGTATCAAAAGTTTCATTCGGTCTCACAACAAACGCCTACGGAAAATATCATACCAATAGTGTCGTATTTCATCATTAGATTTTAAAAGGTTCTTAAATTATTGAAATTCGGAAAATTACAAAAATAATAAGTTAAACAAAAAAAAAAAAAAAAAAAAAAACATGATAAAATATAGCCCATGTTACCCGCTTCATTTCTAAAGGTGAAATACTTTTTCAAATCGGTAATATAGATTCTTCTTCACATACATACAGTTTATAGGCAGACTTAATGGCAAAGGCATTCTCTACCAGTCTAACTTTTGAGGTAAGTAGGTATATGACATTACTAGTTTAGATTGAATTTAATATATGTTATCTGTCGATACTTACTAGATTGTTTTTCTGTGCCTCTTTCTTGACTTCTTGTAAACAATGTAAGGGATGAAATGGTTGTTACTATCGTTCAACGAATTTACTCCGAAAGATTTAGATATTCATATAATATACTGCTGTATAATAAACTGATATAACACGTGCTTAATACTGTTGAGAAAATTTATATTTCAAAGATTTTTACCTCGTGCGAAATCTTGGCAGGTCAAGCAAAAAACTCTATCTAAGTAACTAGTTCTAGGGTGAAACTCTATCTAATTTTAGTATTCTGAGTAGACAGTTAATATAATATAGGATCTCCTTACTTGAAACAATGTTGGTATTACCTACATACTTGCGCGAGCTGAATCTTTTCATCTGACGGCCAGCATTCATCTAGCTCAACTTCCATCAAATAATTTGCGTGACTTGAATGAATATGAATCTTTGGTTTTAGAAAATAGAACTTTCGTATCTTTAACTTAATTATTAGTAAGATAAGGAAGAGCCTTAGCCCTACAGTGCGAATCAACGAGAAAATAATACTTAGGTAATAATTGTTTAAACTCTATAAACCCATGTGTTATTACGTGAAGGTTTCTTAAAGCATTATTTTATACTATAGAAAGAGTATTAGAGTTTCTACATCAAACAATAATTCGAATAAGAGCAAAAACAAAGTAACTAAAAAATATTAATAAAGTAAGTTCTATCTATAATATAAAAATGAATCGCTGAATGTGTTGCTAAGCGCAAATCTCGAGAGCAGCTGAACCGATCTGGCTATTTCTTTTTTTATTATATTCCTTGAAGTACGAGGATGTTTCTTACGGAACATCACGCTACTGGCGACGGGAGTAGAGCAGTAAGCAAAGAAGCGGGTGAAACTGCGCCGCGGGAAGCTATAAATTAATATTTGACAACAAAGAATTCGTTTCATCAAAAACCTTAGTGAAGTGGAATTATCTAGTTTGATTGCCCAAACAGACGAAATAACTCTTGATTTTGTTATTTCACAAAACACGTTGAAAACCATTAACAAAACGCTTAACTTAGGCTTTTTTTACAAAGTAAACAACGAAAGTATATTTTTGAACGGAGGAAAATTTAAAAAGGATTGTTAGGATGCCACGTAAAAGAATTTTAGCGTTAAATAAAATGTTTTCTTTTTGATTTAAACTAGGTATTTAAATGTTGTTATTTTATTGCGTAACAACAATATTTATATAATATTTTTAACCGACTTCAAAAAGGAGGAGGTTATCAATTTTAATCGGGTCGTATGTTTTTTTTTTTTTTGTATGTTTGTTACCTCATATCTCGGTCATTTATGAACCGATTTGAAATATTTTTTTTTTATTTGAGAGGGTATACTCTGAAATTGGTCCCATTTTTTTATTATAAGAAATGGTTCAGTGCTTGTATGTTTGTTACCACAGAACTCGGTCATTTATAAACCAATTTTGAAAATTCTTCTTTTATTTGAAAGGGTATACTCTGAAATGGGGTAACATGATTTTTTTATTAAGAATGGTTTAGTGGTTGGGCTTCAATTTAATATTTTGTAACAAAACTTATGCAAGAAGTGAAGATGTGTAAAGCAAGACGTCGATGTCTTTTGCGTCGAATTTTCGGACATTGACATGTCCATGCTACAAGTGCAAAGTGATTTTTTTTCATTTTTTGTTAGAAACGAAGTGGCCCTGGATGAGTGACCATTTGTGTCGTTTCATTTTCAGCGTCCTCATTCTTTAGAAGCAGTAGACTATGGTTATCACTATAATTAGGTAGTCGTTAAGCCAAGTTGGAGGTCTTATGGTCATGAGAAATTACAACAGCAACGGGTGGCCTTGAACCTGCCTTTACAGCACCACTGTTTATTTTTTGTATATCTGTTAAGCGATTGCTCGGTCAGTTAAATTATGAATTTTGATGATTCTTTATTGTTGGTAGATCATCACTTTTTTGTTTTGATTTGTGGTTTCTGGGATTCAGGGTTTAGCGATCGAGAAAGTGTTGACAAGGACCTTATATATCTATTTACAATCTTATCTCTCGTCTCTACTTTCTTTCAAACGGCCCGGCGCTGTCTGATTTGCGCAGCACGTTTTGTAGGTCTACCCATATTGAATATATTTATACACAATTAATTCCCACTAAAAGTTTAAAAATAAAATTATTTTTTAGAAAAAAAAAGAAAACCGACTTCAAACAACACCTACATGTTCAATCCTTAACTAAAAAGTAGAAAATAATATTTTAATTACTTCATAGCAAAGAACATTAAAGGGGACTCAACGCAATCCTTGATACCTATAATACTTTACTATTTATAGTTTTTAATCAGTTATTTTGGAGTCGGTGCCAGCCGAAAAATATATTACGTTTTCAGTGAGAACAATGCTCATAAAAAAATGTGGACGCCAGCGTAACGCTAAACTCAATTTTTTTAAAAGTTTGGGTCAATATCTCTGTTTCTGAATAAGCAATCGTTATGGGATTTCGTGTATAGAGGGCACTATTTAATAGCAGTTTTTTGTATATAAATTGATAACCCTACTAAACGGTGAACCAAGAGGAACCCCAAGGAGGCGCCGCTCCTCTGGGCTTTGCCGATAAGCCCACGATGGAGCGGCTCTGGTGGGTTGCGGTGCTATTTGGGCGGCACCGCAACTGGGTCGGGCTGCAGTGTTGCTTCGGCGACACTGCGGCTGAGGAGTGGCGGAGCCGCGGCGGGAGAGGAGTGCCGGTATAACGGTGCGCCGCTCTCCCTACTTTCCGCGGCCTCGGCGGGGCCGCAACCGCCAGATTGCGAACGCGGTGGGGCCGCAGGGGAAGAGGAGTGTCGGTATTGCGATGCGCCGTTCTCCCTATCCTCTGCGGCCGAGTTGGCCTGCGGGCGGCGATCGGGCAGTCGCCGCCCGAACAGCACGGGCCCGAGACGGCAGTGCGCGTGTTCCGCACGCGCCTCTCGAAGGAGGGGGGGCTAGGCCCCTAAATCGGACGGGGCCCGCTCGCGGTGAGCGGGCCATGGCCCGTCGGGGTCGCGGATGAATGCGCAAGCGACTCCCGTGACCCCGACACTCTGGCCGTCTGGTGGAACACCGTGGGTTTTAGTCGGTATGCTGGCCGCGCTTTGAGTGCGGTCGGAGAGTCCGACATAACCCCCGCCTTGCCCGGGCGGGTGCGTATGTATGCGTAATGCATTTCCCACGTAAAAAAAAAAAAAAAAATGGTTCTTGGTAACCACTACTAAGCCCCCCCCGCCGCGACAAGGCGAGAACCCGTGACTCTAGCACAAGTAACTCTAGCTTGTATTACTTATTATGTAGATACGCATTTAACACTCATTAACATTAACAATCATTTAACCATTTATTTTTATGAACATATGTCATTTACCTAATCTCTGAACTAAAGATTAAAAAGTAATAGGTACGTATATTTGATCTTGTACACAAAAGCTAAATAAAGCTTTAAAATAAACAAAAGAGTGTAAACGCATTTTGATAAACAAGTCTAGTCATTTGTGCTTACTAAAACAAAATTACAGTTGTTTTAATCAAAAACAACGTTATTGTTGTATAACAGTACAGAAATATAATTACATTTTTCATCAAGATAATTATATTTATTCAGGCACATGGGCTTTAACAAGATTTGTAAGCAATTACATTAAATTAAAGCTTTAAAGTATTTTGTAATTTTATAATTAACTTGGTAAGGACAAAGAATAGCTAATAACTATTGTAGTCGACCTTTAACATAAGACCTAATGTGATTTTAATTATTTGATATGAGTTTTCGCTTTGAATATTTTATTGAACATAATCACTTTTATTACATTTAATTTTAAAGTTATTTGACACAAAGCGACGAGATTATAAAGTATAATAAGTAGGTACATACAGGTATACACCTTAAATTATATAGTTCTAATACATGTAAATTACTAGGCTGGGTAGGTGGTAAGCTATTACGTCCTTATTTTACGAGACGCTTACAGAAAGGAGATTTATCCCAAGGTAACCGAATGAAACCCAACAGAAATAAGGTGCCGGGTACAACAATACCTAACTATTCACGAGCAGAAATATAGCTATGTTTACTTTTACAGCTGAAAATGCAGTGTAATTTATACTTTGTAAGGAAAAAACATGGAAATACAACGAACATTGTATGTTACAAGTTATTTATTTACTCGTAAGAACAAATATATGGAAACGTTTACCATATTCACATAGAACTAGTAAATAAGACGAGCTGAAAACCCTACTCAGGTGTACGTATATGTACGTACGGCATAATTCTTCGTCATACGTCACATCAAACAATAGCATGTTGCTAAAATCAAAAGCCAAAACCTCACAAAACACTTCTAAACAATGACGTCACAGAAGACAAAGTAATTATTATGTTATTGACAGTTGACACGTCTATTGTGGAGGAAAGTGGACCAAACACTGGAGTAAATTGAACTCAAATTCATTTGTTATTTTAAGTGATATCATCATCATCATCTACAGCCCGAAGCATTACCTTGTCACTGCCGGGCATAGACTTCTCCAATTTTGTGCTAAATTCTACGCTCTTCTTTTACTTTTGTTATAGCTCAGTAGCCAACGAGTGTGTTGGCTATTTCTGCGGATTGGTTTCTCTAATTTGCCACTTTCGTTAAATCGTAAAATATAATGATCTTGAGCCAGTCTCATCACTTAAAACATTATAATAACAAAATGTCAGCTCATTAACCTACAGCCAGTTTGCTGACGAGATAGAGTTATGAGGAACTCAAGTTACATAAATAAAGTACTTTATAAATGTATTAGTTTAAGTTTAAAACTGCCTCAGGGAATGGACCTTGCTAAGTATGTACGAAATATGATATCGCCCAAAGCGGTATTTAGTCCCAAGAGCAAATTAAATTATAAAATATTGTATACTAGTTGACCCGATAAATTTGTACCAGGGATATTTCAAAAAAATTGTGTATAATTTCAATAAAGTTGTAATATGTATCATTGTGTAAATTTGTGTAAAAAACTAGTGTAATAAATTAAATATATGTAAGGTAAATGCCTCTTTTCATGTAAAGAGGGCATAATTAATAAATAATATTCATTGATCACGCTTGCTCAAGACGGATTGTAGAGTTCGGACTTATACTACGGACTTATATTTTATTGTATTGAAGTCCAGGTTACCTCTTGGTATTACTATAGTGTCTTTTGACTGCCATTACTTACAGTTAACTATTTATAGAGTGTATACGACGGTATGATATTAAATGCAATTACGTGTAGTATGTGACATTATACATATATTAAACAAAAAAAATCAACTAAATATCTTCAATAGTTTAGACACAGGACTACTTTTTTAATTTCTTTAATTCTAAACACTCTGTAAGTAAGTCAAACGTTCACTGACTTATTCAGTAATCCACGTCGAAGGATAAACGTTGCCGCTCTTTACAGGTCAGTGAAATTGTCATAATAAATGGTGTATTACTTTGTCCCTACTAAAATATTATTTATTTTATTAAAAAAATTTAAATTTTTCTTTTTGTGAAATCATTTTTGCGATTTATTTGAAATCATTATATGGTCATAATTATACCAGTAACACCTGCCTTTTCATTTAATATCAAACCATCGTATACTGAATATCAAGATAGTGTTTTAAGATAACCGCACCGTAAAGTCCATAAAATATATCTAGGTACACCAAAGGGTATTGTCGAAGGGTAAACGCATTAATACTATAAATACATTATATTATGTATTTTGCAACGGTATTTTGCTTTCTGATTGTCCCGATAGGTAATCTTAAATCCAAGTTGGAAATTTCTCGAATATATTGTGGCAACCAGCCACGGGTTGCAAGGGAACAGATGGTTTTGAAATTTAATATGACTCATTTTAAAGAGACTGTCATATTTTTTTCGTAGCATTATTGTGATTTCTGAAACACAATTAATGGGCATGTTTGAATGCAAAGAATCTACTTTGAGTTAGTACCTGGGGTTTTTAAGAAGAGTAATGGTATTTTACTAAGCTAGCGATTCTGGAGAGCAACATCAGCTGTTCTTTCTCAGAGAGGAGCTACCAAAAATATTAGGTACTAGCTGTTCCTTGCAGCTATGCCTGCGTGAATGTCGGTTATCGGATTTTTTTAACCATCTTTCATCCCCGATTCAACCTCTTCAAGCCATTTTTTCGACATCTCAAAGAATGCGACATTGGTTTTATTACCTACAGCATTTCATAACCGAGTTAGCCACCTTCCTTGGCTACGCGACAATACGCCTGGCAAGATCTGCCACGTATCAAGTTTTATTAGACAGTTTGTGTTAATATGCAGCTCAGGTTATATTGGCCTTAAGATTTTGGCGTTAGCCATTTCTGGGTACAATTTACAAATCATGCGTGAGAATACTGAAATCTTAACGGCTATCAATATTGTGGTTTAAATTTGGTACGAGTGCAGTACATAAGCATAAAGTGCGTCCGGGTTAAGGCCACGGTATGCATGACGGGTTTTTATACGCACGCATTTACGCGGTCTTCGTCCACGTCGCCGTCCCCGTCCCATTCAGGTTCCGTTCGAGGTACTATCTTGTTACGTATACAGCGGCTTTAAACCATAAATAGTCGACCTGATTGCATACCACGTGGAAATTGCACAAATTCTGAACACGAGCGTAAACGTGTCAATATTATGTATCGATAATAGCAGGTTGTACATCGATAAAATGTACGGCAATAGATATTGTGCTTGTTTTGCGTTGGAGTGTGAATTGTAGCTTTATATAGGACAACAAAATGCACAAACGCGTGCTTATATTCAGATGATTTTATTTAAAAGTTGTATTGGTCACGACCTCAGTCATGAGGTTTAGACGAGAAAGAACATTGCAAAACAAAAGCCGAGACAATGTAGTGTCGCAGTAGGTACTTATGAAGAAGCGAAGCGACGAAACGGTTAATATTTTTACATATCTTCGCTCCTCCGCAGCCTTGCTTCGCTTCTATGAACAGGTAGCGTCTTGTTGTGAGCGAAAGTTTATCTACATCTTATTATAATATCATCATTATCACGATATCCTTTGTCTTCTTCTTCTTAATGTGCCTCTTCATTTTTAAAGGTTGGCCAAAAGCTCTTTGAATTTGTCTCTGCCCAGTGCGAGATGGAGCAGTCTTTCGACTGTGGTAATTCCAGTCCACTCCCGGATGTTCTGATAATAATAATAATAATATATCACACTATACGAGAGGACCACATAATAAAATGTCGTATCTGAATTATTAGATTTGGGTCATTAGCACTATATAAGACAGGAACATAATAATTATGTAGGTTTCTCCGTAATTATTCCCTTGATAATAACACTTTCATCTCCAAGTTGGAGAATATATTATATCTGTTATGTAACCTTCTTGTCATAGCAATAATTATAATAGTTTCTATTCATCATAATTAAAAATTCAAGACACATGAATATAGCTGTCGGGTATGAAATGTAATACAGGACATGATCTACGAATTTTATTATGTACAATCTTCTACGTAGGTATTATGTTCAAATTTTCGCGTTGAGACAACACGGCACACGTTACGTACAATATGCTTTGGTTAGCGTATAGATAGTTTCACAATTAATAGGCTAATCTAAAAAAGTTGTAATGGCCCAGTGATGAAGGCACCCGCTTCGTAAACACGATGTCGGGGTTTCAAATCCGGGCAAGTACTTATCAATGTGCTTTTTCAAATCATTTTATGTGCTTTCTAAATTTATCTGGACATTACTGACTGACGGTGAAAGAAAACATCGTGAGGAAATCTGAAATTTTGAGGAAGTCTGAAATTGCCAATTTAATGCTCATATCTTCTCTGTATGAGAAGAGGCCTTTCGCTGCAGTGGGATAATAATGGGTCGATATGATGAAGCTACTCAAAACTCGCAAGTTTAAGTTTTTGTAACTTTCTTCCTTGGAAAATCAATTACAAAAATGTTAATTTCAATTCGTTTTTTTATAACAAATTTGTACTAAAATTGATCCATATTACAGTCAATACATGCGATACTTAAATCTCATATCCTTAGTACGAAGATAAAATACTAATACGTATTTCCGCATCAAATTACAGCTACTAAATGGACACTTTCCTTTTGACTTTTGGGATAGAATTTACATAAAATTGACATTCTACACGACATTATTACAAACGGTCAGGTATCAAAAAGCAGTTTCCACGTACAAAAAGCCCCTTTCCTTATAACAATCTGTTCTTTTATGCTTAGAAAGTCTTAAAACATTTGATATTTTTCATAGCAATACGTAGCGAATGCCAGGCATTCAAGAAAGTTTTCTTAAAATCGTGCCTCCTAAGTCTTATAACGCTGTTACGCCGTTAGTACCGCCTTGTTAGGTAAGCTTCAAGAACGTTACTCGTTGATGAATGACATTGATAATTTTGAGTCGTTAAAAATTTAAAATAGTTATCATCGTCCTATTA
Source organism: Parascotia fuliginaria (assembly GCA_963082885.1). Classification (NCBI taxonomy): domain Eukaryota; kingdom Metazoa; phylum Arthropoda; class Insecta; order Lepidoptera; family Erebidae; genus Parascotia; species Parascotia fuliginaria. Next base: position 4,209,763 of record OY720183.1, on the reverse strand, counting down.
CGTTCGAAACGGTGAGTGAGAATTTTGAGTATGTAATGTTCAGAGAACAAGGTATGTACATACAAATCTACGTTTTATGTACGGTATGTACCCATTTGTTTGTCATGAACCTTGAATAAAAAAAGAAAACTTTCTGAACGCATGAGGCAGCTAGGTAGGTAACTGTAGAACATCAATTTAAAGTCTATTATATTAATACAACGTATCTAAAGTCAAATTTCATCACATATTTCATTTAAAACACACGCAAATTAAGTGAACGTAAAACAGTAATTTTGAAAGCAAAATTATCTCAAATAGAGTCATCAATTTGTTTTCCGATCAACACCGTTTAATGAATGCTCATTTGTCAACGTCACTGACGTCCGATATAACATTCGTTCCTTTGTTTCCATTCATTCAATCGGCGCAATCAACACGTTAAGAATAAATCAAAAAGATAATTTAACATGCTTGCATTCAAAAATTGTAATTTGTTTTCAAGTTGTTATTTTGCTAAGTGCCCATTTATTATTATTAACGGCAAATTAAAATACGGGAAAATTATAATAATGGAGCTAATTGAATTCAGATCGAGATTATTTTGGAAATCGACTTTTGATTGATTCTGTTAGTTTCACTTCCTCAGGTCAAATACGTTCACTGCCGGACTTCTGTAAATTCAATGGAGAAGGTTTGCCATAGTCACCAAGTAAAGGCAGATGGTTTATTGACGACAGTGAGAGGATCTTGAAAACCGCTTCCTGTGTAGCGTCATGTATCTGGCTAAGTTGGTCGGAGGATCCTTCCTTTTATTGGAGTATATAGTGTGATATACCTAGATGTGCCTTTAATCGCCTTTATGACTCTCACAGGAATAGAGGAAGTCATTTCAGTATTTCTAGACAACATACGGGCCTCAGTTTATTCGAACTTTATATAATACAATAAGCCTAAATATATTGCACGTTTGTTACCTTTATATGACGTCGAATACTATATCCGAGTGTTAAGTTGTGATTTTTTTTTTTTTTTTTTTTTTTTTTTTTATATTGTAGCCTACCAAAGTGACTCCACCCCGCCTGATGGTAAGCAGTCAGTGGAATCCAGAAGTGGTGGCCACTATACCAATAGCCATCCTCTTAAACTGCTGGTATGGTGGCCTCCACTATGGCGGCTGGGAATGGGGTTAGAGGAAGGGAATGAGGGAGGTGAGGAAAGAGGAAAGGGGGGAAATTGGGCCTCCGGCGCTCTCACTCACCGAACGAAACGCAGTAGTACGGATACTACTACTCTTAAGTCGATCTTCTATGAGAGGGTAGTACTTCCCCGGACGATCCGGCCCATTCATGCTGAAATCAGCGTGGATCTACTACCGTGATGATTTGTATTGGTGTAGTTTAAGAGCAGAAAATCTAGACTAGACTAGAACAAATACCTAACAAATTCACACAATATGGTCACAGGTCACAAATTAGACCAACACATCACGTAACCACGTACCGCAGCATTCGGCGCCGAGTTCCATTTGACAAAACTAAAATTAGCTTCCTAATTAATTGTGGGATAACAAATGAGTTTGTTTAGTCATCGGCTAAATAAACAAGCTGATGGAAATAGCAAGCCACAATATAAATTATGTAGGTATCAAATGTTTGAACAATTTGATGTTTATTTTAGGTACAAAATACGGTAATGAAAACTATGTTCAGTAATGCATTACTGATTTATGAGATGTTTATTGTATATTGTTCGAAATGTTTTGAAATGATTCACCAACTGGACTGCCTTGGTAGTTCAGACATCGTCTAATATCTCTGGGTAATGTGATATTGGATTTTTTCATTTCTTTTTATTTATTAATTAAACTTCATGCACGAAATACCTCGGCGGACTTAATGCTAAGAGCATTCTCTATCAGTCAACAAGAGACATTCGAAGTAGGTGCAGTAAATTAAATTGTTTGTAAGTTTGTAACAAAACACAGTTTACGAAGGATAAAATACGGCATTTTCTGTCAGAAAGTCTTACTTTCTTACAAATGGAGTGATATATGGCGCCAGAGTGCATTATAAACTCGAGCCATAGCTGATGAAACGAGAGTATTATGATTTTTTTTCTGCCTACTCCTTTGATGAAAAAAGGTGAAATATTATGTTACAAAATAGTGTCATTTCCCTTTCGAAAACATATAACACTATAGTCCGGTTCACAGGATTCAATTGAGGTTTTTGATGAAACTATTTGCTATATTTAAAGAGGCCTATATCACACGATTGCGTGAGACAGTAAGTTTGAACTGGCACACAAATTTCATGCATCATGAATTCGACGGATTTGTTTGACTTGAGGCGCAGTTTTGTAGTTACGCTTTTGATAATTGTGAATAGGCATCGATTTGTGTAATATTATGGTGTTGTGTTATGTACATATGATGTTGAAGTTTTGTTTACATTTAAAATTATTTTTATGTCAATTACGAGTCCTAAGCATGAGTTTAAGATCCTCTATACTTAGATCGTTACGGATTCTTTTAGAAAAAAATACCTAATGATTCAAATTTAATAAATGAAGAAAATAGAGAGCTACAAAGTTTAGAGGAAGGCACCGATGAAGATCAGGTACGGGTCTCAAAATGAGTTGACACGTCGTTGAAAATTTGACATCAAGGAAAGGATTATTGACGGTGCTATTATGTTTGACGCATCATCACTAAAATCCTTAGACCGATTGACCATAGTAAAGTGATAACCTAAATAACTTTATAAAGGTACAAACAATAGCGAATTACTTAGCCGGCAACTTAAAGCAATTACATAGCTCTCAAAATGTAGGCGGGAAAATAAACACATGTTCCGCGCTCACAGATAATCGAAATTTTTTTATAAATTTGATTATAATTTTACCCAGTCTGCATATTAGCATTGTCTGGGGCTGTGTAATGTTAGATACATGTTTTTTGGTATAAAAGAGACTAAGATATTAGTCGCGTTAAGAGTGTGTGGTCAGTACCTACTTATGCCTACTATAGTAATATACTTAGCTATAGTAACTTTATCAAAAAAAATTGATATTAAGTGAATATTGACTATTAATCTACCAAATTTAGACACCTTATCGTTAGTAAATAAAAACATGAAATGTTTCTTAAAATAATCTGGATGTGTCGTCTAACTATTGATAAACTTTTAAAATAAAAAGAAACTTAATTTCTCTAGTTGGTTACATTTATCTGCCAAAGAGATTGCATTCAAACAAAATACGCAATTCATCACCTCAATAAGATAACAGGACATTAGTGTTGGCAGCACTCTTCTAGGCCTCTAAGCCTCTGTAGCCCAGAATAGCCGCTAAGCATACACAATTATAACACCGTGTAGTTAATAGAAGGACTTATGTTAGACATTTCTATGATCATAGATTACTAGACGAGATGATTACAAGATACAATAATATTTTGCAAAATATAAATAGTAGACTGTTTGTGCTGAGAGTCGTGTGGTCATTGACCTTGAGTATGGAACCACCGCATTTCTTTCCATAGGTGTCGTAATGTGATTAAGGAAATACCAGGTACTAATTACTTTTTTTGGGTTGCCTACCCAAAGGGTAAAACGGAATCCTATTACTAAGACTCCGCTGTCCGCTCCGCCGTTTGTCTTGTTTGTCTTTTACCTAGCATTGCTCCTGCAATGCCAGGGTCCTAAGTAGACGCCTTCAAACTCATGATTTATTTACGATGTGAATAATAAACTGTCGGTAATTTTGTTGGTATGTTTTAAGCCGTGGCATTAGAATTTCAGAAATTTAATTTAGAATATTGTCAAGCGCGGTTAAATTATTGTTTTCTCCAGAATGTAATAAAGAAATTATTTTTTTTTTAATGTAGAAAATTTTATTCAAGTACTTAATGCTTAGATGAAGTAAGCTGGTAGTTTTTAGATGCTCATTATATTGCAATCTTGTTTTAAAACTGGTTCTCTATTCGTGAATGCAAAAAAAAATATACAATTTTTTGTTTTCTTTCTTTAAAAGTTTAATTATAATTACTTAAAGAACCTTCCCTTATGTAATTATAATTAAATCTCAGTAATTAGTTATCTTCAATGGTTTGTTAACAATAACTGTAGTTCACAAAGTGGATCAGGGTCTTTATATAGTCCACGTGGAATTTGCACTAATTCTAAAACGTGCGTAAACAATCGTGTCAGTAGCACGCATCTATCCAGTGATAAATGGGTTGTATCAGTAATAACAGTGTTGTCCAACGGTTTTGTGCTCATTTTGCGTAGGAATATGAAAAATGGCCTTCTATAAATATTGAACGCGAATAAAGTATCAGCTTATACGTCGAACCTGAGGGTCTAGATAAGTGCCACTGCACATTTCTCAATCCAAAACGTTTTGCGTAACGTACCCAAATTCTCTTAGAAAAGGTTGTACTATTGATTAGCACTGGATCGTCTAGAAGCAATGATAATGTGCCTTTTTAAGTAGTATTTAACTATGTAGAAACCGATCTTGACTGTTCACAGACTTAACTATACTTCATTTTATGTTTCATTTATACAAACTGAAGAATATACTGACTAAACGAAGAAAGTTTGGAATAAAAAAAACATGTATCTAACTTCTGACTCAAAGCCGTCACGAGACAGTAATTGAAATGAAATCTCAAATTAATAAATTCTATATACAACACTACACATTTACCTATTAATTAACTTAAGTTCACGGCTTAATACCTTGTCTTTAGCATAAGCTTTACCTTGTTTTATGTACCATGTTATACAAGTTCTCACTGAAAGATTATTTAGCAAAGTCTTACGTAACTCCTGAGTTATCAGATTTCGGGCAAGTTTACCTTCAGTTGACTGGCCTGTTGGTCTAGTGGTTAGTGACCCTGACTGCTAAGCCGGAGGTCGTGGGTTCGATTCCCACCCAGGACAAACCTTTGTGTGATGAGCATGATTGTTTGTTCTGTGTCTGGGTGTAATTTATCTATAATATGTATGTATTTACAAAAGAAAATGTATATAAGTAGTATATCAGTTGTTTAGTACCCATAACACAAGCAAATATAATTGCTTAATTTGAGGCTAGATGGCGCTGTGTGAATGTGGTAGAATATTATTATTATTATTATTATTATAGTTGATTAAGATATCGTTTGTCTAATTATTTTTGAGATGTGTTAATTTTAGCGTCAATTGCTTGTTCTCTACTGTTTAGTCTCATAATAAGGTAAGTAACTATTCAAATAAGTAGGTTTTAGGAGAAATTATGTGGTTGAGATTGAAATTATAGCTATATAACATAAGATATTAATTACTTAATGAGCTAAATATCAGGCAATACTTAAGATATCAAAGTATGCATAGAATTAAAACTAAATCAAGAATTTCATACGTCTACTTTTTAGTTTGCTAGTGTACGATATAGTTTGTTTATTACGTACGTTACGTTTTGTGTAGGGCGTTTAGCTGCTAATGTTTTTCAAAGTAATTACATTAAACCATTTTATACATAAAAAAGTGAACAGTTTTCTATTACTTTTCTTTTCTTTCTATTACTAACTTTTATTTTAAGCATGGCCATTAGTCATTTAAATGTCTTATGTATTTAAAATAAGTCTCTTGTAATTTTAGATTAAAACTTTTATTGCGTTTTCATTTGCATATTAATTGATACTTTAGCTAAACGTTTTCTCTTGATAAAACTCATTACCACTTATCGTTAAAGTATCGTTTCTCTCATCAAAATTATATAGTATATTATTTTATCGTTTAACAAACATAGAAACTAATTTGAAACTGTTTGATTTTTTAATCGTTTCATTGAATATTTGAAGTTGTTATTTTATTTTATTTATTTATTTATTTAACAACTTAATATACACAGTATATAGGCGGACTTAATGCGAAAGGCATTCTCTACCAGTCAACCTAACAGGGTGATGCATAGATAAGATAAAGTAGGTGCATTTGAAGTAGCAATCTAACAACTAAAAATATTAAGAAGTACATGATTCATAAAAGTATAAGATATACATAATATATATATACGAGTATATAGGAAGTAAATAAATACATAATCATAACGCAGAACAAATAAATATCTTTCAATACATACATACATAAATAAATACTTACTAAGCTATTGTGATGATTCCGCAAAATTTTTGCAAGGAGCTGTTTTACCTTTATCTTTAATGTCAAACGGTTTGAGGACATCCTGATCTCGGGAGGGAGCGCATTCCATAGAAGAACAGATTGAACACGGAAGGAGGACCCAACGAAATTAGAGTGATGTGAAGGGCATAGGAGTGTTTGATTATTTGAAGAGCGAAGATTGCGATCGTGGGTCATATGTAAATATTCAAAATAGTGCATTAAGTATGAAGGAGAATGGGAAGACGAAAGAGAGTAAGAAATGAAAAAAGAGTAGTAAGAGTACGTAAACAATGACGCTGACGTATAGGCAACCAATTTAATTGTGAGCGAAATGTAGACACATGGTCGTACTTGCGAATGTTGAAAATGAATCGAATGCAGTTATTAAGAAGACGATCTAGCTTATTGAGAAGATCTGCATTCAGGTCAAGATAGCACAGATCACCATAGTCAATTATTGGTAAAATTAAAGTTTGTACAAGCATAACCTTGATTTTGATTGGAAGGAAGTTTTTCAAGCAATAGAGAGCACGAAGGGTACCGGTGACTCGTTGGCTAACATTTGTTATATGCGCTTGCCAGTTCAGTGTCGAGTCAATGTACAGACCAAGGTTTTTGACCGCTGGACTCAGTGCTATTACTGAACTGTCAAATACTACAGGTGGAATTGTAGATAAATCTAGTCTACCATTCATGCGTTGGCTGCCAACAATGATAACCTGACATTTATTAGAAGAACCATCAAGCCAAACCTATCCGACCAGGCTTTGATGGTATTTAGGTCACTGTTTATTTTGCTAACAGCCAGGTGTACCCTATCAACACTCTCTTGTGCGTAAAGCTGCAAGTCGTCGGCGTACAAATGATACGAGCACTGAAGGTTTAGGGTTACAAGATTTATAAAAATTGAAAACAGTAAAGGAGAGAAAATACCGCCTTGAGGAACGCCTGAGCAGAGATTCCGCCAGTTTGATGAAGATTCACCAATGCAAACAGACTGCTGGCGTCCCTGAAGATAATTCGAGAACCATTCCAGTGCTTCGGTTGAAATCATAAAATAGGAAAGGACGCACAGTAGGATATCGTTACCGACGGCGTTGAAGGCATTTGTAAAATCAATTAAAATAAGAACAGTAACTTTAGTGTTTTCCATGGCCTCCCTAACATCGCCGATCACTTTTAGGAGTGCAGAGATTGTACTGTGGCCTGGCCTGAAACCAGATTGTAAAGGACTTAACAGGTTATGGTGGTTTACAAAGTATGCCAACTGTTTGTGGGCACAGGCCTCCAGTACCTTGGAGAGGAACGGTAGAATAGATATGGGACGGAAATGATTGGGTTGTGTATACTGTGTCTTATACTCTTATGTGTATTTTACTCTTAGAATTCCCATCAATTCCCATTTAACCCTATACTATCTAAAACGACACGTGTAAAGCTGAAGTACCACTCTTTCAGAGAATCTGAAGTGCCTTTAATCCGTTCAATATTTTGTACCTAAATACTTGTAAGGGGTCACTTCGGTTAGTTACTACTTAACACTCTTTAGCAGCATCTTTACTACCATTTTACGAGTGCTTTATTTCATACCTAACTTCCCGCAGCGCGGTTTTACCCGCGTTAAGTTACTGCTCTACTCCCGTTGCCAGTAGCGTGATGTTACGGTTACATGTAACATCACGCTACGCTTCCTCAAGAATTGGGCTATCATACAAGTAATGCAAAGAGTTATTAAAATCCGACTGGTAGTTCCATTGATTAGCGCGTTCAAACAAACAAAGTCTTCCACTATATATATTAGTAGAGATGTTATATTAATATTGTTTTAGACTGTATTTTATCTTTCATGCATTAAACTTTTACATTCCGTCTATGCAAGGTAGATACCTACGTCAGCACAGGAATCAAATTGACTTTTTATTTTGTAGAACTTCAACATTTGAATTAAACGTACGTTTACTAAAAATGTTGTGTGCGTATGTTATATTTGTTTATATATATCCTATGTTTTGTAGTGGACTAGGTGGTGATGATTAAGATAATTTTGCTGTCAACTATCGGCTTTGATCTCTGTTCGGTAAAATGATAACAAGTTTATGGTATATTAAGTGTGTACAGCCTGTGGATATAGTTGTTTTCTCTAACAAATTTGATTAAATTTAACAAAATAAAACTAATAATGTTTAGAATAAAGTGGTTCAAGATTCAAACGAAAAGCAAAGGATGGAAATTCTCGGGTCTATAAGAACAATTCTAATAAAGATGCATAAGATAAAACTCTATCCTAAACGGCGCTACACTCTTTGCTGGTAAATAAGTAGCAAAATCTAATTTTCATCCGAGAACATACATATAGAAAAATCTTTACACGAACGAAGCTAATATTGGTAAATTAAGTCTTAACTAAACGAGATTCTAGAATATTGTTCTAGATATTGTCATATAAAATTTTTCGCGAACTAACATCCAATTTCGTTTGTAGAATATTTTTGAATCCAAAAAGAGAGTAATGCAATTTTGTTTTTAGAACGAAATGCCGTTTGGATTTGTAAAATGTTTAAATAACAGTAAAATGTGTAGTCACTAGATACATGGACTAAATAGGAGATGTGATGACATAGGGCGCAATTACCACCATCCGTAAAGGACGTGTGTGTGTGAAAAGATTAATGAATGTTGAAGAGGCAAATAAGGTATATTTGGATCGCAGCAAATGGTGTACTATAGACTCTGCTAACCCCATTAATAGGTGTCAGGCATGAAGTTATGAATACCTATATTATATAATAAACGTAGTTTGAGTCTAGGTGTATCCTTAGCGCGATACAGAGTTTGTGCCGTAGTATGAGATGTCTTCTAATTGTAAACGTACTTATAAAGTTGCAATAGGGCACGTGTCTTATTACGGCAGTTCTATGTATATGTAAGTATACGTTTCTTTTTAAATTTTGTATGTAGCAAGTTCAGAGTCAGAGGGAAATATATACATAGGTGTGAGACATCTATGCTTACCATTTTTTAAGAAGGTGTGTGCTCATAAAAAGTGGCTTAAGTTCAGGTAATGTGCTTATATTTTAAAAATAATATGATGTTATTAAATATAATCTATCACATACAACAAGAAAATGAGACTTCAGCGTTGTCCAGAACAAGCTCCAAGTAAGTAAGGTGCTGATGTAAGGCTCTATAATAGGCGCCCGGAATACCCGCTATGCATACAAAATGAGAATATTGAGAATATCGCGTAGGGTACTAAAGGAACTGGCAGGAACTTAGATTGCTAAACCATTTTCTAATAGACATTTATCGGCATTTTTTCGAGGATATTTGATATCCAACGTAGTGTAAAGTGATATAGTAAAGTATTCACTAAAAAATACCATGAAAATGTTGCGTTCAAAAGTAAAAAGACGTAAGACTCGTTTTCATACGTAAAGTCGAAAGGACTTTTATGTCTTGCAGAAAAAAAACTATACGTCTGAAATCGCTAATCTACGTTGAGCAAGCGTAGTAATGGTCACCAGTTTCTTTCTATCATGGTCTTTTCCTTGCCATGTAAGGTTGTCAGGTCTTCAAAACTACCATACGGACAGACCAGCCAATTTAGTCAGACATTTAGGTAAAACGGCTATGTAACAGTATAATGATCTGGGAAGATATCGTAAAGATACAGGGGATCATCATAGAAAATTTAAAACAATAAACAATCTACGATCAATTAAGTTTAACTAGCAATTTGTTCTTTTTAAGGAATAATTAATTCATAAATAATATTAGTACGAGTATATTTCACCTTGAACTTCGGCTTTGGGGACCCTATGAATATTGTATGACGTATAATTACCGACGGCAGAATACCAATTATGGAACAAAAATGGGACTCTGTCTCGAAGGTTTTGTAAAATAAATTTTTAATGCTTTATTAGAGGTCACTTCATTTCACAAAAAGTGCAGCTTCATATCCAAAACGATGCGATTTTATAAAAATTTTGATCATGCATTTGGTCATGCAAATTGTCGCATGTCGCATTTAACATAGCGAAATTTGAAAAAATGCTAAACGGCATAACAGGACGATCCGACTCACATCACTGTGATTTCTATAAGCCAAGTTTAACAGTGAAGAAGTCTTGTGAACATCGAGATATGACATTTAGGAGTCTCGGAGTCTGTTAAAGTGATTGTCTTGGACCCAGCAACCTCGAGATAGACATATTAATAAATCTATAAGGATGGTTTCTTTAACTCGCATATTGCTTTATCCCGCGGTCAGCATCGTCTTGCTTGTTTTCCTTTAGCACTGCGCTGGCTATGCTTGATTATATAAAATAAATATTGTATACAAAAAAGTAAACTCATATTTAAGTACAAAAGTCGAATAAACTTTCTAAAAACTGAACTAAGTTAAAGTTTTAGGGTAAAATCCTATATTCCACACGAAATGGGCCATATACCGGTATAATGGATCGTTTTGGACAACGCTTCGAACCCAAGGGTTACTGAAGGAATTTATACGAAAAACTTTAAATGAGCACTGCTATGTAGTTTAGTGAGATTATTTTGAAGACATAAAAGCCTTCATAATGTTACCTAGGTTTATATTGTACTTCGTTTTAGGCTATAATATACCTCCGCAGATTAAAGGCCTCTTCTCATACAGGTATAAGCATTCATTAGAACATTTGCTCAAGGCCAAGCGATTTCAAGCTTAGGTATATTTTTGTATAAGTGGATGTTTTTTTTCATTGTAACAATATAAATATCCCGCTCTTCTTTGCCAGCGGATTATGCCAGTCGCTATATTAATGACAGATCAGTGCTTGCTGGCTTAAGTTCATAATAAATATATTTCTGCCACATATTTCTGGGATGATTTTACCGCAATTCGACTATTAGATTGTATGAGCTTCGCTAACTAACAATTAAAAATTATCGTTTGCATAATTACTTCATATAACATATGTATGTGTATGGTATAAATTTCTAACAAATTATACTTACTTAACAAAGTTACGGTAAGAATTTAGGCTATATTAGAAGTTTCTATCTTCAATGTGAAGGCACTTTATGAAATTTGTTGACAATTTGCAAAGTATGAATACATAATTTATTAACGCAGAAACCAGCCTCGGGTTTGCGACATACAGTTGAAATTAAATTAGCATCTTAACAGAGATGAGAAGAGTAGTAGTATCCGTACTACTGCGTTTCGTTTGGTAAGTGAGAGCGTCGGAGGCCTAATTTACCCCCTTTCCTCTTTTCTCACCTTCCTCATTCCCTAACACCATTCCCAGCGTGGAGGCCACCACACCAACAGCTTAAGACGATGGCTTTTGGTATGGTGGCCAACACTTCTGGATTCCACTGCCTGCTTACCACCAGGCGGGATGGAGTCACTTTGGTAGGCTCATATAAAAAGAAGGTAGAAATTGTAAAATACAATCTACATTCTTTTACATACACAGATAATAATTAATGAACCAGTATTAAATAAATTCGATCTAGCACAAAGAGTCGGGTCACTTGTAACTCAATAAGTAACCTTTGTACAACTAATTGTCCTATTCAACTAAATGCTGGCCATTTGCGTGATTGCCTGATCTTTTACGTTACAGTGACGTAATGGTGTGTTTTAAGGCTTATTTAAAGTATTTATGTGACCTTAATTTTATATTGTCTTTTGGGAATAGAACCAAAACATTCTATTTTGTTTATCAAGGAAAATAAAAATACTGAAGTATATTGCTTCGGAATCTGAAAAAACACTGTGATTATATTGTGAAATTAAAATAAAATAAATACATTGCAGATGAATTACAGCTTTAGCAATAACTACTAGTGCCATTGTGGTCGTAGGTAGTATACGGTATACGTTGGTAGAATTTTCACATTTATGTTATAGACGATATTGGAGGTTATTGAACCGATACAATATAATTACGCTGCAATATCGATATGTTGATATAAGTATAATAATAATAATAATAATAATAATATGTGGACACTATCACACACTGTCGTCTAGTCCCAAGCTAAGCAGAGCTTGTGTTATGGGTACTAGATAACTGAAATATAATACATATACATACTTTTTTTTTGTAAATGCATACTTATAATACATAGGAAACACCCAGACTAAAGACAAATACAAATGTTCATCACACAAATATTTGCCTTCCGCGGGAATCGAACACACGACACCCGGCATCGCAGTCAGTTACACTAACCACTAGACCAACGGTGCAGTCTACATTAATAATCGACATTAAGTCTACGTACTACTGTTACAGTATTAGAGGTTATTACTGCTATCTAATAACTCTAGACTGACAAACCTAACATAAAATATTTAACTGTCATATTAACGCATTGCTATCTACAAAAACAACTATTTACTTTCAAACTTTTTATTGTAATAGATTGTATTATGACTACCGGAAACCACTCAGTATTCTCTGTGTTCCTGCGTAACACCAGCCTAATCTGGGTTAATTAGAATAATTACATACTCACACACAACTCACTCAAAAAGCTACGTGCGGACATAGATCATGTACAATAAACTATAACTGAACAGCAGATTGGTACGCTAACTGAAAGCTAACTAACCAATCAATCTATATCTATACTAGTGATGCCGATCGATAGGCGACTATCGATAGACTATCGATAGTGCGGCAATAGTGGGACTATCGATAGAACTATCGATAGTATCGATACTATCGATAGCACAAAATATGGTAATACTATTGATGACTTGCAATACTATCGATACTATCGATAGTATTGTAAGTCATCAATAATCCATACTATTATGTAAAGCAGAAGAGTTTGTTTGTTTGAATGCGCTAATCTTAGGAACTATCAGTCGGATTTGAATGGTTCTTTTTGCGTATGATAGCCCAGTTCTTGAGAAAGGTTATAGGCTATGTAACATCACGCTACTAGCGACGGGAGCAGATCAGTAAGCAAAGACGCGGATATGAGCAACAAAACAAAAAGCTAATGTAACCCTTGATGAAGATACGGTAAGTAAATCCTTGCTAATTTTAACATAAACGGACTGAATCGAATGGGGAGGTACCTTCTCATCGAATATTAACGTAAAATATTAGTCTGTATGTTCATGTGTTTCGATGAGGGAGAGCACCGGCAGCTTAATTACCCCCTCAGATATTATCCTTTACCCTTTTCCTTTCTCATCCCCTTCTCTGGCAACGACTGGGTTGTGTTTTTAAGCTTATTTCTGCAATGCTTAGAAAATACAGTTAAAGTTACCACTTACCATCAGATGGGTCGTGTACTTGTTTGTCACCAAAGTTTTATAATAAAGAACATATAGCTGACATGATTAAAATGAAATAGATGCAACAAATGAGAACAGACTAAATTTTAGATCCACTGGTAGAAAGATAAGAATATTTTAGATACAAGTTTGAAAGTTAGTACATACTTTATATTCAAAATTCGAGTGAAGTTCGAGATTTTAAATTTTAAAAAGATAATAATATCAAGATACATTTACATTCAAAAACTGCACTTTACTCAAATATCTGTTTAGAAATATCTGTTTTACCTAGTTTTATCTGCAATATAACGCAAGAACGTATAAATAAAAACGCATTAATATCACGTGTAGTGATATTAATGCGTGTTTGTGAAGTCACATAATCTTAACTTAAAGCATTTATTTCATTTTGATCATGAAGTATGATGCTTATAAAAAGTCAACATTACAAGAAGTCAGCCAATCGACCTACCTTAATTTGTTGGAGACTTCGGCTAAGCTATTTTAAAAGACAATAGTAGGTGGTGAAAGATTCCTTGTTGAAAAACAGTCATACAATCTCTAAAGAAACTTAAATAACCGAGCTAAGTAATTTGTGAACTGCATTACAACATGATACTGAATTGCAGATATTTACTTATAACCTCTTCAAGTTTATGCAATATGTATTATTGTTCTTATAAAGAGTTTAAAACAACAATGCGTATTTTAACTTTCTTATTTTTTTACGTAAACTGAATTGCGGCAGCTCCCCAAAAACTCAGGTTTACATGTATTACGCTCACTACGATCATTAGAACAACTTTTAAATTACTTATAATTATAAAAGCTTGGATTAAAATTATTAACAAAATAAGTTGTAGCTTTACAAAGAAAAAAATAGTTTGCAGAATAGTTTCTAGTGGCGCTATTAAGTTTTCACACGAAACATACGATAGATAGCTTATAGTACAGCTACACATTTATACAACGCTTTGCAACACTTTACCCTTATCAATTTCTATATCACGCTGTGTATAGTATAAAATGAGGGTTAATATGTAGCACTAAATGTTCCGTAAGTTTCAAGATTCATGTAGAGATAAGTATCATTATAACATTTATATTGGCGTTTAGATAAACTTGCAACAGTGTTTTGCTTGAAGTTTTCTTCTTTGTTTATATACAAGACATCGTGTTGTACTTCTTCTCAAGGAATTATTTAGGAAAAAGTACAACATTTCAACTAACGTTTCGTCAGCTTTATCATGTTGTAGGCTTGACTCAAATTAAGACGCGCTCGAGTCTATAATAGGCACGATTTCACTAGTTTGATGAATTTTCCACTAAAAATTGTCCTTACGCGCATTTTACTAAACTGAAAGACTGATAATTTTGATTTAATCTGTTCTAATCTATCTTACCGCCTGCTAAGTATACAAACCTTCGTCAAAATAGAAGTCTGAGTACAATAAACTCATCAAAGAACTGAAATAATGATTGATGTAAGTTCTTCAAGTGATCATTAATAATGCCCAACAAAATATACTTACGATTTCCGTAATAAACTATAGGTATTGATGTTCAAATATGCATGGTATAATCAAACGGTAGGTAAACGTTGTAATTGGTTCAATTAAAACGTCCTTTAAACTGTAAATTAATTTACATTGTATCTACGTCACCTACTTCAGTCTAATATTTAATTATGTCTATTTTATTATCTAAAGATTTATTTTAGATTTATGTAATACTGTCCGTAGCTCGGTTACACTCGCGTAAGGTTGCATCTTTTACTGTTACTGCACTTGCGTAGCGTGATGTTACATATCCATAACCTCCCACAAGAATTTGGCTATCAAATACAAAAAGAATTATACAAATCCGACAGATAGGTTTGGAGATTAGAGCGTTTAAACAAACAAACTCTAGATTTATTACTATGTAGTACCAGTACTGTATTTCTACTGAGTCGCAAAATAAAGTCTACCGTACACGATTAATGATCCGGTGACATGACGTCACCCACCTGGGTAGGCAAACTGAGCTCGTAAAATAAAGTCACTGAACCAATTCATTTTATGGTACTTATAGGTACACGAAACAAAAGTTTATTTTTGTTTTAATCAGTACTGTGTAAATATTTTTAAATTTTGATTGATTGTTTTTATTTGTGCGTTATGTCTAAAAGCATTTTTTTAAGTTTGTGCCACATAAAGGTCTCACCGGAGGGCCTAGAAAAGTGGCATAAATGTATAAAGAATATAATAAAATAAAAAAATGTATGTCATTGACATAAGCTAACGACAATGTTGGCGGTAGCTTATGTCAATGCCATACATTGATTAAGCCACTAGACACTGGTTAGAGAAAGTGACATTGAATTTTTCTGTCGTCAATTTTTAACAGGATCAACAACGCGCTAGTGAGGCTCCAGAGGCCCTAGACAAGTGTCAATAATTTCTATTCTATTCATAGAATAGATTAAAAAATGTATTGGATTGACATAAGCTAACGCCAACGCTTATGTCAATCTCATACATTTTTGTATCTATTCTATGAATAGAATAGAAATCTTTGACACTTGTCTAGGGCCTCTGGTGTTGCATGCGTCTCTAAGCTACTGCTTACCATCAGGCGGGCCGTATGTATGTTTGTAACTTAAGTCGTATTAAAAAAAATATTTTGTATAGTTATAATGGCGCGTTGTAAATTGTGCTAACATAGCTGGCATAAACAGCTGTTTACCGCTTACCCCTTCGGGTAAAAAAGGTGTAACGTTACACTTTAATAACTAATATTTGGGTAAGCCTCCACGATATTGACTCTCCATTGATGAGAGATCGCCGTGAGAACTTTAAGATTGTTTTATTAAAACGTTATGGTCTAGATTCCATTTATTTTAAAAGGATATTATTCAAATTATTTACAATACTGCATAAAAATGTTGTTAACCACAAAAACTGTTTCCCAAGTACAATAATTAATCGTTTCGCTTAGACACAAAAAGCTAAAAGACAAAAATAAATTGAAAATTACATCCACAAACTGGGTTTCGTCCGGCCCACAGTTTAAACAATGGAAACGCTGGGGAAAGTGTTAGGACAAGCGAAATTGTGAAAAATTAAACGGCTTTCATTTAAGATATTAAGGGTAAAATTGTTTAGTGAATTTGGTTCAGCATATTTTTGTATTACGAGTTCGTCTGACGATGTACGAAGAATGAAACATTTATTATTCGTTTGATTTAATTGAATTGGCTGATACCCAATTTTCAATGTGCCAGATAAATTCGATTTTTTTTTTTAAATATCATTTCCGTAACAAATACTTATCAAAGCTCTAGCTTGATAATATATTGTAAAAAAGTACTAGCTGTTTACTGGAATATTTGAAAACCCTAATGAATCTAGTTTTAAGACCCTAGATCAAATCTTTATATAAGCTAAAATATTTCATTTCTAAGACTTGTTGCTTAGGGTGGAAGCTGTCTTAACATTAAAGGGTTATCGTTCTTGCTAGTTTATTTAAATTTTATTTTATTTAAAACTAGCTGTCGCGCCGCGATTTCGCCCGCGTCTTTGCTTACTGCTCTGCTCCCGTCGCCAGTAGCGTCATGATACATAGCCTATAACCTTCCTCGAGAACTGGGCTAAAATACGCAAAAAAAATTTTTGGAACTGGTAGTTCCAGAGATTAGCGCGTTCAAACAAAGGAACAAACTTTTCCGCTTTGTATAATAGTATAGATAGCCGCAATGCATTGTGAGCGTGACGGTAAAAACAAGAACGGTATGTGTAAAAACAAGAAGCTAATTCACAGAGTGATTTACACATAAAAGGACGACGGAATACGGACACATGTAATGTTGGGAAAGTATGCCCACGCATGTTGCCGCAGAAATTTACTTTGAGAGTTCTATGTTATACGTCTGTCGTCAGTGTTTAACATGGAGTGGAAAATGAGTTTTAGAATAAAATAGAATATTCTTTATTGCACACTCTTACCACATACTGATTATTATAGTAAAATTGAAAATGTATTAACTATTGTAGTAAAAGTTTGATGTGAAGTGAATGCATATCATGATCATTATGAACTCGTAAGGCTTGCTACATTTTATTAAGGTTCTTTTACCACCCATGCCCTACATTGTCATGCTCACTAAAATATCATGACTTGTGAAGTCGTACTGGCCAGGTCATCACCTTCTCTCTAATATAGCGAAGGTGATAATGGCTGGTCTGTGCGTCATGCTCGTGCACAAGTGCTACATGGGACGACTGTTCAATCTTGGCATGGCATACAAACACAAATAACAACAGAACAGCACAACATTATTTAGTGACAATGGGAGGTCTTTTAACAAGTTTATATTTCTTAACGTATATAACAAACTCGAATATATTTTTCTATATAATATAAACAAATTGCACAACGAGGCATTTTCTGCTAGTCTACCTTAGGGCGATGCAGAGATATACATGTCAGGTGACAAAAATGAATGAGCAAAGTTGAAGAAAAACTAGTTAAAAACTATTAATACATCAAAACATACATATATACTAATAATTCCGAAATATATATACTAGCCTTCCGCGGTGCCGTTTCACTTGCTTTATGTTACATGTTTGGTTACAGCTCCACTCCCGTTGTCATTAATGTGATATTATATAGCCTTTAACTTCCTCAAGAGCTATCACACAAGAGGCTATCGTACTCATAAAGAATTATTCAAACTCGACTAGTAGTTCCAGAGATAGCGCGTTTTATTTATTCTTTAAAAATTATCATATAATAAATTACTGTTTAATGTACTAAAATGTTTTATATCAATAAATAGAGGGGTTCGGGACTGTAAACCCTTATTACAGGCTATTCCATAGCCTAGTTAGGACAACAGCACCTCACCTACTTGATTGGCAATGTAATAGTATACCTACATACTTTGTAAAAATATCCAATGTTTATTATTAGAACCAATCTGTTGTTTTATGAAATAAAAGATTATTATTATTAGTATAGATATATACTGTATGATTACTATAAACTATACTCATATTATTGAGAGATTTATTCTGCTGTAATATTCGTTTATGTGTCCTCCAATTCTGTATATACGTATAAACTTACCTCGAAACGAGAAATAAAGCAGAGACGTAACTGAAGGGTGGAAACACAAAGCAGACGTTCATGGCATCTATCTCGTATAACATAGTTGACAGTGCACTGCGTCGATATTGATAAACGAGTCGCTATCTTTATTTTATTTTTCTTTTCAGCCCTTAATCTTCTTTGTATGATAATGAACATTGGAATGAATCCCGTAGTCATCTATTTAAGTTTCATAATTAAAAAAACGAGATAAAAACCTCTCTGCTCCTAAATGCAAATCGAATTATAACATCTTTTACTCCCCTCAGCTGTGTAGGCCAAATTGCGCGAATGACTACATATGTGTAGCTGTTTGGCGGGATTTGCGGAAATTTAAATCTATAGTAATACAAATTAGATTCACAATACAAGGGGCCTACCACCTCAGCAGTATTATTTTAATGTCAATTTGTGTTTTGTCTTTTTCTTTTGTACTATTAAAACAAGGATAGAGACAAAGTAAGGTAAAATAAGATTGCTATAAGAAGCCTTGATTGCTGATTCAGCAAACTCAAAGCATTTAATACAAATTTGTATTAACTAAATAAGACAAGGGGATAATTAAATTATAAAACAAAGTAGTTTCCTGCTCGGTTGGCGCAGTAGGCCGTAATCGCTCTCTGTATATATTAGCAATTAGCGAGACTGCTAATGTTATTTTAATGATGTCGGGGTAACGGAATGGATGTTACCTATAATATTAAAGCTACTTACATGCATACATTTAAAACTTTACACCCGTCTCCCTTAATTAATGAGGTAAGCAGAGATTAAAGAATCCTATTTGCTGAGATTCAAACATACCTACTTTCCCTCTTGAACATTTATAAATATTTTCGAACACGCGTCGGCTATGGCTTTTTTCAAGTTAATATAATATAGGTATTTAATATATATATATAATTTGGCCCAAAAGGGTGGG
The DNA here is from genome assembly GCA_963082885.1 of Parascotia fuliginaria. Classification (NCBI taxonomy): domain Eukaryota; kingdom Metazoa; phylum Arthropoda; class Insecta; order Lepidoptera; family Erebidae; genus Parascotia; species Parascotia fuliginaria. Next base: position 4,190,268 of record OY720183.1, on the reverse strand, counting down.
TAGACGTATAACATCCATGTTTTGTGAGCAATGTTGTGTCACATGTTACAGGGAATAAGCCTGTAGCCATTTATCAGGTAAAATTCTATAACATCACGCATTTTTTTTTTAAAAGAGTTATAATATTATAATAATATTCTACCACATTCACACAGCGCAATCTAGCCCCAAATTAAGCAATTATATTTGCTTGTGTTATGGGTACTAAACAACTGATAAACTACTTATATACTTTTTTTGTAATTGTAAATACATACATATTATACAAAAATTGCTTTATTACCTTTAGAGTAAATGTCGTTTGCATACAAAATAATAATGTTTATTTTTGTTTGTAATTTACTTTTTGCTATATTGATTCTTATTGAGTTTTAATTACAATGGAATGTTTTGTTAAAATCATATCATAACTTTATCTTAACCGGTCTAAACAGTAGGTTTAGTACTCATTGGGACTCTTCATGTGTCGAAGCTTGGTTCGTAAGAGTTATTTATTATTATTTGTGGATTATATAGATAAATTACACCCAGACACAGAACAAACAATCATGCTCATCACACAAAGGTTTGTCCTGGGTGGGAATCGAACCCACGACCTCCGGCTTAGCAGTCAGGGTCACTAACCACTAGACCAACAGGCCAGTCCAAAGTTGACAAAGGTTAATCACTTATGTTCTGCCAGCTAAGAATTAAAAAAAATCTGGTGGAAAACTAACCAATAGTAGTAGATCCACGCTGGTTTCAGCATGAATGCGTCGGATCGACCGGGGAAGTACTACTCTCATAGAAGATCGACGTAAGAGTAGTAGTATCCGTACTACTGCGATTCGTTCGGTGAGTGAGAGCGCTGGAGGCCCAATTTTCCCCATTTCCTTTTTCCTCACCTCCATCATTCCCTTCTTCTAACCCCATTCCCAGCCGCCATAGTGGAGGCCACCATACCAGCAATTTAAGACGATGGCTTTTGGTATGGTGGCCACCACTTCTGGATTCCACTCACTGCTTACCATCAGGCAGGGTGGAGTCACGTTGGTGGGCTAATATAAAAAAGATAATAATAATAATAATAATAATAATAATATATGGACACTATCACACACCGTCATCTAGTCCCAAGCTAAAAGAAAAAACCGACTGTTAGTAAAAGATAATAATATACAGGAGGCCTACTCCGAAAATCGAACGTCGAAGTTTCGAATCGAAACGTAGTAAAGCCGAACGTCGAACGATTACCCTACTACCAAGTTACTTCGGATACGACTATTGCGTTCGGCCGTCGTTTCGAATCTATAGACAACCAATTGAATGAACATAGTTTGAAACACTATTAAATGTCAAATTGGGTCTTTTATTAAAGGCAAATATAAAACCGGTAAAAAGCCGACAAATCAATAATAACGGGTGGCGCAAAAGTAAAGACCCTATTTGGTTCAGCTATAACATTTTTTCTAAATTAGAAAACTAGATTTAGATTTTTTTAAATGTATATTTGTGCCATTAAATTTCGTACCATTAGGATTTAAAGATGATGTCTTTTAAATGGTGACCTCCAGAGTTGATACACATTTGAGCCCTATTTATGACATTTTGCATAACTTGCCGTAACACTTCCTGCGATATGTTCGTTATTTCTTGACGAATGTTTTCTTTTAGAGCTGCGAGAGTCTGTGGCTTGTTCACATACACCCGAGATTTAAAAAAACCCCAAAGAAAGAAGTCTGGACTGGTCAGATCGGGTGATCTTGCAGGCCAAGGCAAATCGCCAAAACGAGAGATAACTCGGCCTGGAAAAGCGTCCCTCACTAAGTCCATAGTGTCGCGCGCTGTGTGTGCCGTAGCGCCGTCTTGTTGAAACCAGATGTGCTCCAGCCCCAATTCGTCCAAACTGGGTATCAAAAACTCACGTAACATGGTTCTGTAGCGTTCTCCAGTGACAGTAATCGCATTGGCTCCAGCGTCTTCGAAAAAATAGGTTCGATCACTCTGTCAACACAGATGCCACACCATACAGTAACTTTTAGTGGGTGTAGAGGTGTTTCTTGAATAATGCGCGGATTATCAGTGCCCCAGAACCGAGTATTCTGCTTATTGACATGCCCTGAGAGATGGAAATGCGCTTCGTCACTCATAACCAATTTTGAAGGAAAATCATCCTCTTCAAGGTTGAGGTTTATGACGCGCTGGCAGTAATCTAGACGAGCTCGGTGGTCAGCAGGCAGCAGCTGATGAGTCATTTGAGTTTTATACGGGAACATCTTTAAGTCTTTCACCAAAATACGCTGCAGGGTCCGTCTGGAAATGCCCAATTGCGTGGCACGTCGCCTCGTTGATGTTTCTGGACACTCTTCCACATCTTCGCGCACAGCATCGATATTTTCAGCTGAACGGCCTGTTCTTGGTCTCCCAGACTAAGGTCTATCCAATGTTGAGCCAGTTGCTTCAAGGCGTGTGGCAAAGCGTCGAATTGTGCGACCAATCGGTGCCGGACGGTGGGGAAATCGTCGACGAAATTCACGTTGTGTTCTTATCACTGATGAATTATTCCGTAAGAACATTGACACAATTATTCCACGTTCTTGGGGAGTAAAACGGTCCATGTTTATTTTCAGTGTATTTTACATTTGTTCTCTACACAATTTTCAACAACAGAATGACAGAAAATGTCATATATAAAAAAAAAAAGTATTTTCTTTAGTGCCAGTACTTTTGCGCCACCCAGTATTATGTTTTTTTAATAAGAAAGCTATTGGTGTATCTTAAATTAAATGTTTTGTTATTATTCTAATAATTTATACGTAAAACTAATTAATCTGCTTGAAAATGAGACTTATTTTAAAGTGATGACATTAAAAAAACCTTATATCATTGCTTTCTTATTATTCTGTGGCAGTATTTCAAAATCGTGGATTCGCGGCTCGCGGACAAGTTTAAAGTCTTAGAAATTTCAAAAAAGGATATAATTTCATTTCGTAAGTATAAAGATCTTTATTGTATTAGCCCTTGTATCTTTTGTATAATATATTCGTCATATATTTGTTCTGTAGTTTGTTTCGTATTCTTGATATGAACAATCTGTAATTTTACGACTTTCTGAATAATGCAATTTCGTTTTCTCACAGTAAAATGACGGCCACAGGTACATAAGTGAAGGCTGTATTACAATTTATGTCTGAGCATTCAGACCTAGCCTGTGGCCTCATACACAGCATAGAGGGGCAGGCAACAGCAAAAAGACTGTTGGAATCCCTGACTGCGCAGTTAAACAGCATTGGGGGTGCTGTTAAAACGGTGCAACAGTCGAATAAGGTATGTATTATTATACTAATGATTTCTCATAATATTCCTTAACTAATGTTCACCTTTTACTTCAAGATAGTATAGCAAGTAAGTACTTATATTATTCCAACTACATATGGAAAGTTTAGAGATCTCTGTTGAAAAATATAGTGCGGATTTACAAAAATGTATTGATCTAATTCCAATCACTGTCTTACCCTAATTTGTAACAGGCTTTTGTACAGCAATGGTTCTAGGCTTATTTTTTTGTTGTGTGGTGTGGGTTGTTAGCCTCTGATGGCTTTCACAACCTTACGCGGACTGTCGGTGAGCAGAAGGCTTTCAACCATCATAGGCTTATATATTAACATATAATTATGTATAGGATGGCTATAATAAATTAAGTGCTGTCCCTAATTGTGTTTCTAATTTATGTCTCTAATTTTCTATTTTAATTTAACAGCCTTGAGGCGAATTCGACGACGTTTACGTGCTGCGCAACCATACCTCCGTAATTGAGTGATTCGCCTCGAGGAGGAGAAGAAAGAAGCGCTGGTAGTCATCTTCGGCCAGCTTCATAAATTAACCTTAAATAAACTTATTTATAAATTGTAAAAAAGTGTTTATTATTAAAAAAAAAAAAATCCCAACACAAGTTATCTGAAACAAACACATATATGTAGGTAATTAAATACACGCCTCCGACAGCGCTCTTGTCTTTCTTCGTCTAAAACCTCCTCATAGAGCCAAAACGTGCCATTTTCGTTCATAAAATTAAACGCAAAATCTTTTTACGATAGTGAAACGAAAGCTAAGTTGTTATCGTAAAATTAGAGGTTAAATTCACGATCAAAGTATTGTCAAACAACGATAGGTACACGTCAAAAATCATTTCGGAGTAGCGTCAACGAAAGCCAAAACGTCAATTCGCGATCTTCGATTCGATCTTCGGATTCGAAACATTTCGTGGTAGGTAGGTGTACGATCCGTCAGTCGAAAGTTCGACGTTCGATTTTCGGAGTAAGCCCCCAGAACACGTTATTACTAGAACGTCGTAGCACATTACTGTGAATTACTACTACGGTCACGTAGCAGGTGCTACGACAGATCGTAGCGCATCTACGAAAACTCTGCCCGTGAAATACTTGGTACTAAATTGGAATTCTTCGCGTTTGGTTGATAAAATATGGGCGTCTTATAAAAGTAGATGCAAAAAGGTGGACAAGTGTGACCTTTTGAAAATTCCGTGACCTATATAGTACTTTGGTTAAATGTAGATTATAGTAGTGTTTTCTTGCCTAATTTTCCAGTCTTAGATTCTAAAAATGCAATTTCCACTGCAAATTTTCATCCATATGTCACACACCACGTTGCTCTTGATTATATTCATAAAAGTGAAGTTTCTAAGGCCATATCACGCCTTGCTCTAAAATACACACAGGGTCCGGATGGTATACCTCAGATAATAGTTAAAGATGGTTATAAGATCTTTACTGAGCCCTTACTATTTATATTTAATCTTTCACTTCATACAAACATTTATCCTACAGCCTGGAAGACATCTAAAGTCATTCCGATTCACAAAAGCGGCCTTAAGTCTGACATAAAGAACTACCGACCAATAGCTGTCCTCTCTGTATTTGGTAAAATCTTTGATTCCATCCTAAACAAAAAAATCTACAACCAACTACGCGAATGGTTTGCAGAGGAACAACATGGTTTCTTGCCAAATCGCTCAACCACATCAAACTTATTAAATGTTATCACACTTCTCGCAAAAAATGTAAACGATAAAAAACAAGTTGATGTCGCCTACTTTGACTAACAAAAAGCGTTTGATAAAGTAGATAATGATGTGCTTTTAGAAAAATTGGCTATAGCAGGTTTCTCTGAAACATTGTTGAAATACTTTGCTAACTATCTGCTTGATCGTAAACAATACGTAGTTTATAGCAACGCTAAATCAGAGCTCTATCCAGTAACTTCCAGAATAGGTCAAGGTAGCAATCTAGGACCCTTGCTCTTCATAATTTTAATTAATGAGCTTCCTAAACAAATACAGCACTCCACAATACTGATATTTGCCGATGACGTAAAACTCGCACTCCCATTAAGCAATACTTCCGACAAAGTCAAACTTCAACAAGACATAGACAATATTTATCATTGGAGCACGGAAAATAACCTAACCCTAAATATTAATAAATGTGCCATTATGTCTTACTCTAATAAAGCATTACCAATACTGAATGCCTACACGCTGAACAACGAGTGCCTCACCCGCGTATTTACTATACGCGATCTAGGAACCCAATCTGATTCGCGCCTTACCTTCAAACATCACATAATTCAGACCTGTAACATTTCACGTAAAAATCTAGGCTTTGTCATGCGCCAAACAAAAGACTTCAATAATCGTAGTGCTTTGATTGTACTATACAACTCATACGTTCGCAGTATATTAGAAAGCAACAGTGCTATATGGAACCCCCATGAACAAAAGTACACATTATTATTAGAGAAAATTCAGAAAGCCTTTATTCGTTATCTATACCTCAAAATATACAATTATTACCCATGTATGTACCCCACTCCATTCGTACTCGGCATGACAACATACCAGAGTCTAGAACTGAGAAGAAATCTTACGCTCATAAAATACTTCATCCGTCTAATCCGTGGATCTCTGTCTAACCCATCTTTGCTGCAGTATATTTATATAAACGTTGCACCACCAATTAGAAACTCACTTCGTCCGCGAAAGCGTCCACTATTTTACATGCCTAGAAATAGTACCGTTACTCTTTTGAACAGCCCTCTGTACCTAGCTTTGTCCTATATCAATAATATGTTACTATTTGATGAATCTTTGGATCTATTTAGTGATAAGGAACCGAGACTCTTGACCATAAGTGAGCGTTACCTTGAGTCAATTGCATCCCTTAGTACAATTTCTTAATAGAAACTACTATGTATCTATCTACCTACCTTTATTTATTATTATAAGTCATGTACTTATGTTAAAGTTCCTACTATCTTAAGTGTTGTTGTGTATAAATATTCTATTCTGTTTCTCTAATAATTTTAATTTTATGTAAGTTCTTACCAATAACTTCTACGTGTGGTTTATACAGTCAGTGTAAGTTGGTAAATAAATAAATAAAAAGTGACTAATACTACTATGATTTCTTCAGTCTGTTTTGGTTAAAATATATATATATATATATATATATATATTTATTAGCTAGTAATAAATATCATCTGAATTTGCCCGCGACTTCGTTCGCGTGAAAATTCAGATGGGTGTGCCTCTATGAGAATATTGCGTCCCTGATTTTATGGCAATCGAACATTGTATCAGTAATAAATATCAGTATTATCCGTCTCTATGGCGAATCCAGTTTAAACCCGCTACCGCTAAAACTGACAAACCACTTTCACACAAACTTGCGACTCTTATTTGCCCACTTATTAAGGGTGGCTTCTGAATATAAAAAAAAGAGTATTTTCTAGTAATTTGATAATCCTACTATAAAAACTATAGAAGTTTCATACAAACTTTGCCACCCCTTTATACCCCCTTAGGGGATGGATTTCGCAAAATTCCGTCTAAGTGAGCACCTATATCCTAATAGGAACGACCATGCAAAGTTTGAGATTCCTAGCACTTGTTGTTTCTGAGATTTCGTGATGAGTGAGTTAGTGACCTTTTGCTTTTATGTAATATACATATATGTATGCGGCTTTTTTGTATATTTTATGTAATATACAAAAAAGCCGCGGGCAAAAGCTATCTATATAGATAGCTTTTGCCCGCGGCTTTTTTTCAATAGACATTTTTATATTGTTTAAATACTGTTTTTCATACTATTTTTAATCTCCCATTCATACAAATCCTCTTTCACCTACCTAAAGATATCCCTCGTAAAAACAATATACAATACACAAAGGCAAATTTTCACTACAATAACTTTCCTCTTCCCCTTCTTCCCTATCGCTCTTTTTCTCCACTCTCCACAGTTTTCTCCTTTCTCTCCTCCCCTCCCCCTTCTCCTCTTCACCTCCTTCTGCATCCCTTGCCCCTCCTCCAGCATCTCTTGTCCTTTCCTCCACTTCCCTCTACCTTGCCTCCTCGCTTTCCCCTCTCTTCCCCCTTCCTTCTCCTTCCTTTTCCTCCTTTCCTCTCCCTTCCTATCGCTTCTTATCCCTTCTCCTCCCTTTTTCCACCATTCGAGAACTCCTTACTTTCCTCGTCCCTTCCCCCTCCTTTCCTCTCCCGTTTCCCTCACTTTCCCCTCATTCACCCAAACTCCGCCTCACTTCCCCCTCACTTCCTTCTCACTTCCCCCTCACTACCCCTTCACTCACTCCTCACTTCCCTCTCACTTCCCCCTCACTTGCCCCTTACTTTCTCCTCACTTCCCCCTCACTTCCCCGTCACTTCTCCGCCACTTTCCCCTCACTTTCCTCTGACTTTCTTCTAACATTCCCCTCACTTTTCCCTCACTTCTCCCTGGCTTTCCCCTGACTTCCCCCCCTGACTTCTCCCTGACTTTCCCCTCACTTCTCCCGCATTTTCCCCACACTTCCTCTTCACTTCCCCTCATTTCCCCATCACTTACCTCTCACTTCCCCATCACCTCCCTCTCACTTTCCCCTCCCTTCCTCCTTCCCCTCAATTCCTCCTTTCCCTCCCTCCTCCTCCCTGCAAATTTCAAGTCGATAGCTTCAAAAGCTAAAGATCTTTGTATAGAATATTTCGTCCCTAATTTCACCCCTCTAAATCCACTCTTGGTAAAATAAAATTATAAGGATATTTTTTATTTAAATAGAAGTATTCCAAAACAAAATTTCAAAACTGTAAGTTAAAAAATGAAGAAGATTCATACAATCGTTTTCATCCCTTTTCACACACTTAGGAATTTAATTTTAAAAAACCCTTTTTTAGTACAACCTCTAGACATTTAGACAAACACACCCTCCGAATTTCAATTCACTACGACCAGCAGTTAAGGCTGTGCGTTGTCTGTTAGTCAGTCAGTCAGTCAGGACAAAGCCTTATATAATATGTATGGGTGTATGGATGTATGGATTAGACGTATAGCCATCGGGGATCAAAGCATACAGGCTGCTAGGAATGCTAACACGTGATAGAGTCACATAAAGCTGACCGTGCGAAAAACAGCTAATACTTAGATCCACACCCATAACTTTTAGTTGTGTCTGACCTTGGGCTTTATTACTTGTCATCGCGAAACATAGGCTCACTGGAAACTGGACTCATTTAAAACTAAACGAAAGATTGTTTAGAATGAGAGGAATCCGAAAAATAAAATCGCTATCAGATTCCGTAACCTGTAAGTCACTGTTTCTATCAGGTTTCGTAGTAAATTAACAAATGTTCGATGTGATTCTTTAAATTGGCATAACTTTTTTATTTATGAACCGATTGACATGAAACAAACACTAAATGTTAAGTGAAGCTTACCACAATGTATTAGTGAAAATCACATCTAAATCGGATAAGCCGTTTCTGAGATTAGCGTGAACAAACGCACAGACAAACAGACAAACAGACTAACAGACAAACAGACAAACAGACAAACAGACAAAAATTGTAACAATCATTGTTTTGGGTTCTATTTGCGTTAATAAAGGTCCCAATAATTTTTTTCTCATATATCTTCCATGTACAGACAGCGATCGGTTACATTTTTATTATATGTATAGAAAAGTAATAAATCCTATATATTAGCTTTGAGATTCAGCGAAATAGTCTGTTTTATATTTTGAAATCTGAATTAAATTTTATAACATTTACCTATATTTAAAACATTTAGCTCAAAAATGATATTCTTTAACATTTTAAAACTTATATTAGCTTACATTTATGGCTTCAAGCGAAGCATTATAAACATTTTTCAACGTGCTACCTCCTCTACTTATGCTATTTATCAATGTGATACAGCTGTGCTTTATAGCATTCAGCCTTCAGCTGTAGAGAAACCTCTTTAAAATACATAATGTAGACCTTAGGTATATAAACTTAAAGTGCATATTTGTAGTTACATATAACACGATAATACCAAAAAATTCATTTATCACGTGTATGGCGAAAATTGCAGTTACATTTTTACGAAGAAAATAAAACGCGTATAATTCGAAATGTTAGTGACATAGGTGTGGACAAAACAGTCATTGCAGTATAGACTGGCCTTTCCTTAGTATACTGTTATAAACCAAGTACTTAATGAACAAGTTAATTTGCATCTGCTGCCTTTTCCCAAATTATTTTTAAGTTTCGGTTACCCCCTACCTTGATCAAACCGTTGTTTGTAACCCTACTACTACTTTCATATCCCTACTGATGTATTTTCACTGGTAAAATACTTGAAGTTTTTACACCTTAACAAGTATCAATGAAGTCTTAGAAATATTGTAAACATGAATAAAGCATTCATTGGAATCGATGTTATGGAATCGATATTCGTGCTTTGTCCGCACGTAAAGGTAAATGGTAAAATGACCACATAATTAGGCCGCTATTAGACTATCAAAGAAATATGATCAAAGATGTGTAAGTCATTTTTAAATGAAGAACATATTTATAATACACCAACAACTGCTGTTATCTACGTCATAAAAATCCATACAAAGGTTGTCTGGAAGATATCGCTTTAAGCGATAAGACCGCCCATTGTACTTACCTACCTATTTTTATGCTGTCTTCTTTCTTCTTTTACTTGTATTATTATTTGGTGTGTACAATAAAGATTATTATTATTATTATTATTATTATATGACGGTATAATAACTACATGTGATTATCTATGATCATAGTTTGAGAGTCGTCGAACTATGATCATAGAATTTGAGAGATATGAAATCATATTTATATGATAATGTAATACCGCTCTTATACAGAAAAACAAAATAATACCAAAGTTTCTGTGAATTCGAAAATTTGAAAATTGCCTATTGTCCCTTTACCATATATCCCAATATATAAAGCGGAAAAATTTGTTTGAACGCGCTAATCTCTGGAACTCTTTGCATATTACGGTAGTAGATCCACGCTGATTTCAGCATGAATGGGCCGGATCGTCCGGGGTAGTACTACCCTCTCATAGAAGATCGACTTAAGAGTAGTAGTATCCGTACTACTGCGTTTCGTTCGGTGAGTGAGAGCGCTGGAGGCCCAATTTCCCCCCTTTCCTCTTTCCTCACCTCCCTCATTCCCTTCCCCTAACCCCATTCCCAGCCGCCATAGTGGAGGCCACCATACCAGCAGTTTATGACGATGGCTTTTGGTATAGTGGCCGCCACTTCTGGATTCCACTGACTGCTTACCATCAGGCGGGGTGGAGTCACTTTAGTAGGCTATAATATAAAAAAAAAAAAAAAAAAAAAATATGATAGCCCAGTTCTTGAGGAAGGTTATAGGCTATGAAACATCACGCTACTGGCGACGGGCGAAGAGCAGTAAGCAAAGACGCGGGTAAACCGCACTGCGGAAAGGTAGTTCTATAATATAGCTTTGTTGAATTCTTCAAATCCTACTGGTACTTATAGAGATTAGCGCGTTCAAACAAACAAACAATCTTTGCCGCTTTATACAATGATAGTATAGATGTGGGCATCACCGGGTGGTAGTGGAAGTATGTGCGTCGTACGTTTTTTGATAGAAAAAAAGCTGTCACTGTTTGTTTAAGTTGATGATTGTATCCGTACTACCACGTGTCATTCTTATCACCTTCCCTCTAATATGGCGAGGGTGATGATGGCTGGCCCGTGCGTCATGCTCGTGAACGGGTGCTACTTGGGATGACTGGTCAATCTTGGCATGGCATACTTTTAATATTCAATCCAGTATTACCTTGTCGTGCAATGTGACCAGGAGGTGCATTTACGAGTTTAATTAAAATACGTAGTCAAATTACCATACTAGATGAAACTAAATAATTGAAATCCTCTCTTTTCTTTTTTTTAATCTTAGTATTATATTAATTGGTTAATTTGTAATAATTACTTTGTATGGTTCTTTGGTTGCGATGAGTGTTTAAATTGTAACTCATTCAAATAACTGTAATTATCTGGCGATTGAAAAGAGTAGCGTGAGTTTCTTGCCAGTTCTTCTCACAGCTCTACCTCGTCAGCGAACTGGCTGTAGGTTAATTGGCTGACAAAATGTAATGTTAACTTTTCATAAGCATCATACTTTATGATCAAAATGAAATAAATGCTTTGACTTTGACTATCTTAGGAACTCTTTGCCAGCGCATGTGTTCCCATCTAATTTTGATCCTGGGTCTTTTAAGTGGGCGTGAAAAAGCATCTCACTAAGCCGCCATAGTGGAGGCCACCACACCAGTAGTTTGGCTTTTGGAATGGTGTCCGCCACTTCTGGATTCCACTGACTGCTTACCATCAGGCGGAGTGGAGTCACTTTGGTAGATTAATATAAAAAAAAAATCTTATCTATTATCACTATGCCACTAAATCCCATTATGTAGGTACACTCCCGAGAGGAGAAATAAGACAATGTGTTCATATTTTATTTAAATTTAATTGAAACTGTTATTTCTAAAAGCACTCATGAAGGCTGTAATAAAAACGTTTAAAGTTTAAGTGAATTCAACAATCATTTCAGATGAGTACAGAACCACGGTTTGGAAAAATATTAGCTAGGTACGTCGGCATTAATGGCACTATTTATAGTTATTTGGGGATGCAATTAATATTTTTATTAAAGAAGGTACAGAGATTAAAAATCATACGTTTTTATTGTGCAATAATTTAGGTCACTTTTCTTACATCAACCTAAAGTCGTCCACAGCTGGGCATAATCCTCTCTCAAAGGGGAAATCAGTTACCATGCTTCACAGGTAGATTGTTGACCGTCATGAGCTATTCAGTACTCTTAGGTAACGTTATTGTCCATTGCCTAATATTAATTCATTCAATTCATTCCAGACTTAAAACAATACCTCCAGTCCGATTAAATGATCGAAGTTATGCGATGTACGGTAGTAGATCCACGCTGGTTTCAACATGAATAAGCCGGATCAACCGGAAAAATACTACCCTCTGATAGAAGATCGACGTTGGAGTAGCAGGTAGTATCCGTACTATTGCGTTTCGTTTGGTTAGTGAGAGCGTCGGCGGCCTAATTGCCCCACTTTCCTTTTTCCTGACTTCCCTCAATCTCTTCACCTACCCCATTTTCTTCACGGTAGGCAGCAGCTTCGCAGAGTCTCTGGCATTGCTTCGGAAATGACTCTGAGTCGTCCATGAGCGACAGTTACCACTTACCATCAGGTGGGCTGCTGCTCGTCTGCCACTATCAGCAATAAGAAAAAATTGATCGGACATTGATTTTTCGAACAAAATGTTGGTCTTACACGATATAGCTGTACTTTCTTAAACTATGTTAATACTTTAAACCTTTGCCAAATTGGCCACGTACAGTTCCAAATAGTCATACAATAACTCTTACAAAACGTGATATCACTTAATGTACATAATTTAAAGACAAGATATATTATGATGTCTATATCGGTATAATTAATTGATTGTAATAACCGTTTATTATCTTTGATATTTTATGGCGACTCAATTTGAATAATAAAGGACTATGATTTGGCACAGTTCATCATCATCAGCATATCAGCCAAAAGACGGCCACTGCTGGACATAGGCCTTGTCCAATTTTCGTCTCTTTTGTGTCCACTTGTTAATATCTATATCTATACTATTATTAAAGCGAAAGAGTTTGTTTGTTTAAACGCGTTAATCTCTATATGTCTCGCGCCTGCATCACTCCACAACGACTCAGGACCTCGTGGAGTACATCAAGGTCAAGGCCACTTACATCGTGAGGGTAGAGCCTTTGGAGTCACGTCACAGCGTGAACTTCAAGTCGTTCGTAGCGCGTGTGCCGACAAAGGCTCTTGAAACCTTCACCAAAGAAGAATTCTGGCCGAAGGGCGTGGTGTTCCGGCGGTTCCGGGGCAGGCTGCGAGACAACGGAACTAACACCGACGACAGGCACAACGAGAAGTGTCATCATAGATTTAAGTTATTTTTAATATATATTTTAGGTTACGGTATTTATTGATTAACTTTTATTTAAATAGTGTGTAGTATACTTATATTATAATGTATGTATGATAGTCTGTAAGATATACTGGGTGGCGCAAAAGTAAAGACCCTATTTGGTTCAGCTATAACATTTTTCTAAATTAGAAAACTAGATTTAGATTTTTTTAAATGTATATTTGTGCCATTAAATTTCGTACCATTAGGATTTAAAGATGATGTCTTTTAAATGGTGACCTCCAGAGTTGATACACATTTGAGCCCTATTTATGACATTTTGCATAACTTGCCGTAACACTTCCTGCGTTTCCATTTCCATCTCTCAGGGCATGTCAATAAGCAGAATACTCGGTTCTGGGGCACTGATAATCCGCGCATTATTCAAGAAACACCTCTACACCCACTAAAAGTTACTGTATGGTGTGGCATCTGTGTTGACAGAGTGATCGGACCCTATTTTTTCGAAGACGCTGGAGGCAATGCGATTACTGTCACTGGAGAACGCTACAGAACCATGTTACGTGAGTTTTTGATACCCAGTTTGGACGAATTGGGGCTGGAGCACATCTGGTTTCAACAAGACGGCGCTACGGCACACACAGCGCGCGACACTATGGACTTAGTGAGGGACGCTTTTCCAGGCCGAGTTATCTCTCGTTTTGGCGATTTGCCTTGGCCTGCAAGATCACCCGATCTGACCAGTCCAGACTTCTTTCTTTGGGGTTTTTTGAAATCTCGGGTGTATGTGAACAAGCCACAGACTCTCGCAGCTCTAAAAGAAAACATTCGTCAAGAAATAACGAACATATCGCAGGAAGTGTTACGGCAAGTTATGCAAAATGTCATAAATAGGGCTCAAATGTGTATCAACTCTGGAGGTCACCATTTAAAAGACATCATCTTTAAATCCTAATGGTACGAAATTTAATGGCACAAATATACATTTAAAAAAATCTAAATCTAGTTTTCTAATTTAGAAAAAATGTTATAGCTGAACCAAATAGGGTCTTTACTTTTGCGCCACCCGTTATATTGAAAATTGTAATCCCGATGGTACCCAAGATATAAGCACTAGCTTAGTTTGGGACCAAAGGGAAACTACTTATTTGTAATAAAATGTAAAATGTAATTTATATTTATGAAACTAGCTGTGCCCGCGACTTCGTCCGCGTGGAATAGTGATTTTGGGCAGCATTTTTTGGATATATCTTTTGGTTTGTTTTGAATTATAAACATCTTCGTTTAGGTGAATAAGAAAAATCTTTACAGTAAATGCTTCTCTATCTACGATATTAGACGTATAGCCATCGCGGATCAAAGCCATACAGGCTGCTAGGATTACTTACACGTGGCAAATCCACATAAAGCTGACCATGCGAAAAACAGTTAATATTTAGATCCACACTCATTAATTGTCATCGCGAAACATAGGCTCACTGGAAACTGAACTCGTTTAAAACTAAACGGGAAATTGTTTGGAATAAAAGGAATCCGAGGAATAAAAACGCTGTAAGTTTTTTTTTATATTAGCCTGCCAAAGTGCCTCTACTCTGGCTGATGGTAAGCAGTCAGTGGAATTCAGAAGTAGTGGACACGATTCCAAAAGCCAAACTACTGGTATGGTGGCCTCCACTATGGCGGCTTAGTGAGATGCTTCTTCACGCCTCGCTTAAAAGTCCCAGGATGAAAGTTAGGTGAGAACACATGCGCTGGTAAAGAGTTCCAGGCTTTAATTGAGCGACAAAAGTATAAAGTGCTGAACCGTTTGGTTCGAGACCCTTTAGATTGCACTGTGAAAGGGTAGCACTTCAGTCCCGCACGTGTCGTTCTGGATAAAAAGGTAGAGGGTAGAATTCTACCCTCTACCTTTACAGCTCTTTAAATTAATTAATTTAAAGAGCTGTTGAGAAAACTCTCCGTGGTAAAGGCGATAGAAGACGGCCGTTAAGGAAGCGATGTCTCTTCGCAGCTGTAAAGGCTCAAGGGTCTTAGGCCTCCGGGCTTCCATGATACGGACTGCTCGCAAAAGGCCGCCGTACCGTCTCGAAAATGGTCGCCGGGTTCCACTATCCGGTCACCAACCTGCACGACGAACCACTCCGAGATTATGCGCAACCTGGTGGGGCAGTCTCTTTTTTTTGGTTAGGTCTAATTGGGCCCTTGTACAATGCCGCGGGCGGCCAGCGGCACCACCGTTTATACGGGTCTCCCTGGCCGGCGGGTTGACCCACACCACCCACACAATGACTCCGCGGATACTCAGCTGGTCCCACACATGCTGCGAGGTCAACGCCATCTAGACCCAAAGTAAGCATATTATATGCTTGTATTATGGGTTCTAGAATACGGATAAACATAATTAAATACTTTTATTTTTGTAAACAGATACATATTATACATATAAACACCCAGACCAATAGGTACAAATAGACATGTTCATGCTACAAATATTTGCACTGAGCGGGAATTGAACCCGCGACCTCACAGTCCATACACAGTACCACCGAAATACAGAAGCAGTCGATTTCCCCCTGACTTTCCCCTCCCTTTCCCCTGACTTCTCCCTAACTACCCCCGCACTTTCCCCTCACTTTTCACTTCTCCCTTCCTTTCCTCTTCCTCCCCCTCCCTTCCCCCTCCCTCCAAATTTCAAGTCGCCAACTTCAAAAGCAAAGATCTTTCCATACAATATTTCATCCCTTATTTCACTCCTATAAATCCAACCCAGTAAAAAAAAAAATATGAGCGTATTTTTTATTTAAATAAAAGTATTCCAAAACAAAATTTCAAAGCTGTAACTTAAAAAATTGAAGACGTTTCATACAATCGATTTCATCCCTTTTCATACACTTAAGGGTTGAATTTTTAATAACCCTTTCTTTGTACACTTCTAGACATTAAGACAAACACACCCTCCAAATTTCAAGTCGCTACGCTACGACCAGCGGTTTAGGCTTTACGTTGTCTGTCAGTCAGTCAGTCAGTCAGGACAAAGCCTTTTATAGATGTATGGATTAGACGTATAGCCATCAGGGATCAAAGCATACAGGCTGCTAGTAATGCTAACATGTGATAGAGCCACATAAAGCTGACCGAAAAACAGCTAATACTTATCCACACCCACAACTTTTAGTGTCTTACCTTTACTTTAATTACTTAATTAATTAATTACTTTAATTAGTCATCGTAAAACATAGGCTCACTGGAAACTGGACTCGTTTAAAACTAAATGAAAGACTGTTTAGAATGACAGGAATCCGAGGAATAAAAACACTATCAGCTATTCCGCAACCTGTTAAAATATCTGCTTCTATAAGATTTCGTAGTAAATTAACGAATGTTCGATGTGATTCTTTAAATTGGCATAACTTTTTTATTTATGAACCGATTGACATGAAACAAACACTAAATGTTAAGTGAAGCTTACCACAATATATTAGTGAAAACCTTTTTTAAATGGGATAAGCCGTTTCTGAGATTAGCGTGCACAAACGCACAGACAAACAGACAAACAGACAAAAATTTTAAAAATCATTGTTTTGGGTTCTATTTGCGTTGATATAGGTCCCAATAGTATTTTTTCTCATATATCTTCCATGTACAGACAGCGATTGGTTACATTTTGATTATATTTATATGTATAGACTAGCTGTTGCCCGCGACTTCGTTCGCGTGAAAATTCAGATGGGTGCCTCTATGAGAATATTGCGTGCCTGATTTTATGGCAATCGTACATTGTATCAGTATTATCCGTCTCTATGGCGAATCCAGTTTAAACCCGCTACCGCTAAAACTGACAAACCACTTTCACACAAACTTGCGACTCTTATTTGCCCATTTAATGGTGGTTTCTGAATATTAAAAAAAGAGTATTTTCTGGTAATTTGGTAATCCTACTATAAAAACCATAGAAGTTTCATACAAACTTTGCCACCCCTTTATACCCCCTTAGGGGATGGATTTCGCAAAATTCCATCTAAGTGAGCACCTATATTCTAATAGGAATGACAATGCAAAGTTTGAGATTCCTAGCACTTGTTGTTTCTGAGATTTCGTGATAAGTGAGTGAGTGACCTTTTGGGTTTCGCTCGCGTTTTTCCAATAGACATTTTTGTATTGTTTAAATACTGTTTTTCATACTATTTTTTATCTCCCCCTCACTTCCCCCTTACTTCCCCGTTACTTCTCCGTCACTTTCCTCTCACTTCCCCTCACTTTCCCCTCACTTCTCCCTCACTTCTCCCTGGCTTTCCCCTTACTTCCCTCTGACTTCTCCCTGACTTTCCCTTCACTTCTCCCGCATTTCCCCCACACTTTCTCTTCACTTCCCCTCACTTCCCCATCACTTTCCTCTCACTTCCCCATCACTTCCCTCTCACTTTCCCCTCCCTTCCTCCTTCTCCTCAGTTCCTCCTTTTCCTCCCTCCTTTCCCTCCCTCCCCCTCCCTTTAAATTTCGAGTCGCTAGCTTCAGAAGCTAAAGATCTTTGTATAGAATATTTCATCCCTAATTTCACCCCTCTAAATCCACCCCTGTTAAAATAAAATTATAAGAATATTATTTATTTAAATGGAAGTATTCGAAAATAAAATTTCAAAACTGTAAGTTAAAAAATGAAGAAAATTCATATAATCGATTTCATCCCTTTTCACACACTTAGGAATTAAATTTTAAAAAACTCTTTTTTAGTACAACCTCTAGACATTTAGACAAACACACCCTCCAAATTTCAAGTCGCTACGACCAGCAGTTTAGACTGTGCGTTGTTTGTTAGTCAGTCAGTCAGTCAGGACAAAGCCTTATATAATATGTATGGGTGTATGGATGTATGGATTAGACGTATAGCCATCGGGGATCAAAGCATACAGGCTGCTAGGAATGCTAACACGTGATGAGCCACATAAAGCTGACCGTGCGAAAAACAGCTAATACTTAGATCCACACCCACAACTTTTAGTTGTGTCTGACCTTGGGCTTTATTAATTGTCATCGCGAAACATAGGCTCAAACTGAACTCATTTAAAACTAAACGGAAGATTGTTTAGAATGAGCGCAATCCGAAAAAATAAAAACGCTATTAGCTATTCCGTAACCTGTTAAAGTCTCTGTTTCTATCAGATTTCGTAGTAAATTAACAAATGTTCGACGTGATTCTTTAAATTGGCATAACTTTTTTATTTATGAACCGATTGACATGAAACAAACACTAAATGTTAAGTGAAGCTTACCACAATGTATTAGTGATAACCACATCTAAATTGGATAAGCCGTTTCTGAGATTAGCGTGAACAAACGCACAGACAAACAGACAAACAGACAAACAGACTAACAGACAAACAGACAAACAGACAAAAATTGTAACAATCATTGTTTTTGGGTTCTATTTGCGTTGATAAAGGCCCCAATAATTTTTTTTTTCATATATCTTCCATGTACAGACAGCGATCGGTTACATTTTTATTATATGTATAGATAAATTGAAAATTGAAATTGACTATAAAGCAAAGCCAATGTTTTCTTTTGTTTCTTGACTCACTTTCTCGAAACTACGCAACGAATTTTGCCTTGATACTGTTTTTACTATAGTTCAGTAGTATTATTCAGTTGAGATGAAATGAAATGAAATGAAATTAAATATATGTTTATTCATTTAAGTTAATTAAATTAACACTTATGAACGTCAAAGTTTACAAAATGTCAGCAAATTAACCTACAGCCAGTTCGCTGACGAAGTAGAGCCATGAGAAGAACTGGCAAGAAACTCAGGCCACTCTTTTTAATCGCCAGGTTATTAAAATTTTTGTAAGTTACAGTTTCAAGTAGCATGCAAAGTGACGCAGGCAATACACTTAACTCTATAGATACTTAATTATAAGTAATTAAGTTATGGTAAATTTTCTTTACAACATAGAAAGCTGTAAGCAGCTTTCTATGTTGTAAAGAAAATTAAAAAGTAAAATGTGTGCTTTACAAGCTGCCTCAATTTGCTTATTGCTACAAAAGGTAAAGGCAACATGTGAACTGTGATAAATGTTTCTATGTAGATATTATATAAACTGTTAATTTTTGGTATAAGTATAAAGTAAGATGAACTTAATTTACCACAGGAGTTCACAATGTACCTCTATTTCACAAATCACAATGTAAAAAAAATTAACAATACTAAGTATACAATTTTAACAAAACTATACAAAATGTGTACTTAACTGTTCAAATATGGCTCGGGCATCATGTCATTTAAAATTAATACAAAAAAAAAAAAAAACATTTTATAAATTATGTCAAAATGTATCAATAAATTAATGTCAAAAAATTATTTGTTAAAGCATGTCATTCATAATAATCATAAGTTTCTTTTAGAAAGATTTATAAGTATTTATATGCATATATATGTAACTTCACGCCTGTCTCCTATTCATGAAATAAGCAGAGACTATAGAACGCCATTTTCTACGATCCAAACACCTCCTTTGCCTTATCAACATTAATTAATCTTTTCATACACGTTTGTGTATGTATATTTTCATACATTGTGTGTATGAAAAAAAAGATTGGAAATAAGCACCCGTAACAGACTCGGTTGCGGGTGCTTGTAATTGTGCCCTTTGTCAACCTGTTATACGTATTTATTTAGAGAAAATTTGGAAAGAAGTCAAAAAATTTAACAATTTTTAATGATGTTGTAAAAACAATTAAAGTAGTTAATTAGTACGTACTAACGTGCAAGACCGGGGCGAGTCCTTAGTAAGTAATATCAAAAGGGCCAGTAAACTAAAATTTTATTACTTTGAGATATCGATAAAGTAATTTGTATTCGAATAGTCTGTGCTATAAGGTACAATGGCGTGGGACTGTGTATATGATTGTCCAAGGCCCATATCTTAAAGTAGGTTCTGTGATTAATAAAGCTAAGGATTTTGTCACATTAAATGTAAATAGCAATATATGTATATAATTTAGCGATAATTCCAGCGTTTTTTACCTGCCCTCGCATTTCCTTTATTTCGGTCGGTTTTATTTTTAGTTTTCAGTTCTTAGCTTTGGTTATGCAATGCTTAGAAAAAACATATGCCTCTATAGACTATGGTTACCATTTACTACCTATGCTTGTTTATTACGCTAATTTAACCAATCAATTTTATGACGAGTGAGTGAGAGTTATACAAAAATTGAAATTTTTTTTATTCTATTGTGTTAGAATAAATGTGCATTGGGTGTTGTCTGTAATATATTTTAATATAAACTAAGTTAGTTTTATAGTGTAGTACTTAGTTAAGTTTAGTTCAAGTTTGTTCGTGATTAATTTCTTCGCCTTAAATCAGTAATATTCAAGATAAGTGATCACAAAACTTTTAAGCCTTAATATGTATCAAACCTTATTAGTTAATGCAGTGTCAAATGTCTAATCAGATTGCTTCCGTACTCTCTAGTAATGGCTGCGATGGGCGTAGAAGATAAATCATATATATATATATATATATATATATATACGTTTATATGTATGTATATATAGTTTGATTAATGGGTAATTTGGTTCGATCACTGCCAAACGTTATCTGTAATTAAATCAGGCCCTTAGGATATCATGTGTCATGCTGGTTGACTTTAATTGCTAAGGTTACAATATACCAAACTGTATGATATTCAGCAAAAGTAAACGTTCCAAGTAAGGGAGCTACTTAAAACGTGTATTTAGAACGCCTTGAAGCTAAAATTTATAATGATCAAAATGCATAATGATAACATATGAATGTGTTTTTGTAAGATTGAGCATTAGATTCTCAAAACGGTAACATTTACTGATTCATACAATACCTTGTGTCAGTCAAAAATATGTATTTCGAGTATGTAAGTGCATTTTGCCCAACTGCAGCAGTCTAAGAGAGTAATATTTTTCAAACGTATGTATGTATGTATGTAAGTATATATGTATGTATGTATTTGAGTATGTATGTCCATTTCTTTGGCAAACTCTACTGCCTAAATGTCTTAATGGATTTTAACACATGAGGTGTCATTAGATTCTTATTAATTGTGGGAGGGACATAGTGTACACGTCAACACGAGAAAAAATGGGTCTCTTTCTTTTTACTTTGTTTTAGGCAGGCGGGATTTTTGTTTTTAAATAATATATATTGCTTGTTAGTCTGCATTTTGGGTGCATAAGTTGTATGTTAGTAAAGTTCCTCTCTTCCTTTTTTTTCTGGTTTCCTGAGGAAACCTGGACGTAAAAAGTCTGAAATTGCCAATCCGCCTTGAGCAAGCGTGGTGATTAATGCTCATACCTTCCCTAGAGAAGAGGCCTTTGCCCTGCATTGGGACAGTAAACAGGCTGGTATTATTATTATTATTAAAGTTCCTCTCTTATTGTTACACAGAGCCTGTTCTTTATTTTAATATTTAAACTTGTTTTAACTATAATATTGGTAAATAGGAATATATAATAATAACACAACAAATACACAGCGCTCTAAAGACCCAAATTAAAGCATTGTTATTGGTTGTAATATGGGTTTATTTGGAAAAAAATAAGAAAGGGGCAAGAACCGAAAATTTTTATACTTAGAATGCGTATAAACATTCTTAAATACATATTATACATAAAAACACCCAAACCAATCCTAAAAGTGATGTGCATGCACACAAATCACATCTCGCTCTAGAACTTTCGAACTCAGTGATTCCATTACTTACGATTTTATTAGAAAAACATGTACACAATATTTCCCTTCCACGGTAAAATGATTTTATTCATCATAAAATGCGTTGAGTTGCTGAACAAATTTGCCAAATAAACTTATTACGAAAACGTTGAGTTTCTCAAATATTATGAAGACTTGAGTGAAATTCTTCCTGCGGGTATTTTTGTATTTGATCAAGTTAATTCAAATGAAAGTATTGGTAGAGTTTTATTATATGTTGTTACTTATGTAGTTTAAAATAAAATCAAATCAAAATCATTTATTTGCTTTTAGTATACCTTGCTTTATAAAGATTTCTTGTCAAAAGTTTTTGGTGTAACTTTATCGAGTCTAGAGATCAATGTAGATATAAAAGCTCACCTGACGATAATACTACTTTTAATAACTATTGACAATTTACCTAACTTTTTTTGTTTTTAACATAAATGGAGGTAATTGAAAGTATTCCAATTGCTAAAATCGTGTTTTCTGTTCAACTTCTGAGGACCTTTCAGAATATCAGCGCTATGATTCAACAACCATAGCTCAGTGCTGAGAAAGGTCTCTATTCTGGTTCACTATTGTTTTGTTTACCTTAATTAAAAATGTTAATTTCATCTGTGTTTTGTGAGCACAGAATAAATATTTTTCTTATTGTGTCGATGTAAAAAAATTGCTCAATATTGAACGTATGATTTTACTGATAGATCTTTCTATTATAAAACTACATCACAGTGTTATGTTACCATGTTGCTACCTATATCAAGGTTATACGTGCGAATGCAAATTTATAGTGCATGGAAGTCGTTAGGCTGAATTTAGGAGTCATTGCAATGAGCACGGTCGTGATTAATGTCGCTAACGGCGCTCCTGGAACCATTTTGTGGTTTGTATTGGTTACAGTAATATGAAAGTTGGATATGCTTTAATTTGAGGTACGTTCCCACACAGAATTGCAACGCAAGAACAGTGCTAAGAAGCTTCAGAGATTGATGTCCTTATGAAAATCAGAGTTACAGATATTACTCTGGTTTTTTTTAACTTATTCTATCTAGGAGTCACTAATAACTATTGGTATGAATTATTTTGCTAAAATTAGAGCTGATAGACTGATCAAATACATTCTCTTCACAGAAGATTTCCAGCTTACAAATACTGCCTTAATAACGTTGTGTTTCGGCTGGTAATTTAAAGTGTTACTTTATAATCTAAATTTCAGTATTTCTTATTTAATTTGGCATGTGAAATGGAGCCCAATTATGTAACAAAATTATGTTAAACTTCGGTATACATGATAAAAACTTTTTTCCTCCTATCCTTATAAACTATTATGTACATTCGATATGTCATTGTTAGGCAGAAATACGGCAACCGTATTGTTAATGCTAACATGAGTCTGTAGGGGACGCTCGTTACCATACACTCAATCGATTTGCCAAAATATTTTGCGAATGTGGTACTGAAATAAGATGAGTCTATGGGTAGTATTTATGAACGAAGCTCAGGTATTGAGTACGCGTACTTAATACCGTCTCTTTCTAACTATGGCCTTGGGCCTCTAGTTAAATAGAGACAGGGGTATGATTCAAGTGCGTGTACTCAACTCAATACCTGAGATGCGTTTATAAATACGAGCCTAAGAGTGGAAATTTGGTACAAGAATAGCAATATGTCAAATATTATATATAATACATAATATTATTATTGTGATTTTCTATGTTTTAAGATACAAAATAGATTAATACTACAATTATAAATAATGTAGGTAAATAATTTGCAGTTCGTGATGGCTTAGAGGTTAAGTGTATAGAAGAAACGTTTGTAACGAGTGATATAATGTAATGGTATTAGGACCCCCAAGAGAAGATAGAGAGTTTACTATTCTAGATATGTATTGGTAGTACAGTTATATTAAGCTTTACGTAACACTAACGACCAAGTCGTTTGGTAATCATTTGGTAGTCGTTTCTACACGTACACAGTAAAT
Source organism: Parascotia fuliginaria (assembly GCA_963082885.1). NCBI lineage: Eukaryota > Metazoa > Arthropoda > Insecta > Lepidoptera > Erebidae > Parascotia > Parascotia fuliginaria. The sequence goes on along the minus strand of OY720183.1, from coordinate 4,166,226 downwards.
GTAAAAGCTTATGCCAATATGATACACTATACCTGGTTTCATCCGATTCAGTGACATGTCTACGGCCAACTTTGGAAGCATCATTCGAGCAAAGCTGTAGTTTAATCAAACCGACCGTGACCAACGAGATATATTGGTAAAAGGCACCGATTGGACGATTTCACTGTCAATTTTGTCAGCAAAACTCATATCTCTGACCAATGACTTTGGTCTAGATAAAGTTCCAATTCACTAATAAAAGCATTGGTGTAGTTTTATGAAATAACTGAGAATTATAATGTTTTACTGTCCAATTTCAGGGCAAAGGCCTCTTCTCGTATAGAGAAGGCATGAGCATTAATCACCACTTTTATTCAAGGCGGATTCGCAATTTCAGACTTTTAAGTCCAGGTTTTCTCACGATATTTTCCTTAACATCGTAAGAAATGTCCAAGATAAACTTAGAAAGTATATATTATGATTTGAAAAATCACATTGGTACTTGCTCGGATTCGAACCCATTACCTCCAATGGTCTAAAACGTACTTGCTCGTTTCTAATTTGACTACTATTAAACGTCCATACCACAAACTTTTCTATATAGCTATGCTAACAAAATTTGATGCGAAGTGACCCATGTGATATAACCATTATTTTTTACGTCATAAATTTTACGAGCCATACATTCTTATCTATATTTTAAGCCTCAACGAACAGGAATGCTTTAAATTGAGGAGAAAAAGGATTCAATGTTTTTTACTGTTCTGTTGTGAAGGCCAAGGCGTGTATTTATTATGCCTAGTATGTTAACAATAATTTTGAATAAAGATTTATTTAACTTATGGTTGGGTTTTTAGAATAAAATTATGTTTGTTTCGGGATAGTATATTGGATTAAAGTTTTTTAGTAATATATACGGTTTTGAAATATATGTGCTTGAAATCATATTTATGAAATGAAATATGGTTATTGTACATACTGTTACAACTTGAAATGGATTTTATCATAACAAGAATGTTGTTTTGTTAGGAGTACAAATATATCTCCAATATTCGTATTAATTATCGTATCCCACAGCTGGGCAAAGGAATCTTCCTTGAACTTCAAAATCATCTTATTCGCAGCAATGTTCGGTCTGTTGGTACAAAGGTAGTCTCGCCTTCATTCTTCTTCTATGTTTACTGTATTATACTGTTAATATCCAGAGCAAAATATGCTCTAAATTTTACATAAAATACCAAGCAATAATTTGCCCATAAATCAAACAAAGCATTTAGAAAGGCAATCTCTTGAAATCCACTTTGTTACAGCTAATCCGTCGATACGAGATTCGGTTAGAACTTTCCGAACTTGCATAGTTTACTAAATTGTTGTTTGAAATCTTCTTTAGAAACGCGGCTTTAGATCGGAGCTCCTATTTCTTAAATAACAAGTTGATAATTGAAGATAAAGGCAGACATTTCTTGAACAAGTGTAGTGAGTAAATTGAAATAAGTACTTATCTAATACAGTATAGTTTTAGTGTTGAGAATTCACCAATTAATATATGATTTCTATAACTTAAATTGCTTAGGTACTAATTGTGAAGGACACAGGCATAAGGAAGTTTTTTAACGTTGGTATCAGTTATAGAAAACGTATTATTTACTTGCAGCGTTTATTGAAGAAGTATGTTTAATATGAATGATCGTCTGCATTGTTTCAATGTTTCTTGTCCAAAATTCAACAATGATTTCATTAATTTCAGACAAACAAAAAAAAGAAACTCTTAAGTCTTAGAAGTGGCTAGAAAAATTAAAGAATATGTTTCATTTTCAGTTATTTAGAAACAGCGTAAACATATTTGCCGTTTCCTTATTCGCATTCTGGTACAAAAATAGAAATATCGAGGATACAGCAGGATTGTTAATGGGTGTATAGATTTTATATATCCAAATAAAATTTATTATGTAGCACGTTTTTGGGGCATGTTCTTGATATAAATCCGAATATTGCTATCTTTATATGTCTCATAATATGTATGTAGGAGATCGGCAAAGGATATCATTTTATTACTTACTAGCGGCCTCGGCGTTGCACAGGTATTATGCTGATACTAAATATACTACAGAATGTCTTTTTAAACAACGTTCACAGCTTTTTTTTCATTAGACAATATTAACATTATCCAGTCATCACAATGTTTCTGTTTGCTGACTGAGTCAGCCCGTGACCATGGTCGGTGTAATTCGACCGAAACGTCGGGTAAAGAGGTATGGCACTTTATAATAATTTTCTTACACGAGTAGACCCGTTTCACAAATATAGTTAAATATTAAATCATTGACTTTGATATCAGCCTTAAAATAAAACGACATCCGGTTTCTACGAGGCAAATCAAAATATGCTCCAATTAACCTAATTAGCTGATCGCCTCGTCAAATTACACCAACTTTCTTGTACAGTGTTTACACAATTAAAATATCAAATGAAATTCAACAAGATCCGGCATTGAATTTCTCAATTAGATCAAAGTACTTCACTAATAACAACTTCTACAATAATAACATTTTCTTTTCCTATTTTTTGAAAGTATTAGATTAGGTACTAGTATATTAGTTATTAGTGAAAAATTTACAAGTTTTAATATTTTCTGCCTTTCAAAAATAATGATTAGACTGGTAACTAATACTAGTAGATTTATAAAAAATATTAGTCTGGCCTGGCTGAATACGCTGGAGGCCTATATATATGCCTTCTTAACTATTAAAAAAAGCAGACAAAATGCCCGCCACTTTTGTTTTTTTTTTATTATACAACTAAGAAGACAAACAAGCAAACGGTACGCTTGATGGTAAGCAGTTACCGTAGCCTATGGAAGCTATCGTTTTCTATATTTCTTTCGACGTTTGCACATCGGCAGTAAAAGTCGCTATTATATATTTTAAAATGGATCTCAAGTTAATGGTTCTAAGAACCATATTAAAAGCAAACGAAATTCTGTTTCGGAGCTTTTCAGACTTCATTAGCCTCCTTCATTAGTCATCTTACATTCTACGAAATAGAGCACTGTTGCGTAGAACTCTCGATTCTTTGCTCCTGACCAATGAGCATAAGAATAACAAAAATGTAGATCAGGACTGCAAATAACCAAATAATTTATCGAGTGGTTTCAGTGCCTGTCGATAAACTGCTTTTCAATTTCAGTAGGGGCATCAATAGGCACTAATGTGCCATCTAAACATCTAGCAACGATAGGCATCCCCGCCAGTATGTGGAATGCCTAAACCACACTTTCTATATTTTCTGGCCACTTGACAATATCCGAGAACATGTTTTGCACTACCGAATGAACTTAATTAACAGCTGGACAAACACTTGCTTTTGATACACCATGCATATCAGCTACTGCGTGGTACTTTGCTCCCTTACCCATCCAATGTAGAGCAACTAGAGTGATTAGTTTTGGTGGCAGCAGGGCCTGGCTTCTCTCGGTCAACCGTTCCAACTCCTGTCCAATAACTTCAATCAGCTTTTCTATATTTGTGCGTGTTAAACGAAATCTTTCATTATACTGGAACATGGATTCAAATAGTTCGTAATGTATATGTATAATGGCGAATTATTATTACCTAAACCTAACAATTTCTGTATAGAACAATAGTTAGCAGATTGTTAATCGATAGTAAGATTATGGACTGGATTATGGCTTTTATATCTTTGAAGTGTCGTTCCAAATATATCTTTCCGTTTACTGTAATGATTGTATAACTTACTCGAACTTACGTGAAACGGGCGAGTTGGAACCTAAAACTTACTTTCGAGAAAGAGGTTGATGGAGCATAATTGGTTTTCTGGGATAACTGTTAGGAATGTAAGGATTTGTGGGAATTATACATACTTTTTGTGTAGGTACACACTTGCTTGATTAAACAGACTTACTTTAAATTGAGAAGAAAAAAGTGTGAATCTTTTCCACAAAACGCGTTAAAATGTGTTTTTTATGAAGGTCAAGGTCAATTTATTAAGTTACAAGAACAATACACTGTAGATAAAAAGGTCACACTAATCATATAAAATTCATCATATAAGTAAATAAAAGAGTATCTCGCGATTTACGTTAGTCAAACTCATTGAAATTCTTCGGCTTAGCTGCTGAAAAGAAGTCAAAATGCTTTGTAAATACGTATAAGTTTTTTAGTTATTGTAATCATATATTAAAAGTATTGTTATTAATATCATAATCTATAAGTACTTATAGTTTTTTTTGCTTAAATGCGCTATAATCTCTGGAACTTCCGCTCAAATAAAAAAAAGAAAAACTCAATTCTTGAAGAAGGTTTGTAGTCTATTTAACATCACGCTACGATCCACGGAAGCGGAGCAGTACCCAAAAATGAATTAACGCGGGTGAAAATGGGCGGCGTACAGCTAGTATTAAGATAATACATATTGATTTTCCTATAGGTAAACTTAACCATCCAGAAAGGTAATCTCTTCAAATCTACTTAGTTACAGCTAATCTGTCAATACGAGACGCTGCGGTTAGTAGTTTCTAAACTTGCATAGTTTAGGAAATTGTTGTTAAAGATGTTCTTTAGTGGATCGGCTTTTGACCGATGTTGATCAACGAGTTTACTGTAAATGTTAACAGATTATAGCTAAATCTTGAGATCAAATATCATATTACTATGGTCTCCAATCCGCCTGCTAAACATTGTAACTATTACAAACTTCTTGCTTTGTACACTACAATAAAACAAGACTATAGAAATCCAATCAAAACACATAATTGCAAACTGTGTTATAATTTTGAAACTAATTATCCTAGTATAATAATAAACGCGAAAGTTTGTATGGATGTACTGATATTTATTACTCATTCACGTAAAAACTTTTGAATGGATTTTAATAAAACTTTGTAGTAATATAGGTTATACATTAGAATGAGACATAGACTATAATTCATCAAGATATTGTGTAAATTTCCAAATTTACGTAAGGGAAGCTGCAGGTGACATCTAGTTTATCATCAATCACACTATCATTTTGTAAAAGTTCAACTCGTTTATCAATATACGAACTTTAATTCACACTCTAAATACGTAGATGTAAGATCAAGTTGTCGTCACTATTTCTCAGACGCCACGTTAGGGATTTGTACCAAAGTTATGGCTGACAACGTTACGTTCTTAGCTACTTTCTCCCTAAATACTTAAGCGTCGGGAGCAAGTAGGGACATCATACAGGTACACAGATAGTATTATTAGTGAAAAGAAACACGATTGTAAAGAGGTTTAGCTAATTTATCAACATTTCTTTTTCTTGTATAATACTTTTAACTTTTTTTAATTTTAATTAAAATACGTAGTCAAATTACTATGCTAGATGAAACTAAATAATTGAAATATTCTATTTTCGTTTCTTTTCTTTTTAAAAAAATGTTATTAAATAATTAGTTGTTTTGTAATAATTACTTTGTATGGTTCTTTGGTTGCGTTGATGTGTTAAAATTGTTAACTCATACAAAAAAATTGTAATTATCTGGCGATTGAAAAGAGTGGCGTGAGTTTCTTGCCAGTTCTTCTTACAGCTCTACCTCGTCAGCGAACTGGCTGTAGGTTAATTAGCTGACTTCATGTAATTTGACTTTTCATAAGTATCAATCTTTATGATCAAAATGAAATAAATACTTTGACTTTGACTTTAAGTATAAATTAACATTAAAAAAGAAAACTATTTTGAAAATTTTAATTGTTTTAGGATCGAAATTCGGAGCCAGTGCAAATTACAACAATGGAAATCGGCGGTTGTGGAAAAGTTCAAACGGGCATAGTAATTGCTATTAAGTTCGAATTTACCACAGCTGGCTCATGCTTTGAGAAGTTCTGCTTCAATGAATTGTGAATCTTTTGATATCGAGTGCTAAGTTTGCATATAATGCTGTATCTTTTATTTTATTTATTAGTCACTCCTCACATGCGCAGCAATTCTTTTGTTTCATTGACTCACATCTTTATATTAAACTTAATTTGTCCCTGAACATCTATACCTCTTACCAGAGTTCGCTGTAAAATATCTGTAATGATATATTTTAAGACACTAAATCATCACTATACAGAAGACTTTTTATCTCATTTTATATAGGAAATTACTAACGAATATGATTTGATTTTTATATGTTTCATTCATACAATCATACACTGAGTACACTCACACAAATACACACTTACGCTTCACTCAATCCTCCAACTCACACATCACTCACACACAAAAATCACACATATAACTAATTTTATATCTGAAGTTGCATGATAATATATCATATGAGGTTTGTTTATATCTTTACTAAGATCGATTCGAAATTTTTTTACATAATGATTCTAATACGTATTTTTTCAGTCATAGTGAAAGAATACGTTTTAATAATAGAACAATTAATTATGATTAGGTTTGATCCTAGATCTTTTAAGCGGGGCGTAAAAAAGCATCTCACTAAGCCACCATAGTTAAGACCACCATATCAGTGGTTTAGCTTTTGGAATGATGTCCACCACTTTTGGATTCCACTGACTGCTTACCATCAGAAGAGTGAAGTCACTTTGGTAGCTAATATAAAAAAGAAAACTACATCGGTCGAAGTAATAATCATGATTACTTCAACATATTTTTACATTTGACTTATTCTAAGAACATGTACCATAGCTACGTACCTACTACGCTATTATAAAGATGAATGACTTGACGTCAAAATTTTACTTAAAAAATGTGGTGCAGGTGTCGTTTTCTTACATCACGTAGTTTAGCGGCTCAAAGTGCTATTCTTCATGTAGCATGTAGATGTAACATCATTTACCTGTAATGTTTTATGCTAATGTAGTAAACAACCAAACATATTTCTGTACACAGTTTTGCGTACTTTGCAAGCAAAATTTGCAAACATTTCATAGTTTACTTTATATTATTATTCTTGTTAATATTTAATTATTATACAAAGTAGCCATCAATGAAAGAGTCAAACTTTATCATGACAAGGCGATAGGCAAGTCACTCAACCCAGGATTAGTCATACACATATAGCGATAGTCAATTTGTCTGCTTTATACGGTATGTGTTATGTCTAATCAGAGTGCCTAGACCAATGGCATAAATGCTAATAGAATAGAATAAAATAGATTCAAAAAGGTATGGGATTGACATAAGCTCACGACAATGTTGGCGCTTATGTAATGTTACATGGCCTACTTGCTCAAGAATTTCGCTTTCAAATGCAAAAAGAATTATTCAAATCAGACTGGTAGTTCTCGAAATAAGCTAACGACAATATTGGCGAGTTTATGACAATGATTGACATTCAATTCCATACATTTTTGAACTTGTCTTGGCCCTCAGGTCTCTTTTGTCGTTCAGCCGCATGTTATTCAAAAGTTCGTTGTTGTTCATGTTGGATAAGTTACCACATTCACATTCACACAGCGCCATCTAGCCCCAAATTAAGCAATTATATTTGCTTGTGTTATGGGTACTAAACAACTGATAAACAGTTTTGTAAATACATACATATTATAGATAAATTACACCCAGACACAGAACAAACAATCATGCTCATCACACAAAGGTTTGTCCTGGGTAGGAATCGAACCCACGACCTCCAGCTTAGCAGTCAGGGTCACTAACCACTAGACCAACAGAGGCCCTAGACAAGTGTCAAAGATTTCTATTCTATTCATAGAATAGATAATAAAATGTATTGGATTGACATAAGCTAACGCCAGCGCTTATGTCAATCCAATACATTTTTTAATCTATTCTATGAATAGAATAGAAATGTTTGACACTTGTCTAGGGCCTCAGGTCAGTCAAGTAAAGAAACATTGTAGATTTGTCTATAACCGCTGTCTGAGTTTATGACAACTAATTTACCAGTAATTTATGACTTCACACAAATATCCATACTAGATTCGCTTAGCATAGCTAGTGTATTGTAAGTCTATACTAATATGTATAGAGGAATAGTTTGTATGTTTGGACGCGCTAATCTCGATATTTAGAAATCGGGTTTGAATAATTATTTTTGCATTTGATAGCCCAATCTTGAGGAAGGTTATAGGTAACATTATGCTACGAGCCATAGGAGAAGTGCAAGTACCAAAGATTTAACTTTTGGAGGTGTAACTACACTGCAGCTACTAGTTTGTTTAATAAAACGAAACTTTCTTCCACAACGGTAGGTATAGCGTGTATGGCTCCGAATTTCAATTTTGGTTAGTTTTATTCAATATGCAAATGGTTATTGATGTGAATGCAATGTTGCCATGTACTGCTGATATTTTCGTATCTGTTTTCACGATGCCGTTGGATTTTGAAGCATCCAGAAATATGTTGGATCAATATTTCGAAGAATTCAGCTTTGTATGGAAAGAGTTATGCAAGAGATGGAGACAAAGTAACTAATGTATATAAAGCGGAAAAGTTTGTTTGTTTCTTTGAACTAATCTCTGGAACTATCAGTCGGATTTAAAAGTTTTTTGTCTATGATAGACCAGTTCTCGATGATGGTTATAGGCTATGTAACATCACGCTACTGGCGACCGCAACAGAGCAGTAAGTAAAGACGTGGGTGAAACCGCGCTGCCGCAAGCTAGTAGGAAGATAAAACTAAACAAAGGTTCATATCAAGACGTAGACCTCCAACTTTCAAGCAAGCTTCAAGTGGGCTTGATTGTCATAATCACAATTTTTAGCAGAAGGATCGGCCATTGCAATTGTGGCAGTTTTATCGTAATACATTTCGGTGTCACTCGTGCGTTGGATGGTTTGCCTGCCGTATGTATTGAAAGCCATTATTCCATATACTGATTACACTAGCGATGTATATATATCATGTAGCCATCGGCAGTATGACAGTCAGCTTCTTCTTCTTCTTCTCCTTTTTTTTTGGCTACAGAGCCGACGATTGTGTCAGCTATTTCTGCCAGCGTCAAGTTTAGAATAATATTCTTGTTGATGATATTAATGGTATAATACAATGATAAAAAATAGAAAAAATGTGGATGAAATTAAATGACAACCATCTTCCGTGAAAACAAAAGATGGACTCCCCAGTCAGCTTCTTGTCTCGAGCTTAATCACAACCTTCTCTGACAGACAGAATGATATTTTTTTTTTATTTTTTATTATTGCCTACACTGGCAGACGACCCAAAAGCCCACCTGATGGTAAGTGGTAACTGTCGCTCATAGACTTCTGCAATGCCAGGGGCTCCGCGAAGCCGCTGCCTACCGTGATATTAATGCTCTCTTTAAACCTCGTTTGAAGAAGGACATGTCATATCCAGATATTCTTCCATAAACATAACTACACAAAATAAATAGCAACGTATCTCGCAGTTGGTGTTTATTTTTATGGGCGTTTAGAAACTTTTGCTAGTTTAAGTGCCAAGATATGTATAAAATTTGCATACTGTAACAAATTAAAGTGTACACAGTGTGCAAAAGCTAGAATTAGGTGAAAGAGAACGGACGGCATACAGAATAACGACACTGTCAGTATGTTTTGGGGTAGTATGTGGGAAGACAAAAATGTGTGAGTAGATCTAGAATCTACTTCACATACGTAGGCGTGACATCGCCTCTCCAGTCTGCTAGTCTGCTTGTGACCACGGCCGGTGTAACCTGGTCCAAACGTCAAGCAAAATAAGGTATGTAAATAACTAATGCATGATCGCGTTAATTCCAGTATGTTTATAAATTTATATCATGCAACGCGAAAATTATAAGTAAATATCTTATTCTTGAACTTCAGCAATACAGATTCCATTGTTCCACTTACACTAAATGTTCTTATTGTATAATTTCAGCTCAATAATGCTCGAATGTACAAAGCTACATTCGGCACAATGGACCGAGAATTCCAGCCCGCTTGGCCCACCGAACCCACTCGCAGCATTCGCTCTTATGACTTCTATTGTTTAGTTCACTGCCGCAATTGTAATTAGAATTTTCGATTGTTCGATGCACAAAACGGTTAAATATTTTTCTTAATAGATTTGAAATCAAAATAGATAGATACTTTTAACAATCTGCAAGATTTTGATGAAATATTATTGTAGATATACGTAAAGAGAAAACAGAAACAGAGTTCTAGCAGTGGTCGTTTGACGGAAACAATGTAAGAGACTGGGTGTAAGAGAAGGCTTTCCTCACGGTAACGGTGCAAATACCAGTCCTCAATAGCACATCAAGGATTACTTTGTAAATTGTGTATATAGGATATTTGCATGGGATATTTACGAAAAACTTCAACACAGGGTTCATATAAGAGTTGACATATTTTATGTGCAAGTGTCTAATACTTACTCTTGTTTTTGCAAGTGCCCATAGAAACAGCTTACCATCTGGCATAATAATATACTTATTTGCGACATTAATTATTAAAAAAGAACACAAGCGATAAAAAATATTTTGGTTGAATTGTTTATTCACATTGAATTACAATTTTTGTCACGAAAACATACGTTCTTACTTGGTAAAACTGTTGAAAATCTGCGAGATTTAACTTCCTTGTTAGACAAGCATACAGAATACAAGTTTGCCCGAAATTCCCGGTGCGTAAGTTACACATTTTGCCGGTTCAAATATACTGCTACGTTGACTATCGTTATGTTGGGTTTTGTATGTTATGTTGTTGATCCTTGCTGATTACAGCATAGTAGGGTAAGATCGGCCGTAAAAGTTACTACCCTACCCTGTCTTTGAATGTCTACCATTTTTTTTATTGCCGACTGTGGCAGACGAGCAAATAGCCCGCGTGATGGTAAGTGGTAACTGTCGCTCATGGATGACCCAGAGTCTCTAGCATTGCTCCTGCAATTCTAGGGAGTTTGCGAAGCCGCTGCCTAACGTGAAAAGAGTGGGATAGGTGAAAGGATTAAGGGGGGGAGGGGAAGGAAAGGGATGAAATTAGGTCTGCGGCACTTTCACTCACCGAACGAAGCGCGATACGAATTGTACGTGTACTATTACTTACGTCGGTCTTTTATGAGAAGGTAGTCAAAGATACTAAATGCATCTCTCGTTCCTTTTTCTTTCCTTCCTCCTCGGTCGACAATCAATTAGTTGTATTATCTTAGCATTCTTACGGATACCACTTACCTTCAGGTGTACCGTCGAAGTTGTACCTATAAAATGTTCCAGTAAAAATTTTTGGCACAAAATTAAATTTACTAGACCCAGCCGGAAGGGGTAAAATAAATACAAATTAGTATAACTGCAACAAACTCGACAGTATAAGTAATACTGTAATCAGTTTTAATCAAACGCCGAGTGGATAACAAATGAGATAACTTTATAATTTAAGATATCTCATTATTAAAGCTTGTTGCTTAATTTATTAGGGTAACTTCGTCGTTACATTTTTAATTCTATTAATATTACGTTATGTTTTTTGATTAATTTTAATTACATACATGATTTTCTGCTAACTAATCTCAAGAGTAATTTAGGTAATTTTGTAAATGGCAGAATTTTTAATCAATCAATGAGTAATTTCTGGTCCGTGTATTCAAGAAAGGTAGGCACTATCTCATTCTTATCATGGTAAATTATTATCTATAAAACCCTCACTACAGCGGTCTTGTGCAATTCTACTAATAATATAAATGCGAAAGCTTGTATGTACATATATGTGTGTGTGATGAGGTGTGACTACTTTTAATCCCGAAACTCGGTCTGGTTCCCGAGGGATACAACTGGCGAAGCTGTGAAGCGCAGATAGTCACTCATAAAGTGTTGGTTTTGTTTTAAAATTCGAATAAAAATGACAAGACACTAAGTGCTACGTGCAATGACATTCCAGTATTAAAAACCATCAGATTTTATTACAATTAAATTAATTTTGACTTAATTGTTATAGACTGCATCTTTTAGTTTCTAAAAAAAAGACTGACATCATTAGTAATTTAATATTTATTTATTTTATATATTAAATTAATTTTGACTTAATTGTTATAGACTGCATCTTTTAGTTTCTAAAAAAGATTGACTGACATCATTAGTAATTTAATATAGAAAGCTTAAGGAGCGTGAAAAATAAAATTCTCATCAAGACAATTTATCACCTAAGTTTAACCATCTTTTACTATCATCAAATAGTGATAAGTATTTTATTACTTTCTCTAAGCTTCAATGCATTCATTTAATCTTTATAAATGGTTTTACAGAATAGAATCTGCTAACTATTGCATCGAAATTTCAATGAAAAAGTTCTCTTGTCGGTTCAATAAATAAAATTAATGATCTTCTAAATTTAACATTGGAATATAGTTAGTTATTACTTATTTTAATTTATTAGCTGTGCAAAAATGAATACGATTTTTCTTAATTTTTTTTTTTTATAAATTAATAATTACTTTGCATTCTTCTCATTTAAATTTTATAGTGTTCTCACGATACTAAAATAAATACCTCTTGAGAACAGCTTTTGGAAAGACTGTCTTATCTCTAGATTTCTCTGGATATAAACAGAAAATCTTCTACAATTTTAGCACCATTCAAACTTGAGCACCATAGATTGTCTGCCGCACTAACGATTCCCAAGAGAACTGACAGCCGCCAGAATTAACTGTTGAAATACAACTCAACGTTTTATCTACAACTACCGTTGTTTCTGTTGTACAAAATAAGTGTTGACTTTAAGCGCTCTGTTGGGAGATGGATGATAACTGAATCCACATTCTGTGTAATGTCTAAAATTTTTAGGAAAACGAGCCATAGAACGTGGTATTTTAGGAGACAGAGTAACAGACTGCATACGACATTCGGTACTACGTTTTAAAACACAAATTGCTGACGTTGGCTAAACCGCTGCAAAATTAAAGTGGGACTGGTTTGGACACGTTTCTTGCATGCCACAGAAATACTGGGCAAAATTACAACAGAGTGGACTCCAGAGTCCAGACGAAGACCGACCTAGAAGGAGATGGCAGGACGAGCTGGAAGCTTACGAAAAGGACTGGCACCACAGAATGATTCAGTGGGACACGACGGGCTTAAAATAATAAATATTATTTATTGTTTAAAGCAGGATTGTTCAGAATCAACACTAATTATTTCAAACGTTATTATAGTAGTCTAGCCGGTAATCTAGCCAGAGTTTTATACCGTTAAAGCCCTCATAAGTAAGGTTTGTAGTAAGCCTTTACACTTTTACACTACTTTGTACCCATGAGACCATTATACTATTTTTTTACTAGGACATTGTTTGAGAGGGTACCTAGTAGTTTTGTTTGTCGATGATGAAACCGGCAAAGATCTATTGTCGTACAAAATATCGCTTTAGCCCACTAAAATATCCTACTTCAGGACAAAGCTCTACCTTTGTATTTTAAATCAATATCCAAATCATATAATTATCTACGATTATAATAAATAAAATATGGACCACCTAACCAAAAATTGAAAATTAGTCAGGCATTCCAATTATTTAATGTTTAATGGAAGTGCATTCGAACAGTATCAGGAGTTAATCCACCAATAAGCGGAACGGTAAATATTTTAAATACTGGGTGGCGCAAAAGTAAAGACCCTATTTGGTTCAGCTATAACATTTTTTCTAAATTAGAAAACTAGATTTAGATTTTTTTAAATGTATATTTGTGCCATTAAATTTCGTACCATTAGGATTTAAAGATGATGTCTTTTAAATGGTGACCTCCAGAGTTGATACACATTTGAGCCCTATTTATGACATTTTGCATAACTTGCCGTAACACTTCCTGCGTTTCCATTTCCATCTCTCAGGGCATGTCAATAAGCAGAATACTCGGTTCTGGGGCACTGATAATCCGCGCATTATTCAAGAAACACCTCTACACCCACTAAAAGTTACTGTATGGTGTGGCATCTGTGTTGACAGAGTGATCGGACCCTATTTTTTCGAAGACGCTGGAGGCAATGCGATTACTGTCACTGGAGAACGCTACAGAACCATGATAAGTGAGTTTTTGATACCCAGTTTGGACGAATTGGGGCTGGAGCACATCTGGTTTCAACAAGACGGCGCTACGGCACACACAGCGCGCGACACTATGGACTTAGTGAGGGACGCTTTTCCAGGCCGAGTTATCTCTCGTTTTGGCGATTTGCCTTGGCCTGCAAGATCACCCGATCTGACCAGTCCAGACTTCTTTCTTTGGGGTTTTTTGAAATCTCGGGTGTATGTGAACAAGCCACAGACTCTCGCAGCTCTAAAAGAAAACATTCGTCAAGAAATAACGAACATATCGCAGGAAGTGTTACGGCAAGTTATGCAAAATGTCATAAATAGGGCTCAAATGTGTATCAACTCTGGAGGTCACCATTTAAAAGACATCATCTTTAAATCCTAATGGTACGAAATTTAATGGCACAAATATACATTTAAAAAAATCTAAATCTAGTTTTCTAATTTAGAAAAAATGTTATAGCTGAACCAAATAGGGTCTTTACTTTTGCGCCACCCGTTATTTAAATTTATTAATTGATCTTTGAATACTGTGCCAATAAATTGAAAACATTCGGAGCGAAGGTTTGGAGACCAACTATTAGGGATTTGCTTTTTTTGTTCTCTTTTTAAACAGAACAGTATGAATAACAGTACGAAATAATGATTCCATATACTCCTTTACATGACTTAAGTGAAGCTTAAATGAATATCATCTAACTGTACCTAGTCAAACAAATTACCTTTCAACCGTTAGGTACTACCTATAATCACCAGATTATGGTAACTCCTTCTTATTTTAGAGGCCTACGGCTAACAACCCTAATCTTTAAAATAATAACAACAATTTTGTATAGCCTTTTTGAAATCTATCTGTTTATATAAGTACGTAATAACCGACGTTTGTGAGAATGTACAAAGTAAATATTTTCAAGCTTTGAATATTTATTTGCATAATCCATATTATTACACAACCCAAGTATTCGCATATTTTTGAAGCATAATATTTAGCTCATCGCGTGTTAGCGCGCAATTCACTACTGTATGTAACGAACAAATGGCTGTGCCACAGTTTAGAACAAGATAGCCAGCTTCCTCTGTGTAAGCGCTGATATTCGTGCAGAATTATACGTGAAGTTAGGTAAATCAAGATATCGTAGTTTGATTAAGCATCATCATTATATCAGCTGTAAGACGTCTACTGTTGGACATAGGTCTTCCCCAATTTTCGCTATTTCAGCCGGTTGTGAGCCGCCGTCATCCATCGTTGTAAGATTATTCTTAGGCGAATCTTGAGTCACCTGGACAAAGGTTGATGTTCTCTCGTAATAATAGTCTATGCATAACCTAAACTATTATATTCTTTCATAATTATTACAGTTTAGTGTCGTAGGAAAAAATATTATATTCAAGGAAAAGAAAAAAATTATATTCAAAGAACATGTTGCACAATAAATATTTAGTACTAGTATTATACCTAAACCAAAAACATCGTATTTACAGAAACGTCCACTTTGAGAGGCAAAATCTCGTGTTATGAATGCAATTATTTAGGCTTAGCATAGGACCTAGAAAAGTGGCATAAATGCTAATAGAATAGATTAAAAAATGTTCGTTGAGTGTTTAAATTGTAACTCTAGTTCTTCTCACAGCTGTACCTCGTCAGCGAACTGGCTGTAGGACTATTGGCTGATTTCATGTAATATTTCATAAGCATCATACTTTATGATCAAAATTAAATAAATGCTTTAAGTTTGAGTTTGTATGGGAATTGACATAAGCTAACGCCAACATTGTCGTTCTCTGTTCTTATTTAAACTGTAGGGACACTGCGGCCATATATACGTCGCCGTCGGCCCGTCGCAAAATAAAATAAAACTGCAGTATACCAACAAATATCAAGAGAACACTTTGTTGTTAAATTTTAACATTGGTAAAATAAATAAATGAATGCGTATTTGCAGCTGATTTTAATGTATTGTTTTCAAACGTACTTACGGCGCCTGACTGTACAACTGTCTGTTATACTAAGGCTTAATCTTTTGAATCGGAATAAGTAATCGGCTATGGAGGAAGCTATGCTTGAAGTTTTAGTCCATTTTAGACTCAGACTCGTATACAAATATTTATGAGTGACACAAAGCTTTTATCGCGTGTAGGATTGTATTACAGCTTACCATCAGGTAGGGTGGAGTAGGCTTATATAAATGCTATTTGCTCGGCTTTGAACCCGAAATCTTTACCCTAAGAGAGTTATTTAATCATTGAGCCATCATAACATTATTATACTATTTTTTAAATAATTAACGAAATAACAAATTGTAAAGCACTTTACAAAGTTTTATACTACTAAAATTTCTCGACGAACAATTTAAATATCTTTCATTTCAACATGTTCATTGTAAAACGAATTAAATTCCGAAACTGTTTGTAGACTGTTTACGACACAAAACGGTTTTTGTTTGGAAACCTTTTGGTACTCAAAGTGTTAAAGTGTTTTGATGTAAGACTTGAAAGCTTGAGGCGATTTTATTTTAATAAGAGATATTTAGATATTAGGTTTCACATATACGTAATTGAAAAAAGATCTTTACAAAGGTTATTTTCATGAGAAAGTTGACAATGACAAACTTTGCTTTTGTTGCTCGTTCTAAAATATGTCACAATCGTTCATCAGATCTTTGCACCACGTTGTAGTAGCTCAATGAAAGAAATAGTACACAAAAATACTTCCATGCATATAATAACAGTGTATTAACCGTCTTACATTGTAACGGTAAAAAAATGATCAATCAAATACTTGGCAAAATGTAAGAATGAATCACGCGATCTTGGGAATTTTAAGTATACTGTGAGGTACGTAATTTCATAATCCACTGATTCAATTTGTAATTCTTACGGCGGATTTATTCAATGTAATTTTCCATTTTTAATAATTCTGTCTTTGTAATATTAAATAAGGTATTTTGTTTTTGAAGTTTTTTAAATATTTCAGTTCATCCATTAAATTTTCTTGTTATATGACATGTGTGTTAAATGTTATGAAATGGTAAGATGTTGCCTAACTACTCAAACGTTAGTTAATTTTAACACGTAAGTTTTTTGTCGCTAAAATGTATACTAGTGATAGAGATAGCATGACATGGGTTCATAAATTCAAACCATTTATTTTATTTTGATATAGTATAGCAAAATTTCCTAGAGTAGAATAACCGATAATAATTGATACATTAATTAATACCTTGATCCAGTGTTTAATTTCCCTAATTCATATCATGTTTGTTTAGATCGTAACGTCATTTCTAGGTCTCCCTTTTTTGCGATGTCATCAGGGAACTAATTACGTTCCGAGTTGTACTCCCTCCAATTTAAGTTGCCTGTCTGCCTTATCCATGGAAATGTATAGACCGTTAAGAGCAGTGGGATAATATAGGTTAAAAATAGCCTTCGCTACACACCCTCCAACAACTTTTCATAGTCAGTAGTTAACACTGTGTAGTAGTCGTAAATCTATGTGGCTTAGTACATTTACTGCACCCCTGTGATTTCCCTCTATGAGGTAGCAATTATGTAATTTTACTACTTTATTCTTCGTTATAAGACTTTTTAAAAGGTTAGAGGTATATAACAAAGCAGGTAATCGCTTACCGCTTAGTTCATACATAATATATAGCACTAACTTCCTTCCTCTAATATTACCATTGCCTTAATATGCATGTATTACACCTAAACTTTTTAGGAGAAATTCTTTTCAAAGCAGCCGAATCCCTTTTGATATATTTTTCTGAAATTCGCTGTAGAAACATGTTTGGTTCGAGAATTATGAAAAGGCTGCGCGTTTTGCTACGTAAGATGACACTTTTGGATTTGTGAATGTAGCTAAAAAAGGCTAAAAATGAAAGCAAAGCAATTTTGACAGCTTGTCATAGATAAATCCGATTAAGAATGTCGTTGCAGTATTGAGTATGCATTAACATTATTGAGAGCTTGAAATTTAAAAATGTGAGGTCATCATACGATCGTAGATGCTTGATGGTTTTCAATTGTTGAAACTATCTTACTTTCTTGCTCGATTGGGCCCATTCAAGTTGATATAACCAAGGATCACCTACCCAGCAAAATTCGTTCGTTCGTTCAAAGACTTTTGTTGCAAAACATAGGCTTTTTCTTTAAAAGGTCTATGCTTTATGCTTTGTCACGTCTGAAACTAATGTAAAAGAAGATGGGGTCGTTTCATTTTCGGACTTTATACCACAAATGAGACATACCTCAACAAACTAAGATAAGTAATATGTTAATGTTAAACGATAAAAGTTGCACACTTTAATTGCTCAGTTAAGCTTTTATACAGTGCCTGTTTTACGAACTAAGTTGTTGATAGTAAGATTACAATGTTTTAAAACGATTTGATATCCATAAGATAATAATAATAATAATATCACAACAACTACACACAACGCCATCTAGACCCAAAGTAAGCATATTTATATAGCTTGTGCATATTTACATACTTAAATACTTTTTTTTTGTAAATACATACATATTATACATAGAAAAGATAAGATAAGATAGTATATTATAGATGAAATTTGAGAATTTTTCATAGATTTTAATTTTCTGTGAAGAGCACTGAGTGCTGTATACTTAAGTCAGAGCTGTGAAGATGAATTAAAGTGGGCTGGACATATTTCTCATGAAAGCTTGTCGCGTCAGATGTCAGTTCTTATTCAAAAGTTAAGGCTGTCTAGCAGGTCAAAGCTCATCGAACATATTTTCTAAGAGAGTCTAAAGGTTATGTAAAATGGAGTGGGTTTATTTCACTTAGCCCCTATACCCATTATTATCACATCTATAATGTCTGTATATCGTTATAAAAAGATGTTAGGTTTCTAGCTGATAATATTTACATTTAAAAATTGGTACTTTTAAACTACTTAGTTTTGAAAACTGCAAAAGGCAACGTCGATGTTGAATGACACCGTTGGAAATAGCTGGTTAAATTTTATAGCCACAGCACAACACTATCACATCTATAAATTTTAAAAGTACAAAATAAAGTTCCTTAGCCTTGACAAAAGGTATATAGGGTCCACAATCGATTGTGATAGAACAAGTTAGTGGTCAGCAATGACGTATGATATGATGTCACGTTTATTAGCAGAATGCACTTTGGAGTTGTCGCTGACGCGGCTTGGTTAGCGCTAGGGAGGTGCTTGTCGGAAGTCGTTATATACGGCCGTAAAAATAATGGAGTGTGCTATGTGAGTTTGACAAATGGATTCTTTTTTTTTTATAAATTTTGGTGGCAAATGGCCCCACCTGATGGTAAGTGGTATCCGTAACCATTAGAGATGACTGTGTTTTTCAAACATCGCAGAAGTAATAATACTTAGAAAACACAACCAAGCCGTTGCCGGCCACTGAGAAGGGGATGAGGAAGGAAAAGAGAAACGGAAGAGGACCGAGGGGGTATTTGAGCTGCCGGCGCTCTCCCTCTATAAGATGTTACTGGTTCAATCAGTACCAAGAACAGTATCTAAAATGAATCGGCGTATATTACGTTTATCACATATAATATTAATATAAAAATTTAGTTCTCTGGAAAAGGTTGTCTGGCAGAGATAGCATTTAGTGATAAAATCGCTTATCGCAATTGGTTTTCCTGTTTTTTTGTTTTGTAATATGTTGGGTGCAATAAAAAAAAAATCTATTCTATTTTATTTTCAAAGTAAATACCAGGTGTGCTGTTTATTTTTATACCCACACGTTTTACTTTTAATAAGCATGGGATACTTGCCTCTTTGGTTTAAATATTATCATAAATAACGTGAAATAAAATATAATTTATGAATAAATATGAGATTTCTGTAATACAAATTAATCAGTTTAAAAGTTTTCTTATAGTGAAATTAGTGGATTTTAAATAAGTGGTATTTTTGTTTTAGCGTCTTTTATCGTTTATTATCTCTCTTATTTTAGTTGCCATTTTATGATCCAGTTTTACTTCAACATTCTTATTAAATTAAACTTCTACTTTACTGTTAACTTCATGCTGATTTTTAAGCTTCATCGTTTAACAAAAATGGTTTAACTAATAATCATGGTAACTATTTACTGACGCTGACGAGAGAGAGAGTGAGCGTGTGTGTGTTTGCATGTCTGAAAACGTATGTGCGTCTGTAAGTATGTTATGTGTTTGTATGTGTGTGTTGTTCCTGTAATTCTGCATGTGCTGTTTCTGTTATAATGTATGCTTATTAATATTTAGAAAGTAGTATTGTGTTTTTTTACAAATTGTTCAGTATCATCATAGTCCATAGCTGTGAGATAGTTTTTAATTCAGTTTTTGCATTTATGTTTTGTCAACTTTAGTGGGTTTAGTTTATTATTAAGTTTTTGATAAATAAAAGGTCCCATATAGGTAGTAAACTTTAATGTTCATAATTATCGTGACCTGAATGAATAAATAAATTTGACTTAGGTAATGGAGGAGAATAGAATGCCTCAGGCATTAAGTCCGCGAATATACTTTTGCATATTAAGTTTTTACTTAAATGAATTTTGACTAAAGTTAGTCATTCTTACCATCCGTGTGTCTGATTGTTTGCCGCCATTGTCGTGAGCAGGCGACAGCGCAGACAAGCACTCTCCACTACAAACAAAGAGACACTTTGAACACGTGAATTTAGAAGATCTACACGGATTCTCTCTGGTTTAGTTTAGCCTATATTGAATACTTAGCCCTAGCTTGTAGCGTCAGAAACTGATTTGTATAACACTAAACAAAGGTTAGAAAAAAAGCTTTGGAAATTAAATTATGTATTGTGCTAGAACAAAAACATTTCTAGGTATGTCTTGATAATAATGTTATCTCTGTACCCGTTTTTGTTTCTTTGAAAACGCCCGCAATAGGGCACAAGCCCCGTGTCACGGGAGACTTTAAAAACATACAATTAACGGACACGAAGTACACCCAGACTCGAAACAAATTTACATATCACACTAAGTTTTTGTCCCGTGTGAGGATCGAACCCACAACCTCGTGCACAGCAGTTGCTTGCGTTCACACTGCGCCACAGAGGCAATCAAGAATTATGATTAGTAAAAGGTAGTTATGAAAAAATACTACTGTTTAGAAATAAATAACAGTCATTTTGGCATATATGGAAGAATAATTGTTTAATTAAACTGATTATTATGGTGCTGACTGAAAAAAGGGCAACATTTTCAACGCTTGACTTACAAGTCGTTCTTCGTTTATTAACCGACTTCAAAAATAGAAGGAGGTTTCTTAATTCGATTGTATATATTATTATATTTTACATAAAAACGTCGAACTATCTACTACGTAAGTTTTCTATATTCCAATAATGAAAGTGTAGTGCGATAATTTTTTTTTTTATAAATTATATTTGATATTTTTAAACCAAACCGTTTTAAATCATACTGTTTCTGACTATGCCTTACCCTTACAATTGTGAAGTTAGTGGGGTACTTAGACAATAAGAGGTAAGATCTAAGTGCTGTGTGATAATGATAATGAGACCGTTTAATGGCATTTCGCCGGAGCAATTCTAGTCAAGAAATGGGTACCGGTTTCACACGCGTTAACTGCTCAGCTCCCGTCGTCAGTAGCGTGATGTTACGTAGCCTATAACCTTCCTCGAGAACTGGGCTATAATACGCAAATAAAAAATTTCAAATCTAACTTGTAGATCCAGAGATTAGCGCGTTCAAAGAACAAACAAACAAACAAACTCTTCCGCTTTATATAATAATAATCATCATCATCATATCAGCCAAAAGAAGTCCACTGCTGGACATAGGCCTCCCCCAATTTTCGCCACCGTGGCCGGTCGTTCGCCGCCCTCATCCATCGGTTGCCCGCCACCCTTATAAAGGTCGTCGGTCCACCTTGTGAGGGGTCTGCCCACGCTGCGTCTTCCGGTTCGTGGTCGCCACTCTAGAACCTTTCTGCCCCAGCGGCCGTCAGTTCAGCGAGATATGTGTCCTGCCCGTTGCCACTTCAGAGAAGCAACTCTGCGAGCTACGTCAATTACTTTGGTTCGCCTGCGGATTTCTTCGTTTCTCAAACAATCGCGCAGGGAGACGCCTAACATAGCCCGCTCCATCGCCCTCTGAGCGACTTTGAGCCTTCGGATGAGACCCATAGTTAGCGACCACGTCTCTGCTCCGTATGACATCACTGGCAACACACACTGGTCAAAGACCTTGGTCTTGAGACACTGCGGTAGTGCGGATGAGAAGATATGTTGTAGCTTCCCGAACGCTACCCAGCCGAGTTGGATTCGACGAGTGACCTCTTTCTCGAAATCGGACTTACCTACTCGGACTGTTTGTCCCAGGTATATGTACTCGTCAACGAATTCGAGCATCAAGCCTCCGACCGTAATAGGAGTGGGTGTAACATGGACATTGGTCATGACTTTAGTCTTGTCCATGTTCATTTTTAGGCCCACTTGTCGAGAGACTCTACTGAGGTCATCGAGCATTGCACTGAGCTCCTCCACGGTCTCAGCCATGACCACGATATCGTCCGCGAATCGAAGGTGAGTGATGTACTCGCCATTTATGTTGATGCCAAGTCCATTCCAGGTCAGAAGCTTGAACACGTCCTCCAGTGCAGCGGTGAACAGTTTCGGAGATATAACATCTCCCTGTCGTACTCCTCGCTGCAACTGGATAGGCCTTGAGCTCTGACCATTAATTCGTACTGACATGGTGGCCTTTTCATACAAACACTTCAGCGCTTCGATATCGATAGTCAATATGGCACCGTTGGAGAGACTGCAGCACGGCCCAGGTCTCGATCGAATCAAAGGCTTTCTCATAGTCCACAAACGCTAATCATAGGGGCCGGTTATACTCTGTGGACTTATGTATAACCTGCCGCAGCGTATGTATGTGGTCTATGGTACTAAAACCTTTTCGGAAACCGGCTTGTTCCGGAGGCTGGAAGTCGTCGAACCTGTTTGCGAGACGATTAGTGATGACTCTCGAGAACAGCTTGTAGACGTGACTTAGAGTAGAGTAGTAGAGTGTGATAGGTCTGTAATTCTTCAGAAGGGTTTTATCGCCCTTCTTGAAGAACAGCTCCACCAGACCCCTGTGCCATGCCTGTGGCATTTTACCCTCGAGGAGGACGGCACTAAAGAGCCTCTGAAGGGCCTTCAGGACAGGATTTCCGCCTGCCTTCAGTAGCTCGGCTGTGATTCCATCCTCACCCGGCGCCTTGTTGTTCTTGAGCTGTCTGAGGGCCATACCAATCTCGCACAGGCTGACGTCCGGGATGTCTTCGGTGTAATGTCGAGTTAACCTAGCTCTTGGATCTGATGCTAGAGAGCTAACAGGTGCATGTTGTGTCGTGTAACTGTCCGTAGAACCTCTCGACCTCCTCTAAAACCTCTAGCTTAGACGAGATGAGCCTGCCGTCCCCAGTCTTCAGCTTTACAAGTCGGCTCTGCCCGAAAGACCGATCTCGTGCGAACACTTTCAAGCCTTTGTTGCGCTCTATAGCCTCTTTAACACGTTGTGTGTTATTATTGGCGAATAGGCGTATAGATTAAAACTAGGACCTCTAATGTCAGTGTTTTCTTCCTGTGCCTGTGATGTGAGGTACTTTACAAACAAACAATAATTATCAGACACAAAATAAATATACTTTATCACTTTTAACAAAAATTTCCATCAAAATTGTAAAAATCAAAATGAGTCAATATGACAGTGACAACTGTCACTTTACTGATGTAACCACAGAACAAGTACTAAAGCATAGAAGGACTATTAGGAGAATAAAGCGTACACACTCAGAGACAAATAGAAGTTTAATAGTGCTACGATACCTTCTGACAGTTTATCGATATCGATAGATGAAATTTGTCTATGGGCTATGGTAAATTAACAGACATGCTAATAAAATGAGGTCTGGTTCCATAAAAGCTCTCGTAAACGAACTACAAGAAACAAACGGCCGTTTTACACCTCACCGGAATGGCATAGGCCGGCTGCGGCGCCAGGAGCACTTTCAATGTGAAATAATTTTGAAGTTTTTATTCATGTTTCATGCTGTAAGTTCAAACACAATGTAAACTGTATATGAATAAATTAAATAAATTGAAAATTGAAATATACATGATCGATCCACACACTGCCTCGCATCACGGATCGTAGTGCGAGCGTGCGTGTTCTTGTATTGTTTGTAAGTATCTCTCTTTGTATAGAAATCACGCGTGGTGCAACACTGAAAACGCATTTAAGCGCTGTGTTACTGATCACACGCTTACATGCAGAGAAACACGTACTCACGCGCGTGGGTTCGAGGCCAGACGGTATGGACACCGTGTTCTGCAGTAACGTGCGTGATTGATGATGCAGACCAGCACTCTCGCATCTGCACGCGTGGCACCGTCACCGCGTCGCCACGCTCCCGCAGCGTAGTGCGGGGCAGTGTGTGGATCGCCAAAATACCGGTATCGGCCCTCTGTTCTTTTCTGACTTTCTTAGTAAGTATAGCATCAAAACAGATACCCCAAGGTAAAAATAAAACACAGCTGTAAGATTCATGTCACAAATGTATGATTATATTTCCAATAATATTGAAACACATTATTACTGTCCCTTAAAATTACAGTTTTGTTTAGGAATGTCCTGATTATTTGTGCATAAGCTAAAATATTTTTTATTATGTTATGAATTGGTACTATTAGAAAAACCTAAAAAAATTACTAAATAAATATACCCATTTATCCAATACTATACATTTTTGTGCAACATCTTTGAATTTTGACAGGGTACATTGAAAATATTAATTTCTATAGAAATAATATTATTAAGTCGTATGGCGCGTGACAATGGAGCAAATTTGAGTAGATTCGTCCTCACCGCTGGAACGTTAATTTAAGACTCTGCATTTGTTATTTTAAGATGTATCTATGGTTTCTGAATAAATTATTATTATTATTATTATATGTTAAACGTGTAACAATGTAATATATAACATAATTCTCTCTTAATTTGCTTCATGGATCTTCCGGTCTGATCTTTCGGAAACCTGCAAAAGAACACAATGTATGAAACACTATGAAAGGTACAAAGATAGTTACCACAAAATCGTTAACACAAATTATAGTAATATTTTTGTCATCGATAAAATATGCAGCACAAGTCACAACACTATTGAACATGACTACACAAATTGGTAAAAATGTAAAATACTTAAAAATTACTGAATCGAATGGCAAACAGACGATTATAATATGATTGCAGTATAGTAAAGTATAAATCACTTAGGTATTTTGCACGTTTATATAGGTTTTTAGAATATATTATTGGTTTGTTATCTACTCACCGATGGAAGTTGACGATTTAAACTTGATTTTCTTTGCGAAAAGAATGTAATTTACAACCTACAATAACGCAGGACATTGCTTATCCAATGGGCTTAATTTTACTTCACAATAGCACTATGTAATTATTAAATAACATATCTAATTTCACAAAACAGATAAACAACAATGAAAATTACGAGCGGCGGTTTAATCCGACTAAATTGTCTAGAGGCCTTGACAAGTTGGAACATTTGACATTAGTTCCCTTTTTAATTCGGCATCCAAAGGTAACCAAAGGTAACCAAATTGACGTTTCTACAGTGTACACCGGGCGTCCTTAGCAAAATTATTTGTCTCTTTCTTTTCAATGTATCCGGCTTATTTGGAAAAATAGGACAAGTATATGAGGGCGATTAACACTCCTTCTATGTATGTACTTGTTCTGTGGATGTAACTTACAAGCAAAAATAGACATTATTGTTTTCTGATATGAAAACGGCGACATTTACTCTAAGAGTAGTAAAGCAATTTTATGGTCGACTATACACCTACAAAACTTTGTATGATTCATAAAAGATGTTGCAAATTTTTATAAATCACACAAAATTTGTTTTGTGTGAAAACAAGACAAGTATTTTTCTTTTTGATAGCTCCATCCTTTTAACATGACAATTTATTTTTAGTGTAGTGTCAAGCCTGGGTCACCAACTTACACTTGATCACGACCGCTGTTAAGATCACGTATCCCTTAATTACTTAGATCTATTTAGACTGATTGGTACAAGATTAATTGGGTTAACGGCGAAAGGTTTTGCTTTTGAACTTGAATCCATGAATAAATTAAGTACATCATGTCTTAAACTTGGCTATAATGCATGGTAATTAAGTAACATGGTACAATGTATTATGTATATTGTACATATATTAATAATAATAATAATACCAGCCTGTTAACCGTCCCACTGCAGGACAAAGGCCTCTTCTCATATAAAGAAGGTATGAGCATTAATCACCACGCTTGCTCAAGGCGGATTGGCAATTTCAGACTTTTAAGTCCAGGTTTCCTCACGATGTTTTCCTTCACCGTAAGTCAGAAATGTCCAAGATAAACTTAGAAAGTACATATGATTTGAAAAATCACATTGGTACTTGTCCGGATTTGAACCCACTTCCTCGTGTTTACGAAGCTTTTACATATATTAGCTTAACTATAATTTTAAACTTTTATTCTTGAGTTAGTAAATTTATAAGTGAAAGTATGTAATTAAATAACTACATTCATATCTAGATTATTCTTTTATTGTTCAACCTCAGTCAAAAGTTACAAATGAACTTATTATTTTATTGATTCTTGATTTTTTGTCATCTGGTGGATACGGTAACAAAATTGAAAGCAAAAAAGGCACTAAATGGCAGCAGCTAATTTAAAAAAGTGAATAGACATTGTAAATAAATATTTAACTGTGGTGCTTGATTAATTTGAATATACATTTAATCATACTTGTTTAACATGTAACAATGTTATGCCTGTAAGCAATCTATTAACATATAACTAATAAGTATAACATAATACATAAAATATAGTGTACTTTATACATGAAATACATGTATCACCCGAAGCAATAATGTATTACACACTACAGATTACTTCAAGAGAGTATTTCACTTAAAACATGACTTGCTAGAATTGTATTGAGTTGCAGACTCATGATGCGTTGAATATGTTCATGTTGATAAGAAAATTAAATTAAATTTTAAGTCCAGTTCTTGAGGAAGGTTATAGGCTATGTAACATCACGCTCCTGGCGACGGGCGCAGAGCAGTAAGCAAAGACGCGGGTGAAACCGCGCCGCGGTTAGCTGGTCCTCAGATATGATATGAGTACGAATATGACATCATAGTTTCGATTACTATAAAAGTAGTTCGATGTTTAAGAAATATCAATATACATTTACCCGTTTTATTTTCTACCCTTTTATAAAAACAGATCACTAAGACTCGAGGTCCATTAGTGATGAGTCGCAACTACGGATAAACGAATTTGTTACAAAAACTTCGTAGAGCGTCGCTGTGACAACGCCCGTTATAAGACTTGTCATCGAGATGACAGCGCACACACAGGGACAAACTCAACGCCATAACAAATAGCCCTGCCACAGTTGAAAGAAATTATGTAATACTGATTATGTTTTTATCGCGAAGTAAATACGTCGTGTACGCGTCGTGTATGCGTCGTGTACGCTTTAGTATTCAAACAGTTCATTGAATGACTGTTACAAGATATAGCAGAAAAACACATTACCCTCCATGACTTCGGCAGGTATGTAAATAGATATAATACAGGATGGGCAGCAATTCTGTAATAAGTCTGCCACGACGGTGATCGTCAAACGCTTGGTGATTTCGACAAATATTCTTCAAATGTAAGTCCACTGACCCTTAGTAAAATTCCTTCATCTAAAATGGTGACAATGCCGTTCCTGTCTAAATTTTATCACATCATCATTGTGTCTTTTACTAACTTTCCCATATTTTAATCTTAATCTATAATGTATCTATCTTACTACCTATTTTATTTGACCTATTTTTACTTTTTTGTAACCTTATAACAAATTAGCTGTATTGGTAAATATACCATCAAAATATCTTTAACTTATTGTTTTTCGCATCGTTTATATCTCTTGCGAATCTAATCTCAAACAATAATATTGGATCAAGTAATTTCTGCGAACAAGAAAATACGCCACACATTCACAATATTTGTTTGTTGGCATTCGTTATGAGATTATTATTATCTACAACGCGTGGGATGCAGTTTGAAAATTATATTAGGTTTATTGATATAAATGGCGTGCGTTTAAGGCCGGTGTATTTATTGTTTAATCTATGTATGTCAACTTAGGTGGCAATCAAGCGCCCTGATTATAACCGGTTACCGTTTGCTAAATTATGGAAATAATAGTACGTAAGATTAGTACTTTAGTATTATTACTTATATACTATAGCTCCCTTAGTGTACGTACTACTACTAACCTGTAATCAACATACATACATACATAACTTCACGCCTGTCTTCCATTACTGGACTATAGAACGCCATTTGCTACGATCCTAACATTTGCCTCTTCAACATTCATTAATCCTTTCATACACTGCTGTACGTGTTTGTCCTTTCATACGTGCTTGTAATTGTGCCCTTTGTCAACACATTACCTATTTGGTGCGCGTATGCTCGTCTAGGACGACCCCTACACTCATTTCCTCATGTCATTTTCGCTCCATAAATCTCTTTATGCAACTCACACTATATATTCACATTACAAAGACAATAGTAAGTAATATTCATTTTATGTTTTTCTTAGCGTCTTCAATAATAAACGTTCGCAAGAGCTTTTCGTTTGATACAAATAAACCATTTATCATTTTATCGCCAATTCCGTTCCTGCATCTATATTATAATAGAGTAAATACTTAGCGTCGGCCTCAACTGAGTGAGCCTTTGTCAAGCGATGTGACAGACTATGAGAGACATTATCAAAACATTATTCAAAGTGAAGGCGAGATTCTGACGCCATTGTCCCGCTTTTATGTATCTCAGCGGGTAAATGAGCTGTACTTCTACAAAAGTTTCATCTAGTTTATAATTAAAGTAGCAATTCGCCTCGGCTTTGCATAAGAATACTTTTATATGTGTTTTACGACGTGATTACAAATTTTGCAATTCTCGACTTATCTCTCCTATAATTACAATTTCCACGAGTAATGTCAAAAAAGAAAAATGTCCAAAGCCATTGTTGCCAATAAACCTGCTGGAAGATGAAAAAAAAACTTGTTAGAAGAAGTTAGTAGCGAAACAAATAGAAAAAAGCAGTGATTTTGCTTTATACTATAAGTAAAAAGAAAAGATATTATTATGAATTGTTCTTTTTACGCTTCGTTAGTTACTTCCCTAGTTATTTCACTAGTCATCAGATTTTTAGGTACTGATTTTTGTCGAAACAGCCATCGTTTCTAGTTTTCTTTTTGCGGAGATGCGATGGTTTGAATTGTTATATTGTGTCTTCAGTTTCTACTGACATTTATAATATTGTCATTAGCAAGTTTTATATCGTTATTAATAATAATAATAATATTCTACCACATTCACACAGCGCCATCTAGTCCCAAATTAAACAATTATATTTGCTTGTGTTATGGGTACTAAACAACTGATATACACTACTTATATACATTTTATTTTTGTAAATACATTAATATTATAGATAAATTACACCTAGACACAGAACAAACAATAATGCTCATCACACAAAGGTTTGTTCTGGATAAGAATCGAACCCACGACGTCCAGCTTAGCAGTCAGAGTCACTAACCACTAGGCCAACAGGTCAGTCATTAAACTACAACTATTATTAAGTAATATGTAAATGAAATAGATCAATCATTGCATCTGCCTGCCTAATCCCAAAAAATATGCTCATCCCTGCTTCGTCATCGTCAATTTAAGCTTAAGCGGTTCTTAATGCCAGAACCCTTCAACCCATGATTTTTTTTGATATATTATTCTCATGATTCTTTTCTTAGATACCATATGTCAGTAATTTGAACGAAAACGAAATGTCGTTGAATTGGCATAGACAATACAGCAATGACCCAATTGAGTAAAATATGAAGAAACAGAAACATTACTAACAGAACTAAATCGTACCTTTTACGAACCCTTGTTTTCTCGATTGCATTGTACGATGCAGAAACATGGACACACAAGGCAGCTGACAGGCAATGAGTGCCTTTGAAATGTGATGCTGGCTTCGTCTGTTGGGAATACAAACGTCTCTGTTTTGGAGGAGCTCAAGCTGAAGAATATTCAACGTCAGTCTTCTGTTTGCTTACAACACATAGTAATTTAGAGAGACTGATGGTGACCGGGAAGATAGAAGGAAAAAGGTTTTGAAACCGTAGTCCCACGCGATGGTCGGAAAAAATAACTGACCAAATTTATATCAGCGCTGCACTCCTCTAAGCAACGGCACGAAACAGATGGCGACAGCTGGTCCAAAAGGTTACCATTATATATTTCAACAGAATGGCGTTTCAAATGACTCTGTTGTTGAAAATCGCCATTCAAAATATTGCGGACATTTGGCGTCACCCAGTTTGAGTATACAGTGAGTTGACAGATAAGACGGAGGGTCACTCACGGTCAGATTCATTGCCTCGTCGTCAGTGACATGCTTTTCCAAGTTATTATTTTCCTTTTAAAAATCCATGTCATCTCTGCGAAATGTTCAAGAGCGGTTTGAGAGACGAATTCAATTTTTAAACATGCATAAAAGCGATTCATAAAAGGGCTGTTCTCAATTTGATTGTATGTATGTTTATAACGCGATTACTCCGTCAATTGGTGATTCTTTTTCTAGTGTTTCTAAACATTTTATTGAAATAGAGCGCTTTTTGAAAAATCAACTAAAACGCAAAATATGTGTACAGATTATTCTTTGGTTTGTTTTTTTACTTTTTAGTATAAGTTTATGCATATAGTTATAAAGTCGGTTATAAAATATTGAATTTATTTTTACGAAGCAGAACTCTACGTCCAGTACTGACATTTGTTGTCGGGGTAAATAAACTCTCCTAACCTTGACAACCAAATTTAATTAAACATTTATGGTATGACGTATCTATCAAAATAGATCACCGAAAGCCTTAAAATCAATACGTTGTGATGTCTTTCAATGGTACTATACAAACATATAGTGTATGATATATATTACATACTTATTTGAAATGATGCAATATATTATTATGTTAAATGTTAGCAGACTACAGAGACTACACAGACTAACAGAATTCGTGCCATCTCCTTTGCTGTTAGTGAGTACGTCAGTATGAGAGTAAAATTTTGTATAAGTATTTCAGGAAATGCACTACTTCTTGCGGTTCTGAATACCAAAAAGAAAGAATTAAATAAGATACTTAGAACGCAAGGTGAGTTAGTTTCAGCTATAAATTTCAGTATAGCATAAGTCGTTACGATCAACCCTGACGAGTTGTTGCTCTGCGTCAGTTTGCATCTATTATAAGCTTATTTAAGCTTATATATAAAAGTTAATATGTAAAGTAACACATATGAACATTGTGTTACTTTACATATTAACTCTGTAGATATAGATAATAATCACTTCCAATCTTTCATTTCAATTTAATCGACAAAAGGCATAAGACCAAAACATCTACTGCAAATATTTACCTGTATGACTGCATCAAGGTAAACATTCGCAGTCTTGTGCTTTTGCCGATTGAAGGTGAACCTTCACACTACAAACTAAAAACTAAAATTTCCAAAAGTTCCTTTTACATCATCTCGGTTTTGATGGTGCGATATAAACTTCTATCAAAAACCTTTTTACTCGGATATATAAGGCATAATAATCCGAAGCATTTACATTCACATAACAATAAAGTGAAATAGTTTCGTTTATGGTTCACTTTATTCGCGTCTGAGTGTTCTGACCGAGCGTACTGTTATTTTTTTATGGTTTCAGCCTCACCATTAAACCGTTAAGTATATAGTTTATAAGTACTTATGTAATATATTTTTGTTGTGAAATCTTAAAAATAGTATGAAGAAAAGTAGCTCTGATGGTAAGCAGAAGAGGTGGCGGCCATTTCGAAAGTCATCGATTCTAACAGCTGATATGGTGGTCTTCACTATGACGGGTTTGTAAAATGATTGTTCCGCTAATTTTAACTTTACATATACCACGTAACGGATTTTAATTCAGTTTTTACTATTGTTTAGCCATTTCTGCCAGTAGGTATAAATGCAATATATGCATTTTAAAATATTTGTGTTTTGTTAAAGTTTTTGCTCGACTGTTGAAGTCAAGGAGGGTTTTTTTTCTTCGTACATAGGTAATGTTAGGGTAATGTTTTTCGAGCGTATGTATGTATGTATTTTTAACCGACTTTAAAAAGGAGAAGGTTATCTCGGAGGTAATTCGGGTCGCATGTTTTTCTTTTTTTGTATGTTTGTTACCTCATATCTCGGTCATTTATGAACCGATTAAAAATTTTTTTTTTAATTGAGAGGGTATACTCTCAAATTGGTCCCATTGTTTTATTATAAGAAATGGTTCAGTGGTTGTATGTTTGTTACAACAGAACTCGGTCATTTATAAACCAATTTTGAAAATTCTTCTTTTATTTGAAAGGGTATACTCCGAAATGGTGTGTGTGATTTTCAAAATTCAATTTTTGTTAGAAACGAAGTGGCCCTGGATGAGTGACCATTTGTGTCATTTCATTTTCAGCGTCTTCATTCTTTAGAAGCAGTAGAATATGATTATCACTATAATTTGGTAGTCGTTAAGCCAAGTTGGAGGTCTTATGGTCGTGAGAAATTACAACAGCAACGGGCGGCCTTAAACCTGCCTTTACAGCACCACTGTTTCTGTTTTGTATATCTGTTAAGCGATTGCTCGGTCAGTTAAATTATGATTTTTGATGATTCTTTATTGTTGGTAGATCATCACTTTTTTGTTTTGATTTGTGGTTTCTGGGATTCAGGGTTTAGCGATCGAGAAAGTGTTGACAAGGACCTTATATCTCTATTTACAATCTTACCTCTCGTCTCTTATTTCTTTCAAACGGTGCGGCGCTGTCTCATTTGCGCAGCACGTTTAGTAGGTCTACCCATATTGAATATTTTTATACACAATTAATTCCCACTAAAAGTTTAAAAATAAAATTATTTTTAGAAAAAAAATGAAAACCGACTTCAAACAACACATATCATAATGACCTTCATAAAAATAACCTACCTACTAGCAAAAAAAACCTTCTTGATTAATCTATTAATATATGAATGAAAAATATAGATTTAATACAAGAAATCGAACGGAATCTGATAAGTGCACGTCAAATTTTTTATGTATATCTGAACACAACTATCAAAGAGTCTGCCTTCACGAGTATGACCGCGTTCGGGTAGTGCGCTCAGGCATATCCCCTACGCGTGCCATTACCGCCCCGTGCATTACAAAAGTTTATTGCAAAGGCAGAATTAAAGATCCTTCTTGGCTGGCATCGACTCCAAAATAACTGTTTAAAAACTATAAATAGTAAAGTATTATAGGTATCAAGGATTGCGTTGATTCCCCTTTAATGTTCTTTGCTATGAAGTAATTAAAATATTATTTTCAACTTTTTAGTTAAGGATTGAACATGTAGGTGTTGTTTGAAGTCAGTTTTCATTTTTTTCTAAAAATATTGGTGCTTTGGCACGCTCTACAGCCTAATTGGCTTGATGGATTTTAACGTATGAGGTGTCATTAGATTCGTATTAAGGCAAGCTTTTCCCACAAATGCTCAAAAACAGGTTCTTAGTTTTCTGTTTTATTCCTAAACGAGATGGAATTAAAATCTGAAAATCATATATATCATAATTCAGTGTGTATTAGTTTTTGTGTAATGAAACTTATATCAAATGAATTGTCGTTGAAAATGTAAAGTTTTTCGGTAATCAAAAAGTAAAATTTAGAACGTCCTCTCCTCCGTTTCCTAAGATAATGAGTTTTCATCCTTGCTGAGGCTTCCGTGCTCTTCGTTCAGTCCCGCGGGGACAGCGTCAGAGGTCGGACCTGTGTAATTTTTTTTTGTTACCCGAAAAAAAGCGCGTAATTTAAAAAATAATAGCTTTACGAAGGCTTAACAAATAATAGTAATAGAATAGGTAAAAAAGTATATTTTAACATTATGTTTCTGTTATGAATTCATTTTTATTATAAAATCTAATTTTATTTAAAAATGCATTGTATTTTGGGTAAACTGACGTTTCATTGGTGTCACAATATATAGAAATGTTGCAGTAAGTTAATTACATCTAATTATGACGTCACGTTTGGACTTTGTATTACAAGTTGGTACGAGTACAATCACTGCCAATAAAATCCTAAATCAATACTATTATATAAAGTGGAAGAGTTTGTTTGTTTGTTTGTTCGAGCGCGCTAATCTCTGGCCAATTTTTGCGTATGATAGCCCAGTTTCCGAGGAAGATTATAGGCTATGTAACATCACGCTACTGGCGACGAGAGCAGAGCAGTAAGCTAAGACGCGGGTGAAATCGAAAATTGTGACAAGAAAAATGAAATCAAAAATTATTAAATTTTATATGTACAGACTTTTGCCTGAAATTATAATATATCCCCTACAAATTAGAGGAATGACAGTAAGAAACATTAAAATGAGAGAAAATTAAGAAAATAATGAAAATATAATGGCCCTTTTATTTCTAAATCACTAATTATTACTTATTTTAAATGTTATCATTATCCTATTCTATCCAATACTAGTAAGTAGGCTATTGTTTTATCATTTGCAAGTAGTTATGTGAATTGTTAAAAACTTAAAATTTCAAATAATAAATAAAATCATAAAAGGCGATCAAACTATTTAAATAATAAATAAATATAAAAGACTAGCTGTTGTCCGTGACTTTGATGAGGATATTGCCTGCCTGATCTTAGGGCAATCGTACAATGTATCAGTAATAAATATGAGTATAATCCGTCATTATGGTGAATCCCATTTCAATCTATTTACCCGCTACCAGTAAAACTGATGAAATTTCACACAAACTGGCGACTCTTATTTTCCCACTTAATAAAGGTAATTTCTAAATACAAAAAATGAGTATTTTCTAGTAATTTGGAAATCCTAATAATTAAACAACTACAACTAGGTAAAAACAACTTCTAAAGGGAAATCGACAGGAGGATACATTTGGGTTGGGCAGCGTTTCACAAACTCCGTCAAGTCTTTACGTCACCCATACCGCAAACCCTAAAGAACAAAGTGTTTGACCAATGCGTTCTACCTACAATTACCTATGGTGCTGAAACGTGGACACTCACAAATGGACTGGTCCATAAGTTGAAAGTCGCTCAGAGGGCTATGGAAAGAGCTATGTTTGGCGTTCGTCTGATCGAGAAAATCCGTAACGAGTAGATTAGACGGCGAACTAAGGTTACCGATATAGCTCTCCGATTTAGCACTCTGATGTGGCAATGGACTGGTAATATTTGTCGCAGATAATGCTGCAAGGTTCTGGAGTGGAGACCACGTGCTGGGAAACGTAGAGTAGGACGCCCCACCGCTAGATGGTGCGACTATTTACAACGGGTGGCTGCCAGAAACTGGATGCAAACAGCTGTGAATCGGGCAAGATGGCGCGCCTTGGGAAAGGCTTATTTCCAGCGGTGGACTGCCGTAGGCTGATGATGATGATGATGATGAATAAAAAAACTATAGAAGTTTCATACAAACTTTGTCATCCCTTTAAACCCCCTACGCAAAATCTCGTCTCAGTAAGCACCTATGTCCTAAAAGGAACCCTCATGCAAAATTTGAGACGATTGAGATTTTGTGATGATTGAGTGAGTGAACTTTTGCTTTTATCTAAATATATATAGATTTTGTTTTTACTATTACCAGGCTACTCTAGCTTACTCTGGAGCATGCCACATACAACTTTCCTTTAAGTCTACGCCCGTTATCTTAAGAGCGTGACCTTGAGCTTTGTCTATGGTCATTCTGAAACAAACTTTGATGGAAAACTGCACTCTTTTGAATTAAAAGGTTTATTGCATTGCAATCTGGTACCATTGCATAATTTTGGTGGATTTGTGTTACGCATTGGCGCGCTCTCAATTTGACCGTAGTGGTAGTGACTTGTGCCCGCTTATTCATATAGCGTGCCCTCTTCTTTAGTAAAAGAAGTAGCCAGCACAACCTTTTGACTCAGCTGATCAGCATCAACGTCCTGTGTCCCTATCACATCTTGCAAGTATATATAACTGTCCGCTGTAAGCTGCGCCTGATTGTTAATATATCTCAATTTTTTCGTCTCGATTTCTTTTCGCAAACAACAAAAACTGGCTAAGCGACGAATGAAAATATAGCAGATGATTATCTTCGCCTTTCTTAATCATTACACGGTAAAATAAAAACTTACTTCTAGCTACTACTAGCAGATACCACTATGTTTATATTACTGAGGTACAAAAGTGAAGTATCTATCCTCGCCGTAGCAAAACAAAAAAGGGTACTGTAATTTACCGTATGAGAGATGGATTTCAATTATTCGTTGCAATGATTGGGTTATCATAGTACTCAATGAGGGTGTTTAAGAAATTTAGCCACCAGTTGGCACCACTTCAACTGTCACATTGGGCCAATCAGGGGTTAACTTTTAAAAAACGCTTGAAAACTAGACCTGACGCATCGGTGCTGCCACCTGGTGGGCACCATTTTAGTAAATCCTCTCAGTAATTTTCTTTTGTCAACGGAACACATCTTCTATCAATTCTGTTAAAAAATGTTTATGCAAAATTTGAAGTAGATAGTATCGATATTTTCGTTTATATAGGTGAAGGTGGGACACTTTTTGCATGATTTTTGTATTAGACCGACGTCTAGTTGTTACTATGTCAATGGTTATTAAGAGAAGTGTTTGTTATATGGTTTATTTTATTATTTTCTTAATCATCAACTATTTAACTGTCAATTGATGAATGATTTAAATTTTCAAACAAGCCCTAAATTATATTAAACAATTTACATTACAAGATCCGTATGATCTTCTAAAATCAAGTACGTGGTCTCCAAATATTTGTCTCTTTTGGCTTCTATCTCAGATTTTGATTCCCTAACTTAACCCTAAACCGATTGCTAAAGAATGCTTTTAGCATTAAGTCTACCGTTATACTTTCGTGCATGATGTTCAATAATTAAAAATAAAATAACAAAATAAACTTTAGTATGTAACGTTTATCCAACATTTTATTGTAACTTCGACAAGATTATTTAATACCACTACTACACCTTCAATTTAGGTTTAATAAGCCTACATTAAATTGCACACAACACTGTAGCAAAATACTGATTTTTATGAATCATGTTAAAAAATATACCTACTGTATTTGTCTGCAATGTGGCGCGGCACGAGCTTTACAATACGGAGCTTGCGGTGCGCAAACTGTCAACGCGTGACGTCGTGCCAGGCTCGCCGCTGTTATCGTATGATGATCGTAGATAAATGCGTCGTACTGTATTGGCGAAGGCTGGGGTAGCCTTGGCGAGTGCCTATCTCCAGAAAATCCTCGCTTTAGTTGTGAGAGTGACAAAGAGTATATAAAATTTTAATGTAG
Organism: Parascotia fuliginaria; assembly: GCA_963082885.1. Taxonomy (NCBI): domain Eukaryota; kingdom Metazoa; phylum Arthropoda; class Insecta; order Lepidoptera; family Erebidae; genus Parascotia; species Parascotia fuliginaria. Next base: position 4,128,731 of record OY720183.1, on the reverse strand, counting down.
CGTCATCACAAGAAAGATATGGGTTTCTTTATAATTAGTTTTTAGTTTGTTTTAGGCAGACGGGCTTTTTGTTCTACATTTAATTATATATTTTGCTTGTTACTTGTTTGTTTGTTAGAATTTGAATTTGCAGTGAAAGCTGGTATTAGTACCACTTCTACTTTTTCATTAATAATATTAATACTACAAGCTATGAAACGTTGTGAAATTTTAATCTTATATTTTGCAAGCTTTATTTCATTAAAATCATTTTGTCACTCCAACCCGTCAGTTTTATGACTGCACAAACAAATAACAGTATTACTGCCCAGTTCTGCTTGGTTATAGCGTGATGATAAATCTGTAGTCAAGCCGGAAGTGAGGCAGTGTTATTTCCTGTGCGTGACCGATGCGATGCCAGTAAATATAGCCTGGTGTGTGTCATAAGGTCCTGATTTCGGTAGGTAAACTTTGATGCCAGCTTCATTAATAAAGCAATATAAAATACAAGTTGTTTTGACATAGATGTTGATGAATAGTGGAAAACTTAGCTGAAAGATTTGTGTTCGATGTTGGGTTTTACCGAGTTGAAAATCACTTAAAAATATAATGTAGATGACCACAGGCTTGTATATAACTCTATCGCTAACTAACTCCAATAAGCCTCATGTAAAAGGGAATAGGCCCAGTCTGTCAACAAACTGTTATGCAGTTCTGCAGGTTTTATTTTTGTTATTATGTAGAGCCTGCCTGTATGTCTTCTCTATAAGAAAAGAGGCCTTTCCCTGCATTGGAATACGGATATTTCTAGTAATAACAAAATTCTGAAAAATGATTTTTCAACTCCCTAATCCTTCACAACTTCCCTGACAAAAATGGTATTCCCTGGCAAATACTAGCAGTCGGAGTGATAACATCAAAATGAAGAAAAATGAAGTGCGAAGCGTCATCAAATACCTGCGCTTGAAAAAATGTCCACCAAAGACATTCATACTGACTTGGTTGAAACATCGGGGGACTCTGCTCCTCCATATTCTACAACTGCGCGCTGGTGCAAGGAGATTAAGATGAGAAGAACATCTACGGAAGACGAACACCGCGAATCCGCTCATCCTCCTCCCTCACTGCAGAAAACTTCAAAAAGTTCAAGATCTGGTTTTGGCAGACCAAAAAGTGACCATTCGTCATTTAGCTGAGAACACAGGCATTTCATTTGGAAGCATTCAAAGAATCTTAACTACCGAGATGAACATGAGAAAGGTCTCTGCACGTTGGGTCCCGAGAATGTTAACCGATGAACAAAAGAAGAAACGATTCTACATTTCAAGGACTAATCTTGAAATGTTCCAGGCGGATCAAGATATTTTTTCCTGGTTGCCAGCTGCTTGAACACCTACCCTATTCTCCAGATCTAGCCCCCAGCGACTTTAATTTGTTTCCTCGGCTCATGGAACACCTCCGGGGCAAGAAATTTGAGGATAATGGCGAAGTGAAGGCCGCTGTAGAAGCATTTTAGGAGAGTCAAGATATAGTTTTTTTTTAACGGTATCGTTGGTTTAGAAAAGAAATGGACTAAATGTATTGACTTAAGAGAAATAAGAAGAGATTTTAGAAATTAGAGAATTTAGAAAAATAAATTTTATTTTTAAGTATATAGTTATTTTAATATACCCATTCTCATTACTTTTTGATCACCCCTCGTATGTCTTACCTTGATAGACAAGAAGAAGAACATTTTTTTACATTTACCATTATTGTACAAAAACAAGATTGTAACAAACACTTAAAATTTGTAAAGTACCAGCTAATCTCCTGCTGCACACCCTCCGCACATTATCCCTTATGGCCACCATCAGTGTGATAATTCACGTTAGCTTCAAATCAAATGAGCTACTATTCGACGAACGATGCAACATTTAAAGTTTGGGCTTCTTTACATGCATTTACTTGAGCTATCATCGTTCACTGAGCCTTATTACTTATATAAGTTGTATTATTCCTTAACTCTTAAATGACTTTTATTATATAGCATTTATGGTATGTTTAACAATACGTAAATTATTTAGGCAGTATGGAACTTTTCCTCAAGGGACGGGCCTATTGTGTTGAAAGATCTCGCGGCATTCCTTAGATAAACATTCTATAGCAGAACTATAACAAAGACTGGATGCCTGCAATGCTGCGCTAGAGGTAAAGGCATTTCATTATTATTAAATAATTGTTTTGTTTGTATTTCAATAGTATAAATTTATATGGTTTATTTATATCATAGTTCTACTCGTATAAAGCTTAACTGTGTGTCGCTGACAAAAACATAGGTATTGTTACATGGTCAAGAAAGATAATAATGACATGAAAAATTGAGGAATGAAAAGGAAGGAGAGAGGAAAATATATTTAGAAGCAAGACTATAGGTACAGTGCAGTTCTTTTGTTCCTGTTTATTCTTCTGGCAGTTGCTATTACGAGCCCGTAAATTCAGAGGCTACACTGACCTACCTGTTTATAAAAGATGGTTTTTGCTGGTGACGTTTATATTGAACAACTAGCTGTGCCCGCGACTTCGTCCGCGTGGAATAGTGATTTTGGGCAGCATTTTTTGGATATATCTTTTGGTTTGTTTTGAATTATAAACATCTTCGTTTAGGTGAATAAGAAAAATCTTTACAGTAAATGCTTCTCTATCTACGATATTAGACGTATAGCCACCGCGGATCAAAGCCATACAGGCTGCTAGGATTACTTACACGTGGCAAATCCACATAAAGCTGACCATGCGAAAAACAGTTAATATTTAGATCCACACTCATTAATTGTCATCGCGAAACATAGGCTCACTGGAAACTGAACTCGTTTAAAACTAAACGGGAAATTGTTTGGAATGAAAGGAATCCGAGGAATAAAAACGCTATAAGTTTTTTTTTTTTATATTAGCCTGCCAAAGTGCCTCTACTCTGGCTGATAGTAAGCAGTCAGTGGAATTCAGAAGTAGTGGACACCATTCCAAAAGCCAAACTACTGGTATGGTGGCCTCCACTATGGCGGCTTAGTGAGATGCTTCTTCACGCCTCGCTTAAAAGTCCCAGGATGAAAGTTAGGTGGGAACACATGCGCTGGTAAAGAGTTCCAGGCTTTAATTGAGCGACAAAAGTATAAAGTGCTGAACCGTTTGGTTCGAGACCCTTTAGATTGCACTGTGAAAAGGTAGCACTTCAGTCCCGCACGTGTCGTTCTGGATAAAAAGGGAGAGGGTAGAATTAATTTAAAGAGCTGTTGAGAAGACTCTCCGTGGTAAAGGCGATAGAAGACGGCCGTTGAGGAGGCGATGTCTCTTCGCAGCTGTAAAGGCTCAAGGTTCTTAGGCCTCCGGGCTTCCATGATACGGACTGCTCGCAAAAGGCCCCCGTACCGAAAATGGTCGCCGGGTCCCACTATCCGGTCACCAACCTGCACGACGAACCACTCCGAGATTATGCGCAACGAGATTATGGGCAGTCTCTTTTTTTTTGGTTAGGTCTAATTGGACCCTTGTACAATGCCGCGGGCGGCCAGCGGCACCACCGTTTATACGGGTCTCCCTGGCCGGCGGGTTGACCTACACCACCCACACAATGACTCCGCGGATACTCGGCTGGTCCCACACATGCTGCGAGGTTTGTCATCTCTGCATCAGTTGGGCCTCCGGCTCTCGCGCTTACCGAACGAAACGCAATAATATGGATACTATTACTCTTACGTCGAAAACTATGAGAGGGTAGTACATCCATACATTTGCGTTGATAAAGGTCCCAATAATTTTTTACTCATTATATCTTCCATGTACAGACAGCGATTGGTTACATTTTTATTATATGTATAGATAGCTGTTGCCCGCGACTTCGTTCGCGTGAAAATTCAGATGTGTGCCTGTATGAGAATATTTCTTACCTAATCTTACGGCAATCGTACATTATATATTAGTAATAAATATCAGTATAATCCGTCTCTTAGTCGAATCCGATTTAAATCTATTCACCCGCTACCCTTAAAACAGACGAAATTTTGCGATATTTAACGAAACTTGGCACTCCTATTTTCAAAAACTATAGAAGCTCCATATTTTGTTCCCCTTTGTACTCCAGGGAAATAAATTTCGCAAAATCCCGTCTTAGAGAGCACCTATTTCCAAAATTTGAAACTCCTAGCACTTGTAGTTTTTGAGATTTCGTGATGAGATGAGTGAGTGAGTGAGTGACCTTTCGTTTTTATATATGTATAGCTTTTGCCCGCGGCTTCGCTCGCATGAATATCGTTTTTCAATAGACATTTTTATATTGTTTTATTACTGTTTTGCATACTATTTCTAATCTCATCATCATCACCATTCGTACAAACCCTCTTTCACCTACCTAAAGATATCCCCCGTAAAACAACATACAATACACAAAGGCAAATTTTCACTACAATAACTTTCCCCTTCCCCTCCCCTCCTCTTCCTTCCCCTCCCGTCTCCCTCCCATCTCCCTCACTTTCCCTCACTTCCCACTCACTCACCACCACTTCTGACTCCTCACTTTCCCTTACGTCCCCTTCACTTGCCCTTCACTTGCCCCTCACTTGCCCTTCACTGCCTCCTCACACCCCCTAAGTTCCCTCTTCCTTTTTTATTTTTACACAACGCCATCTAGACCCAAAGTAAGCATATTATATGCTTGTATTATGGGTTCTAGAATACGGATAAACATACTTAAATACTTTTATATTTGTAAATAGATACACATTATACATATAAACACCCAGACCAATGCAAATAGACATGTTCATGCTACAAATATTTGCACTGAGCGGGAATCGAACCCGCGACCTCACAGTCCATGCACAGTACCACCGAAATACAGAGGCAGTCGATTTCCCCCTGACTTTCTCCTCCCTTTCCCCTGACTTCTCCCTCACTAACCCCGCACTTTCCCCTCACTTCTCCCTTCCTTTCCTCTTCCTTCCCCTCCCTTCCCCCTCCCTCCAAATTTCAAGTCGCCAACTTCAAAAGCAAAGATCTTTCCATACAATATTTCATCCCTTATTTCACTCCTATAAATCCACCCCAGTAAAAAAAAAATTATGAGCGTATTTTTTATTTAAATAAAAGTATTCCAAAACAAAATTTTAAAGCTGTAACTTAAAAAATGAAGACGTTTCATACAATCGATTTCGACCTTTTTCATACACTTAAGGATTGAATTTTAATAACCCTTTCTTTGTACACTTCTAGACATTAAGACAAACACACCCTCCAAATTTCAAGTCGCTACGACCAGCGGTTTAGGCTTTACGTTGTCTGTCAGTCAGTCAGTCAGTCAGTCAGGACAAAGCCTTTTATAATATGTATGGATGTATGGATTAGACGTATAGCCATCAAGGATCAAAGCATACAGGCTGCTAGTAATGCTAACACGTGATAGAGCCACATAAAGCTGACCGAAAAACAGCTAATACTTAGATCCACACCCACAACTTTTAGTGTCTTACCTTTACTTTAATTACTTAATTAATTAATTACTTTAATTAGTCATCGCAAAACATAGGCTCACTGGAAACTGGACTCGTTTAAAACTAAATGAAAGACTGTTTAGAATGACAGGAATCCGAGGAATAAAAACACTATCAGCTATTCCGCAACCTGTTAAAATATCTGCTTCTATAAGTAAATTAACGAATGTTCGATGTGATTCTTTAAATTGGCATAACTTTTTTATTTATGAACCGATTGACATGAAACAAACACTAAATTTTAAGTGAAGCTTACAACAATGTATTAGTGAAAACCATATCTAAATCGGATAAGCCGTTCCTGAGATTAGCGTGCACAAACGCACAGACAAACAGACAAACAGACATACAGACAAACAGACAAACAGACAAAAATTGTAACAATCATTGTTTTGGGTTCTATTTGCGTTGATAAAGGTCCCAATAATTTTTTTTCTCATATATCTTTCATGTACAGACAGCGATCGGTTACATTTTTATTATATGTATATAGATTTATAATAAAATATAAAATGGTACATTACGAAGCTCCTCCCACATTTGGCTGTACTTACTCGTAATAAATACTGAATATTGCAACGTCCAGTATTGTACAAGTTAATTTACGCAAAACAAAGGTACGAAATAAAAAGGTGTTTATTTTTATTTACCAAAAAATTGCTTTACAACTTAAATAACAGCAGTATTACTATGTGTTATTTTATTTTTATATTTTTTATAGATATTATAATGTTCATTCAGCGGTATAAAAAATATAACTATTTTATCAATTTACATTTTGTGATATACAAAGCATTTTCCAATCCAATTTTTCTGCCGCTCTCTTTTCCTGTGATGGTTTACCCGCAGCTACTGTCATCCGGTTCAATGATATCACCAACCTGCCTGGAGTAAGTCTGGCGAGTAACATTCAGACTTTCTCTATATAAGAAGAGAATGTTGTAGTACGACTGATGCTTACTGCCTAATTAATACTAGATAATTATATACTGCCTACCCTTCGGGGATAAAAGACATAAAGCTATTTACGTATGTATGTATGTATCTATATATATAAAAATGAATCCCTATTTCCCTTGGTCATGGCATCACGCGTGAACGGCTAGATCTTTGTTAATTCTTTTTTTGTTGTGTTTGTTATTGTCAGGAGAAGGTTCTTATGAAAGAAAAAGTAAGAAAATTGCGCGGTGATTTAAAACGCTTAAGAATACTTAACCACCATATTAAATTTTAACCGCTAAACCGATTTCGGTGAAAATTGGTATGTAGATAGATTTGGTTTCAGAAAATAGGCTACTTTTTATCCCGAAAATCGCTCTGATTTCCGAGTTACATTAATTAAACACATAGCAATTTTCGCGCGAGCATAGCCGCAGGGCGCAGCTAGTAATTATATAAAGCGAAATAGTTTGTTTGTTTGATTGAACGCGCTAATCTCTGTAACTATCAGTCGGATTTGAAAAATTCTTTTTGCGTATAAAAGCCCAGTTCTCGAGGAAGGTTATAGACTATGTAACATTACGCTACTGGCGACGGGAGTGGAGCAGTAGGCAATGACGAGAGTGAAACCACGTCGCGAAAAGCGAAATAAAATGTAAAGTCTAAGCTAAATCTCCAATCAGCAGCAAACACAACACTAACTAAATTGTTACTTCGAGAACAATGCAAAATCTCAAGTCTATCTGCTTTGTAGTACCAGCTTGAAACCTAAATAAGCCTGGCCTGACACTTGATTGAGCTCTAACTACTCTGATTCAGTTTGAAATTCCCTTTGTAAAGAAAATTGTTTTATTGATTTATAAATAAAGTATTTCTACGTTGCCTTCTATATTTATAACTTTTAGTTACTGTACAAAACTTATTGAAAATAATTGCAATGACTGTTCTTAATGGTCGTAGCTTTTAAGGTCATAATCACCTACGTTTAGAATAAATAATAATAATAATAATAATAATAATAATCATTTATTTCACGTAAAATAGAGTAGATACATTTGTTATTACAATTTTTAAGTTCGTCTATTTAGCCTTATTGTGGCATGTGAAAAATATGTTTTGTAAGTAAAATAATGCAAAGAATTAGGTATTAACAAAGTGTCCACATACGAACAAATATTTTTTAAAAACTCAATTAGTATGAATTACATAGGCAATGTCAATTAATAATATAGAAATGGTAAATAATAATAATAATAATAATTGGTCAAATAAGTCAAATTAATCCATTCAATTAGTCAAATTAATTCATTAATAATAAATCATTTACAGAGTAAAACATTTTTTCCAAAAGCCATTTTTTTAATTTATTTCTAAATTGATGGAAAGGAAGTATCTTTAGGCATTCAGGTATTTTATTATAGACTTTCACACACATGGCATAACAATTATTTTGAAATAAAGAAGTTCTTGGCGTAAATGGTAGTACAAGTCTATTAGAATTTCTTGTGGTGCGAAGATACATATCTTTTGCTGTGCTAAATAAATTTGGGTTTCCTTTAACAAATACTCCTATCTCATAAATGTACATACTAGGCAGAGTTAGTATGCTCAACTTTTAAAAGTGAGGCTTGCAAGATATATCAGAAGGAATGCCTACTATGGCTCTGTTGCAAAGTTTTTGTGCTACAAAAACTCTACTTACTTCTGTGGAATTGCCCCATAGTAGAAGTCCATATCTAAGAACAGAGCTAACGTATCCGTGGTAAGCCAGTAGTGTAGTTTCTAAAGACGAGGTTTTTCGTAACTTGTTTAGAACATATACGAACCTATTTATTTTGTTACATGTAATATCAATTTGATTTTTCCAGTCGTTATGTTTATCAAAATTTAGTCCGAGAAAATTAACATTATCTACTTCGTTTATTTTAATATCTTTGTACATAACACTTCGTTTTGTAACATTTGCTCTTTTACTTTGAAATTGTATGTAGCAGGTTTTATTTAGATTAACATTAAGATTATTTTGGTCTAGCCATTGCATTACAGATATAATTGAATTTCTAATTTCAATGTCATAGTTATTCAAATCATTACATGTCAATATTAAAGAGATGTCATCGGCAAATAGAACACATTTATAATTTGTTACGTCAGGAAGATCATTAATATACATAAGGAACAACAGGGGTCCTAGAACGCTACCCTGCGGTACTCCACAGTTGGTTCTAGCAAATTGTGATCGAAATTGTGTTATTGTCATGTCTTTTCCTATGTTAGATATTTCCACACATTGGCTCCTATTTGTGAGGTAAGATTCGAGCCACTTAAGAACTTGTCCTCTAATGCCATAGTTCTCAAGTTTCTGAACTAGCAGTTTGTGGGACACAAAGTCGAATGCCTTCGACATATCGAAGAATATCACCATTGTTGGGATGCCCTTATCTACGTTTGTTATAACTTTATTCACCAATGTAAACGCAGCTAGAGTGGTGGATTTTCCTTTTTGGAATCCATTTTGTTCCTGTTTAATTATATTATATTTATTCAGAAATGAAGTTAACCTGCTGTGCATGGCTTTTTCGAATATTTTCGAAATCACCGGTATCAAAGTTATTGGCCTATAGTTAGTTAGACATGACATTATAATCTTCTTTTTTATGTAGTGGCTTCACAATTGATATTTTTAAACGCTCGGGAAATATCCCTTGTTCAAAAGACGCATTTACCAAATAGGTTAACACAGGTGCTATTGAGTAACTACATAATTTAATAATTTCAGTTGCTATGCCATCATAACCCACAGATTTTGATTTTTTTAACCCAATTATTATTTTTTGGATTTCAATAATACTTAGCGGTTTAAGAAATATGCTATTTTGTAACAAGGATTTGTTTGTATTACGTACGTCCTTGGTTATTTCCGTCAAGCTTATAAAATATTTATTAAAATGCTCAGCAATCTGGGTAGGCTCTTTCAAAAAACAGTTGTCAACTTTAATTTCGTCTATGCAATTGGTCAATTTAAATTCATTGTTTTCGTTTATAACGCTCCAGGCTGCTTTACATTTATTTTGTGAGTTACATATAAATTTGTGGTTGTGTATTTTTTGTGATTGACGGAGACAGCGACATAATAGTTTTGAATATTTTATATATTGAGTCTTACTCACTCTTGTTTTTTCTTTATAAAATTTATAGCGCAAAACTCTTTTTTTTCGGCAGCTATGTCTAATTCCCTTAGTTATCCATTTTGGACTCATATTTGTAGAGTTAATTTTATGTCTTACGATGGGAAAACAAAGGTTGTAGAATAATTGGAAATATTCATGAAAATTGTTGAAAGCTGTGTTAATATTTGTTTTCAAAAATGTATCGCTGAAACTTAGACTATTTACACACTCTATGAATTTCGAAATATTAGTTTTATTGTAATCTCTTTTCGTAGCAAATATTTTATTTGGTTGTTTTGACACTTTAGCTCGTATATTTAGCATCTGAGCTGTTTCGTGGTCAGATAAGCCAAGCTTAAGTATTTCACCATAAGCCTGTTTGAAACGACTACCTATGATGTGATCAATACATGATTCTCGTCTTGTAGGCTGATTTATATAAAAAATAAGATTAAAATTATTTACTATGTCAATAAGTTGTTGTACAATTTTATTAGATTTTAGCGTGTTAATATTAAAATCTCCTACTAGTACAATTTTCTTTTTATTATTTATTAATTTCTGTAGTAATAAATCAAGAAGATTTAGGAAAATATTCACATCTGATTTTGGAGTACGGTAAATGCATATTATTAATAGTTTGTAACCTATTACTTCTACACCACAACATTCGAAAGAATCCTTGCAAGCAAGTTTCTTAAGAAAGAATATTTCTTTAGTACGAACTCCTTTAAAGTCCTTTAAATAAGCTGACCGAAAAAAATTTAAATTGCCTAATTCATACCAAATCAGCTATTGCCAGATTGTCTGATAAAACGAAAGGAAAAGAATAATAGGCATTCACTAAACAATGAAAACACGACTGATAAAAAGGGTGACATTTACGAGGATTGTGTATGTTGCCTTATAAAGCCAATATTTTGTATTTCTAAGGAAAATATTGTTTAGCGTTATAATTTTATTGGGGCTTACAAATACCCAAAAAAGCGAAAAGCTAAACAATATGACCGTAATTTGTTTTCTGTAGATAAAATCAGATGAGGACACCCTCGTATGTCGTAAGTGAATTGCACGTACTACGTGATTGGAGTACACGAAGAAAAAATCTAAAAATAAAAAGCCTGTTTTAGAAGTGTTTTATACAATTTACAAGCTTAACCTTATTACTATTTAGATTACTATTTGAAACCTTTTTACATTGAACATTTTACAGTTATCGAACTATCTTTAGAAGTATATCTATAGCAGACATTTCACAGTTCTCGAACTGTCTTTAGAAGTATATCTATAGCAGATATTTCACAGTTCTCGAACTGTCTTTAGAAGTATATCTATAGCAGACATTTCACAGTTCTCGAACTGTCTTTAGAAGTATATCTATAGCAGACATTTCACAGTTCTCGAACTGTCTTTAGAAGTATATCTATAGCAGACATTTCACAGTTCTCGAACTGTCTTTAGAAGTATATCTATAGCAGACATTTCACAGTTCTCGAACTGTCTTTAGAAGTATATCCATAGCAGACATTTCACAGTTCTCGAACTGTCTTTAGAAGTATATCTATAGCAGACATTTCACAGTTCTCGAACTGTCTTTAGAAGTATATCTATAGCAGACATTTCACAGTTCTCGAACTGTCTTTAGAAGTATATCTATAGCAGACATTTCACAGTTCTCGAACTGTCTTTAGAAGTATATCTATAGCAGACAATTTACAGTTCTCGAACTGTCTTTAGAAGTATATCTATAGCAGACATTTCACAGTTCTCGAACTGTCTTTAGAAGTATATCCATAGCAGACATTTCACAGTTCTCGAACTGTCTTTAGAAGTATATCCATAGCAGACATTTCACAGTTCTTGAACTGTCTTTAGAAGTATATCTATAGCAGACATTTCACAGTTCTCGAACTGTCTTTAGAAGTATATCTATAGCAGACATTTCACAGTTCTCGAACTGTCTTTAGAAGTATATCTATAGCAGAAATTTCACAGTTCTCGAACTGTCTTTAGAAGTATATCTATAGCAGACATTTCACAGTTCTCGAACTGTCTTTAGAAGTATATCTATAGCAGACATTTCACAGTTCTCGAACTGTCTTTAGAAGTATATCCATAGCAGACATTTCACAGTTCTCGAACTGTCTTTAGAAGTATATCTATAGCAGACATTTCACAGTTCTCGAACTGTCTTTAGAAGTATATCTATAGCAGACATTTCACAGTTCTCGAACTGTCTTTAGAAGTATATCTATAGCAGACATTTCACAGTTCTCGAACTGTCTTTAGAAGTATATCTATAGCAGACATTTCACAGTTCTCGAACTGTCTTTAGAAGTATATCCATAGCAGACATTTCACAGTTCTCGAACTGTCTTTAGAAGTATATCTATAGCAGACATTTCACAGTTCTCGAACTGTCTTTAGAAGTATATCTATAGCAGACATTTCACAGTTCTCGAACTGTCTTTAGAAGTATATCTATAGCAGACATTTCACAGTTCTCGAACTGTCTTTAGAAGTATATCCATAGCAGACATTTCACAGTTCTCGAACTGTCTTTAGAAGTATATCTATAGCAGACATTTCACAGTTCTCGAACTGTCTTTAGAAGTATATCTATAGCAGACATTTCACAGTTCTCGAACTGTCTTTAGAAGTATATCTATAGCAGACATTTCACAGTTCTCGAACTGTCTTTAGAAGTATATCTATAGCAGACATTTCACAGTTCTCGAACTGTCTTTAGAAGTATATCCATAGCAGACATTTCACAGTTCTCGAACTGTCTTTAGAAGTATATCTATAGCAGACATTTCACAGTTCTCGAACTGTCTTTAGAAGTATATCTATAGCAGACATTTCACAGTTCTCGAACTGTCTTTAGAAGTATATCTATAGCAGACATTTCACAGTTCTCGAACTGTCTTTAGAAGTATATCTATAGCAGACATTTCACAGTTCTCGAACTGTCTTTAGAAGTATATCTATAGCAGACATTTCACAGTTCTCGAACTGTCTTTAGAAGTATATCTATAGCAGACATTTCACAGTTCTCGAACTGTCTTTAGAAGTATATCTATAGCAGACATTTCACAGTTCTCGAACTGTCTTTAGAAGTATATCCATAGCAGACATTTCACAGTTCTCGAACTGTCTTTAGAAGTATATCTATAGCAGACATTTCACAGTTCTCGAACTGTCTTTAGAAGTATATCTATAGCAGACATTTCACAGTTCTCGAACTGTCTTTAGAAGTATATCTATAGCAGACATTTCACAGTTCTCGAACTGTCTTTAGAAGTATATCTATAGCAGACATTTCACAGTTCTCGAACTGTCTTTAGAAGTATATCTATAGCAGACATTTCACAGTTCTCGAACTGTCTTTAGAAGTATATCTATAGCAGACATTTCACAGTTCTCGAACTGTCTTTAGAAGTATATCCATAGCAGACATTTCACAGTTCTCGAACTGTCTTTAGAAGTATATCTATAGCAGACATTTCACAGTTCTCGAACTGTCTTTAGAAGTATATCCATAGCAGACATTTCACAGTTCTCGAACTGTCTTTAGAAGTATCAATACTATTATATAAAGTGAAAGAGTTTGTTTGCTTGTTTGTTTGAATGCGTTAATCTCTGAAACTAACAGTTGGATTAGAAAAATTATTTTTGCGTATGATAGCCCAGTTCTTGAGGAAGACTATGTAACCTCACGCTACTGGCGACGGGAGCAGAGCAATAGGTAAAGACGCGCCTCGGGAAGCTAGTAGTAAATATATTTAAATTCACGGTACACGAAGTTTTCGCCGCGGAAATATTAAGGAAATGTATTCAAGAGTGGCAAACGCTTAACTTAATTTATGTTTTTTCTACCTGTAAATCTTTCTCAAGTATGCAGATTACACAGCAGAAATGCTCAGAATAAAAATGAGTGTTTTTGATAGGACTCAAGTGTCCCTATTTTTCTAGGATCTTATCTAAACTAATATAATAAAGAGAAAATACTTGTTTTGTTGTATGTTTGATTGCAACGATTTCAAAACAAATCTTTTACCTATACTATTAGCGAGTAACATAGGTTATATTTTATTATGTTTAACATATTTTTTAAACATTTTCAGAATGTCAATATTTTCAGCGCCTTTGTAAATCTGAATGATGCAATACGTCACTATTGCAATGATATTTTCCGTAGGCGTTGCGAGACCGAATGAAACTTTTGATACTGAAGGGAAGCAAGGGCGGACGTCTAGTTAATTATATAATCTCCCTCACATTTTACTTTTAATCATATCTCAGTCGACGATAGTTGAATTTAAAAAATTTGATGTGTTGTCGTGAGGAGTGATACGTTTCATTTATTTAAGCACGTTTAAAAAAGGATCTTGGTAATCAGTGAGATACACTATTGTGCTACTAGTTGTAGGTAACTACATATATACACGAGTAGCTTCACCTCGAGAAAAAAAATGGGTTTCTTTCTTTTTACTTTGTTTTAGGCAGGCAGGCTTTTTTGTTTTTCAATAATTTAAATTGCTTGTGTTTTCATTTGTTTACCTTGTCTTGAATTAAGCCTGTTAATCGTATATATTCATTTCGGAGAACCCACTCATAATGTTATTTAACTTTAGTGAATTAAAATAAAATAATATTAAAGTATTAATTAACCTTGTCTCTGTCAAACAGTCGTCAAATTAATTCAATATCAGTTTGAATGGAGTTTAATTACAAATGGGACGAAGGGCTTAAATCGTATGTAAAAAAGGTGAAGAGAAAACCGATAATTGAATTTTTTTCTCATAAAACTCGGGGTTCTGATAAAGTTAAAACGTCTAGTAGAATATAAGCATATAAAATACTAGTGGTCCGCCCTAACTTCGCTTCGGTATCAAAAATTTAATTCGATCTCACAACAAACTCCTACGGATAATATCATAGCAATAGTGTCGAATTGCATCATTTACACGAAACACTTAAAATATTAAAGAAACTAAAAAATTACTAAAAATAATTAGTTAAAAAATTTAAAATAGAGCTTATGTTACCCTTTAAATTTATTGATTTCTAAAGGTGAATGAATTTTTCAAATCGGTAACTCTTAGGTAAATCGCTGCAAACAAACAAACATATAAAAATCAAATCTTTTTTCTTTGTAATTTTAGTTTAGATTGTAGAGGAATTTTTGTAATGCAACATTTATAATCCAGCATACTGTTTATCTAAATTAAAATCAGTAGCTTACATGTTTGCACTAACGATAACATCCCAAATTTGTCTGGATTAAGCTATATAATTGTAATTTATAATTATGTTTTTCTGAAGTAATGCCCATATCAAATAATACAATAGACGCAGTGGTACTTTATATTATCCTTCAAATACACACAAACTAAAAGAAGAAATGACTTATAGGTCATCATCACTATCACCAACAGCCAAATTATGTCCGCTGTTAGACATACTTGTATGCCTAATTTGCCAAAGGTTTTTAAAATATATTTATGTATTATTATTTTTGGTCATTCAAAACACGTAAGCGTAAATATGAGAGGAATAAAAAAGTTCTGTTCATCAACACTGTGCAAAGGAAACCTTTTATTCCTGATTGGTAACAGTATAGTTGGGTAACCCGAATACTTAATAATACGCAAAAACGTGTCTGACTGTTTAAGTTGTTTATTCTCTATTTATTAGGTTTAGTGAAGTTGACTTTAACGAACTTTAACTTATTATCTAGGTTAGGAGCCACTGCTCTTCATAGCAAGGGTAGATTATAATACAATTAAGCCAAATACAAGCATGAGTACATGAGGAAGCACATGTGTGTGCGTGCGTGTATCTATGTGAATGTGTGCGTGTGTGTGTGCGCGTGCGTGTATCTGTGTGAATGTGTGCGTGTGTGTGCGTGTGTGTGTGTGTGCGTGTGTGTGTCTGTATTATGTGTACTATAGATACTATATCACTTTTTGTAAAATTGATTCAATGTCTTCATATGTTTTTATGCTTAGCCAGGTTGTGATCTGTTTTTTACAGTTATATGTACATATAACATCTTTGGGAATATGTTTAATTCTTTATTTACGATGTTATACAGATTTGCAGAGAGAGTATTGTATTGACGTTTTACAAAACTCGTCCTAACAAAAGCTACAGAGGCTATGTTAGCTTTTCTTCTGGTGTTCCTAGAAATTGTAGAATCATAAGGCAGGGACAGATGCTGTTAAGTAATTGCATGAAGTATATATAATTTCCTGATAGTTAATAGGTCACACATGGAGTACAGTTCTTCGGTGGGGAACATAAGTGGTTTAAAGTACATAACTTTAAGTATGGCCCTCTGTGCTCTCTCTAACTCCAGGAACTTAGTTTTTGTTGCACCACCCCAGACTGTTATATTATAAGTTATTATAGATAAATGATATAAAATACAAACAAATAATATAGAATACGAATAAATACAGACAATTAACAAAGAAAGCCTGCTTGACGATTCTGTCAAATACCTACCCTCCTATTACTTAATATACTTCTCCTTGACGTGTCCGCCAATTGCTTAACAGGCAAAACTTATTGTCTATTGTGATAACGGGCATGACTTGCAAAACTAAACTTTAACCTTCCTATTAAAGAAGATCTAGAACCTATTGACTTTGGATTAAGTGCAGAAATGAGACACATTTTTTAGTGAGGTTTTCAGTTTGTGATACTTTTTATAAATATATTTCTTGAATTCATGGAGTGATCATGGCACGCAAACTTAGCCTCGAGTTTCAGAAATTATTAAAAAGTCAAACTAATAATTTACATTTACCGCTATTTTTATTCAACAGTAAAGTACGGTTTATGTTTGTTTATTAAATTCTTTCTTATTATGAAAACAAAACCACTAGATCTTCTAGTCTGAAATCAGAATACAACGAGACAGAAATGTTATCCACAACTTTTCTTATTTTTAATATATTCCAACGTTCCTGGATTAAAACAGATATTCAAAGTAATACTCGTATATCTTGTAATCCAAAATAGAAGGACAAAGTTAGTTTAAAACAGAATTCACTAAGAAAATAAACTAGAACTAATACAGCATACGGATTAAATAATTCCAAGGATTATTTTGAAGTCACAGACAGTTTCATCGACTGATAAATTCAAACTTATAGTAAACTAACTTGATAACAAAGAGTTTTATCTGATGCTATTATGACCACTAAATGCATAGGGATAACTTTTGAAAACTGATTAGCGAAACTGAAAGCAAGAAAATACGTCAGCACGGATTGATCAAATCAAACCAAGTGGAAGCTCTGATAATGTTTAATGGCTGTATTAGTAAGACCTTACTTATCGATATAACGTCAGGCTCCGGACTAATCAAAGTAAAACCCTTGAACTTAAACCATTTTTAACTACAACTTGGTTAACAAGATAATAAATAAATTTAAAGTAATTGCGATTCCATTTGTGCCATGAGAAAGCAGGAGAAAATTATGAATGGAACCGAAAGTTTAAACACAAAGTACTACTTTAAGTAGGTAGACATTCTTGGTAGACTCGGTTGATAAATTTTACCAGCTAGCATCTATTGCCGAATAATGCTTACACAGCAATGTTCAAACAAACACATTTTACGTCGTGTCATTTTAACCGAAAAAAGAAAGCATTATTCATTATCGCATTGAAATTGTTGGAAAACATGCTCCCAAATATCTCTCGCCGTAATAAAACCCATATACACGTATTGGCTTCCAAACACTAAATGTCTTTGATACATATGACTTGCCGCATCAAATTCTCTAGAATTTGCAAGTTTTTTTCGTAAGTGGCCTGTGTTTGAATTGTTGGTAATAGAACCCTAATAAGTTTCGTAAAACTAGCAATGTTGTGGTTTTTGCAACGTCACGATTTTGAAGGACCAATATAATCTTGGTAGCAACGAGAATAAAATTGTGTATATTTTAGAGTTTATATGGTGTTTTATATTCCTGTGACCTTTCAGAGAAATAGAAAAAAATTGCGAAAGAAAGAATTTGCCTCCAAATATAACGTGAAGCAGTTTGAAAGAAATAGAAGTATGTTACAATCACGTTTCGTCGTTTTATCTATATTTTATATACAGGTTTCATGAAATAGAGTGTTGTGATAGTATTGAGAATATTGTGCACAATTTTACTGTTTTTACTTTTTTATTATGGCCAAGAGGTGCATTCACCATCTTAATCCAAAATATGTAGTCAAATTACCATAGTAGATTAATAAAAAAACTAAATAAATAATTGTAATGCTCTCTTCTTTTTTTAATCTACTTTGGTTGCGTTGAGTGTTAACATTGTAACTCATACATAAACCGTAATTATCTGGAGATGGAAAAGAGTGGCGTGAGTTTCTTGCCCGTTCTTTTCACGGCTCTACCTCGTCAGCGAACTGGCTGTAGGTTAATTGGCTGACTTTATGTAATTTTGGCGATCATATGCATCACACTTTATGATTAAAATGAAATAAATGCGTTGAGTTTGAGTTTACTGTACATGACCTATGTAATTTGTAACATATTATTCATAGTCGCCAACGGTAACGACAAATTGAAAACCTTACGTTCCGAATATGAATTGAGTAAAAAATCTATAAT
Source organism: Parascotia fuliginaria (assembly GCA_963082885.1). Lineage (NCBI taxonomy): Eukaryota > Metazoa > Arthropoda > Insecta > Lepidoptera > Erebidae > Parascotia > Parascotia fuliginaria. The sequence goes on along the minus strand of OY720183.1, from coordinate 4,110,486 downwards.
CATTCTGCATTATAAAATATTTTTGTATGTTAATTATAAATCTATCTTTTTCTTCATATTTTTAAACTTTCATTTCATCTTAAATCAAATATTGTTTTGTGTTCTTTTATTATAAAGACGAGCTTTAATAAACAAATGTCTAAATTTAGATATTAGTTTGTATGCAAAATATTTTATAAAATCTATGCGCTTTCTGAGCGTATTCTAATCCACCATACTTTATAAAGTATTGAAACATCTTGCCTACAAAGCCTTTGGCAGTCGTTACATCTCTCTAGAGACTGCACTATCCAGCTTAGTTTCTCCACTTATATTTTAGATAGCTAGTTTTAAAATTTAAGTATTAAGTCTCTTTAGTTCTTTGGATTAGATTACATTAAGATAAAGATGTTCGAGGTTCTACGTAACAGTTTTAATTAGTATGCTATGACAAAACAGTGGCCATATATTAACTGTTTAATTTGGTAAATTGAACAATGATTTTGTAAAGGTGACTCTTATTTTTAGGTTAAAAAGAACCAATTGAAGAACAATAATTGATAGGAAGACATATACTTACTACCGAGCGTGTTATATAATATATTGACAATAGTCGAGCAAGCGATCTTTTTGGTAAGTGCTACCTCCCACTTATGGATAGATCAAGAACTCTTGTATGAAAAATTACAGTACTCTATGCAAAAACAAAAGAGAAAGGAGGAAACTGAAGACCAGGCACTATCTTATAATTCAAAAATTGACTAATTTTCTGCACATAAATATTAGTTTTAATATCTAAATTTGAAGATAGGTCTATGACCTAACATTATAATTCGGGATCCTTTTAGTAGATAACCATAAACACAATGTTCTATTACTGGTAAATATCTATCATTATAATTAAGTCATTAAATAGATTGAACTCACGCGACTATTGTAATGTAACGATTGTGATAAAACAAAATAAAAATAAAATATAATAATATAGATATGATCATGGTCGTACTATGGCATTTATAATAAATATTATATCAGTATTGTTATTGCTTAAAAAGGTATGCAGTGATGTTTCTAAAGTTTGTCAAATATGTTAGATGAAACTGAAATTTTAGATTAATTTTAAAATTATCAGCCAATTGAGTTGGAAGGCACAAGCGGGGGATATATGTAAGATAAGAAAATAAGTACATCTGCATTCGCCCTATACAACTTAGCTAAAAAGGTTAATACACAAACACTACTTGTTGCTTATCATGGCATGGTTATGTCTCATTTAAGATTTGGCATCATATTCTGGGGTAATTGTAGTTAAAGAGAAATAATTTTTAAAGCTCAAAAACGATGCCTTAGAAGCATGTTTAGTCTAGCTATCACAGACAGTTGTGTACCTATTTTTAAAAGTTATAAGTTACTAACGTTTCCATGTTTGTACATTTTAGAATTAGCCATATTTGTTAAAACAAATAATAACCTATTTCCTTCTCTAAATGACACCAGAAAAAGAACCACAAGCTTGAGATCTCAGTATCAGACACTTCTATGTACGGGTTCGCATAATACAGCATTGTTAAGAAAAAGTGTTATCTGTATGGCACCGACTGTTTATAATAAACTACCTAATGATATTATTAAAAACCAATCTTTCAGAATTTTCAAAAGATTACTTACAAATTTTCTAATTGATAAATGTTATTACTCTGTTCCTGATTTTTTAGCTGATAAGTCAATTTAGCCATTAAGTAATTTGTTTTAAACTGTTACTTAAACAATTTTTGCATGCCTCACAGGTAGAATGTACAAGGATTCTTAATAATGTAACACCTCATTTTAACTCATACCTACATTCTTTGCAAATAAATGAATCTATTCTATTATATTTTATTCTATAATAGCACGATGTCTACTATCGCTTCATGGCATAAACAATAATTTACTTTGGAGTTTTTAGCTTAAAATGGCAACACAAGTTCACATAAAGGTTACATAACTTGCTATTAGAATCCATAAGATGTTATAACAGCTACAATGAAGGAACACTACTAGTATATAACCAAAGCCTAAAATGCAATAATATAGTGACCATCCAGGCACAATCAGCCAGCCTGGTTGGAGAATCTACCCTTTTCGTTGAACATGTTTGGTATCTCTACATTTACATTTAAAATAATGAATGTATGCAGACACATTCAGAAACTGAACGTTTTTTCAAAAATAGTAGAGATATTACGTTTCCATTGTCATTCAAGTGTTATGCAAATAGAGACCGCATTCAAAAGAAAATCTAATTAATTCATCAACACGGTGAGTTTCAAAGATAACGTGATACGAAAATTTTCATATTTTATTTTGTCTTATAAATATTCATGATACGATGTACGGCTGTTTGATGATAAAATTTGATTTTGAACTAGGTAATTACGCTCATAGTTTTATTGAAACTTTACAGATGGTCAGAAAAGTGCAATGTGTTCATCATTTTACTAATCATAGTTTGACGTGAGTGTCAAAGAGTTAAAATTATGCATATTTTATAGAGAAAACATCATAATAATATTTAATGACTCCGCTATATTGTATGTTTTTGTGATAAGGATTTATCACCAATTTGCTTAGTAATAAAAAGTTTATTCGTATTCGAGTTTCATACGAATGAAATATGATTTACACGGAGCTCGTAGCTAATTAAATTAGAGGACATTTTGCTGATTCAATTTTATACTTAATGCAGGTAGCTTCTAAATTGAAACTCACTTGGAAAAAAGCTAAATGAGCAGAAAATCATACATAATTAACTGTTGGAAGACTGAAATAATAATTCTGTTTTGATTTTTAGGCATTGTTTACGTTTGACTTTTTTATTGTCAGCTGCCGAAAAGACGTCGGCAAAAGACTTCATCACCTCCTGGCGAAGTATCTATATACAGTGATCATAATATACTTTAATAGCGCTATCAGTCAAAGGAACAATGATAGCCAAAACTTCACATGAAAAGACGACAAATGAATGTGATGTTTATAGCAGTATCGACTAAGATGAAAGCCGCAGTCCCGTACTATGCAAGATAATATTAGACGGGTTTAGGGCAAAGGGTTTTCAACTTATACCTATAAGTTGAAAACCCTTCGCCCCAAACCCATCTAATACTAGGTACTACCTAAATTACACTAATACATGAGTTGTCAAGGCTATACCTATTCAGTTTCGCTAGCCACGACCAGGCATACTAGCGAAAAAAAAGGCCAATTATTTGGAAGGACGTCAGGACATCATTCGGTTACTTATTCATTGAATCACTATTGCCTTTTATTGTAACGACGAAATAAACCATCGTCCTGAACTTTTTTATTGTTCCCGTTGATACACGCTACATCGCTTTCTCTACAAAATAAACGTTTCAGTGAATGTTGAACAAACACTGTTTGGTATTCGCTAGCTGTTTTCACGACGGTTTCTTAACAAACGCCAAATGTTTTACTGGTGTTTTGTTTTATTAATTATTGTTATGTTACAATAGGAATTTTTCCTTAATCTATTCTCATCATCATCACGTATTAAACGACTACTACATAAGTTTTTTCTAAAGAGTGGATTTTGCCCTATAGACCACAGATGTTCATAATAAAATAAGAGAACAGCTTCTTTGATTTTCTCTGCATCACCGGTACTTTTAGAAAATGCTTAAATAGCCTGTCAAATACTTTTGTTATAAGGTTTTAATAAACCAATGATAAATCACTTTACCAGACTTATAATAAAATCCATACGCAGTCTAAACTTACAATCTTTGAACTACCGAAGCAGTTAAGAAAATATTTTACATTCGTTTACTTTCAACCGTGAGTGTAAAGAAGGAAACAAATGTTTACATAAAATATCTTATTCCTTAGTCGTATTTGGTTAAGCTTGGTACACATACTTCGTAAGCGTGACTTAAATAATAAAATGTAGAAAAAGTAATTCATTTCTTAGTTCAATGAGCTGCTGGTATATATACCAATTCATGTGGTATATTAGCACCAAATCCTGTCAAAATTTTACCGAATATTTAATTACATTGCTTAAATCAGGCGCCTACCTCTTATAGCAGTACTAGCTTTCCATGGCGCGGTTTCTCGCGCGTCTTTGCTCACTGCTCTGCTTCCGTCGCCAGTAGCGTAATGTTACATAGTCTATAACATTCCTGGAGAACTGGGCTGTCATACGCAAAAATATTTTTCTAATCCGACTGGTACAATCAGAGATTAGCGCGTTCAAACACAACAAACAAATTCTTCCGCTTTATGTAGTATTATAGATAGATTATTTTAATGTCACTTTGTGTTTTCTTTTTCTTTTGTTACCATTAAAAACAAGAAGAGAGACAAAGTAAGGTTATAATAAGATTGCTATAAGAGGTTGTGGTAGGGTCACAGATCAGAATATTTTTAAAGGAGTGAGCAAACAAATATTCCAAACTCCAGGACAACACTGAGAATTTTCGTCAATAAATTTACGCAACGCGATAATAAAACCCTAGACTTTTACGTAGCAGTCCGTCCACAGTATCATTGATCCACTGTGGCAATATAATTCTTTACTCTTTTAAGTGATTTCCCTTGAGAACTTTCAGTACCTAACATTAAAAGCGTTTTAACGTGATCTCGTGTTACACTATCAATCTTACTGACACCATTGTCTAGTACCTACTCAGTGTCAACATTTAACGTATTACGTCACTTTCGAGAAGAAAATAATGAAAGGTATACTCACTATAGTGCTGCTAATTTATTTTAAACCATACATTTATATTGCTCAACGACCTGATAGAGGCGGCGGTGGCGGTCAACCGATGGATGCTCGCGAACGTTCAAGGTGGCGAAAATTGAGGTAGGCCTATGTCCAGCAGTGGACATCTTTAGGGTGATATGATGATGATTTATTTCTCAAACAACGATTTTATCGTCTTTATATTTAAAACGTTTATTTTTTTTTTGTAAAATACTAAAATGTAACTCGCTTCTACTGCGTCGCATGATACAAATATGTTTTTACAAGCAGGCCTGAAGTTATTGTATGTATTTTGTTGATAACTGTCTCAAAAATCTGTCAAAGATATCTAGGGGATCAGACCGGAATAAAATATTTATATTAATTGCTCTTTTGTTACTGATCCCCTGCACGGGAGCTCAGAACGGAATAGAAAATAAAATTAAAATAAACCGATACACCAGGGGATCAGATCTGGGGAATCAGACCGGAATAACTCGTTTTTACGACGTGATTACAAATCGTTGAAATTCGGGACTTTTATCTTATAAAAAAGGTTTATATATGTATTTAATAGGTACAAAGAAACTCAAATACATTAAAAAATTCGGTGTTCTAAAATATACTAGTTGCTATTAAACCAAGATGACGATCTGTCACCTAGGAACTAAATTAATTGGTAAGAGTAACGTTACTCGGCAACTTGGGCGATGGATCCCTTCATTGAGCTTGACAAGCATTCGTGTTTCGGTACTTTATGTTAAAGATCTTGTTACAAAGTTTGTGAAAATAACTCAGAATTAAAAAGTAATTACTTAATATTCTAAATATTCTGAAAATGTAGAACATTAAGAAAAAAAATTACGGAGTTTTGAAGTTCGAAAAGTTTAGACGAGTGCTACGGGTGTGGAACATGTTTGTATATCGATTATATTATATTGAATGCAGGAAGTATAAGGTTTTTATTAATATAAGTTCATAAGTGTTAATTTAATTAACCTATATGAATAAACATATTTCATTTCATTTCATTTATTTCATTTCATTTCATTTCAATATAACTTTTGCGTTGTTTTGTTGCATTAATGCAAAATAACTTAAAGTAAGAAATTGATAACAAGAGCTGCGATTGTTAGTGTGAATAATTTACATCTTCATTGATAATTGTTACTTACCTTCACTTATAAAATATTAATATTGTCCCATAAAACACAAAAACTGTAATGTCTTATTAGGTAAACCTGCACATCCTATTATCTATAACTATAATCATTATATATTTCAGAATAAGCACCTATACACATCCACTCAAAACATGAATATCATAACACAGAAATAGCTCCAAAAATCAATTTATTACACAAGCCGTAGCCTGCCTTTTGATATATACCTCAACTTTGGCATACAAAAGTTATTTTGTAGCCTGAGATTTACGCCGTTCAGCTTGTCATTGTTTACACAACTCGAGCAGCTGGCACTGAACTAAGTATTGGGTTTCGTGGAGGGTACTACAATCCTGCGATAAAATATCTCATCTAGCTGAGAAATCTAGGTTACCTTCTTTTTAATGGGTAACATAGATATCTTATTATACTGTTACTTCGGATGACATTCGATGTTCAGTTTTAAATCATAGTGCAATATTTATTACTAACTTTGCTTACTGCTCTACTCCCATCGCTATTAGCGTGATGTTACATAGCCTATAACCTGCATCGAGAACTGGGCTGGGAGATTAGCGCGTTCAAACAAACAAAAAAACTCTGCCGCTACATATAAGAGTATAGATTAAATTTATTTTTATTTCTTTCTGGGCATTTATAGAAAGGTTTGGAAAGGTAAGACGTGCATGGCTTTTAAAGTGCATATGGGAGACCTTTGCCTAACAGTAGGACAATGTAGATTGATATTCTTTTGTCATAAAAATGAATTCTTTGGTCATAAAACAAGTGAAGCGGTCAGTGATGTTCCCTTCTCTGTATGAGAAGGGGCTTGCTTTCACTCTGTAGTGGCAATATAATACTGAAACTTTAGTTATTTTAAAATCTAAATTTGAATGTGGAGTTCGCTCGTAACAGAAATGCATTCTAGCACTTTGATGGAAGCCGAAAGTATGTCAGTATATCGAAGGCTATTTTTTTTAGAAGAAATTTTGAAGAAAGTCAAACAATCTAATAAGATAGTTATCAAAAATGTAATATCCGCTGTCGCCCCTATGTTGATGGAGATTGTAGAACATAACACATAGTTTTAAGCCTCGGTAGTGTTCCAGCAACTATAGTGTACGAGATTGTGGATTCAAAAAAACTTTTATAATAATACTAGCCGCGCCCCACGACTTTGCCCGCGTCTAAAATGTGTTTTGTCTGCCTCGGGAACCAGATTGATTTTCGGGGTGAAAAGCCTATGTCCGTCACCGGCACCGAATCTATCTACATACCAATTTTCATCGAAATCGGTTCAGCCGTTTAAGCGGTGTGTGGTAACAAACACACACACAGAAAATTTCGCATTTATTAGTAGGATATTATAAAGTCCGCTGTGTATATGAATGTAAATTGCAAACAGTCATACTACCATACTGTCTTCTTTAAGCATTTTAAAAATAGAAACATAGCCGAACGTGAAGGGAGACGAGGATAGGAAAGGCAAGGAGATGAAATGACATCAGAAGCAAAAAAAAAGCGAATCAAGGATCAAGTAATTTTTTTATACAAATTTAATGGCAAATATACTTACAGTACACTTAATGGATGACCATAGAGATGAGAAGTTGGGCTTCCAGCACTTTATAAACGCAAAAGCATGCTAACTAATACTTTATGATCAAGAAACATATGATACGAGTACCTTGGCCATAGAAATGTAATTATTGATTATAACCTAAGCTCTATTAATTATGAACGATGTAAGCCGTCAAATAGACATAGTACTGCGATATTGTTCTAGATTAGAAACTATAGTATTGTGATTGATTCTGTCAAAACAATATTTGTTGTTTGTTCAAATACCCAATTTCCAGTAAACTACTAAAGAGAAGTCAGTAACTAAAGAGAAAGAATTTTATTTTTCTATGTTTGTTTGTTTGTTCCGATTTAACTCAAAATCTACGTAACAGATTTAAAAAAATCTTTTACCTTTAGAAAGCTACAAAAAGGACGGGTAACATGGGCTATATTTTATTTATTATCATTAACATATATTTTTTTAATAATTTTCAAAATTTCGATATTTTATGCGCCTTCGTAAATCTGGATGATGCAATACGTCACTATTGCTATGATATTTTCCGTAGGCGTTTGTTGTAAGACCGAATGAAAATTTTGATACCAAAGCGAAACAAGTGCGGACATCTAACTAAAACTTTAAATAAGAATAAAATTTTACTATGTTTAAAATTCGTAATAAATTGACTAAGTGACAGATTTTTATGGCTGTGTTTAATACTGTAACAATCCACGTTGTTTTACGATATTTTTTACACTTGTCCGATTGTAGGCTACTAAGTATGTTTTACCAGACTTGCTGAATATTGTATCAAATAAACTCTTTGGCTTTATTCCAGAAACTTCTCAATACTCTGTCATTTATATGATTTCCCTCTATATTAAGTACAGATATTCAGTTTGGAGAATCACAGGTTTATTCATGCAAAAGAGTGTTTTTTGATAAATCAAATAATGTTCACGCGTCATCAATTTTTCTAACCACGTAGAAAACGCATTTGCGCTTCATATAGCAATGATTTGAAAGAAAAATATACTTATAGTATTACAGTTGGTAGATAATTGTATGTAATATTATTTGAGATATGGACTTATAAATAAATCTTTTGAATAATACTGTTATAGTGTAAAAATATAATTTTATCTTCATCTATTTCAATGATTTGTAGATGATTTTTAAGATGTCCGTGTTTGATATTTAAAAAAGGATTTGATTTATTGTGTATTTTTTGCCTACTAGTATAAATTATAATATTGCTTACACTAATGCATCATAATAATAATAATCATCATATGCTGACGCTGCTGGACTTAAGCTTCCCCCAAAATTCCGCCTCCTGGCCGGAGGAATGTTCCGTCAACAGTTGAGATACTTGGCGCACTTACCCTGATACTGGGCACTGGCAAGTCATACGTACAGATCAGAAAAAAACACACTCATACCTTAGTATTAAAAGTTAACGCAATACGCTGTGCTTTTTATAACGTAAAGTAACATCCCTAATTAGACTTCTCTAATATTGACTGTGAAACCTCCTAAGGGAAATCTTGTCGGATTCTTTTCTGAAAAATTAAAAAGTTACAACATCTACGTATTTCTAAATGACTTAAGTTTTATAATGTTCAGTTTGCTAAGAAAGTACTTCGTGCCGCAATTCAATTTTAACTATTTAACATTACTGGATTACATAGAGCTATTGATGCACCTGATTTACATGCCGAGCTGTGTAAATTTATTGTGCCAGATAATTACAACAGAGCCAGGCAGTATCCTTTGTTTGCAGTAACACGCTGTCGCAAGGTTGCGCGTTCCATGTCTCAGTACCGCGTATGTTAAAGGAACTCAACGCTCTGCTAGCGTCAAGTCATGGGCTGGATCTATTTGCTAATGAATGGAAGTTGATCTTGTCTGAATGTATAAGGTATTGTGCGACGTCAGAGTAAGAGTTGTTATTTTATATATTATAAGTTTTTACTGTGTAATCAGTGTAATTGACTGTAATTTTGTTTGTCTTTCTGATTATAAATAATAAATAAATAAAATAAATAAATTACTTTTTAATATTTCTGCTGAAAGACGTCGTTTGTTGGACATAGGCCTATCATAGGATAAACATCTGTCAGTTTACCGCTACCCGTACGAGGTCAAAAAGCAACTTCGTTAAATATCAATCTTTTAAACTAAATTTCCTATAAACAAATATCAAAGTCACTTCATTAACTTTGAAATACGACATCTTAATCATTTAAAATGAACCATTAATCTTCTGAAAAGACTTCGGACTTAACCTGTCGACTTCAAAGTCTCAAACTTTTAGGAAATTCACGAATTATTTATGCATTACTTAGGCCGCTATTACACTATCATAGAAATATGAACATAGATGTGTGAGTCATTTTTAAATGAAGAACATATGACGGTATGTGATTCATATTGTCTATGATCATAATTAGGGGATCTTTTTTGACAGCTAGCGTACATATAGGATCATACTCAACAGACTAGTACAGTGTGTAAGTAAATAGAATGTGCTAATGTGTTGCTATGATCCTACTTGTATGCTAGCTGTCAAGAAAGATCCTTTAACTAGACTGTGACACTAGCGTAAACGTAGCACCCATAGCAACTGAAAACACGGCTTGACGTATATATGATGTACGTAATCAATACGTGTAATAAGTAAAAATGAAGAACGTCACCATATAACTATGACCATAGATAGATATGAAATCATATTTATATGATTTAAATATGATAATGTAATACCGGCCTTATACCAGTTATACTACGTTGTAATATTTATTTCATAATTTACTTCACTGTGAAATCAATCATCATTATAATTCAATCTGAACACCTCAGGGAAACAAGAAATCAGATTTTTTTTCAGAATCTTTGCAAGCTTTAAGGCTTTGCACTATAGTGCACAGGTCATTCTTTTTTAGCTTATAGGTCTACTTAACTTTGATGGACTTAAGCTTCCCCCAAAATTCCGCCTCCTGGCCGGAGGAATGTTCCGTCAACAGTTGAGATACTTGGCGCACTTACCCTGATACTGGGCACTGGCAAGTCATACGTACAGATCAGAAAAAAACACACTCATACCTTAGTATTAAAAGTTAACGCAATACGCTGTGCTTTTTATAACGTAAAGTAACATCCCTAATTAGACTTCTCTAATATTGACTGTGAAACCTCCTAAGGGAAATCTTGTCGGATTCTTTTCTGAAAAATTAAAAAGTTACAACATCTACGTATTTCTAAATGACTTAAGTTTTATAATGTTCAGTTTGCTAAGAAAGTACTTCGTGCCGCAATTCAATTTTAACTATTTAACATTACTGGATTACATAGAGCTATTGATGCACCTGATTTACATGCCGAGCTGTGTAAATTTATTGTGCCAGATAATTACAACAGAGCCAGGCAGTATCCTTTGTTTGCAGTAACACGCTGTCGCAAGGTTGCGCGTTCCATGTCTCAGTACCGCGTATGTTAAAGGAACTCAACGCTCTGCTAGCGTCAAGTCATGGGCTGGATCTATTTGCTAATGAATGGAAGTTGATCTTGTCTGAATGTATAAGGTATTGTGCGACGTCAGAGTAAGAGTTGTTATTTTATATATTATAAGTTTTTACTGTGTAATCAGTGTAATTGACTGTAATTTTGTTTGTCTTTCTGATTATAAATAATAAATAAATAAAATAAATAAATTACTTTTTAATATTTCTGCTGAAAGACGTCGTTTGTTGGACATAGGCCTATCATAGGATAAACATCTGTCAGTTTACCGCTACCCGTACGAGGTCAAAAAGCAACTTCGTTAAATATCAATCTTTTAAACTAAATTTCCTATAAACAAATATCAAAGTCACTTCATTAACTTTGAAATACGACATCTTAATCATTTAAAATGAACCATTAATCTTCTGAAAAGACTTCGGACTTAACCTGTCGACTTCAAAGTCTCAAACTTTTAGGAAATTCACGAATTATTTATGCATTACTTAGGCCGCTATTACACTATCATAGAAATATGAACATAGATGTGTGAGTCATTTTTAAATGAAGAACATATGACGGTATGTGATTCATATTGTCTATGATCATAATTAGGGGATCTTTTTTGACAGCTAGCGTACATATAGGATCATACTCAACAGACTAGTACAGTGTGTAAGTAAATAGAATGTGCTAATGTGTTGCTATGATCCTACTTGTATGCTAGCTGTCAAGAAAGATCCTTTAACTAGACTGTGACACTAGCGTAAACGTAGCACCCATAGCAACTGAAAACACGGCTTGACGTATATATGATGTACGTAATCAATACGTGTAATAAGTAAAAATGAAGAACGTCACCATATAACTATGACCATAGATAGATATGAAATCATATTTATATGATTTAAATATGATAATGTAATACCGGCCTTATACCAGTTATACTACGTTGTAATATTTATTTCATAATTTACTTCACTGTGAAATCAATCATCATTATAATTCAATCTGAACACCTCAGGGAAACAAGAAATCAGATTTTTTTTCAGAATCTTTGCAAGCTTTAAGGCTTTGCACTATAGTGCACAGGTCATTCTTTTTTAGCTTATAGGTCTACTTAACTTTGATGATGGTTATTAAAGGGCCCGTTTCTTTCTTTCATGGTCATCATGAGATAATCTTGTGTTCAGGTGGCTGTTACACCCGTGACACATTTTACAACCTGTGTCACACCAATAAAGAAATAGGGTGGGTTATTACGAATATATACTCACACGTTCTCTGTATGAAGCAGTATTTAATAATAACGATAATAATTTAGTTCAGGTCGCTTAAACCCATATTATATACTAGCTTTCCGCAGCGCGGTTTCACCCGTGTCTTTGGTTACTGCTCTGCTCCCGTCGCCAGTAGCGTTATGTTACACAGCCTATTACCTTCTTCGAGAACTGGATTATTATACGCAAAAAGAATTTTTAATCCGACTGGTATTTCCAGAGTTTAGCGTGTTCAAACAAACAAACTCTTCCGCTTATATAATAGTATGACTTTTTGTTTGCTCTGTAGTGGCTCCTTATGGCTCTATCTATAATGAGCGACAGCCACTACACTACTAATTAAAACTTAGAAATACATAAAATTTTATTGAATAACATAACATTGTCATTATAACTTAGGTATGGGTGTATATAATGTATCTCTTAGCTTCATTGTATATTATCTGAATTTCCAACAAGCAAGTACTTGAAACTTTTGATATACAACAACGAATAGTGAATTTTTAAGCCATGGAGCTGCAGAGAAATTTAAACAATGCTGTATTGTAGTGTTGTTAAAATTTGAATTAGACTGCGAGTTCAAACGGTTATTATTTTCTATGAAAAATTGAGTATAGACAGGTTCACAGCGTTGTTATGAAAAGATTTTAGCTTACTCATACATGACATTATTAGTGCTAAATAGTCATATAAGAAAACAACTTATAACGTTTTATGCGCTAGTAGAACCTTCCTAGATGTCAGACGATAGACCTTAAAGATCTAGGATAGACCGGTGAAATATCTGCCAACTAATAATTATAATGCTAAAGTAACCGATCGTTATCAGGCGGCATTTATTTCTATAAAAAATGACATTGGTAAAGCGTGTTCACGCACACGTGTACCAGCTGTCCTTAATACGTATCCCATATGTTTGAAATTAGATAGTTATTTGTGGATACTTCAATAACTTACTGTTTACTCCAATCATTAATATTACAGGACTTATAATAATCAAGGTGTAATAAGAGAATTTGTACATATTAGAAAAACAAAATGAGTTAACAAAACATTTAAAAAAACAATTAGAGAGCTGAAATGTAGTTAAAATGACCATAGTACTTATTTATTGTTTATTTATAACAGTAAACTAATATGCAACAACTAGATAATAATAAAAATTTTAGAACTGACTTATTGTTTCTTTTCTCGCAGCCAATGCTCTAACATAACATCTTTCAGATTTAATTCAACACCTGTAGGAATCTTCTTGTCTGCACCATCAATGAAACCATCAAGGTGCAATTTCTCTTTGGCTATAGCAGACAAGCATTCAAATGTCCGTGGCTCCCTAAGCCTAATTACACACTCCTACACACACTACAAATGCGTAATGAGATATGGGCTACCTATATCTCATTCATCGGTTACAGAACATCTTTACATTAAGAAATGATTAAATGTGTTTTTTATTCTTTATTGTATGTGAAAAATAAACTGCTCTTCTATTTTTATTCTTTTAAATTTAAGCGTTTGATAATTTCTTTATAATAATATGCTGTCGCATTAATGAAGAAAGAAAGTACTAAAAGATATAAGTCTCGGAAAATACGCCTCTATTAATTCTTTAGGCACATTTCTGTCTTACAGTTTCGCTGTTCTTTCATAACAGAACAGTGTAAATTATAAAAAAAGCAAAAATATTGAGGCTTATATAATCTAAGCACAATTGGAATCATTGTTGACACTTAAAAAATAAGTACCTAGGTATATGTACTATAGCCACATGACAAGTAGTTACAACTTAGGTACCTACACACTTTACGCAAACCGAGGATCGAACATGAGATTTTTTTATTGCCGACAGTAACAGCCGAGAAAAAAGACCACCTGCTAGTAAGTGGTCAATGTCTCTCATGGAAGACTAAAAGTCTCTGACATTGCTCCTGCAATGCTAGGGGCTCTGCGAAGCCGCTGCCTACCGTTAAGGGAGAGGATTAGGTGAAAGGATTAAGGAAGGCGCAGAAAAAGAAATCGGCGAAACTGGGCCTCTTCATAACAGTCCGTACACAGTACCACGTATCCACTAAAGCAGTTATTTAGAACTTTGTATACAAATTTGGAACTGATGCTTTAAGCCCTCTGACCTTCATAGGAAGTAAGAAACATTGCGGAAGCGAAACGAAAAACCCTTTTTATTACGTTCTTAAACGAATCCAATCACACCGCTTTAGGCTTTATGAGACCATAAACTCGATTCCAGAGACAATGTGTCGTAGACGATTGTATAGTCCTTGCGTTGGATGTAATCTTTTTATTTACAGATCAGCCATATATCAATTAAATCATTCAGTGGGTAAATTGAGTGCGTTATCTATCTAACTTTGAAAAGTGTTACACCGAGTATATTGTATATATATTGTCCCCGTAAGTTTAATAATACCAATCACAATGCACGCTACTACAAAACAGTAAAATAAGAAGACATTTAGGGAGGTTTCAAAATCAAACTTCTATTTTTTTATACCAATAACCCACAACGTTAACAGTCAAAGAGTTTTTGGTAAAAGGTTCCTGTAGCTTTTACAAATACAGAAATGCACTGTAGACGCCGTTATTTGTAATATTAGGTATATAAATATCTGTGATTAATCAATTTAATTTGTCTAAGTATAGAACACATTTTATAATTAATTTACAATTTTAATAATATTTGCATGCCAACCTTATTTAGCGAAATGTGTCTCTGCTTTCAACCAAATAAATTTCAACCAAATAAATGATTTGATTGATTGATTGATTAATTGATTGATTAAACGTAAAATACCTATTTGATTTCTTTCTATTAAAACGATAAAAGGAAAAGAAAAACAAAAATTAGGTACATCAAACACCAGATATCCATTTATCTAAACATATATACCTACATATTATATACAATCCCATCAAACGGGAATTAGTGTTATCCCGTTAATTTCTATAGGTGTTATCCAGAGTAATTTTGTTTATTACAATTGGGATCCCGAAATACAATGCTGGATTACATTTTTCCTGTTTTATTGCTGGCGTAGTGTCAAGGGATTGTAACATCCAGAAAGTCTATTACAATAATATGTTTTATTAATAGACAATAAAGTTTATATTTGTAAGGTGGTTAGTAAAAATTATGCCGTAGAGGTTAGGAGATATTTATACTGTATCACAATATTTTTTGACGTTATCTTCCATCAAAGAGATGTTCTGGGTTTGGTTTATTATAGTAAATACATACTGCCCTTTAATAATGAATGTTGTTTGTAAGAGCTTTAACTGTCTTTTGCAATACCCACAGGAAGAGGCAGGTTTGGTCTATATTTTAAACCTACTAAATAAATTAAATAAAAAAAATATAGGTTCCTATTATCAAAAATATGTATGAAGAAGTAGTTCTACTATTTATACCCAATATTTTGCATTAAATTAAAGAATACAGCACTTGCCAGTTTGAAATATTTAAACTTTAGTTATTACCATTACGTTATTTAACTACCTAAAAAAATTAAAGCAATATACATGGTCATAAAGTAAAAATATACAATAGTAATCCAGGCACCAGTTATGACACCCCAGCGAGCTATCCAGTTCAGCTGATATAAGATACGGTTAAGCTTTGAATGCCAATGGTATTATATGTTATCTTATTCATAGTTCATTTGATACATCGTTGTATTAAGCATGAAAATATTATTATCGATATTTAGTTTTATCCCTAAGTGGGTATGTTCAAGCTAAATCCTCTTCCTTTTCGTTCTTCTTCTCCGTTTTCTCCTTGATAGACAACAGTTTGGTTTTGTTTTCTTACCCTTGTTAAGTTTATAAAATGTAGATATAGGTTACGGTTACCCCTGAACAATCGGTGGGCCGTATGCTTGCTTGCACTGAAGTTGTAGACTTAGTGGAGTGCCTATATTCTCTATCCATGAGTTGAAGTTCGTTTTCATTTGTTTGTTTTCGTTTGCATCAATGACGTAGGCATAATCATAGTGTGATAGATTTTGTGTTGAGGAGAATTGAAAGAAAAACTAGCAATTTATTAGTTACAACATTTTTATATTTAAGTAAGAAAAAAATAATTTACACAGGGAAAGAGGGAGAAAGAGATCTCAGGGCAGGCTTGAGACATGATCCGAGATCCAGCGTTAGACAAAAAAATTATTTCTCGCCTTATATGGGCACACCGACGAGTAGCGGCTCGCCAGAAGAAACCGTCACAATGTTGCAAGAAATATCCACATATATAACTCCTATATTTTTATTAACATCATCATTCATAAAAATCTTCCCAATATAAGTCGTAATACGTATGCGATACAATAAAAGTTTTATTCTTATCTCTTTCGCTATATTTTAAGTATCGCCTTGTTCACGACCGGTGTCCCGTATTATGACACGATGAAACGATGGCAATTACTTTCTTCTTATGTAGGCTTATGAAAAGTTATGTGGGTGTAAGACGAACGTTCCGGGATACGATTTTATTGGGCCTTTGTAAGTATCAAAAAGTGCGAGCTTTAAAGTGATTATGCGTATTTGTTAGTCTGTATGGGAAAGGAATTAAATAAAATGATAATTATAAATAGACTTTCTCATACTTTAGGCTGTTTTTGATATCTATACTCAAACTACGACTAACTTTAAGTTGCACTGAAATACTTTTTAAAGAAGAAAGTGACCAAGACCACATGAGGCATATTTTAAATGATGAAAGCTGTATAAAAAGTAAGTAACCATAATGCTTACAGTTATTTTACTATGAAAATAACGCAACTTAAGTTTCAAATGTATTATTTGCATATTATAAATAGAACTGTAAACGCAATTATTTCTTACTTTTTATTTTTTTATACAGCTTTCATCTATTTCTAGCATTTTGACAGAACATTTTTTTAAATATAGCTCCGTTTAAATGATAATAATTGAAAATCACGGAATACGACACTAAATTGCGACGTTGCAACTCATGACGCGTAAACGCTCTTCAATAATAAAACTTAGAAAATATTTTTTTTTTTTTTCCTGAATTGATAAACGTAGATATATTATGATGTAATTTATCATACTTGCTTAAAAGCAGGTAGAATAAAGCTTTTCGAGCGCCATCACTCGTTAGATTTATTATATAATGCGGTTTATTTGTTTTGACTTTATGGTGTTATCATAAAATCAACATGGTGGTCATAAAGTGTTTAATGACAAATACAATAATACGAGTATAGGTACAAGTAAAAGCAATAAATTTGAAATTAATTGCAAATAAATACATAATTAGACATAATATAAAGGATCTTTATAATATTTTATAGGAATACTAGTTTCTAACTCATTCAATAATTTATGTAGGTATGTACAAACAAAACTGCCCGATTATTTTTCTTAATTAACTAAGACATCAGCGCTATCTGAGTTCAAAAAAGCTTTTTATTTTTGTTAATTTAAAATATGAAAAAACTGAAATGAGTATATATTGTTGGATGAAATGAAAATATTACTAACTCTAAAATTGCTCACGGTAATCTTAGTTCGGATAAAAAATATGTTTACTCCATGTATATATTTTTCTGTTCTTTTTAGGCAATTCATGTTAAAATGGTTTTCAATAAATTCCAACACATTACTGCAAAAAATAAATACTTTATGAGAATGTATTTTATTTTATTTTTTGAAAATGGAAATGAAAATATATTTGTCCATATAGGTTAATTAAATTAACACTTACAAAATGTGAGCCAATTAATCTACAGCCAGCTCCCTGACGTAGGGTAGCGCATAAGAGAACTGGCAAGAAACTCAGGCCACTCTTTCTAATCGCCAGGTTATTAAAATTTTTGTAAGTTACAATTTCAAGTAGCATGCAAAGTTACACAGTCAATTTATTTAAGTAAGACAGCATCTAAATAAAATGTCTTGTAAAATATACAAATTTCTACAATTACCAACTGTCATACATATTGTCACGATTCCGAGTCAGACGTATCCTACTAATATTATAAATGCGAAAGTTTGTGTGTATGTGTGTGTTTGTTACCACTCAGTGCCTAAACAGCTGAAACCGATTTCGATAAAAATTGGAATGTAGATAGATTTGGTGCCGGAGACGTACATAGGCCACTTTTTATCCTAAAAATCGGTCTGGTTCCCGAGGGAGACAAAACTCATTTTACGCGCGAGTTAGTTCTTAATAAAATTTAGTTACATAGGTAGTTGGTAAATTTTAGCTATATTTTAGTAGCGAGTTATGTCTAGTAAATTACACTAAGCTAATAATAGGCATACAACACTACCTGCGCATACATAGAGTGGCTTATCCCCTAAGAGGGACAGCGTAGTTTTATATTACTATAAGCCTGTATCTGTCACTATTTATCAAATAATGATCCTACAATAGACTTAACCCTTTCTGGTACAGAATACCCAAATCGCTTCGTATAATGATCGTTCAAGGCTAACCCTGATAACGAGTCGCCTTTAGCTCTCTCAATACGAGCGATTTACATGATAAATGTGTCTTATATAGACATGAAGGTTCTTGTAAATGTACACAGAAGCATCTTTGAAAACTTCGATTGCTACAATCAAAGTTTGTTTGTTTGCTCATAGCGCCAATACGTAATCTACAGAGATATGTGTTGATACAATGGTAGTGTATACTACTGTTTATTTCGGGTTTAGTCTTCAAATTCAATATATTTTCAATATATTTCTTCTTCAGTAAAGTAGTAGTTAAATTTTTACCGGAATTTAATTTCAGATTTAATGGTTACTTTAGATGTATAATACGATGAACAAGAAAACATGAAGGAAGACATAAATACTTAGTAATACCAGTTTATTTATTACAATTCTGACAAACGCAGATGGCCGAATAAATGCGTTGCAGATACAAAATAGAATTGGAATCTCATCTAGAGTAATTGAATCTGTGGCAGACATATTGTAAACCTTTTTTTATACAACTTTGGTGGCACACAAGCCTAAGGCTCACCCGATTGTAAGTGGTAGATTGTAAGTATCGCAGAAGTAATAATGCTTAGAAAACACAACCAAGCCGTTGTCGACCGCGGATAAGGGAATGAGAAAGGAAAAGGGAAACGTAAGAGGCACGAGGGGTGAATTGGGCTGCCAGCGCTCTCACTCACCGAGCGAAACACATTAGTATGTAACTTATTCTTACGTCGATCTTCTATGAGAGAGTAGTACTTCTTCGCTCGATTCGGCCTATTCATGCTGAAACACACACTAGTCGCACACTGTATCATAGAGGCAATTGTATTTAACCAACAAATTAATATCCTTACCAATTCTTTTATCTACTTTTCAAAAGAAGAATAACGTTTTTATTGTTCTGTCTAAATCAATCTATCGTAAATTCGCAGATTGATTTGATTAAAGCCATTGAACCCAGCAATCAATATCAAGTAAAAAACACAAACCAAGTACGAATGGTAGAAAATATCTACATTTCCATCAAGCAATTCGCTTAGTGAAACATTTAACGCGTTTTTCTTCAATTCTCAAAGTAAATATTGTAATTCTGTATCGTAGCGATTCTTGAATGAATGAATTGAATGAGTATTTCATTGGATAACTTTATATGCTAGAAATAGAATAAAGAATCGGTACGAATTCTTTTTCATTATCATATCGGCATTATCTTCAGCTTGCTTGTGGTAATTTCAGTCCTTTTTCCAAGTCCAGATTTCCTCATGATATATATAATCAAACACCGTGAGTCAGTAATGTCCAAGGTAAACTTATATAGACATGTTGTACTTTCCGGTTTTAAACCATCGTACACACACCGTGTCTACTCGGTTGTGCTTCATGTAGACGCAACGTGTAATATAAACATCGTGATACAAAACCAATATAATAAAATTACATAGTCAAAGTAATGCGATAAAACAACTGAAACTCGACAATAACCCCCGAAGTTTAAAAGAAACTTCTCCTATGTAAATGTGTAATGAACTTTATTTTGAATTTTGAACATCATCTCACATGGTTCAAGAGTGTCTAGAGGCGATTTGGAAAAGGAAAGGAAATAATTGCTGTCTTAGCGTTATGCCCCAATATTTTCATCGATTCTTATTCTTTTCCTTTCTCTTCCTCGTCCCCTTTTCCCCTACATGGTCGGCAACAGCTTGGTTTTGTTGTTCTAAGCGTTATTTCTGCAATGCTTAGAAGACATAGCCATTTTTTTAAGGTTACGGTTACCGTTTACTATCAGGTGACCCAAAAAATACTGAACTTCTGTCAATCGTCACGTCACGTCTGTATTTCAACTGTGTACTGTGGTCTTACTAGCCTATTCTACACACACGAGAAACCGTAAAATCACCCAATCGATTACACCTTTTGTTGTGGGTATACATACAATCTAACCCTTCAATGGATTATCACGAATCAGCTAAGCTTTGTGGTCTCTTAATACATATGTCGTGTGGTCTTGCGAAGGTTATCGAGTTAAGCGTGCTAATAAATACTCTATTTATGTATCCATATGGTTGAATATTGTACCAGCAAATATTTCAGGGCTCGAGATTCTGGACTGTTAGACCAATTATTGCAGTTATGAGAGTTGTAGGCAATTCAGCTATCAATTATAAAAACTTTCCTATGGAATCCATTTTCAAAGATTTTATCTTCTTGCGTCTGTGAGAGTCGGTTTAATTCAATACATTATTGATTAACAATACTTATAAAATAAAATAATTATTTATTTATTTAAGTCTAAATTATTTATTAGTTTTATCTACGATCTTACGAATATCATAACCAAAGAGATGTCAGCAGTTCGCCTATGGCTAATTCGCTAGAAAAAGATAAAGCTTTGCATTGAATAGCATACGCCAAAAAAATACTTTTATATTTTGTCGAATCACGATATCAGCCAAAAGACTTCTACAGCTGGACATAGTCTTCCCCTAAGCGTCACCAATACTTAGTATTAACAGCCTAAATTTTCTGACGCAACGTGAATGTGACTGGTATGCTCATCCCTTAAACAAGATTATACATTTATACATCACTCGTAAGCCAAATATATCCCATGCCCGTAATCATGCCTGACCTTCTGTTACTGACAGACATGTTAAGGATCTATTATATGAGTACCTTTTCCTCATTATATTGCCATTACAGGGACTTAATAAATATAATATGTATGAAGCAATCAGTCTTGCATAATTTATGTTATTGTGTTATAGTTGTGTAAATAACGTACCATAACATGGCATCATGACTATTTCCACAAAGGGGTTAGCAGATAAGTATGATACCTACTTTGCACCAACTCTGTTCGGTATCATGTAGCCTATTACCGTTTACTAGAGACAATTTAAACTCTGGGCTAATACTAAAAATGTCTTGCCAAAAAACCTAATATCAGTTTATCCGACTCTGAGATTGAACCCGAGAAGTAACATACAATCAATTGACGTAATATGCCGTAATCAATCCCAATAACCCACCGCATTATAAAACTCACATAGAATATACCTCTGACCCTGACATGTCAATGTTTAATCATAATAAGAGCAGTAGGTCAAATAAAAGAAACGGAACGTCTTGATAGGGACCGAAAATTTGTTAAGATGAGCTGTTTTGTGAAGGTTAGTGTAGACAGCGGTTAAAATATGATAGTATATAGTGATACAATGTTTTTGCTGGTTTGAATTGTCTTATAATGTGTGAGGATGACATCAGCTGTTGATTTATTTTAATTTAATTTAAGTGTTTCCAGATCCATGAGTGTCGGGATGGAGGGAAGTGCAAGGAAGTGCACTTGCAGTCCTGTCGAGAAAAAGTACATAAAACAGTACATACAATACATAGATTAAGTTCTTTTTATAAGTTAATCTTTGAAATTGATGCGTCTTAGGTTCCTGTCCAAATTTGTTGATATGAACACTGAGAATGAACATCAGGTGCACCCTCCTAAAAGTTGCACCGCCCTGAAAGTCATTCTGGCGGCGCTCATGTCCAGATCCGATAAGTGAGTAGGTAATTGTAAGAATTTCTGTCGTATTTTGCAAATGTGTCATCATGATTTCAAATATTTTACTTTGTTTGGTATGCTTATCCATCACTATGTTTATGTGGCTACTTCTTGAAAATGTAAGTGATTTTCACAGTTTATCGCATTTGAAATATACGTAGGTATCATGGTTTCTTTCGCACGTCCACTTCTAAATAATAAGTCCTTAGTACAACTCATGAGAGTATATAATGATGCAGTCTCAGCTATCCATTTCATGGTATACTAATTTATTTTACTAATATATCTCTTTTTATCTATACTATTACATAAAGCGGAAGAGTTTGTTCGTTTGTTTGAACGCGCTAATCTCTAGAACTACCAGTCCGATTTGAATATTTTTTTGTGTATGATAGCCTAGTTCTTGAGGCAGGTTATAGGCTATATAATCACGCTACCAGTGACGGGAGCAGAGCAGTAAGCAAAGACAGGAAGCTAGTTCATATAATTAAGGTTCTAGAAGGAGTTTAATTATTATTATTTTCAACATCGCCTTCTTACATAACTATTTACATCAGGTACCACAGTTAAACGCCACTTACTAGCATTATCAATACTTAATGCGGTTACAAGCACCCACTGGTCCACTTTAAACTTTAAACACTCTTTACAAGAATAGAACTTTGATCGATCGCCTAGATACAATACCAATGAACTTTGACATATTCTTATAATATACTAGACGTCTGCCCTCGCTTCGCTTCGCTATCAAAAGTTTCATTCGGTCTCATAACAAACGCCTACGGAAAATATGATTGCAATAGTGTCGTATCGCATCATTCAGATTTACAAAGGCGCTTAAAACATTAAAAAATCATAAATAACTAAAAAAGGTTTAGCATAATATGGTTATGTTACCCTTCTTATTTGTAGCATTATAAATATGAAAGAATTTTTAAATTGTTTACGTAGATCTTGAGTTGAATTGGAACATACAAACAAACATACAAAAAAATAAATATTGTCCATTTTTAATATTAGTTTAGACAAGAACTTATTGCCATAAATAAAATGATTGTACATTTGATGCATTGAGAAAAACGGGCATACCTACCTATTAACTTCGCATATACACCCGCACTGGGATAGAAGTTTTGTATTGCTGGCAACGTATACTAATTGCTGGCAACTAACAAAAATGCAAAGTACTTACAAACTCGAAACAAATATAATAAATCACTTAAAGTTTTGTATGGCAACACACAATTCTTTTCACAGCTGTGAAATATACTTCTTCTGTGGCATAAAGGCTTTTATTATTAGTTACACATAATTTTGGTGTCAAATACTAGGTTCCTTACCGAGCAGAGCAAGACCCGAATGTTCAAGGTCGAACGATGTCTGTCCTTATCCAATAAGAATATGAATAAGTACCTCTAGTACATCGAACGCGTTAACGCCCACACGCTGTCCACCAAACAATAGATTTTGTATTGTGTCGGCTAGCTGAGTGTTCAAAGAGTTAACTACGGACTGGAACGGTAAATTGATCTAAATCTTTCATTAGTTGTGTTAGTTTTTTAACATCAAAGTTTATTTCGCCAAAAACTGTATTGCAGCCAATAACTATAGCGTTTCCGCTAGATGCTAAAGAAACTTTTTGGGGCATGTGAACTACACCATACATTTTATATCATACAATAATTCTAAATCTGAAATAATACTTTATTTTAATAATATGTGGAGGTATGAAGTAAGTAATCCTAAAAAGTCAAGAGTAAAGCACAATGTGGAACGAGTTGATATCCGACAAGAGTTTGGCTCATAGCTAACAAAAATAATGGCAACGTTCCAATAGAATATGTGTCTGTATATAAATCAGACCGATCATATAAATGTCTGAATTTACCGTATTTATTTAACTAAAAACGGTATAATAAATTTTTACGGTAGTAGATCCACGCTGGTTTCAGCATGAATGGGTCGGATCGTCCGGGAAAGTACTTCTCTCTCATAGAAGATCGACGTAAGAGTAGTACTGCGTTTCGTTCGGTGAGTGAGAGCGCCGGCGGCCCAATTTCTTCCTTGCCTCACCTCCCTCATTCCCTTTCCCTACCCTATTAATTCCCAGCCGCCATAGTGGAGGTCACCATACCAGCAATTTAAGACGATGGCTTATGGTATGGTGGCCACCACTTCTGGATTCCACTGACTGCTGACCATCAGGCGGGGTGGAGTCACTTTGGTAGGCTAATATAAAAAAAAAACTCGGTTTAAAAAGGTGTGTAAAATAAAACTAAGTTATCATTTGAAGAAGTTTTTATTAAAATTCTTTTATCTCGTGTCACTGCGATATTAAATTCTAATACAAGTTTATGTACAGAACTTATGTTTAATTAGATGTTTGTTACAACAACAATAAATGAAAATATAAACAAAAGAGTAAAACTTACTAAACAATACGTAAATAACCGTAGTAAATTGTAGTGATGGTCACTACAAAACTTTGTACGACGTGTTTGATATAATTTAGTTTTCAAGGTAAATACTAGGGGCGTTATTTATTTGACATACAAATTTTATTCACTGTTGTGAAAAACGTATGCTAAGGTTACAGAAAGCCAGAGTAAGTGAATCTAATATTTCTAACCAGCTTGCGGCTTCCAACATTCGTTAAGAAAATCTCAACAATCTATCAGAATTACTTGGTGTTTTACCCGAAATTGTCGGTAGTTACGATGGAATATTCGCTGTCATTCAGTGGAGTCATGGTCTTTTGCAAAATTGCTTGCCTTTTTAAACGACAGAATCAGCGATGTTAATTTCGATAAAAAAACGATTAACATAAATTGTCGATGCGACGCATTAATCAGTAAAGATCAAAGGATCGTCAAGACCAATTACAGCGTATGCTACCATAGTACCATGATATACACGTGCATAGCAATAATTATTTATCGCTAATTATTTAATTATATTCGTTGTCATAGCAACAACAACTGTCATCAATACATTGTGTCTCTTGTTGAGTACTTCAATCATGTACGATTAGCTTCTGCATTACAAAAAGGAATAATTTAATAAATTTTCATGTGATAAACTTTATGTAGTATAAGTTTAAATCTTTATATCCAAGAAAGTTATCTATTCAATTGACAATATAAAAGAATTTACACTGTACTGAAGATCGTGGACAAAGAAGAGTTTCAAAGTTTTCTCGAAATTGAGCAGTTTACTGCGAACTAAATAGGAGCGTAATAATAAACAATGCATTGACCAACTCTGTATTACATGCTTTGTCCTCGATTTTCTTTACACCAAGCTATTTAAAGTATTTTGGATGAATTTACTTGCTTAATTCAAAAGATTTTGGTTTTTCCTGAACATATTTAATATCTTTAGCATAGTTATTTAGTTATTGAATGTAGGTATGTGTGTTTATTAGATTTAAAATAAATTAAAATTTGAATTCTTAAACTTAATACAATATTAGGTCTAGAACTTTTTAATTGCAACAAATAAATAAGCTATCGAAGACTATAAGGTCACCTTTTTTTTGCAGACGGAATTTATATTTAGCTAAATGAGCTAGACGAATTGTTTCAAACTCTAACATTTTTAACGCTTCTCGTTGATTAAAATTCTTCAAATATTTTTGAAGCTAAAACGGCCAAAAGGTATGTCGTAAATGAGCGAAGGTTTTTCGTCGAAGAAACAATGAACTGAAATATTACCGGTGAAAGCAGTAAGAGCGTAGGGAATTCACTAAGCAGGTAAGTAGTATTTGAAGTATTTTCATTCGTGGATAAAATACCTTTCGACGTTGTTCTTTTATTGCACGAAATAGAGTTTGGCGCATGAATTTTTATTAGAGACATTTATGTTTGGGTAAGGTTTTATTAACATAACTGTCTGTACATACATTTATACATTTAAATACTCATGAATTTTTAAGTTATATGAAATAAATTTTATTGTTTGCGCTAGTCATAGCTGTGGCATGTATTTTTTTAATTTAGCCTGGCTTGTTGCCAGGGGTACACAAATTGAGTTATCTATTATATTATGTATTATTAGCGATATTAATACTCCTATTATTTTTGCGGATATGAGGTAATGTGATTAATTAAGGCCGTGGTTTTTCTGATAGCAGAGAACGGGCGTATTTCTAACTTTAGGCAATATATTCTCTGCGGTTGTAATGAAAACAGTTATTGTCTCTCCGCCTAATAGTAATTTCTACACTGTTTGCCAGTTCTGTAAATCAAGTTATAACGCGGTGGTTTGTCGTATAATAGTATAAACTTTATTTTCAATATTACTGGTTTAGTTTTTATGCAAGTACTTAAATTGTTCTTATTGCACGCTTGAACTGTTTGAAACAAAAGTTTCAAATAGGTACCTTAAATATATAGTTATTAGATAGACAAGAAAAATAAGAATTTATTTAAGATAATATCAGATTATTGAATTAAACAACGTTAATCTTCAAAAACATTATCTTGCTTTTCAATCTATATGATTTTTATTTCATAATATTCTGATGTTTTTTTTCAGACGCTGAACCTAAAAGGTCGATTTATTTTCAAACGCCTGCATCGTGGTATTTAGATTCCAAATATAGAAGGAAGACTGGGTCAAGTGGCGGTATACGTTAAGGCTAGAGAACTTCTCTAATCTCATGTCGAAAGTTATGGAGAAAAATAACTCGTACATTGTTAAAACAGAATTTAATATGAATCGTCATTCCAGTGAAGAGAACTTGTTTTCTTATTTATAATGCATAATAAAACAAAAATATTTGTGTTATTATTGTTGATATCATTAAAATAATAAAATATGTACTAACTAATATTTTTTTACTTACGTACTTTACAAAAAGATACAATTACACAAAGGTACGACAGTAAAAAAAGACACGTAAATCAAAATAATTATGCTTAAGTAGGAACAACTTCTGGAAATTAACTAGACCGTGACAATAATCAATCTTGCTAGATTTATAATTTTACAACAAAATCAATCAACGAATATGAAGCATCCAACACAAAAACAATCATAAAATTTATTTCAACCGAACTCAACAGAATGCAAACAAATGTTCATTGTTGATGCCTATTTCCATTTCAAATTGGAATCGATTTGCTTACAAAGAGGTAACTGAATCGTATATTGGTAAAGCATAATAAAATAAATATTTTAATAGGCTGTCTTTAAATACCCATTATGAAGTTTATAGACTAAAACTAATGGCAATTGTTACACGCCCAAATGTTCAAATGACCATTTGGTAATCAATATAATTTTTAGTCACAGAATCTGTGTAATACATATTCAAAAAGTATAATAACTAAAATCAATATCATCTGTATTATTTTATTGCTATCTCATCACCATTATCATACCAGCCCAGTATTACATATAACCCCCCGCAGGGAAAAGCCTTTTCTCATATAGAGAAGGCATGAGCATTGATCGCCACGCTTGCTCCAGGCGGGTTGGCGATTTCAGATACCATACTGTCTTAAATCGCTATAATGATTTGGCTAGTTCATACTGTCTTGTTAATACATGACCAATGAGCTTATCGTCTACAAAAGCGACCCATCAGTAATTTTGTTAAAGGCAAAGCAAATTACACAAACTGGAATATCGAATTGCGTCACGAGTTGCAGACTTTTTAATTTATCGCAGTGACTGTTAGATATTTTTTACAAAATATTGAAGACAAAGATAATGATGCAAATATAGAAGTGGAAGCTGATATTTACTGGGCAGTGATGTAAGAAGTTGTAACATCAAATAAAAGTACAGAAGTAGTCTAACTGTGAACTAATGCAACTGTAACTGTAAATAAAATAGAGTAAGAGAACGTAAATAATATTGGTCTTCGGACGGAATATGAAATTACGACCTTATGGAATTTAATTTTTTGACAACGAATGTTTAAGATTACAGTTTAATTTACATCATAATTTGCCTTTGATTGACACGTAAATATTTACTTTTTGTTGCGAGAACATCGCAGGCACGATTGATTTCTGTACTTTCTATATTTACAGGTTTGTAATTGATTCTGTCTTCATTATAGTACAGTATATTAAAATATATTATTTACCTTAATGAATGATATTTATGTTATTATATTGATACATGAGTTACTAAATGACTTTCTCGATAACCTAAAGAAACAATATTGATTTGTGGCCGCTACCATGAGCTGTATACGAAAAGATGAGAAACAGTTGAAAGGTATGATACTAATATAATGAAACTTGTTGAAAACACATGACTGATAATATTTTTATAACAGGTAAATTATAATAATAAATAATAGGTTTAATGACATGGAAGTAGCTTTAAATACAACATGTTTTGTAGTAACAGATACACATAGCACATTGTGCTATCACACGCTTATTCTTATTAATCAAAGGTAGTAACAAACTCATAGTAGCGCCCTTAATAAGTGACATTTTGTATTCAAATTGATGTACAATGTGGTTATTTGCTATTATGAAGGCTCTTTCTATTGTATCGTTATTAAATTTAATAGCCCTTACGTAACTTCTCTCTGACGTCACTTTCGGGTAACCTCATTATTGTAATGAAAGACAAGTTGTACAAATTAGTCCAGTGTTTTATTAGGTTTTATATGCTTTATATTTTTGTCATCATCATTATTCAGACAAAAGACGTCCACTGCTGGACATAGGCCTCTCTCAATTCTCGCCATCTAGACCGATCATGAGCTGCTCTCACCCATCGGTTCCAATTTCTGTATTAAATTGAAAATATAGTAGTATTAACAATGAATGCTACCATAGCACTTTTCGTTTAGTGCCACTTACAATTGTTAAATCATTCAGTAAGAAATCAATTACAAAGATACCCGAAAATGCCATAAAAGATTATTAATTAAATGTAAAAATAGTAGCTAATATTTACAAAGACATCAGTATTTGGCCATTAAAATACATTTCTACATTATTTAGAATACTCGAGTGAGAATTTTATCTAGGATTCATTAGACAAAGATTGATATAAGAAAACATTACCACACTTATACATAAAACTGAGCGGTATCAATATATTTTATCTATGTCTTATAACTAGATTTGTGCAAATCATGTTTATATGCAATGTCAACAGAAAGAACATAATTAAAGGAAAAGTTGTAAAATTTAAAATTGATGTTCTCAATATCAATCTTATCTAAAAACAATAAATTGCTTACTATAATAGCATAGATATAAATACAAGGACGAACTTGACAGGGCAAAATTATGATCAATTCTTTCATAACATAAGTGATGGATCAAACAAATTGTAAAGCTATTTCAGAAAATTTAAATAAAATGTTTTTACTTTGAACATCAAGTTGCAGTCACAAATCGTAGAGAAATGGCAAGCCATCTATAGAAATATGACAACTAAAACTAGTACTCGATCTCAAAAACATGATCAATTTTGATACTTATAATAGCACCACACATCTAAGATTTGCGCATAACGCTCTATCAGACCTACATTTAAGTATACGTACAATAGATATGACGAAGAGAAGAGAAGTAGGATAAACTATTAGAATTATAAAGATTTAGCTTACGAACTTTACCTATAGTAATTAATTGGTACCTTTCAAATCACACTCCGCAATAATGAAAGCAAGGATTCAAACTGACTTGTTAAGTTATTTTTACTTTGAATGTCCATTTAAAGCTACGTTTCAATAGTATTTTTAAAGATATATAAACATAAACGAATAATGTGAGCTTTGAAAAAGTCACTTTGCAAAAACAGTAAAATTCAATTTACTTTCACATTTACTCTTTGTAGAGATACAAAATTTCGAGCAATACAAACAGAATATAATAAAAACTTGAGACATTAAAAGTCGACATTTATTTGTAAAAAGATGTTTATTTTTCTGCTGATAAAATACACATTGGTCCTTTAAACCATAGACATTCAGAATTAACTAAACTCAACCAAAATTAAACATTTGTTATCGTAAGTCGTCTAGGACTTCTCGGTCTGTTCAAATTCGTGCCAGATCCTCTAACATGAACTTGAACCGAACCTGGAGGCATATCGACAGCTGAATGTAGACTAGCAGCTCTCGATGTTCTTGGCGAATGTGTTACTCTTAAATCTACTGCGCTGTGTAGGCTAGCTGCTCTAGAAGACCTAGCTGTTGAGTGAGAATATTCCGATGGCGGAACGAGAGCCGGGAGGTCGGCTGCTGATCTGGAGCGTCGAGGTGGACTTTCAGGAATGAGGGCCATACCACCCATACTACTTACGAAGACCGAGTTCTATAAAATGAAAATATACATGAGCAGATGATATTATTGATTTCTAAAAATAAATGATGGCATGGTGAATGTGGTTCTACATCTACTTTCATGATAATTTTGTTAAATATTTTATAATTATATACATTTTTTTAATGTAAATTAAACATCTGATCAATAGTTTTATATATACATAGTATTATTATCATGATTCTTACCTGCCGCGGTCTATGGGACAGGTACCCACATGGCTGATAAGATGAGAATGATGCCCCACAGTCGTATGACACACAGCCGCGTGACAGTGATGCTCGGTGCTGTATAAAGCAGTGTTATATTTTACTAAAATAACTGATAATAAGCAAGAAATAAGGTGGGTTATAGTGTGCTAGTAGACAACTCTTGGCACCGCATGCCTATGCCGTTAGTCTCAATTTCAGTGAACTATATTGTCATTCAACTCTAAATTTCCGCAAAAGTGACAGATGTTCATGTATTTGCAAAGCAATTTTCAAAAGCTGTTCTGCGGCAGTAAGACCGCCATATGTATAAAATATTAGAAATGTACCGCAATAGCTGCATTCTTTATTTCGCATCTTATTTTTTTACAAAGAATTGTGATCTTAAAACGATTCATAGCCAGAACTTTTTTTGTTAAGTTCTTATTTGAGATTTGAAAGATTATACAATTCACAAAGCTAGTTCATCATACATAATATCCAATAGTGCCAGAATATTCTTGATTGCGTGAGGATTATTGGAAGAAGAAATACCTTACAATATCATTATAATTTAAGCATTCACTTTCTGCAGGTTGCTGTAATAGAAAACAATATCAATAAGATCTAGTCTAGTTATTAAAACTATATTATTATCTGTTTTAACAAGCTTGTTGTTTTAATTGTACATATAAGCCTAAATATTTCAGTTTGAGTTCAGTTCGGGTTATATATATTTAAATTTCAAAGCACATCAACAACCACTTAAATATTAATAGTAGTTAGTGGTAGCAATCCTCTACCAGCAGGAAATGTGTCATAAACTAAATTTTTCGTAAGCTTAACAAATAAATTTAGCTAACAAATCTGAGTTAGTAATTCAATCAATGAATTTGGCTTTTCTTCAAAAGTTGATATAACCAACTCAATCCAAAACCGCTTCTTAAATTCATTAAGGATTTCATGAATAATAAATGTGTACCTACAATTCGTTGGTTTTGGTTATTGTTAGTTTCTGATATTAGATGAATATTTTAGCAGTACTTACGTGTGGAGGTACAGATATAGAATTTTCACCGAGTGCACAGCTCTGTCGATGTTGCTGTTGAAATTTTGGCTGATATGGCTCCAGCATTCTAGACAATTATGTTTGGTTGTACAAATAGTAGACCGGCATCTCACAAAAAAAGAAATATTATTATCATGCGATAAATAAAGCTGTACTTTAATGTCATCTGGTTATTTATATCTTCAGCGACTGCTTAGTTGAGAGAATATACATTCTCAGCAAGTAGTGATCAATGCGAGCCATTTGAGAGCACATCAACTATAATAAATAGTGCTGGGGTGAAAGAAAATGCCGTTCTTGCCAACCATTTACTAGATCGAATAAAGAAATTGAACAATTGCGTAAATGTATTACTATCTAACTGCGGTTATTGGCTTCGGTCTGCGTCATGGTCGTGTCGCGATTAGTGTTTTATCTTTTCTCAGCATTTCAGCTACTAAATCAAATTTAAAAGTTTGTATATTTCACTTTTGAAGAAATGGGTGCTACGACGAGTATGTTTTTTTGAAGATGTTAATTATATGAAGAGTGTAAAATAGCTAAATCGCAATTCTCATTTACTTTTCTACAGAAAGTGCGATGTGTGTAATGCTATTACTATTGTATATAAAACAATATGTACATTGGTAAATTGTATTACTATTGTCTATTAATATTTTGGGATTTAAAAAGTTATCTGAAATGATGACCAAAACGCAAACAACTCAGACCTAAAAATATACCTATTTACAATAATTAGTTGACAGAAACTCTTCACAATTGGGTCAATTATTTTTCTATAATTTACGACGTGGCTTTTATGAGGCAATTATATTTCTGGCCTTGTTAGGAAACGTATAAACTTATCCAAAGGTGTTATGATATTTTTATTACAAGTTGCCAAGGGGCTGACTGGAATTATTTTCGAACTAGCGGAACAAAATATTTTGTACATTTAAAGGAATAACAACGTGATAAACTTGAAGTAAGTAAACGTATGGAAATTCAAGATAGAACTAAATAGAAACCTTTAGCTTTTATGTAAATTTCACGATCGTTTTCGACGCAGGGTTTTATTTATTAGTTTCTTACACATGAAATTGTTAGATAGAAAATTAGAGTTTTGTTATTAAAAGAATAATTTTTCCAGCCGACAGTGGCCCATTGCTGGACAAAAGTCTCAATCAAGCATTATATTCAGGGACGTTTTGGCATTATTGCTATGCTTGGCGGCGGATTGAAAATCGTAGAAGCAGTTATGGAGTTTAGTTGCAGTTTTTGTATATTTATAATTCTAGATATTATAATACAATTAGTCGGTTATGTGTCTATATCACATAAATATATTGCAGTGAAAAACTATTAATTTATATTTATAAAGTTTTTCACTACAAATATAACATTGAATTATTTTAATAAAATCTACGTCTAAACTACGGAATTCTGTGACGTGACAATATTTTGCTGCAATTACTTACACTATTGGCCCTGTTCTTAAATCCTCGTTCTAAAAACAAATGAAAACATTAATAAATAATTGAAGTTAAATCAATGAATTGTTCTAAATAATCTTTAGTAAAATGTATCGTAATGAAAAATATTTTGCGTATGGAAGTGAACAGTTGACAACACGAAACAATTTTCTTTCATCCCAATTCAAAGAGGTAAAACTTTAATTCTATTACGATTACACCGAAGAAAACTTATTGAAACCATTGGTAACAAACTTTCCATTTCCAGACTTTTTTATAGACTAAATAACTTAGAATGACGTCAATTAGTTTCTTCAGTGTAAAGTTATTCACATAGCAATGAAAAACGCTTTAGATTCTTGTTGAATTAACCAAAGTAATCAAATCATCCCATAGGAACTTTACTATTGTCACGGCAATCTCACTACATTGCGCTAGTTAATACGCAAGATCTTAGTACTATGGAACGATGGAGTAGTTGCTTGCGCGATTAAACGAGAAATTCTTTTTATATTTTTGAAGCTGAGATTTAGCGTTCTTCTCTGCTT
The DNA here is from genome assembly GCA_963082885.1 of Parascotia fuliginaria. NCBI lineage: Eukaryota > Metazoa > Arthropoda > Insecta > Lepidoptera > Erebidae > Parascotia > Parascotia fuliginaria. The sequence goes on along the minus strand of OY720183.1, from coordinate 4,076,672 downwards.
ATCGTGTTTTCAGATCATTTGTTATAAATCACGTGATAGCGTGGCGATGCATCGCTTTGATAAAGACTGCAAAGATATTATTTTATTTATAGGTAAGAAATGCCACTAAAGAGTTTGAGTAACTTTAGTTAGTATAAAAACGTTTTCAATGTCAAAAGTATCACTTGTGTATTGAATAAAAGGATCTGAGTGTTAAAATCTTTCCTAGTAAACTTTGTATTTCTCTCCACCAAATTTAATTTCCACCAATTTCTCTTTAGAGACAGTACTTATCAATATTAAACTAGCACAATAACACCAAAGTTAGTATGAAGAAGGATGAAGAAGTTTCAGACAGGTTGCTTTACTTACATCAGAAATCTCGCTTGGCCAAATATCTTTCTAAAATCTTACGTAACTAAACGAGCAAAACTCCTTTAATAGTTGGCTCTTGATTGATAAAATAATTAACATTTCGTTAATCGCTCATCTATCACGCGTTTTTTAACGAATAATCTGAAAGCACCATTATACGTGCAGACCCTACAAGTGCAATGGAATGAAATCAAAATAATACTACGTACAGTTTATAGACGCACCTGATCTTCCCCCAACGATTGAAGAAGAGGGCAATGGCCGCAACCCATAGCAGGAGGACGAAGGCTACTATCAAAGCCTCTTCGGCCCGTACTACTACACCGCTGCCATCTGTAGACAAAAAAAAATCAATGCCAAGTAGGTTTTAAGGGTCGAGCTTCTAGGACTGGGAACGTGGCTCTGAAAGCCACCTAAAAACATTATTATTTTTAGTGGTATATTGAGACCACTTACAAAAAAATCAGAAACAACACTGTTGTTTTCGATTGTACGTTCCCATAGTACAGCGCTGAATCGCTTTTAAAATATGTCTATTATTATAAGCGCTTCAGCGTCGAACGATCCATAGCTTCTAATCTGGATTCTATAGAATCATAGATTAAAGATTATAAAGAAAAATAATTAAGTACATAGAAAGCCACTGGTGACTAATAGTAAAAAGTGCTTACACTTGGACTCACCGATGTCAGCTAGCGACGCGTTGACGCGTGACGTTGACGAAGGAGGGTGGAGTCGTAGCACAACTTCGGCTGGAGGTCCTCCAGTGGCACCACTCCATTCTAAAAATAAAAATTAAGTGACAGCTGTTTAAAACGAAGGCTTTTGGAATCATAACCATTTCTGGATTCCACTGACTGCGTATCAGGCAGAGTGGATTCAAATAATGTAAAATAACTGAGTAATTTACGTGATTTTCTTTTAAATAATTATAATAATACGTCTGGAAATCAGTTCGATACATACTGGTTTGATTAATCTTTAATATTATATACAGCGGAAGAGTTTGTTTGTATGTTGGTTTGTATAACTATCTTTTTGCGGGGCGGTTTCACCCGCGTCTTTGCTTACTGCTCTGCTCCCGTCGCCGATAGCGTGATGTTAAATAGCCTAAAACCATTCTCAGGAACTGGGGTTATCTTACGCAAAAATTAAAAATCTATCTATCATACATAAAATAATTATTAAAACTGGTAGTTTCAGAGATTAGCGCTTTAAAGTAAACAAACAAACAAACTCTTTAAAACTTTCGCTTTAAATAATAGTATAGGGTATAGATAAACACGCAATACTGTGCAACATTTTCCTATTTCAACGCCAGTTTCGACCATGAATTTTCTGTTCGTGGATTAGATCTATGGAAACAATTACAGTAAATAATATAATGATCCAACTTAGGAAATTCTTGGAAAGTTAGACTTGACTTGATATTCGTTAATTATTAGCGTTATAATTAATTACAAATGTTTTTACCTCCCCTTGTGTAGTTTAAAATATCAATCCGGTAACGCGATATATTTTTAAATCAATATCTTTGACAGCTGATTTTGCGTTTTGGTTTTTGTGAGTATTATTCCTAGTAAAAATAAAAAAGAAAAACAATGGATATGATCACGAAACATTTTCCATTAATTCTTAAAATTAAATCGCCGTAGTACATAATTCATTTCAGTAAACTGACTACCTACTTCAGCATCATACAAGCGACTTTAACATGAAATTTTTACTTAGTATTCACTATTACAGTAATATTTTTGTATGTAATGGGTTTTTGATTGCTACTTACTATGTGTATTCATTTCCTTTTTTTAATTCTACAAACAAAATTGTTGACACTATCAAAATCGTCATGACCAATTCTTAAAAAAATATTTTAATTTAATACAAATTCAATAATTCATATTATTTTCTTTATTTGTGATCAGATATACATTTAGTAGGTGTTACAATATTTAAATACACAGTTCCCTATGGTCTGCCCACTGGAGGCGTACAAATTCGATGGTTGAAGGATAATAATTAATTAGTAATAAATTTAAATAATTAATAATAATAATCACGAATTAGAAACTAGTAATATAATACAATATGCCATCTTAAATAAAGCTCAACATTGACATTTCAGCAACAACAATGACATATGCTTTGACGATAAATCTGTCAATATTAATAGTCGTATAACTATAAGGCTACTAACAGCGCATACAAGCCGCTTCTATACTGCCTGATTTATTGACGAAAATTGTAGAATATTGGGACAAATATGACATCAACAGGAGTTTGACATTCTGTATAATTGTTTGACTTCATCATAAAGATAACTATAAACAGGGCCACTATGGCTACAATCTATACTATTATATAAAACGAAAGAGTTTGTTTGATTGTTTGAACGCGCTAATCTCTAAAACTACTAGTCGGATTTGCAAAATTCTTTTAACGTATGATAGCCCAGTTTTCGAGGAAGACTATAGGCTATGCAACATCACGCTACAGGCGACGGGATCAGAGCAGTAAGCAAAGACGCAGGTAAAAGCGCGCCGCGAAAAGCTAGTTTAAAATAATGGCTTTCGGAAACAATCCCAAAAGCTATTATTTCGAATTGTAGGCAACAATTCTGCAGAATATACCTAGTTATTTTGGTACCTACGATTATAAAAAGAAAACGCTACCAAAAAATGCTCTACAGACTACGAAATCTAACTTGACTAGTGGCGTTGCAGCAAACTTGTTTTGAGCATAAACGGTGACAGGAGAACAGGGGTTAAAAGGTTCTGTTCTATTATTCCATGCTCAGAATTCCACAAAAACTAAAACTACCGAGCTACAATTCGCTGTCTGCACGCAATCTGTACTAAATCTTAGTTTGAAACATTTGTGTGCGTTCTAGAAGTACCTTGTAGCAACAAAATACCAAATTGTGCATCTAGAGCGTAACGAAAGATCATAAAACGGCTAAGTTATAAACGGAGCATTTACAACTCGCGGGGGATTGGCTATAGCTGTGACTTATAAACGGTACTAAAGTATTTTGTTATATTGTCTCGGATACTTAGCACCCGTTTGAAATCATTTTTGTCATTGAGATTTTGGTGTACAAATAATGAGGATAATTCTATGAATGTCAGACTAACGTTCGGGATCTTTTATTTTCGACGTATTTTATCAAGGTTATGTATTTTCGCAAAAAGGAGCATTAATAATGAAATGTTGGACAAAAAACAAGGAAAAGACTTCGAATTTGTGTTTTTAGTCAAAGAAACTGGCAAAGTTTATAAAAGCATACATTTTCTATTTTCAAATATTTATTCTGTTATTCCTTTGAAATAAATTAATATTGTACAAAAATTCAAAAATCAGTCAAATAGTCTTATAACATAATATGAAAGTAGTTGTTGATGAAAGTAGGGTCAAAAAAAGTGTATTTCAGTAATTGAATCAAGAGTCGGAGATTGGTGATTTTCGTAATGCAACTTGTACTTAAGTAATTTGGCTGACAGAGAAAGACAGAGAGAGAAGCAAAAGAAAAGATGAAAGAAAACAAAGTGTGTGTTCAGATGACGACTATATAGAAGGAACCAAGTCCTACAGAAGAACTAATTTAATTCTAGTAATATGAATTAATTTGGTAAACAGATAATTTTGTCGCCAAATTTAGTTAATGTTAAAATAAATAACTAAATAATTATAATCCTGTCTTCTCTTTTTTTAATCTTGGTAATTATATTAATTGGTTGATTTGTAATAATTACTGTGTATGGTTCTTTGGTTGCGTTAAATGTTAAAATTGTATTTCATACAAAAAACTGCAATTATCTGGGGATTGAAAGGAGTGGTGTGAGTTTCTTGCCAGTTCTTCTCACAGCTCTATATACCTTGTCAGCGAAGCCTGGCTGTAGGTAAATTAGCTGACTTCATGTAATTTTGACTTTTCATAAGCATCAATACTTTATGATCAAATTAAAATAAATGCGTTGAGTTTGAGTTTGTAAAGTAAAGCGGGTTTAACTTCATTCATTAGTATTCTTTATTGGTATTTTTGTTCTTATATAAGTGGTTGTCTTTATCATATTTATATTCCTAGTATCAGACACGATATGTCATAGATTATTCGACGAAGCATTTATCCGTTTTACTATTCGCACATTTATCGCAAGCCGGTTATTTCCCTAATAACAGGCTTGTAATATTTCATTAGGCTCTATTGTATTGTGTATGCTACCAAGCAAAATATCTTGCATTTATTGCAATAATGTTTGCTGCTAATGTTTGAACAAACTCAAAAGGTATACTGGTAGAAAATGCCATTGGCATTTAGCCCGCCTATAAACGAGTTATTCCGGTCTGAAATAAACAAACTTCAGATTTTATTTAATATAACAAAAGTCGGGCTTAGTACAGTCACAGTGGTTGAGTTTAAATCCGTCTCGGTTTCATCATCATGGTTGTTTTTTGATTCCATTTATATTTTTCCAATTATATAACTGAATATACAACTAACATTAGAATTTAATCATTAAAAAAAAACATAAATTTCCACGTGAAGTTGGCAAAAATAGCTAATACATTCATAGGTTCAGCAAGAATCATAATCATTCATTCATCAAGTGTGTCTACGACACAACTATTAGGGCATATTAGTTGTGCTGCGGGTCTGGAAGGTTATTAGCGTTATTCAACACCAACTTCAATAAAAAGAGCCTACACGCTAACCTGTAAGTAAACAATAATGTTGCCTATTGAGCAAGTTATAAAGGCTACTTTATACAAGGAGTACTTTAAAATACTCTACAAATTGAAACATAAAAGTGCACAAACTGCGCACTATTACTAAGCGGAATATGAAGTAAGCAGCAAAGTTAAAGCCCCTTGCATACATACTGTGTATCGATTTTGTGGCAGTTAATATTCAGTGCATGCGCTCACCCATGCCATGCCAAACGGTAAGTTACTTAAGTTACAGTTAAATGTCGGTAATTAAAACTGAACGATTAACAAATCATAGAATGAACGATTTTTGGCATTTGGCATTTTAGAATAAGAGTTAATTTAATTTGTTCGAAATTTCAAGGAGTAATAATCATAATTTTATATCAATCGAATGAAAATAGAAAACCGCTTGATATATACCTATTCTTTTGAGAAGTCTCATATAATCCTTTTATTTAAAAATAACAATGAAAGCAGTCACATATCACCACAGTACGAACTATTAAATAAAATTATCTTTAGTAGTTGTTTTTGTTGCAAGTAGATACGTAAATTTATACTATCTGAGAGAGATGATGACTACAGTATCAGATTTAATATGATCTGTCAAACTCTTCATGAACTGTCAAAACTCTTTGTTCGTGGTTTGTATGAAAATACAAAGATATGATAGTGTACTTATTTGCAATTAATTCAGTTTTTCAATCATATAACTGTACGTTAGACGATTTTTAGAAAATAATGTTGTTATTTGAGTATAATAGTAATAATAATAATAATAATAAATTATTATTATTATTATTATTATCGATCTATCATCACTGACAGGACTGTTGTTGCCAATAAGCCTGACATAGTGGTGATAGATCGATTAGAGCGCCTTGTAATGATCATCGACGTCACCATCCCTCATGATGATAATCTCGTGAAAGCTGAAAAAGACAAACAGATCAAGTATTTGGATTTAGCTCACGAGGTTGTTGACATGTGGGATGTGGATTCGGCGATCATTGTTCCGATAGTGGTTACAGTGAATGGACTTATTGCTAAGAGCCTCGATCAACATCTTAAGAGGCTCGCGTTGGCTGGTTGGGTCAAGGTTAGATACAGCAAGGCCAGATACAGAAGGCGGTGTTGCTTGACACGGCCCGCATTGTGAGTAGGGACCTATCTCTGGAGCCCTAACCGCCGGTAGCTTGGTCCCTGTACCCGATGCCGGTGGGTCTCCAATTTTTATATTTTTAAATGTACCTATGTGTTTTTTTTATATACTTATATTTAAAAATGTAATGTAATCAAAATGTAATTTTGAGAATTAATTTAAATAAAGGAGATAACAATAATAATAATAATAATAATATGTGGACACTATCACACATCCCAAGCTAAGCAGAGAAAAATAAAGATTAGTTTCATTAAATTGAAGACACAGGTAAGAAAATTTTAATTTTAATTTTAATAGTATTAAATTATTATTATATTAGTATAATTTCATATTTCATTTTCAACCGTCTTTTCTAAGTAGTTTCAGCATGAATGGGCCCAATTGACAAGGGAAGTAGGTACTACTCTCATAAAGAAGATCGACGTAAGAAAACTTTCATGCTAATGTGTTTCGCTCGGTTAGTGAGAGCGCCGGCAGCCCAGATACCTCTTCGGTTCTATTCCTTCCTCGTACCCTTCTTCGTAGTCGGTACCGGCTACCACTTACCATTGGATGAACCTTAGGCTTGTATGCCACCAAAGTTGTATTAAAAAACCTTAGGGCATGTTCACACGAGCGTGTTTTTTTTCGCCACCTTTAGAAACATTGGATTATAATACTTTTCTTTTGTAATATAAAGTTTATAATCGCGCTTGTATAAAAACGCCCTTACTATCATTCCTATTAAAATATTTCCCTAAAATGAATATAACAGTGTAATGAAAAAGCGTGAATTGATCTAATCATCAACTATTTGTAGATTTACCGCTCTCACCCGCGGAGATGCGCGACGAATGCGGCTGACTTCTTCTTGTCGACAACTTGTCTGTCTCTGACGAGTCTGTGGCCGAACTTATTGTATCTGTGGAGAATAATAGCTCTTTAATGATAGTATACATTGTTAATGGTAAATGAGTTTGATGTAAATTGGATTAATTAATAATTTGCAATACAAAGAGCGTTGAACAGTAATTGTTAACCGGGTTATTCTACCTATTCGTAAAAAAATTACGGTTAACCACATCTTCATTCACTTTCTTGATTTTCCAAACGATATTTTTATCCACTTCTTAGAGTTTCCAAACGGATCAGTTGGAAGCAGATTACATCGAGGTCTCTTTGGTTGAAAGTAAATACATAAGAGCACTGAAGTGGAAAAGATGTTTCTTTATTCTAAGGTCGAGCCACTACTGTTTACGTATAATATACGAGTAACCTAAATACCCAATTAAGCATTGGATAAGCAATAGATTGTCTCACCAAATATGATATTTTCTTATGTTTCATTTTCTGACCCTTTTATCTGGCTAACAATCATATTCTTGTAATTTTATGATGTTGTCCTAAATTATTATTTACTACAACATCAATATCATTTAATAAGTTTTTTTTGTCTTGTTGCTATACAAAAGAAGAAATTACTTTTCTATTTACGAGATAAGATGGTTATCGATATAGTGTTTCTAAAGATTAGTTTTTTTTTTTTTTTTTTTTTTTTATATTAGCCTACCAAAGTGACTCCACTTTGCCTGATGGTAAGCAGTAAGTGGAATCCAGAAGTGGCGGACACCATTCCAAAAGCCAAACTACTGGTATGGTGGCCTCCACTATGGCGGCTTAGTGAGATGCTTTTTCACGCCCCGCTTAAAAGACCCAGGATCAAAATTAGATGGGAACACATGCGCTGGCAAAGAGTTCCAGGCTTTAATTGAGCGACAAAAGTATGAAGTGCTGAACCGTTTGGTTCGAGACCCTTTAGATTCCACTGTGAAAGGGTGGCACTTTAGTCCCGCACGTGTCGTTCTGGATAAAAAGGGAGAGGGTGGGATTAATTCAAAGAGCTCTTCAGAACACTCTCCATGGTAAAGGCGATAGAAGACGGCCATTGAGGCGATGTCTCTTCGCAGCTGTAAAGGCTCAAGGGTCTTAGTAGCCTCCGGGCTTCCGATGATACGGACTGCTCGCCGCTGCAACCTATCGAGTGCATCCAGTAAGTACTGTGCGGAGCCATCCCAAAGATGAGAGCAGTACTCCACGCAGGAACGAACCTGTGTCTTATAAAGAAGGCAGAGCTGCTCGGGCGTGAAGTACCGCCTCACCCTGTTCAGGACACCGAGTTTACAGGAGGCGGTTTTAATGACGCACTCGATGTAGTTCTTGGGGTTGAGATCTCGGCTGATGTCCATACCCAGGATACTTAGGCTATCCTGTAGTGGTAACACTGTGTTCTGAAGAGAGGGAAGGGGAAGGAACGGAGATTTTTTTGCAGAGAACGCGCACACCTGTGTTTTCTTGGCATTGAACTCGACCAAATTCTCACAACCCCATTTAGAAATGCGGTATAATACTTGGTCGAGCTCAGCGACAAGTTCTAGGCGTTTTGCCTCGATGTCAGTCTGTTTAGCCGCAGGATGTCCGAGATATCGCCCATGCACTGTACTATCATCTGCATAGCAATGAATGTTGCCAAGGGACAACATGTCATTGACATGCAGAAGATACAGGGTGGGCGACAGGACGGACCCCTGAGGCACCCCAGCGTTGACCTGCAAATAATCGGAGGCCGATCCGTCACAAAGGACTCTAATGCGGCGCTCACGCAGGAATGCGGCAATCCAGTTGCACAGCTGGGGTGGCAGACCATATGCTGGAAGCTTGGACAGAAGCGAACGGTGCCAGACTCTATCGAAGGCTTTGGTTATGTCAAGGCTGATGGCCAAGGACTCTCCATGCCTGTCCATAGCTTCACCCCATTGGTGCGTGATATATGCTAGAAGGTCACCCGTAGACCGTTTTGACCTGAAGCCATATTGTCGGTCACTAATTAACGAGTGACCCTCTAGGTAGCGGACTAGTTGGGCGTTTATTATCCGCTCAAGCACCTTGCAGAGAACTGAGGTGACAGCTATGGGTCGATAGTTGCCTGGCTCGGACCTATCCCCTTTTTTGGGAATCGGTTGAACATTCGCCTCTCTCCAAGCCTCCGGCACAATTCCCGAGGAATAAGATAGGCGGTATAGGCGCGTCAATGCAGGAGACAACTCCGCTGCGCATTTCTTGAGAACCACCGCTGGAATACCATCCGGTCCGCTGGCTTTCCGAACATCGAGCGACCTTAGTTCCGCACGGACATCACGATGCCTAATACGGATATTAGGCATAACGGAGTCGCAGCCAGATATAGTCGGCGGGTGCAAGTCACGGTCGTCGATTCGGGAGTTAGCCGCAAAGAGTTCTACAAGCAAGTTTGCTTTCTCTTGCGGCTCGTGGGCCAGCGATCCATCAGGACATTTCAAGGGGGGCAGCGAAGGCTTGCAGAAGTTGGATTGCACGGCCTTGGCTAGTCGCCAGTAGCTACGGCTACCCGTAGGATGCGAAATCAGTTCTTGCCCAATCCGTGCAATGCGCTGGGCATCCGCTCTGATGTAAGCCCTCTTGCATTCCCTAGTGGCTTTATTGTACGCTGCTTTTAGGCGATCCAAGCTAGGGTCGCGCCGTGCTCGGGCCCTGATCCAAGCGCGGTACGCCGATTCCTTTTGTTTAACAGTATCGGCGCACTCACGGTTGAACCAGGGACGCGTTTTGCCGGCACTGGTGACATCTGAGGATGGAATGTAATATTCCATACCTAACAAGATTTCACCAGCGACAGCAGTAGCACTTTGCGACGGATCCCTGTTTTTAAAGCAGCGTAATGCCCATGGGACGGAAGCAAAGTACTCCCGCATACCATCCCAGTCTGCTGACGAGTAGTGCCATAGTCGTCGCTTTACCTCCGCACGTCGTGGGGGAGCAACAAGAGGCACTGAGGCGCAGACCAAACAGTGGTCGGAATTACCCAGTGGGGCGTGGACCGAAACACTGTATTGGTCTGGGTGACTCGTCAGCAGTAGGTCTAGCAAAGAGGGCGCTTGACCTGGAATATCTGGTATCCTGGTGGGATGGATTACCAGTTGCGTCAGGTCATGCGTGAGAGCGAATGTATGGGCGGCTCGTCCCGCATGGTCTGTTCTGAGAGAACCCAACCAGGTCTCGTGGTGGGCGTTAAAGTCTCCCAGAAACACCAGTTCCGCGTTCGGAAACCGCTCCTGCGCTAAGTCTGCCGCCTGACTCAGATGGTCAAAGAGTCGAGTTGTCTCCAAATCTCCGGAGTGGGAACGGTAAAGGCACGCGTAGACCCGGCTCAGAGAACCATGATCAACGTGAAGCCAAAGGATGGGGTAGGATGGGTCCTCTAGGCAGCGCAGACGGCGAACGCAAACATCCGCCCTGACGAATGCGCATACTCCGGCCTTAGCGCGAAAGCGCTCCTCGAGCACATAGCCGGGGTAGTGCAGGTATGCCGTGTCGTCAGGGCGGCGTATTTGTGTCTCCGTTAGGAAAAGCAAAGCCGGCCGTGCCGTCTCGAGGTGTTGGTGGACGGCGTTGAGGTTTGAATGGAGTCCACGGATGTTAGTGAACTCCACCTCAAATAGCGGGTTGGTGGGGGAGGAAGATGCCGCTGTTTGACCTGCTGCTTTTTTGCGTGCTGCCATGTTGGAGGGTGAAGGAAGGGGCGTGGAAAAGATGACTGCCCTCGCAGCAAGGCTAGACAAGGTGCCGAGTATTGCTTCGTCATTTAACTGTGTGGCATGGTGGTAGCCGATCCGCCGGACGGAAGGGCCCCCGTACCCTCTCGGAAATGGTCGCCGGGTCCCACCATCCGGTCACCAACCGGCACGACGAACCACTCCGGGATTATGCGCGACCTGGTGGGGCAGCCTCCTAGGGTGGTTAGGCCTAGTTGGGCCCCTGTACTATGCCGCGGGCGGCCAGCGGCACCACCGTTTCTACAGGTCTCCCTGGCCGGCGGGTCGACCCACACCACCCACACAATGACTCCGCGGATACTCAGCTGGTCCCACACATGCTGCGAGGATTGCCATCTTTGCATCAGTTGGGCCTCCGGCACTCTCACTCACCGAGCGGAACGCAATAGTACGAATACCATTACTCTTACGTCGATCTTCTATGAGAGGGTAGTACTTCCCCGGTCGATCCGACCCATTCATGCTGAAACCAGCGTGGATCTACTACTACAATTTACAAATTAGTTACATTAAATTGAAGACACAGGTAAGAAAAATCTTATTAATATTATAAATAGAAAAGTTTGCGTGTGTGTATGTGTGTGTTTGTTTGTTACCACTCGGCGCCTAAACGGCTAACCCGATATGTATGAAAATTGGTAAGTAAATAAATTCGGTGCCAGAGACGGACAGGCTCTGTATTCCGAAAATCGCTTTGATTTCCGAGTAAGACCAATTTCCGCGCGAGCGAAGCCGCACGGCGTAGCTAGTAGACTTCATCAATCTAATTACTATTTGATTAAGCGCAAGAATATGTTTGTTCGAACGCGCTAATCTTTAGAAGTGCTCGACGGATTTGAATATCTTTTTGCGTATGATAGCCCAGTTCTTGAGGAAGGTAATAGGCTAACATCACGCTACTAGCGACGGGCGCAGAGCAGTAACCAAAGACACAGGTGAAACCTCGCTGCAGGAAGATAGTATAATATAAGTGTCATAATGACCTTCTATCGCTGCGTGGTCTCTAGTCTTGAAAATGAAGCCACCGTTACCAGGATATACCAGGTAACAGGCAGCATTATGTGCATACCATATCCTACATACCTTACTGCACTTACCGATCTGTCTACCGAGCGTAGGGACTATTGAAAAAAACTTCCTTTGGAAGAAACCTTTGTCCAGCAGTAAAAGCTTTTAAGCCCACGATGTGATGATGATGACCTACGGTTTGTTTGCAACCTTATCAATGGCGGCTTTACACATTTGCCGCCAGTAGAGAATTTAAAAATTACGAAATTTAAATTGTAACATTTAAACGCTATTAGAATATTTTTACAATTCATAATCACAAAAGTATATTTTACAAAGCGTTTAGTAATCTATACTATTATTAAATAAAGCTAAAGAGTTTGTTTGTTTGTTTGTTTGAACGCTCTAATTACTTGAACTACCAGTCGGATTTGAAAAACCTTTTTGCGTATGATAGTCTAGTTCTCGAGAAAGGTTATAGGCTGTATTACATCACGCTACTGGCGATGGAAGCAAAGCAGTAGGCAAAGATACGGATGAAACCGCGCCACGGCAAGCAATTTTTTCATATACCTACAGACGTTAGAGTTTTCAGTATATTACTCTACTGTATAGTACTAAAATATTGTATCGAAGTTCGTTTTCTCCGTAATTTTTTTAATTTCGGTAATACAAAAAAAATTGGCCTTTTCCTAAAATCTGCCGCCCTAGGCTTTAGCCTAATCAGTCTGCTGGTAAAACCGCCACTACACCTCATACATACAAGGTTGAAAGTTGAAGAACATTTTGATCCTAAGCATCTTTTCTGCTATACTATAACTATTATCTTCAATTTAACAAGTCACGTTTCTGTTATATAATAATTTTTACAGTATTTTTTGAAAGTATAATATTAATAAAGTTTGTAGCTGCGCTCTATTTGTATTAAATTTAATGAAAATTTGTCTTTATTAAAAGCTTTTAGAGAACTTTGATGTTTGAATATTCTATAAATGGTACATTTAGGCTACGTGACGAATCTAATACTTTCTAATCACTTTGACTGGCTCTTTGATCAACCGTTCTGATTTTACTTTAGAACATATTTATTTTATCTAGGTACAATATCGATGCACCTTTTAACTATTCAGTTGTTTTCTATTATTAGAATTGTATTCTATTGTATTTTATTCGTAATCGTGTCCTCGAATGAAGATGTCGTCCGGCAGCTTTAGTTAATCCTCCGTTAGGTCACAGTCTTACCCCCAGTTTCTGAAAGTCTGATCAAAGAAAATTAACTAATCATCTGTTAAATCTCATGTGAAGTACCTAAAAGCATGCTAAAATCATGTATAATTAGTTTAATTTGATCTAGTTAGTTACTAATTAGATCAAATGAAACCAAATATTCATGCTTTAAGCAACCCAATTAGTACTTCACATGAGATTTAACAGGTGATTAGTTAATTTTTTTGAATGTGATATCTGACAAGAAAACTTACAACATTATATAATTATTTTAAGAGTATAATGAAGCGCCAGAGGACAAGCGGCATAGATATGTATTCTATTCAAAGAATAAATTAAAAAATGTATGGGATTAACATAAGCTCGCGCTAACATTGTCGTAAGCATAATTATGTCAATCCCATAATTTTTTTATCTATTCTATGAATACACTAGGAATCTATGCCACTTGTCTAGGGCCTCAGTTCACATAATTTTTTCGGTTTCGTGTCCTCGAATGCAGTAGGTATAATAAGAAGATACCGTGTAATCCTGAGATTGTGTTTAATCCGCAATTAAGGCTGACATGCCCGACACAAAAAGTCATAATATTTAAATTATAATAACATGGTTGGTCTTTATAAAAAAAATAGTAAAAATCTGCCGAATAATTAAATACTGGTAAATTAAAAACGACAAAGGTATTTATTTTGTGAACTACATTTTACAAATGATCGTATCAAAAATGAGCCAAGAGAAAATTTCACAAAAGATTTGTACCAAAAAAAAAAAAGGTAATTCAACATTTTTGAATAAGTTGTTGTTTGTAACATTGTCTTAATGTAGAAACAAACGCTGCCAGAAGAGAATAAAATAAAGTTAATGTCAATTCAAGTTATTTAGTACATACTTAGAGACCATGAAGATTGCGTGCAAAAAAATTGCGTGTGTAGTACTCTTTATCTTACTGTTGTGCTCTATGATAAATAAACAAATTAAATTTATTGTAATAGTTTTGCTTGCTGGATATCTTTTAACAAAAACTAAATAAAACAGTAACTCAATAAAAAAGTTAGTTTACGAGTATTTATTTTTGGTTTGCATGCAATCTTTTAGTAAACTTTTCATAATAAATTATCTTTTTAATCCTAGAATATTATAAATGCGAATGTTACTTTTTGAGTCTGTTACACTTTCACGCCTCACTTAACTGGGCCTTAACCATTAACTGATTTTAATGATATTTGATATAGACATAAAATACACTTTGGGGAACAACATATGCTATCTTTTGAAGGATTTTTGAAAAAAATGACTTGAAAGGGTTGAAATAGGGGATGAAGTAGGTACCTATTATATTAAACGACGCGATGTCCGCGGCGCGGTTTCACCCGCGTCTTTGCTTACTGCTCTGCTCCCGTCACCAGTAGCGTGATGTTACATAGCCTATAACCTTCCTCGAGAACTAGGCTATCATACACAAAAATATTTTTTCACATCCGACTGGTAGGTTCCAGAGATTAGCGCGTTCAAACAAACAAACAAACTCTTTCGCTTTATATAATAGTAAAGATATTTACATTGAAACACGTTTACCTACAAAAATTTCACTCGTAATTTGAATTATAACAAAACTATTTACTAATTGTTACCAAATACCATACATTATTTTCTAATGTACTGAAATCTAATGCTTAGCTATTACTGTATAAGGCTATGTAACCACAAGGCAATACGCTTAGGGTGACTGTAGGTCAATCGATACAGTACTCGTAGTCATTAAATCATTAAATAGACATGAATGGCTCCGCAATGCCAATATCATTACGTGTAATTTTGTTGAGGTAATCATAGGCTTTACTGTGTGGTCTTTAACTTAGAATATGTAACCCGTCTACTCGAGTGGGTGTTGTAAAAAGCGATTAATAACGACCAGCTAAGATCAGCTTTCCGAAAATGCATCTAATTGATGGCAGGTTAGAAGTGTTTTTGCGGTAGCTTGCTTTAAGCATATTATGTCGTTCTTTCTTAGTAGGTTAAGTGAAGTACTAAACCGTGAGTGTCATGTGAAGAAAAGTAAGCCGTATTGGTATATCCGTTAGTTAGATGCGTCTGATTTACTAAAGTTTTTATTTAACGGGTTATTTGAATATTAGATACTGCGACAAAATTAAACAAGTATTAAATTTCGACCTTGGTTTCCATGGCAACAAAGATAGCCGTAAAGATTCATCTGTTCAGTATCAACATTATTATGTTATTCTTTATAATATTTTAACGAGATAAAAGTAGCAACTTTGACTTTGTAAAGTTCGTGAATCTTATTTTTCTTTTGGTAAAATTTTTCTAATTTAAATCACTCTGAGTAATATAAACTTAAGTGTTTTTTTGTGTACAAGAAAACCATTTTTTTATTTGATGACAATTTACTTAGATGTCTGACAAGAAGTTCTTTTGCTAAATAATAAATTAAATTTTACTGCATTGCGGACATATTATGTCTACTAACCCTCTTCTTGTCTTTAGTAGGTATACTAAAGCTGGCGGGCATCGGTCCACCTTGTGAGGAGTAATGCCATAATCACCACGCTGATGTATAAAACAATATCCGAAGTCTAAGAGTACTTTGTGTCTGTGTCTTTAATAGTCAACGATGCACTTCAAGCAGCGCATTACCAATGGCGACACTTGGTTGACCTGATTACGTCAAGAGCCACAACCCTCAGGGTTGATCAGGTAAAAGCTGCTGTCTGTACGCTTAGATCTTCGGAACCAATGATTACCGACAATTCTAAACTACTTAATTAATTTTAATGATATCACTATCATTCAATGAATTTCTTTCTGAAGGTATATTTTATTCACATGAGCAAAGCCGGGACTGATCGCTAGGATTATTTATAACAAGAAATATATCGCTACTTCGGGGAAGAAAGGGCGTAAAAGCCAAAATAGCAACTTTACAGGGGAGCGAAAAAACGTTTTTTTTTTTTAATTTTGGAAAATAACTTTTTTTGCAATAGAGTTAAATTCGAATGAATTGGTGATATTTACTTGCATTTAAGTGCTCTTTAATATCAAGAAGCTTAATTTTAAGTAGACCTTATGGTTTAGAAGATAGGATGGATTTACGACCCAAAATTTTAATAAAAATGGCTTTTACACCGTCTATAAATACGTACTATAGGACGTAAATCCACAAATATCTATAATGCTAACATACATCGTGTCGTATAAACCATCTTTAGACAGTGAAAAGGTCGTAATGACTGCACCACTTATAACAATTATCGTGAGTAAACCTACAATTATTATAATTTTGTAAGATTTAATGTGGTGAATATTGAAATTAAGGTGCATAGAAGCTCAAAATAATAGCATAATAATTATTATTATCTGATTTATCATAGTTCTATATTACAAAATTTATTATAACGAATTAGGTTACCTACCTGTTAAGTTAAATGCACACGATTCATGAATAGTGAAACAAAAGAAAAGATTTAATTGAATTGAACTTTGATTATTTTCATTAATTTAAATTTTAAGTTAACTGTGATAAATAATTACTATCATCTAATATTAATTAATTAAGAAATAAATTAACTAAAATTGATAAAATAGTATAAAATAATGGTATGTTTGTAATTTATTCTACTAGGTAGGTATTGGTGTATTAAATAAATAAATTTAGTTAAGATGCAAATCAGTTTTATTCATTCATAAATCAAATCAAATTGACAATAATTAGTAATCTTCTTTTTTTTCTATTTCCTTTTCTGTTTTTTGTTTCGTTTTCTTACTTTTTTAATTTTATTGCTTGTAATCGTATTCTTCTTTATTTTTTTTATCTTTTACTTTCTTTTTATTCATCTTCTTTCTCTTCTTATATATTTTTTCTTTTTCTTATTTGTTTAACCTTTTTTTTAAATTATAATTTGTAAAATAAATCTTTCTTCTACTTATTAATCATTCATGCATTATTCTAATGAAATTAAAATGTAGATAAGTACCCATTCATTCTAATTCCTCTACTACATCGTCTTCTTCGTCGGTATCTAGTAATTGGTCTACTACTGTTTTAAAATGAGGCAGCGAGTCATTACGTAATAAATATTGTATTTACGACCAAATATTCTTTCATACTATGGTGATACGCCCTTATTAATTTGAAATAATTAAATAATGTCATATACGTCAATTTTTTTTAATAAAAATGGTTTTGGTGAGAAAAAAATCATGGGGGTAAAAGCCATTTTTTTGGGAATATTGAAATTTTAAATATACAGATCGATAGAGCGTCGAAAACTAAACAAAGTTGCATTATTAACTCATTTTGGCCAAAAGTGGCTTTTACGCCCTTTCTTCCCCGAAGTAGCGATATATAACACACAAAATCTTATTTACAAGTGAGTTGCACATATTTTGCAAGGCACTTTATACTAAATTAAAAGCTACCCAGAATTTTAGATAAACTTGATATACAGTGTACATGGTTCATATAAAATTCCTTCAGTGCACGGCTAAAATTAATTAGTCGAACCGCAGGTTTCAAATAGTCCAGTTTTACAGTACATTATAACAAGCTTTTGCGTTTACATTGCTTATTAATTAACGATATTGAAATACCACATAGCAGCACATATGTTTTTACTTTACATTTTATAGGCAAACTTGTATGACAACGTTTTGTCCGTTATGATGGAGCCCATGTAACAAATTTCTTCGGGTCCCCTGGTGCCATTTACCGAGCACAATTCTAAACAACATTCTATTTTGATAAAGAATATCTCAGACTCGCTGTAGAATGACCACGCGCCTAAGTATGTGATGAATTCACTCAACAAAAGTCTTAACAATTTGTATCGAGGCGCTCATAGCTCCTTACGCTCACAGATCGGTAAACGATTAGTGGGTTAAGCAACATAGAGTGCGAATGGCCTATGGATGGGTTACCGCATAGTGGAATTTGATCTGAGCGTCTCTGGGCTTCGGATGCTACTATAAAAGTCGGTTCTAGTTATTACCAAGTTGATAACAGTCGTTAGATCAATCCGTATGCATCTATAGGCGAACTGAACAAATTTTGACACTAGGTTGAGCACTAACCACTCGGTATTTAATTTAAAACAATTTGTATGTGATGGGTTTATGCACCATACATACTAATTGTTTTTCTGATGTGTAGGGGCAATATGCCACATAATATATAATAGAAGAAGCGTCTTCGCCACACTACATTGTAAGGATCATAGTTGTTAAATAAGGTCTAAATCTTCTCTTGATATTACTTATATAGCTTAACTAGCTGTTGCCCGCGACTTCGTTCGCGTGAAAATTCAGATGTGTGCCTGTATGAGAATATTTCTTACCTAATCTTACGGCAATCGTACATTGTATTAGTAATAAATATCAGTATAATCCGTCTCTAAGGCGAATCCGATTTAAATCTATTCACCCGCTACCCCCTAAAACAGACGAAACTTTGCGATATTTAACGAAACTTGCCACTCTATTTTCCCACTTAATAAGAATAGTTCCTAGTTTGTTTCATCAAAACTCCCGTTTAAAACTATAGAAGCTTCATACAAATTTTGTTCCCCTTTATACTCCAGGGAAATGAATTTCGCAAAATCTCGTCTTAGAGAGCACCCATTTCCAAAATTTGAAACTCCTAGCACTTGTAGTTTCTGAGATTTCGTGATGAGTGAGTGAGTGAGTGACCTTTCGTTTTTATATATGTATAGCTTCTGCCCGCGACTTCGCTCGCCTGAATATAGTTTTTCCAATAGACATTTTTATTTTGTTTAAATACTGTTTTGCATACTATTTCTAATCTCATCATCATCACCATTCGTACAAACCCTCTTTCACCTACCTAAAGATATCCCCCGTAAAACAATATACAATACACAAAGGCAAATTTTCACTACAATAACTTTCCCCTTTCCCTCATTTCCTCTCCCCCTTTTCCCCTTCCCCTCCTGTCTCCCTCCCACCTCCCTCACTTTCTCCACACTTGCCCTCACTTTTCCTCACTTACCACTCACTGACTCCTCACTTCCCTCATTTTTCCTTACGTCCCCCTCACTTCCCCCTCATTTATCTCTCACTTGCCCTTCACTGCCTCCTCACATCTCCCTTTTAATTTTTTTTTACACAACGCCATTTAGACCCAAAGTAAGCATATTATATGCTTGTATTTTGGGTTCTAGAATATGGATAAACATACTTAAATACTTTTATTTTTGTTAATACATACATATTATACATAGAAACACCCAGAGCAATGCAAATAGACATATTCATTCTACAAATATTTGCACTGAGCGGGAATCGAACCCGCGACCTCTGCGTGGCAGTCCATACACAGTACCACTGAAATACAGAGGCAGTCGATTTCCCCCTGACTTACCCCCGCACTTTCCCGATACTTCTCTCTTCCTTTCCTCTTCCTCCTCCTCCCTTCCCCCTCCCTCCAAATTTCAAGTCGCCAACTTCAAAAGCAAAGATCTTTCCATACAATATTTCATCCTTTATTTCACCCCTATAGATCCACCCCAGTTAAAAAAAATATGAGGGTATATTTTATTTAAATAAAAGTATTCCAAAACAAAATTTCAAAGCTGTAAGTTAAAAAATGAAGACGTTTCATACAATCGTTTTCATCCCTTTTTATACACTTAAGAGTTGAATTTTTAAAAACCCTTTCTTAGTATACTTCTAGACATTAAGACAAACACACCCTCTACATTTCAAGTCGCTACGACCAGCGGTTTAGGCTGTACGTTGTCAGTCAGTCAGGACAAAGCCTTTTATAATATGTATGGATGTATGGGTTAGACGTATAGCCATCAGGGATCAAAGCATACAGGCTGCTAGGAATGCTAACACGTGATAGAGCTACATAAAGCTGACCGTGCGAAAAACAGCTAATACTTAGATCCACACTCACAACTTTTAGTGTCTTACCTTGGGCTTTATTAATTAGTCATCACAAAACATAGGCTCACTGCAAACTGGACTCGTTCAAAACTAAACGAAAGATTGTTTAGAATGACAGGAATCCGAGGAATAAAAACACTATCAGCTATTCCGCAACCTGTTAAAATCTCTGCTTCTATGGTTTCGTAGTAAATTAACGAATGTTCGATGTGATTCTTTAAATTGGCATAACTTTTTTATTTATGAACCGATTGACATGAAACAAACACTAAATGTTAAGTGAAGCTTACTACAATATATTAGTGAAAACCATATTTAAATCGGATAAGCCGTTTTTGAGATTAGCGTGAACAAACGCACAGACAAACAGACTAACAGACAAACAGACAAACAGACAAACAGACAAAAATTGTAACAATCATTGTTTTGGGTTCTATTTGCGTTGATATAGGTCCTAATAGTATTTTTCTCATATATCTTCCATGTACAGACAGCGATCGGTTACATTTTTATTATATGTATAGATAAACTTCTAAAACGAACTGCACTTTCAAAACAGTTGTAATTAATGGTTTAACAGTTTTAGTTGAAACCAAAGCCATTAATTACAGTCGTATTAACAGTTATTGTTAGTGGCACGGGAGCATGCGAGGCGTTTGAATTGACTTACCTATTTACAAAGTTTAAGAATTATGCATAATTTACTTTGTCTTGCATGTTCGAAAACAAGTGAACGTACTAGTGTTTTGGCATATTACGTTGCGTGAATAAATTAGAAGCACGAATGGTATTTCTTGTAACTTAATTATTTAATGCAGCATGGTCAGGTGAAATCGACCTGAGGCACTAGACAAGTGGCATAGATTTCTATTCTTTTCATAGAATAGATAAAAACATTTATTGGATTGACAAGATAATGTCAATGTTGGCTTTAGCTTCTGTCAATTCCATACATTTTTTAATTTATTCTATGTATAGAATAGAAATTTATTGCCTCTGGAAATCGTTGGGTAAAGGTAGGCAAAATAAAAAATCTCGAGTAAAGCTTTTGCTAGTAACAGACGATTTTTGAACTGATACGATGTTATTGGTATTTATTTCATTCTACCTCTAGGCAAATCACATAATCCTCCATTACAAACGCAGGTGTAAATGAAACTTTAATATATAAAACCGTTTTGGTTGACAAAAAAATCGGACAAACACTAAAATATATACCTACATAAAACCGAAAAGCTTTTCTCATTGCATAGATAGATAGATACCGCGATCGTTTGAGAAACTAAAAAATCCGCAAGCGAACCAAGGTAACTGACGTGGCTCGCAGAGTTGCTTCTCTGAAGTGGCAATGGGCAGGGCACATAGTTCGCAGAACTGACGGCCGTTGGAGTAGAAAGGACCTAAGGTGGCAACCACGAACACGGAGACGTCGCGTGTGCACAAGGTGGCCCGACGACCGTGTAAGGGTGGCGGGCAACAGATGGATGAGGGATCGTATGTTATGAAAATAATTATAAAAATTAAATATATATTAAAGAAAGTACACTAAAAAACTGCACGCAAAATATGTACATACATAGTTAGTTAAAATATTTTCAGGCAAACTAACATTAACAGGGTAATCGTTAAGTAAGAAACAAACAAATGATGCAGAATTTAGGCATGCAATCCCTAAGGAATAGTTAATTGATTTGAATGACTAAAAAGGCTTTAATTAAAATTGGTACTTTCCTTGATCACTTGCCAAGTGAATGCTTTTGGGAATATGCACTACTGTTGCTTTGTTATTCGATTTATTATCACTTTTGTTTGTCACCTGTAAACTATTTGTCATATAGCGAGTCTGCTTTGTTGCTATCGCATTCGCATTAAAAAAGGAAAACGAAAAATACAGAAAAATAATATTTCTAAAAATAAGATCATATTGAAATTTTTTATGTTATTGTTTGGACTATTTGATTTATTTACTCGTGTGTTTTGTGACACTAATTTAATAAATGAATTATTAACAGATTCTACTACTGGACGCCAGATACCTATATTTTCACAGAAGACATTAAGCAGACAAGAAAACTCACATAAAATTGAGCCAACTAACGATATATTTTGCACATTGCAGTAAAATAAAAATAACTAACATTTGGAGGATTTAAATCGAGCAGATAATGGTGTCAAATAATGCCAAAAACATCTTGGCACAACACAACTACAAATAAAAAACAAAGATGGCACCTACCATGCTGCAAATAATGTGTTTGTCACATTAAACGCCATGACGCGCGAGCTCTGGTGGCGACAAAGATGTTACTGCCAAAATCTTTGTTAGTAAAAAGGACAACCTTGTTTACAGAATGGAATGGCATTCTAAGGGGCGAAATGCACTGAGATGCACTGCACGTCATTTTACGGATTTATTGGACTCCATTCACGACTTTTTTTATCTTAATCCTCCTCCTTGCGTCGCATTCCTCAGTGCTGAGGGTCGTGACCTCCCAGAAGGGAGGTCACGACGGAGAAAGTGATGCAGAAGCATCACTTTCTCCCTTACGATCTTTCGCCATTCATTTCTATCGCCGGCGTTGTGCATCGTAGAATCGACAGCGGTGCGGATCTGGTCGGACCAACGTATTGGGCTGCGTTCACGAGGCCTTTTTCCGTCGACTTAGTCAGTCACGATGAGCTTCTCGAGGTTGTTCCCGTCTTTTCTAGCGATGTGACCGAAGTATTCTCTGGACTCTGCGTAGACACTCGGATGACAGCCGTGAGGGGATCTTGAGTTATCGCAATATGGAGACGTTAGTCCGATGTGCTGTTCAAGGGATACGGAGCATCTTCCTCCAGCACCACATCTCAAAAGCATCAATGCTTCTATATTATATAATCTTCATAATTACACAGTAAATAAGCGGTCATAACAGTGCCAAATGACAAGCAATTTATATTTCGACTGCAACTGACAAGCAATTTATATTTCGACTGCAACATCTTCCTTTAACCAATAGATACTTTTTAGATCAAAATAGTAATATTGCAAGGCCGCTGTTTCTTCTGTCTTCTTCTCTGCTATTTTTTTCTAAACCACGGAACGGATAATAATAATAACGATACGGTTTCTACTGCTATTTAAAGAATTTATCCCAAAAAGATATAATACGTGCATAGACAAATGTCGAGGATTTTAAAGATAATTTGTTTCCCATCTCAAAGATTTTTTTCTTAATACAAAATTCGAAATTTTAAAGTAATGATGTCGTAAAAAAGTATAAATATTTACAATTTAATTCTGCCTTCGTCTTTATAAAATAGAATTTTGAATATTTTAAATGTCTGACAAGTTTTCGTTGGCCGTGACAATGTTATTGATTTTTAATTTACGTACATTTTATTTCTTGGGGCTACTTATTGGAAAGAACATTATATTTTTATATTTTACTTAACGAGCTCCGTATTTTTGTTTCATTATTAAAAGTTTTATTCGTTAAAAGTTGACAGTCTTACTAATGATGATTTTCCTAGTAATTTTCCAGTCACTTGTACATTTATATATAGGTTTAAAGTTCTTTATTCTTGTAGGAAACAGTGTTCACTTAACATAAGATTACAATTTATGCATGCATATAAAACTAGTGTTATTTTAATGATAATTTCTTTTTATATAAAGAATTTATACTGTTCTCTGTTCTGACTTCCTATACTCTAAGTACAGGGAAACATCACTAAATAATACTCATGTTATTTAGTCAGTTTAAGGCTACTAACATAAACATAAATATCATAAAAAAAGACATTTTCAGAGTCGCCAAGTTTGTGCATTAGTATGATTTAGAATATTTGGTTAGACCGTGCTAAATGCAACTTATGTTAATAGATAATAATAATAATAATAATAATATTCTAACACATGCACACAGCGCCATTTAGCCCCAAATTAAGCAATTATATTTGTTTGTGTTATGGGTACTAAACAACTGATATACTACATCGGGACCAAACCCTTGACCTCGGCTTGGAATTCCGTACACAATACCATTGCACCACCGAGCCAGTTTTAATTTAATGTAATTATATGAATTTTGCAAGTCAAATCTAATTATTTAATGCAAAGCTCTTTGTAGCTTTTAACATAAAGTTTAATGTAGAATCCTTTACATATCCTTTTAATTAAACTTTTCACTGAATTAATGGTAATCACATGAAAAACATATGAGAATATTTATTTAAGTAGACTTAACTTGGAATAAATTTATAAACATACGGGCATTAACGTGATCATGCATTAGGTATTTACATACCTTATTTTGCTTGACGTTTCGACCAGGTTACACCGGCCGTGGTCACAAGCATAAGTCTGCTTGTGGCAGCATTACGGCAAATTTATATCATGCAACGCGAAAGTTTAAAAGTAAAAATTTGCTTGGAATAAATTCCAAAAAGAGTAAACATTTTATACAAGGGTTATAATTATAACAACGAAATCTAACATATCCTTACCCTTTATGCCAAATGACCAGAAATCGAGCGCCCAGTGCCATTAAAAATAAAAGAAATGCTGTGCTTTTACCTAAACGTCGCATTAAACAAACACATTAAACGCACGCAGACAGTCTCTACTCTTTTTTTTTTTTTTTTTGCTCTTTTAATTTATAAATAAAATTTTTGATAAAATGTTTGTTTACGACAGTTCAAATTAATGTGTAGTCATAGAACGACACAGTCTACCATTTGTATTTGTATTTGTTGTGTAGATACCTACTATTAAGGCTGAACACTGTCTCTCAAGATACAGGTTATCCTAGTTTGAGAGGCAGGGTTAAATTTATTGTACAGTTTTTGAATCATACAACAATATGAAATTGTAAAACTTAGGTTATATTCACATCTGTACTTACTTTTTTTGAAAAATAAATTATTATTATTATTAAAAAAATTTACAAAGAAAATAATGATACGGCTCAGCACTTCATACTTTTGTCGCTCAATTAAAGCCTGAAAATCTTTACCAGCGCATGTATTCCCATCTTATTTTGATCCTGGGTCTTTTAAGCGGGCCGTGAAAAAGCAGCTCACTAAGCCGCCATAGTGGAGGCCAACATACCAGTAGTTTGGCTTTTTTGAAATGGTGTCTACCACTTCTGGAATCCACTAACTGCTTACCATCAGGCAGAGTGGAGTCACTTTAGTAGGATAATTAAAAAAATAAATAAAATACACAGATCCTAATAACACAAAGATGGAATTTTCACTAAAATTCTTTTTAATCACCAGGAAATTAGAATTTTTGTCTCGGATAAGTTCAAATTCTTCATTATTGTCAACTTCACATGTCGAGAAATAAATGAGTATTTCTAGTAGTGGTATGTGACTAAGCTTTGTTGGTTTATGTTAATTAACTTGTATGCCAGCCTAATTTAAATATCCCAAAGTCACTACTTAGTAATTAAAAGGTAATTTTACTTGGTAGTTTCGCTAATATACATACATATACCGCCTTTGGGAAAATTTAAACAACTTTCCCAAAAAATAAATATTTAACATAGTGTTGAGTTTCCTTTCTAAATTTTATTATTGGGAATTAGTTTGTTTTCTAATTATTACATGGGATACATCAAAATTTTTACAGTAGTAGATGTACGCTGGTTTTAGGATTAATGAGCCGGATCGACCGGGGCAGTACTACTTTCTAATAGAAGAGTAATAGTATCCATACTATTGAGTTTCCGTCGGTGAGTGGGAGCACCGGAGGTCCAAGTACCCCCCTTTCTTTTTCCTCTCCTCCTTCAATCTCTTCACCTATCCCATTCCTTTCACTGCAGGCAGCGGCTAAGCGAAGTCCCTGGCATTGCAAGAGCAATGTCAGAGACTCTGAGTCGTCCATGTCCGACAGTTACCACTTACCATCAGGTCGGCTGTTTGCTCGTCGGCCACTGACAGTAAAAAGAAATGTGCATAAAAAAAAACAAGGCTCTCTGACAGAGCGAAATTTTACAGGCGGCTTGACCGGCGGACTAATAACTGTATTTTAAACAAATCTGAAAACGCATTGATAACTAATTCGCAAAATTAATAGCAACCTACTAGATTAAGAAATATGAAACGCATATCAAATTCAATCAAATTCGCAAAACCAAATACAATCTGATGTATTACATTCCTATCTTCAAAGACATATTTATTAAGCGCATGTTTCTGATCAATCGTAACAAAACACCTGTGTATCAATCTTGATTCATTATTCAATCGATACTTTTACTAATGTCAGATGTCGGAAAGCGTCTAGTAAATAACACGCAATAGTAATGTGAGTGGAATATATTATTTTCGATATCAAAAATAGAAGTAATTATTTTCGTTGCGAAGTATTGGGCGCAATTTTTTGTCTGTGTTGGCTGACCACAATTGTCCATAATACAGAATAGTCTGTGAATATCTATATAGAAATAAGTATCAGACATTCCTACACATACATCTAAGA
Organism: Parascotia fuliginaria; assembly: GCA_963082885.1. Lineage (NCBI taxonomy): Eukaryota > Metazoa > Arthropoda > Insecta > Lepidoptera > Erebidae > Parascotia > Parascotia fuliginaria. The sequence goes on along the minus strand of OY720183.1, from coordinate 4,050,184 downwards.
TACTTAGCAAAATGTGAGTATTCTTCTATTTGGGAAAAATAGGTATCATTCAATGATAAATTTTATGTGATGTTCCCGGTTTCGAATCCACAACCTCGCGTAAAGGAAGCAAGTGCCTCAACCTTTAGGCTATCATGATATTATTAAATATAATTATGCTTCGTTTTAAATGACAGCTCTATCTAAATTCTTGACAACTATCGCAGACCGACTGGAACCATCATCACAAAATAGTAAAACTAATATTTTCAAATCAAATTAAATGAAATCTACCTGGAGTTTGTACCCCTGGAACCTACACCAGGATCACCTGTGCTGTAGGATCGAGTCTATTTCGTACATTTATTACGACATAACAACAAATATTTGTAATTGTCAGCTTTTCTCTACTATATGGATTTACCTTTAAAGATAACGAAGTTGTTGTCCCACAATAACTAATTGATTGTGGCGAGCCTCTGGGACATGTAACCTTGTTCGGTCTTGATACGTGACGATAGCGATAACCGCACCCTACGAGCTTATTCAATATTGGTTGGAATTCAGGCCGCTTTAGTTACACTGTTAGCAGTGCATAAACACTAAACACTTGTCATTTTACTTTTAGAGTATCACAACTAATAAAGTAATATGTAAAGGTTATAATGCATACACCGAATGCATAATTCGCATATCCTAAAAAACTGGACGGACGGGCTGGTGTACCCATCGGTAAAAGAAAATCTCTAACTTGCGATATGCGGACACTACTCTACCACTAGTAAACATCAAATATCGGAACGATGAAATCGCGTTGAATTGATTAGCTCTAGCTTTCCCTCAGGCTGAGAACGACAACTTCCTGAAATGACAACATTTTACAATGACACCTCCCTAAATTGACAACGCTTTAAACTAAAATTCAATAGACAGAAAACAAAAAATAATGATTGTAGATAAAAGCCTCAACAATATTCCGGCAGTCACTAAGATTGCAAACTGCGAAGTGGTTCAGTTATTATGTTGATTTGGATTCCCTTGTAACAAATACTGGAGGTTCTAAGGGTGAAATCAAGCGAAGAATAGTGATCACTCGCACCGCTATGGATAAACTATCCAAAATATGGAAAGCAATATCACGAAAGCCACGAAGATGCGCCTCGTGAAATCATTAGTGTTTCCCATCTTCTTATACGGAGCTGAAACATGGACTATGAAGAGATAACGTATTGACGCTTTGGAGATGTGGTGCTGCAGTAGGCTCCTACTTATATCCTGGACGCAACATCGCACCAATGAGTCAATTCTAAAAGAACTCCACATCAATGAACGACCACGACTAGTCTATCAAGAGTAAACGACTGAGAAGAAAAAGAAAGGTTTTATATTCTTGTTGAAAATAAAAAAAAAAACTAATCTAATGCGTTAGTGGTCGTCATTAAATGGGACAATAAATAACAAATTAAAAGAAGCTGCATATTAGTTTTAACCTTCTCTAAAATAGATCCAAAGTGATATTAATAGTACCTTCTTTCTTGTTCTTCAAGAAAGTAAATAAAAGGTTTTTAGAGGCTCGACAACGCCCGTAGGTTACGACATTTGTTAACCACAAGGCTAATCGTATGGTAATATGTAGCTCTAGTAGTAGGTAAGTATAAAAAAAATTACAGCAAGGCACACAAATCTATCAATTTCCGTAGTTTAATCGCAAGACCTATAACAATGTCATACAACATAATAACATAGGTACTATTTCACTGACGTCACTAATACATATTATATGTGCAGTAGTAGTAATTTTTATCGATCAGTGAAATTATAATTCCATCAGTTTGTTTAGTCAGCCGTCTGTATCAAGGGCTCGACATTGACCGTACCGTAATGGCCAACATTACAAGATAGCTAATAGTCTAAATTCGAATATAATAACATCGAATTGAGTCGCTCAACGCAACTTAAGATTTAAATGTATTATTTGCATATAAATTGAACTGTAAACGCAATGATTTCTTACTCTATATACAGCTTTCACCTAAGTCTAGCATTTGTACAGTTCATATTTTTAAAATATAGCTACGATTAAATGATAAAATTTAAAAACCACGTAATATGCAACTTATACATCAATGTTTCTCATTTAAAGAGTTAACATAAAATCATATGCAAATTTAATATTGATGAATACCAATTTTAACTCTGAAATTACTATAATATCTGAAGATTAATTATATAAAACATTAATTAATAATGCCATGCTAATTTAAGAATTCCTAATTTATGATTCTAAGTTCACACTTGGTTAATATATAATATAAATATAATAATAAAACGCTTGTATAATTATCTGTATAATTAATTGAATATTAATAATTTTGAAATTTACATTCTTTAATTTATGATCAGTAAATCTAATTTATCATTTAGTAATTCAGAATACATTAATTCAATTTTTGGTACCTACATTTGGTACTTTAAAAGGAAGAAGCGTTTGTCACGATCGTTCTTTACAGAAACCCTTAAAGATATGAAATACAATGGGTGCACCGGGTGACCGATTGAGTACATTAAAACGCGATTACTGAAATAATCTACAATTAAATGAAATTTATGAACAGCAAGCGCTTATCATTCTGTGCTCATTAATCGCACGAAAATTCTCATTATATATAAATAGGTATTAAAGTTTATAGTTTAAATGATTGAATACCAATATCCCATGTTCAACGGAAGCATTATAAACTTCATTAGGTTGAAACTTTATTAAAATCCCTGTATAATTTTCGCAAATCTTTTGTTTGGAAGGCATTTAATTCTCATTCTTTAAATATTGATTATTTATATTGATTAGTATTAGTAACTAAAATATATGTTAGTTTATAATAATTAAGTTATAAGGTTACTAATGTATTAAGGTTATATACCTCTAAGTACGTTACGACAAGCGACTGCGATTCCCACAGATACAGAAACATCACTTAATATTAAATTACTTTTAATCTCATGCTCTTCTTTAGTTTCTTATGAATTTAATTTAAATGGCTTGTGTGTACCGGTATTCAAACATATTTTTAAATAAACTTATTCACCCTTATTTAACTATTAAAGCCCTTAAAGTCAGCATTCTATATTAGAGAATTCTGCCCTCGCTGTGTCTTCCGGTTCGAGGTCTATACTATAAAACCCTTTAAACTAATTATAATAAACCAATTGATTTCCGATTGCACGACAGTTTGTGGACGACAGTTGCCTTTTCTCTTGATATCACATATAACAAACCCAAAACACAGCAGCGTGCTTCACATTCAAATCTTAACTTTACTGCCAATTTGGACCATGGCCCTATAACTTTAACTGCTATAATCCCGTGCTTGCTGTATAATACTCAGGGTGCTCAAATGGACGTTGCTACATGCATATTGATGTTGAGAGTCAGATTTCACTTACACGAATACAAAGTGGTTTGTATAGTCCCAGCGGCTTTATGTAATATAGTTAGGTACTTTAATTATACCAGATTTTGGTCATGTAGTCTGTGGTCTACTATGAAACTATTTCTGTGGGTAGACATTGCAGTCTTACAACTAAGTAGGTACTACATATCACCACACGCTACCAACTCGCCATTATTTGTATTTTGTAATAAAAACGTATGCAAAGAGTGAAGACGTGTACAGCAACGCGTCGATGTATTTTGTGACGAATTTTCTGACATGGACATGTCCATGCTATAATAAAATTGTGAACCGATTTCCAAAATTCTTTCTTTGTTAGAAACAACGTGTCCGTGGATGGGTGACTATTTGTGGCATTTTATTTTGAGCGTCTCCATGCGTTAGAAGCAGTGGACTCTGGTTATTTATCACTATAATTTAGTAGTCGTTAAGCCAAGTTGGAGGCCTTATATTCGGGAGAAATTCCAACAGCAGCGGGCGACATAAATCTGTCTTTACAGCAACACTGTTTATTTTTGTAACGCGATTACTCCGTCAGTTAAATTATGATTTTTGATGATACTTTTTTGTTAGTAGGTCATCACTTTTTTGTTTTGGTTTGAATCTCTATTTACAATCTTCCCTCTCGCCACTACTTTCTTCCAAACGGCGCTGTCTCATTTGCGAAGCACGTTTGGTAGACCTATAATAAATATATTAACAATAAGCAATTTTACTTCTCATTAAAAGTTTAAAACTAAAAATTATTTTTTTGAAAAAAACGAAAACTGACTTTAAAAAAATACATACATGTTTAATATTTAACTAAAAAGTAGAAAATAATATTTTTATTACTTCAAAAGCTTTGAACATTAAAGGGGAAATAACGAAATTATTAATACATTTATAATACTTTACTACTACTTACTATTTACATTAAATAATCAGTTATTTTGGAATCGGTGCAAGCTAGGAATAATCTTTAATATAAAATGATTATGCGTGGTCATATTATTATATAAACGAAAATCGCGACGACTTGAGATCCTTCTCCGTTTTTTCGTCGGTTAAAAAGCCAGTAATTGTAATTTGGCATCTAGTGTCCCCTCACGCATAAAACGAAAAGTATGGAAACTATTACTTCGATATTTTACTACTCCTGCCTTTATTTTACTACTATGATAAACGCCCGTTAAAAGAGGCTTATGTACAGCAGTTTAAGCTTTAATATACAGAAATATAATAGTACATAGTTTACATTACATTTAATAATTATGAGTAGGATTTTTATTTACAAACTTTATTATGTCACAAAACCATCTAGCATTTGCAAGTTTTCCGTCCGAAATAACATTTCGAATAAATTCGTGTTACGTATTATTCGAGTACCTACCTACTGGTAGATAACTGTAAAGGGTTACCACAAGAGAATAGGTCATGGAAGTTGGCAATAAAATAACGTGACCAATTTGTGCTCTCATGTGTGTATCACTTTATGTTGCCTGATACAAAGTTAATTGAACTGTATACCTAGATATTAGGGTTGCCCGCTAAATCAAATAATAAAATTAACAATTTTTAATAAACTTTAGCGAATTTAACCTAAACCTAAAGCTAAAAAAATTAAGTGGATGAGTTTGTTTGTATTAACGCGCTAATCTCTGGAAGTAAGTTTTTGCGTTCTTGAAGTTCTTGAAGAAAGATATAGGCTCTGTAACATCACGCTACTAACGACAGAAGCAGAACAGAAACCAAAGATACAGCAGTTAATAGCAATTGAAACCGCACTGCAGGAATCTAGTCTATTATAACTATTTAGTTATAATAGAATATTTAGTCTATTATTTATATTATATTGTATCACTTACCTCATTCAAAATTAAATTCAACCAATATTTCATTTTATTTCATTTTGCACCAATACACAGATGCCACATCCAGAGCTCACTACTCAGTGTTAGTATTCTAGTGGCATAATATTATTGAATAAAAATATGGTTCATTCGATGATGCGAACGATCGCTCAAACAGATTGTTTTAAACTCACCTACCCACTTTAAGATTTTTGTTTTTGTAATTACGTTTATGTTTATGTTCGGCTCATTTTTTATTTTTATTAATAAGTTATATTTAATTTTCTCTGTAAGTGAATTATGTTATAATTCTTTTGAGAAATAAAGTTCTTAAACCATATTATAAAGTGGAAGACTTTGTTCGTTTCCTTGAACGTTCTTATCTCTGAAACTACCAGTCTAATTTTAGTTATTCTTTTTGCGTTTGATAGCCCAGTTCTTGAGAAAGGTTATAGGCTATGTAATATCACGCTACTGGCGACAGAATCAGAGCAGTAACCAAAGTTGTAACGTAACTCAGGTGATAGCGCGGGTGCTTTGTGGGAAGTTAGTTTGTTATAAGACCTAAGTTGGAAGATTTTGTATATATCCTTAAACGGTTATTATAGTCTAAACCCACCAGAGTGCCTACACTTTAAAGCACACACTCAGAGTTACATACTACATTAATATGCACTCGCTGCTAATAAATTTTAAGACACACACTTAAGTGAGTAGATTTGTTTGAAATTGTCGGAATAGGAATACTTAAGCAATTGGTAACAAAAAAGTTTTTTTAATTTCGGGAACACATTCGTCTTCTTACAGTTTTAGCCCATTCGTAATTTCATATCATATATATTATATAAATCTATCTGTCCCTTTGCCAAAAGATTATACAGACCCCTGTCCTCCATAATATACACTGAAAGAGATTACCCTTTCATACCATTTAAATAATCTAAAACTATAATTATATGGGTTCAGATTATAAAGTTATGTACACTTATACATAACTTCACGCCTGTATCCCATTGATGGGGTAAGCAGAGACTATAGAACATACCTCCTTAGCCTCTTCAACATTCATTAATCTTATCATACACGTAATATTTATTATAACAAAAATATATGTAGCTTCACGGACGGTCATCCAAAGAATAAGTGACAGTGCATATTTCTCAGAAATATTCAGTTTTAGCTCGGTGAATAAAAATATGCAAGATAAATAGAAATAGGTTTGTCTCCTGTTACAAGAAAATCTGTCTAAACCTGTCGACACGTTCTCTGCCAACTGCCAACCCAATCGAGAAAAAAGATGTTGTTATACAAGAAATATTATTGCTACAGTTACTAAATTATAGAAATACTGGTAACCCAGATCAATATAGTCGAGGTTTGAGGGTAACATCTGTTTTAGCTCGCCTTCCGAAAATAAAACTCAAATAGTTCCCGTCAAATGACTGACCTAAAATTCTACACGATATTTTATGACGTTACCCATATGTAGTGTACCTACTGATTTTGATATAATTTACTTTTATGAACTGGTATTTTTGCCTTTTAATTTATTCATTTTTACCCGTAGCAAGTGTCTTATTTGACGCGTGTATATTTGAATGGATGCCATTGTTTTTATTCAATACTAGCTGTTGCCCGCAGCTCCGCCCACGTAAATGTCGGTTAGATTGCATATTATTATTATTTATAAAATATTTTTCTAAAATAAACGTAGCCTACGTTACTCCATATTACATCAGTTACCTGCCTATAAAAGTCCCGTCAAATTCGGTCCAGACATTTCAGAGATTAGCTGGCACAAACAGAGAGACAGACAGACAAACAAAAATTGTAAAAAATGTTATTTTGGTGTATTTACCGTACCGTATATATAATCATATACATGTAGTAAAAAACGGTTATTTAAATATTACAAACAGACACTCTAATTTTATTATATGTATAGATTTAACTATACCTTGGGCCCTACCACAACCTCTTATAGCAATCTTATTATAACCTTAATGTCTCCATCCTTGTTTTTTATGGTACAAAAGAAAAAGACAAAACACAAAGTAACATTAAAATTATACTGCTTAAGAGGTGGTAGTAGGCTCCCGTGTAGCGTCTAAATGGGTGCATTACATTTTAATGTTTAATAAGGTTTAAAGTCCTAAGTTAGATTACTTAGTTAATATACGGATTTTCTCGTGTTAAAACAATATTATAAGGTGCCATACATATTTATAAAGCTAACGCACTAACATCTGAAACCACCAGTCAAATTTGAATAATTCTTTTTGCGTATGATAGCCCAGTTCTTGGGGACGGTTATAAACTATGTAACAGCACGCTAGACAACGGAAGCAGAGTAGTAAGCAAAAACGCGGGTTAAACCACGTCACGGGAAGCTAATACACAAAAAGTTCTGAGAATTTCTTAAAAGAACAACCCAATACCGCTAATTACCTAAGACCAGCATCGAATCAGAAATATCTGCGTGGCACTCCGTACACAATACTACTGACCCACCGAAGTAACTAACTAAATAATTACTAAACCCTATTATTCTATCTTAAGGGTCTGTTTTACCACTATCTGCTATAGTGTCTGGTATATATCTAATAGATAAAACATCTTCTAGCTAAATCTGTCTTATATTTTTAAAGAGTTTATTTGTCAGTTCAGTTTATCAGGCACTTGTGGAACAGATTTTTGAGTACTATGTGACAGTTAAGTTTCGAATGAATATCACGCACTTTATCAGCAAGTGGTGAAACTGATCTAAATCTACTATAAAACTTATATGTATGTCATATACTTGGATGGTAGACGGTACTCTGTTCCGACATATTGTGTTATAAATATATATGTATGCCGATCACAGCACATACGTTCATTTCTGATAAATTTGACGTGATTGATTGCTGGTTACAGTTCGTGTCAAACATTAGGTACGTAACGTGCAGATTGCTTATAGTTCTATGTATTACGGTAGGGACTTTTGAATTATCGTGATTCCTGACATACGCAGGCTTTTAGATGTATTAGTACATTATTCTTCTTTTGCAGCGCCTCTTTTTCTTTTTAAGTTATAATATTTACAAAAGTTCAGTAAAAGCCTGATATAAAATCATTATAAATAGTACGCAGTAGCACCCTACTCAATACTTTCTATGCATGCTATATATAGCTGTGAACCCCATTTATTCTTTTTTATATTGAACCTTTCAAGTTATTTATAATTGAGATGAATATGAACAAAGGTTTGTTGTAGGAGAACTCAATTTTAAGTTAAGATCGCCTTTGAACATAAGTATTGTTTATTTTAATCTGTCTTCCGTTCATTTATGTTGTGTACAATTAAGGATAAAGAAATATACATGCAACTTCAATAAACATAGTACAAAGATTTTTATCGAGTTAGTATAAGAGTTTCACACCGACTGCTCTCGCGATTCAGTGCTACCAGTAATGAGAATTCTGAGTGACAGTCCAAAACCTTCACGCAGAGTCGAATCAGATTCTCGGACAAAGTGTATTACTAGATAATTAGGTACCATTCGGTATTATTAGGAACTTAGAAGTCTGAAATTGTGCTCGGTAAATATCAGCAGGAGCGCTTTCTATTAAACGAAAGTAACATTGCAAAACGTTGGTGTTATACACCCCATCGAAAAAACAGGTGTGATGTATTCATCTGCATCATGCTGTTTTAATAAAAATACATTTGACGTAAAACATTCACATATTTGAGAACATACCAAGTTACACGCCGTTCAATGCATCTGCAACGTTAAGAATATTCGAGATGAAAACCTATTTTCACACAAACCGTAGCATTTTATAAGTAGAAACTCTTTTCAAGTTCCAAATCGGAATCTCTTGAGTAGATCCAGTCGATCTGTATTCGATAATCGCTAAAGTGGCAAATCGAGAGCTGCAGCCATCTTAAAAATTATAGGAAAATGTCTCACGAAACAAAAAAAAACGGTTTTTTTTCGTAGTTTATCTAAATCGTTTTTTTATTTATTTTCATTGCAACGTACTAGTCAGTTTTCTCGAGGCTCTACCCTTGTTAAAATGATCTAATGTCTTTTGATTATAATGTTACGTAAACACACATAATACTGTTCAATATTATCCTTATAAAAATAACAATAATGATCTTACCGATCTGTCTTCGTGGCCTAAATTTTTGTGCACCATGTCTATTGTGACCTCTTCTCGCGCGTAATGCTTCCTTCCTCTTCAACCAATGGCCTCCAGCAGCTGACAACAAAAATACTTATAATAAAGCAAACATCCAATTATTTTTCGTAAAAGATTAATAACGTCCTATTTTTATAAAAGTGTGCATTTTCAAATCTATATTTATTTATATGTATCTAAATAAGTCATGTATACAAGCGCTTTTAATGGGTATTTTAGATGATAAAACGAGTTACGCATTCCAACTGCACTCAATGTGTGACATTTGTTATCAATATTTTAAAAATTAATCACCAATACGCACTGCTTACGACATGATTTCTACGAGTAAGGACAGCTCTCATAGCCATCACCAAAGCTAATTAAACACTTAATAACAAATAAACCATCCATTAAAACCTCGCATGCATTAACAATAAAATTACTGGCATCTTACAAAACGAAAACCACGAAGGCGTAATATACAAACATTTACTACATTCTTGGTAACGAATGTGGTAATTTACTATAAATTGCCGTACGTATTTCACACGTACATTGGGGTTACGTTCGGTCATTTTCCCTTAATAAAAATCCAGTAGTAAGCGTTATGGGTAATTCATTAGAACGGGTTCAATTGGAACATGTTTCATCCTGATTGAGTACCAAAGTAGTTCTATTATAAAAGGTTAGAAATGTGGCCGTAAGTAATGAAGGATTATGTGTTAGGACTTTGACTTTATTTCGTTGCGTGTGATGGCAGATGCTTAGAAGTACTAGTAACATAATTAACTATGTCTCAAGCAACCTCTTCCTGTCACTGTCAACATGTTAACGGGGTGTTATAAGTTTGACTTGTCTCTGTGTGTGTGTCTGCTGTGGCATCGTAGCTTCTGGACGGATCAACCGATTTTGATTTCGTTTTTTTTTTATTTGAAAGGTGAATTAGTTGGAAGTGTTTTTAGCTATGTTTAATGAAAATCGGTTCAAGATGGCCGCCACCACAAAATGGCGAATTACTTATTTTTCGCAACTGCCTCAATATATATCATCAAATGAAAGGGACTTGACTTGACTAGAAAAATACTACTACACACTGTAATGGATTTCAAATTCAAGTCGTGTCGGGGGTTTTTTAAATTTTTAATTTAATCCTCTAATTCTATGTGCGTCTTCATAAAAACAAGCCCATTTATACTAATATTATCGAATGTACTACCGTAGTCAGAGTAAAGTTCTTATCTTTATTGCCGTTACCGTACCGTATTTTATTTTTTACCGAACACTCCGGTATATATCTCTCGCCTACACTACACCACAAAGGCAGAGGATATCGAGGAGTACGTACGCCAAAAGATAAATTACAGGCCGAGAGTGCAGCTGTTGGAGTCGCGTCGCAACGTCAATTTTAGGGCGTTTGTGGTGCGAGTACCAACGTGCTATCTGCACCTCGTCATGGAAGAAACCTTTTGGCCGCAAGGTGTCGTGTTCCGTCGCTTCCGCGGACAAGTGCCACACGAACGCACAACAACGTAGTGCAATAATCTTATAAGTTTATTATGTACTCTTTATTATAATAAATAAATAAATAAATAAATATGTGAAGTGTAGTTTATAAGATAATATTATAATTATGTATGCTAGTCTATAAGGTATTTATCTATGGGTCTATGTAACCTGAGATTAAATGATTTATTATTATTATTATTATTATTAAATCAGTAATGTACAAACTAAACTCAAAAAATATATCGGACTTTGAAAAATGTCACATTTGTTGCCTAGATTGGAATCCATAGTCTCGTGAACATGGTACTTATCAACAAGTACCTATAACAATTTAATGCAGTACCTATAATTTTAATAAATTATGATTCCGAATTCCTATAATTGTTTGTGACAGAAGGTTAAAGCGCCCCATGTTAAACACTTATCCTTACATTTATACAAAGGTACAAGAATAAATTAATTAAAACAAAAACATCCGCAGGTATTATTCAGGCGGTCTTCCTAATTAATTCGTTATGTTCCTTCTGAATTTAACAATTTAAAATTGCCTTCAATATGTTTTGTTATATTAAAATACCAACTTATTATTATAATTATTTGATTTAGTTTTTATGCAGTTTGCATTAAGTTACATATTTGGTTGCTCCATATGAAATGTTATCGAAGTTAACTGTTCGACAGGTACCTACATATAAACTCTAACCCCAACTCCAGAGACAACATTATGTTTAGAACACATAACGTCAGAATAATTATTATATAAATGCTAAATGGGCAAAAATGTCGAAATGGCCCAGTGGATAAGGCACCCTCTTCATAAACACGAGGTAGTGGGTTCGAATCCGGGCAAGTACCAATATGATTTTTCAAAATCATAATTAAGTACTTTCTAAGTTTATCTGGAACATTTCTGACTGACGGTGAAGGAGCAAGCGTGGTGATTAATACTCATGCCTTCTCTATATGTGAAGAGGCCTCTTATAGAGTACAAGTAAAAGAAGAGATATCTTGCATTTGTGCCAAATTTAAATTGTACTTAAGCAAATCCTAAGCACAGAATAACGGTGTTTAGGATTTAAATGTGAAATCTATCGCATTCTACGACTGTGTTACCAGAGCAAAATAAACAGGAATCCCTCTTTGTAATCCTTATTTACAAACATTCGAACAACGAAAGGCAACTAATTAATTCGAGGCTTTAAAAGCGGGAGCATTGTAATTGTTTATCTGCTGCTTGAAAAGTAGCTCGGCTTTTGTAACGCGATAATTGTTTGCTCGCATACTATTTTTGTTCTAGATCTTTCTATCTGAGTATACGGGGATAGTGCTTTGTTTACGAATAAGATAGATAATGTTTAGTTGTAGGTAATGGTATCTAAGTTTTTGTGTTTTTAATAGGTGCGATCTTTAGTACTCAAGCAAAGCCTAGTCGTCTCCTACGACATCCACAGGACGAGATGTGACAGGTATGTAGACTGGAATCACACTGCTAATTAATGTATAAAATACATATATAATGTACTTCCTTCAAGGAACACAGTGCGCCATTGTTCCTATTTCCAATGAATTACGGTCAAAGAAACTTTAGACCTTAAATTGTGTCCGCACAGTTTGTTTTAAATTATGTAAACTGTTTCAATAGCAGCAGCTTTTATAAAGAGCACTCGTCCGAAGGTGACCTTGACCCTACTGCCCACTAGCGACGTTAAGAGAGTTACGAGTGTTATACAAATTAGAGGTCTTTAAACTTTACTTGTACAATTGGCTAAATGAATGAACCAACACATAAGAAAGCTGCAGAAAGTTATTCAACACAGGCAGTAACATAATAAATATAAGGAAAATTTTAACCACTAACACACACACACAACTATCATTTAAACAAAAATCACACAAGTATGACACACGAAACAAAGATAATTTAGAAGTGCCATCAGTTAGAACTTTATACGCTAAGAAAAACATCCAATTTGAAGGAGTGAGGCTATACAACAAATTACCGAAAAGTGTTAAAGAATCTGCATCGTTATCCATATTTAAGAAAAGATTAAAACTGCATCTATTATACAATTGATAATACATATATTTAGTCTGAACGCCTGTTTAAAAATAACCTACCTAATGTAAATTCCCAACTTAGATCTTAAAAAGAAAGATCTTTATTTCTCAAGGAACTAAAGATCTTTAAACCGAAACATATGCTGATTGTGACAAAACCTTGTTAAAATTCTAATAATTGAAGGAGGCCTTTGTTCACCAATGGACGTTCATGTACTTACGCTATGCAAATAATAATTAAAGTACTCGTAAACAAGCTACTTGTTTCTCTGTCAATAAAGCATTGCACATAAGCTTGCGATCCAAAATTAATTACTATAATTAATGGTTATAATCAAACGGTTACCCTATCAGATGTTTTATCGACTATCATATATTTTATATAACTAATATGAAAATATTCCATAATACAGTACTACGCAGTACAATAAGGTATCTTCAAATCATCATTAGTGTAGCCTCTTTGATACCATCATGTACCTGAGACACGCCACCGATGGACATTACTAATGTGACCATTATTTATAATATATCGGGAATCTACAGGTTATCTGGTACAATTAAAGTATACAAACATATGACGTTTCTTGTTATTAGGGCTGGTTATACTTAAAAAGGTCGTAAGAGCAATAAAGTTCTTTGTTATACGAAGAGTAGACCTTACTAGGAATAAAGTCGTAATTGCATGAATAAGGTACAAAAACACACTTAACGTGTGTATCTGTAGTTATTTGTTTAGATTTGGTTTTTAGTTTATAAGTTTAACGAAACTACTAGGGAAATTAAAGTAATTAGTATTACTAATGAGTGTATGAAACATTCAAAGCAAACTCTTAAGAATGTTTCATACCTCATTACATTACTAATGATGTTTAAATGTTTGATTATAAACTAAAATACAAATCTAAACAAATAATTACAGATATACACGTTAAGTCTGTTTTTGTACCGTACTTCATGTACAAAATACTTTATAATACGAAATCCTTGTTCTATTCGAAGAGTTTCATCGATTTTCTCATACGAGCAATTATTTATTTTTGTAAGACTAAAATCAGGTCTAAAGTTATTTTCAGCGTGTTGAAAATAATATAGGTTTTATATTGAATACTTTTAAGGTCAAGGTTTCAAATATAATCTAGTTTTAAAGTAAATTTTATACTTTTCAGATTGTCTGAGACGCTTGAAAGCCAATCATTGAATTGCATCCAATCTTAGAAGCTCGGGTCTTTGAAGAATTTGCATAGAAATGTAAAGTTTGCTACATAAAGTGCATGGATCATTGATAACAATCTAGTATCAGAACCGAGGAAGTGCTGGTCCTTGCTGTTTACGTATTCTTAATACACTTAAAATTTTTGCTAAGTTTACTACATGAAAAGGAAACGCTCGCGTAAATGAAATTTGGTGATAAAGCTTTTTTTAGTACAATGGTACTAAAACACAATAAAAATAAACATCGCCGGCCCAAAATTTTAAGGTCCATAAACCTCGTTTGGTCTCGTATGGTCAAATATAAGACACGGAGATTCTAGCTGCTACGATGGGTTTAGATAAACAAATTAGTGTTTTATTTGTGTCTCTCTTTTGCCCAGTGATGAGAGTACTCTACGTTAGAGAATGTTTAGTACTATAAATTGATACTAGAGTGCATACAAATGTCTTTATTAATTGAAAATTCCACAAAACCACACAGTGTGGTTACTCTACACATACCAATAAAAACTACTAATCTACAAAACGTTTGGAATCAAACCTAGTATCATCTAAGTAATTACTGTACTTTAATTTATTACAAATGCTATTGCTAAACTCTATTACGCTGAACCTTGTATTTTATTTCTATGGCACTAAAGCTCTTTTTTGTATGTGACAACTTTATCAACTGCAGAAATATGTTGGTTATTTTTAAATGAAGAATCGTAAAATTTATGGGTACTGAAAAATATAGCCATTATTTTTTTGGATGATAATCTAATGAACTAGTGATTACCCAATGGTCGAATTTCGATCAAAATTCATTACTTTTTAAATTAGAGTTATATCAGAACAGTCTCAAATCTCAGTAAATTGCTTTCGACAATGTTATAGATAAGAGTCCTATTAAAGGGATTTCCAAAAAACTATTTGTATTTGACAACACTGTCGAAAAATTTATTTCTCTATATATGACCGAGGAGTCAACAGCTTTGCTTGTAATTGATAAACATCACCCATGATCCGTGAAAGGCTTATATACAAATTAACGTACTAACTGACTGCACCGTTGGTCTAGTGGTTAGTGTAACTGACTACGACGCCGGGTGTCGTGGGTTCGATTACCGCGGAAGGCTAATATTTGTGTGATGATGATGAACATTTGTATTTGTCTTCAGTCTGGGTGTTTCCTATGTATTCTAAGTATTTATTTACAAAAAAAGTACCCGTATCACAAGCTCCGCTTAGCTTGGGACTAGATGACGGTGTGTGATAGTGAAAATAAAAAAAAACACCTTACCTGATATAATCAAGTAGGTATGTCTTGCCGCCACGTTAATATAAATATCGAACTTTGAATATGATTGTAGCTGTCTACCTAAATACATTATGAAAGGTATCAAAAATACACAGAGTCAGATACATTTTATAAGAAACAAAAGAACATTATTTAAAACAAAGCTTGCCGTAGAGAACACTTACAGATTTTTAACACATTTTTCAGTTGAAAAAATTCTGACCAGTATCATGAGCATAGAGTTTAATATTGCACAGCTTTATTTTAACATGCGCCCTTTTTCCACTGTAGGTCCAAGAATAAAATCTCACAATGTTCTTGGCAATAAGCCGATCATTTTCGAAGTGTAACTTTTCATGTTCCTAACAAAAGTCCTCGCGAAACAGTCCGTCTTAGAAGTTGGTGGGCACCCTCAACGTTATAAGCTTTATATCAAAATCGATACTAACAGCTCTTTGCAAACAGAAACGTTTGCAATTGGAAAAAATATTTTATAGACCTTTTAATGCTTAGTCGCGCGTTCATATAACTTTTTATTACTAATGAAAAATAAGCGTGAACAGCTGCGGACAGATAGATTGACGACAATAAGGTCACTTGACACGGTCAGTTTAGGATGGATGACCGTCTTTGTAACATACTTTCTAAACACATATCTATGTAAAATCAATACTACCGATACTAACGGAGCGACATTTTTAGTGTGCCTGTTAGTGTACTATATTATTATTTCAGTTTTACGCAACTACTGGACAAAAAAAGTAGCCCCGTCATGAAACTAGTCAACGAGACTACTGGGACCACGCAAAATACTTTTACACTTTTACGTTAGAGCGAATAGCATTTAAAGAATGCTTTCGGTGATACATCACGACAAAAATATTAACCAAAAGCCTATCTACTGCAAAGGAACCAAGGTTTTTTGCAATACTATAGGTTAATATTTCACCGTTTCTCCGCTACAGCCTCGCTCTTTGCTTCCGTGGTCAGGCAGATTTATTTGGTTTTGCTCAGTCATGTCTTGCAAAGGATTATCACATAAAAGGCTGGTTATAATTTAGCTTGAACGAGTACCTATAGTGATTAGTGCGTATTGCACATTAGTACGAGAATACGCACTGATCACTATAGGTACTCGTTCAAGCTAAATTATAACTTCTATTCATATGAAATACCGATGGGTGAGGGCCAGGGCGGCTCACGAGCGGCCAAGGTAGTGAAAACTGCGGAAAGCTAGTATTTTATAAAGCGAAAGTTTGTGTGTTTGTTTGAAAACGCTAATCTCTAGATCTACAAGTCGAATATAAATTATTATTTTTGCATTTGATAGCCCAGTTCTTGGGGAAGGTTTTAGGCTATGTAACATCACTCTGCAAGCGACAGAAACAGAGTAGTAACCGTACATAAAGAGAGAGAGAGAGCAGAGAAATAACATATTGGAGTTAAAACCGCGGTGCGGTAAGTTTAAAAAATATTTTAAACTTTTGACATAATATTAATCCTATTAAATGCGAAAGTTTGTATGTGTGTATGTGTGTTTGTTACCACTCAGCGCCTAAACGGCTCAACCGATTTCGATGAAAATTGGTATGTAGATAGATTCGGTGCTGGAGAGGAACATAGGCTTTTTATCCCGAAAATCGGTCTTGTTCCAGAGGGTTACAACAATCCAAATTTTACGCGCGGGTCAAACCGCGCCGCGGCAATCTATATTACTAAACATGGGTCTAAATCGGGTTTTTATTATAATATCTTTAAATACGTCAAACTTTAATCAGGAACATTGGAATCACAAACAACAGAGTATTTAAACAAAACAGTTCCTTTATTATTTAACCCCGAACTTGCCTTCTGTTAGTTATAACTTCAACAAATTAAGGAGAAAGCGGTCAGCCGCAAAACGCTTTGATCTTGATGAAAACGATGAAAATTATAACATGAAAGTAAGCTCTATGGAATGGAGAGGTTCCTACGCTTTCTTGTGTGAGTTCAGTAACCTACCATGTGTCACGGTCGTAAAATATGTGTAACAGATAAATTAGTTCCCAAATTGCTTTGAAAACTACATTTTCTAAAAATTCAGTTGCGCTCTTACTTTTCACTTAATGTGTATATTTAACATCAGTACCTGATTGGTAGATTGCGAAAGATGTGGGCTCAGGACTTGTTTTCAGCTATTAGCGGACTGGCGTAGGGCCTATTTAGCGCAGGCGTGAGAAGTTCAATTTCTACTTTTTAAAGTTTTGTATCTGTTTTTGTGTTGTTATTTATTATTGTATTTTTGCTTATCTTGTTTGAATTTGTGTTTTTGCCTGTGTGAAATAAATGTATGTATGTACTTTCTTCTTCTTCTTCTTCTCCTTTTTTTTGGCAACAGAGCCGACGATTGTGTCAGCTATTTCTGCCAGCGTCAAGTTTAGAATAATATTCTTTTTGATGATATTAATGTTATATAATAACAATGATAAAACATAGAAAAAATGTGGATGACATTAAATCACCTGTACTTTCTTCATTTTCTTTTATTATGTATTTGCCTCGCCCAAGTGACATCTGATATTTTAGTTTTCAGAGTAAACAATAAGGGCGCTGTTCATTTTTAATCGATACTTGGATGGTATGGTATCTCAAAATAGTGAATTCGAGACTTTTTTCAAAGCTCTAATATTGCCACATAACTATTTTAAATTTAATAAATTTACTCTTTAATAAACTTGTACTAAGTTTGATTAGCGTAAGTATAATATAAATTATATTTAATCACTTAACAATATCAAATACTTAAATAAAAAAATACTCTAACGACTGATTGCTGAAGAATTAAGATTCGTAAACATCAAACCGAACACAAAAAGAATTTTTACACAAAATTTTACAACGAAAGTACTTTTATGTTTTATTCGAAAAAAAAAAGTAAGATGATAACTCAAGGCGCTTACTGACGGCACGGCGTACTTTGGTATGCCTCGGCACGTTGTTTGTTTAAAGAACGCATAGATTTATCAATGAAACTCTTGCCCTCGCGCTCCGCTCAGGCCGCGCGCCATTCACCGAAGACATGAGGACGTGCCACGGCATACTTCGGCCTGGCCTGTCGTGGCATGCCGCGATATAATTGTATTGAAATAAAGTAATATGAATTCTAAACACGGTGAAATAAGAATAAAAATAACTTGATCTAAAATAAAATCTTTGCCGTAGGGTGCCGTGCCATCAAGATGCTCTATTTATTTATGGTTATGTCATAAAAATACAAAATTAAGACGTGATAGGTTTTCGAGCCAATTAACGTACTTTTTACTAATCCAGTTTTATAAATAAATGGTTATATTTAACGTAGGATGAGAGCGGCTCATGATCGTTCAAGATGGCGAAAATTTGATTGGGTGAGGCTGATATTATGATGATGCAACGTAGCAATTCTGTAAATTGATGATGGCGATTTCTAAACGAATGTCATTTGAGCATAACCTATTTTCTTACTATTTTACTTTTAACCTCGTCACAAT
This sequence comes from Parascotia fuliginaria, assembly GCA_963082885.1. Taxonomy (NCBI): domain Eukaryota; kingdom Metazoa; phylum Arthropoda; class Insecta; order Lepidoptera; family Erebidae; genus Parascotia; species Parascotia fuliginaria. The sequence continues at coordinate 4,031,181 of OY720183.1, read as the reverse complement.
CGATGAACTTTTAATCAATCGAATTAAAATGGATATCGAGATGTGCAGTTATGATCTCATTCGTATAATGGACTCGCTCAGTAAATACGGTGCATCGATGGATTGAGTTGCAAATTTACACACGAACAAAATTCCATTTACTATATTCATGTCTTATAATTGCTTTTAGCTTTTAGTCGAGCTCTTACACTTTGATCATTAAAACTTTTTATACTATAAGGGGTAAATTAGGTATGTTCTACTACAACTATCCACTTAAACATTTTTTGTAACTAAATAATATAAATAAATAAATAGGTAATATTCTATTTTATTTAACTGACACACACGTTAAAATCTGAGGTGCATTTACCAGTTTAATTAAAAGTCAAATTACCATACTAGATTAAACTAAATAATTGAAATCCTCTCTTTTCTTTCTTTAATCTTAGTAATTATATTAATTGGTTAATTTGTAATAATTACTTTGTATGGTTCTTTCATTGCGTTGAGTGTATAAATTGTAACTCATACAAGAAACTGTAATTATCTGGCGATTGAAAAGAGCGGCGTGAGTTTCTTGCCAGTTCTTCTCACAGCTCTACCTCGTCAGCGAACTGGCTGTATGTCAATTGGCTGACAAAATGTAATGTTGACTTTTCAGCATCATACTTTATGATCAAAATGAAATAAGTGCTTTGAGTTTGAGTTTGAGCTAACATACAATTAGGAAAATTTTCCATAATCGCCACTATAGTCTTTCATAGAATAATGACGGACAACAGCTGAAACCTAATTTATATTTATCATCACATGTATTTTCTTCCTACTTTAATCCTTAGTCTTTTAAAAACGAAAAAGCATCTACACGTATATTTTACTGGCCATCATGCTAGCTGTTTGGCAAGACGACAATTTTGGTGCTGTCTCTCCGGCCTAGACAAGTGTCAAAAATGCTATTAGAATAGTATAGATTAAAAAATGTATGGGATTGAATAACGACTGATTGCTAACGACAATGTTGGCGTTAGCTTATGCCAATCCCATATATTGGCTCTATTCTATTTTATTAGCTTTTATGCCACTTGTCTAAAACCCTCAGTGCTTTCGCACTGTAATATGTAGAGCAAAGGGCTCTTCTGATACATGAATATTCATTGCCGCACTTGCTCAAAATGGTATTGATAATTCGAGACTTTTTAAAAAATAAATTTTTTAGGTGCCTGATCGGATTCAAATCTACAATTACACCAACCTCAGATGCCGCATTTCAAGTATTAAACACTCCTTTAAATTTACGGTGCAGTTTGAAATTCATGTTTAAGTCACTTAATAATTAAAATATATCTGACTTTCGTAGAGGTTAATTTAAATTCTCATTTGCAATTCATTTTAACTCAACTTCTGTACAAGTTGGGGCCGTGAGAAATTCTATCAGGCTTTAAATTAGGCATAATAGGTGACAGATTGATTTCATTAAGACAAAAAGACTTGGTTGTTTTCATTAAACAAAGTAGCTTTCCACGGCGCGGTTTCACCCACGTCTTTGCTTACTGCTCTGCTCCCGTTGCCAGTAGCGTGATGTTACATAGCCAATAAAATTCTTCGAGAACTGGGCTATCAAAAGCAAAAAAATTTTTTTTAATTCGACTGGTTGTTCCAGAGATTAGCGCGTTCAAACAAACAAACAAACTCTTCCGCTTTATATATTAGTATAGATTAGAGATTAGATGTCATACAAGTATAGGATGAAAGCGATCCCCACACAACGAGTCACACAGGTGCGTAATTTAGGAGTTTGTCTCACACCTCAACTGACGTTTCGTGAGCATATAACTAGCATATGCAAGAAAGCATTTAGAAACTTAGGCTTCGTACTAAGGCAGTCAACAAGGTTCACCAGCATCAGCACAGTTAAGGCTCTTTATGATGCACTGGTCAGGAGTCACCTAGAACACAATGCAATGATATGGGTCCCACACGAAGCAAAGTACAGCGTGATGCTAGAGCGTGTACAGAATAAGTTTACCCGCTATTTATATTTAAGGTTGTACGGGATGTACCCTCTTTACCCATTAATGTATCCCAATTTATTCGTACTTGGTATGGTTGGGTACAATGAACTAAAGGTGAGAAGGGAATTCTCCGTAGTATATATGTAATCTCAATATTGCGTGGTATAGAGACGAACCCAGTGTTGCAGCGTCTGTGTATATCGGTACCGGACCGTTATGTGTGGAAGCGAAGGCGCTTGCCACTATGGGCGATACCTACAGCCAGAACTAACCTGCTAGCTAAAGCACACCTCACCCATGCCATATCATTAATAGACTGCACAATAGTGTTTGTATATTTTCAAGTCCTAAGAGTGAACTCGCAAAAGTTTTAATGTATATATTGTGTATATAATTTAATTATATAAAATTAGTTAATAAGTAAGTACTTATTACTTTTAAGATTTTAATATGTTATATTATTTTAGATATAAGTTAGTAATAGCTATCGCATTAGGTGTAATAGACCTGTAATGATAGTGTATAAATTTCTTAATAAATAAATAAAAAATGTATAGGGCTCACCTAATGATAAATAACCATAGGATATGTTTAATGTCCAATAAAGACCACCATACAGACTTACTGTGTTTGCTACTGGAAAAGTGATTACCACCATGGATTTAACTGTTTACTATTCATCCATAAACTGAAGAGTTAGAATCTTGTCAGTGGAACTGACACAATTCCCGCCGCTTCTCTCAGTCTTAGTGCCATCTCCTTAACCTCCATATATGACATGGCATCAGCACTTTTCTTTAACTGATTCATATAGCATATCCGTGGTCTTCCCCTACCTCGCCTCCCTTTTATCTTCTTACCAGTGATATGCTGTGTATTTTTGCTCGACTAACGCAGTCAAAGAGTATGAGTGAGTATGTCTATTTCTTTGACACGCTCTGCAGCCTAAATGGTTTGATGGATTTTAGAGTATGAGGTGTCATTAGATTTGCATTGATTGTGGGAGTGACATAGGGTATATAAAATTTCAATGTAGAGTTAGCACGAGAAAAAATAGGTTTCTTTCTTTTCACTCTGTTTCGGCAGGCAGGCTTTATTGTGTTACGCGTTAAGTCATTTTTGTAGACTATAAAGAAAAAGTGGATAACGTAGTCTTAAGGCTTGGCTGTGTACTCTAGGTTTTGTAAAATAGTGTTAATAAAACACGAGATTTTTCACTCATAATAAAACAATGCAATATGAACTTTGTCACGTTTACACAGTGTATTTTCTTGCGAAAGTACGTGCCGTACTTGCTTAGTACGGCAGTGATTAATACTGGCAATAAAGCATATAGCGTACTTACACATATTTCACGGTCAACTTTATTCTTTCGAGAAATGAAAATGTCAAGCTATAATAGAGACAAGTGTACGAAGTCTACATTCATTCACGTCGGAGTTCCCAACCCTAATAAGTTTCAAGCATTCCTCGGTAAGTGTTCCTCTTTTATTAGCCAGATAGCGAATATATATTTCTATTTGGTGTGTGTGTGGAATGTCGTAATGAAATTCGTATTGTCGTCTAACCTAAGATTCTCAAAATAGTCTCTAAAATGATAAACGACTTATTATATATACACTAATTTAGAGATTGTTTATTTCAATGCATTTTATAAATTTCGCTCTACAATATCAGCCGCCTGACTTTATAATATCTATTAATATTATATTTCAGTCTGTTAAAAATAAACTCAGTTGCCTTCACTGCCCCTGCCTCCGTACTAAACTTGAACAAGGCCAAGGTCTCTCTCTCTAAAATTGATTTCAGCATATACTGTAACTCACTCGGTTCTTAGACAAAGCACTACAAATTTACAAATATATTTTATGAATAATGTAATTAGCAATTGAAAAAAAAAATGGATTGGTTTAATTGATCCTTGTTCGAATAGGTTTTTGTTGATAAATTCTTGGGGTAAACTTAGATTATTGTCAGAAGTGGGAAAACACGCCTTGTTTCGCGGATGACTCAATCAAAAGTTTGTAGTTTATGTAATTGTCTTACATTTGAGCACACGCTTACGTCGCTGAACCTAACGAGCGAGTACCTCAACGACTGCAAGTCTAAGTTTATTTACCGTAATTCTTAGTCAAACAGATACCCTGGGAACTATTTAATCTCGCAGCTCGGTTTTCCCCGCGTTGATATACGTCTTTTTTTACTATTCCGCTCCCGTGGCTCCTGGCGCGATGTTATAATCCTCCTCAAGAACTGGGCTATCAAACGCAAAAAAAATATTCAAATCCAACTATTAGTTTCAGAGATTAGCGCGTTTATATGAACAAAACTCTTCAGCTTTGTTTATTAGAATGTATGAGTAAATAAACTTTGAGAATATTAGTGTTTGACGAAAGGATATATTACAAGTTTGTCTAGATTGTAGTTTACACGTAATGTTAGCAACTAATATTTGTACATAATAAAGCTCATGTACGTCAATCAAACTATATTACCATGTGGTATAATATCAAAGTTGCGGTCACTGTAAATACTAAACGTAAAAATTATTACATACATGTCAGCTCAACGACAATAACAACTGCAAAACATACATTATATGCTCTCCTAAGCAGTACTACGTTAATAACATATAAATTGAAAATTTTAAAATCTCCCGACATCGTGTTAATTTTTCTACTAGTTTAACCATTTCATTTGATACCCATATTAACGGCGTTGTGGCAAAATAATTATGTAATTCACCATTTTGTGGCGGCGGCCATCTTGAACCTATTTTTATCAAACATAGACAACAACACTCCCGACTAATTCACCTTCCTAAAAAAAATCTAAATCGTTCGAAAGCTACGATGCCACTAACAGACACGCGCACACAAACACACAACTACTCTGCTTCATGATAAACCGTAAGCGGGTATCAGAAGCGATCACGTCAAACTACTGGCACCAGCTCCCACTGTAGCGGTTTTATGAGATGTTTATTCACATCCACGTTAAAAGCCCCGGATTGTAGGGCAACAAACGTCTTAGTAAAAAGTTCCAGTGCCGACAAAAGAATGAAGTAGGTATGTACTGAACAGTTTATTTAGAGATCCTTTAAATTCCGCAGTAAAAATTAATTTAAGAGGGTGAGAGGAAGAATAAAAAATAGTAGTGCATGCTACCCTTGGAGGTCCATTATTTATTATTATTATATATTATTTATTGGATACTCAGGACTTAAGAACATTCAGAAAGACCATAATAGTCCCTGTATAACACAAGCATGTTAAAATTATATGCGGTCTACTTTAGCTGTTTGTCTAAACGATCTTTGGGCCAGTTTCCATTAAACCGCAAACACGAAATATCGTTGCCCTATGATGTTCCCAAAGTTACGTCCTACAGGGTTAAGCAGACTGAATCGGATTATCCCGTACCTATGGGGCTATACAAGTTTAATATTACTGAGGAGTATTCGAATAGCATGATTTAATAATCTTAATCTATGAATAGGTACGGCCATAAATTCAAATACTAAACTATCATTTATTTATTGCATAATGCCAAGCCTATTCCTGTAGCTATGCTGTAAACTAAAAATTTTCGGCTCTCGAGACTTTCTATATTTAATCTAAGACTTTTTAAATTCCGTTTTTATGCAATAGATCGTTCGGTGCTGAATAGCTTTTTGAATATAGACATATTATTGACATTTAATCTTACATTAAAGATCGAATATAGAAAGCAACCGTTAGGTATTCCAACTACCGTATGGTGATAGATATGGCCTATTAATTATATTGAAAAAAATTAAGTTAAATGTAGAACCGTTATAGGTTACGAATAGGTACAAGTAGAAAAAAAAGCCATATGGTTTTCAATCTTGAGTATAGATCCACCCTAATTCTTCCCTTGGGTACGGACAGCGTTACTTAGTATTAAATTGTACTTTACTGCGGTCACTAACCCGCCAGACGTTGACTATGAAAAAAAGCCTACAAATTACTATACCGAACAATATAAAGTGTAATGACAATAATAGGCAATTACACCGATATCAGTTCAAAATATTATATAGAACAGATGCTAATCAACCAATCATAAATAATAATTTAATTGTAATTTATTTATATGTATGTATTTACAAAAAAAATGTATTTAAGTAGTATATCAGTTGTTTAGTATCCATAACACAAGCAAATATAATTGCTTAATTTGGGGCTAGATGGCGCTGTGTGAATGTGGTAGAATAATATTATTATTATTATATTGTTTAAGCAATATACTAATTCAACAACGAATAATACTAATTGTATATTTCTATTATATTACTGTATATCCATTACTTACGGTATTGCCCATAACTGAATATTACGAAAAATTCAAAATTTAAATAACGGGCAAAAATATAAATGGAACCGGCTAACCGAGGGCGATACTCTTTTGTTGTTGGTGATATTATATTTTTCATAAGTATTATTAATATATGACCTAAATAAATAAATGACTTCGACTTGAATTTTATTTTTGTATAATTTAATCACATTTTACTCGCGATGATATGGCGGTTGCCGGCTAATGAACGGGTAACGTACGACAACTTGGGAGTGTTAGGCATTAATCGCTTTATGATATCCACTTTAAACGGGTTTACCCTATAGATTATTTGTATATCGACAAATTATTCAAACAGAAATTATTGGCGAGTTAAATTTGATGTCAGAATCGTGTTTATCTCAGACTATCTATTGGTCCCAAGTGGATGGTTTGATTTCGATCGGTGCTACGGCTCGTTTAATCGAACCTTATAAATATTTAATTCTGAGACTTTTGTTTCTGTCAAATTTTAATAATCAGGTTTTAAACTCAGTAGTTATTCTCACTATAGTCTCATCTTATAAAGAGATAGTGTGAGCATTGAGCACCATATTTCTTAAACCAGATTGGCGAATCAGACTTACTTATATATTTTTATTAATTCAGTTTTTTTTTCAATTTTTCTTTACCGTGTGTTGGTAATATTATAAGATTGGCTACTACAATAGCTACACATTAATTTAAAAAAATACAAAGGTACTTGCTTGAGTGTAGATATTCACCAGTCGCCTAAGGAGCCAAACTAGGGTTATACCACCCACCATAAAAGAACTTACTACGGTCCGAATACATTCGACTTTACATTTTGAACAAACTATTAAATAAATTAATAATAAAACAATTATTCTCAACATTACAAGCTCGTCTGATGTTCAACGTATGTATCTATACTGTTATATAAGCTGGGAGAGTTTGTTTGTTGATTTGGACGCGCTAATCTCTGGAATAAGCAGTCAGATTAAAAAAAATCTTTTTGCATATGTTAACCCAGTTCTCGAGAAACGTTATAGGCGAAGTAACATCATGAAGCAGAGCAGTACGCAAAGACACGGGTGCTGTGATGCTAGTATCTAATAACTCACATAAAGGCCATCATACTATACCTAGTTGATAGCTATAGCGCCACATCAATATCCGTTTGATAGCGTTTTATGTTTCAATATCCTAGACTGTATTTATTCCGTGGGATATTGCCGTGAATGACGTTTTCATAGCCTTTTGAGATTCTTAGCTTGCAAATAAATAGTTTTACAAATGTATGTAGGTATATTAATCCTATTATTATTATAAATGCGAAAGTTTGTGTGCATGTGTGTGTTTGTTACCACCGAACCGATTTTGATGAAAATTGGTGATTCGATGCCGGAGACGGCCATAGGCTACTTTATATCCCGCAAATTGGTCTGGGGCCTTAAGGAGACAAAAATAATTTTACTCACGGGAAAAGCCGTGGGCGCAGCTAGTTTTAAATAATTTTATAAAATGTAACAAATGTTAATTTATTATTGCCGCGCACAGCAGCTTCATACGTGGGTACATATATAGGTTTTTACTACCTACAACATTACAAACCCTTGAAGTTCTCGATTTTCCTCTACTATACTAAGCACCAAGAACAATTTCTCTAAACCATATTAGCGGTTTTGCAGAAATCGGAGATATACAAATTTAACTACGACAACCCAATAGACGATCAAATTATCTAAGTAAGATTGCAAATTTTAAAAGTATTAATTTATAAAATACATTGATGATGCTCGTGTGGTGGCGGCTCTTTTAATTTCTTGATGTCTATGAATAATTCTTGCAGAGAATTCAATCCTTTGTCATTGTGCTCGATTATTACAAAAAATATTACTTAGAATTACTCGAGACCTAAATATACGTTGGTGTAATACCTCTGCATCGCTGCATGAAACGACGCAATGCAGTATGTAATTATATCAATAAAATTTCTGGACCTATCCGCTTACCATAAAACATTAGGGTCACTTGTGTAGGTAAGAAAATATTGGTTTAACCAGAAACTATTTCAATAGAAGAAGAAAGAACATGGAAGTAGGATAATTAAAGAAATTTATGGAACGGAAATGACTGAAAAAGTTGGTAAACACATACGCGGACCAAATAGGTGATGTGTTGACAAAGGGCATAATTACAAGAAGTCGTAACCGACGTGTGTGTATGAAAAGATTAATGAATGTTGAAGAGGCAAAGGAGATATGTTTGGATCGCAGCAAATGGCGTTCTATAGTCTCTGCTTACCCCATTAATGGGAGACAGGCGTGAAGTTATGTATGTATGTATGTATTTCAACAGAAATGCGATGATATCCTGTCGCATTTCTGTGTAAGTTCCATAGTGTAAACCAAATAGTTGGCTCATTGCCTAAAACATTATATTCCGTAAATTAGAACCTTTCATATCAGGAATCTAATACAATTTTGTTTTCATTCAGTAATTGAACATTCTGAAGCATATCATGGGGGATTGCTATGCGCTTCCTGCATACCGCCACGTATTACATGACGTGGGTAAATGGGGCGAAACATTTTGCATATCATTGATACGTTTACGGTTAAGCTTGGGATAAGTCTATTTGAGTTTCTGCGATTTGATGGTTTAATTTAATGTTAACTTGATATTAGGCTTGAATTTAGTACTAGTTTCTAAATAACGTTTAGGTATATGTGTACGTACTATAGCAGAAAGATTAGTATAACAGATAAACTATTTTTAAGTACCGCATTGTATGAGTTTAATTGAGTTGCGTAATTAACACTGACTCAACTTTTATTTTTTATCAGAGAATTTTTTTTTATAGCTGTAAAGTTGTAATTAGAATTATTAAAAAAGGATTCATGTTTAATGGATCGGACAGTGACGATCCTGATTCTCAATGTGTGTAAAACTTCAGAATTAATCCCTAGCGAGAAACGATTTATTAAAAAAAAAAGGTTACATTTCCGACGAACAACATTATGGTACAACAGACATGGAAATTTACGTTAATTAAATTAGAATTGAATGCCATAACATAATTGAGAGATTGTTGTTTAGACGACGCTCTGGACAAACATGGGACATGTTTATTACAAAACAGAGTTCGTAATAGGAATTTTTATGTTTTACATTGTATTTCTTCCCAAAAGAAAAAAATACTTTCAGACAAAAGTCGTGCTGGACACAGGTCTCCGCCGACTCCAAAAATAACTGACAAAATGTAAATAGTATATATGTATATAAGTATCAATAATTTTGTTTATTCCCCTATAAATAACGTTCTTTGCTTTGAAATATACAGAAACTTAATAAAAATATTAAGTTTCTGCTTTTTAGTTTAAGATTGTAAATGTAGGTATAGTTTTAAAGTTGGTTTTTTTCCTTAAAATTATTGTTAATATCGAGTCGTAAAATTACATGGTAAATTTTTACTACACTTTTATTTCAGTACAAATCAGCCTATCCTTTGATTATCTGCAAGCAGACTCACCTGACATCGATATTCAGGCAAAAAAGGTAGCATTAACAATTGATCATTCGATATAATCAAACTGATAGTACAATTTATTCGTAACGGTTCGTAGAAATCAAATAATGACCACAGACATCTAACGTGCCTATAGACAACCCATCCTCTAATAGATTTTTAAATGGACTCTGATTTTGTACTTTGATTTCAATTTACAAACGTAAACCTCAGTAATTTTAGTCGTATAAAGTATTTTATCAGTGGCAGTGTAAAAGGTTAAACATGTTTTGTTTAATTAAACGACGCCCCTGGTATAAAAAAAATCATTTAATCTTATTAAAAAAACCCAGACATAATTAAATCCATCAATTTTGATCCAAATTTCTTATCTTAGTAGCATTCGAGCAAAATTTTAACTGTTTGGCTAAATTAAAACCACAAATTCGAGTCTAATAATTCTTCTACTAATAGACTACATTATGCTCGTATCTGAGCGCAGAAGTTATTGTTATATAACAAATCCTAGAAAACAAAATTAACATGGATGAAGCCGCGTGACGGGCTGCTAGTGCAAAATAAAATGCAAAACACGGCATCTAGTTGTAGCCTAAGGCCAAATCTCTACTGCTAAATTACAAAAATTATCAGTAGGAAAAACCCTACTACTAGCTACCAGTCAACAATTATATTTTGTGAGATGTAGGTAGGTACTTTACATGGCGAACTTCAATTTAAACGAAAACTAAAAGCAAAATTTGCCTTTCTAAAAGTGAGTAAATTGTCAACTGCGGAGTCCTTTTAAAATATCAACATCGCCAACCAACAACAGCAATTACATGACTAACATATGAGTATCAAAAGTTGAATATAATTGGAAGATTGTTGTCCAAATGTCTCTTGGGTGGACGACGGCAAACCTATCTCAAAACAGACTTGTATACAAATCCCTCTGGCTACATGAATGACATTTCAATTTCATATTAAGCTCTGAGGTAGTTTTTATGAGTTACTTGTGCAAAATATTAGAATTTAGTAGGTTTCACTAACAATGGCTTTTTATACACAAACATCAATCCTAGATTCTTGAAAATCACGATTTTTTCAGGCGCTGTAGCGCTGTCAATAATAGACATAATGTCAGTATTATAAGAGCAATACAGCGATCTATTGCATAGAGATCGTTGTATAGAAAGGCAATGTAAGTCAGAAGAATTAGAATGTATGTTTTACTTTGAAGTGTTGGCGGTCCAGTCGCTAAACGAACAACAATCACAAGTCACAGATGAGACTGTCACAAGAGCGTCGGGATTTTCACTAACAGAGAACAAGACCAGAGTGTAAATTCAGGCTGTGAATGAACAATCTAATATATAAAATTCTCGTGTCATGGTGTGCGTAATTGAATTAATCCGAAACGACCGATTTTGTGAAATTTTGTGTGCATATCGGCTAGAGTGGAGAATCGGACAACATCTATTTTCATCCCCCTAAATGTTAAGTTAGGGTGGTCCCACCCTTAATTTTATTCTTTTTTTTGAAAAGGTGAAAGTGAGAAGTGAGGATGAAGTATGGGGGAAGGGAGGGAAAAGGAGAGGGAAGCGCGGGGAAGTGAGGGGGAAGTGATGGGAAAGTAAGGGAGAAGCAAAGGGGAAATGAGGGAGAAGCCAGTGAAAAGGGACAGTGAAATGACGGGAAAAGGAGAGGAGAGGGAGGGGGAGGAAGAGAGGGAGGGGAGAAGCGGAATGGGAGGAGTGGGGACGAAGGGGGAGGGGGAAGGAGAAAATTATTGTAGTGAAAATTTGCTTTTGTGTACTGCATATTTTTTTTTACGGGGGATATCTGTAGGTAGGTGAAAGAAGGTTTGTAGAATGGGAGATTAGAAATAATACTTAAAACAGACTAAAATAATATAAAAAATGTGTATTGGAAAAAATATATTCACGCGAGCGAAGCCGCGGGCAAAAGCTAGTAAAATTATAGAAATTTATTGGTGTCCCTCGTGCATTGACGGTTTCAACAAACATTTGAACTATACTTCTCAAGAGGTTTGTTTAAATCAATTGGAAAACAACGTCCTTTGGTAGTTCTGCTGGCACCGCAATTGTCAATACTCTTGACAAAACGACTGCAATTGTAGTAATCATCATATAGAACGCAATTATCACAATTCACAAGCAAGATTGACTATTGACCATTAATTGAATTGTTTTTACACAGATACTTAATGGTCTTAGAACGATTCGCCTATTTTCCCGGTACAGTTATGTCTGTTTAATAAAAGGAAAAATGTAATCTTTAAAAATCACTTTGTTGTCTGTTTGTCAAGACCTTTACAGCTTTCTAAGAATAAGAGATTCTCAGAAAGCTGTAAAGGTATGAATCTGAAATTTGTAGTCGATTTTACTTAGGCGATTCAAGCAATTCATTCTTAAACGATTATCTAAAATATTCAATTATATTGTCAAACTCAATCTATTTACTAAACTGTACTATGTTTAGTACGGTAGTAGTATCCACGCTGGTTTGCATGAATGGGCCGGATCGTCCGTACTACTGTGTTTCGTTCGGTGAGTGAGAGCGCGCGCCGGAGGCCCAATTTCCCCCCCTTTCCTCTTTCCCACTCTCTCATTTCCTTCCCCTAACCCCATTCCCAGCCGCCATAGTGGAGGCCACCATACCAGCAGTTTAAGACGATGGCTTTTGGTATTGTGGCCACCACTTCTGGATTACACTGACTGCTTACCATCAGGCGGGGTGGAGTCACTTTGGTAGGCTAATATAAAAAAATAAAAAGAGTGTGTGTACTCATGTACGCACGTAAGAAGTTATACTTCTTCGGCGTAACAATCCAAATATACCAAATAATAACACAACGCTTACATACATAAATATACATAAATAGCATGCAACAATAATAAAAAATCATAAAATATAATTAAATTATACATACATAGTTAACCTCAAATCTATAAATGCACTTAAAACAGTATATTAAAACCACTTTTACCACTAATATTCAAAATAAATATTTTTACTGATAAATGATCAATAAGATATATCTATCTATAATATCTATCACCGTCATAAATATAATTGAATTGATATAAACGCCAATATATTTTTTATTTATTCACACTGATTATTTGTACTGATACGACACACAAAGGTTCGCAACTAACTTCAGGGTGTAAAAGGTTCGCAACTAACTTCAGGGTGTTGCTTTTTTCTGTCGGTGTGCGCGCGCATCGTAAAAATTCACTCTCATCATTTTTCCCAATCGCGTCAAAAGAAGTATAACTTCAAAAACATAATATAGATATAAATGAAGTAAGTTTAGACTTTGAAAAAGGAGAGAGGAGATTTTGTTGAGTTTTCTATCTATTTATCTACTTTAAATATACTAGTTGTGGAACGTGGAAAATACAAATTTGTCGCAAAAAAATCTAACAAGACGTTACAACGCTATGAAGTTATTTTCCTTAAGTTATGCATCGTTTTGCGGATAATATTACTACGTCCTTGCATTTCTCTGATATTTTCTCATGTATCCTTTAGAGTAGATAATAGCGTCGTCATAGCAACCACGTCAAATTTAATCTTGCATACATTGCAAACGAAATAGCTTTTCCTTTGGTTTTACGCAATCTCAAAAGTTCATACATAATACAGTTTTCGTAAACTATCCGATCTAGAATTAAAAGAAAAACGTGTGTTAGTTTTCAGTTACAGACAAATTACTAACATATGCATAAACAACTAATAGGACACACAATACTTTCTTAGACACACAACAGACTGATAGGTTCTGTCAACTCTCTGTCTTCCTGTTTACTAATCTGATCCACAACTGTCTCATTGTCACTCAGTTGTCACACCCGCTATACACGTGACATATCTCGAGAACGTTCTAGTCGTCTTCGTAATATATTGATCAAAATAAAGAAAAGAATAGCGCAATCGTAAATAACTTTGTTGTTAAATATGTATTACTAGCTTCCCGCAGTGCGGTTTCATGCATCATTGCTTACTGCTCTACTCCCGTCACCAGTAGTGATGTTACATAACCTATAACCATTCTTAAGAACTGGGCTATCATACGCAAAAATAATTATTTAAATCTGACTAGTAGCTCCAGAGTTAGCGCGGTCATACGCGCGTTTGTACGGTAGTAGATCTACACTGGTTTCAGCATGAATAGGGCGGATCGACCGGAGGAACTACTACCCTCTCGTAAAAGAACGACGTGATCGATGTAAGAGTAATAGTACTCGTACTATTGCGTTTCGTTTGGTGAGTGAGAGTGCCGGAGGCCCAATTTCCTCCCTATCCTTATTCCTCACCTCCCTCAATTCTTTCATCTACCCACTGCCACTGCCTGGTATTGCAGAAGCAATGCTAGAGACTCTGGGTCATCCATGAGCGTCAGTTACCACTTACCATCACCTGGGCTGTTTGCTCGTTTGCCATTGTCGGCAATAAAAACTTAACTTAACTTCTTCTTTATATATTAGTATAGATTTTTAGTGACAGCCTGATTCTCCATCCGATTCTTTTTATTTCTTCTCCTTCATTCTCTTCTCTAGTCGCGCGTGGTTCTATAGTCGGCTATATGGTTGTGTCTACTTAGTTTTGTATTTACTATACTTAGAGAACACAAGCATTTCCAAAGATAATACTCATTTACCTTGGTGGTCCTGCTTATTTTCCACTTAGAAGTTGTATACAAAATTAGACTATTCTACCACGTTGTATAAAAAAAAATTAAACTCTCCATTCACAAGTGTTACTAAATTAAACAAAAACGCTATTTATACAAGTACCCTAATATATAAAACTTTTCGTGTCAAATAGCAAGTAAATGAGTGTTGGCTACAGTTTATTTGTACAAAAAACTCTTTGTAGTGCTTAAACTCATATAATACGCATCAAAGTGAAAGGATAGCTAATTTTCCACTACATGTCTCCCTCAACGGAGCTCTTACCCCGTCAGTTGCTGACATAAAAAGCTCCTATCTAAAGTTTTGTTGCTTTATAAGCTAGGCTATGGTAAAATATAAATAATATACATATATATTAAACTGCTTTAGAATATCATTAAACAAATTATTATTTTAAAAATATGGTGGACACCGAAATAGTAATACAAATTTATCGACTAAAAAACATCACCACCATATTAATCAATACCACCGACTACCCAAGGTCTCTAGTTCCATTCCCGGGTCGGGCCCGGCCGGCGATCAAACTTGAGACCTCTGTGCGGCAGTTCGTACACGATTACTACTAAGCCACTATGGAAAAATAAACAACAACAAAATTTACTCCAAGAACTAAATTTGTCAAAGACAACATTTAATGTCACCGGTGAAAGGAACATACATACGATAAACTCATGATATTCAGGTTAATTGACAATTGTCATATAAATTTTTATAAAACGTTTATAAAATCTAATTGCTTTGACAGCATTGTCAACGTAGCAGCTGGCATTATGACAAGCTTTTCAAACGGTAATGATAAACTGACTGAACGTTTGAAATGTGTGGGAACTGTATCGGCTGCATAAATACAGGAACGAAGTATAACGCACCCGCAGTATTAAAGAAACGTATGTCTATTGACGCCTGATTGCTATTTTATATTTATGGTAATTAATATAAAGTTAATTGTTGCTTAATGATACGAGTTCTTTTCTCACACTCTTTTTGTATTGACAACTCTTTTTGCGTGACTGCCGAAGTCAAAGAGGGTAATGTCTTTCGGGCGTATGTATGTATTATGTCTATTTCTTTGGCACGTTCTACAGCCTAAATGGCTTTATGGATTATAATGTATGAGATGTCATTAAATACGTATTGATTGTGGTAGTGACATAGGGTATATGAAATTTGAATGTAGCGTCAGCGCGATAAACAAAAATGGGTTCCTTTCTTTTCATTTTGTTCCAGGCAGGCGAGCTTTTTGTTTTAAATAATATATATATTATATTGCTTGCTAAACAATCAAATAGCACTCAAAAGCGCTTCCAGCAAACGGGAAACTTATAAAGATAAATGTACGAGTACGAGTAGACCGTGTAACTGAAATAGTTAATATAACGTAGGTTATAATGAGAGGTAAATTGAAGCAGATCGCTAAAGAAACGAATACGTAAAGTAGAAATCTAGGTTCCCAAACACTAGCATAACATTAAATAGGTACTATAAAGCAAATCGGTCACTAGTGTCATTTACATAAAGTACTAAAGTAAAATCAACTTAGCTATTGTTGTAATGAACAACACAGCTTGCTAAATATAAAATTGCAAAATCTTTATTTTAAATAGGTACCTTTTTGGCCTCTACTGTTAAGACTATTATTAAAATACCACTATTTTAGATAAGACTTCTTAAAAAAAATCCTTTTATTTTTGTGGGCGTACCTTATACGTAAAGGATAATCTACCTTTAATATTTTTGTTGGATTTTCAATTATTAAAAGCCGCTAAAATAACAAGGATTTTTCCTTTAATTCAAGATAAAGAGAATAAAGTAGGCGTTAAAACAATTTAAGCAGAAGTTACACCTGCGTGTTGTAGGGTAATTCATTATATATGTATTAAACCGCATTTTAATGCTGTAGGTTGCTTTTATTTACAAACACAGATTTTAAAGATGGACTTGGCAGAGTTAGTGGGTAAGTTAATGATTAGAATGGCTTAGGACTGGTCAAGGTGGACATTCTTAAGAAAATCGTGAGAGATTAAACTTTTACGTTTACTGACCGTTGGGAAACCCGGGGTGGGTGAACATTCACACCAAATAAAAATTTTAATAATAATTGTCATTTATTTATTTAATTACTAACATTAGGCAGTAAGATCATTGTTACTAACACACTATGGAAATAATTCCGAAATAAATGAATTTTAATTTAATTTAAAAACATGTTTTACGAGGGTTTTTATCAAACTTGAGAAGTACCGTGTGGTGTTCGGTGCTTAATATGACTCCACTTCACTCCATCTTTACTGTGCCGTAAGAGGCGACTAACAGTGGCTTTGTCTAAACCGATCTCTATTTAAAACCCGATTTTATGAAATAAATTGTTCAGCGCTGAATTGCTTTTAGAATGTCATGCCGAACAAAAAATCGAAGTAAAGATTGTACCTATAAAGAAAGCCACTGTAAAATAATATAAAATAACAGGCTTCAGCATTATCTGCTAAATATCACTATATTGAGGTCACCAACCTACCTAACTGGTTAGACAACACATATACTTACCTTCGCTTCAGATTAATAATGTAATGGGGTGAAGAGACGTATTTAAACGTTATTAAAGTCCCAGATTATCCTATTAGATTTCTTAGTATATCGGCTCATTATTATCCCTCTGCAGGGAAAGACCTATTCTCATACAGAGAAGGTATGAGCATTGATCGCCATTTCAGACTTTCTTAAAAGTCAAGGCTTCCTCACGATGTTTTCCTTCACCGTCAGTCAGTATTGTCCAGATAAATTTAAAAAGTACATAATGATTTGAAAAATCACATTGGTAGTTATTCGTACCGATTCGGATCCCCCACCTCGTGTTAACGAAGCGGGTGCCTTCACCACTGGGTCATTAAGACTTTTTACTTAGTAGATAATATACAAATTTTAAACAAATACTTTTTGTAAAAAAAAACCTTAAACTTTTCTTTTATTTTTCCATTATGTCCAAGATTTTTATACGATTTCTAAAACTGCACAAACATTTATCATTTATTATATTAAATGATAAATGTTTTTGGCTATATATAGTAAAGTTCATACACTACAGGAATATACGAGTTCACGTCAATATTTATGAACTAACTGTTACTGTATTTCGAATTGAATCCGACGATATTTTATCTGTTATAAGCGTTTCAATTTCTTTCATCGAATCTCGGGATTTTCCAACAGTTTAATTTTTCATTCGCTACCTAACGTTTTTTTCAAACCAAACCGATTTATCACAACTGACATGTAAGCCTGAATAACAGGAGGTCCTTTTTTATTTGAAATCTGTTTATAGCATGTCCATTACACTCACACACACATATTTTACAGTTAGATAACTCGCTGACAGGATTTTTGCAGTTATTTTAGTTAAAACGTACTTCATACGGGTAGGGCAGGGCTGTGGTGGCCAACTGTGTTAAGTTTTATATATCGGGGTAAAATGTGGCCAGTATCAGGAGGTTTAATATAAAAATAATATCAGATAAAAAATAACTTCGACGCTAATTGAGCAATATTATGATGGCTTGACACTTATGGCACCGTTTCTAAACGGTGTAAGTGTCAACATATTTTTTTAAACGTATCCTTTTCTTTAATTTATCTTTAACTTTGCTGACTAACAATGTAAGAAAACATGGTAGCAAAACCTGGACTTAAGTAAAATAAAATAAGCAATGGTCAATTCATTTTGTGCCACAATAGTGATTAATGCTCATAACTGAGGCCCTAGACAAGTGGCATAGATTTATATTCTATTCATAGAATAGATTATGAAATTTATGGGATTGTCATATGCTTAACTTAACCAACATTGTCGTTAACTTATGTCAATCTCAGATCTCTAGAATAGAAATCTATGACACTTGTCTAGGCCCTCTGCTTAGCTTGCAGTGAGATAATAACGGACTGATATTATTATTATTGTAACACAGCATCTTGAAATTTCGGAACGGTAGGCAGAGTGACATCACGTGAACATATCGCAAGCTATAGCAGAACTTCTGTATAAAAGGCCAGTCTATCTTACACTGAGCACTTTCCCGGCCTCCGGACTGATAATGACCATTTGTCGATACACTAGCGTTGACCCACAAAGCTTGAAATATATCCCAAATATATCCAAATATCCAGTTATGTATGACATAATTTATCATACATACATACAAAGCTTTATGACTGTCTACCATTAATGGCATGGAACGCCATTTGCTGCGATCCAAACATACCTCCTTTGCTATAATTTATCAATCGTTTGTTTTTTAACAAAATTATCGTCTGTTACATGGGACTCAATAAAACTAGCAAAATATAGGTGTTAACCTTTACCTACCTTTCGAGGACGTGACGTGAATCTATGTTGTTTGTTTTATCAGTAGACATTTACAACTGGACTTAGGCAAGCATAATGGGGTACCGATACCATATCGATCACTCTTGTCAGGCAGTTTGACGAATACAGTGAGAAAAGGACACTGTTGATTGCTCTGTACTCTATGATTTTGCTACCTGGTTTTCGTGGATTATTCTCCTGATTACATTAGAAAAGGAAACGACCGAGACGTTGTGCACACTTTACCCGCGTGTAAAGTGACGAATTGAACACTCGTCGCTTCTTCTAGTCACCACTATTATTTGTATCACCAAAACGTGCGTGAGACGCCTTCAGTATTATAAGAAACAAATCACATAAACTATTCTACCAATGCAAGAAGATGATTGGTAAGACGTGGGGACTACAACCCAAAATAATACTATGGCTCTACAACACCGTCATCAAACCCATACTCTCTTATGGGGCAGTAGTCTGGTGGCCGAGAACTAAACTGGACACTATGGCAAACAAACTTCAACGGATACAAAGGTTAGCATGCATGGCTATTACAGGCTGCTTCAGGACCACACCGACGGCGGCTTTAGAGGCTATGTTGGGCCTCCCACCACTCCCCCTCTACATCCAACAGGAGGCAGCAATGACGGCCCTACGCCTCAAAACACTAAACTTGTGGTACAAAGGTAAAACAAAACATATGTCTCTACTTGAGGGACTGGCAAATAAATTTCCTATAATCAATGCGGTAAACGACCGCATACCGAAACAATTTGTCTTTGACAAGAAATACAAAATACAACTGCATGAGGACCAGAGTTGCGAGGGATTGCGACTAGGGGAACTCAGGATATTTACAGACGGATCAAAAACAGGCACAGGGACCGGAACCGGGATCTTCTCCGAGGATTTAAACATGCACATATCAGCACCGTTGGGGGCCGAAAACACTGTCTTCCAAGCTGAGTGTATGGGTATCTCCCTGGCAGCCTCGGCGATCCTAGCAAGAGAGGTCAGGGATCATTCCATCCGCATACTCTCGGACAGCATGTCTGTTCTTCAAGCGCTAGGAAGCCATACAATAAATTCCAAACTAATATATGACTGCCACCAAAAACTATGTAAGGTAGGTAACAATAACAACATCACTATACAATGGATCAAAGGGCATAGCGGCTCCCGAGGTAACGACGCAGCCGACGTGCTTGCAAGGGAAGGCTCAGCTATGAATGCCGTGGGACCAGAACCCACGGTTGCCATCCCCTTTGGTCACCTACGCACCCTGGTAAGAAATCACACCATAGATCAACACAAAAACACATGGAAGAACCATACCGAGTGCAGGCAGGCTAAGCAAGCACTGCCAGAGCTGAATGCTCGCATCACAAAACAGGTGCTCCGACTGTCAAAACAACAACTTCGCACAGTCACAGCCGCCATCACCGGTCATGGCTCTTTCAATAAACACCTATTTGTCATGAGAATTACAGACAGCCCGCTTTGCAGAGCCTGCATGCGGGCAGACGAAACAACAGCACACATACTGCTACACTGCCCTGAGGTCACCACATACAGGGCAAAATACTTTGGCGACCCGAATTCACTCCAAGAGATTGTCGGGGACATCAAAAGTCTGCTGGCCTTCCTCGAGGAGCTGGGATGGATCGAGTGATCGCCCCCCACCCACACGCAAAATACGCGCACAGTCGTGGAGTTGCGGAAAACAGCCCGTTAATACCAATACCAATACCAATACCATCACATAAACTGAAATAATCGCTTTTCAAAAGCGCTGGGTCAGTTTGTCAATATAAAATTAATAATATTCGTTTTTTTATGAGAATCCAAAATTGTCATTAATATTCTAATACCAATGCTAAAATAGATAAAGTGAGGAGCAATAACATAAACTCTCAAATTCGGCCTTGAATGAGTTATAAGATGCGTAAATCATAACATGCTATACCTATAACTGACCTTAATAAAACGAATGCTGTAATAAGATTACTGCAAGTATGCCTCTGAACGGTACTCCTGAGGCACAAGCTCTATACGTTGGAGTTTTACTGTAAATGAAGCGAGATATGGTCATACGGAAACCCATATTGAAAATAATGTATAACTTAAATTTTTGGAATAAACCAAGAAAAACAGTGGTATTATAGTGTATTGGAAATTGTGACAAACGAGCAACATTATGATAAATCATAATAAAAGACAAAATAAAGATCCAATGTCTTTATATACTACGAAAGAGTACACAAAATTTACCACTTTGCATTGAGATTAGTAATCAGATTCGTGATTTGATCGGTAGGACATTATCACTTTAATGTACAAACTATCACAATGTCACAAATAAAACCTTAGGCTCCTTTTTTCGAATACTTTAAGCACAGTTTTTGCGAAGGACATTCACATTAATATCATTTAACCCGTCCGACCGCTCTAAAGCTTACGCTTAAGTCGATGAGTCCTTCAGGGACAGCCTAACATATACAATAAAGAAGTGAACTTCCCTTGCAATAAATGGTTTCATGTTTTATTTTCAGTACTGCTTTGCAGAAAATCTTCCCTACGAATACTTGAATACAAACTGCAATGAGCCTTGAAAGTTCAACTTTTCTATTAACAAACTTTGCGGTAGAAGACATATATAACGCTGTGTTTGTCCATGGAATTTCAGAATTCTCTTGAAGTTTGAATTACTATCAAATATTTGTTATTATTCGGCTCCGAGGGAAACAAGGGTTGTTGCACCACCCCGGGCGAGGACAACTTAAGCAAACATTTTACACCGACCCAAAATATTATGGGACCAAAACAAGCAGAGTATGATTTGTTATTTACTATCCGACTAGGTATGTATGAATTATATGAATGTGGTATTATTTATTACTTCATTAATTTAAGACTTCAAAAAACGTATATTATGTAATGTTAAAAATATACCGAGTTGTGTGCTACATAACCCAGTTATGAAAATGGTATTTTTCTTCTATCGTAGATTAAGTTGACATTTTAAAACGTATTCAACTATCTACAATTTAAAGCTCTAATTTAAATGACATTACTAACCATTACAGTCGGTCGGACTATACGGAATTACGTGGAAATACTATGTTGTAAATACAACATCGGTAAACTAGCGATCCGCCCTTACTTCGCATCTTTATCAAAGTTACGTGTGCTCAGCTTGGTTTACTATTATTGTTGCTTTTAAGCTCCTACAGGTAATAGATTAATATATATACACCAAAATCTTCCATGAGAACAGTAAAAACCGCATTCATATCCATTGGGTAATTCTCGAGATTAGCTATTCCGAAAAGACAGACTCGCAGACAAGAAAAGTTAATTTTCAAAATGTGTTTTTGCTGGCATCAATATTATTAGTTTAAATTACAAAGGTGAAACTTTAAGTGGCTCAAGTTGTGAACTAACAAACTTTGACGTCGAAACACTTAAATCCGTGATAAGGAAAAGCTTACCAAAGTATTATTTATTCACATTTCTATCGTGTCACTTTAGCAAAGTATTGGGTGACAGTATGAAAGTTTTATATTTTAACTATATATGTATTGTATCCGTTATACTTAGTAGAAATAAAGCCGAATATGCAGCATTGTCTTAATTAGCTGGTTTCATTATTTTTCTATAATTCCTTAGTCTTAATTCTTTAATTCTTTATTGTACACACAAAAAATCATTTACATAATGTTTACAAATTGTTGATGTACAAAGGCGAGCTTAACTCAGTCATGAGTTTTCTAAAAGCAAACCCAGAGTGTAGAGGTAAAATATTAGTGTGAGAACGAGTGAAGTGTACAACAGAAAGAAAGATAAAAATGAAAAGAGATAGAGTTTATTATCCTGATACTTAATTATTTATTTTGTATACTATAGTGTATACTTTAACAAATAAACTTACATACTAATAATACACACATAATAATATAATAATGATATATAAAATTGATAAACTTACTTATATTAATTATGACCGATAATAAATACGAGTATACTAATGAACCAATGACAATGACATAGTCTATTAGTTATTGCTGCTACAAACTCCATATTGAAATTTTTTGTCAAGGTTTTTGACAGGATCGGCAACACGCAAGTAATACTCCTGGTGCTGCAAGCGTTCGTAGGCTTATAATTACTGCTCATCATCAGGCGGGCCGTATGCTTATTTGTCAAGTTAGTCGTATAAGTAAACTTAAGAATTAATCGAGAAAGTTACACAATACCTACTCACCAAAACATACAAAAATACTGTCTCACTTTAATACTTTGGTTGCAAACTTATTAAAGTTTTGCAGTTGTTGAATACTGTACCATATTTCTACGGCGTTTGTCTCGTAGAATACGCGTGTTTGTTCTGGCTGAACGAGAAACACTCTCGAAATTGAAAATTGGTTATAGTTCTAATAATTTCTTTATTTATTTTAAGTTAAATTAAAACGACAGTCTGTTATTAACACTAAATAAACTAATTACAGTACATATAGACACAAACACACAAGAATATTGTTACAACAAGATTAGACCGCTCTATTTATTTCAAAATAAAACATCATATATAATGATTCCGTAAAATGTGCATTAAAAAACAATTCGTATTTGTAATAAAATAATTACAAGAAATATGATTATGATAGTTAATAAATATAGTAAAAATAATAAATGCCTTACTCATTGTTACTCTTGGCATCTCTCAAATTCCATGGATAGTTGATTTCTTACCTAACAAAAAATGTAGGTACAGTATAATATTACTATTACATCACTGAGCTATAGAATTTACTGACTTTTTTACCACTGTATATAAACAGGCTTCTATCGTAAAAGAAAAGGTTTCTTTTATACGTACAATTCCTAATCATACCAATTTATTATTTATGAATGTATTTCATTTACAATTCCATTTGTTATACCTTAATCATAAAGAAAAACCGAGAAAATGTTCGTTATTTTCTTTATTACCTAAAGGAATTCAGGTTTCGTAAAACCTATGTTTTCTAAGATGGACATAAGTCTTTGTATTAATAAAACGCTTGGACACGTCGCAGAAGCGATTTTTACTAGGTTCTTCGTTCGTATGTATCATGAATCTGTTTATAGTTTATTTTATACTCTGTGGAGCAATCAACGTCAAAGTCAAAATTATTTATTCATTTAAAGCACGCGTACGGCTCAATTACTAGCGCATGTTTTTGGACGGAGCCTAAAAAGCATCTAAGGCCATAACAGATGAGCTTTACTATGATGACTTTTGCCGTTTGCCGCGATGATTTGGAGTTTAAGAAAAAAAACTTATTAACGTCATAATTAAGCTAAGTAATCCAGCCAATAGGCTGACTAAAATTTATTATAAGAACTGGCAATCGGTGAATGCGATCAATGTATATCACAATGTTACATATTTGATGAGTCTATTTAACAAATAAAGCCTATTGTTTCCTAGTTTATTACTTAACAGATAAGCACGTCGTGACGTAAATGACACCAGTGTAAGATTATTGTATCATTCTCATAAGAGTTTTGTTATGACAAATATATATTTTATTCCAAGTATGGGTGCAATTTGTATTCGTTAAAGGTAAGTACGTTTGTAAAGTCCCTAGCGGCACAGACTAAACCTTTTTTCCGCATGCGGGCGTAAGTGTGTCTTTTTTATAAAAAAACGGCAGAAATAATACACACCGATTTAGCTGATGATACAGCTTCCTTGTGCATGTATTCTGGTCGTCAAAATGATACATAGACTTACATCAGAGTAAATCATGACCTACATTTGTGCGTAAAATATGTTAACGATATGATTTATCAAACATAACAAAACTTAACAGCAGCATTCATTGTTTGCCTGAGGATAAGTAGATATTAAACACCTACGTAGCACTATGTTGTATGTAATCTATACTATTATATAACGCGGAAGAGTTTGTTTGTTTATTTGTTTCTTTGAACGCGCTAATCTCTGGAACTGCCAGTCGGATTTGAATTTTTTTTTGCGTATGATAGCACAGTTCTCAGGAAAGGTTATAGGCTATGTAACATCACGCTACTGGCGACGGGAGCAGGGCAGTAAGCAAAGACGCGGGTAAAACCGCGCAGCGGAAAGCTGGTTTAATATAGGACGAGTCTATTACAATATGAGGTACATGATTAGTAGTTAAAGTGGTCGTCTTGTCGCTACTTTTAGGTCGAGTGTCGTAAGTTCAATCTTAAGATTGCGTAATTATAAATATTTATTTATATCGTCTGCTATCGCTTGCGACATCAAACATATTCTTCCTAAAATCTTTTGTCTTGTCTTTTAGCACAGCAAGATACAGCTATAACATCGGTACAGCCTGCTTCAACATTATGAAACAAAAAACTCTTTCGAAAACATTTACACGCGACGGCTTGTACCTAGTAACAGTTTTTGTACAAATTTCGTAGGTAATGTTTCGCAGCCTTGACCCTAATTAAAGAGTAACCTTGAACTCTAAAAAGGCTAAACTTATGCTGAATTGTTATTGTTTATTAACAGAATCAAGTTACACCGGCTCATATAGGACGTTAAGTGAAAAGAAATAAGAATGGATTTTAATTTGGTATTTTAACTATGGGGCTGAACAAATCCTGATACTAGGTTAACCATTTACCACTTGACAAGAAGAAGAATACAAAAATCAATTTAACGGAATTTAATTAAAAACAACAACAACAAATTTAATTAACATAACAATTGAACAGGAAATTTAATAAACAAAACGAAAATGTAATAAGTTTATTACTGACTTTATATATTATAGAGAGTAAACCTTTATTTAGGGTTGAGGGGACAAGAGTGGACTAACGGTACAAATCCTGACACTAGGTTGACCACTAACTACTTGACAAGAATAAGAATACAAAAATTAAATGAAACGAACAATAAATTTAATAAAAAAATACAAAATGTAATAAGTTTATTACTGACTTCATAAAGGAAGTTTGATAGTCTCTACACTAGGCTTCGTAAGCAATTCGCTAACTGTATATGGTAATTATTAATCATATTATAAAATTTCTTTGTAAAGTTACCTAGCCTATCCGAACAATTATGTCTTGGTTTTATAATCTAAACCAAAGATATGATCTTAATTGAACTAAATTAAAATATGGAACTGACTGACGGACTGTCTACAGCATCTAAACCGCAGACCACATACTCAAAACTTAAATATTTATTTAATTATAAATTGCCTCAAGTTACCGACGACTTAGCAAGGTGACTAGTAACCGATGGTCAATGGAGGCTCGCGACTGCTCAAAGCGAGTATGTATGAAAGGTATACGTCCAACCAGTGAATGTGTTATTATTATACTCTAGTTTCTTTATGCTACTTTGGTGGCAAAGAAGTATATGGTAAACCTGATGAAAAGTGGTAACCGGTACTTATGGATAATGACTAATGACTGCACTGTTGGTCTAGTGGTTAGTGACCCTGACTGCTAAGCCGGAGGTCGTGGGTTCGATTCCCACCCAGGACAAACCTTTGTGTGATGAGCATGATTGTTTGTTCTGTGTCTGGGTGTAATTTATCTATAATATGTATGTATTTACAAAAAAAAAATGTATATAAATAGTATATCAGTTGTTTAGTACCCATAACACAAGCAAATATAATTGCTTAATTTGGGGCTAGATGGCGCTGTGTGAATGTGGTAGAATATATATATATATATATATATTTACAAAAAAAAAGTATGTATATGTATTATATTTCAGTTATCTAGTACCCATAATACAAGCTCTGCTTAGCTTGGGACTAGATGACGGTGTCTGATAGTGTCCACATATTATTATTATATTATTATATATGGCTGTTTTCTAAAAAGACAAATAATGCTTAGAAAACAAAACCATGGTCGGTAACGACTTGGTTTTGTTAAGAAAATAAAAAAAAAATAGAAGGGATAAGAAAATAAAATTGAAAAGAAAGAGAACCAATTAGACAGACATCGCTGTTAAAAAAATCTGGGCAGTAGACTGCAACGTCACATCGAGTAGGAACTGTTTAAAAAAAGGTCGATCATTTATTAATTTCCGAGAATAATAAGGAAATATCGTAAAAATTTAACGATCTTTTTATTGGAGAGCTCGGCGATTATATAACTTGTAACGGATTTATTATTGTAAGAAAAATCTATTTCTACGTGACAAAGGACATTTGATATTGTTAAAACCTTGGAAGTACTCGCCGCGGCATTGAAAATGAAAGAAATTGAATGATTGGAATTACACAGTTTAAATTGATATCCTTTTTAAACTTCTCTCTGTATTCTGTAAACGTCTTTTAATTTATAATAATGATGTGATGATATTTTATAATTTATTTTTTAATGTTTAATCGTTGATACTATCTGAACTAATTTTGAAAAATTCTATGTTAAGTTTAGTAGCTCTATCATTTGTACAATGTAAAAGGATAACAAAATATTCTAATGTATGTAGAAATGAACAGCGTCCCTACTATTTATTCCGAGAACTAAATATTTTCATGTTATTATTAGGTTGTCATCATAAAAACTCACTTGAACCCAATGTTACAGAACTAATAACCCTTTCAATTTACTGTAACGGATCTGAGATGGCCGCAGCCGAATTATTGACGACATAGATGACGCTTCTTGCTAATCATAATGTAACAGAAAACCTTAAATAAATTAAATTAAGAGTGAGTTTTTATAAACCGTTCTGGTGTTTCAAATAACTGTCCACTACAGTACTGAGTGTACCATAAATTATCCACAGATGGCAATGTCATTGCAGCAAGTAATGAGATTTTATACAAACAACTTCAAGTAACCATTTGCCAATTTCCTCGTGATATTCGACAGATAGTTGAAACTGGCACATTATTCTGCAGAACGAACTACATTTTTACAATATCCAATTTGGTGCAACAAGACCGATTTAACCGGTCTGCAAAACTCCTTGCACAAAAAAGAATTTCATAATTAAATGTTTAAAAATTAATATGAAAGCATTTGCTTCGGAACTACCAATGAATATAACACTAAGTAATAGTATGGTATTCGAAATATTGAAACGACTTAAAAATATTTAGATATTTATCTATAAGTGACATATAACTTTACCGTAAGCCGTAATAAGTCAACATATCTCCCGATAATTTATTCAAATGCTGCAACATTGTACATTATTTTTCATTAGGGATATGTGGAATAGGGGGATTTTCCTAACCTGTAACCAAAAGAAAGTCTTCCGATAAATTCTTTCTCTTTAAGCTAAAAATATACTGTAATGTATAATATACATAAACTGACATAAATTAAATGACAGTACCATGGCAACAGTTTAACAGAACCTCACAACCGACTAAAGCTTATGACATCAAGCCACGATAGCCTTACAAAATATTTTATTCACTACAAATCAATATACAAGTGCTTCGTTTGGTATTGACTTGTCGGCTAACTATAAAAACATCAATCCGTGGAATTGGTAATGGAATAATGTTAATTCTACATAATATTTATTATTAATAGTATATATTGACATGAGATTGTTAAGGTAGTAGAATCGCTGGATTTAGTATTATTAGGCCGAAACGACCGAAGAAGCTCTCATAGAATATTGCCATATCTAATTAATTCTAATGTAGTAATCATATGTTCAAGCAGATACAAAATGATTTAAAATTTGCATTTCTTAATTTTCTTTTCCTTTTTCATACTCATTTTGTCAGTCAAGGATGGCTTTAGTATTTTATCTAAAACTAGACGGCCGCCTTTGCTTCGTTTCAGTATCAAAATCTTCATTAAATGTGGTCTCGTATCAAACGCCTACGAAAAAAATTATTGCAATAGCGTCGAATTGTATCACTCAGACATACAAATTTTGAAAATATGTTAATTATAGATAATAAAAAATAGCCTATGTTACCCGTCCTATTTGTAGCCTTCTAAAGGTAAAATATTTTTTTAATTCGGTTACTTAAATCTTGAGTTTATTTGGAATATACAAACAAACATACAAAAAATCAAATATTGACACTTTATAATATTCTGTATTCAGTAGAATCCAGCTTACATCATGGAACTAACTCCTTCAAATTGTATATCCATAGTTATTACAAATGTACCATTTAGAGAAAAATAAATAAAATTCTATATTTGAATTAAATATTCGTTTAAAAAACTTAATTTATTAGAATACAGCCAGTAATTACTTTCTATGATGTAGACCGCATACTTGTTTACCATTTAAGTTGTATGAAAGTTTGATACAATAATTATAGGCAATTAAACATGAGCATAGAATATCATATTGCTAGAAATGAATGTATGTATTAAAAACGTTACAGTAATTTTATGCATCGTATGTACAAAATTTTACTTTAAGTAAGAAACAATCTTATTTATTAAACACCAAAAATATACATTTCAGATAAAAATAACAGAGTTATAGGCATTAAAGAGGGCAGTATTATTTATAGTGTAATTTTTTTAAATTGCATGGAAAGATATCTATAGAAGGCAAAAACTGGCCTTGCCACTAATGCCCGAAAAAAGGTAACATAAATGATTGTGAGTAAGATCGATGGTGGAAAAATGCCCGAATAACAACCAAGAAAGAAAAACGCGTTATCTCTTATAAGAGTAATAGTTGATCTGGTTGTGCATTTTTAAATAGACACCGAGTCATCGTCGTTTTTAGAATTCATACAAACTGGATCAGATGTTGAAGATTAAATTTGATACCTTAAATTTCATTATTATTAACTTATTTGTGCAATTAATTACCAACACGTATTAATAATTGTGTCGTCGGTTGTATTGTATAAATCTGTGTGTTTTTGAAGTTTCAGGGTAACATTATATACATCACAAGACTAACTATGGTAGAAGCTAGTGGAAATGTACATGTGAAACCTTTATTCAGTAGTGGTCAACAGGATGATAATAATTTGTAGCGATTTAACGTGAGTCCAAGATATTGTTGCAACATTACCTTGCAGTGACAGCCCTGAGGACCTAAACGAATGATATGAATGCTAATAGAATAAAATAGATTATAAAATGTATGGTATTGACATATTTAAGTTTACGCCAATCCCATACAATTTTTAATCTATTCTATTCTATTAGCATTTACGCCACTTGTCTAGACCCTTTGTTCAGCAATAAGGTCTAAGCTTCTGGCTTTACCAACAGTATCATACGTCTCGTCAATAATGTAATAGAAAAGGTATTTATACTGTAATAGATTATCAACAGCTATAAAATTAATAAAATTAAATCAATTTAGATGGTTTATATGTTAACGCACATTATTCTACACACCCACTTCACTCTATGTCTTTTAACCTTTACAAATCATAAAAGCAGAAACAGCGACAATAAAATATGTATTTGTTGGTAAATAAATAAAAGTATATGTTGTTGTTTGTTTAAAACCATATTTGACATGGCAGTATAACTTGACTTATCATTGTTCGTATATTCACTCTAAGCAATCTTCTCATAAGACATACGTAATCTCGAAGGGCACAGAACATTCGTATTAGTATTACGTTAAATTTAATATAAGAGCAAATAAACCTCAGAGTAACCAATGTGGTGTCACTACTGTACTAAATACGTAAGTCTGAGACTAAGAATCTCTCAGAGCTTTGTTCTGGTTTGGCTTTATTGGCTGACTGGAGCGCTAAGCCGACCACAAGTCTTAGTTCTGTTTTCGGCTTACTAGTCGAGTAGGTGAATCTATATACTCGGCAATGGAAGCATCATTTTCATTATAACAGGCTAAAACGTAAGAAAAATGCATTTAGAGTCTCCGTTCAAGACTTACGATGACTAAACCAACAACGGAAATTTAGCAGACAGTCAATTATAATTGCTTCTGGCCTATTATGAACATATTAGTTGTTATAGATGCTCATCTAGTAGGTTATTGACATGATATAGTACAGCATATTTGAAATTTCTTTATTTAAACTAAGTTCAGTGGACTAGTATTTATATTAAACAATTCCTAATACCAAACCTTATAACTTAACAGTTAACAAAAACAAATGTATGTTTTAAGAAGAATATAAAGCTATTGTAACATTAATGTAACATGTAATTATAATTAATATTAAAATAGTCATATATTCTAACTTGGAATATCATAGCCTTGCTGTAGTTATAACTAAGGCAAGTAACTCATCAAAATTTACATTGAAATTCTATAAAAGTCGCTACATGTCGGACCTATGTCTCTGTATAAACATTCTGAAGGCTTGGATATTTTACTTACCCTGTTCTAGACAAAATACCCATGCAAAAAATCTAAATAAGAATAATTTTGGTAGGCAACTGTTATAAACTATAATATCCATGTGATTTTACTGACACAATATAATCTTATCATAAGCAGGGTAAGATGTCCACATAGAAGATTAAGACTTGATTGTTTGTTTATTTTAACAGTGATGGAATGACTCATAGTGCTTTTTAATAGCCGCTTCTCGGATATGAAGAATATCTGTGTTCATTATTGAACATTCTGCAAAACAAATGATATGCAATATCTTATCATATTAACCGGTGATGTAAGCGCATAAATACCAATAATAATAATGCTTACATTGGTTTTGAATATTTTAGTTAATACTTTTATAGTTGTTGATCGTATCTAAGCAATATTTTAATTTTGTATAATTGTAGGTAAAGTACTATAGTCAGTAATTGTTAACATCGTGTGTATTTCAATAATGGTCTAATAAACAAGTATAAATTTGATCTGTTTGACTAGAACCATAATCCTATAAAAAAAAATTGAGATCATTATTTAGTAATCAAGGACAGGTCAGTTTATGTGACTTCAAATATATAATCAACTAAATTTCATAAATTATTATCTACCACTGGTTTAATGTGGGGGGTCACATACCGATAGATAACAAATAAGTCCTCAGATTCTAATATACTTTAATATTTAATTAGCCTCAAGTATTCAAATTACTTAAGACCAATTGACTTTCATTCAGAAACACCACAGATTATAAAAACAATACTTACATTTGTTATCAGGTTTAATCTTCGCTTCATATTTCAGTAAATTAAGTAATTCCACACTCATTTTATTTAGTCAGCCAGGTTATAATAAACTAAAAGTTTTTATACTCCAACATAAGTACATAAACTTCACTTTATCATTACTGCGAAATACGAAACATATTATTGAAACGAAACTAAATTATTTTTGAAACACAGTATTTTCGTATTGGATTTCGTAGTTATTATCGGCGGAGCGCGGCGTGTGGCTACGCCGGCCTACGACGTAGCACTGGCGGTACAGTAGAACTCGAGTTCGTGTCGTTGTAAAACGTGGTTTGTTTAAAATTTTAATTTAGTATACCGCAGCTGTAATATTCATACGTTGGTTTTTATCCAATGTATTATAATATAAAATATTCATATTTTATTCGTATAAAGTTTTGTTTTATTTTAGACTTATTAATTGAGGCTTCTAAGAAATATTTAAAATAACTATAATTTTTTTGAAGTAATGGAAGACTAATAATAGTTGATACTTCTATTCCTGTGATCATATTGTTTCATTATCTGATCAGAGGGCCTAGACAAGTGGCATAATATATATACTACTGGAATAAAATAGAACAGATTAAAAAATGTAATTGATTGACATAAGCTAACGACAATGTTGGCGTTAGCTTATGTCTTACATCGAGTAGTCTATTCTTTTAGCGTTTATGTCACTTGTCTAGGTCCTCAGTATCTACGTGAGCCCATAATGATATAACATGGTTCTTACATGAGGCAATTATTAGTGAATTATGGAATTCGTTTTGCGCTATCTTTCTTTTTTATTTATTACCATTCTTTAAAAAGCTATTGCTGTTATATGTATATAAAATATGTTAACACTTTTGAATCTTAAATTTATTATATAGTCTGCCTAAAAATAGCCGCTGTTTAATTACCTATTCTTAGGAACAGACACACATTTGCCATCATCGTGAACTTTGAATTGGTGTCTAAATTACGGGTTCGTGTTTTGAACGAAATGGTTAAACTCTTTATCAGTGCATCTATTTTCTTCAAATTTTAATCTCATATCTCATAGGGCATGAGAAAGTACCATAAAGCTGACATAGTGTGGACTATCATAAGTAGGTAGTGACCCATTTTCCAAGATAGCAATGGGGTGATGGCTAATATTGACTACTTCACTGATTGATTACTAACACGTAGATTGGAGTCACTTCGGTACAACAATATAAGGAAAAATATATAACTCCTTGGGGATACATAGTACTGGAATCAGATATATGTAGCTCACATCCCTAATATTTCTTATCCGTAGTGTTCACAATCCTATACAGATTAAATTTATCTCTCGCTTCGCAATGAAGGTAAGTGGACATTTTTATTTGTTACTCCACATTTTTGGTTCCAATTTAATTTTTTGTGTGGTCCAAGATTACGACAAAGTTTTAGCAGTCTCCAGGACTCCCGGGTGTCAAAGCTCGTGTTCATAAGAATTCTTTACTGTAAATCCTGGCCTAAAGAAGTCACAGTTATGGCATATGGGTAGCAAAAAAAACTCTCCTTGAGAAGTTAGAGTATAAATAAACTGTACCTACCAATAATTTGTATATTTTTATTAAGATCATTATATATTATCGTCTGCCCAAAAGTATAATTATTATCATTATCATTATAGTATTATTCTTATAATTTAAAAATTTGAAATGTCAAACTAGCATTAACTAACAATTATCCAACAAAAACTGAATGTCAAATCAATCGATAGTCCGCGACCAATGGCTGTTACTTCATATCGTAAATTTTTAATGTACTCTGTAATTTTACAACATCAAGGTTGTTATTCAATTGCATGTTACATTGATCACTTAAGACTATTATGCAGAATTTAGTACTGCTAACAATTATTATACAAGATTGTGTACCATTTAAAGGATTAGTAATTTTCAATTTAAGCTTGGAAGGAAGTCAACAATAAATTAAATTAAATTTAAATTCATTTACTTCGAAATTATTTTCATAGTATGTTAGTAACAATGATGTTACTGCCTAATGTTAGTAATTAAATAAATAAATGACAATTATTATTTGCTGTGAATATTCACCCACCTGCGTGACATCGGGGTTTTCCAAGGATCAGCAAACACGTTCAGGATAGTGTTGGTGCTGGCAAGGAGACGCGTCATTAGAGAGGCGCACCTTTTTCTCATACTTGCGGCAAAGCCATCAATTTAAGTCCCTGCGAACATTCCAGACGCACTATACCTTCATGGCAGTCCCAACAGTACCCTGAGCGCGTTAGTGTATTGAAATTCATTGAATAACCTAAGTACTAAGATGTTACAGAAGGTGGTAAAATTTTATTTGTAGTCTGCGATAATGACCACAGTTACTACCACCAACACTAATATGACTACTTTATTTATTCAGCCGTTGTCATACCATTGCAGTGCAATTAAGACCTCTTTTCCCTTGTACCACTTCTCTCTGTTCAAGGTTTTCTGACTATGGCTACTACCTAAATATAAAACTAATACTGCTATTACAACTACTACACTTATGCTACTTCTTCAGCTTATATTACTATTAGGTATTATTATTATTACTATTTCTATTACTACTAATGCAAATATTACTTCTACAACCCATGACCACACAAACTGATTAATGAATAAAGTACTACTGGACCTTCAAATAAATAAGCAAGTATGTGTAGGTACGTGTATGTCAAACTCAATATTTTACAATATGAAACATTAATCCTAACAAAACTTTCGTCTTACAATAATCCTTTACTTAATAGTTCCTTTATAATACGATCCGATTATTAAAAGTATCAGTCGAACAAATAAAACGCTAATACTCTGTCATAATCACGAACACACTTAAGATCATGATCGTGACAGTCTAGACAGTGTTGCTTGTAAAAAAACTTTTTTTTTTGATATTTGCCTACCAACGTGACTCCACTCGCCTGATGGTAAGCAGTCAGTGGAATTCAGAAGTGGTGGTCACTATACCAAAAGCCATCGTCCTAAACTGCTGGTATGGTGGCCTCCACTATGGCGGCTGGGAATGGGGTTAGGGGAAGGGAATGAGGGAGGTGAGGAAAGGGGGGAAATTGAGCCTCCGGCGCTCTCACTCACCGAACGAAACGCAGTAGATACTACTACTCTTACCCTATAATGATTGCTAACATCATTTATACTAAGATTATTGTAAAAATCGTAAATACATTTTAATACCGTTATTTATGCGTTTTGAAGGGAAACCAGAGTATAAATGAGTATATATAATACCGTTATTATTTTTATATTATACTGACGTAACTTTGAATAAATATGTCTGTAAGCCTAGTGGTTTAGGTACCCGCTTTGTAGGTATATACGTATATGTACACGAGGCGAGGGGAAGGTACTTAAAAGTACCTTCCCTTAGCTGTTTTGAGCTCTTTTTACCAAGAACTTTTGAGACCATACACAATAGGGGAATCACAGAATAAATACTATACGTTATTTAGCTGTAAGTCTTACGAGTTAGTAGTACTTCTCCATACTGAATCAATTTATTTAAGCCAATTTGCCATCTTCTTCCGCCAGCTCTGGTTCCATAATACTTTGCAGTCGGCACAAAATTTCTCTTCAACTCTCTATCAGCCGTTTACACTCACTTTCATTTCTTTCACGTAATTTTGCTGTGTATAAATATATAATCAGAAAAATACTCAGACAGATCCTAAAAAGGTTAATATTCAGTCCGTAAGAATTAATAATATATTCAGCGGTAGTTAAATATGGATTACATTCCAAAATATTTTTTATATACCTAAAGAAACCTTAAAATATAAAACTATATTAATGAAGCACATTCGTAATATACAGCTGCAAAGAAATAAATATTTTCATAAAATAAACATAACTAATATATTAGTTACAAGAATTTATATGCAAATATCTATATAAGTTGGTACTTCAAAAAATTCAAACGACTTACTTAAAAGTATTGAAACAAGATAAAATATGAAATGGGTTCATAAGTTCGATTACGCAGGTATCTTGTGATACAGAGTAGTCAGAAGGATTACTTTTATGCTATTTGGTCAATTAAGCGACCCTATAATCATTAAATAATCGGGTACAATTGCAAATTAGGAATTAATACGGCAAATTTCTGGACAAATAATCTCAGTGTAACTTTACTCGTATTGATTAAAATCGAAAATAACGTGGCAGTCTATACATCGTACCACTGAATCACCGAAGCAAAAATATATTAAAAAGTAATGATTCTATAAAAAATATTAAAGTCTCAACTATCTATTATTAATTTTGGTACTGAATAAAAATATTACCTACTAACTGTACTAAAATAATAATAGTGACCGATGAAAGAATAATACCTACATAATAAACTAAGCACTTATTGATAAGCGACGGAGGCCTCTTACTGTTAGTACCTAGCTAAAAATAATAATAATAATAATAATACCAGCCTATTTACTGTCCCACTGCAGGGCAAAGGCCTCTTCTCATATAGAGAAGGTACGAGCATTAATCACCACGCTTGCTCAAGGCGGATTGGCAATTTCAGACATTTAAGTCCAGGTTTCCTCACGATGTTTTCCTTCACCGTCAGTCAGAAATGTCTAAGATAAACTTAGAAAGTACATATGATTTGAAAAATCACATTGGTACTTGCCCGGATTCGAACCCAGTACCTCGTGTTTACGAAGCGGGTCCTTATTCACTGGTCCATTTCGACCTGGAGCTAAAAATATGAGAAAGGAAATATAAAACACGTATCATAGTTTTCATTTTTGTTGAGATTATTACTGTTTGATATTACAAGGGAAATCCCCTTTTCCGTTTGTTTAACTTTTGAAACATGACAGCTTTACAGACGGTGAGGCTTTTCATATCAGAAAAGAACGTACAAATTATGTGTTTATTGCTGTATCATTTTTTTTCCCACATAAACCCATATTATAAATACCTTACAGACTAACATATATAATACAAACTTATAAACTACACTTTCTATTGCACTACGTCGTTGTGCGTTTATGTGGCACTTGTCCGCGGAAGTGACGGAACACGACACATTGCGGCCAAAAGGTTTACTCCATGACGAGGTGCAGATAACAGGTCGGTACTCACACCATAAACGCCATGAAATTGACGTTATGACGCGACTCAACAGCTGCACTCTTGGCCTGTACTTCGTCTTTTGGCGCACCTTCTTCTCGATATCCTCAGCGTAGACTTTGCGTTATATAAACCACTTAGATTTTGTATAGTTATCGGTTCTATCGCTGAAAGTTGTTGAGGTGGTGATGTTTTCAATCCAGTGCAACATACTTTGTATCAATGTAAAACGCTTTCAATCCAGTGATACTATCGCCAGCTACTGGATCAATATAAATCAGCCCTTAATACTTTCCCAATCGAATATAACAACTATTTTAAATCCATACTTAATACTATAAATGCGAAAGTAACTCTGTCTGTATGTTACGCTTTCACGTCTAATCCACTAAACAATTTTAATGAAATTTAGTATAGACATAGATTAGGCCTCAGGAAACAACATAGGCTATCTTTTATGACGAAAAATGTCTTAAAAGGGTTGAAATAGGGGATGAAAGTTTGTATGAAAAATCGTCAATGTAAACAGAGATATAACCGACTATAACGCGAGCGGAGCTACGGGCAATAGCTAGTTTACAATAAACAACAAATTAAATCTGTCTCGAACTTGTCTATCAACCCTTATTTAATATTAGAAGCCTTACCTATCTCAAAAGGCCCTAAGTTGTACAAAATTTAATAAACCTATTTCACGTTCGGAATTGAACATTCAGTCTAAAACACCTGTCACTTGTCTAGTATCCAGTCTGTTTGTAGTTAATAATGCAGGTCACTTGAATAGTTACCTGGTTTTATGGGGATTTAGTTTAGAAGTCAAAGTTATTTATTCATTTAGGTCACAGCAGCAAGCAGATCGAGTAATGTCTATTGAAAACAAATATTATTGCATTTAATAGTTGTGTTCTTATGAGTGATCGTGGTACCACTACCGCTAGGCCGAACGTGGTCAGATTTTTACGCCTTACAAATATTTATTTATTTAAAAAACTTAATGCACATGCGTACACAGGCGGACTTAATGCCGTAGGCATTTTCTACCAGTCAACCAAGGTGATGCAGAGATGAACGAAGTAGGTGCATAGAAGTTATAACATAAAAAGAAAGATAAAGTTTAGTTATACGAAACATTAAAGGAACCATGAAGGTATATGTAAATACAATACGCAAAATAATATAAATAATGTATACAAACTAAATAATATAATACATAAAATATACTACTAATAATACATATACATAAGTATATAAATTACATATTACGTATATACAAATATATATATATATATATATAAATATTTATAAGCTAACAAACGCAAGGTTAACGTGATATTACCGATAATTCGTCCAAATAACCTGGACTACGAACGATGAGTGTATAAAACCTGTAGTATGAGAGGGACAGACAAGTAAGCGATTGTTTGAAGACCGAAGATTTCTATTATGAATAGAAGACAAGTATTGGAAGAAAGACTTTAAATAGTTAGGAGAAAAAGGAGAGTTGAGGATGGAAAAGAGGGTAGTGAGAGCCCGCAAGCTGCGGCGTTGACGAATAGGTAACCATTTTAGCTGAGAGCGATGGATAGAATAATGAAATATGTGACTCTTTGTTTTTTATTACTAAAAATATAGTGACAGACCAGTTAGTAACCGCCGCTTAATCACTTTAAAAGCAATAACAGTTAAGTTTAGCTCTTAAGTACCTTTTCGCCTTTCTATTACAAAATTTAATGCGAAAGATGGTTTTTTTTACAACAAGTTACACAAAGACATTGTAAGCTAAGTTTGTTATATCAAATAATATTTACATCAATTCACAAGAATATATCAATCTAAAAATAACAACAATAAACCCGAACCCTCGCTGATCGTTCCATCTTCGAGAACTCTCCATCACGACATTAACTTTTCAATCAACACATCGATCATTAGACTATACAAAATATACATCCACAAGAATTGAATCTCTATATATAAAAGCGCCATTTTTCCTGTCTGTTTCTCTACTAACTTCTTCGAGGGTTTACGCGTCATGAGTGTCACTGCGCAATTTTGTGTTTTTAATTTTTAAAACCATTATGCTTACAGTTATTTTACTATGAAAATACTGTAAACGCAATGATTTCTTACTTTATATACAGCTTTCACCTAATTCTAGAATTTAAACAGAACATACTTTTAAAATATAGCTCGGATTAAATGATAAAAATATGACACTAAGTTACGACGGCGACGTTGCAACTCATGACGCGTAAACGCTCTTAAACCACGCTACGGATTTTGGTACGGATTTGACTATCGTATAAAGCATTTTTTCGGAAACCTTATTAGTATAATAAATTCATACTGGAATAAAGATAATTAATTTTAAGAAAAAGAAACCGACTTCAAAACTATACCTATATGTACAAACTTAAACAAAAACTAAAAGTAGAATTCCTCAATAATAACTTGAACAAATTAAAACAAAAACGTATATTTTGTTAAATAAATAAATAAAATATATTTTGTTTTTGTTAAATACCACCAATTGCCATCAAATTTATATGGAACCACTGAAACATGATCTTGCAAAAAAAGAATTATTAAAATCTATTATTATAAAAAAAATACGACTCGAATTCAGAATCCTTTGAAATCGGTTAAAAACCGAGAATTTCAACCAATTGTTAATAAACCGTAAAAAGCATAAAAGTACACATAAGCAAAACAGAAGCGAGTTGCTAGTACACAACATCAAACTTTTTAATCTTATAAGAAATATGGTTTGTATGCTGCTATTGTTCTTGTGAAGTCAATTGTAAAATAGATTATTGGGTTATGAGACACACGATGTAGGTAAAGCTAGTTCGAGTATAAATCTACTACAAACTTTTACAAGTAAAAGAGTTTAGCAGAAATGTATTGCAATGAATACGTAGCTGTATTTGATAAATATAATAGGTACTTTAATTTCTTTTTTTTTGATTCGATCATAATATTATATTTCTGTTTATAAATAAAAAATCTTGTTATTTAAAATAGATGTTTTTAGTATGATTTGATTGTGAAAACAAAACATTATTACAATAAACCACTAGATTGCAACTACTTTTCAATGAGACATTAACGACAGGAAAGTTTCTTGTCAAGAAAATTTTAGTAAAGGAAATGCAAATTGAATAAATACTAATAAAATAATGTGTTAAAACATTTCTCTCCCTTTCTTAGTGCAGGGTAAGAATAAAGACTTCTAAAAGGTATTTCTCTTAACGTCATTAATTTCATCTGATTAGGATTAATTAGATTCTTCAATTTTAAATAGCTTTTTCTTGTGCGCAATTTTAAGATTTTCATTGGCGTTTATATCAATTACAGTATTTTTACCAAGTCTCTTGTAGACGGAAACTCTTTTATTTCAGTCGTCGTTCAAAAAAAGCTTTGCTTTTGTAGCTGACTCCATCCTTTTTAACTTCGATCTTATTTTAACATGTTACGACCTCCACACGAAGTCTTTAACAAATCGTACTACTCGTAGTTCCGTAATATAGGAAGCTTTATTCATTATGCCAACGGACGCAATAAAGAGAGTAATTATCTAAACTAATATTTTAAATAGAAAAGATTAGATTTTTTGTATGTTTGTTTGTTTGTTCCGATTTAACTCAAGATTTATGTAACCCATTTAAGAAATTCTTTCACTTTTCTTCTTCTTCTTCGTTACACTCTTGCCAGAGTAGTCGTTGTCGTCATATGGAGTTTGTAACCCGCCTCACAATCCGTCGCTATTCTTCTCTGTTATTTGCCTTCGTGGTGCAGACATGTAAAGACATGTCTATGGCTGATTTTGTTTGATCAGTCCATCTCATCGGTGCTCTCCCACGCGCACGTGTACCCTCAACTCGACCCAGGTTCACCAGCCGCTCGATTGATTCATTCATCACCACGCCGAGCTATGTACCCAAAGAAGGTAAGGATGCGAGATTGTACTATCAACGACAGACGTTGCCTAATGCGAGGCTTTTGTAGTATGGATGCGTTTGTACGGAGTTTCCTCCAGCACCTCATTTCGAGAGCGTCTATATGTTTTCTCGATTTCTCACAATGTCTACTTCTCGGCAGCGTATAAAAATATAGGAAACACTAGCGCTCGTACAAGTCTGGTTTTTGTGGCTTTCACCTTTAGAAAACTGCAAATAGGACGGGTGACATATTCTATATTTTATTATCTTTAACATATATTTCAGTCATTTTTAAAATTTCAATCAATCAATCTATTTAAGCGCATTTCTGAATCTGAATGATGCAACACGTCATTATTGCTATGATATTTTTCGTAGGCGTTTGACGTGAAACCTAATGAAACTTTTGATAACAAAGCAAAGCGAGGGCGGACGTCTGGTAATAAATAAGAAAACAAAATATGCTATTATTTCTGCGCTTAGTAAACTTGCAACTGACAGGCCCGCCTTTAAACTAGAGCCATTGAGTTCGAATTAATAAAACTTACAAGGAGGTTTACTATTTGAAAAAAATTTTGGCAACGATTGCCAAGTAGGTATTTTGTTAAAAATATTTTTTTAAATCTAATATCTATAAGAGCAGTAATATACTTTTGTGTATTTATCGTGTAAAATTGTAACTCCCAACAACAATGGTTATTATCTGATGAATAAAGAGTGGTGCTAGTTTTCTGTCAAAAAAATCTTTCGACATTTCTTATGAGTCTCTTTTCGTTTTAAAGCATCATAATATACTAAATTAATAGGTAAGTTTGACCCTAACTTCATATCTAAAGTTCCTTCAAATAGAAATACGAAAATGTTGATGAATTACAAACATTTTAGTCGTTCTCATCTGCCAAACTTGATATAAATACTAGCGTAACAACTGAATCATGCGTGATTCAGTTGTTTCGATGCTCTGCTGATAGTAAATCTATAGTGTTTATTGCACTTAAAACGTTTTTAATACTAATTTAACAACAGTGTACTCAGTAAAATTTCAGCGTCTAATAGAATGATGTCAAGCTCATTGCCAAGGAAATTAGTCTGCATGCGAATTTCGACCTACTTGCATTTAGATGGATTAGTGAAATGAGCTTATTTTTTTGGTGGGTCATGATTTATTCGATAGTAAGTACATATCCGATCAGAGAGCCTAGACATGGGATGGGCATAAGCTAACGAAATGTATGGGATTGCTTATGTCAATCCCATACTTTTTTTTTAAATCTATTTTATTCTACTAGCATTTATGCCACTTATCTAGGCCCTCAGATAGTATCGTACAACCAAATGTCGCAATCTCGGCAGCGTGTATGTGATGTTTCTAATACCTATTGCATTCATTCATAAATTAAAGTAACTCCTCGTTAGTGAGTTTGCTTGTTTACCAACTTCTCCAGCATATTAGGAAAAAGGCCGACCGTTCAAAGAGGACTACATGTAGGTATTTGATGTAGTGAACTCTTTGGGCTCAATGAACTGATGAACCGGCCGTAAAGGGTGTTCAAGGCTGTTGCTAAATATATTGTAACTAACACGGTAATACACGAAATGTTATATAATAGGGGTCAATTATGTTTTTATGTAGTAAGCGTTGTGGGTTTATAACGAGGAAACTTGTTTTATTTTTAACTGCGGCACACTGATTTGTAAAAGAGTTCAAGTTTTATTCTACTCACAGCAAATAATTTTGGGATTTATAATGTATCTAAAACCATGCGTAACTCGATATGCGAGATATTTTTTTCATATGAGAGATCTTTTTCAAAGCATGTACTTTCGAAATTTACATTGAACATAACTGAAAAAAAACTGTGATGAAAGTTGGACTACCATGTACGTATAAACACTGCTACTACCCAGATAATAAAATGTGTCACAGAATAAAATTTTAATAAAGATGCAATAAAAAATCAAACGAAGAACAACACACGTACCTATCTTAAAACCACATTCAATCAATTCCAAACTGCTTGAAACGAGACTAACTATAAATTATTTTATACTAAGCAATATAAAACTAGAGTTTTAATCCACTTTCCCGGTTATTATCCATCCCGAGAAACCCGATGTTCTAACAATAACATTTATGACTCTATTTTAGCTTCATGAAAATCGTTAACGGTATTCGGATCATGGTCTTTTTAAAGGATACGCTATTAAACCGTCATAAACTTTTGAAGAAATATTTCAAAGTTTGCTGTTGAAACCTGAAATCATAAAAATAACACTTTTATGTATATTGATTTTTAGGTCTGTTTTTATTAAGATCATTAACAATACTTAAGATTTTAAGAATTCCTAAGAGACACAATGAACACAAAGTCTTACAAAAAAATCGTGGGTCATACCACATTGTGTGGTCAGTTTAGAATATGGAAGCACCTTCTCGCCACCATATCTTGACCCGATACTCATCATTTTTTTTATTGCTGACAATGACAGAAGAGCAAACAGCCCACGTGATGGTAAGTGGTTAACTGTCGCTCATGACCGATTTAGAGTCTCTAGCATTGCTCCTGCAATGCCAGGGACTCTGCGAAGCCGCTCCCTGAATGGAATGGAAATACTAAAATCGGCTTGTACCATCATCATATCACCAGAAAGACGTTGGCTAACTATTATATAAAACACTAACACGTACTTCAAAATAAAATATTATATAACTTTTAAAAACGGAGCGAAATTAACATTTAAAATAATTATACTAAATTACAATATAACTTTAATATTAGCTAAGAGCCTTAAAAATTTCATAAAATCTTTATTTCAAGTACGATCTTGTAAGGCTGCTAAACATTTCCTAAAGCTAGTAATTAAATAACTTTGTATTCTTTATAGTAGTAATAATTTGTTTTTAG
This sequence comes from Parascotia fuliginaria, assembly GCA_963082885.1. Lineage (NCBI taxonomy): Eukaryota > Metazoa > Arthropoda > Insecta > Lepidoptera > Erebidae > Parascotia > Parascotia fuliginaria. The sequence continues at coordinate 3,987,222 of OY720183.1, read as the reverse complement.
TACTTTTCGTGATGGTAAATTCAATGTCATCATTATTTCTGCTAAAATACATGCACGTCTAGATAAAACTCAACTAGAAACACTGCAACATTAGGAGAATTTGTCGTAGGTAATTCATTGTTAATTCATTATTGTGTGCGCGTATTTTGCGTGTGGCGTGGAGCAGTGATAAAAGACTTATATTAACGTGGTTAAAACCTCGCTTTGGACAGCTAATATATTTTTTTTTGTTTGACTGATTGTCCTACTGAAATATAAATTCGACCGTTGGTACTGGTAAGCCATTTTTTTCCTATGCATTTAGAGTCTGCACAATTACGGGCTATATTTTTTTTCTACAATAATATTATTTCATATAATATCGAAAGCATCATTCGCCACAATATATCAGCCCAAGATATATATTCTGAAATACGATGCTAAGAATATAAGCACTATAAGTGCACTTAGACTACACAAAGGCCCCATCAGTAAGAAAAACGGCACTATTTGTATTTCTCACATTCGAGGGTCCATTAGAAGTAATAATAGACGAAGGGAATAAGATTCACGTATTATATTACAGCTTCTACCATCAGTTAACTCGTGTTTGTCTTGCTGGTTAAACGTAAAATCATAATATTATTATATTGTATGACAAATGAACAACACTCCTGGTATTTATTCTGAGAACTAAAATTTTGAATATAAACTGTCACGCCAAACTACGAGTAGAGAGGTATGGAAAGTTATATTTACTCGATAATCTCCACGAGATCGAATCAGCAATGAGGGTATTCAAGGACTAACTGAAGTTGCCGATATAGCCCTGTTGTTGTTAATGTGACAGTGGTGGATCGCTCGATGGGATCCAAAGCTCTACGAGACTACGAATCCGAATATATGGGGTAGGACGTCCATCAACAAGACGACCTGATAAAGGTAACTAAAAGATTCTAGATTCAGACTGTTTTTAAAAGGATGCTTTGGAAAACGGCGCAAAATGCCTGCGTTAAAATATATCATACCTATTATTAATATACATTCATTTACAACAAAATAACTGAACACAGCTGAGTTAAATTAAACAGAATAATAAGGAAATTTGCATACTATAATAAAGCATACAAATGCGCCCATTATTCTTTACTTGCACGATCGATGTACTCCCATTTTCTTTTATAATATAATTTAGACACGTTGGTATATTTGTATGCGGCAAACGGTAGGCTGAATGTTTATAATCGTTTATCGTTTATAATCGTTTATTTACTCAAAACTTTCATTTACAATTCGTCGATTGAAGCACTCCTTTTAGACATAATATTGCCTGTGTTAGGAGGCTCCGCTCTTCCACAGGTTTCTCGTGTAGTTTAAGATTAAGGTAATGTATACGACTCAATTAATATTACATGCTTAACAATAATTCTATAATAGTGTGTATGTGTGCTGTGTGTGATGTATGTGTGTGTGTGTGTAAATGTTATGACACAAATTGGGAAAAACACGCCTATGCACAGCAAGCTCATCGTAATAATAATATATATTTGGCTGTCTTCGTGGTGCAGTAAGTCGGATCGCAAGCGACTGCTGTGCACAAGGTTGTGGGCATAAAAATTTGTTCAGAGTCTGGGTGTAGTTTGTGTTCGTTGAATGTATGTTTGTGGCTTGTTCCCTTGTGCGGGAGTTATATTGTTAAAAAAATATAAATAATATATAATAAATGCAAAAGTTTGTGTGTGTATGTGTGTGTTTGTCACCATTCAGTGTCTAAACGTCTGAACCGATTTCGTAGAATTAAATTAAAGAATTGTAGAATTGGTAGGTATGTTATATAGATTCGGTGCCGGAGACGGACATAGTTTTTATCACGAAAATTGGTCTGGTTCCTGAGGGATACAAAAAATAATTTACGCGCAGGCGAAGCCGTGGGGTGCAGCTAGTTAATGTATGTATTTGCTATTAGAAACATTAAAATTACTAAATCTATGTTTGAATTGGTGAGGAGCAAAACTTCGATATTGAAAACTATAAAAAAAGGAAACGTAAAAGTTCTCAAAATCAATTTACTACCGAACATTGTTAGTGATCGCCCAGATGTCGAATTCCGACTGTAATTTATATTTTTTTAAGTTTGAACGTTATTGAGGGTCTTCAGTGAAAAATCAACCTTTGAAATTACTTTTGCAATTCGAGCAATATGTTTAAAAATAGTTGTCAAATCTACAATTTTCCAAGCAAGCTATGTGTTTAAACAAAAGTTTAATTTTTCTCACTTATTGAATATGAATTACAAAATTATTAAATTTAATTTCGTGTACACAAACAATAATAGAAAAACTATGAAAAGGACTATCAAAAGTCCATTAAGCAGTATTACTGAAGAAAAAAAGTATTACTAGATGAAAATATAAAATCGCATACTGATATTGACAGGAATCCATTTGTAATGAATATTAGTCCAGATGGAGAACAAATAAACCACTCAGAGTTAGACCCTAAAACTAAAAACATAGATAAACGAGTATTAACTGTAAAGAAAATCTCTTACGCAGATTCACTAAAATCTGATCCACCACACAAGGTACAAAAGAGAGAAATAAACATAACTGTAGAAAAGGATCGCAAAGACAAATTAGTTAAGAAAAAATAAAAAAAAAACAATTTGTCACATTTTATGAGATCAATTTTAGTGAAGAGGAATTAAAAAAAGATGACAGATATATTGAACATAGGCAGAAACAAGATAAGAAAAACGTGACCGACAAAAATTGCATAAAAAGCAAAAGAGAAGAAACAAATATGAACAATGGGAAATGAAGGGTGGCTATATGAAAGACTATGACGATTATTCTACTAAATCCTTTCAAGAAAATGATATTGCTTTTAAAAAGCCTGATGGAAATCAGTTGACACATATACACCGGTCTTATTTAATTATAACTAATACACTAATACATAAATCAATATAAACGTATTTGTTATGAGTACAATAGTACAACCTACATAATGAGGGTGTTTAGGCAAATTTTCGCCACCAGTTGGCGTTACTTTGGTAAAAGATCTTCCATTTTGACACCGCTATTAAAACAAATATTTTTCAGTGTTCATTACGCCAATTTAAATGTTTAATTTACAAAATAGACAAAAGAGAATTGCTGAGCAGGTTTTCTAAAATGGCCACAGGAGATGGCAGCACCCACTAATCAGGTCTAGATGTCAAACGCTTTTTGAAAGTAAATCTCTGATTGGCCCAGTGTGAAAGTTGAAGTGGCGCCTACTTGTGGCGAAAATTTTCCTAAACACCCTCATTGAACAAAGCCCCTACTCCTTAGAGCTCGGTCTTGTTTTTTATACATTAATGGTAAAGATTTAAGCTATAAAAGCTTGATAAAAATATTACATGATAACGAGTAAAATTGAAAAATCTGAATAGGATAATTATGAAAATGTAATAGAAGCCAAATAGCATACACACAACAGCTATTGAAGCAAAGTGAGTGTACAAGGCCGTATGGCTCCATCTATTATAGACTGCGGAACTATAAGCCTTCTGAAACTCGCACACAGGTTACTTAAGGCAGTTAAGGCAGAAGACTAGGAAATAAATAAATTCTAGATATATTATATATTAAAAAAGATCTGCAAGGATTTGCTCAGAAATTAGTTTAGTATTAAGTTAACGGGCAAAAGATATAATGCCTTCACCTTTTGAGATATCACGACTTTCAGATTATTCCCTTATGTTTCTTATATTACTTGGTGAATTGGGAATAGTTTTTATTCTTACTTGAGAACATTAAAAGCAGACTAGCACAATAATATTTAGCACAAAAGTAACACTGTTGCCCGTTTCCGTATTCCCTAATTGGATTTAAGATATCCACTACAAGATTTAGTAGTTTTGAGGGTCTATACAAGTAGCATAAATGCTAAGAATAAACTAAAAAATTATGGGATTGACATAAGCTAACGCCAATATTATTTTTATTTATTATTATTTATTATATAATAAAGAGTACATAATAAGCTTATAAGATAATACAAAGTCCCACAAAACTGTATAAACAGTTTGACTGTAGGAACAACTTATGTAAGTAGGTCTATATAGGTGGTACTAAAATCTATTTAAAATGTATATAAAATAAGTGCTGTTTTATATATATAGTAACTAATAAAGGTTCTTTATGGTAACGTGCTTATGAGGTATTTCTTTAATTTAGTTTTAAATTTATTTTTGACATTTTCGTCTGTGATGACTTCTGGTAAACTGTTATATAAATAAGGTAAGGTAAGGTTTTGCTAGTGTCCTATCTCCGTACACATTAGTCACTCTAGGTACAACAAATTTACCAGAGGTCATCGCTCTAATATTATAATTATTATTTACATTTATTAACAAGGAATTATGCTCTCGATTGCCATGGTTGTTAGTTGCAAGAAGGTATTTGTGTTTTAAACTGACCGGTAATATTTTACAAATTTTGAACAGCTTGTTGTAATCGTTTTTGCATTTGCTTTTAGTTTTCTTATACACTAGTAATTTTAGGAATCTAATTTGAATATTCTCCAGCTTATCAATATAGGTTTTAAATGTATGTCCATAGCAATCCAGAGTATAGTCCAAATTAGATTCAACCAAACAGTTGTACAAGAGTTTCAGGGTACTAGTGGGAACTCGATAACTAAGATGATAAAATTTACTAAGTATTACTCAAGATTCTTATATATGAGATCTACATGTTTATTCCAAGAAAAATGCTCACCTACCTTCATACCTAAATATGTGACACACTCTCTATTGGTTTGCAATTACAATTAACATGGCTGTCATAGAAACAATCGAACGAATGGGTAAATAACGGCCGACTAGTTTCATCTAATGGTAAATAGGGAGAATGTATAATTAACAGTTTCGTTTTGTCAGTATTTAGTACTATACCGTTGTCGTGTGACCACCTGACAACAGCATCTACGTCTTGCTGGACAAGTGTACACGTCTCGGCTAGGTCTATGCCCTAGTGTCTGTGCACAGGTCGTCGGCAAACATATGCGTGGAACAGTGTTGTAGTACTCCACAGAGACTGCTCACGTGCATCAAATAGCAGACAGGGCCACATCCTGAACCCTGAGCCACTCCACAGCCTACCGTTCTCTCGTCACTGAGCGTGTCCCCGACCTTCACACGGTAAGAGCGTGAAGTGATGTAGGTCTCTGAACCAGTCATTCAGAGGTTTCCTAACTCCGCACTCTTCTAACGCTTTTAACAATGTATTTGTTTCCAAAGTAAATATTGTTCTCAATGATGTCGTCAATGTATTAAGATTTATGCCACTTGTTTAGGCCTTCTGAATAGTTCTAACCTAGAGATACTTTAAATGCATCATTATAAATATTGACCTTTATAAAATACAGCATATATTATGGAAAAAAAGTAACGGATACTAATTTGATAAGTATAAAATGATCAATAGGTATAATACCAGCCTGTTCACTGATATAGAGAAGGCATTAGCATTAATCACCACGCTTGTTCAAGGCGACTGGAAATCTCAGACTTATAAACCTAGGTTTCCTTCATCGTCAGTCAGAAATGTCAAATGTCCAAGATAAACTTAGAAAGTACGATATATGAAAAATAATATTGGTACTTGCCCGGATTGGAACGCACCACTCGTGTTTACGAAGGGGGTGCCTTATCCACTGATAAGCATATACCTACTCAGAGCTAATATTCAAGTAACAAAATAAAGAAAATTACTATGTACAGGACAAGGTTTGACTACCTACGGTTCATGGAAGTCGACACAAATAGTGTTTGAGCCCACGACATCTACTTATTGAATCAATATTCATATTTTAATCAAGAACCGTTTGCCATACACTACAGAATGTATGTGGAGTAGCGGAAAGAATTATGGCCTTTAGTTGTGTTGGTTCTAATCTCTATATATATAAATATATTCTATTTCTTACCGTCGCTAAAGACATATAAGAGAATATTGAGAAATGAACAGCAGATTTACTAACACCAACACGAAAGCCAAGCCTAAAATCACAGGAAAATCTATCATTTCATGAGATACGGTATTCGATGGAAAGTTATAACCGCCACTTGTAGACCTATAAATATTATAACAATCTTTATCTTTATCTTAAATAAGTAGCCCCAAAAAATGCCACTACATACAAGAATATATATAAACTGAATGAATGTGGTGTCGAAAAATTCTATGACCATTATTTTTTAACATAAAACTTTAAACATACAATAAATTCGAAACATTTCATATCCCAGTTTCCTAATACGCGTACAACGTTTGTAGCTCCGTATACATCTATATCAGTTAGCGTACAATAAGCTGTTCACCCCTAAAAGCCTAGCTAGCCGGTTCGTTAAGCAATCTTTACAACTGTCCGACATGATTACGTCAACTGAGATGGTTAGGGTTATTTCCCTGTACCATGTGTATATTTACACGATCTCTGAAAAATATATACCTTGTTGTTGGTAGGCTAGCGGTCGAAAGTCAATAGTAATTCAGTAAAATTTTAAATTTGATGTTTCTAATCTTTTATTAAAAAACGAGCATTTACCATTGCTTAGATTGCTTTTTAGCTTTCTATTTTCTTGAAAAAGTCCGAATCGCAGAAGATCTTACAAGTATCCAACTAAAGGAGAAAAAGTACAACCAGATCTAACAGACAAATGTAATACTTCGAAAGCGAATGTGCTTAACAAGGGGCATTAAGTTTTCTTCCCATTATACAAATTTGGGACATTTAATCGCTTAAATTAAGTACACCATTTATTTGCGGACCTCAGTATACCCTTTTATGACAAAAGTGTCTAAAACATAATAGACCCGCGCAAAATTAAACCTTTTGACAAAAACATCTCATACGGAATGGATTCTAAAATGTTTTAACTACTTGTTTGATACATGTAGGATTTGCTAATTAACATTGACAATAATATGTAAGTCGTTATTCTAAAATGTGGGCACTTTGCGAATATTTGTTATAATTGAGCGTTAGTCTCTTTTATGGCAAACCAAAGTCTAATGTACAGCGAAGGCAAACAGCCTCTTTAAACACTTGTAAACTTTTGACACAAAATAATAGGCATGGTTCATGTAAAGGTTGCATATAAAGCTCTCTTTATGAACATTAAAAAACACAATACCTACAAATAATACATATTTACAACAAAAAATGTATGGAACAAATATTATAGATCATAAAAAGTTTCGTGCTGTATGGGAAAGGAACTTACAAACCTAACTGCAGTCACACGTATTCCCACTCACTACCTATACAATAAAAGTTAATTGTTTCAAACGCTTATCAACTAAACACTAAGCTAATCGTTTTTGGTGTAACACAAGTGTGACTAATACCTAACTTACATGCACACTGATGGGTCAGAGCCCTCGCGTTTGCCCTTACTGAACATTGCAAACCGACACGGCTTCCGAAGGAAATGGAAGATTGAAGGGGTTAGGAGCGATGTTTGTTTTTCACGCGATGGTGCATTATGTAGTAAAACACTTAAACAGCATTATAAGGATAAAATGGAATGAAAAACTATTGTATAGCTTTTTTTACATTATCTATACGCTTAGGTAAATACAATTGGCAGCCTTATTGATAAAAACAATGTTTTGAAAGAGACATTTTTATTAAATTTTAACAGTAATTAATTGTATGAAATAATGGTGGAGGATTTTGATACATAGCTAATCAGTCCTTAGACTACAATTAATATCCTATTATTATAAATGCGAATGTTTGTGTGTGTTTGTGTTTGTTACCACTCAGCGCCTAAACGGCTGAACTGATTTCGATGAAAATTGGTATGTAGATAGATTCGATGCCGGAATCTTTTATCCTGAAAATCGGCCTGTTTCCTGAGGGATACAACAAAACATATTTTACGCGCGGGCGAAGCCGTAGGGCGCCGCTAGTACTCAATAAATGTATAAAAGATATAGCTACAAGGATGGTGTCGATTTTAATTTATTTAGTGAAAGAAATGCTTATGTATAAGTGCAATAAAGTTTTTTCTGCATGACAAACAACACGTAAATCAATTCATCTCTTTTAGAACAATCTTTGTCTATTTTTTAAAGCAGGTTTAATTCAGAGCTGCTTCGAAAATGTTATTTATAAGTAGTTGCTTCATTTAACAGTAAAAAGTCGGCACTACAGTTTACTATTAAAAAGACTAGACCTTTTAGCAAGAAGGCTCTTGAAAAGACACAGTATTGACACTTATTATTTGAGTATGCTGGTTGCGTTAGATTTGTAATCCGGCAATTAAACAAGGTCGTAACTTGATTGCTGTCACAATTTAGTATTTTGTTTAAAGCTAGATACCGTACTATTTTGTTTTATTTATGTAACTCATTACCTTTTATCTCTGTAAGCAAGCTATCAAATCAAAGGCAAATAAATATGTTTGTGTTCCCATATAATTATGATCCTGGAACTTTTAAGCGGGGTGTGAAAAAGCATCTCACTAAGCCGCCATAGGGGAGGCAACCATACCAGTAGTCTGACTTTTCGTACGGTGGCCACCACTTCTGGATTCCACTGACTGCTTACCATCAGGCAGAGCGGAGTCACTTTGGTAGAGTATTTAATAAATATTTTAAAAAAACTTCTTTACGTAACTGTATACTATAATATTGTTCAGTGAAATGTTTAGTGAGAGCTAAAAAACGTAGACTTTTTTAACCTTTTGGCAGTGATAAAAAGGTTTCAGAATACTAGGTTTCACTGCTAGACATAGGCCTTTCCCAATTTACATTACCTTGGCCATTCGTGAGCCACTCTTTAAGTATACTTAAATTTTTTTAAGTAAGTACTAAAACATTCTAAGTAAAATCTAGTGTTACACAAAAGCTCAATATACCAAACTATGTAACATAATATTTTCTGTACACCCAGAAGAATCATATACTCGTAGGTATTTTGCTAGTGGAATACCAACAAGTATCATAAATCTCTCGTACCAATAATGTACAGTTTGGCTTTGTTTTTACACAATATGAAATATGAGCTCGTTATAGTTTGAGTTTCTTTTTATGTTAGTTAATTATACTCCGTTGCAAAAGTTGTTTGATTACTTTTAATTAAAACTAAAAGTTTAAATCTTTTAGTTTTTTATGCTGCAATATAATTAAAAAGAAATAACGTCTCGAATACGAGATAAGGATTTCTTTAAGGTATTTTCTGTATATCTGTGTTTCTTAAGCTTATTTAACCTTAATCTTGAAGTATAACACAACCTTATGTTTTAGCAATAGCGTTTAGTCTAACTTAAAATTAAGTAGATTGTGATTATTTTGGCCTTAGTCCATTATAATGAAGGATTACAGTAGTTAACATAAATGACATGACAATGTGGTTGCCGATTGTGAAACACATCAATCCTGCTTAGGTTAGATCCGCGTTAACTTACGTGTTTAACTATCATATCATATCATCATAATGAATATCCCTTACGCATGTCTACGTGTAAGCAACAAAATAAGCTCATTCTAGCTTGTTCATGATAAAAATAAAAAAAATTAAAATGTATTTATTCATATAGGTTAATTAAATTAACACTCATGAACGTTAAAATTTACGAAATGTCAGCCAATTTCCCTACAGCCAGTTTGCTGATGAAGTAGAGCCATGACTATATATAATATACAATTGACAAGATTCAGGCAGCAACTTACAAGGCGTGCTGCATCACAAACTTTTTTCTTTTTTTTTTATTGCCTACAGTGGCAGACGAGCCAACAGCCCACCTGATGGTAAGTGGTAACTGTCGCTCATAGACTTCTGCAATGCCAGGGGCTCCGCGAAGCCGCTGCCTACCGTGATATTAATGCTCTCTTTAAACCTCGTTTGAAGAAGGACATGTCATAGCGCTCGGGAAACACCGCAGCTGGTAGTTCGTTCCAGAGCCTGCACGTACGTGGGAGAAATGAACGCTGAAAACGAACCGTGATAGACGAGATCGTGTCCAGGTAGTATGGATGAACTTTGCTGCGATGTCGAGTGGTGCGATGATAGAAAGGAGACTATGGCACCAAGTCAAACAGTTCCTCAGAGCACTCTCCGTTAAACATACGACAGAGCACGCATAGAGAGCCAAAGTTTCTCCGCTGCTCCAGTGACTCTAATTTTCAGTCAGATTGGGATCGTCGACGATTTGAACAGCTCGCCGTTGGAGGGAGTCAAGTGGGTCGAGCTGGTATTTGGGGGCTCCTGCCCACAGGTGAGAACAGTACTCCACGTGCGGTCGGACTTGTGCTTTGTATAGCACGAGCCGTTGAGATGACGTAAAGTACCGTCTGGCTCTGTTCAGGACGCCCAGCTTTTTGCTCGCCAGTTTGGCTTTGTCTTCCAAATGACTCCCAAATTGGACCTTGCTGGATATTTGAACGCCGAGGATCCCAATGTCATCGGAGATACGGAGAGAAACTCCTTGCAACTGAAGCGCCATAACAAAAGGGTCCTTCTTCGCAGTGAACGCGTATACTTGTGTCTTCATGGGGTTGAAATGAACTAAGTTCTTCTCACCCCATTCGAGAGCCCGCCCGAGAGAGCCCTCAACTTTAGACACAAGTTGTAACCGTCTCTCATGCACGGAGCTCCGAGGGACATTCTGTTGGCTAGTGTACCGCGAGTCACCCGTGCTGTCATCTGCATAGCAATGCATGTTATCAATGGTTAACATGTCATTGATATGCAGAATAAACAGCGTTGGGGAGAGTACTGAGCCTTGTGGTACGCCAGCATTAACCATCACGGTATCGGAGCAAGCACCATCAACAACGACCTTAATGCTCCGACGATCCAGGAAGCTGGCGATCCATCTGCAGAGTCCCTCGGTGATTCCATAGGATGATAGCTTCGATAGAAGTGCTTTGTGCCAGACCCTGTCAAATGCCTTGGCAATATCAAGGCTGACAGCCAGAGCTTCACCCTTTCCTTCCAAGGCTTCTGCCCAACGGTGTGTGAGGCACACGAGAAGATCACCAGCTGACCAACCATGTCGGAAACCGTACTGGCGGTCGCTTATCAGCTGGTGCTCCTCAAGGTACCTCAGGAGTTGGGAGTTGATAACTCGTTCCAGAACCTTGGACAGCAAGGATGTTATCGCTATCGGTCTGTAGTTTGACGGGTCCGACCGGTCACCCTTTTTAGGGATCGGGTGGACGTTAGCTACCTTCCACGAAGATGGAACCCTATTAGCGTTATATGAGAGACGATAAAGGAGCATTAAAACGGGAGTCAACTAAGGGGCGCACGTCTTCAGAACCACTGCGGGGACGCCATCTGGTCCACTCGACTTGTGGACATCTAGGAGCCTGAGCTCTCGCCTGACCGCGCGTTGAGTGATGCGGATTTCCGGCATTGAGCTTTCACACCGCGAGATGTTAGGTGGTGTGACTCCCCCGTCGTCTAGAGTCGAGTTCGAGGCAAAGAATTGGCCTAGAGTGTCGGCTTTTTCCTTTGCACTATGGACCAGTATGTCGTCTTGTTTGCGCAGTGGCGGGAGATTGGACGAGCAGAAGTTGCCTTGGGCAGCCTTGGCGAGAGACAAGAATGCACGGCTCCCTGAAGGATAGCTTTCTAGCCTCTCGCCAATTCTGGCAACGTGTTCTGCTTTGGCCTCAGCGATAACCTTCTTGTTGAACTATTGTAAGTTGTTTAGGAAAATAGTAGCAGTTGACATTATATCAGTACCTGAATACAAAAACCTTTTTTTCGTATAAAAACATCTAGCTATGTCATATTTATACAGGCAGTGAAATATACTAACCTTTTAAACCTATACGAACAAAATAACATATATGTTACTAGCTGCGCCCCACGGCTTGGCCCGCGCTTAAAATATGTTTTGTTGAATCCCTCGAAAACCAGATCGATTTTCGGGATAAAACTAGCCTATGTCCCTTTCCGGCACCGAATCTATCTTTATACCAATTGTCATCGAATTCGGTTTAGCCGTTTCACACACACACACACACACACGCACGCACGCACGCACGCACGCACGCACGCACGCACGCACGCACGCACGCACGCACGCACGCACGCACGCACGCACGCACGCACGCACGCACGCACGCACGCACGCACGCACGCACGCACGCACGCACGCACGCACGCACGCACGCACGCACGCACGCACGCACGCACGCACGCACGCACGCACGCACGCACGCACGCACGCACGCACGCACGCACGCACGCACGCCCGCACGCACGCACGCACGCACGCACGCACGCACGCACGCACGCACGCACGCACGCACGCACGCACGCACGCACGCACGCACGCACGCACGCACGCACGCACGCACGCACGCACGCACGCACGCACGCACGCAGGCACGCACGCACGCACGCACGCACGCACGCACGCACGCACGCACGCACGCACGCATCTGCCCCAAATTAAGCAATTATATTTGCTTGTGTTATTGGTACTAAACAAGTGATATACTACTTATATACTTTTTTTTTTGTAAATACATACATATTATAGATAAATTACACCCAGACACAGAACAAACAATCATGCTCATCACACAAAGATTTGTCCTGGGTGGGAATCGAACCCACGACCTCCGGCTTAGCAGTCAGGGTCACTAACCACTAGACCAACAGGCCAGCCAATTATAATAATTGTAAGCAAAACTTAAATGTTTAACGAAACTATGCTCAACAATAGATGTATCTAAAGTTGAGTCTACACTTGAGACATTGCATTGTGATGATGTCAGCAAGAAATATTAGTAAGATATTAGTGAGAACGGTCGTCAGTGAAATTCATTTATATCATAGTTTCAGTACCTACTTATTACATATTATAGCAATTACTAATTAGTGTCTTCGACGATAAAACATTATCCATTCTCAGTCCTGTCTTCAAATTTAGATAACAATTTCAATGAGCTAACCTCTGCAACCTTGGCGAACATGAGAGGGCGGCTAATAATTATAATTAGTTCTTATTCTTCGTTTTTATTATAAAAATAATAAAATTTTATATCTTTTTACCAAACTAATTCTTCTATAAAACTGAATCATTTCTCAATTGGAAAACTAATCGCTGTCATTAGAAATATAGGGGCGAAAATAAGTAAATAAAAGTTCTCTCTTAATTACACTTTAATCAGTCGTTGAACTTTGAGTTTCGAATACGTATTTTAGTCTCGAAAGATTTGTGAAGAAAAGTTTGCTAAAGATGTTATTAGCAAAAAATATGACTGACTTGGACTGACGTAGTTCAGTGCACAATGGACTGCTACGCAGAGGTCTCGGTTTAGATTCTTGGGTTGGGTAATAAGATAATTTTATTATTCTGACTAGAAATTCTCAGAAATTACGAATACGAAACGTTCTAAAATATGAACGAAATACAACGAAGCAGACATATGTCCAGCAGTGAACGATGACTGAAATGATGAATGATGTTCACCCTCTGTTACATGAGGGACACAATATATTGATTCAACACGGAAGTTATATATCCCTGTATAAATCTTCAAGAAAAAGGCGTGATGATATCCTACGTGTTAGCAAAAAATATTTAAAAATACCAAGAAATTTAGTGTGAAATAATGAAAGATGATTTTCTTTAAGTATTGTAATGGTCTGTGCTGTTGACGTTACTACGAAAGGGCGTGGAAGACAAATTTACGTACCTTTTTAAAATATAATAGCAATACAAACAGACTTCTTGTTTTTATCGGTGTACCAATACATCATCCAGACTTTGTTGCTTATGTATTAGATTTTATTTTGTAATTTTAAAAGAGAATAAATATACAACTGTTGTGACTTGTCATTACGTCGGATTGTCACACTTACTAAGTAACATTTGTGCTATTAAAATTGGTAGAAGCATTTAAGAAACATTATGAAAGAAGTTTTGTTAAATTTACTAATATATCATTCGTATTTGATAATAATAATAATAATGTTCTACCACATTCACACAGCGCCATTTAGTCCCAAATTAAGCAATTATATTTGCTTGTGTTATTTATGGGTACTAAACAACTGATATACTACTTATATACTTTTTTTTTTGTAAATATATACATATTATAGATAAATTACACCCAGACACAGAACAAATAATCATGCTCATCACACAAAGATTTGTCCTGGGTGGGAATCGAACTCACGACCTCCGGCTTAGCAGTCAGGGTCACTAATCACTAGGCCAACAGGCCAGATACAAGCATAGATAACGTTAATTTAATTCAGATTTACTTAATAAAGATATGAATGTAGTTACTACTGAATAGTCAGACCACTAACATCAATTGTGGGTGGGTGTTTCCATTCTATTTAGTTTTCACAAGTACTTCATGATATACTCAAAATCTTGAATTAATAAAGGATACTCAGTATATATAATTAAGTAGCTGCGTGAAAGAAATGGTAGTGTTTACATGACAACTATAGAGAAGAATGGAAGAGAACGACATTTTGCAGTAATATGTGATGTTAAGTAAAGTAGAACAGCCTAATTTTTATAAAATCCCGAAAGCAAAATTTATGCCCAACAAAATGAAGATAATACCACAACGATTTTGTGGAATGAACCATTACAACTTGCAAAAACCCTTAATTTTAGTTGTTTCTGTAACAACGCTGAGTTTACAAAAAAAACCCATGTACTCATACAATCATCAAACTGAAATTGTATAAGTTTTATGCAATATTGGTGGTCCGCGTCACTACATAACAGCTTCTTTAATGTAAACTTTTAATTCATACAAGTGAATTAAAGTTCCCTTTGCAGATTTCAAGTTTACATTTCTGTTAGGATTACACATTCTCACACAATTAAAGACAAGCTTTTGCTTTATACTATTACTGTACTTTAATTGGGATACAAAGCAAACCTGCTATTAACTAACACTTCTTTTATGGTTCATACAAAGGTTTGTCACGTTTATAAATGAAACCCACAACTGAAATTTAACTAGAATAAGAGAATAATAAAATCACACCCACTAAATACAACTCCATCTAGACCCAAAGTATTATTATAGCTTGTGGATTCTAGAAATACGGATACACATACTTAAATACTTTTTTGTAAATACGTGGATAACTTATACATAGAAACACCCAGACAAATGCAAATAGACATGTCCATGCACATAAATATTTGCACTGAGCGGGAATCGAACCCGCGACCTCTGCATGGCAGTCCGTACACAGTACCACCGAACTACAGAGACAGTAGAACTTTATTGCTTAAACATAATATAAACTGCAATCTTGAATATAATTTAACCTAAAATTTTATGGACCAACCAGCCAAGCGCATATAAACTAGTTTTCCAGAAACTTTATTGTATTTTAAAGTTGCAATTTCTATAATTTGCAGCACAATGTTATTTTTCTCAGAGACATTTAAACGTTAATCGGGTCAGTCACTCCCTTTCCAAAACATTTCTTCTATCATCCACTTAATTTCTTCAGTTTCAGTTCTCCTTCAAGTTATGGTAATGACAGAAAAGTATCTTAGATACAAGCTATTAATCAAACGCGGGAGGCATGAAACTGGATAATATAAGGGCCATTAAATAAGATTTTGAGACTATTTTAATTTAATTTATTTTAGAACCCATAATACAAGCTATAACATACTATGTTTACTTTGGGTTTGTAGATTGCGTTGTGTAGTTCGAACCATTATTATTCCACTGCAGGGAAGGTATGAGCATTGATCACCAAGCTTGCTTTAGGTGGATTGACGATTTCAGTTTTCTTTAGAAGTCCAGGTTTCCTCACGATGTTATCCTTCATCGTCAGTCAGTAAAGTCCAGATAAACTTAGTAAGTACTTATTATGATTTAAAAAATCACATAGATACTTCCCCGGATTTGAACCTCCCACCTCATGTTTACGAAGCGGGTTTTTTCAACACTAGGCCATTGCGACTTATATAATTATGTTGTGTAATTGTTGTGTTTTAATATCATTTTAATTGGATTTTGAGGTTTCACGAGGCATGCGTAAAAGTATTGTGGCTGCAACAGATGTGAATAAAATTACACATTTACTGTGGTTTCAATTAAATGGTTTATTTAGGGACTTTTCGAACTAATTCTAGTTTAAATAAATGAATGTGGTTATAATGTTGAATTACGTAATGTGAATAGTATCTAATTGAAATATAAATTTCTTAGCTAAAAAGATTTTAAAAGGGTTTGTAATAAATGTATTTGCGTCGCTATATCCCGCGTAATAGATACTACAAGTAAATCAAAATTATTAGAAATCCATGAAATATTAGATGCCTAAATTAATAGAATGGCATATACATGTGTCTCAAATCTTAGATATAATACACATAACATAAATTGTTATGTGTATTATATGTAGTTTATCAGTTGTTTAGTACCCATAACACAAGCAAATATAGTTGCTTAATTTGGGGCTAAATGGCGCTGTGAGAATGTGGTAGAATATTATTATTATTATTATTATTATCTAAGATTTGAGACTCTGGATTCTACTGTGAATACTTGGGGTAATAATGTCAAAGAACTAGATTGGGAAATTGTGTATGTAGTTCATAAAGTACTATTCATTTGGGCGCTATTCACTCTATTCAAAGTGTCACAAATGCACGACAACTTATGAAAATCAAACTAAATATAAAACGAGTCTTTACTAAATTGTCGTTTTCCTAGCCCCAAATTACGGTTGCGTGTAAATTGTCGGCACTGCATCTGACGCGACAAAACTCTCTAAAGTAGGTACTTAGAATATTTCTTTGGAAAGAAAATGATTAATTATTAAGTACATAATTATATAGCTGTTAGTAATTTTATTTTATCTTTATCAGAAATATCAGAAACACAAGTGTTTTGAATATGAAACTTAATATTTTTGAAGTGTCTGGTTTTTGTGAACAGCAACAAGAATTAACTCGCCATTATCGTTATGCCGACTATTTTGCGTTCGATTCCATCTAATAATAAGCTACTAATTTGAAAAGATCACTTCGATCTTTCGGATCATTGAATCTGATTGAACCTTTGCACATAAAGAGTTGTATCTACACACTGTATTATAGTTTAACCTAAATAAATCTTTGAATCTTTTTCCTTAACTTTAAATCCTAAAACAGTATCAAATAAATTAGCAACTGAGACAAATGACATGTCAGTAAGTCAATGCTTTGATCCTTCAGGACGTGATCAAGCTACTTTATTTGTCCCTGTCTCGAAACACAGGTGGGGACAATTGAAGACAAATCGATGCCTTATTCCTTCTCTAAAGGTACTGATGAAACTATCAATTGCAATTGACAATATTGATTCGGTTGACAATATGGTAGCAAAGTGGGTAGTAGGTTAGACTAAGGTCCTAAAGTAAGTAATATAGTATATTGAAATATAAACACGATTTAAATCTGACTACCCTTTAAAGGCAAATAGTGTAATGATAGAGGCATGTGTTGCTAATTTTATCTGACTGCCTATTCAGAGGGTGGTTCGGTGGTACTGTGTATGAACTACCACGCAAAGGTCGCGGGTTCGATTTCCGCTCAGTGCATATTTGTGTTCATAAACATGTCTCTGCATTGATCTGGGCGTTTCTATGTATATTATGTATGTATTTAAAAAAAAAGTATATTAGTATGTATAACCGCATTCTAGAACCCATAACACAAGCTATTATATATGCTTACTTTGGGTTTAGGGCGTTGTGTGTAGTTGTTGAGATATTACATTATTAATTATTATTATTTCTCAAGGTCGATTTGTTTGATAATCACCAGAGCAGATATATGTTTATAAAGTTTCATATCATCATCATGTTTATATTAATCATATCAGTACTAAGACTACTGTAGTACGAATTATGTTTTAAGCAAGTATAATATTATCTAAGTCGCAATATAAGTTAGAACTAGGCGCAAATTAAGTCGCAGAACTTTGGCTTCATCGATATTTTACAAAGATATTATTGACTTATATGACTGCACCGTTGGTCTAGTGGTTAGTGTAACTGACTGCGACGCCGGGTGTCGTGGGTTCGATTCCCGCGGAAGGCAAATATTTGTGTGATGAACATTTGTATTTGTCTTTAGTCTGGGTGTTTCCTATGTATTATAAGTATTTATTTACAAAAAAAAAAAGTATGTATATGTATTATAATTCAGTTATCTAGTACCCATAACACAAGCTCTGCTTAGCTTGGGACTAGACGACAGTGTGTGATAGTGTCCACATATTATTATTATTATTATTATTATTATTATTATTATTATTTAACGAACACTTAGAAGCCTGTAATGATAAAACAAATATTTGTGGATCTCTTTATTATTACTTTTGAGTGGAAATAAACTCCGGTTGAATTTAACAGTGTTAACGAGGCGACGACTTACCTACATTACTAGGACCGAGCTGCAGTCTTTTGCAGCTGCATTTAGGATCCTGTGTCGGATTATAACTAATTAATTTGACAGCTATTTTGATAATTAAAGTGAACTAAAGTGATTCAGTCTTGACCTGAAATCACACGGCTTAATTTTAAACAGTAAAAGATGGGACACCTTTCGCAACGCGTTTTTGTTTAATGTGGCGAAGGCGTAATGATGGCACTTGCAATACTGTATCTGAGATTAGCTTTTTACAGTGAGATAACGAGCGATTTTCTCATGGTAACAACTATCGAAATACATTTTGATGATAAAATTTAGTTTTCATAGTAAATACTAGACGTCCTCCCTTGCTGCTCTGTATCAAGGGTTTCATTCGGTTGGTCTCACAACAAACGCCTACAGATAATATCTTTGCAACAGTGTCGTTGTGCATCATTCTGATTTTCAAAAGCGCTTCAAATATTTATATTTTGAAAATGACTAAAAAAATATGTTAAATGAAGCCTATGTTAACCGTATTATTTGTAGCTTTCTAAAGGTAAAAGAATTTTTCTAATCGATTGTGAAGCTCTTGAGTTAAATCGAAGCAAACCAACAAATACAAAAAATCTAATCTTTTCTCTTTATAATACCAGTTTAGATTAGGTGCGCTGTTCATATTTACATACACATTGTGTAATACGTCTCTAAACATTTAGACAGATGATTTAATAGATATAAGATATTATAGGTTTATTAAAATCTAACCTTATGATAAACTAGATCTAATTATACAATCTGTCACTCTCGACAACAAGCAATTACAAAGGTTCTCGTACATAGTAACCTTGAGAGGGATCATAGTGTGTGTGACTGCTGCGCAATGGAGTTTTAATTCTCACTCGGGACAAAACTTTACGTGATTCATAAAAGAAATCGAGTCCAGATGTAAATTAAGTATCTATAGAGTTAAGTGTATTGCCTGCGTCACTTTGCATGCTACTTGAAACTGTAACTTACAAAAATTGTAATAACCTGGCGATTAAAAAGAATGGCCTGAGTTTCTTGCCAGTTCTTCTCATGACTCTACTTCGTCAGCGAACTGGCTGTAGGTTAATTTGCTGACATTTTGTAAACTTTGACGTTCATAAGTGTTAATTTAATTAACCTATATGAATAAACATATATTTCATTTCATTTCATTTCATTTATGTCAATTGCATGGTTGGTGGATACCCTGCGATACAGGGCCTGTTCTCTAGTACAAGAGTAGTCTTTAAAAAAAGTTGCAATACATAGGTTTAGATAGACGCAAATTCCGTCGCCGAACTTTTTTATTTTTATTGTAGCCCCCGCCTGATGGTAAGCAGTCAGTGGAATCCAGAAGTGGCGGCCACTATACTAAAAGCCATCGTCTGTCACGTGCCATGTCGTCACTGCTGGTATGGTGGTCTCCACTATGGCGGCTGGGAATGGGGTTAGGGGAAGGGAATGAGGGAGGTGAGGAAAGAGGAAAGGGGGGAAATTGGGCCTCCGGCGCTCACACTCACCGAACGAAACACAGTAGTACGGATACTACTACTCTTAAGTCGATCTTCTATGAGAGGGTAGTACTTCCAAGGACGATCCGGCCCATTCATGCTGAAATCAGCGTGGATCTACTACCTCCTAAAAACTTCGGCTTTATCGAGACTTTACTAAGATATTATTCAATAAACACCTAAAGTTCTGCAAATATTTGTAATTCACGAATCTCCTGGGTGCCGTCTGCATCCTACAACTCTTTTCTATGTGTAATACACCACGTTTGGGTAGTTGACGCTTTGGGCCATTAAATACGCATCAAATGAACTATAATAATAATAATAATAATAAAATCTTTATTGGGTCATGAAAGTCATTTTAACAATATAGGTCTTAAATAATATCTTATAAATAGGTATACAGTGTTAGGATGCTTATACTAGGTAATAAAACCTGTGCCACAGGCGGTACTTATAACTTATAAACAATAGTTAGTTAGTGCTTTATTTTTTTTAAACTTCTTATACACTATTGGATAAAGGTCTACTCTAGGCAAAGGCATTCTCTACATACATTAGGTGCATAAGAAGTTACACAGTATTAAATGAATAATAATAGTAACAATTTCAATTAAACATACTAGACTGGTAGTAAGACGGGTATATACGGGTAAGGAACGACTATTTATACATATAATACTGTTGCGACGAATACCTATGCTAGAACATTCACAAGTACCTACCTACACGTATACAACAAATACCTACGCTAGAACGTTTGCATGTACCTACCTACACGTATAACAATAGATCAACGGCGGTAGGCATACCTACGCGTCGCAGCTAAGTACCTACACTCATTGTTCTGTTTTCGAGAATTGTCGGCATCTTTGTGGTAATAGCGGGAAGGTTCTAGAAATCTATTGAATGACTATAAAAAGGATTCGAACGTCGGCACTTGGTTCAGTTGTGAATACAGCGATCTCGAGCGAACATCTAAGCGATACGGAAGTTTAAGAAGAGCGATATACGAAGCGTTATAGTGCAGTATAAGTCTTTATTGCTTTATTTTGTTACTGTTAGTGTATTGTGCGAGTCTCTAATAAACTCATCATCGCGTAACTGGCATTTTGCATCGAACCCCATCCTGACACGTAACAATTGGTGACAGAAGTGAGAATGCCAGTCACACCACGCGACGAGGGAGTACGCACTCGACGACAGGCGGCGGTAGACGAAACTCGTGAACCATCGATTATGGCCGATACTGAAGAGTCTAGCGCAGCAGTAGTTAGTGATCCCGGCACTTCTGCGGCGTCGACGGGTATGGGCTCTGGCTTCGACATGTCGTCCCTTTTAGCCGTTATACAGGAGGGCCAACGCCAAGCTGAAGAGCGCCAACGCCAAGCTGAAGAGCGCCAACGCCAAGCTGAAGAGCGCCAACGCCAAGCTGAAGAACGGCAACGTCAAGTCATGGAGGAGTTGAAGGAAAGCCAACGCCAAGCTCTTCTAGACCTTAAGGAAGGTCAACTGCAAGCCGAAGACAGACAACGCCAGGCTATCCGAGAGGACCTTCGAGAAATGATGGACTCTAAGTTGGAAGGGTTCAGCACCGTCATCAGTACTCTTCAAGAAGACGTTGAAGTGGTAAAAAAACGCACCAGCAAACATGATGAAATACTCGAAGATGTCCAGACCACCATGAACCATCATGACAAGATGATTAAAGAGCTGCAGAAGACCAAGGTCCTATATTCAAGCACTACGCCTATGGCCGCGGCAGTCACTTCCGGAGGTCCCAAGTTCAAACTGCCCTCCTTTGACGGCTCGTCTTCCTGGACGGCCTTTCGACACCAGTTCGAGGTAGTTGCCAAAGGAAATGGATGGGAAGATGATCACGCACTGACGGCGCTTACTTTGGCACTTAGAGGGGATGCACTGCTGATCCTAGAGAACTTACCTGCTGACCGACGAAACTTAGACGCACTCCTTAAGGCATTGGAAGCTCGATTTGGCGATAAGCACCTGGAGCATGTTTATCGAGCTCAGCTGAAGGATCGAACTCAGAAGTCGAGTGAGGGACTTCAACAATGGGCTGCTGAAATTGAACGCCTGGTACGACGAGCCTATGCCTCCAGTACATCATCTGTGGACCCGACAGTGGTGCAAGCTTTTGTGGATGGTATAAGAGACCTTGAGGTCAGAGCAACTGTTCGGTTGGCACACCATACAAGTTTAGATGCGGCCTTAGCACATGCCCTTGAGGTGGAAGCTGTGCGAAATGACTACAAGTCGCATAAAGTACGGGAAGTTGTTGCAGCTGTTAGACCAAGGGGTGAGCCTATATGCTACGGATGCGGCAAGCGAGGACATATCCGAATTAACTGTCCGGCCCAGAGAGGAAGTAGAACGGTGTCAACCACTACTCAGGTTGACGCTAGTCAAGATTCGTTAAACTAATCGGAGCCAGGGCCGCGGGGCGGGCACTGGCTGGGTTACGTCAAGCCCCCACAGTCCAAGTATCACAGGCATGTGACGGTAATAGCCTGGTAACAGCTGGAGAAATAAATGGTAAACCTGTTCGCTTTACAATAGATACGGGCGCGTCAAAGACCATCGTACGACCAGAACTTCTGCGGCGAACAATTCAGTGGGAAGACGCACGACCATCTTGCAAATTGCAAACAGCGACTGGCCAGCCAGTGACCGTCCTCGGAGCTACAGATGTGAAGATCAAACTAGGAGAGAAGATTTATCATCAATCTGTTTTGGTGGCGAGCATAACGGATGACTGCATTATCGGCTTAGACTTCCTACGAATGCAGCAGTGCGTTGTCGATATTGCTAAAGGTGTTCTAAGTTTCCCAGATCAAGAAGTCTTTCTGGAAGGCTGTTCTTCGATAGCGGTCTACAGTGCCAAAACGGTAACCTTGGCACCGAGGTCCTTAGTCACGTAAGGTTCCCTGAGGGTGTGACTGCTGATCGTTGCGTCATGGTGGAAGATCCTGGGCGCTATACCAGTCTAATTACAGCCAGAACTTTGGTTATGACCAGAAGTGGAGCAAAAGTTAAAATTGCCAACCTCAGCAATTCGGCGATGTTATTACGGAAGAACGCGATCGTTGGACGATGTGAGGCTGTGAGCAGTCTGAGGAAGATCCTAGAGAACATCCAGACTGCCTCTTCGGAAAATCATATGGGCCCATTGCTAGAGACCACGAAGAAAAGTTTGTTACCCAACGAATATCGGGAAGCAGAGAAGCTGCTACTGGACTACAAGGACATTTTCACTAAAGAAGAAAACGACCTTGGAAGAACGGGGTTAGTGAAACACCCGATCGACACAGGTGCTACACAGCCTATTAAACAAAGACCTAGACGAGTGCCACTAGCAAAAGAACAAGAAGTAGCCGAGCTGATTGGGAATATGGCACGAACCAAGATCATAGAGCCATCATCCAGCCCATGGTCTTCACCTGTGGTACTCGTGAAGAAGAAAGATGGCAGTACTAGGTTTTGTGTAGACTACAGGATGCTGAATAACGTGACCAAGAAAGACAGCTATCCTTTGCCCCGTATTGACGACACTTTGGACATGCTTGGAGGCATGAAGTGGTTCTCTACGGTAGATCTGAAAAGTGGCTACTGGCAAGTGGAACTCCGGCCAGAAGATAAGGAGAAGACTGCATTTACCACCGGTACTGGCAAAGGCCTGTGGCAGTTCCGGGTAATGCCATTTGGATTGTGTAATGCACCAGCTACGTTCGAAAGGCTTATGGAACGCGTACTAGTGGGTCTTTTGGGAGATGCCTGTCTGGTGTACTTAGATGACGTAATAGTTATGGGACGCAGTTTCACGGAACATCGCAGGAATCTTGAGAAAGTTTTTAAGAGATTTCGTGAATCAAATTTGAAACTTAACCCGAAGAAGTGCGCCTTTTTCAAGAAAGAAGTTTCGTTCTTAGGCCATATTATTTCGGATAGAGGTGTTCGAACGGACCCAGACAAAATAAAAGCGGTGCAAGAGTGGCCTGTACCAAAAACTAAAACCGAAGTAAGAGCTTTCCTGGGCCTCAGTGCTTACTACCGGCGTTTTGTGAAGAACTTCTCTGAAGTAGCCAAGCCATTACACCACTTGACAGAAGAGAAGAGGAACTTCGTTTGGGACTCGGATTGTCAACGTGCATTTACACAACTCAAAGAGTTGCTGTGTTCAGCTCCAGTCCTGTGCTACCCTAATAGAGAAGGCAGATTTATTGTGGACACAGACGCCAGTAATACTGGAATCGGAGGTGTGTTATCTCAGGAGCAAAATGGACAGCAAGTGGTCATCGCCTACTTCAGCAAGTCTCTATCGAAGCCTGAGAGAAACTACTGTGTAACTCGGCGTGAATTACTAGCAGTTGTGAAGACCTTACAACACTTTAATAAATACTTGCTGGGAAGAGAGTTCACACTACGAACAGACCATGCAGCACTGAAGTGGTTACTCCAGTTCAAGAATCCTGAAGGCCAAGTCGCGAGATGGATCGAACAACTACAGGAGTACAACTTTGTAATAGAACACCGCAGTGGAAGGATTCACTCCAATGCTGATGCCTTATCGCGACGTCCATGCTCCCAGGATTGTAAACACTGTTTGAAGCATGAGTCCAAGGAGGTAGTGAAAATTGTCAGGACTCAGGGGACCGATGAATCCTGGGACAAAGAGGAAATCAGTAAGGTACAGAAAGAAGACAGAGATCTTAAACTAATAATGGATTGGAAGGCTCAGGGTCGGAAACCATTATGGCAGGACGTATCAGCCGCAAGCCCAATTACGAAGGCCTACTGGGCTCAGTGGGACAGTCTGAGTTTGGAACAAGGCGTGCTATATAGAAAGTGGGAATCACCTGACGGGAAGGACCAAGTTCTACAGATGGTGATCCCGAGAAACAAAGTTGCACCTGTTCTGCGCTTAGTGCATGATGGTGCATCAGGTGGTCATCTTGGTGTGAAGAAGACTTTGGTGAAGGTGAGAGAACGGTTCTACTGGGTACGCTGTCGGGAAGACATCGAGGAGTGGTGCAGAAAGTGCTCTACGTGTGCTTCGGTAAAAGGACCTCGTACTAGATCAAGAGGCAAGCTACAGCTGTACAGTGTCGGAGCCCCATGGGAGAGAATTGCCATTGACGTAGCTGGACCATTTCCCGTGACAGAAGACGGCAACCGCTTTATAGTAGTAGTTCAAGATTACTTTACCAAATGGCCCGAAGTGTTTGCGACACCAAACCAAGAGGCTCAGACCGTGGCCAAAAAGTTGATCCAGGAAGTAGTGTGTCGATTTGGTGTGCCGTTGGAACTGCATAGTGACCAGGGAAGAAATTTCGAGTCAGCCCTGTTTCAAGAGATGTGTAATCTACTCGGCATACACAAAACACGGACAACACCAGCGCACCCGCAGTCTGACGGCATGGTAGAACGGTTTAACCAGACATTGGAAAACCATCTGGCCAAGGTTGTCGAAGACCATCAACGAGACTGGGACCGTTACATTCCACTCTTCCTGTTATCATATCGGTCCGCGGTTCATGACACTACAGGATTTACGCCGGCCAAAGTCAACTTTGGAAGAGAGATACGCCTACCAGTAGACTTGATTACCGGAACACCTCCTGATACGCCAAAGCCGACAGTAGAGTACGTAGCAAACTTGCAAGCACAGCTGGATAAGACACATGATCTAGTGCGAGATAACAACCTCAAGGCTAATGAGAAGATGAAAACTCGCTATGACAGGAAAGCAAGTAGTCATGGCTTCGAGGAAGGTACGCTCGTGTGGTTACATAATCCTCTCAGGAAAATCGGCAAGTCACCGAAGCTACAGGCCCGCTGGGAGGGTCCCTATAAAGTGATCACAAGGATCAATGACGTGACCTATCGCATAAGACAGGGCGATAGAAAGAAGCCAAAGATCGTCCACATCGATCGACTAGCACCCTATCACGGTTCTAACGCTGCTCGGGACGAGCATGATTAAGAGGGGGGCAATGTTGCGACGAATACCTATGCTAGAACGTTCGCAAGTACTTACCTACTCGTGTACGACAAATACCTACGCTCTAGAACATTCACAAGTACCTACCTACACGTATACAACAAATACCTACGCTAGAACGTTTGCATGTACCTACCTACACGTATAACAATAGATCAACGGCGGTAGGCATACCTACGCGTCGCAGCTAAGTACCTACACTCATTGTTCTGTTTTCGAGAATTGTCGGCATCTTTGTGGTAATAGCGGGAAGGTTCTAGAAATCTATTGAATGACTATAAAAAGGATTCGAACGTCGGCACTTGGTTCAGTTGTGAATACAGCGATCTCGAGCGAACATCTAAGCGATACGGAAGTTTAAGAAGAGCGATATACGAAGCGTTATAGTGCAGTATAAGTCTTTATTGCTTTATTTTGTTACTGTTAGTGTATTGTGCGAGTCTCTAATAAACTCATCATCGCGTAACTGGCATTTTGCATCGAACCCCATCCTGACACGTAACAATACTAATGAATATACATACATCAATCTAAATAGTCACGACAACGAGTTGCTTCCTTCACTTTTAAAAACAATGGCATAAGCTTGAAATTTAAACGTTTTTGAATTGCAACAACTATCTGATAATGTTGTGTTTATGTAATCATTTGCTCTGCTGTACATCTTATTATGTAATTTATGTATATAAATAACATCTCCTCCACTGATTACATTTTATCAAAATATAAACTTTGTGACCCTATAATATAGTATTCGTCTATATCTATGAATTTGCATACTTGATAGGTATTTTTTTAAATCCCGCGTCTTTGCTTACTGCTTTGCTCCTGTCGCCAGTAGAACAAAAAGATTTTTTCAAATCCTTCTGGTAGTTCCAGAGATTAGCGCGTTCAAACAAACTACCTCTTCCGCTTTATATAATAGTTTGAAGATGTAAAAGTTGTAATGGCCCAGTGGTGAAGGCACCCGCTTCGTTAACACGAGGTCTAGGGTTTGAATCCGGGCAAGTACCAATGTGATTTTTAAAATGATAAGTATTTTTAAGTTTATCTGGGCATTACTGACTGACGGTGAAGGAAAACATCATGAGGAAACCTGGACTTCTGAGAAAGTTTACGCCTTGAGCAATCGTAGCGATTAATGCTCATACGTTCTCAGTATGATAAGAGGCCTTTCCCTGCAGTGAAATAATAACGGGCCGAAATGATGATATGATACATATGTAGGTATCTGCCAAGCTTATCTTAAAAAATAATGAAGGGCTGGGGAAGACATGAATCACTATTACAAATACAGTGGAAAAGCTCATAAGTATCTGACCTATTAAGAACAGTCCCTCTCAAAATAATATCGAATAAGTTATACAGAGTCAAGAAACTCTAAATGAATTTCTCTCAATAGGATCAACCAAGAAAAATACGTCGAATTCGTTAGCAAGAAACTGGCGTAAGGGACATCGAGAACCAGATAAGGAAAGCCCCTGCCAATCCCTTTGCTGACTTTTAAAAAGATACGGTAAAGATAAGAATAAAGAATATGGGCTTAATCCTACCCAATTCATCGCAAAACCGAAACTCGAACACCATTATATTATACGTTTCGATGGCACAAATACAGATTTAGCTTTTAGTAGATTTTGTTATTGCCTGAAGTATAAATTTTCTCATTTGTGTGTTTAGGTATTTATTTATTAAGTAAGTAGATGCGGCAACTGAACAGTACATTTAATTTGCAAGGATTTTATAATATGTATGGATGTATGGATTAGACGTATAGCCATCAGGGATCAAAGCATACAGGCTGCTAGGAATGCTAACACGTGATAGAGCCACTTACAGCTGACCGTGCGAAAAACAGCTAATACTTAGATCCACATCCACAACTTTTAGTGTCTTACCTTGGGCTTTATTAATTAGTCATCGCAAAACATAGGCTCACTGGAAACTGGACTCGTTTAAAAGTAAACGAGAAATTGTTTAGAATGACAGGAATCCGAGGAATAAAAACACTATCAGCTATTCCGCAACCTCTTAAAATCTCTGCTTCTAAAAGATTTCGTAGTAAATTAACGAATGTTCGATGTGATTCTTTAAATTGGCATAACTTTTTTATTTATGAACCGATTGACATGAAACAAACACTAAATGTTAAGTGAAGCTTACCACAATATATTAGTGAAAACCATATTTAAATCGGATAAGCCGTTTCTGAGATTAGCGTGAACAAACGCACAGACAAACAGACAAACAGAAAAAAATTATTGTAACAATCATTGTTTTGGGTTCTACTTGCGTTGTTAAAGGTCCCAATATTTGTTTTTCTCATATATCTTCCATGTACAGACAGCGATCGGTTACATTTTTATTATATGTATAGATTGTCTGTGTGCGGACTACCAGGCAAAGGGCTTGGGTTCGATCGTCTAGTTGGTTAAAGCGATCAGTTATTTGTCAAGTCAGCCTACAATTATAACACACGTGAATTACCACAAATCTCACATATGTAGGTACAATTACGCTTTATATAACTTAGATAATATAGAAACTGACGTAGGTATTTAAAATAAATTATATAGCTCACACATCAATCAGTTATTTCAAAGAAATAAATCAATATTTTCCTGTATAAACAATAATCACATGTGATAATGATTCCAATTGATTTCCAGATAATTCTACATAATTATATTACTGTGTTACGAGTGTGTAATAAATACAGATATAACTTTTCATACAACTACGTTAAATAATTTTATATTATTTCTTATTTTCTTTTATATTTAAGTCCATTCAAAGGTTGTGTGGAAGAGATCACTTTTAGCGATAAGCCCGTCCTTTGCAACTATGTACTTAATGTTGTGCTTTCCTCTTAAGTATTTGTTTTGTAATAAGTGGTGCGCAATAAAGAATATTCTATTCTATTGATATATAACAATGATATTACTATAATATTATCACCATTATTTCAGCGCCAGAATATCCATTACACAATTTTCTTAAGGCGAGCTTTTCCCACAAATGCTCAAAAACAGGTTCTTAGTTTTCTGTTTTATTCCTAAACGAGATGGAATAAAAATCTGAAAATCATATATATTATTATTCATTCATTAATCTATAAATTTCATAATTCAATACGCAATGTCTGCAAATTGGCTCGATCAATTTTAGTGTCAAAGATAAGTCTAAACAAATTTTCAAACCCATTTTATTCAGGGTATATTAGTTTTTGTGTAATGAAACTTATATCAAATGAATTGTCGTTGAAAATGTAAGGTTTTTCGGTAATCAAAAAGTAAAATTTAGAACGTCTTCTCCTCCGTTTCCTAAGATAATGAGTTTTCATCCTTGCTGAGGTTGCCGCGCTCCTCGTTCAGTCCCGCTGGGACAGCGTCAGAGGTCGGACCTTTGTAAATTTTTTTGTTATCCGGAAAAACGCGTAATTTAAAAATAAAAATTAATTGTAAAATTATAATATATATCCTCCACTACTTATTTTGAATGTTATTATTATCCTATTCTAACCTATACTAGTAAGTAGGCTATTGTTTTATCATTTGCAAGTAGTTATGTGAATTGTTAAAAACTTAAAATTTAACATAATTAAAAAATATCATAAAAAGCGATCAAACTATTTAAATAATATATAAATACTGTTGTTGTGACAAGCTGTTGCCCGCGACTTCGTTCGCGTGATAATTCATGTGTGCTTGCATGAGGATATTGCCTGCCTGATCTTACGGCAATTGTACAATGTATCAGTTATAAATATCAGTATAATCCGTCATTATGGTGAATCCCATTTAAATCTATTTACCCGCTTCCAGTAAAACTGACGAAATTTCACACAAACTTGCGACTCCTATTTTTACACTTAATAAAGGTAATTTCTAAGTAATAAAAAATGGGTATTTTCTAGTAATTTGGAAAGCCTAATAAAAAAAACTACAACTAGGTAAAAACTAGGTTGGGTTGGGCAGCGTTCCACAAACGCCGTCAAGTCTTTACGTCGCCCATACCGCAAACCCTAAAGACCAAGGTGTTTGACCAATGCTTCCTACCTACAATAACCTATGGTGCTGAAACGTTGACACTCACAAATGGACTGGTCCATAAGTTGAAAGTATATAGGTTTTATTTTTACTATTACCAGGCTATTCTAGCTTACTCTGGAGCATGCCTCATAGAACTTTTCGTTGTTTCGATTACTTTATTTATTTATTTATTTATTTATTTATTACATTGTTTATTGCATTGCAATCTTATAATAATTTTGGTGGATTTATGTTACGCATTGGTGCCCTCTCAATTTGACCGTAGTGACTTGTGCCTGCTCTTTCATATAGTGTGCCCTCTCCCCTTCTGTAAAAGAAGTAGCCAGCACCACTTTTTGACCCAGCTGATCAGCATCAAAGTCCTGTGTCCCTATCGCATCTTGCAAGTATTTAAAACTGTCCGCTGTATGCTGCGCCTGATTGTTCCTAATATAACTAATTTTTTTTCGATTTCTTTTCGCAAACAACAAAAACTGGCTAAATGACGATTGAAAATATAGCAGATGATTATCTTCTCCTTTCTTAATCATTACACGGTAGAATAAAAACTTACTACTAGCTACTACTAGCAGATACCACTACAATTATTCGATGCAATGATTGTGTTATCATAGTAGTCAATGAGGGTGTTTAGGATATTTCGCCACCAGTGGGCACCACTTTATCTGTCACATTTGACCAATCAGGGGCTAACTTTTAAAAAAGCGCTTGACAGCTAGACCTGACGCATTGGTGCTGCTACCTGGTGGGCACCATTTTAGAAAATCCTCTCAGTAATTTTCTTTTGTCCTTGAGCTAGTGAATTATCTATTTTGTAAATTAAACATTAAAATTTGCGAAATGAGCAATAAAAAATATTTGTTGTGATATAATAATCATTACAATATCTCTCTTAGAAAATTGCTATCCAAAAATAACTATAGCAACTTCATTTGACGAAGGTTGATTGAGTTTTCAAACATGTGTCAAAATGAAATATTTTAAATCAAAAACATTAAGGTGTATTGATATCAACTACGAAGCAATTCATCCCCAAAATTAACTTTAACGCGCCGGGCCCGTAGCTGTCATTGTATGATGATCGTAGATAAATACGTCGTACTTTATTAGCGAAGGCTGGGCTAGCGTTTATACTGCCTTCTAGTGCCTATCTCCAGGAATACCTCGCCTTAATAGACTTTCGCAAATTTGACACTTTAGAAATTTTAACCTAGTCACCATTATTTAATAAATATAAAATATTTGTGTAGTCAAAATATCAAAAGCTAGTAAATCACACCCATACTCGAAATTCAACTATGAATGAGACCAAATTTGAAATTTAATGTAGTTTTGTTTATTTTTTTTTCAAGTCAAGGTAAATCACTAAATACACAACGAAAATAGCAAGATCTATGGTTTCTTTCATATCCCACCCAGTACGTCCAACAACAAGACGTAGACAAGTGTTTATCAAAGTCGAGCATGTCCGCGAAGACCAGTTATTAGGATTCGGCGAAATCAGATATGTCCATTTGCTATCTTTCAAAACCAGGCAAGTCCAAAGTATTTTTTCAAACTACCAGTATTTGATTTTACCAAGCAAAATGTACTGGACATTTTGCTTGGTAAAATCAAATACCGATATATCCATATTTTAAACTAATTTTCTAGCTTAACCCTTTACTTAATGTTTTTTTTTTTATTTTAATAATATACAACCCAAACATGAGTAGTCGTTCAATATAAAAACGTACAATTTCTAAAAAGTGTAGCCAAAATATGTTTCTTTCATTTCTCACTTTTCATTTAGAGTGGACGTACCTGGCTTTGATATTTAACTATACATTTATTTATTATAAAAGTAAATCCCTGAATGTTGTATTGTACACGGATATTAAAATAAAATTTATTAAATTACTTAACTATTGCTGAATTTTGCAGCTATTGCCGTCGGTAATAATTAATATAATTAATTGTTCCTGCTTTTCGCAGTAGTCTTTATATAGATACTTTGAATTATAAAGTCTATACAACGAAGTATTTTTTGCAACACGGTTTTATTATTGTCCTTTCTTTAAACATTTAAGTTAACTCGGCAAATACAAGAAAACAGTTTCAAAGCAGTAATCCTATCAACAAAGGGGCTCGTTGACCTTAATACCGGAATAAAGTAACTCCAAATCAAATTATAACATTGTACACATTTTACAATTCAATTTGCACCCTCACAAAACTCATCAGAATAACTTAAGTGATAAATGAAAAACGTTATATTTTTTCTTGTTTCTTAGAAATACATTTGTAGGATTTACTGCCTTGATGTGAAGCCTGAGCTAAACTGAAATAAAATATTATTATACTTATGAACTGAAATCCGCTACAAATATGCTAGCAAATGCAAGTATTAATCAAAGCTATATTCTCAGAGTGATTTCGCGCACTTACTTGAGGTTGTTTGCTACATGACATCTCATAAGTAACTGGCACTTATTTATGATTATTACTAGCCCAGGCTGCGCGCACACGAATAATCTAATATTACGTTTTTCATCATTACATATCTTTGAAATTCTCGTTTTTCTCTACTATTTAGATATGTATTTAAAAAAGGAACAACATTCAGGTCTGGATAAATCTATGACCTTGAAGAAAGGTGTCATCTATTATAATTATTATATTTTATTTCATCATCATCATCGGTCAAAAGACGTCTACTGCTGGACATAGGCATCCCTCAATTTTCTCCAACGTGGCTGGTTGGTTGCCCGCCACCCTTATAAGGTAGTCGGTATATTTTATATTAAAACTACATATATTTTTTTAAATTGTATGAGATAACATCGTTTGTTTAATTCGATGATAGCGCAAAATAATTTTATGAGAAATTAAGAACGTCCCTATTAGTCAATCTATGAACTAAACTTTGACATACAAAATATGCTTTCCGTCACCTTAAGACAGTAATGTACCAATTAAATTTGCAAAGTACATATTATTTTTAAATGTCACTGTGGTACCTACTTTACTCGGTTTCACAATTACAAGTATAAAAATATAAATGTACTCAAAAACTTACTACTTACTAAATTAATCAGCTTCAAAACAAAGATCTGCATATAGAGACGTTAATATAACGCAATAAACTCTTCTCATTTTTTGAAGTCTTACATGGCAGGGAAGCCTCAAAGGAATACCCAATTTTCTTCATGTAACACAATCAGGCTTATTGATAGCACCAATTCAAGGCAATTTTGTGTACCAGGAAATTAAATTGGCATTCGTCGCTACTGTATCATCCGAGATTATGATTGAGCTGATAACTTGTAGACATTATAATATGAACGTTAATGAACTAAGTAATATGTTCATTTAGACTAAGTGACCAAATGATGGAGGTCAAAACATCACAGGATATGGTCATATCCTTAAAATGTGCATGAAATTAGAACTGTCAAAAAGTGTCCTCACCACACGCTAGCAAAGTATGTAGAGCCTATTAGTGGTACTTGTAGTACATGCAGTCTACCTAATAATGTTAACCATTACAAGAAATGGTAGCCGGTAAATCATTCAACACTGGACGAACAATTGGGGTCAGCCACAGCGTTCGTCAGTCCAAGCCAAATCCTAGTTCAGTACATAAAACAAATAAAAATATAACCAAATTAAAATTAAAGATAAATTAGATGAGCTAAATCATTGGTCTCATTTAAGACAATGGTCTAACAATTATATTCATCGTCGATATCCACACAACGCACGTACACTACAAAACTCCTATACGCATATACGAGTATATATGATATTATATTTTATTTGTTACATTTACCCAATAACATCAAGCATTGTCACTTGTACATATTTAAACTCAAGTGCTACTATCAATATTTATTATTGTGTTGTTCTATCATTTGTTTTGTATTATGTGGTGTGCAATAAAGAATCACTACACAGTTTAAAACAAAGTCGCTTCTCGCTGTCTATCCCTATGTATGCTTAGATCTTTAAATTTACGTAATAAAAAATAATTTAATTTATTTTTTATTACGGATTTTGATGCTGTTTTTTTTTATAGATAGAATGATTCAAGAGGAACGTTTATATGTATAATACGTGCAAAATATAGTAGAGAAAGGTTATAAAGGTATAGGTTTCTAATGTAATACATAGCGGTTGCGGCAGTACCGGTCGGGGTCCGCCGGCCTCTAAAGAAAACAATGACCATGTTTGTATTGTCTAATGACGGAAAAGCTGTGAACGTTGTTTAAAAAGACACTCTCTAGTATATTTAGTATCAGCATAATACCTGTGCGAAGCCGGGGCGAGTCACTAGTATTCTTTATATCTATCTATCTAAACACGACTGATTACACACAAGACAAAGAAACTATATTTTTTTTTTAATGACAGACGTAGGTGCAGGCAAACGCCTTCAAGATCTATATTAAGACTTATTATCCTCAAATTTGTGTAATGCATTAACATCGTTTATTTAGCGTCCAAGTTTAGTCCACGAACTAAACACTTAGCTAACTCATTAAACAGAGCTCCCAAATCCCTTGAAGCTTGCAAAGATCTTCAAACTTTAGGTTAAGTGATAGTAAGTAGTATTACCACATCGTTTACATGTACCAAAGTAGATTAAACTTGAAGCAAAAGCCTTGTATCACATCTATATCTATATCTACTATTACATAAAGTGGAAGAGTTTGTTTGTTTGTTTGAAAGCGCTAATCTCTGAAACTACCAGTCTGATTTGAATAATTCTTTTTGCGTATGATAGCCATTTCTTGAGGAAGGTTATAGGTTATGTAACATCACGCTATTGGCGATGGGAGAAAAGCAGTAAGCAAAGACGCGGGTGAAACCGCGCCGCGGCTAGCTAGTTATATATAAAGGTATAATAAAATATAAAAGCAAGAAACATTTTACACAACTTTACCTACTTACACAAAGAAAAACGAACTAAATATTTGTGAAACGCAACACCTTGCGTGAGAGTCAGAACCACAACCTAGAACTTTTTCCAGCGTCATTAGTTTCCTTTCCATTTCTTTCAGATTCTGGACCTTCAGGTCTGGTGCCACCATAGCTATAGTTTCAACAGAACAATTGGGATGATGTCCAACATTTTTGAGCCCTAGTGTCTAACCACTTACCATCACGCCGAGTAAAATCATTTTGATAGTCTAATGTTATAAAAAAGGCATACCTATAACTATTGCACAAATCATATTATAATCCTACACAAACTTCAAAACAGTTAGTAGACACGTTTTTATCTTAATTTCTTTGAAAAACATCTTAGGTATTGTTAAACATAAATCATAATATAAAAGTCGTAAAATAATAAAAACCAATCCCATATGTGTCCGTAAAAACGTATGAACTCCCAAATAATACTGAGCAGTACGTTTGATGAAATTATGTAAGGAGTTAGAATAAATCCAGACGAGCGTAACTTTTAGAGTTTTGAGTCGCATAATTTCAGTCGCGTAATTTCTACTTCATTTGTTTGCACACAAAACTCCTATTTCGTTCACATGTCGACACAAAATGACATCTGTATCTATACTTTTATGTAAAGCGAAAGAGTTTGGTTTTTTGTTTTTGGTTTGAACGCGCTAATCTCTGGAACGAAGTCGGATAAAAATTCTTATTACGTATAACAGCCGTGTTCTCGAGTAAGGTTATCTAAGTAACATCACGCTACTAGCGACGGTAGCAGAACAGTAAGCAAAGATGCGGTTAAAAAAGCTAGTGTCTAATAAAGAAATTACACTTCTCACAACTCTAAAAATTATTATATGTTCACGTTTATGTTGAGTTTATGGAAAGAATTATTTTAACTTTCAACGTTTTGTTACTTGGCTATAAGCTACTTTTTTATATTTCTCATGATACATGTAACGGCTGTTTGGAGTAAAGTTGATGATATCATAAATTAAATATGTAAGCATACGGTTCTTGCTTTTGGTGTTGTTAGTAAGACGAATTTCGTTTATGACTTCACCATAGTGTTGTGTATTACGTAGAGTATACGTTCTTTGATCATTTTAAAAGCATTGTACCAGTTACGTTCTACTCCTTAGGGGTAGAACAAGATCGGGAGTAGAAATTGTGGAGATTGACTATGGACTAAACCGTTTTGCCTAGGTGGTTTAGTGGTACTATCACGCAAAAGTTTCGGGGTGGATATCATGGTCGAGTAAAATTATATTGAGTTTTTGTTACTGATATACTCAGCTCGTTTAGAACTGTTTGTTGTAAATAGTATATATATAGTTCTAGCTTCCTAGTAACTGAGACACAACATAGCTGATGAAACGTGGATGATAAACACCTTTGTCTACAATTAATTCCTAATAAAATATTTGTATTTTAAAAATATTAGATTCTAGATCTAATAAAATATTTGTATTTTAAAAATATTAGATTCTAGATCTAATATTTTTTTACCTACATTAAAATTTTTTTTAATTAAAAAAATATAAATTTTCTCTAAAGGTTAAATTTCTCTGATATCAATAAAAAGTTATTTTGAAAACAGAAAACTAAAATATTATTAGAGTCCAGAGCGTTAAGTCCCAGGTAAATCTACATAGTTTTTGTTTTCAGATTACTCTATGGTCACGTAAAACTTAAAATTCCATAATCAAAATTTCGAACACTCGTAAGTTCTAGTAAGTTTTTATGAGATCTCAGTGTCGCCGAGGGATATACCTATTTAAAAACTGAAGTGCCTCCAACTGGAACGAAGATTTTTATTACATCTATAAATATTTTTGACTTTGTTTCATTAGTTGGTTGCGATCAGTCCATGGGTGGGGGGCTGTTCTTTTAATGTATCGAGAAATCTTTTAATATTCTCGTTGTGTCCAACCATGTTTAATAACATAGTTGTTATACAACCCGTGCTAGCTTGAAAAGACTTGACTACAGTCTTGTTCTCAATCATCGTTAATAGCCTTTCAAATACGAGAAAACAGTTTACTTTGTTCATAAACTCAAAATCTAAAACTATCACTAACCTTGAAATCGTTTTTGAATTAGTCGGATTTGGCATTCAATCATTCGAATTTGATCATTCATTATTAAAAACAAAAAGCCCGCCTAAAATAAAGGTTTTTTCGTGCTCCCACAATCAATACGAATCTAATGACACCTCATACGTTAAAAACCATCAAGCCATTTAAGCTGTAGAGCGTGTCAAAGAAATAGACATACGTACTCACAGACATACATACATACACTCGAAAAACATTAATACGATAGCTAACGATCGAGAATAAAGCAGTTAATCTCCATAGAATATGCATGTAGCTCAGTAATTAGGTTCTTCTAACGCATTGTAGGTATAATGAATATGAGTTCAGGACCAATTACATTAAGGATAAACATGAATTACATAAGTTCATCACCAGCTTCAAGACAAAGAATGGTAATTTCACTCCAGTACGAATCTTACCTATATAAATAAAAATATTGATCCTGGTCGTTCAGTTTACAGTGTTGATTAGCTCATGAAAACATCAAACATGTTTTACATGGACGTAAAAATAAAATTTATGTACTGTCGTTTTAAGGACATATACTTTGCAAGCTTTGCTTTGATGTCATAGATAGATAGTAGTGGAAAAGAGGCTTGAGGCAAATTACACCTCTTCGAAAAGTATATCTTATACTGATTGGCATACAGTTTAAAATAGCCAAGTCGCATTTCCCTTTTTATACCACTTTTTAACCGAGTTTCAAAAGAAGGAGTTTCTTAATTCGTCGCAACCTTTTTTTATGTTTATATTTTTTATATAATTATTTTTCCCGTTTTTATGGAGCGATCTGGAAAAAATCCAGAAGAATTGTTGAAGCAGTATACTGCCTAGGTAGTCCCATGATCATCAAGTCATGAACTGATGAGGGGATCCTGGAGAAAATGAGAGAACTCTTTAAATTTTATAGGCACACTTGAAGTGATTAGGATACTTTTAAAAGAGTACTTTCTCGGAGTGATCCCATTTCAATTTGGTGAAGATGCGATAAAGAACTTTGGAGATAGGCAACGGAACTCCTCAATAAATGTTAGCAAAAGGACTGGGATTGCTGAAACCTCATGTCTGTCTATTATTTACACCAGTTCATAGCATAACATCACGGCGCCGGTACGCTGTGAAAGGCTAAGCACATATTAACCACTATAAAGTGAAAATAAAATAAAATTTTAACAAAAAAAAACCAACTTCAAACAGGAAGCAAACTAAAAGGTAAAAAGTAAATTTACTTAGCACAAAGTATTTCGTATTTTGAATTAGTTATAATATTTTATAATTTTGAAGTTGGTGCCAAGTAAATACTACAAGAACCTTACTATAATAATAAATTAGGATTGATAATACCTAGTTATTGTAATAAAATGCATATTTATAAAATAAACAAAATAAATTAAAATTTTGTTACTTTGCCCCGACCTCAAAATTATGAAATACTTATTTATTCATTTCTCATTTTGCATTACCTTGCTGCGGTCTTTACCCCGCCTGTCAAGCGTGGTGAGTCGCTAAACATGTTTTTTTCTTCTGTGTCCTCTATTCTGTGGCCTGCAGTGAAATTTTTTAGACTGACGATGCATCAAGATGGTGTAGCGTACCTACATGAAGAAATATAGAGTATAGAGGATAAGAAATAAAAAAAAGTAAAACTGTCAATCTGACTTACTCACTGATTTTACTCCTTCTATTTTTTGTGGAACATTGTGAAAATTTTGTAAATCACAATAAACGATATTACATAATATATAAAAGCAATCTTATTTCTACATTGGTGACCCCGTGAACTCGAAAAATATGAGTGACAGTGAGTCGGTTCACAGTGCTAGTGAGCACGTGCATATGGATAAACACGATATGATATTTCGTGTATCTATAAAATTACCTCCGTTTTGGCCTGATGAACCAGATTTGTGGTTTGCGCAAATAGAAGCACAGTTTGCAAACGCTGGCGTGACTGGTGATGTCACAAAATTTAATTACGTGGTCGGACATCTAGAACCGCACATCTCTAAGGAAGTGAAAGATGTTATCATGTTACCGCCTAGTCAGAATAGGTACGACAAGCTGAAGATCGAGCTTGTAAAACGCCTATCAGCGTCACAGGAGCGCAAGGTAAAGCAGCTGTTGATGCATGAGGAGTTAGGAGACAGAAAGCCATCGCAGTTTCTGCGTCATCTTCAGAGCCTAGCAGGACCTAAGGTTCCTGAAGACTTCTTGCGTACTATTTGGAGTAGCCGCCTTCCTTGCAATATCCAGCCCCTTCTAGCATCCCAGCCAACATCCACTCTTGAAGCGCTGGCAGAACTGGCAGACCGTGTGCAGGACATCGCAACACCACCCATCCACATCGCTGCAGCTTCCAGCACTGAACCAAGTGTCAACGAGCTCGCGTGTGAGATTGCTGAGTTAAAGCGCGCTATGCAAAACCTAACGACGCAGCTCAGAGGCCATCAATCTACGCAGCGTGGTGGTCGACCTAGGCAGCGTCAGTATAGCGAAAATCGAGAACGAAGTCGGTCTCGCTCGAATTCAAGCTATAGGAAGTTCCCCGTGTGTTGGTATCACAACAAATTTGGTGAGAAAGCTAATTGTTGTGTCAAGCCCTGCGACTTCAAGGCGGGAAACGCAGCGGGCGGTCGGTAATGGCGACAAACGATTGCCCGACTTCTACTGGTCGCCTGTTCGTCGTGGATCAATCGTCGAAGACACCGTTTTTGGTGGATACAGGAAGTGACCTGTGCGTCTATCCCCGTCGCATCCTTCGTGAGCATCGCGTGCAGAGCAACTATGAACTCAGTGCTGCAAACGGGACGACTATCAAGACGTACGGTTACGTGGACTTGAACCTCAACCTCGGTTTGCGTAGAGACTTTAAGTGGCGTTTTGTAGTGGCGGACGTGAGTAAACCTATCATAGGTATAGATTTTTTATCTTTTTACTCATTAATCGTTGACTGTCGTAATCAACGACTAATTGACAGTAATACAAACATTTCTATTTCTGCTGCGAATCGCTCAGACTCTTTTATATCTTCTGTAAAGGTCACAACTGGTGATTCTAAATACCATAGGATTTTAGATCAATTTCCAGAAATCACTCGACCAGCTGGCATTCAACGTACTACACCACACAACACTGTACACCACATACGCACGACTCCTGGCCCTCCAGTTTCTTGTCCCCCTCGTCGTCTAGCGCCAGACAAACTAAAAATCGCTCAGCAGGAATTTCAGCTCATGCTGAACAATGGTACTGCACGGCCATCTGAAAGCCCTTGGTCGTCACCCTTGCATTTGGCTCAAAAGAAGGATAGCAGCTGGAGGCCCTGTGGCGATTATAGAATGCTCAATGCGAGAACTGTGCCTGATCGGTATCCGATTAAACACATTCACGATTTCGCTCACAGCATTGCTGGTTGCCGTGTATTCAGCACAATTGATCTTGTAAAGGCATTTAACCAGATACCGATCAGTCCTGACGACATTCCAAAGACCGCTATAACAACACCTTTTGGGTTATATGAATTCCCCTACATGACCTTCGGTCTACGAAATGCAAGTCAAACATTTCAGCGTTTCGTAGATGAAATGACAAGAGGGCTTGATTTCTGTTATTCCTTCATTGACGATTTCCTACTGTTTTCCAAGAACGAAAAGGAACACGAAGAGCATCTCTTTACCATCTTTAGTAGATTAAGAGATTTCGGCATTGTCGTAAATACATCCAAGTGTGTTTTCGGTGTTCCGGAAGTAACCTTCCTAGGTTACAGCATTTCCGAAAAGGGCACAAAACCACTGGATACAAAAGTTGAAGCCATTAGGGACTTTCCGCCGCCTAAAGACGTTCGCCAATTAAGGCGCTTTCTTGGCATGATTAATTTTTATCGGCGATTTCTACCCCACGCGGCTCAAATTCAGGCACCGTTGCATAAATTGCTTGTCGGCAATGTAAAAGGTTCTTATCCCATTAGTCTTAGTGGCGATACCTTACAGGCATTTAACAACTGCAAGGAAAGCCTTGCGAACGCTGCACTATTGGCACACCCTGATTGCAATTCCAAGCTCGCATTAGTCACTGATGCATCGGACACAGCAATTGGTGCCGTATTACAACAGTTTCAGGACGATGGCTGGAAGCCATTAGCTTTCTTTTCGCGAAAACTTAGTCCTTCCCAAACTAAGTACTCGCCGTATGACAGGGAACTATTGGCCATTTACGAAGCCATTAAATACTTTCGCCATATGTTAGAGGCAAGGCACTTTATCATTTATACCGACCACAAGCCACTTACCTTTGCTTTCAATGACAGGAAACGCAACTGTACACCGAGACAATTCCGTCATCTGGACTACATATCTCAGTTCACCACCGATTTAAGGCACATATCCGGCAAAGACAATGTCGTAGCCGACACCTTATCTCGTGTGGACGAACTTCAAATGCCAGTAAGTTCAGATAGGATAGCGGAATCACAACTCTCCGATCCTGAATTGCAAAAATTGATACTGGAAGGGTCCTCATTACGTTTGGAGAAGATACAGGTACCTGGGAGTCGTACATACTTGTACTGCGACGTCAGCACAGCGTCCCCCAGACCATTCGTTTCTAAAATGTTACGGAAACAAGTTTTCGACAGTTTACACTCTCTCAGTCATCCTGGCATATCTGCAACTGCTCAATTAGTAGCGGAACGGTTTGTTTGGCCGGGTATCAGGAAAGACTGTAGAGAATGGGCACGAGCTTGTCTCGCATGTCAACGTACTAAAGTAAGTCGGCATGTTTCCGCTCCTTTGGGATCATTTAACTTGCCTCGTGCCAGATTTACTGAGATCCATATTGACCTTGTAGGTCCACTACCCTTGTCTCAAGGCTTTAAGTACTGTTTAACAGCAGTCGATCGATTTACAAGATGGCCAGAAGTCATACCTATCGTCGACATCACTGCTGAAACAGTAGCGAAGGCGTTAGTGACAGGATGGATATCTCGCTTTGGATGCCCTAACAGCATTGTGACAGACAGAGGTCGTCAATTTGAGTCGTCTTTGTTTGAGCAATTATCTAAAATTACTGGTTTCCAGCACAAACGTACAACAGCGTACCATCCAGCATGTAACGGTCTTGTGGAACGCTTTCATAGGCAGCTTAAAGCTTCTATTATTTGCCATTCCAGCGAACGTTGGACCGAAACCTTGCCGTGGGTACTTCTCGGTGTGAGGAGTGCATTTAAAAATGATCTCCAGGCGTCGTCAGCTGAATTAATTTACGGTGAGCCACTTAGACTCCCTGGAGAATTTTTCGCACCCAGTACTGTTGGTACTACTGACCCAACGGAATTTATTGCCCGTATTCGTGCTTTTGCACAGAAATTACAGCCTATACCAGCCTCTCGCCACACTCATGGTAAAATATTTATATTCAAAGATCTTGCGACCACTGATCACGTATTCCTACGAGATGACGCATCACGTGGATCCCTACAACCAGCTTACACAGGCCCTCATAAAGTTATAGAAAAGGGAGATAAATATTTCAAAATTTTATTAAAAGGCAAAGCGGTCACTGTTTCCATAGACCGTCTTAAGCCTGCATACATATTAGCTGACAAAGTTGACCCTAATACACCTTCTAATAATACTGAAAATTATCACACTCGATCTGGTCGCTGCGTCAGATTTCCAGATTATTATCGCCCTTGACGGTCTCTGGAGGGGAGTGATGTAGCGTACCTACATGAAGAAATATAGAGTATAGAGGATAAGAAATAAAAAAAAGTAAAACTGTCAATCTGACTTACTCACTGATTTTACTCCTTCTATTTTTTGTGGAACATTGTGAAAATTTTGTAAATCACAATAAACGATATTACATAATATATAAAAGCAATCTTATTTCTACAATGGGTAATATCGAAGTTTGGCCAGCACAGACACGCGCTATGTACGTAGCATAAACGCAAACTTATTCCTTACTTACTAACGCTTTATAGCGCGATACTGCTCTGCAAGAGATTATTGGTTCTATTCCCATAGGGGAGAAAACTTTGTGTGATTCATAAAGAATCAGAATATAATCCATAAGGAAGAAACGTGCCAACACTATTATCAATAGAACCAACAGTCCGTTTATAAACTGTTGTATTTTGGCCTATCAAGGCTTTTACTCAGAGCCAGAAATATAACCCAAAATAAGCTGACACATTGCTGTAGCTTTTATAAGTTGACACATAATCTAAACAATTTTAGAGGCTCGTTGGCTCTAGTATATAAACACTATAATAAACCTTCACGCTTTTTAACTAAGAGATAGGCAGAGATAGATTGTTAAAGATAAAAGCGGGCTTGTTTAAATCGAGCTTAAGAGGCTACAGTTTGTTATAACTAAGATGTTATCATGAAAGCATTGTCGTGTTGCCATGAATTTGTTTCAAGCTGAGGGTTTAACTCCTTAAGATTGATAT
Organism: Parascotia fuliginaria; assembly: GCA_963082885.1. Taxonomy (NCBI): domain Eukaryota; kingdom Metazoa; phylum Arthropoda; class Insecta; order Lepidoptera; family Erebidae; genus Parascotia; species Parascotia fuliginaria. The sequence goes on along the minus strand of OY720183.1, from coordinate 3,943,731 downwards.
TTATTTATTATACGCTTATTTAATCAGCCTATATCTTCTTACGCGGAGACATATTTGGCTTTTACCGATTGCTGTAACCAACTCGCTTACGAAACGTAATATAACAAACTATTTCGTTTGAAGGTGGCGTATGTCGTGCAGTGGACATCTTCAGTGTGATTAACAACTAGCTGCGCGTCGCGGCTTCGCCTGCGCGGAAAATGGTTTGTGTTTAATTAATGTAACTTGAGAACCAAACCTTAGAAAAAGTATCGTATGTCTGTCTCCAGCTCCAAATCTATCTATACCTATACTAAATTTCATCGAAATCGGTTAAGCCGTTTAGGCGCTAAGTAGTAACAAACACACTCAGTAACAAACTTTCGCATTTATAATATTAGTAAGATAGGATAATTTTCTATGGACCAGAGCGATTTTCGTGCATTTAAGAAGGTTGCATCATGCTCATTTTCTCTGAAAAAGTAGAGGTCTGCAAATATGTAGAACAATAATACCCTAGTATTCTAGCTTAGCCCTCGAAAGAAAGGGCAATAAAACAATTACACAAAAATCCTTGCAAAGCGACATCCCGCAATGACACCGCGATAAAAAATAAGTAATTGTACTTAATTACAATAAAATTATTAACTTATCTGTTGGCCTTCAAGTGAGTCACAACTTACGCAGACAAGATCAAGTCTTTTAACTTGTAAGAAAACACACGTTAGTTCTAATTCTTGCTTTCCAGCTCAAACACTCCCTCGGTGTTCTTCAGTTTCTCTTTTCCTTCCTCATCCCCTTCTCCGTGGTCGGCATCGGCTTGGTTGTGTTTTCTAAGCATTATTACTTCTGCGATGCTTGGCAAACGCAGCCATGTCTATAGGTAACGGCTGCAACTTACTATTAGGTGGGCTACGGCCCACCTAATAGTAAGTGGCAGCCGTTACCTTGTGTTGTGCTTGTTTGCCACCAAAGTTGTATAAAAAAAAAACAATTGATCATAAAAGTACTAGGTACTTTCTAACAGAATATCTGCATAAAATATTAGTCAATATTATTGAGCACCAGTCACCAGTTTTCCATCATCTTCCTTATTGCTATTTCTTTTTACGGTTGGCAACGATCTCTTCTTCTCAGTCGTATCGCGCTTGAGAGAGCGGTCGTAATTGTCATGTAGTATTATTTGGTAGGATGAAGCGCTTCACCTTTCAATTATTTATCTTTTTAGCTACTTATAAGGTAGTATATCCACGCTGGTTTAAGTATGAATGGGCCGGATCGTCCGGGGAAGTACTACCCTCTCATAGAAGATCGACTTAAGAGTAGTAGTATCCGTACTACTGCGTTTCGTTCGGTGAGTGAGAGCGCCGGAGGCCCAATTTCCCCCCTACCCTCTTTCCTCACCTGCCCTCATTCCCTTCCCCTAACCCCATTCCCAGCCGCCATAGTGGTGGCCACCATACCAGCAGTTTAAGACGATTGCTTTTGGTATAGTGACCGCCACTTCTGGATGCCACTGACTGCTTACCATCAGGCGGGGTGGAGTCACTTTGGTTAGCTATAGTATAAAAAAAAAAAATACTTTCTCTCTTTATGTTTTATGTTTTTACTAAATTAATTAATTATTAAGATTAATTATAAAGCGAGGAGTTTGTAATGCATTATTGATACGTTACTTATACACGTGTCAACCATGAAATTTATTATTGCATTGTTTATGTGTACCTAACTTATTTTATTAATTTGCTTATAAATATATATAACTAGCTGTTGCCAGCGGCTTTGCCCGCGTGAAATACCACAAAAAATATAGCCTATCTTACTCGGTGATATTGTAGCTTTCTATAAGTGAAATAATGTTTTAAATTGGTTACGTAGGTTTTGAGTTTATTTATAACAAACAAACATACAAAAAATGTAATCTTTACATTAACATACATTAACATACTACATCTTAAAATAAATATTTATACTATAATTATATAATACACTACACTACTTAAAATAAATTAAAATTGTAATTGAAAAGTTATTATTTATACAAAAAGTTATACAGAAAATAAACGTGGCGATCATTTATTCTATAAAACCAACTTGCGACTACTAAAACTATAACTTTCACTGCATCGTGCCGCAGTACACAAGAACGTTACTTACGTACGTTAAGCGTCTCACGTACACTCACAGTCTGACCCTTAAGTGCCCGCTTTAACAAATTCTGATTCATCTGTGTGACATTGGAACGCGATTTACGTCACGTAACCCACGTGTCGGATTGCACCAAATTGCATTGCTGGACTGCTGGATATAGGCCTTCCCCCATTTTCGCCACCTTAGCCTATCGTGAGCCGCCCTTTTATGGGTGGCAGGAAACCGATAGAAGCTAAATGTAACAAACAAAAATTACTATTGAATTTGATGTCTTTCAAAACTGATTTATTACCTAGCAGTTCACGTCACTAATCTCACGTAACATGAGTTTAATTACAAATTTATACACCTACGTGCTGATTACACATTTCTGTAATAACTACAGATAGGTAAGCCAATTAATTAATTTAATTAATAATATATTTCGTAATACTAATATAGTTACAACTAATTTTAATTAAGTAGATGCATAAACTATGCAATTAAGAAAGACAATGATCTCTTTTAAGTAGATATTACTTGAAAATAGAATTCACATCAAAGTTTATCTAATATTGCGATGTAAGCAAACGATTAGCGTAATAATATTCTATAGGAAGGGGTTACATGCTGCTGACACTGTAGCAATCCTCACTTGAAGCTATTACCCGACTTTATCTCTCCCACTCTATTTCTTAACGCTCACCAAAAGAGAGAGCCTGGAGATTTGTCACACAGGTTTCGAACCTATTACAAACTCGAGCTCTCACTAAGGTTTATTTACTGCAGCACTTATTTTAAGACCTAACTATGTACCTACTAACCTTTTTGAGAGAATAAATGAATAAATTATTATTAATTATTATTATTATTCTCTTGTACACTAATCTATGGTATACTTGTTGTTAAAGTCCGAGATTTGTTTTTAGTATTTACTCATCTTGCCAAGCCTACATGGATAGCTACGAAGTCTCATGGCATTTCAAACATTGAGTGTGTATTAAATCTACTTACCTAACGAAAAAAAACAACAATCATCTACAGATTCAATAAAATCGCCAATTGATTACATCCTTGAATACAATTTCGTTCAATGATTGAACCGTAAACAAAGAGGGAGTGCAGAGTTCGCGGGCTAGTGTTGTACCGTATTGTGGCTGTGTTGTTTACATATCGATAGTGAACAGCTGACAAACATATCTCTAACGGTTTAACGAAGCAATAAAGTTGTAATAATTACATTTGAATACGTCTACTAAATAGTTAATTATTTATTCTTGATAAGTCACAGTATTGCTACTATTAGTGGTCATAAAACTATTCTAAGTACCTACACTATATTATTTATGACTAAGAAACATCGAAACTGCACACACATTTTGGCTTTAAAATAAAAATAGCTATAAGTACGATTGTAATTCGAGACAACCTATGCTTCGCCGGTATAACCGGTCCTGCTACTAGAAACCTTGCTCAACATAAATACTGCATTAACTGCATAAAGTTGTTACTGGTCTATTTATAAAGAACTAGCTTTCTGCGGCGCGGTTTCACCCGCGCGTATAATATGGTTTGTTGAATTCCTCAGGAACCAGACCGATTTTCAGGATAATAAGTAGCCTATGTCTATCTCCGGCACTGAATCTATCTACATTCTAATTTTCATCGAAATCGGTTCAGCCGTTTAGACGCTGAGTGGTAACAAACCACATTCATTACACACATACAAACTTTCGCATTTATAATATGCATTAATTAATTAATTAATTAATAGTATGTACTGACAATGCACTTTTTACATACTTGTAAATAAATACGAAGCTTATCATGTGTCTAAATAAAGTATCAAATAGCCTCTGATAACCTTTTGTTACTCTTAATGTGTTATCTAACATACAAGTTGCTGAGTTATAAATTATAATAATAATATAATAATATTTCAACAACTACACACAACGCCACCTAGACCTAAAGTAAGCATATTTTATATAGCTTATGTTATGGGTTCTAGAATGCAGATACTTAAATACTTTTTTTTGTAAATACATACATATTATATATTGAAACACCCAGACCAATGCAAATAGACATGTTCATGCACACAAATATTTGCACTGAGCAGGAATCGAACCCGCGACCTCTGCGTGGTAGTTCACACACAGTACCACCGAACCACAGAGGCAGTCAATTAATTAATTTCAATTAGTGTTGTAGCTAATTATATCACTTTATAATATTGATTAAAAATTATTAACACCAAATTGCAGCAGTCCGGCTGGAGAAATAACACCATCTTATCGCATCCTGCAACCAGCAATTCCTACCACTGAGGAGTAGTTTTCAATATCCGTAAGAAAAGCTTTTCATAAGCATCAATGGCGATTGTATCCTAAACTGTCATAACTTTTCTTTTTTCGGACCAAAGGGCCAGGAACACAGTCCCTAGTAAAATACTATGTAAGAAATAAAGAAATTTATCTGATTTTATTTTGCAAGTTGAACTATAATAATAATAATAATAATAATAATATTCTACCACATTCACACAGCGCCATCTAGCCCCAAATTAAGCAATTATATTTGCTTGTGTTATGGGTACTAAACAACTGATATACTACTTATATACATTTTTTTTTGTAAATACATACATATTATAGATAAATTACACCCAGACACAGAACAAACAATCATGCTCATCATACAAAGGTTTGTCCTGGGTGGGAATCGAACCCACGACCTCCGGCTTAGCAGTCAGGGTCACTAACCACTAGACCAACAGGCCAGTCAACTATATATATATACATTGTTTATTATAAATATCAACATGGTTATTACATTACACATTAGCTTAGATAAGCTTCATAGTGCTTTATCTTATAGCTACAGGTTATAAGTAAGATCATATGGCTAATGTAATGCCGTAATTATATATCATTCAACAGTCGCGTTTAAGTTTATTAATATAAATGATATTCTAAATTCCTTACTTATTCTATAATTATTATTATTAGCAAGAAACGTTATCATTTCGTATTAAATACATAATTTATACACAAATTTAATGATCGTCATACTAGCTTTCCGCGTCTTTGCTTACTGCTCTGATCCCGTCATCAGTAGCGTGATGTCACCTAGTCTATAACCTTCCTCAAAAACTGGGATATCATAAGCAAAAATAATTATTAGAATCTGACTGAGTAGTTTTTTAATTTATGATAATAATAACACTTACTTAGTAAAATGAACAATCTTAATAAGATCATAATTAAAATAATAACTCCAAAAACCATAAGCTTATTAAACATCGTTAATCATATACCTACCTACCACCACTAAATATTGCTATCGCCAACAATCTCTAGTTATGACTCACAGACAAAAAAAACAAAACAAACTCTATCGATATAAAGTCGCAACACTAGTGAAACCAGTACCGTTTATACGTCGGGAATACAATCTTTGTATGCATTATCGACCAGCTCGGCAGTACGTTAACACTGTCCTTCGCCAATAAAAAAAATAATTATAAACTTTTTTATTTATTGTCTGTGTACAATGTTTGCGGGTGTGAGAAAGTGATTTTATATTGGACTGAATTAATTAGTTTTTTCTTTGAGTGAAGTGTTTTGAATTACATTATGTCTAAACCAACGATTTTAATTCGGCAAACGCTGTAAGTATATAAAATTTATATTTATAATATTTTAAATTAATTTAATACCAATTATTACAAGGTTTTATTTATTTCAAAATTTAAAATTTATTAGTGTTTGTATAAATAGCAAAATAATTGTTTTGTTTGAGTATTTATAATTTATTAAGTAATTAATTTATTTTCTGTGTGCACAATATAAAGAACAAATAAATTGATACAAATCAACTTGTCAGACCTCGTTAATGTTTAAATATTATTATTTGCATTTTTATTAAAATATTTTGGTTTAGTTAAATTTTATGAGAGATAAAATATTAACGTCTTTTGTAATAATAAAAAAATAAAAAAAGTTAATAACGAGACTTTTTGCACAAATATTTTGTTCTTATTTATCTATATTAATTTGTCTTTCGTTGCACATTGTTTCTTTTTTTTACTTTAACTACAATAGTATATAATTATAATATTTATGGATTGAATATTAAAATAATGGTCACCCTAGTACGTGTGCTATAATAAACAAAAACTAAATTAGTCTGCCAGAAAGATACCAAAAGCCGCAACGGGGCAAAGTTATTTACTCTACTTCGCTAATATTGACTGGCGATGGTGCCTATACTTCAATTAAGAAGCACTAGGTAAAAGCTCTTCCCTTAAGCCGCTTTCACAGCTTTTCTTTTAGCAATAGCAAAACACAAAAATTGTCATTAAAAAGGGAAAATAACTATAGAATACCGTACCCAATAAGCTGTATGATTGCATAGCACTTTAGTGATATAAAAAATCATTGATTGTCAAATCGCCTGATATTTGACTTGCCTTATCTCATGTCTATTATTATCATTATGTAAATGTTAGCTCAACATTAATCACCCATAAAAGTATCGAACTTCAGTTAACCTTTTTGGTTGGGCGACCGCTTTTTTTCTTTTTTGTTTTAAAATAAAATTTCTATGTCACGCTTGACTTTAAACGCAGTTATTGCAGACACCCAAACTCGAATGAAATGCCAAACGCGGGAATCGAATCCGAAACATCTGCGTTCCTAATACTGTGTAGGATACTAATAATACTAATAATAAGATAAAAAATAAACAATTAAGTAGTATAATTGTTTACTTTTTTACTGCGCCTTTATTAGATCCTATGTAAATAAATATTTATCCATTAAATAGATACCTATTTAGGCGCCGCCGATGGATATGTGGTTCACAAAAATTGTTTTACGAATGTCTGTACAAACTACCTTACTTACAGAAATGCATATCACAACCATTTGTCTAGATTTAATAAAAAAAAAGTTTGCAATACTTTACAACGCAATTTATAGATGTCAAACTGGTGAGGTGACCCTATCCATTTATTGAAGCATTGAACGCAAGCACTTTTAAATTAAATTACAAATCATGATATTCGCATTTGGCAATAATAAAAAACCTTCAAATAAATAATTCAAGTAAATAACCATTTTACTGAGTAAACCTAGTATTTACTTACCGGCGCGACCGATTTATTGATTGACATTTTGGTATCGTAAACATGCTATTTTTAAATTAATTCATACGGAACTGGTTACTCTAATTTGCATTTTAAGCCACGTGTTTGTAACTTATGCGTAATTGCGTACCGACCTAAAGGGCATGTAACATATTCGATCTTTCGATTCTGTTGTTATTCAAACATATTTTGTACCAATTTTTTATTTATAGATTAATAATTTATTAATTAAAATATCATTGTGGTGCTTTCTTTCCCACTAATTATAAAAGTTGTTGCGCAGCAATTTTCATAATGCCAACAATGGTCGACTTACTGTCTGATCAACTGTTAATGACTGAATAATATTTAAAAGCAGAGTCTAGGGCTCTAGTGAGAGAAAATGTAGTTACTTACTTTTAAACCCGTTCGTCATAATCGTGAAACATGCGCATGAGACAAATCAGAAAATTAACTGATAGACCTCGATCTAAACTTAGAAAGTCGGCTTATCAATAATGTTATTAAATAATGAATAGTGTTATTATATAAGTTGTTATTTATAGTACAAATACAACAAATCCAACTAATAGATGATGCATGCTGCCCACTAAGAGACGCGCCGCAGCGCAGACGCAACTAACGACGCAAATTCTTTGAATTAATAATAAATGATAACTAGTGTGTGTAACTGACGGTACAAAGGTTGTTAAAGTACAATACCAGTATGATAATTTAGTGTTGTCACCGTTCACAAATAAATATCGTATAATTAATACCATGCATTGCTATAATGGCACTACGAGTAGGTAGGTACATCATCGTCGAACTCGTGGTGAAAACAAATTGTCTAGATTTTATTTGTATAAAAGAAATAAAAATATATAAAATATTTTTTATGTACTTTAACAATAAAGCAACATATTATATATATTTTTAGATCAAATTCTGGTTCCGAACTACGTACCGACCGTACTAACCCTAGTTCGTCTCAATACTTAGCACTTGTTTTCACCTAAGTCGGCGCTTAGAACTTATTGTAAAGCTACAACTATATTTAAATAAAATAAAAACTTAACAGACACACATACACAAATTTCATTTACACCTATAATACTAGTTATTATTAAGTATAGATACTAAAATATAAATAAATGTCAGGGCTTACAGGCACACAGGGCCGAGATCCATGTTCAGTGAGGAAATACAAAAATAAAATTTGTGGATAAAGATAAACCTTGGTTCGAACAGGTATACCTTTAATATCAATACAAGGCAATCGCGATAATATCTACTAATAAATATAATACAATTGTATCGACCACTATAACAACGAATAAGTCGAAGAACATACCAAGTTTTAAGCCATTCTAAAGTCATCATTTAAAACCATATTTTATCAAGCAAGTACCTACTACTAATCCTGATTTGGGATCAATATAAAAATACCTAAATATCATGTACTTAATAAAAAAAAATATTAACTTAATATTAACTCGAAATGAACAACTTAGAATCGCTCTGATTTGGAATGATCAAAAGAGGTTGACTTCATTCGGAACGATTAGTACCCAAGAATCTTTATAGTTCGGAACGATCAACGAAATATTTGACCTGAGTTTAACTGCCTCCGTGGCGCAGTGGGAGCGCAAGCGACTGCTGTGCACAAGTTTAAGAGTTCGTTGCCCACACGGAACATAACTTTGTGTAATCTATAAATATTTGTTTGGAGTCTAGGTGTAATTATTCTGTTTGTAAAGTCCCCCGCGACACATGGCCTGATCCCTAGTCCGGGAGTTGGGGCTATTCTAATCATCTCTTACCGTTTAATGTTTTTGTTTGATTTTTATTATATTATTGAACTTTGTTTTTTGCTTATTTTTCTGCCTCCTTTGGTCATTTATTACGCTCTGATCCCAAGGTGAGACGTTTTATATTTCTTTATTTTTTTTAAATAAGTATTGGTACGTAATGTGTTGTTGTCTTCGTATTTTAATGTTTAATTTTAAGGAACGAATAAATTAGTATAATTATGTACCTAAATTAATTTATAAAGTGTAGGTATTCATGCGCCTAAGTAAGCTATGTAAATTTAAGTTGCAAAATAAACCATTGAGTATAATATAATAACAATACGAATAAGACCGTATCAAAATCAAAATAATTTACATGAATTCCATATCACGTCCTTAGAGGAAAAAGAGCGTAACTTGCTTTTTTTTTTATACATATTAGCCTACCAAAGTGACTCCACCCCGCCTGATGGTAAGCAGTCAGTGGAATCCAGAAGCGGTCGCCACCATGACAAAAGCTATCGTCTTAAACTACTGGTATGGTGGCCTCCACTATGGCAGCTGGGAATGGGGTTAGGAGAAGGGAATGAGGGAGGTGAGGAAAGAGGAAAGGGGGAAATTGGGCCTCCGGCACTCTCACTCACCGAACGAAACGCAATAGTAAGGATACTACTACTCTTAAGTCGATCTTCTATGAGAGCGTAGTACTTCCCTGGACGATCCGGCCCATTCATGCTGAAACCAGCGTGGATCTACTACCGTCATAACTTGTGCAATATCATTAAGCTATAATTAATCTTAAGCTAATTGTCACTACATTAAAATTGCTAAAGTTACGTATTTTGTCTTACGACTTTTTCTATTGAGAATAATGTATGTAAATCTAACATATTTTATATAACAATCATCCTGCATTGAGTGCCACATGAGTAATGGTTGGACTTTGTACTTTAATCAACTAGGAGTATGTTGACACCCACATACGAGTACAAGCCAACTCAAAGGCGAAGACCGGAAGGCTTAGTTAAGCAAATGAAACGGCGAAACAATCCCACAGAGTATTATACGTACGTATATTATGGTGTACAATAAAGTATTTAATCAATAACATACATATAAGTACACATACATAGCTTCATGCCTTTTATTCCCGAAGGGATAGGCAAAGGTGTCTAACCACCCACTTTCCGCAACTTGTTTTTATTTTTTGGTGACATGTAAGAGGGGCAAGCCTGTTGCCATATATCGGGCATAATTCCAGTCTCCAGGCTAGTACTGAGAATTCTTCAACAGAAAAACCAATATTACTTTAGCCGACCCGGGGATCGAACCCGAGACCTCTACGTGGTAATCCGTACACAGTACCAACGAACCACAGAGGCAGTATATAATAAATAAATAAGTAATAAATATACTTACGTTATAATATGTAATAAGAATAACTTACGGCTACTAGCTTACGGTAGTAGATCCACGCTGATTTCAGCATGAATGGGCCGGATCGTCCGGGGAAGTACTACCCTCTCATAGAAGATCGACTTAAGAGTAGTAGTATCCGTACTACTGCGTTTCGTTCGGTGAGTGAGAGCGCCGGAGGCCCAATTTCCCCCCTTTCCTCTTTCCTCACGTCCCTCATTTCCTTCCCCTAACCCCATTCCCAGCCGCCATAGTGGAGGCCACCATACCAGCAGTTTAAAACGATAGCTTTTGGTATAGTGGCCGCCACTCTGACTGCTTACCATCAGGCGGGGTGGAGTCACTTTGGTAGGCTATACTATAAAAAAAAAAAAAAGATGAAAAAAAAAAAAAATATATAATTATAAATCTATTCTAATACATATTTAAGTATGTATTTGTATTAGTATTCATTTATGCGTCTAGATACAATACCTATTCTTTACTACACAAATTCAATATTTACATAATAATACATTGACGCTCATAGTAGCTGTATAGGTGATTTTATTTATCGCTAAAATCGCTATTTTTCAGACAATATTTGGATGGTCTTCGGGGTTAAATAAACAGTTAGTCATTTACAGTTTACACACTATAACATTACATTAACAAATAACTTTTAGTTAAGCATCTAACTATGTTATATTTCATTGTAATGGTCTTTTTTTTCAAATACAATGTAATTTGTTAATAAATATATATGAAATAAAATATGTTACTACACGCGTCACCCCTCGGTACCTAAATGAAATTCGAAAAATTATTAAATTTAATTTATCTAAAAATATATTATTAAATATCCTTGTTTCTTTAATAGTAAAAAGCTTCGGCCAAACCTGAGCGACTGCGACGCGGGACGCGGGACGCGACGCGGGAGCGTCTGCCGCGCGGCGGTCGCTGCCATATAATAGTGATCTAAATGGAACATACATCAAAATATATGATAAACTTTTAAAACAGAAATTTCGTCGTTATCTAAACTTAAGTATATTATAAAGAGAAAAGATTTGATTTCTGTATGTTTATTTGTTTGGAACGATTTAAATAAAATAACGTTACCAGTTTAGAAAATTCTTTCACCTATAGAAATGAAGAAATGAATCGGATAACATAGGCTACATTTTATTATGTTAAACATATTTTTCAGACATTTTCAGTAAATTTGAATCTTCGTTTTTGTAAATGTGAATGATGCAATACAACACTATTGCAATGATATTTTCCGTGGGCGTTGTGAAACCGAATGAAACTCGCTTCGCTTCGGTACCTAATAAGTATCAATTTGATCGACTCAGAAATGTAATCTTCTAGATCCTGACGTTGATGACACGACGCAGTTATCCTACGTTCCATTGCGTCATAGAAGACGTCAAACACATTTAACGTAGAACCACGTAGAACTAAATACGGACAGGCTCCTTGTAGATCAAGTATTGTAATGAAAGTGTACAATAAAGGGTATATTTTGTTCCATTTCATTTGAACCTTTATATTCTGTGCTATTCTGAACTTTACCATCAGAAGCCCACGGCAGTCCACTGCTGGGACAATCCTCGTACCAGTATTAGCAAAATATCGCCAGCCTTAATTAATCCTCTTTATTTAAAAATATAATTATAAAAAAACTGCGTTAATAAACAAAAATTTTCAACAAAGAGCAGTCAAATGATTGTATAAAAACGAAACATGCTCATTTACACAAGAAAATTATTCCTTTGTGTTTGAGATATTAAATTCTGTAGGTACGAACTGTACTTGTCTGAGTTCACAGATCTGCAACCTTGGCACAATAATATGCTAAAATAGCTAAAATTAAATACATGACTTAACATACTTAGATACTTACTTATGTAAAACTTACTGAAATTATTATACATTTTATTTTGTTAACTATACAATAATGTAAAGGTCTTGTAAAACCTTGTATCCTAAAAAAAGACAGTTCAAATTAATTATACTGGAGAGTTGTCATTCTATAACATTTGATAATGTCGATGATCACTTGTGGATATAGAACCTTGAGACGATGATAATAATATGTACCGTTGAAAGATTAACGTTACTTTAACTTATATTTGTACAAAATATAAGTAAAGGGGCAATGCACCTGGCATAAATATTTTTTATTAATTTTATTAAGACTAAACCATAAAAGTTTTTTCTACCTGTTTCAATGCAAGACAATATTTATAAATATAAAAATCAAATCGAGACTAAAAATACAAAAGCAAATAATTATTATAGCGGTCATCAGTTTTGTGCAATCTAATAATAGTAGCAGTCGCATTTTTATTTTTCTTAATCTTTGTTATTTTATTAAATCTTACTAGTCAAAATTCGTATATTAAAAAATATTTGCGATCTACATTTTAGACCGACTTCTTCATTTTCTACTAGTTAACTAATTCGCATAAATAATCACACTTTCACTTCCTAAAAGAGCTCTAATGTTTTTTGTTTTACTTTCTAAATATTTCATAGTTTTTATTACGTTCATATTCTTAGTATTTTTTAATTCTCTCTAATTTAAAATTGTTTCTTTAGCAAGAATAGGGTTGTCGAAATATATATAATAAGAAAAATAGTATAATAGGCAATTAACGTTCAGATAGTAGCTACATTTTTATATCATTTATTTTACATGTAATTGGAAACAATATATAAAAATATTAAGTAATATGTTATAATTACAATAAATTATGTTATATTATTAAGTACATTCATAATTTTACAAACTGGGGTGTGAAAAACGAATACCTGATTAGGTACTCTACCCAACTTAGAAAAAAAATGAACCAAAACTTAAATTACTTCATACACATTCGTTTATGACAGTAATTTTAAACAATACCATCAAACATACTATAAACATAAATTTATATATAAACACATACCTATATACTAATAAACCACATAATTTGTTAAGTATATATTATATAAATACTTGGTAGTCGTAGTTAGTTCATTTTTTTTCTAAGTTGGGTAGAGTACCTAATCAGGTATTCGTTTTTCACACCCCAGTTTGTAAAATTATGAATGTACTTATTATTATTCAGTAAACAATTAAAATCTACAATGTTTTTAAAACACACTTACGTAATTTGGTAACTTACATTATCAATGTTTTGAAATTTAATTGTCACTTCACTGTTTAAATACGCACTTGTATTGAGTAGGTAATCGAACAATATTTATACTTAATTTTTTACTACCCAACCATATTTTTAAGGTTGGAGTCGTTGGAGATACGTTATTTATTAATGTTGCTTGATAAAAATATGAGTATGCTTAATTTAAATAATCGATGAGCGATTTATGAATATTTTTTTATTTAAATATTTTTACATTGGAATACATACACGTACATACACGCTTAGTAAAGCTTTACTGACTTGAATAAGACATTCGATATGCTTACTTCATAATAAATAACACCAGCCCATAAACAGTATAAGTCCAAAATAAAGATTTTTTCGTATTTAATAAGTGATCACACGAGGCGTCTACTACCCATACAAATCAAAAAATGCTGCTGCATTCCCAAACTGTGTTAAGTTAAAATTCTAACTCATTATAAATCATTAGATTTATGTGATCATTAGATTTATGTATCATATTTATGTGGTTATTTAATAATAGTTCTGTTCCAATTGCCTAAAATTATATCTCATACTAAATTGTATACGAGTATGTTCTAGACGAATTGACGACTTCGGACAAAGACAAGCTTGCCTCATAGTCATAATATAGTATTAGTAAAAAAAGATAAGATAAACTTGACTGCCTCTGTGGTTCGGTGGTACTGTGTATGAACTACCACGCAGAGATCGCAGATTCGATTCTTGCTCAGTGCATATATTTGTGTGCATGAACATGTCTATTTGCATTGTTCTGGGTGTTTTTATGTATAATTATGTATTTACAAAAAAAATGTATTAAGTATGTATATCCGCAATCTAGAACCCATAATAACACAAGCTATAATATATGCTTACTTTTAGTCTAGGTGGCGTTGTGTATAGTTGTTGAAATATTATTATATTATTATTAATATATAATATAACCTTTTGCTTATATTGGGTGACGTAACCGCCTTAGTGTGAATTAAACACTGGTTACTAAGTAAGTAATTAGTGTATGTTCAAGGTTTTACTTGTCAAATATAAACCAATGTAACATGAGTAGACCAGACGATAATATTCTTATCCTTGAACTTGACCGGGCTGTATCAAGTTCGTAGTCACCCTAACCGCATTCTTCGCCAATTTAAAGCATACTGCATAAATAACGACGTAAGTCACAAACTAAAAATGATTTTTATTGCAACAGCTTAAAGTTAAATATTCGGAGAATAAGTTTATAAAGAACATAATTATGCGCAAAAGTTACAACATAAAACTGGTTGCCGAAAAATAAAAACAAAGTTGATTGTAAATCAAAAAGGTTTTAGCACGCAAAAAGTTCTGTTATGTAATTTTTACGTCATTAATCACCTTAACCGATTTGTACCTTTTAAATAGGTACCTGATTACTTAAGATCTTTTATTCGGTAAAAAGATGAAGATTTCTCTCATGAGGAGTAGGTACCTACTACATAAGTCAAATGAGCAAAACTTCATCTCTGTTTCAAGAGAACAATGCCCGACCTGAAACTGTTTTTGGTCTTCTGTAGAATGAAATTAAAAGGGCGAAGTTTACAGTGCGGTGAAAATTAAATGTTCAACCAAAGAAAAAAAATAATCAATACCTACCACCCTATAGTTACTTTTTTAGCATTGCATAATCACTCGTTTTTGGCGTCTAACAAGTTTCAAAATTTTGTAAACTTTTACTTTGAAGTAATCTTAACAGTTTCGTAATTAGATATTCATAAAGAATTTTACAAACAGAGCTAATTGAGTTCATTGATCTTCTAAATAACTACCTACCTAGTTTATAAAAAAAAATGGTAGTATTAATCATTGACAATATCTCAATCTATAGTAAGTGTTTCTTCTATAATAAGTATAAAAATATCCTGTCCTTTGGAAGGTGTACCCGGGACATGCATGGGTGCAATGTCTAGTGGCCCTTTGAGAATTTTAATGCAAATTGAGTTCGAGACAAATTTACAATAATATTATTATGCTTAAATAATAAAGAGCTTAATTTTTCAAGCCTTGTATTTCGAAATAATCATGCTGCGAAAACCATGTATTTTGCGTAAGGAAAGACCTTTTAAGTAGTTCACCTAAGGTCGTGGACATATAAAGCGCTAACGACTTAAGCAATAGCTACCAAATGCGAAGTGTAAGTAGAAAACGTTATATTAGTCGAGTAATTTGGTCCATGTGCTTGGTATACTGGTAATGATAGTGCAGAAGACCAATATACGAAATAGCTACTTACGTATGCTTAATCGCTTGAAAATGTTTTTCAATAGAAAATTTAGTACAAGCCAGTGTCTAAAATTAAAATCTCACCCGTTTAAAACTAACATCAGTAAAAAAAGATTGATATTTTATTATACCCCTTCGACCATTTTGGAAACTAGATAACCCGTGCGAATAAAACTTGTCACGATGTTAGAAAGAAGAAAGAAAGAAAGAAAACGTTTATTTGGTACATAACACGAGTCATATTAATTAACAATTATAGGTATAGACAGGACAAATAACAAGATACAAATAAACAGCAGTCTAATGACTCTACCAAATAGGCACTATTTCAGCATAACGCCGAGCACGGGTGCACGGCGCTGTTATTTTATTCACCACCATCAACTTATCAGCCCGTTATTATCTGACTGCAGGGAAAGCTCTTGTAAATATAGAGAAAGCATAAACATTGATCGCCACGCTTGCTCAAGACGATTTGGCGATTTCAGTAATTTTTTTTAAAGTCCAGGTTTCTCCGCGATGTTTTTCTTCAACGTCAGTCAGTCATGTCCAAATAAATTTAGAAAGTACATATTACTTGAAAAAGTCACATTGGTACTTGCCCGGATTAGAACCCGCGACCTCGTGTTCGACTTTTTTTATTATATTACTTACATATTATTTTATTACTATCCATATTATACGATTCCAAAGTTTGTGTTACTACTTCACGCAATTCGATTACGACAGTAGGTGATACGTCATTTTATTTTCGTAACGGCAATTCGAACTCTAAATTAAGATAAACTAATGTTAGTTATATTTTCTAAGAACTTTACAAATTCAAACTAATAAGAACTTGATATAGACTTGCTGTCAAGTGTCCACAAATTGCTGAAGTTTGTAGATTTAATCTAAGGTTAGAAATAAAAACTGGTTATATTATATCTGGTAATGTGATTTTAAAATTTTACACTGCGAATAAAAAATATTTAGGATATTTTTAATACAAGTATGGTAAGTGGTAACTCCTACCATTAACAGTTATGAACCATCAACAAGAAAGTTCGGTAGTAGCTCTACCACAAGTTAACTTACATTAAAATTTATCTCGTGCACTGCGGTGACAGCGCAAAATAGAATGATGATTATAGTTCTCAAAATAAATACCAGAAGCGCTGTGCATTTTTTTAAACAAACTTTCGTTATTTATTTGTATTACTTATATAAATATCATGTAATTAATTACCATTCTCCTCCAACAGATTCCACCGTCCCAGTCGTCATTTCACCGGCTCATCATCACAGCAGACATCGACATCTCCACAAAGAAGGAATGCCGCCACTCCTGCTTTAGCGCCACGTGTGAAACCTTTCAACGAGATCCCCGGACCCATCGCACTGCCTATGTTAAGGCATTCTGCCCATGTGCTACCGAGAATTGGTAAGAATTATAGCTTTTACTTAAAATGTTTAGAAAATAATACATTATAAGCTAATAACATTAAACTAAATAAGTGTTACTTTTCATGACAACACACATTTTTAAATACAACTTTAGTGACATTACAAGCTTACGGCCCACGTGATGGTAACCGTAACGAATGAACATGGTTGTGTTCTCTAAGCTTCGCAGAAACGTTGCTCAGAACAACCAAGCCATGGTGAATCGTGTAGGGCAAAGGGGATGGGGCAGAAAAATGATAAGGACCGAATGGGGTATTTGGGTCTTCGGCGCCCTCACTCGTTATGTTTGTAAGTACTTACACCACAATCGATCGGTATTTACTATTTACATAAGTTAGAAAACTAATTTACTTGTGTACTACTAAATATTTCTATACAAAAGCAACTTTTCACACAGTTCCACAAATAATTTTTAATTAGCTGCTGTGACTGATCAAATGCATTGCTAAAAATATTTTATGAGACTTGTTGTAATATGGTCATGTTGTTAATTATGCCAAATTATTACTGAATTTTATTTTATTACTTGCCCTAAGTTTTACACTTGATAGACGGATTGCTAATCGCAGTAACGGCAGTTCTGTCTCAGGATGTTGCTGCAATCTAATAAATTTCTTAATTCATAACAATTTAAATTTCTTTACTTGTAAATTACACCCCAAAGAAATGACGGTATCAGCTAGCTTGCTTTATTTCAAGTTCAGGAGTTATTTGTACAATAATATTTGTACTAAACCTGTAGCACACCATTGTTAAAATTTTAAATTTGTCCCACTTACTACTTTGTCGATAATATAAACCCAAGTATATATATATACCTATCAATAGATATAGTCCACCCCACCCTGTATTAACTGGCTTGTAATTAACCAATATAAAATTGCATCCGCTTAATTGGACTGCAATTTTATAGTCTTATAAAAATGCAACTCGATTTCATCCTATCCGTTCTACTGGGAAAGAAATCTTATTTTTATTGCGACCTCTTTTATGGCAATGCATTTAAGCTTTTTTCCAGCCTATATTATTCTTGTTTGAGTTTTAATTAATAAAATTCATTTCTCTTTTTAAATATATAACTTAATTATAGTGACTACTATAAGTGATATCATATTTGTTTTGATATAAAATATCCTTAATTTTCAGCCTTCGTTATTTATAATTGCACAGATAATTTTGTATTTTGTAGATGTAGACAAATAATAATACCCTAGTAGTAAAAGAAAACAAATATATAGGTTTACTTCCAATTTTTGACATAATCGCCACGCTGCGCTGAAGCCTACAGCATACTATGTTATGAATAGACCTTCAGTCTGCCGTGGGAATATAATGAGCTGGGACATACAACAGATAACTTAGTAACTTAGTAATGTGAAAGCAACATAAAAAAATATTTATCAACTTAAACGAAACGTACATAACTTGTAATATACATACATACATACATCAGTACATCACATATTATTATGAGGTTTCATTAGATTCGTACGAATTGTGGGAATGACATAGGGTACATAATATTTCTATGTAGCGTCAGCACAAGAACAAAAATGGGTTTCTTTCTTTTCACTTTGTTTTAGACAGGCGAGCTTATTGTTATTTAATAGGTACTATATAACTCATCATCATCATCATATCAGCCACAAGACGTCCACTGCTGGACATAGGCCTCCCCCAATTTTCGCCACCGTTGTCGGTCGTTCGCCGCCCTCATCCATCGGTTGCCCGCCACCCTTATAAGGTCGTCGGTCCATCTTGTGAGGGGTCTGCCCACGCTGCATCTTCCGGTTCGTGGTCGCCACTCTAGAACCTTTCTGCCCCAGCGGCCGTCAGTTCTGCGAGCTATGTTTCCTGCCCATTGCCACATCAGAGAAGCAATTCTGCGAGCTACGTCGGCTACTTTGGTTCGCCTGCGGATTTCTTCGTTTCTCAAACGATCGCGCAGAGAGACGCCTAACATAGCCCGCTCCATCGACCTCTGAGCGACTTTGAGCCTTCGGATAAGAGCCATAGTCAGCGACCACGTCTCTGCTCCGTATGTCATCACTGGCAACACACACTGGTCAAAGACCTTAGTCTTGAGACACTGCGGTAGTGCGGACGAGAAGATATGTTGTAGCTTCACGAACGCTGCCCAGCCAAGTGATAGAAGTGGGTGTAACATGGACATTGGTCATGACTTTAGTCTTGTCCATGTTCATTTTTAGGCCCACTTGTCGAGAGACTCTACTGAGGTCATCGAGCATTGCACTGAGGTCCTCCACGGTCTCAGCCATGACCACGATATCGTCCGCGAATCGAAGGTGAGTGATGTACTCGCCGTTTATGTTGATGCCAAGTCCATTCCAGGTCAGAAGCTTAAACATATCCTCCAGTGCAGCGGTGAACAGTTTCGGAGATATAACATCTCCCTGTCGTACTCCTCGCTGCAACTGGATAGGTCTTGAGCTCTGACCATTAATTCGTACTGACATGGTGGCGTTTTCATACAAACACTTCAGCACTTCGATATATCGATAGTCAATATGGCACCGTTGGAGGGACTGCAGCACAGCCCAGGTCTCGATCGAATCAAAGGCTTTCTCATAGTCCACAAACGCTAAGCATAGGGGTCGGTTATACTCTGTGGACTTATGTATAACCTGCCGCAGCGTGTGTATGTGGTCTATGGTACTAAAACCTTTTCGGAAACCGGCTTGTTCGGGAGGCTGGAAGTCGTCGAACCTGTTTGCGAGACGATTAGTGATGACTCTCGAGAACAGCTTATAGACGTGACTTAGGAGTGTGATAGGTCTGTAATTCTTCAGAAGGGTTTTATCGCCCTTCTTGAAGAACAGCTCCACCACACCCCTGTGCCATGCCTGCGGCGTTTTGCCCTCGAGGAGGATGGCACTAAAGAGCCTCTGAAGGGCCTTCAGGACAGGATTTCCGCCTGCCTTCAGTAGCTCGGCTGTGATTCCATCCTCACCCGGCGCCTTGTTGTTCTTGAGCTGTCTGAGGGCCGTACCAATCTCGCACAGGCTGACGTCCGGGATATCTTCGGTGTAATGTCGAGTTAACCTAGCTCTAGGATCTGATGCTAGTAGCTGGTGCATGTTGTGTCGTGTATAACTGTCCGTAGAACCTCTCGACCTCCTCTAAAACCTCTGGCTTAGACGAGATGAATCTGCCGTCCCCAGTCTTCAGCTTGACAAGTCGGCTCTGCCCAACAGACCGATCTCGTGCGAACACTTTCAAGCCTTTGTTGCGCTCTATAGCCTCTTTAACACGTTGTGTGTTAAATTGGCGAAGGTCGCGAGTCAAAGACTTGGAGATCCTGGTCGGTGATCTTTCTCGGTCCTTTACTGCGGTGGGCTTTAAAGATGTTAGACCCTACCGAACGGACAGTTTCCACGAACCTGTTGCTGTATTCGTCCACGTCTACGCAATCGCCGAGACTTTCGAAGCGGTTAAGAAGTTCGAGTTGGAAGCTCTCGGAGCTTTGAATTTGAATCGGTGCAGGTCGGAGCGCAGACTTCATCAGTCGAGACCGGTCCAGCTTAGGGTTGATATTTAATGTGCCTCGTACCATCCGGTGATCGCTTCCGGTTTTCACCGCATTGATCACTGAGACATCATTAAATATTTGCCGCCTAGTCGACATGATGAAGTCAATCTCATTTTTTGTGACACCATTAGGACTAATCCAGGTCCATTTGCGGCTATCGCGCTTTTTGAAGAAGGAGTTCATCATAAAGAGGCCCTCCCTCTCCATGAAGTCAGCCAGCATTTGGCCCCGGGGATTCCTGGATCCAAATCCAAACTGCCCCACTCTCAACTCGTTACCGCCTCGTCTACCCAGCTTCGCGTTGAAGTCCCCCATGACAATAGTGTATTGGGTCCTAGAGGCATGTATAACTCTGGAAATGTCCTCATACATAGCCTCGACCTCATCGTCGGGGTATGTCGAAGTGGGAGCATAAACCTGTATGACCTTCAGCGAATACCGTTTGGTGATTCTGAGTATAAGGTATGCTACCCTCGTCGACACACTCTCGATTTTCCCCACGTTGTTCACGAGGGACTTGTGGACGATAAACCCGACTCCACCTTGGGACAGTTGGTCGCCCTCCCGGCAGGTTACCGGACTTAAGGGTTATCGTGTCCTCCCCCTGTCTTCGGACTTCTGACAATCCCACTATGTCCCATCGTAGCCTGCTCAATTCTTCCTCCAGTTCAACTATCTTCTCGTCATTCCGCAGTGTGCGCACGTTGTATGTTGCCAGGGCCAAAGGTCGTCGGTTTGGGTAGCCTGGCCGCACCCGGGGATTCTTCGCACCCCTTACCCCGCCGTTACCATGGCCGCTACCGTAGCCAGGAATAGCGGGATGACCGGGGACTAGGGGTCATTTCTTTTTTTGTTGCTCCATTGGGGGGATATTGCCATAATCGCCACGCTTGGAAGGCGGGTTGGCGATCGCAGTGGTGGTAGCTTTATCACAGGACGCTGCTGCCCGTCCTGTGTTATGCTTATTTTCTACCACCCGTTTTCGTAACGGTTTAACCGCCGTTATTCGGTAGACTATTGTACTGTCATAATTTATATAACTATTGCTTGTTAATTAATAAATGAGCAGAGATATAATGAACCTTAAAACCTTCTGGCAGAGTAGAGTCTTTTTGATAAGCTAATAAAACAAATAATACATAATTATCTATCGATAAATACAAAAATGTTCGACAGCAGCTATGTCCAACAATATTTACCAACATACATACAGAGATATTACAACATTAGACAATCCTACCTAGACGTCCATCACTGTAACTCATGTAAGCCAGGATTAACAGTAAAAACCTTTTCGAGTTCAGAGCTATGACACTCAGAAGCCTCGAGGACTAAACCAACTGTCTCGAACCCCGCAAGGTATGTAATCAAAAGTAAAAAGAATGAGTTAGAAACATCCTCTAAATTCACGTTATTAAAGGTTTATATCCTATAAAAAAAGCATCACGGTTAAAAAATATTACAACATAAATAAATGTAACAGCCACTTTAGAGCAAACTTCTAGACCAAACTAAAAGCAATTTTGATCGCATCATAAATAAGTCTAAGTACAAAACCAGACGCACTTTCTCTCCGTATATTTATAGACTAGCTGTCCGTGCGGTTTCACCTGCGTTAAGTTATATCTTTGGTTACTGCACTGCTTATCGCTCCTAGCGTGATGTTATATAGCCAATCAAAGTTTCCTCAAAAAGGAGGCTATCAAACTCATAAAGAATTAATTATTCAAATCCGATGTTAGTTTCAGAGATTAGCGCGTTCAAACAAACAAACAAGCTCTTGCGTTTTATATTTATAGGTTGGGATCCAGATCGATGCCAGTTTATGTCGCATTTACACCATTTATCACAGGTTTACTACCAACTCCCATTCAAAACGACTAGGTATTAATCTTGTGTAAAATCCTATAATTTTACAAAAGATTACGTGATGGCCTAGTAGTTAAAGCACCTGCATCGTAGACACGAGCGCGTGGGTTCGTAACAGGGCAAGTACCAATGTGACTTATTCAAATTCAATACTTTCAAAGTTTACCTTGGACATCACAGACTTACGGTGGAGGAAAATTTCGTGAGGAATCCTTTTTTGTCGTGGGAAATACATTACGCACACGCACCCGCACGGGCAAGACGGGGTATTATGTTGGACTAAAACCCACTGTGTTCCTCAAGACGGCCAGAGTGTCGGGGTCACGGGAAACACGCGCGCATTTATTTGCAACCCCAACGGACCATGGTCCGCTCACGTGTGGTGAGCGGACCATGTATGATTCGGGGCCCTAGCCTAGAAGGTCGCGGCGCTGTCCCGCCCACGCTGGTGTGGAGTATCTTGGCGCGCGGGCAGGCCCTGCAATGAATGCAGTCGGACGTCTGCTTTCGGCCTAACAGTCACGGGTACATGCTGAAGCACTTGTGACTGATAAGTACCTGTGTCAGCCGGAACGTAAGGTCGCTGTCGCCGCAGCCACTCCACGCCTGAAATTGGCATTAAGCAAGCGTGGCGACTAATGCTCATGCCTTCTCTAAAAGAAGAGGCCTTTCCTTGGCGTGGGAAAATAACGAGCTGGTATGATGATAACGATAAAAATCTTTAAGCCTAACAGTATATTATATGGTAAATGCTTTAAACGATAGAGTACCAAGTAAGTACAGAAAATGATATTGCATAATCTATTGTCAGAATGATTGATTTGGTTTCAAAGAAAGGGCTCAGTTGAAATAATTGTACAGTCACCGTTACATTCTTAAGGGTTTTTGGAATTTTTCAGTGTAATGTAATGACACAGCCGTTTTAATTTGAAATGTTTGAAGTCATATCATCTGTATGAACCGGAAATAGACTAGATTGGTAGTCAGTTAAATAAGCAATATAAAACTGGTATTACAATTTTTATGACCCCAGAGTGCCTTAAATAAAATAGATTAAAAAATGTATGAGTTTGACATTAGTTTACGCCAACATTGTCCTTAACTATTCTATTAAAATTTATGCCACTTTTCTAGGCCTTCTATATTCAATATTTTCGATCCTCAATTTGACAGTGTTCAACTTTATCATTTTTTTTCTAATACAATAATTTCTGCCGTCTGGTAGATACTAGAAAACATATTAACAGACACAAAGCATGCCCAGACTTGACAAAGATTTATTGATCACACAGATATTTGCGGCGCGAATCGGACTCACAATACTGCATGGTGACTACTTGTACATTTATTAAATACCTGTAGTTTAACTCTCAGTCACTTAATGCACTTTGTACAGCTCTTTCTAGACGCAACTAATCATAACCACAGAATACATTACATAACCGTCATGTTCTACGCAGCTATTCCTTACCCTGTAACAGACACTAATAGCCTCAAGTGTATCGATATCGTTAACATCGTATCTTGTTACGTAGAGATCACAACTGCGACATTCGCTTAAATATTTTAATAGCTACTTTTATTAGTTAGGTACTATTTATATCATCACGTATGAGTTATGTTAAGGTTTTCTAAATGGCTAAATGTTCATTGCTTAACTTAATAAAGTAATCAAATGTGGCGTTCTTCATAATGTGTCAAATTTCGAATTTTTTTTCTAACCATACTTTTACTGGTTAAATTTCAAACGAAATGATGCAAGAGGAGAATCGATACACCAAAATAATTATTTAAATCTCAATTTTTTATTCGCCCCTGCGCAACGAGCGAATCACTACTCCAAAATAATTAAAACGGGGTGAGTGGAACATTTTAATCGAGTGGGCAAGATCTATGGGGCGAGCTGATCCTAAATCAAAGAAGCCTATGGAGACCACATTTAGGTTGCATTTTACGTAAACTTCGAACATACACGTAGTTCTCTAGGCAATGCTATAGCTAAGATGCATGCTCCGCGTATCCCGAGCGGCGCTCTCTTTATGACGACGAATGGATTTTGGTTGAGGAAAAGCTGGGAAAATAAAATTTATACTCAATATTGAACATGTCTTTGACTTTGTTTCGCCCGTTGCATAACACGGTTGGTCACTTTTGATAACACATAATATTTAATCAGAAACATCTCTATAAAATCAGAGATCCCAAATTCACCGACATTCAATAGTGTGTTATGCTTCTTTGGTGTAACGCGGCATCACCTTAAGTTAACGAAATCCAATAGTATGGTCACTATTCTTTTTGCCTAATCGATTCAACTCATTCTATAGATTGATGGTATCTTAACATTCTACTTCAGCTCTTTCGTGTTTGCAGTAGGTACTTGAGAACACTGCCTTGATGTAGGCTACCGCAAGCGCTTACTTACGGCACTTACTTAATCAAGGCAGTGTTCCATATGGGGCATACCATGTGGGGCTTATGCTTAGGTATTTCCCACGAAAGCTATAAAAAGTTGTTACTTCATAAATTAATTCTAAAAGACACTGAATTTCTTCGGCGATTTATAGGTACCACTTACCTTCACTTGGGCTGTTTGCTCGCCTGCCAATGTCTAATTTCTTTTGTAAAACTTTGATCATTATTTGTGCAGGTAGTTACCATCACACCGTAGGCCTTGGACTTCTGGAAGGTCTTCGAGACAAATATGGTGACCTAGTACGATTAGCGAAAGCATCCAGAACGAGAGCTGTCCTGTACGTGTTTGATCCTGATTTGATGAGAAAGGTACGTTAAAACAATTTTTTATATTATTTGCTTAAAATTATCTTGCTGCGATAGCTAGCAGTCAGTAGAGTATAGGAGTGATGAACTATCATCCCATTATGACAATGGTGGTCTCCACTATAGCGGATTTTTGAGAGTTTTTTACACTGCCCGCTTAAAGACTCGGATTTAGAAATACAAGTAGAAGGAAACTGAAACTTGCAACTGAACTCTAAGCCGTTTTAAGAGAACTATATAAGTAGTAGTTACAAAATTTTAATACGTTTATAGGCATCGAACAAAGTTCAGCACATAATGTAATTGGAACTAAAGTGGGCCTTTGAAGCCTGCAGTATGCAAATATTTGTCATAAGCCACTACAAACCAATTTAGTGAGAGTACCTCGAGTCAATGATGAAACAACTGTTTTGTTCCACAGAGGCATTAATAGGTAACGTAATGTTGGTAAACTGTATCTACCAACATTACGTAGGTATATGTTAGGTATTACTCTATTCATTAATATGCACACTTGAGTCATTGTAGAATCGAACTTAACCTAATATAGATATGATTGTTATGACGGTATGTTAGTTGGTAAGATAGATAGACGGTATGATATATGGTAAGATAAGCTAATCTCAACATTAAAAAAATAAATTTTAAATAACTTTGAATAGAGAAAGTTGGAGGAAGTGAGGGAAGACTTTGCTATGCAATTACGAAAGTAATAATGCTTAGAAACACATTTAAATTGTTGCCGACCACGGTGAAGGGTATGAGGAAGGAAAAGGGAAAAGGATCAGGGCCGACGGGGTATTTGGCTACCGCATGCCGGCGCTCTCCCTCACTGAGCGAAACACATTAGCATGAAAACTAATATTCTTACGTCGATCTTCTATGAGAGGGTAGTACTTCCCCGGTCGATTCGGCCCATTCATGTTGAAACCATCGTGGATCTACTACTGATATTCTCTTATAATGCTAATCTTGTAATGATAATAAATAAATTATTTTCTCATAGTAATTGATTGAGGTAGGTAGGTATATTAAATTACAGTGCATTGACCAGTGTCGTTTTTCTATGAATTTATCTTATCACACCACGGAATCTAAAAAGACGAGTGTTTTTTCTACCGTGTAAAATTAACAGCGACCAGATATATTTTAGAACGAAATTTTCTCATACAAATATTTATCGTAATTTTAACGAAAATTATGGCCCAGTGCACGAAGACGGACATCGTCGTCACAGTCCTAGAAAGCGTTAATATACTGTTAAATATGCATTTAAATAAGTCTTGAGAACCAGCCGTTGTTGTTAATTAACATCGTCTTTTCACATACTTACACAATCGTGAGATTACCGGTCGGTATACTGCGTCAGTGTGTCACCTAATTAGAATGCACACAAAAAAGTAATACTTTCTATAATAACATCACACGGATTTACAGTTCTGCGAATTTGAGTTTGTCAAATGCTAACAAGTACTTTCATAAAGTCACATGTCATGTTACGAGATAGACTGTTAAAAAAATATAAGATTTAATTAAAGAAATTGGTGATTATTGTTTAGTGTAATTGTTTTTATATTTATTTATATTACTTTGTAATTGTCGAAATGGCTCAGTGGATACGGCACTCGCTTTGTAAACACGAGGTCGTGGGTTTGAATCCGGGATAGCACCAATGTGACTTTTCAAATCGTATGTATTGTCTAAGTTTATTTTAAACATTTCTGATTATCGGTGAAGGAAAACATTGTAGGAAAACCTGGAATTCTGAGGAAGTTTGAAATCGGCAATCCGCCTTGAGCAAGCGTGCCGATGAATGCTTATACCTTCTCTGTATGAGAAGTAGTCTTTCCTTGCAGTGAGATAAGAACAGGTCGATATGATGATGAACAGTGTAGACTGTCGACAAAAGAGTTACTTCTTTAAAATCAAAGTGGATAGTGACTTTGCTTTTTTCAATCTGTTTCTCCGCTAATTTCTTCTCAACTACGCTACGAAATTTAATACAGGTTTTACTTTTGTTTAAAGAATTACCTCCAGAACGTTTTTAAGCAGATAGGTGTAATGCAAGATAGATTACTTATGTACATTGTAGACTCGTGCGATTTAGTGTCAGGTTGCTATTTTGTTTTAAAATAAAACAAAGTACATTTCCTCGTAGCGTGTTTCGCACGTGCCCCTTATCAGGATATTCAAAACAAAATGTTAACTTATCTAGAGCACTCTTCAATAAATTGGGATCATAACAAATAAGCAAGTTTATTATGTTTACTTATACCTCGTTAAATAAAGCGACTACCGTTGTGATAAGTGATTATTAGTCATTTTATCAAGTCCATCAAGTGCTATTACTTTTATTGTGTAAGTAAGTGCGAAGTTCGTCAAATATTAAAATAGTAGAACTAAATATACGGGAATTCACGCGATCATGCATTAGGTATTTACATACCTTATTTTGCTTGACGTTTCGACCAGGTTACACCTAATGCATGATCGCGTGAATTTCCGTATATTTAGTTCTACTGTATCATGCAACGCGAAAGTGTAAAATAAATATTAAAATAATTTCTAAACACGTGTTAAAAGACGATACCGAACCTTATCGTGTTGAAAGTAGCTACAAATAAAATCTAAACTATTATATAAAGCAGAAGAGTTTTGTTTGTCTGTATGTTTGAACACGCTAATCTCTAGAACTACTAGTCGGATTTGAATAATTCATTTTGCGTATGATAGCCCAATTCTAAAGGAAAGTTATGTAATATCACGCTACTGGCAACGGAAGCAGAGCAGTAACCAAAGACGCCAGTGAAACTGTACTAATTCAAAATTATACACCTATACAAAACCTGCCTCCTAATTCGCCTGTAACTTGAGAGAAGCCATTGTCCAGAAGAGGACGTATTTTGACGATGAACTCACCTATTTAATTTTTTTATTTAGGTAATTTTACTTTCAGTAGCTTCATTCAAGTTATTCATCAGTGCAACTTTCGCTCTTGCAATATTTTATTTCTTGTTGGTACTCGCACATCTCTATAATAGCTCATAATTTTTGTTTACTCTATTCTCTTTTGAAGATATCATGATCCAAAAGACATTCACTGTTGGACATAGGCCTAGATAAACGTAGATAAAATAAAATTGCAATATTATTCCTATCACAAACTTCTACTTTTAATTATATCTTAGAACTATAAATAAAACAAAACAGTAACATACATTATTATCCATTGACGCACGCAAAGGTCACTCAACTATGTTTTATATGATTTTTATCTATATATATATTAAGTAGACTGGATGTAAACAATAATTATTTGGTGCATCTTTATATTATTCGATTAGTGTAATATCTATTCGCTAATTTGCATCTTTTAAGGTTTCCGTACCTCAAAAGGAAAAAACGGAACCCATAACGGATCACTTTGTTGTCTGTCTGTCAAGACCCTTTATCTCGGAAACGCGGTATCGATTTGAAATTAAAACGATATAGGTCTACAGTTTCTTGAAGCTGTGAAAAAATCAAACTCCTAAGTAAACGTAAAAAGAAGAAACGGCCGTTTATGCCGCAAAATACGTATATTTCCGGTACTCTCAAATAAATCCAAATTCATAGGATGTTTCCCGTTGACCTAAAACTATGCAATTTGGCAAGTAGACAATCTGAAAACTATACATTTGTTAATAAATCATTAAAAAACAGAGTCTTAATTCCAGGAATGGCTGTCCAAATTTGAATTGAGTTAACCATGTCATATGAATCCTCTCTGTTGGTAACCAGTCAGTAGGATCCAGAATTGGTGGCCACCATTCCAAAAACAATTGTCTTAAACTTATGGCATTGTGGCCGCTACCGGCTTTTTATGATACTTTTTACGCCCCGCTTAAAACATCATCAAAATTACGAGTAGATGGGAACACATGCGCTGACTAAGCATAATTGAGGTCGCAAGGTTGAAACTGACTAAGCATAATTGATTATAATCCTTTGTTATCTGTACTTAACACATCTGGACTATTGTACCTACATTCTGTCTAAAACGCATTAACTTTAAATCGCAATGATAACGAACTATTATACTTTGTACTCGGATGTCATGATAGTGAAAGTAAATTATAAACTGAAATTATGCTAGCTTTAATTATATTTAAGACGTCGCTCGCCGTCAAAAATTATATACCTACAAGGTAGCTATAGCGAAATGTTGGTAAACAAAGTATCACATCTTATGGCAGTAGGAAAATGAATGAACAAACGCTCGGCTGATCGCAGTGGCAACCAACGCATTGCTTGGTATTTGCTCCATATCAGCAGTAGGCGTTTTGGCTAAAATTATTAAAGTTTGAATCCATCAATCATATTAAAATCAAGACATATTTAGGATAAAAATATATTTACGTAGATTTTGAGACTTCATATTGTTAAAACTTAATATTAATAATTAATGTTCTCGACGTTCTCGTAAAGTTATATCAAGATACACAGTAAACGTCTTGCGATATAAATAATTTATGGTTTCTTTAAAGATTGTTTGATTATTGCGTTCTTATTTTATTGTTTTTATGTGATCACTGCTCTTTATTGAACTTTCAACCGCAGGCGAACTTAATGCCATTCAACCTCTATTCCAAGGATTGAAATGTTGTAGATGCATGACAGTAATATAATTAACAACCCAAATCTTGTCCCGTCTAAAAGCACCAGTAGTAACCTCAGAACAAGGTCTAAAGTAGTACCTAGTACTAACAGTCATTTGGTTCGAAAAATAGTGGTTACCTGAAAAGTTCGCAAACGTACGAGGTGGCAATGTAGAAATTCGGAAAGAGGACATCAAAACCTATAAAATTACCAATTTTACTTTCCAGTTAAAACTACCAAATGACTGTACTATAGTTGCTTGAGCGAAAAGAAACCAGGTGAATTTTAGTTACACTTTAAGGATTTTTTAAGACAACTCTTGCACTAAGGAACAAGCCCTTTATCACAAGGGACTTTACAAACATACAATTAAAGGGTACTTTTGTGCGTTAATTGTATGCTTGTTAAAAAACCTAGCCTCGGAACAAATATAATTTTATTTACATAATACAAATTCACAAATTGTTTTCTCCCGTGTGGGGACCACACTCAGAACATCGTGCCCAGAAGTCGCTTACGCTCCCACTGCGCCACATATAAAGTCAATTGACAATATCCTCTTAGCAATTTTCTGATAGGTATAGGCCGAAAAACGCTGAATGCAGGCTTCCAATCATCTCCTTGGGTAATCGATGGTTTATTTTTAGCAATAAACGTCTTATGATTCAGATGATGAATGGCACGTCAGTGTTACGTATGTGAATAACATAACTGCATTCTTAGATCAATGTATCTCAAAGGAATAAACAGGAAGAGTGCAATTTAGATAAAGGCAGTTCAAGATTTACGAACAATAGATAACAAATACAGTTGACGAATGCTTTAGACAGGACTTTGTTTGGAATATTTGTGTGGATATTAGCATGACGCTTCGTGGCTCTTAACCAATGAGGTTTTACGTTCGTACTTGATGGCGGTGTCGTAAGATTATTTAATGGCAACATAATTCTAAATGATTTGTGAATTACATAACATATTAACTGGCTCGTTGCTTAGTAGGTAGGTACTAGTTCTGAATAAACTTCTCAGGAATATAGGTGTATAATTTTAAACAGCTACCAGGCTACCACACACATAAGGTTAATGTGTTGACTTATTAAAATGTAATGTTTAGGTCATTATGCTACTCGTAAATTTGTTTACTAAACATTAAGCTGATTTAACAGAGTAGATGGTGAACCTAAGACTTCGTTATCTTTGCTTAGTAATAAAACTATTTAAATATAAATAATTAATGTATTAAATTTCGTAAAAAAAATTAGTTAGGTATCTAATGATACAGTTTGACAGCGGCGGCGCGACGTGTCTCTGTAAGCGTTCCGCCGAACGCATACCGAAGCGAACCATATTGTACGTAAGCAAACTATGTTTCGAAACCCGCCACTGTACTAAACTCTAACCCATCCAATTGTTACAGGTATACGAAAGCCGCGTAACGGAGGCGCCTCGATTCGATAAGTCGCCGCTGTGTCACCACAGGAAGGGTGTTGGCCAATGTCCGGCTCACGGGTAAATTCCTATTAACTTAAGACTTCGAACATGATATCAGATATCTACCAGTCCAAACTAGTTCTAAAATTGCTCATCATCATACATGCGCTATCTGCATGATCATGAAAGTCACTGTTTAAACGTGCTTATTGACAATAACACTATCTATCACCTGTAGTACAATATTTACGTCATGTGCTATTTTGACGGACATTGTTATACCGAATCGTGTATTAGTTGTACATTAGCTTTTGATAACTTAATTCATCATTTAGATATTATCATAAATTTACAATGCATTGGCATAACCTTCAATCATACTATCATTAGCCTACGGTAGTTTACAGCTGGAGTAAGCCCTCCCGCAAAGCGCGCTTGTCCGATTTTCGGCAGTACTCAAGCAACCAATTTATGCAGAAAACTCTTTGAAAATCGTCGCTCCATCTAGCGGCCTTACGTCTAAACTAAATTTATAATAGTTTATCTTTAAACTTTATCTAATGACTTGGCTGTTTTAATCGTTGCGGCTATAGTCCAGATTTCCGGAAAATGTTTTTTATAATCGCATGTCAGTAATCTGCTGAGATAAACTTAAAAAATTCAAACTAGTTTAATTTTATAAAGAATTAAATTCTTGTAGCTTCTTTCTAGCGGCAGACGTCATCTGACTGGTGCTGTATGAAAGAATATGTAAAGAAGGCGTTAGATGAATCTTAAAAGAGTAGGTAGTACTTATTATATCGATGCTTCCTACCAAACACCATAATTCCCTTGAAGTTCTTTGATAGTTCTTAATCGGCCTTCAATCTATTCCCAACAATACTGACTAACAATTTGATTGACAGTGACGAGACCAAGGCTATATGGGTTGCGATTCGCGCACTCTTACAAGATGGAACTCTGCTCAAGAACTATGAAAAGGCTTTCGATGAGATTGCAGCTGATACCACTCGCAGGTAATCGATCCTTGGAATTTTGTACCTACCTTATTTGTTAGTCGTTATAGTCTAAGTTACCTTGTGATGTTTCCTTCAACATTTATGTCAGATTACTAAAAGGACTAATATTCCTTAGTACTTTTTAGTATAATAAATATAGATCAAAAGCCTCAGAGCGATTTCGTTATTTTTTAATATTTAGCGTTATATACTTATTTCTTTGAAGTGAAGGATAATATTTACAAAGATACGAGTATCTATCTCAAGTGTACAATACGAAAATAAAACAAATTAAAATGATAGCTGTATGAAGACGCAGCGAATAATCTCCTTATAAAAAATGCCAGGTCATCACAACCATTTTCAAAAGTTTGTAGACATTTGTAATGCGGTAAATGAGTCTCGCTGAGTTATACAAAAGTAAAAATAAATTGAAATACGACCTCTCTTTCACAGGCTTGGAGAATTACGGCATGCAGAAAACGCTTTAAATGACGAATTGGAGACAGAAATTTATAGATGGGCCATCGAGACAATCGGCATGATGATCTTCGGCATCAGACTGGGATGTTTGGACGGTGATGTGCATCGGCCTTGTCCGGATAGTCGGTTAGTGTTGCCGTGTTGTTTTGAAACAGGTCTGAGCAAACAGCGATGTGAAGTACCTGTTATGTACTAGCTAATTATAAAAAATGTTGCTAATTTATGTCAACTGGTACATTCACAACTGCTCACGCCGCATCGTCGTCGCGCCAGTTGTCTGCCCAGAGCTTAAAAGCTTTTTCAGCTTCTGCTATTCCGGTGTGGAACTGCCCTAAAAGTTATTAAAAAATTAACTTAAGGTTGGAACCAAACGATAAATAATAGAGAAAACGTTATTCTTATGCTTCTTCTTTCACAATTTTGCTAACGAAAACCATTTGTAGTAGATTACCGACAATCTTATATTCTGACTTCTATTCTTCTTCCAGGAAACCAGAAAAAACATCAATGGATGATGAAATCCACGACTTGTGCTCTCTTTCAAAACGTCCGCTAGACGAACTAACATCAGCAGAACGCCTAGTTCGGTGCAGTAGAGAGATTGCTGATGGGAACTATCTTGTCCGTAGTGAAGCAACGCTTAGAACTGAGAACCCTACTTTTAACAATGCTTTGAAGTGCTTTGATAGACATTTTAGGTAAGTTTATCTCATAATTTAACTTTAGGTTTTTATTTGAATTTACAAGTCTATTACACGACCATATTTTAAAATATGTAGGTATTCACATACTCAATTATGTAGCTAAATTATCACTCCAAACTACTCCGTGAATTTCTTATTCTTCTCCACAAAGTCTAAACGTTATATACGAGGCCGAAACGTAAACAAATAGTACTCACGTACTACCTACTAACCGAATACGGCCCTGATTTCCAAAAGTATTATCATTAACCTCCCCAACTTTGCCTAATGTCCTAAGTTAGCCTGTTATTTTATAAGAAGCTCACTTTGTTGGGTACTTTCATTACGTGAATTTAATAATAATTATTTTTTTATTTTCTTTATAACTAATCTTAATAGGAAAATCATTCTGAAACTTGTAATTATTTGACGATTTAAAATGTTTGTTGAATGTTTTGCCAATTCTTACGATTCTACTGCTATCTAATTTGAAGACCCAGTAAGAGTGCGTACTGTACTCTTTTTGCGATCTATAAATATTTGTTAAAGCGTGAAGATATTGGTAAAGTCCCTCACGACACATGGCTTGATTACTAAAGCCGAAGTTATTATAAAATAAAACTTATCCTATATACCATGCATACGAGTACATAATCTTAGTACTTAATCTTAATATCTTGGTTCTATTTCTTACCAATATAAGTTCCGTTGTATCCTTAATAAAAGAAATTTAAACAAAAATATAAATTCAGTAGTTTATCTAGATTTACAAGAAATAAAAATGTAAGAGCTTTTTTATTTGATTATAAACAATAGGACCGTTATAAGTGGGTTTACAGCTACCAGATGTTTCTAAAGGGCTTAGAAACAAATTAATGTTATACTACCCTCCGTTTTAAGTATCATGCCCCAGACCCCTGAAAGAATTACACTAAAACATTATCATTGTTAAAGATCTAATAAAATACTCATGAAATAAAAATAGATATTTAATGTAGTTTTATAAAAGCAAACGTTAGTTATTTATTTGGTTCGCTAACAGTTGATACATTGATACAATTGTTGATTCTAATTTTACAAACAATGGTATTATAGACAAATGTTCAACCAATTAAAAGCAAACACCTTTAAGTTATCTTTAAGTATTTATAATAATATCACAACAACTACACACAACGCCATCTGGACCCAAAGCAAGCATATATTATAGCTTGTGTTATGGGTTCTAGAATGCGGATGTACATACTTAAATATTTCCTTTTTGTAAATACATACATATTATACACAGAAACACCCAGGCCAATGCAAATAGCCATGTTCATGCACACAAATATTTGCACTGAGCAGTCATCAAACGCGTGACCTCTGCGTTGCAGTCTGTACACAGTACCACCGAACCACAAAAGCAGTCTATAAATTAGGTCTCTAAATTAGAGACAACCTGCAACTTAAGAGCCACTTTTATAAGTTATAAGAGAGTTATGGTTTAATATTTGAGGGATCATCACACTGGACCGTTATTATCACACTGCAGGGAAAGGCCTCTTCTCACACAGAGAAGGCATGACATTGATCGCCATTGCTTTCAGGGACAGCCAGCTACAGCAGGATGACTGTTCACAATTAGGATGGTGTTCAATGAACACTGTTCATCTCTCCTATGTTTACCATCAGGCAGTGGAATTATTTTTGTAGGCTCATATAAAAAACTCGATTGACTTTATTACATCATCAGAATATCACAATACTTGGTGTCCAAACCTAAAATCTCTAAAATCCTACCCAAT
Organism: Parascotia fuliginaria; assembly: GCA_963082885.1. NCBI lineage: Eukaryota > Metazoa > Arthropoda > Insecta > Lepidoptera > Erebidae > Parascotia > Parascotia fuliginaria. The sequence goes on along the minus strand of OY720183.1, from coordinate 3,908,196 downwards.
TTAACTAAAGTTCTTGTTTTCAGTCTCACAGAACACTTTCTAAAGAAAGCTTTGGACAAGTTGAACTCCGGAGAATTGAAACCAGAACAAGTTCTTTTGGATAAACTGAGGCCACTGGAGAGGCGGATTTTACCACTCGCTGCAGACATGTTACTGGCTGGAGTTGACCCGGTTCGTTTTATTTTATTTTTTCGATATTACTAGCGAAAACCCCATAAAAATTCATGGGGTGAACTTAGCTAAGAAACAGACAGAGAAAAAACGACATTATACTATTTTGAGGTTAACTATTCCCATGACACAGTAGAATATTCTTGCATTCTCCTACTGGACTACTGTGCAAGAAATTGTAGATCAAATTATGTGGATGTGACAAGGATCAAAGCTTTGTGTGAATGAACCCTGCGCAAAATAACAGGGAGGTCTATGTCCTGCAGGTGCCATGTATCAGCCTACTAACTACTAACCTATGGCATAAGAGAGTTTACGCGTCATGAGTGGCAACGTTGCAATTTAGATTTTTATCATTTAATCGGAGCTATATTTTAAAAATATGTTCTGTACAAATGTTAGAAATAGCTGCTTAAAAAGTAAGTAACCATATTGCTTACAGTTATTTTACTATGAAAATAACGCAACATAAGTTCCAAATGTATTATTTTATTATTACGTTTACAGTTCTATTTACTTAAAATAGAACTGTAAGCGCAACAATTTCTTACTCTATACAGTTTTCACTCGAATATGTTTTTAGGCGAACATATTTTTAAAATATAGCTTCGATTCGATGATAAAATTAAAAACTACGAATTATGACACTAATTTGTGACGTTGCCAGTCATGACACGTAAACGTGGTATATTTTTTCGTAAGGTTTTATTTTGTAGAATGAAGATAAGAAAGTAAATTCTATCAGGATTTATGGGTAGTGTGAAAAAAGGACATAAATTGTTCGCACTTGAACATAACCCTTAAATCGAAATGTTATCAACACCAAATAAAACTCTTTTTAGAGACAGATCTAAAAGGTTTTATAGATATTTTAACAAAGCAATTAATGTGGTTTAGTTTATGTTTACATAGGTATGCATATGCATGGATTATTATTAGGTGCAAGGAGGTGAAAAATAAATTTTTCATCAATTTTGTTATTATTTAAGGAAATTTGTCCTAAATAAAGTACCAACCATTATTATCGATAGTAGTAAGGAAGGTACGAGTCTACGTTGATATGTTGGTTCAGTTCAAATAAAATAAATCATCACTGCTGAACGTATCAGTTCGTCAATCAACCTCGGGTCACAAATAAACAAAAGCATTATATTCCAGCTGGCCCAAACCGCCATCCACATGTCGTACCAGCTATCCCTCCACGCGGCGCGGCAGCAGCGCGCGCACGACGAGGTGCAGTGGGCGCGCGCGGAGCACGCCGGCGCCGCCGCGCGCTCCGTGCGCGCGTGCGCTGCCGAGGCGCTGCGCCTGCGCCCCGCCACTGGCGGCGTGGTGAGGCGCGCGCGCCGCGCCGTGCGCCTGGCGGGGTACGAGGTGCCCGCTGGGGTGAGTTGTACCAGCTTATCTAACGCAATTGAATTTAGCTTGCTTAAATGTATCAACAGAAACTCTACCATAAGTTAACGCGCGTTTGTCTTTTTTTATACAAACAAGTCTACTGTCGATATATACTTACCTACTCGACGCACTCGATAGGTTGCAGCAACGGGCGGCCCGCCTTAATAACAGTTTTCTATAGCTTTTACTACAGAGTGTTCTGATAACTTTAATTGAATAGAGAGACCCTTTCTATTCAGTAGACTCTACAAGCGGTTTAGTACTTCATGCTTTTGTCGCTTAATTAAAACCTGAAACTCTTTAACAGCATTAATGTGTTCCCTACCAATATTAATCCTTAGTCTTCTAAGACAGGCGTAAAAAGCATCTCATAAAGGCAATCAATTCACGTGATATTGACTATTTTCCATTTTTTACAAAATAGCATCATGTTAATAAAATATTTTATTAAATACATTTTCAATGTTATAAAATTCTTGCTATTTTCTTGAGCTTCAAATTTAAACTTGTAAGATGATGCAATCTCGGTACTTAATTATATGAAAGCAGAACATCCGCCGTTAATACAATGTTTGTACAAATTGCTGTTCCTTTTTCTTTATCCTTGAGTTCGTAGTGAGATTGTCCTTTCTAGTATGATAGCATTAGTATAAAAATCTGCATAGTAACATCGTAATATAGTTCCTACTTAGATTATTTGTGTTAAAATAAAATTTAGTTATAAACACTTGCACACGTAATGTCTTGTAATGGCCTAGTGGTTACTGTATCCGCCTCTTACTAATAGGTACATACGATACGAGAGAGATTTTTACTAGCATGTAGAAGGCAGAATATGGCAGCAGCAGCCGCGCGTGATGATAATCAAAAAACTTAGTTTTGCTGCCCATCGTAGGACTTGTCCAGCCGCCAACGAGGCAGCACACAAATAATGCTATCCTAAAACAACTATTTTTATATACTTCTTAACAAGATCTGCAAGACCGCCATCTTTGACACCTAAAAACCCTCATAAAAACCTTGACTCGCTGACAACTTATTTTCAAAGTAGTACTTCATCGTCACGAACTTCGTTACGGGTAATGATCTTCTCCACCCAAGTTGTAGGTACTTCCTCTGTAAAAGAACATAAATCAGTAATTTAACTTCCCCTTAAAACTTATCCCAATTCCTATTACAGGTAGACATAGTCTTAGCGCACGGTGTAACAAGCAAGTCAGAGAAGCAATGGGGTCGCGCTGAAGCGTTCGTCCCTGAACGTTGGTGCAGCGAGGACTGGCAGCCACTCAAAGCGACCAGGGCACATCCATACGCGTCGTTACCTTTTGGAGAAACTTGTCCAGGTAAGCTTTGAATAAGCGTATTTATTGCAGACTAACTTCGGCAAAATAAAATAAGAAAAATAATTTGGAAGAGGCGGGATTTCATCATATCGGCCCGTTATTATCCCACTGCAGGGAAAGGCATACAGAATAGGTATGAGCATTGATCGCCACGCTTGTTCAAGGCATATTTTCGTTTTCAGACTTACTCAGAGGTCCAGGTTTCTTTACGATCTTTTCCTTCACCGTTAGTCAGAAATGTCCACGATAAACCTAGAAAGTACATATGATTTGAAAAGTCACATTGGTAGGTACTTCTCCAGATTCGTACCGACGTTATAATAAGATTGCTTTATGAGGTTGTGGTAGGGCCCCTGATCGTGACGGCTAAAACAGACAATAATTTGCCCAATGCATCTACTTTTTAATAACAAGCCTGTTTTGCCAGGTGCTGGCGTGGTTGGCAATATGCTGGCAGCCTTAACGACCCGAGTCCTGGACAAGTATAGGTTGGAGTGGCATGGACCGTTGCCAAGCATGGCAACCTCAGGAGTCAACAGGCTACAACCTCCTTACTACTTCGTGTTACAGGATGCTGCTTGATATACAATGTGATACTTTAGAATATTTAGCTAGTATATAGATTTTAAGAGAACTTCCGTCTATTGAATTATTAACTTTCTTGCTATTTAATTATAAGTCATATTTATCATCACCATCATATCAGACGAAAAATGTCTACTTGCAACCGCAATTGTTATTTATACTTCTATAAGTAACTCAAATTTAAATAAATGAGGAAATTGTACACCTAGATGCTACATCAGCTAATTAAAAGTGTATAAATAATACAATTATTATTAAGTACCAAAAAATAACGACACGGCGACTGGAAAGTTGACAAGAAGCTTAAATAAAATTAATTGATGTGATCGTTACTGTATCTGGGACTTTTCAACAAGATACCTTTCCTTATTCCTAACCTTCCCTGATATACCTTCAGAACAAGGTACATTTATTCTGCTTATTAGTGCCTATTGAGTGATAATTACCATCCCAGTTGCTAATAAGAAAGTTATAACAATGAATCGCTACTGTTGAATTAGCTTTGTGAGATGCATTTTCGCGCTCCAATTCAAAGACCATCATCATTATTATATCAGTTGAAAGAGTGGACATCTTGCTAGACGTAGGCCTTCCTCAATTTATTTGCCACTTTGGACGATCGTAAGCTCTCTATAATATAATTAAAATATAATTAAAGACAATTATGTAATTAATTAATGTTAAGATGTTTCCAATTTAAATAATTTACTAATAGATAAATATTGACAAAATACAATTTTGAAATTACAATATTTTTGAAATTCTACTATTTTGACATTTACCGTTTTGACATTTTACAATTTTGACCTATTAAAACTTTTAACATTAATTAACATTTTATTTTACTTATTAATATTGACTATCTATATTTCATTATGTTGAATTAAATAATTGCCGTATAATAACTCTAATGGAACATAAAATAATTAAATTTGTTAATAAGTTCTTATTTAAATTAAATTAATTTAAATTTTTCTTATTTTAATCTCTTTAATTTTTTTTTAATTGTATCATTTTAATTTTCTTTTAATTGTACGATATTCACGCACCATTGTTATGGTAGAATGTGATGAACTAATTTATTTTATCATCTCGATGTACCGCATTTCTAGTGAATAAATGATTTTGATTTTGATTTTGAGTTGATCTCATCCGTATCTAAAGGTTTTGAGACCAAAGTTAGAACGCAACATAATAAAGAGTTTCAGATGTTAATTTTCCGTCAAATTAATATAGAACTATCTCGATCGAGACAAAGTTCCAAATAGCAAACCGCGTACCTACTTGATTATAGTTACTTGAAGTTAAATTCAAATTGCACTGACCTTGCCAGTTTGACTATACACAGAGGAACTGTGCAATTGGAATGTCGAGAAAATTTAGGTCCTTTGTCCATTAAGTAAATTAGCTGTAGCCTTGACATTTTGTATGTTGCGACATCTACTTATTTGAATTTGAACTTCTACGACTTTGTCACAAAGATTATTGTTGTAATATAATTTGGTCTTGATGTTAGCACAAAAATAAATTACAATGTCATTTATTAGTATTTCGTTTATTTTTAAATCGTCTTAAAAATTACTAGAGGCTCTGTAGAGGCTTAGAAATCTCCTCGGTTTTTAATATTATTAGGAAATAATGTTTGTGCCCGTACCTACCTACGACTTGTAGGTACTCAACGACCTAAGAAGGCAGAGGGCTAAATTACTGATTAAACCTCTGCTTTAAACTTACGCTCTTTCTTCACGAGTGGGTAAACGGAATTTGGGTACTCTTTACATTGGCTACAGGAATCACTAGCCTAGCAGATTTTGTTTACGACAGCGGTAACCTTCCACCCTATATGATTAGCAATGATTTATCTAAATTTGTTATTTGGTTTTATATTAAAAAAGCAATTATTTGTACTAAGACCTTCTAGTTTAAGTTATTCATGTAAGATAATTATGATTTCTATGTAAACAACGTCAAACACTACTAAGAGCTAGAGTTTAATGTAACTTGGGTGTATTATGTAAATTAACTTAAGTATTTACTTTATCTCGACATTTCGTAATGTTAGTGTCAATTAAATATGTTGTTGAAATTTGAATTTAATATTTTAATACTTATTTATTTAATTATAATACCTATAATACCTATAATACCTGTAATACCTATTCATTTAATATTAGCCTTTGTGTGACAGGCAGTACTGAGCAATCTTGCATCTATCTCTTCTACTTACTGCGGTCTCGCGTTATCTCCTAATTATTAACAGCCTATCTTTTTTTTGAAACTTTATCTAGACCAGAAACCTTATAATTTCCACTTGAAATAAGACAGTCACAAGAATATAATTTTCAGCCGATATATCTAAAGCTACGAAGAAACGATTGTTGGGTACCTACATTGGGTATTTCGGGCAATAACGCTTGAAAAATATGAGCAGATAAATAGCACCAACTAAGTGTAAGTACCCCAAACAAATCGTCTTCTATCAAAAACGTATTAACCACAAGGAAACTGTCACAATAAATGATGGACCTTCAAAAATCTTTCAGTATTCTATAGATACATGCTACATACATAGTACCTACTATCATTAATCACAAACTACACTTTAACAGTGACAGACGAGATCGTAACGCGATCTGGTTGGAACGACAAGTAAATTGGACGAGGCGGTTAGATGTACGTCTCCGAGACGACAAGAAATTGAATTATGTCGTAAGTATACGTGGTGGAAAATGGCTTGTCATCATAAAACGTTACTACACACATTTTTGTTATAATGGGTGCAAGGCTGTTTGGGTTGTCTTGAGTGGCCTTTTTTATAAAAGTCCATGAGCCAACCAAAGTGACAACAGTCTTCCTGATGTTAAGCAGCCAGTGAGAATAAGAAGTGACCACCATTCCAAATATAACCGTCTCAAACTGCTAGTATGATGGCTTCCACTATTGCGACTTTTTGCGATGCTTTTTCTACGTACTTAAAAAACACAGAATCAAAATAAGATGGACATAAACTGTAGCCTGTAGGAAGTAAATCCGAGCCGTGAATGAACAATTGGTGATATTTATTGGTTAGTTACGTCGTTTTCACTTATAAAATTAATAAACATAACCTACTTTACTTTTTTTTCTCGAAAATTACCACAAAATTAAATAAAAGCTTAGTCGTTAATTATCCCTTTGAATTTGTCTTAGAGTACAAAAATGTGATTTATTTTCGCGACAATCTGCTTTCTAAGTGCCTCTAAAATAATAACTTAGTATAATTACTCTTTTAATTTTATTAAAACAAAGAAAGATTGAAGAGAAAAAGTGGGTCGATGTTTAATAAGAATTGAGGAGGCTAATCTTTTTATTACGTGTTTTATTTTATAAGACATGATTTTTTATGGAATTTAAAAGCTTACAAAGTTCTTTATTTATACCCTAAGCTCTCTGTACCAGTGAGTGGCGTGCATTGCATGAGCAACAAAACAATGACTGCACAGCACAACAGTTAGGTTGTGTGCTAGTTTACCAAAAATGCGTTTATCATTTCGTGTACAAGTTAAGTTTTATTTGCCTTGTACACGTCCGAGCTTAGTTTTATTTAAATCAATGTACACCACTGGCACCATCAGTAAATACCTACTAGTCCGAAGATGGCACTACATACTACACAATCAAATAAACAGTAGGCATCTGCAGTAAGTTTATTTCACATTATTCAGCAGGACTTATTTTCACTACCTCAATACACAAAATGTCGAAACATATTCTAGAAAACTGCTATAAAAATATGGACTTTAAGAGTATTAACATAAAGTTCAAAATCACAATGTTTACTAGGTATAGGTTTTTGAACGGAAGTAACCCTTGATTTATAATGCGGACTGAATTTTACAGCTGTAGAATAAGATACATTGCCTACATTGTGCTTCTGTTTATGTACCTATGCAATGTACAAAACGTCTGTAATAGGCATCTATTATAATATACATGCAATACACACATACTTATTAGGTAGGTATTATGTGTTGTTGGAAAACTACTGGTAGGTATAAATTTGCTACGGTACGCCACGGTGGTGGTGTAAGTCCCGCACTCGAAGAGTGGCTGAAGACGCCCCATGGCGCCCTCACGTACCGGCTTGACGCAGGTACTCACTGGCAGGCGAAATGGCGCGGCGCACGTGTTCCACGCGCGCCTGTCGATTAGGGGGCTAGGCCCCCTAAGAGACTACTCACACTTATTCAGCTTTATTCAGCTTATGCCCATAGAACACAACGATTTTGTATGGAGACGCGTACGTATGCGGAAAGCTGAACGGACGCGTACGTGTCTTATACAAAATCGTTGTTTTCTATGGGCATAAGCTGAATAGAGCTGAATAAGTGTGAGTAGTCCCTAAATCAGACGAGGTCGCTCACGTGTGTCGTGTGGTGAGCTAGCCACAGCCCGCCGGGGTTGCGGATGAATTCGCGAGCGTCTCCCGTGACCCCGACACTCTGGCCATCTAAAGGAACACCGTGGGTTTTACTAAAAAAAAAGGTATAACTAAAAAGGCTAACGTAAGAACGCAACTCTAGTTTGCCTCCCTATGACCGTTACCTACAACTTTCCCGAGTGTCATCAACTTTTTATCGACATACACTAAAAAAAGAATTAGGACTTATTTAAAATTTATAATAGATATTAATTAGGTAGGTACATAAATAAGTATTATATTTTTTACATATTTTACTGAATTGCGATATTTTGCTAGAATACATATTAACACTGCAAAGGACTCTTTAAATTAATGAGTAAAAACTCGTGGCTAACGTGAAAGTCAAGAAGCCGAAAAGCTAAACAACATTAAATTAACACAAACAGTAGGTACAAAGAGTATATTATATCTTTCATACAACGATCGTTATTCATTCGGTGTATCGTAAACAAGGCTTTTCTTCGACCCTTCAAGGCCCTCCGGGGTGCGGCAGTAAAATGCTCATGTATCCGATAACACTTTATCCGGAGCCAATTCCTTTGACGAGTGGTCCCCGGTTTATAGAGGTTGATCAATGGATCCGGGTCAAATTTCAGCCTGACCGGATTGCGGGATGGGATTCATTTGACGGCTTTTTGTGTAGTTGTCTTGATGTCTTGGTTAAACCGTCTCTATATAGGAATGCGAATACGAAACCGGGCAAATATTAATATGACTTTTTTATAGTTTCTTATCAGGTTTATAATGAACATACTTACCAAAGTTGAACTTTGATCTTATCAAAGTTGAAGTTCGAGCATTATTAACAGCTTAAATCAGATTAAAAAATATTTGAATAGGTACAGGACCTACGTATCCAAATGACTTATCTATTATTTATCTACAATATTTACGATTCAAATTAAAACAAAATTTTAATAAAGTGCAAAATATACTACGTCGTTCTACGTAGCAGAGAGATTTAATGCTTTAAGCAAATATTTTCGTCGCATATATACAAATTTTAGAATGTACAGTAGGTAGGTACCTACCTACTCTACGAGGGATAACATGCGGCTTTTACAGCGCCGGTGGTGACAGCATAAAATTTATTGCATGAAACTTGTTTTCAGAATAAATACTAGAAGCGCTGTTCATTTTTAAGACAATTCTGTAGTTATGCCTAATATCAATGTCATCAAGACAAATACTTAATGTCATAGTAGCAGCTGCATCGATCTTTTGTTTTCACGGAAGATGGTTGTCATTTAATTTCATTTACATTTTTCTATTTTATCATTGTAATATACCATTAGTATCATCAACAAGAATATTATTCTACACTTGACGCTGGCAGAAATAGCTGGCACAATCGTCGCCTCTGTTGCCAAAAAAAAAAAGAAGAAGCAGCTGCATCAAACAGATTCTTTATTTTACATACTTACTTATTTGTTATTAATTTTATTGAATACGTGGGTAGGTAGATAGTAATAGATATCTAAGTGTTTGTATTTAGTTCGCCCAAGGATGATAATTACGATTTTTATTTCACTAAAACTTTATATACCTACGTACTTACATAATAAGGTTCGTACCTACCTAAATACTTTAAAAGTTGAGTAGGTAGATACTTACTTAGGTACTCACCTAATACTACTGGCAGTTAGTCGTTAAAACTTGGAAGGCCCCCTATAGGCAACTGTAAAACCTATGAAAGTAAATTAGGTACCTAGTTTATTCATTTAAATTACCATTATTATGGCCAACAAAGTCGCGAGTTTCTAAAGTCTAAAACTTAATAAAATAACCAGCTTAAAGAGACAGGAAGAAAATTTAAACTTTTTGAAGTATTTAGGTTCGCAAGAACATTTCAGCTCTAACTACCTTCATTTGAAATAAATGCCTGTTCTTAGTGGATAACTAATGCCTGTGCTAATGCACTGAGACAAATATTATGTAGGTACTCTGCTTCGAGCTATGACAACCACTTTGGTTCTGTCTAGGTAATTAAAGCAACTTACTGAGCAGGATTAGCAGGATACATAACCCTCAGAACTGATGGTAACATAATACCCAATGAATGGATTACAACAAAATAAGAGTCAACCACCTTTACCATTCGACTGCGTAAAAAACATTTAGAATAATAGAATTCACAGTTTACACTAATAAATCAGCGAGCGATCATAAATTATTCAATTTTTCCGAATGTAAAACAACCTATCATACCCATAACAATTCCATTTGCACCGCGGCAATTTACCATCCTTCATAAAAACACTGGCAATCTTACCAAACGCACTAAAGGGACGAAACAATTTGGACAACTGGATACACTCGCAAGTTTATAGCACCCTTGCGAATAAGAGTCAAACTTTTTAAAAATATACGAACAAAACAAATATTCTGTTCAATATTTACTCAGGTACTTCAGAAATTTATCTGTATCACCTATTTTATAATCTCTAGAGACCCGTAAGGTTATTTGAAAATGTTGCGAACCTTTCGCTTAACGGCATCCATTAATTCTATTCGAATAGGTACCTACTATTATTTCGCACAATGAAAACTAAATAATTTAATGTGCAACTGAGCAACAATACCGTTTCAAGGTTACAAGATGTACTTAACTACTTTCTTCTTATTTATCTAAATAATTTTAAAAGGTTAGAGATCCATGACTATTAATCACTACACTTTCGCAAGTCGAATGAGCGATTTATGATTCATATTATCGCTTCACGATCATAAGGTCTACGTAGCAAAATGTCCAACTACCCAAAACGTCCAATTAGCAATACTTCCAACCCGCAAATCGACTATGTAGCAGAATGTCTAACTATTGAAACATCTATGTAGCAAAACGTCTAATTAGCAAATCGTCTAAAATTAAACGAGTACAGTCACAAACATGTTTTATTAGAAAAAAAAACGTATTATTAAGAAAGAAAGCAAAAAAAGTAACGAAGTTTTATTCTTCTTCTAACTTAGAATGGATAATTATGAAACCAATTATTTTTATTTTTTCAATTACTATCTAAGAATTTAGGATCCGCTTGATATGTCCAATATGTTTTAAAAAATGCATTGGACTAATTTTTTTTCTGTTAGCTTTTTTAGCTCTCTTTTGTACTTTTCATTGAACAATCAATTTTTCTTCGTTTATTGCCTTCAAACATAATATTTTTAAATTTGCGGTCTTGCCAACGGGCTTCTTTCCTGAGAGCATGAAGGAAAAGCAGTAGGGTTGGTTTTGGTATTATTAAAAAGAATATAAATTAAACCTATGCATCCTACTTGCCAATTTAAATTATACCTACCTAATTAGGTATTAGGTTACCTGTAACCTTTACTTTTCGCAGCCGGGTAAAAACAGATCGAAATGTTTTTACACCCAAGTGTCCAGGCGTTATGAAAATTAGACGATTTGCTTATTAGACGTTTTGCTACATAGATGTTTCAATAGTTAGAAGTTTTGCTACATAATCGATTTGCGGGTTGGACGTATTGCTAATTGGACGTTTAGGGTAGTTGGACATTTTGCTACGTAGACCTTATGATCGTGAAGCATATTTTCTTGGTCCAGGTTTTCTCTTACGATGTTTTCCTTTCAACTACATAATGCCTTTCAAGAAGTCACATTGGTATAAAACCGTGTGTCGAGCCATTCCCGCCAATTTATTACTACCCGACACTTTTATTAAAATTTAAATTTGAACCGTCATTGTTTACACGTACGGTACAAATCTCAATTTTGATCAGTGTTGCTTACGATGAATTGCCGGGAATGGCTCGATATAGTCGGATAGCTACCCTTGTTCGCTTTAGGATTAGGACAGATTCATACCAATGTATAATTACGAATTTGTATCTGCATGAAAATGATAAAGATAAAAGATGGATAATTAGTGTGCGAAGAAATCGTAGTTTCTAACATTTTGAATTTCAGCTTGCCGATAATTCGAGTGTATTCGACTTTATTCATATTCGCGTCTCGTGGATCGAAGAGACATCTAGCAATCACCATAAAACACTTTTGCCACTGAAGTCTCAGTCTAAATTGTAAAAACGTTTCAGCATTATTCGCGACGTTAAATTGCAACTTTCATTTTCTTCATTGATAGCAATGAAGAAAATGAAAGTTTAAATTTTTAATAAATTCGTAATAATTTCAGACGGAAAATAGGTAACATTCAGTCAGGTTAATAAGGAAAAAACACATTACGGTATGTATATTCTCATTTAATATAAAAATTATAGATATCCACTATAATATTTACATGTAAGTTAATGGCAAACAACTTGTCAAGATTCAAAATAATTATAATAAAATAAAAATACGTACAGTTCGACAACAATCGCTGTGCTCCCAGATAGTGACATAGACAATCTATAGAAGCGACTCGAATATTTTTTTCTAACAGTCGTCACACTCGTCACAAGGATACAGTCTTGCGATCAAAAGTAGTATTTTCATAAACAAGAAAGCTTAACTAGTGAACTATATGCCTCCTTTCAACTGAACAGCCTATTGCGTATTTTTGACATTTCTAGTGAACTTTGTGATCAACTAAGATTTTCAACAAGACGGCTTCAACAAGGCGTCATTCTAGTTGACTACTGACATTAATTACGTAATCAGTAGTTCAACAGCGAATATTTGGCCACTTATGAGCAGTAATTAACACTGTAACATTCAAAGAAGGAACGCTACGCATTAGGCCTTCTGAAATAAAACATCGTTCCGCTTCTATATATTGCCACCCTTTCATCGCAATCGTAACATTTTATACATTAATACTGTATAACTTCGAATAAAATGTTCTTTATTCTGTCCGTAAATGTCGTTAAATCAATCTTGTAACTATTAGGGTCTCAACTTTAACCACCAAGTTGCAGTGCAAAATATACAAGGTACTCTCAGAAAAGCAAAAGAAGGTAGTTTTAGTCCACGATTTTTCCTCCAAAACTTTTATATAAATTCTTTCGAACATTTTCTAGCGTTTGATTTAAATTGTGCGCAATAAAAAATCTCATGTCTTGTTGTCTATAGCGTATGGAAAATTGACTATAACAAAATTGATTTTCAAAATAATATTTTAATCATGTCATATCAATTATTTACAATAATATTTATGTCACCAAAACGAAATGAACATTCATTTTATGATAGACTTTTTGCACATAAAGTACACAACCTTATTACTGATTCAATATTTATTATACAATTTGATCAGTTTCTTTCATCAGATTTCATGTGTTCATTTTAAAAATAACAAATATACTTTTAATTTAACGATAATGGTTGAAAAAGTAGAATCTCTTTTGAATCTTTTTAAGTTTAAATGCCTTCATACAATATAAATGAAAACATTTCACAGACAGAAACAGACAATCCCTATCACAGACTAGATTTCAATTTAAATACCGAAAATTTAAAAAAAAATATTTTTCTGGTATTAAATGCAGTATTGCTTATGTTTCGAATTGTATGGAAGACAGACTCCTCACGCCTTTAGAGTTAAATCCTTGATTGCCAAGCTATCAGGTGCAACATAAAATCTATAGATTGAGAGTTTTTTAGAATTGAGAGGCTGACCGACCTAAGACTTCACGTATTTAAAAATCCCTTTAGAAGAAACTACGTTTATATCACTCTACTGGAAAAATATAAATTGGCCACTACCAACTTGTTTACCAAGAAGACTCATTGTTTTTGTAAGAGCCGGAAAGTGTGGATTACATAGCATAATATAGCAAACTAAAATATTTCTTTAATATACTCGATTTTAATTCGTGATTCGATTACAATTGAAAACTTAAACAACACTGCATGGGCATACTTTCAGGTGAACATAAATGATGCAATTTGACATTATTAATTTTTAAGACTAGCAAATGCTAAGCTACCAAATACAAATCTTATAAAAGAATACTAAATAAGTACTTACATAATTGCTACTAATAAATTTATTTATTACGACGACCTCTGTGGTTTGCTGGTTCTGCGAATGGATTGCCACGCAGAGGTCGCGGGTTCGATTCCTGCACAGTGCCAATATTTGTGCGAATGAATATGTCTATTTTCATTGGTCTCGGTGTTTCTATGTATAATATGTATGTATTTACAAAAAAAGTATGTAAGTGTATACCCATTCTAGATTCCAAAACATATATATATATATATATATATAATATGCTTACTTGGGTCTAGATGGCGTTGTGTATAGTTGTTGTGATATTATTATTTATGTTCCTTTCGGATGTTTGATGTTATTGACAATTTTGGCTGAATGGATTGTCACTGCTCATAGAAGTCAGCAACACAAACTAAGCTCCTAGTACCTCTGGTCGCTTTTGTGTGTGTATTCAGGTAAATATAGTATTACTTGCAGCAAAATACAATGTCATACAGTGTTTTCTTTAGAAGCAGTTAATCAACTGTTATTAACAAGCGATTTTTCTAAAATCATTCGTTCTACAGTATATTGGTTTATATTATAGTCGTCATTTGTCAATAGTATTAATTTGATTACCAATGATTTAAACATAAAGAAAACGCCACAAGGCGATAAATACGATTTTCGAATTTTGATCTTACGCTTCATAACATAAAACCTAAATTCAACTAATACTTTTTGATTACAATAAAAACATGATATTTTGTGGGTCTTATACTAGAAGTAGTAAGTGTCAAGTTGCACCAATTATTTCTCCTAGATATAATATAAAGCTCAGATCTATACAACATCTAATCTTGAATTTTGATTGCACATCGCTCAACCTTTACCTGCCATTTACTTTTAACAAAATTGATTATTTATATGTATGTACTTAACAAAAGCTTAACCGACGTCACGTCTATAAAATTAAACAGATAAACTACAATAAAACAGGATGAATTTAAACTTAGGATGAATAAAAATAAAATAATCATTTGAAGTTACAAGATTATTTCCGTCACCCGTATATCATAAAGAGAATAAAATTGTAATAAAATGAATAGGTTTTATAGAAATCCATTTTATTTTTATTCACCTCTATTTTTTATTCACCCCGTTCCGTATATTGATGTCAGAGAGCACTCATTCAATTGCAGGATATGTTCTATCTATGGGGTTTCTACATTACATAATTAAATCTAATGTGCGTTCATTACTGGGTTTAAAAATGGCAAATATTTAACTGAACCTATCAAGTCTAAATATTGGTTTTAGAGTTTCTGCTATTCAAAAATAGAACATTATTCGAATGAGTGGCCAGTGACATACTCTATAGTTTGACCACAAACAAAAACTGAAAGCTGAAACCTACATAGAGATTGTACATTTTATTACAAAATCCGCCATTTAGTGTCGTAAAAACATTTTTGATATGTACAAGAGATAACTATACTATAGCCCTTACAGCTAAACTAATTTACATGACAAAAAAACATGGTTCCATCCTTGTCTTTTTACACCACAATGCCCTAAATTTTAGAACATTTACTATAATACACGAAAAAAATCAGTTTTACAATTATTGCCATCAAAATTAAGTAGATCTCAAGTTCTCTATATCTATAGGACAATAAAAACGATAAAATTAAGGCTCTATTGTAAGGCAGACGTCTATACATTAAATAAAGCTTTCCAATCTATTGGCATTATTTTTTTTTTAATTTAGGCTTAGATTTTAGTCCAATGTTGACATGACATTTGATTCAGCTTTGTAGACACAAAAATCGTATTATTGCTAATATAGATAATATAAAACAACAATAATTTTTAATCTGTAAGTCTATTGATGAAACAATGCATCGATAGATGAAGCCGAGTAGCTTTACAATGGCAATTATTACCTGAGATATTTGTACATATAGTGGACAGAAAGGGTTTAAACCACTCTCATTAAGCAGTTATTGCCAGTGTAAAAAATGTCGATATTTTGTGTCTAAAAAGCCGAGAACATCTGACCTTGCACCACAATGTCCTTGTAACTGAAATTATATTGTTTATAAACGAATTGTTTCAGTAAGCAAATACTATACACATGTACATTTTAATATCATTCATAGTTAAATGTGCTAGTGTGAGGTTTACCTAACATACTAAAGCTATTATATACACTTCGATAGATTTTCATACTCCTATATTACATGGCAGTGAATTTTAGAAAATCGTTCAATGTAAACGAATTTAGACCTTAAAGAGTGAATAAAACGATTTGTGTTAAATTTAATTTAATATTTTTAAAAGAACTGCCCAGTAAAATGTTCTCCTTACGAGTTTTACGGTACATAAAATATGCTTTGGTGAGGGCAAAAAATGTATATTTTAAATACTTCAAAGAAAAATTCAAAACAATCACAACAAATTCATTAGATTAAACCATCGTCTACAGCAAGGGATTTTGGTGTCTGGAGGAACTCTACAACACTTCACCTTTTAGTTTATAAAATTGAACTTCTCTCCTCACACTAGCACATTCTTGTAACTTCACTTCCATTCACTGTATCACTTAGGTCATTTCTTGAGCCAAACGACCATAGGTTCGTTTGGTTCACGCTTCACTCAGTCCAACTGTTGCACCTGCACGACAGAAGTGGGTTGGGGTAAAGAGATCTCATACTTTATGAGACCATTCCGTCCCGCGGATAAGACTAAACCTCCTAATTCCTTCGCGTCGCCACTGAAAGTAAAGTTTTGTATGAAAATGAAGAACAAAATGATCGTTTACATTATATTATAAGCATATTTTACGCAATCATCAAATAACAACAGAAGATAATGGTTAATAGACTGCATAATTAGACGCAGTTGGTTGAGTACCTCTGAATTTCGACAGTTCTTTATTATGACACATACTAAACTTCGAAAAAACGTAGTTTGAATTTAATATTTTTATTAATTTTATAAAATTAATTGAATTAATTACAGCTCGTTACATTTCAGAGCAGTATTATGACGAAGGTATGTTTTGTCGAAAAAATTATCAGCCGAACAAGTGCATTTCGAAGCAGTGTCTGTCGAAGTAGTGATCTTTTGGAGATGTGTGTTGTCGAAGTAGTGATCTTTTGGAGATCAGTGTTGTCGAAGTAGTGATCTTTCGAAGGTGTTTGTTGTCGAAGTATATTTCGTCGAAATAATGTTTGTCGACTTTATGTTCTGTCGAAGCAATGAATGTGTCCAAATAAGAACTGTCAAAATTCGGTCGTACCTATGTAGTCAACAAAATAAAAATACCGGTATTCTCAAATACTGTCTTTTATAATACACAGTTTGATTTTGTTTAACCGCTATGGAAATACAAGAATGCGCACACAAACACAACTTAAAATATACACTTCAGGGTCAAAATTATAGTAACCACTGTTTGGTTGCCTACCCCCGTGCCCCCACTATCTGTTACCTGGTAGTATGTTGCCTAGCGTTGTGATGCTTGTTGTGCGGCAGCTGCGGCTTGGTGTCGCGGCCCACGACGTGCAGCTGCGGCGCCACGAGCCGCCGCCCCACGCCCACCGTGCCCACCACTATCTGGTTGCCTATCACCTGCCCAGATCTGTTCGTTACCTGATAAGGGACATATAATTGTTAACAAACATGTTAGTCTATGTTTTAGTTACGCTTAAAAAGTTAATATTAACAATTAATCATTATTTACAATGAATAGTAGTATTCGTTTCGAAATACGTGCGTACACGCTACATTTAAAATTTTAAAAACGGAACGCGCGTACATAAGCTTATCCCGGCGTGTTTGCTCGAATCGGGAATATCAGTTTACATTTCGTAATTCGCATGCGAGTCTTAACGTGCGTCTAACTCTCCTTGTGATCTTTTCTGTATTTTACAATGTAATGTCAGTCTCAACGATTAAATAAATAAACTTACGACTTTTGACTCCGTAACCACTAGACCATAACCATTTGTAGCTAGTTATACAAAGTGAATAAATACAAACAAAAATGAGTTTCCTTTTAATCTTCCTCGAATTGCTAATTTGTCTATTGTAGGTACCTACCTCTAATAGGCGTATTAGCATTAAAATATTGAAAATTTTTATCGTCAACAAAAAATATCAACATTTTCTACAATATTCTAATCATACTTTCTACATAATCTACATCGAACTAGCAATATGTATTGCTGACGCAAGATACCTGAAGACCTAGACAAACGGCATAGATATCTATTCTATTCATAGAATAGATTAAAACATGTATGGGATTGACATAAGCTAACGCTAACATTCTCGTTAGCTTATGTCAATTCCATACATGTTTTATCTATTCTATGAATAGAATAGAAATCTATGCCACTTGTCTAGAGCCTCTGTATAAAGAAGGTCAATTTGTACTAGAATCAGTTTGTAATAGAAGATATTACTTTTAATCGCCAACTTGCTAGTTGCTAAACCTAATACTAACGATTCCTACATAATGTCACAACCTTGTTAAACATTCTCACTTACGATAGACAAAAAAAAACAAACTAAATAATTTACACGTTGCGTAGTGCAAATTTCGCAAGGTAAGGTAAATTCCCATCAGTGATTATACAGACACCGATATTTTCCACTAAATCTCTAATATGTTTTGCTAGTGCGGTGAAATATAATCTTTCACTCACCATTTAGATAAATTTTAGAATTTAGATTTTAAATGCTTGTTTTGACCACAGTATCTCGTTTAAAAGTTCGCTTGAAAAGCACGTGATAATGTTTTTAATGTATAAACTCTTGCGAAACTGCACCAAGTCAAAAAAGTATACAATAAATCTTTCTACATCTCTTATTTACATTTTAAATTACTTCCAATTATAGGATTGTCTATGGGACTAACTTAAAATGCCAGGGTCTATTGTCCTTATCTACACAACTTCGATTTCTTCCTTTTTTATATTTGATAGCTCCTGTCAAACAAAAGTAATGGTATGGTAGTATTCTAACAAGCAAAGGTCGCATAAAAAATAATTACTATCGTAGTGGTTTCAAGAAATACTGAAAATGTAGAAATAAATACTAGAGATATTGCGACTAAGTCAGTAAGGGAGACTATTTTAAGGTCATAGCACACAATTCAACTCGGCAAGAGATCGTCACTTTTATGACGGAAAGAAAAGCTGACTAGTAAGTTAAAAAAAACTATGATAAGACCTCTTTGTGGGAATTGAGCTAACAACATTACGAAAAATTATTCTGAGAAAACTAAATAAGGCTAGGCGCGCACGGAGGCCTATATCCAGCAGTGGACGTCTTACTGTGTATATGATGATAAAAGACAGTAGTTAAACTTACGACTTGTATGTGCGTAGCTTGCTGATGATCAGGATCCAGCTCGAGACTATTCTGGTGCTGTTGCTGTTGCTGTTGCTGCTGGTGCTGTACTTGTTGTTGCACTTGCTGCTGTACTTGCTGTTGTGCTTGTTGAGCGGCTTGTTGAGCTGCTTGCTGTGCGGCTTGTTGTGTTACTGGCTGTTGGCATATATTTGTTATGATTTAATGGTGTTGGGTAGACTATGCAGTAGGTAGATGATTGCGTATATTGCGCAGTTCGTGCTATTCGCATTTGGTCACGCAGACGCATTTCGACGAATGAGGGTGTTCAGGAAAATTTTCGCCGCCAGTTGGCGCCACTAAGGTAAAGGTCATTTACAAAAATTCAAAATCAAAATTCATTCACAGTTTGAAATCAATAGAATCGTTCACAGTTATCTATCAAAGATTGAAAGCGCTTTGCCAGGTGCTTAGACCTGACGCCTTAGTGCTGCCACTTCGTTAGTCAAACCCATTACGTGTTATAAAAATCGAATATCGTGAATAAAATGCAAAATTCTAACGCACTATTAGTTAAAATTGAAGTGTAATAATTGGGTTAACCCTTCGTTCCTCACCTTTTGTCGCCTTTTAGACCTAAAAATGTGCACCTACGCAATGTTTGAGAATAAAAACAAAAAATTTAACTGATCGATATCGAGTTACAGCCGAAACTAATAACCTATCTCTAAAGATAGATAGGGACTTACTGTAATAGTTGCTAATAAGACCAAAAGTAGGTAGTGGCAAGTGGCATAAATTTCTATTCTCTTCATAGAATAGATAAAAAAATGTATGGGATTGACATAAGCTAACGACAATGTTAGCGTTAGCTTATGTCAATGTATTGATATATATCTATGCCACTTGTCTAGGGCCTTGGTTTCGTTACCTAGCATCGTCGTTATTTTGATCATATTAACAAAAATTTCGCAGGCAACTATCTCAGATAGCTACTACCGTCTATTTATACGATGTGACTAGAATCAAAATATATACTGACCGTAGATCTAGGCGGTAGATCCATGTGTTGTCTCTGATGTAGCATGAGGTGATTTTTCTGGAAGAATGCCTTTCCACACTGGTCACATACGTGCGTGCGGAGAGTACAGCTGCCGTCTGGATGCCTATAGCACATATTATGGATAAGTGAGGTGTCAGCAGACCCCTAACATGGACCGACAACCTGATAAGGGTGGCGAGCAACCGATGGTAATCTCGCACTAATACGACGCTGACGGCGGAGCCAACTCAATCAAGTCAACACCAATAATAAAAAGAGAAAAAAAAAATATTTTTGTATGCAACAAATAAACTCAAAAACTACTGGACCGATTTCAAAAATTCTTTTACTATTAAAAGGCTACATTATCACTGAGTAACATAGGCTATATTTTATCCTCGTACTCCCACGGGAACGTGAACCACGCGAGTTAAACCGCGTGACATCCGCTAGTTGCTTATAAGCTGAATATTCGTCAACGAATCAGCTACTGCTTTAGAGCAATAAAATAGGGAGATCGCGCGTATTCATCTCTCACACAGGTACATCAAAATTTTTGTCATATAATGTTCTTTGTTAGTATGAGTATAATATATAATGATGATAGTATAATATAAGAGATAATATAAAATGAATTGATAATTGATATACGATTAAAATGCAAGTGCATATTAAGTTTTAATGCTATACCTTCTTTGATGTGCTAGTAGACCATGTTTAGCCGCGAAACCTTTTCCACACTCGCCGCAAAAATGTATTTTCGGTCGAGGAGGTGTTACATGATGATTCTGCAACAATATGTATATTTATTTTAGAGAACAAATTTAACAGAAGCAGTAAAAATGCTAAAATGCTTTATTTCAATTAAATCAAAGTATAAGAAAGTACAATTAATTACGTTTACATACAAATAGCTGGCATACTATGAGAAAGAAAAGCTTAAAACTCGTGTGTTTTTTTTATTTATTTTAATTTTTAATAAGTAAATAAAGTATGTTTTTTGTAATTCACAATAAAAATTTTAAATTTCGTTACTGTGTTCTCTTTCTACACTTACCGTGGCTATAACTTGTGTATGTACAACATTGTTGGGATTGGCTGATATAATTTGTATTGGTTGATCTGCAAACATAAATCAGAATGTAAGATCAGTGAAATATACATTTTTATAAATAGAGTTAATGGAAGCAGGAGTTGATGTCGTTCAAATTGATAAGTAATAGACCAATTATAGTACCTTGTGGGACCTCATTCAGAATAAGAGTCTAAATATAAATTGTATACATTTTATACTATTATATAAAGCGAAAAAGTTTGTTTGTTTGTTTGAACGCGCTTATGTTTGGAACTACCAGCGCGATTTGAATAATTCTTTTTGCGTATGATAGCCCAGTTCCTAGGGAAAGTTATATGCTACTGTCGACGGGAGCAGAGCAGTAACCAAAGACACAGGTGAAATCGCGCCGCGGGGAGCTAGGTATTAATAACCACAGTTTAGGATATATTTTTATCTAGGCTTTAGCCACGCGGCGCCTTTTATTTTGTGGTCGCCATTTTAGAATGTGTAGATGAGCTGGTATGAAGTGAATGCGATATCAATTAGGGTGTGGGCGTAGTGTACGTGGTGTGCGTGGTGGTGTACGTGGTGTGCGTGGTGGTGTACGTGGCGTGCGTGGTGGTGTACGTGGCGTGCGTGGTGGTGTACGTGGTGTGCGTGGTGGTGTACGTGGCGTGCGTGGTGGTGTACGTGGTGTGCGTGGTGGTGTACGTGGCGTGCGTGGTGGTGTACGTGGCGTGCGTGGTGTACGTACGCTGCGCAGGCACGAGGCCGGGCTGCAGGGCGGCGGTGAGCGCGCACAGGTCGGTGACGCAGGTGCGGTCCCCCGCGTGCAGCCGCACGTGCAGCGACAGCGCCTCCTGCAACATCACACCCTACTTAGTACCTGCTGCCTACTGCCAGCTGCGGCTTGAGCAACGAACAGTGCTGCTGGCCCGTGGATGGGGTGACCGCATGATGGGAGGGCACGTTAAAAATCGGTCCAGTCGAAAAGTCAAATCGGATGTCTCTTAAATTATAGACGACCTGAACAAATTCTGCCATTAGGTTGACCACTAACCATTCCAAAAAAAAGCAGTCCCATTGTTTACTTCACATACTAGTCACGCACACGATTCACCAATTAATCAAGTTCAGTTCGCACGACGAGCAAAGCGAGAGCACGCGCCGCGACACACGCCGGGACGCGTATTTTCATTCCCATGTTTAGAAAGAAAGTTAGCGCAACAAACCCGTGCGTGTTTCGAAGCAATACTGGCTCCTACTGAACAAGGGAATAGAAATACGCCGCCTTTACAGCTACCGAGAGGATGGATACCCTACGCAATAGTGACGTCACACTGACCGTGACGTAACGCAACTACACCATGCTGATTACGGTGTAGTATCAGACTAATATCCCTTATTAAAGAAGAGTGAAAAACACCTCAAACCCGCCATAGTGGCCAATCTTCTGTAAAACTACCGATCAAGCAATTTGACATGATGGCTTTTAAAATAATATCTACCACGTCTGGACTCCACTGCTTACTATCAAACAGAGTGATGACACTAGGCTAATAAAATAAACTTGGTATGCAACACTAGTCGTAATTTCACACTACACTATAATAAAATAATCACGTTATAAATAATATTATAAAAGCACTAAATTCTAAATATATCATTTTTATTCTTACCTTTGTATTGAAACATGAACCACATTCAGGACACGAATATCCTGGCGTCGTCTTCTCCGTAACAATTTGTCCGTCGGCACCTATCACCTAAAAACAATATTACAGTAAATTTGACACATTCTAATAGTAATAGAAAACAAATTAGAACAGTAAATGCACTGATTTGACAAAAGCCTAAAGTTAGCATATATGCGAAGAATTGTATGCTTTTTGCTCAGGCAGTCAAAATACTGCCCACTAAATAAAATGTAGCAATTCAAAATAAAGTTATAAAATAATTTCTAGAACAGTGCTTTCTGGTGTACCACAGGGCTCACACTTAGGACCCTATTCCTTTTCACTTAATGAAATATGTTCCACGTTAATATCATTTATCATAGTTTAAACATGCCACTATCATTATCATAGTTTTGAAAATCTGTTAACTTACTTGTACAATTTGAGGTTTGAAATCATCTTGTTTAATAACAGTTGCTTGTTGTTGCGCTTGCTGTTGTGCTTGCTGTTGCGCCTGTTGCTGGGCCTGTTGTTGTGCCTGTTGTTGCGCCTGTTGCTGAGCCTGTTGCTGTGCCTGTTGCTGTGCCTGTTGTTGTGCCTGTTGTTGAGCCTGTTGTTGAGCTTGTTGCTGTTGTTGCTGCTGTTGAGATTGTGTTGACACAAAACAATGTCGCGTCATTTTGCAATGCTCTTGTAATTCGGATTTGGATTTGAAAGCTTCGCCACAATCTAAACATGCCACTGCACCTTCTCCTGTATGGATTCTGAAACGTAACAAACGCAAGGATTCATCATCATATCAACTAAAAGACGTCCATTGATGTACATAGGCCTCCCCCAATAAATATAGAGATAGAGAATTATAAAATAGAATGTAAAAATAAACCATATTCCGTCTACTCACAAATTTTTTTACTCAGTCTTGAAAAATGAAGCAACCGCTACTTTGGCGAGGGATTGGGTAAAGGTACAATTCAGACACTGCGGCCTGCAACCGCGGCACATAATTTCATAGAATGTGATGTCGCTTGCAGCCTGCAGCCGCGATCTGCAGTCTGCAGCCCGTTTCGGGCTTGTACCTTTATGCATCAATCTATAAAACTAGTAGTTCTGTGTAGTGTATAGTACTGACTTCATATGCGCGACGAGCGTGCGCTTCTGCAGGAACTCCTTGCCGCAGACGGGGCAGGCGTGCGGCACGCGGCCGTGCACGCGCCCGTGGTTCACGAGCTGGAACTTGCGCGCGAACGTCACGCCGCAGTCGCCGCACACGTACGGCGACAGCGAGCCGTGGAAGCGGCTGTGCATCACCAGGTGCTCCTGCCGACACCGACACACGCGTATACTACCCGCCAAACAACTCGAACAATCGTGGTTTCAGTTCGTGCATGTGCATTTCCGAGCCGATTAATCGGCCAATCTTTCTTTTGTTATTTAATAAATCAATAACCTACGGTTCTGAGTCACCTGCGCCTGCGTAGTAAAATTATGTCGTTACTAAGTCAAACACAAACATGCTCAAAATTCATCATATTCATAACATAATTACGCTACTTTTCGATAACACTAAGCCGAACTGAGCGTATTATCTAGAACATTTTCTATGATCTAACTATTAATAACGGTCCATCCACTTCCACAAGCTAAAATCAATATCAATGACTAACTCAAATTAAGGCTATATTTTTTGTAGTACGCGGTCCTATGCGGGTGAAGCCGCTAGCAACAGCTAGTTTTGTGTAAGAAACTATAGCAATGTGTTGGACTTACCTTTTGTGCAAAGCTTTCACCACAATCGGCGCAAACGTAGGGTCGTTCCCCGGCGTGGTACTTGCTGTGCGTCACCAGGTGTCGCTTTAGAGGGAACCCGCGCCCGCACTCGTTGCAAACGAACGGACGATCACGACTGTGCACCTATAATATTTTACAAAAATACTTTTTAATACAAGTACACACCTTCGTAAAAGAAAAAAAAAGGCAATTTCCGTCCTAATAGCTAAAAAAAAATCTCATTTTACTATACATAGCTTAGTAAAACGTGGAAAAAAAAATATCTGTAAAAGATTGTAAATAGTCAAAATACTTGAGTCAAAATACTTTACTACCTTTCTTATACCGCAAATATGTTAAAAAATCTTACCCTCGAATGTGTCACGAGATGATGTTTCAAAGTAAATGCCATTTTACATTCATGACATCTATACGGTCGTTCGGCCGAATGCAGCAACAGATGTGTATTCAGGCAATGCTTGCGGGCGAATGCTTTCCCACAATGCGCGCAAACGTGTGGCCTTTCACCTATAAAGATTATATTTAAATTTAATTTATTTATTTACCCGTGAATGTGTGAGAAGATGATGTTTGAGTGTGAATGTCTTCTTGCAGTCGGGGCACTGGTAGGGACGGTCGGTAGAGTGCAGTCGAAGGTGGGTGTTGAGACAGTGCTTGTGCGCGAAAGACTTGCCGCAATGCACGCACGAATGCGGTCGCTCACCTGAAACAGAGCGGGCCGCAATCGTACGTGCACTGTGGATAAATGATTTAGACCGCGTTTTAAAGGCGCGGTGATATTATGAAATTCAATTTGAAGCCCGAAGAAGGAATACTATCTCCGTAGAATATTATTTCTGCTAGTGAAGACCTAGTAGTATCCAGTGCTGCTAACAAAAGCAGTCTGTCTGTAAAAGATTCACCTTAGTCTGAAAATAGTATTTTGTGTTTGGTCCTGCTTTTCTGAAGTTCAAAAGCAGGGGCTTCAACTTAACATTTGCCGAGCCGCTTGACAGACTGTTTACTCTTATCTATATTTTAAATTTTAGATTTACGTAGGAACAATCAATTCAAACGTGCAGTTATCGGTCGACAAATTTTGAAATACCGTCTCTAATAAATTCTTTTGATTTCAATGACTGAACTTGGTACAGAGACAGCCTTAACTATGATGAGCAGGCATTTTAACATAACTCGCATACTACTGTAAGTTTTAAATAAAATAAATACATATTGGCTTTCAAAAACTTGAAACTTGAAAATCGTGGCTTAAAACACCGGTATGTTAATCAGTTTCTGGTTATCAAATTTCAAAGAATCTGCTGAGCTGTTGTTTAATTAGGTAATAAAACACAAATCCTGGACTGCATACAGTTTAGATAAACACGTGATCAAAGGTGCCAAATGAAGAAATAAAAAGCTAACACAAATGACTTTGAATTGACATAAGACGACACTTAATTGGTCATCATAACAAACGGGCGGTCAGTCGCACATATACATTTAGTTTCTTTATATTCAGTATTATTTCTCATCACTCCTATAAGATCAATAGAATCCTGACTAAGATAACAAAAATATCACAATATGCATCATCAATCAACAAAATTGAGCTAACATAAAGACGCTTAATCATCCTTCAGAGGTCAAATAACTGTCGCTACAGCAATTAGGCCCTACAGTTTCAATAATGTTTAAATATTGTATTCAGTTAAGATGAAATGAAATTGGGTATTAATCGTAAATCATGAGCTTCACTGTTACAAAAATAAGGAACATTGATAGTTCTGTTATTTACAAGATAAATGACTAAATGTACGTGCCCATGGTATAAACACATAGATAATAACCAAGGAATTATGGAGAGTTAAATGTTATGATGACCATAGACACGAGAGAGCTCACATATCACTCTGCTGGGCACTGAAGTAGCAATCAGTTTATCGTGTTCACTCACACTGATAAATACAATTGTAGTACTACAACTGCTACTACTTTGTGTTCATAACTACATTGTTTTGTGTTTACGAGCTATATTATTACCGACCACACTAAAACCATTCATGCTCAATTACGCACAAAAATACGTCGAGAAAATAAACTTTATGAAATGTTCACTGGCAAAAATTACAAAGAAACAATTCATTTAAGGAGGTATTGATATTTTTTTTCTTGCAGAACAACAAGAAAATAGATATTACCTATTAGTCGTTCTTATTTAGATAGGTACGATGGTAAGCAAGACATCAGGCTACCTGAACGTAAGTGATAACTTTATCACAAAACAGAAAACACAATCAAGTCTTTGTCCACCGTATCGGGAGAAAAAGATGTCAGAAACTTTCCTTGCGATGTTTTAAGTCACAATATTTGCTTACCCTATACAAAACGGAACCAATCTTGACACTTCACCATCAAACCACCTTAAAAAATATCAAAACTCACCAGTATGAACCCTCGCATGTGTAGTAAGGTGATGTTTGAGCAGGAAGGACTTGCCGCACTCCCCGCACGAATATGGTCGCTCTTTGACCGTAGGGGGCTGTGACGTCACCATCGAGTTGGAATTCAGCAGCTCTGTCTGCGAATATACCGCCTAAAAATACGTTACTATACGATTACTATGTTGTTTATGAGTAAGAACAAATGTGCCTTACTTGATCAATATAGGAGGGAATCAATCTGTGTGACACTGGCATCAGGTAAGAGTCAAGAATAATATACAGAAGGCTGTAACTTAAAGTATAAAATGCTGATAAAATATTGTAAGGTCTTTGGAACCCTACTTGAACTTGATACAAGTGGAAAATTATTTTTATATTTTAACTAGCTTTCAGCGGCGCGGTTTCATCCGCGTCTTTACTTACTGTTCCCGTTGCCAGTAGCGTGATGTTACAAAGCCTATAACTTTCTTCGAGAACTGAGCTAACATACGCAAAAATATTTTTCAAATCTAGGTAGTTCCAGGAATTAGCACGTTCAAACAAACAAACTTTTCCGCTTTATTTTAATTGAGAATTTTTTGAGGGACGGACATCAGACGTCCCATTTAAAAAGCGTCATCCATGGACTTATCGCAAAAATAGCGTTTAACTTTAGCTATGAGCCTCGCAGAATATTTTACGAGCGACATATAGATTACCCGACTTGTTACAAACAAAATAAACGATATTCATTAAATTTAGAAGCAGCTGTACTTAAAATTCAGCTTTTTCATATATAACATAAAGTTCAAAATATTGGATGCACTTTTGTTGGATAGTACTGTTGCATGCTGACGTCAAATAGTTAATCGCCTTTTTTAAAAGAGTCAATTAAAAACTTTGTGCACCTTTAAATTTTCATATAATGCTGCAGTTATATAAGATGGCACGCACAACCAATTACGGTCCTAAGCACGCACACGCATAGTTTGTCTCGTCAACCAATTAGATTTGATATGTTCTCATACATGAACCTAAATTTAATTTTAATGTCAATATATAAAAAATATTTCGAAGCTATCAATATCTCTATTCAAACAAGATATCTATTGACTACGAAATATCAGAATTTTTAAAACCTTATATAATTTTTAAAATCTTAGCCCTAAGGCTAGAAGTGTGCCTGATAAATGACAACACATTCACCTCTTGTTACAATGGCACCTAAAAAGCTAGCGAAACATACTTATCTGCCTACCTATTCAGTACAATATTATTTTATGTTATTTAAACTTACTTTGGGCGAGTTATTTGCAGTACCAGGCTCCTGTTTTGTATGTAACAAATGATGTTGATGTACTGTCGTAGTTTGTAAATTGTCAGCTTGCGCTTGCTGTGTTGCTTCAGCCAAGCTTTTTAAACTTCCATTTAGCAACGTATGGTTAAGTTGAGAGGCATCAATAACAGGGGTTGGTATGCCTTGCGCTTGTAAAGCTCGCTTCATAAGAATCTCGTTGCATTCCTCAGCTGTCAATTGTATAGGGCCAAGCGGCGTCATAAACGGTTTAGCTGCTAGATTCGTTGCTGAAATACAGTATTATAACTTTAATTTTGTTTTACAACAATTTAATAATGTTTCATAATAATAAATCATTTGTGAAATAATGGTGTCACTATAGAACCAAATTAATTACATCATTCGAATGTCCACTGCAAGTAATAAGTTTCTTGTAAAGGGAGGGGTTTGTCAAAGTAACCACCTTAGGCTATATAGGTAATGACTACAGTAAGGTACAGGTAATGCATAGGTAGTGTTGCTACTCATTACCCATAGATATGGCTTATTTTGAGAGCATACTTTGTAATGGGTAAAACCTCTTATACACAGAAGGATATGTAAGTTATGTAAGTTTGTAATATTATTTTCATTTTCCTCTTATCGTCTAATATTATAAAGAATTTTGACTGTCTCTTTGTAGCACAGTGGAAGTGTGTGCTGGTGTGCATGAGGTTGCTGTTCAATTTCCATAAGAGACAAACATTGCTGCAATCCATAAATATTTATTCATAATCATGTATAAATAATATATTATATTATAATATTATACGGTAGTAGATCCACGCTGATTTCAGCATGAATGGGGCCGGATCGTCCGGGGAAGTACTACCCTCTCATAGAAGATTGACTTAAGAGTAGTAGTATCCGTACTACTGCGTTTCGTTCGGTGAGTGAGAGCGCCGAAGGCCCAATTTCCCCCCTTTCCTCTTTCCTCACCTCCCTCATTCCCTTCCCCTAACCCTATTCCCAGCCGCCATAGTGGAGGCCACCATACCAGCAGTTTAAGACGATAGCTTTTGGTATGGTGGCCACCATTTCTGGATTCCACTGACTGCTTACCATCAGGCGGGGTGGAGTCACTTTGGTAGGTTATAATATAAAAAAAAAAAAAATGTACTTTATGCTCATCCATGACATAGGAATAGTTCTCTAGAGAGCAGTTGTTTTTAACTACAATAACTAGAAAATACTCTCCTCCTAGGCTTCAAATAATAATTTGAAATCAGCTATTTTATACAATAAATATTTGTTTAGTTCATTGGCAACACATCAGAAACACTGACTGTATAACAAAAAAGTGCTTCTAATAAGCATATCAAATAAGGTATACATAATTGCTCTCAAATATAACAATACCAGTCAAATTGTCTGTGACAGAAAAAAAACAATTATTTTCCAAGTGGCAAATATTAAATCATTGCCACAGTATCACAACACTACCTGTATGGATTCTGATGGTTTCAGAATTTAATTTTTTTTATAACGTAATGTGCAATATTTGAAACAAATTTTGTTCTGTCTTTATATAGTTCAAAATATTGTGTATAATATAGGCAACATTTTGTTACAAGTTTAGTGTATTTTTTGTTCATTAATACATACATACATAACGTCACGCCTGTCTCCCATTACTGGGGTAAGCAGGGAATAGAACATCATTTGCAGTGAACAATTGTTTAATAATTGTATGTTTTATAAGCACTCAGTGTCACAATTACAAATAAAACAAAATGTAACTATTAGAAACTCGGCAGATTGGCTGGTTCCTTAGCTACCTCTTACAACACTCATGGAAAGACATAAGGTGGTACCATGTTCTGGACCAGGGTTATAGCTACACCATTATTAAGTCTCGAGTAATAAAATAAAAACTTATTATATTAACATACCTAGATATACACACTCACTTTGTATAGTAGCCGTCTGATTTTGTTGTGAGACTCTGTTTAGTGTATGGGCTGGTGCATCATTAACAAGAAACATAGCTCTTCTCCCGGTTATTGGTGTACCGGTTGTCACAACCCTTGTTAGTTGTGCACCGGAGTTTGATACAGCTACAGTCACTGCACCGACTTTCTCTTGCACTTGTGGCTTGTTTGTGGACATAACAGTGAGAGTTGTCTCTGGAGATACCTGCAATTAAAATCATAGATCAGTTGGGTTAAATTTCTATATTATTCTAATATTGCTTTTTATAAACAAAACTACATTTTTAAAGTTTTGAGTTACATTATTCACGGCCATTGCTAAGGCCAGCATTACAAACCTGCAGATCTGATAAGCTTTGTTTGTCATAATTCAGATTAGTTCACTGTGTTTTCTTTCACTTGACTTTTTTATGTTAACTATTAGGTCTTATTGGAACAACATAGCAAATTAAATGTCATTACTTGAGTCACAATAAGTGTAACGCATGAAAATGCAATCAGATTTGAAATGTACTGTGAAAGTTGATGAATATGCATATGACTCAAGACAGCTATAAGTACAAATACTATAACTATACTAAGAATTCGTCAATTTCATAAACTCACCGTATTCCCCAGAGTATAACTCAAGCTACTAGGAGTCTCCACCTCACCCTTGGTAAGATCCGCAGTACTCGTGAAGCCCCACGAGTAACCAAAGCCCGACACATTATTAGGAGTAGGCATACACATTTTTAACACTAAATATTATTCATTACAATTGAAAAATAAACTTCACTAACACAAATTCACTATTTGATAGTAAACAAGAGACCTCATGACAGTTTTATCATTACGAACATGTATGTACGCTTTCACAACTACAAACGCACAACGCACCCGTCGATCACAATGCCGACAAAATCACATTATTTATGTAAATTCACATTTATAGGCATTGTGAGTGATCGATGGACATCAATTTATAACGAAAAATCTTTGTAAATTGGTCTAATCAACTCAATTTAAAAGGCGGCATAGGACAACGACGCTACTAGCAGAACTGACACGCACATTATTTTTAATAAATTTGATATTATTTAGTTCACAGAACACATATTTAAGCTTCATATTGTTGTTTTAACACTAAAAAACTATATTGAATATCTCAAATTTGAACAAATTTCTCAATTTTATGAAAACAATAATTTTGTCGCACACACAAAAAACCGGACGCCATTTTATTCAATTGTTTATGGTCAACAATTATGATTTTTAAATTGAATTGTCGCAGCAATGACAATATTAATTTACAACATTTTTGATTCGTTTTTAGATGAGTTTCGAATTTGTACGTTAGTTTTAGCAGATTCTTTTAAATTAAGTTTAAAATCTTATTATGATTCAGGCAATAAGTAATTTATAAATTTGTTTTACTCGAATAATAAAATTTCTCAAAATTATTTGACTCTGAATACGCGTTTTGTTATTCTTTTTGTGTTAGCCAATTTAATACCTTTAGAAACTTAAAATCTTAATGGTCAAATTAATAAAATTGCAATGTAAACAATTTTAAATTATTGTAAAATTTGAATAGTAATTAATAAGTGAAAAAAGTATACTTTGAAAATTAATTACAATGCGTAAATTTAAAGACTGTCAAACCAATAACCAGTCAAACTCTGTCAAACTCAAATTGTCAAACCTGTCAATTTCATTTCTTGTGTTCGGTCGTCTCGTCGTATTCTACAAGAAGTACTTACACATTTTACGAAGCTTTATTATTTAATTTGTGAATTTTGAAATTGTTAACAGTTTCGTTTTGAATAAGATAATAAATTATTTTGAAACTATCGCCATGAATCCGATGTCAATGGACAGAGATGAACCGTCTTCATTGCTATCATTTTCTACCAACCACCCTTTGGAGCAGTTTGTGTTGTTAGCAAAAGGAGCTAAAGGTTCAGCATGTGCGGAGCTAATAAAGCAAGTTTTGGAAGCACCCGGTGTTCATGTATTCGGCGAACTACTTGAAATGCCAAACATCAAAGAGGTTAGTTTTCGTAAAGCAACTGAATTATTTATTTAATTCTAAACCTTTATTAGATTGTAGTTAATTTATTTGCATGTTATAAATGTATTTAAATAAGAACAGCTCTACATTGCTTCATGTTTTGATGCTAAACTATAGTACCCATATTTCAATTGCATACATCAGAAAATCAATAAATATGGAAGAGTATGCTAATTATTTGTAATAATAACAGTGTGTACCAATTTGAATGTTTATTAGTTAAATTATACCTAAGTACTGACATTTTGTCCCAGCCTTTGTGACATCCATGCACAATTTTTAAATTTTATAGGATTAGTTGTTCAAAGAGAAATGTACCTATTTGTAGTTGTTGCTGTAAGTGAATATTATATTTTTTTTCGTTTAAAAGTGTTTATTCAAGGGACCTTAATTAAGAAATATATTTTAATTTGATTTGATTTAATGACAGTCATGGAGAGAGATCTTTGCCTAGTAGTGGGATGATTTAGGCTTACAGTAACAGAACAAACAAATAAATTGTTGAGTCATAGAGTTGCAGAAATATAGGCATCATTATAAAATTTATGTCATATTAAGTAGACTGTCTCTGTGGTTCGGTGGTACTATGTATGGATTACCACACATCTCACATTCAACCCGGGTCGGCTAAAGTGGTATTGGGTTTTGCTATTGAGGAATTTTTCAGTATTAGCCCGAAGTCTGGAATTATACCCCATAAATGGCAACAGACTCGCCCCCTGTTACATGAGACCCAAAAAAAAATGACAAAAAGTGGGTGGTTACACACCTCTGCCTACCCTTCGGGGATAAAAGGCGTGAAGCTATGTATGTATTAAGTATATATTTTTTTTATTAATTGCAGCTTGAGACTGGTACCTACGCTACTCACTTCAAAACTCTAAATCTATTTGCATATGGTACATACAAAGACTATCTAGAGAACAAGTCTGATTACCTAGAACTAACGCCTGCCCAGTGTAAGAAGTTACAGCATTTGACAATAGCTACACTAGCCACACAGGAAAAGTGCATCCCCTACAGTGTGCTGCTCAAAGAACTAGATATAAAGAATGTGAGGGACTTAGAGGATCTTATCATAGAAGCTATTTATGCAGGTGAGAGATAACTTTTTATGTGTTAGTATCAATTTGGCTACACTAAATGCAGGGAGGGAGAACCCTTACAAGGTAGACAGATGACCTGATAATGGTGGCAGGCTATCAATGCTTTCTTTCTGAACTAGACTGGTCTAGTTGGCAAGACTGAAGGAAGGCCTATGTCCAGCAGTGGACATCTTGCAGCTGATATAATAATGATAATACTTTACATAGTAAGCAGTCAGTGGAATTCACTACCTGCTTAAAACATCATGAAACATTTTGAGCTAATTTGTATTGGCTTTACCCGTAGCCAAAGTCAGATAAAATAACTTGATGTGTAGTTTGAATGTACAAAACCATACAGCTTAAAGGTTTTCAATTACCTTTTATTATTATATACATTCCAGACATAATTCACGGCAAGTTAGATCAGGAATGCAAGCGCGTAGAAGTAGACGTGGCACTGGGCCGCGACGCTCGCCTAGAAGACGCGTCATCTATCGCCGACGTACTGGCAGACTGGTGCAACGCTTGTGAGACAGTGCTTAGCTCTGTAGACAAACACATACAGAGGGCCAACCATCACAAACAAAGGGCCATTAGACATCACCAGGCTATTGAACAAGAGGTATTGTGTATTAAAATAAAACCATGATATTTCAGATGAATTAAATTTTACGTCTATTTTGTAAGCAACAATAAAATTACAAAAAGTTATGACACCTTACAATTTTAATACAAATACAAAATCATTTATTCCACTTACTCGAACATAAAATTACATACACAAAATTAATACATTGTTTCTAAAGTGGAAACGGTATGGGCACAGCTAGCGCTGGTTTTAAGCCCACCCGAAGTCAAAAGAGGGAAGAGAATTGGAGGAAATAGGTAACATAATTATGTAGGTAGAATATTACACAGTAATTTAAGTACTAGTAAAGTAAGTAAGTAGGTAGTAGCACTATAACAGAAGGTAAGTTAGTAACATTATTAAGGTTCTAGTGACAAATTTGAACAAAGCCTTAACTAAATTTGACATATAACCTATCTTTTCTGGGACAAACCAAATTTTCAAAGTTTTTTTGAACATTTAGGAATAGATTCTTGACTCGACATTTAAATTGGCGATATGTTCTAACGGCACGGACTGGAGGAGGTATATCGTTCCAAATTTTATCTCTTACTGGAAGTCTAGTTCGCTCGCCTCGCTTCGCTTCGGTTTCAAAAGTTTCATTTAGTCTCACAACAAACGTCTACGTAAAACATCATTGCAAAAGTGTCGTATTGCGTCATTCAGATTTAGATATTATTATATGTAGCCTAACAAAGTGACTCCACCCTGCCTGATGGTAAGCAGTCAGTGGAATCCAGAAGTGGTGGCCACCATTCCAAAAGCTATTGTCTTAAACTGCTGGTATGGTAGCCTCCACTATGGCGGCTGGGAATGGGAATGGAATTTTGAAAATGACAGAAAATATGTTAAACATAATTAAGTATAATATAATCTATGTTACCCATAGATTTTGTAGATTTCTAAAAGTGAAAGAATTTCTTAAATAGGTTACGTAGATCTTGGTAACTCATGATCTATGTAACCGATTTAAAAAAAAACTTAAAACTGGAATAAAAAAAAACAAAAAATCAAATCTTTTCTCTTTATAATATTACTTTACATAGATAGTAGACTAGATTTCGTCTAATCCTAAGCAGTAACCAAAGGTGTAACATAACGCGCGGGTGAATCCGCTCTGCGGACTGCTAGTATTAGTAGTTTTCTAATAATAAACTAAAACATTTAAATATCTTTTCAGATAATGTACATAAAGAAAACTTTAAAAACGCAGGCTGAGAATGACGATTCAGCAACAGGCGGTGGCACGGAGACCCATTCCGCGCCTAAAAAGAACTCGGGCAAAGGAAAAACGCATCACCCACGTAATGCTGCCAAGTTCTGGCAGAAAAACACATAACGCGCCATTTTTAAATCATAGATGTATAAAAAAATATTGTAATTTGTGATACTGTCTCTTAATAAACACTAAGTATGCTACTCAATCTTTATAATTGTTTATTTTTTTAGTCTACCAAATTGACTATGCTTGATGGTAAGCAATCAGTTGAAAGACCTTTAGAAAATTACCTAAGTTTCAATTGCAAACAAGCATTTAAGGGAAGTTGTCAATCTGAGAAAGTTGTCATTATAGGAAGTGGGTGATCTAGGAAGTAGTCGTTTTGGGAATAGTCATTATGGAAAGTGGTCGTTTTGGGAATGATCGTTCTGGGATGGTCGTTTTGGGTAGTGGACATAATGGTTCTAAACGATTATATTCTCTAAGCAATGCAGGAACGACGCTAAGAAAACACACCCGAATATTGCCGACCGTGTAGGGAATTATGAGATAAAGTTATTGAACGGAGGGGTACCTAATCGGACCCTTCCCTTCACCGATCGAAAGGCATTAGAATGGCAACTATTAAACCTACGTTGATATTCTTGAGGTGAAACCAGCAAGTCTGCAATGTATCTACACTATTTACTCTGTGGCAAGGACTACCGTTGAAAAGGTTAATATACGTAGGTAAGTAAGTAGGTAGGTACCTCAGAACAAGAACTAAAACAGGTAGGTACCTACTTATAAAAAAGTACATCAACGTCGTAAATCTACCAAAAAGTAAAGTAAAGTAGTATTAACTACGACAAAAAAATGAGAAAACGGTTGGGGCACACTTATCATATTGCTGACTCAGCTATCTTTAAATTAGAGTAACAGCTTCTCTCAACGATACGGGTCTTTTGTATATATGAAAATACTGCATAGTTCATAAGACCCCTTTTAAGTAGAAGAGAAGGGAGAAACAAAAATAGCTCACCTATATATGACAGGATAGAGAGGAAGGTAATAAAAATTACAAAACAATTCGCTGTGCCGGTATTTGCGATATACCTAGTACCTTACAAACTCGTTGGTACCTTCTTACGATTTAGGTACGGTGGTTTGAATGGATCATATTCTACTAAAATTTTTACCATACAAGATATATACATAGGTAGGTATCTACCTATTTTATAAAACCTAATTCACGACTTAGGTTTTAGGAACTAGGTTTTCGGTCTGTTTATTGTAATAAGTAGTAAAAAACTAGACTTATTATAAGTAGGTACGTAGACAGTCAGCTACTTAAACAAATATCGTGGTCAAAAATATACCTACGATTTAATTGCTGTGACTACCTACCACTACTTAACTAGCAAACAGTGTTGTTTTTATGCTTAGTAGGTAACCTAATGATAGTCTGAAATCTGAACTATCTTAATTTTAAATTTCATGACCTATAGGTACTCTACTACATACATGCACACACAACGCCTTAAGCAAAATCCTGGCGCCTGGCGGAAGTGTATAATTTATGTAGGTACGTGAGGTATGTTATGACTTATCTGTCTCTAACTCTGTAATGTTGATTGAAAGATCATAAACTAATTTTAAGAGCAACTTGCTCCTAGAAAAGTATTGCTAAATTAATATTTAAGGCGCGCAAACTTCTGATTCAACTACTTAATAAATGAAAGAGCGATCGATAATAATAGTTATCAGGTTTTATTAAATCTAATTAGATTTTCAAATTACAATATTTCTATTTCTACTAAATTATTTGGTTTTACAGAATTTAGACCCTGCAACCCTGCCGGTAAAACGTCAAATGAAAGAGTAGGACGAAAGTGCATGATGCTCTACGCTAACGAATGAGACGACGAATCACAGGCGGAGTGTAGCGACGAGTTTATCCGACTTGAAGTACTTACCTAGGTACCGAGACTGTTTTGTTGACGCAGAAGCGCAGCAAATAAAGTGCGCAGGCAGTGCAACGATTATCACGTTCGCAGGCCACTAAATAGTGATGTAAATAATACATAAAACGTAATACATCGTAAACATTGGCAAAGTTATGTACTTACGACCTTTGAGTCGCTTTTAAAAAGGTTTTTAAACCAAGTGTCGTGATAATTCACAGCACCATAGCAACGGAACAGTGAAAAACTACGACACAAGTGACCGTCGCGTTTTACACAATGATACCGTGATAAATTATAATAATAAATAGACAATACTGTTTTGTAAAGAGACTCTTGTTCACTGGAGTGCCACAACTCGAGGGCCTTCGTGTATTGGATGAACAGAAAGGCAAGTACATGGTTGCCCTTTGTTAGGTCTTGTTAATCTTACCCTATTCACCTTTCACGTTGTAGGACAGTCGATTTTCATGGTCAACGCTGTTTACTCAATAATCTAAAATCCGTTGTCATGTAGCTGTATATTAATAATATAATGTACAAAGTACTAAATTGCGTCGCATTTGCCTGACAAAATATCGTCTAAAGCTTTCGAACCTAAAACGAACAAATATTAAATGAGCTTTGCCTGTCTGCCTGTAATATCAACTGATTGTTTTTCAGTCTTCACCCAATCAAACAATTCAAATCGATAAACACAAAAATAATAAAGATGTCTCGTGATTGTACATAGCGTGCTGTTGGTGTGGGTTGGGTGGGTTGATGTTCTTTGTTGTTAGAGCTGTCAGCTGTTCGCGCGGGGAGCGCGGGGCGAAGTGAGCAACTAGTCCGACTGGTCTCGCGCGCGCGCCTTGCTTTACAGATTACATTATTATGTTCGCCGAACCCCTACACTCACCTTTTCTTTCATTCATTATTGTTAAATCCCCATATTAAACTACCTAGGTAAGTATATTTGAATGTCACAAAAGACTTTTTTGTATTACTGAACTGAATAGCTCAGGCACGCGACTGATTCTTTGTCGCGAAAACTGTAAATAAGTAATTTATAAAAGCTCTGGTGATGATAAATCAGGTAAAGCAAATTACAAAATAAACTTCAAGCAATATAGATCGTATCTGTTAGTGAACATTTAGAGAAAGCTGGCTTCGTGCCAACAACATGCTATGTTCACAAAGAGCATGAATGACTATTGCCTATTTGCTAAAGCACTATAATATAGGAGTATTGAAGTTACTGTGACCTTAGCACAGAAATGAAATGATATGTGAATAAAACACGTTGATTCGCACATCGTCTGTCATTACATTATCGTCCTGTATGAAACCAGTTTTAACTAGTGCATACAGTTACTACGCGCACACTTGTGACAAATATTTTATGATCACGTCAAATAAATTAAACCAATAGAAAATATCTTGATGTATAGGAAGATTTGATTTGTTTGTACCTATTTATACAAATAATGTTTCTCATTGTTAATGATGGCTGACAAGCAAGCGGCCCACATTCTGGTACGTAGTAATCGTAACTCAGGAGATGCATTCTATGTTATTTTGCAATATCATCATCATTAGCCTACTGCTGGATATAGACTTTTCGAAAAGCGCGTCGTTCTTTTCTGATTTTTGGCTGTAAACAACTATTTTTTGTCAACTGTATCAGGCTTCTCACATTTTACAATATCCTCTTCAAAATGTCCGCTTATAGTCATGGACGCCATGCTCACAAGAGAATAGTCGCATTAATCAGCTAGCTTCGATAACGTATTATGAAAACGAACGGAATGCTGTGAATGCTATAATTTCCCAATCGCATCATCGTCGGTATTGTGTGTACGCAATAAACCGGCGTTATCTCGGCTGTTCCTGAAATGTTAGTGGAAATGTTTTGAACGCAGGTTTTTTTTTAAACCACTGAGGTAACAAACTAGGTACTAGATATTATCAACGTTGTCAAATTTAAAGATTTATTAGGCTACTCCTGTAGCTAGAAGTAACATAGAAAAAGAAAATAAAGAAAGTCCTTTGATGCTTTGAATCCTTTCGAATTTATATAGATTAGCACAGAATGATATAATGATCTATAGACTGTAAATCTTATTCGATGGACATGGCTGTTCTCTAAGCATTGCAGAAATAGTGGTAAGAAAACACAACCAAGTCGTTACCGAATGCCAAAATAACGGAAGAGAAGACAAGAGCTTCGAGGGCGTGATTGCAACTACGGCGCTTCTATACATGCATCATAAAAATATGGAAATGTAGGTACTTAATAAATAGCAAGCTGCTCCATATTACTGAAGCCAACTTAAAATTGCACCTGTCCGGCTTCCATAGCATGCAGTAATGAGATACGTGGTCTGTGACGTCACAATGTAGGTAAAGTAGTTATGTCAGTGTGCTTCCTTGTCGCTAGTTATATGAGATTAGTGTTCAAAGGTAACCTATTTCTTGTTGCGATGCCCGTTGTAGAATGCACGTAATAAGTCCGAATGCAATTTGTGGGATGCATTTTCATTCCTGAAAATTCGATTTGTGTAGTTAGAAATTTTGTTATTTATTTGGTAGAAAATAAACAGTATTTGGTGTTATGCTTAGCTTACCATGTGCTAAGAATTACCTAAATGATTTAAACAAGTAAAAAAAAGTGTGATCTATAATACGCATTGGACAAGCGTGGCAATCAATGCTCATACCTTCTGTAAGAGAAGAGGCCTTTCTCTGCAGTGTGAAATATTTCGCCTATCTGACGGCATGCATAATACTGATCCGCTTTATAACGCCGTTGGCACTGGAAGGCTTCTCGCAAGATGGTTATCGACCTGATCAAGGTAGCATGTAATGCAACCGATGGATAAAAGTGACTTGCGACCGATTAGATGCTTGGAAAAAGTTTACCTCCAGTAGTCTTTCAGCTAAAACAATAAAACATTTATTTTCGCAAAGGCTTTTACTGAATATATGAAATTTACTCATATTTGACGTGTACTTCATAGACTATACTCCTAAAAAGCCTGATTCCTGAGCGTCGTCATAATTATGTGACGACAGGGACGTTGATAATGAATGTTTATAAAAAAATAGCCCCTTCTCGGCGATCAACTAATTTTGTTGGGTATTATTATTAAAATTCACCACATAGCGTCTACAAATCGATTCGCACTGAAGTCGGGATAGCGTAAGTTGCGGTGGTAACAATATCAGGGCCTCTCGTATTCCCAAGAAAGTAGTTGAAGAAATTTTTAACCGGCAAAAATAGAACACCCAAAACTTATCGATAATACGAATCTTTAACCTAAATTTAAGTCCTGCGTTATTTTTCTGCGTACAACTTGCAGAGGAAAAAACAAAATCGCGTCAATACAAAACATTTAGCCAGGAGTTTAGAAAACAGGTCACTAATCGAATTCGGAAAAGAAACTACAACGTACACTAAATGTGGTACCTGTGATCACCTGATCACATACGAAATGAAACGTATTATATATCGGTATCCTTACTCAAAAGAAGTATTCCTAGAATAGTGACTAAGTCACGTAGAAATAATAAAAAAAAACTGCTACTATGCAAAGACCTTAAAAACTGGTACCAAGTTTGCGGTGTTACACTGTATAACAAACTTCATCAGTCTTCAAACCGCGATCTATTATGGAAACGGAGAAACCTATTCATAAATGAAACCCACCACAAAATTGTTGCCAACAATAAATATGGCAGTACTGTTTTTCGT
This sequence comes from Parascotia fuliginaria, assembly GCA_963082885.1. NCBI lineage: Eukaryota > Metazoa > Arthropoda > Insecta > Lepidoptera > Erebidae > Parascotia > Parascotia fuliginaria. Next base: position 3,867,101 of record OY720183.1, on the reverse strand, counting down.
AGTAAGTAGTATTTAATCTGCGGTTTTGTGCTCAACGCAACGTGCCAACCGCACTTCATTCGCTCTTTGAAAGCACGCACCGCGTCTTCAATTACAGGTATTAAACACTTTTATTGCACTCGCCTGATTTACAAACTAAGAAAATAACAGCTGGCTCCATTTAAATAAATTTGGCCACTGTTACTCAACTTAGTCTTAAAGTTGCTTCACCAAATATTTGATTTGGCTTCAACAACCATAATAATCCATCTAGATTATTCAAATGTTTGTGACGATTGTCTGAGTGTACCTTGTCCTTTGTATCCTTTAATGGCATATTTGTAAAGTTCCTCACGACAAGCTCAATTAGGTATTTGCAGCCACTTTTTTTTTAAACAATGGTGAGCATTATCTCGAAAGTGCAGGTCTACCATAAAAGCAAGCCTACGCACGCCAGGAATATATTTGGCTATGCGCTTGTCTATAGGTAATGAACAGCAGTTAACACTTGCCCACAGATAACACTAACAAAAGGCTTTATCAGTGGTATTATAACCGATTTAATCGTTCGACTGGCAGAATAATATAAAGATGCGTTTGCAGCATTATTTAAACCATGCTACTATTTTGCTAAACTATACCTGATGTGCTGAAAGTGCAACGAACTGGTACTATTTCTGTTTAATGCGGTCGAAACCATTGTGTGATGTTTTCTATAGTACGGTATCAAGTGTTACATGTGGCATAAACCTCTTATTCAATGGCGCGGTTTCTGACGATCTCTTGATGCGTTAGTGGCCATAGCATAGAAGAACATACATAATATTCGTAATGATAAAACAATTCTTAATAAAATGCTGCGAGTTTATTCGTAAAGAATGTATTGTATGATTAATATAGCGCGGGCATGTGAAAGGGCAGCCGATATTGTTAATTTACTTACTAGATTTTCTAACAGTTTCTGATTTGCCAGCGACTTCGGAAGCCCACACGTTTGTGTCTAAGATTAAAACAACTTATTTTGTTTTTTAAATGTGTAAACGGAGCTAAGCATCTTACAAAGCCGTCATAGTGGAGACCACCATAAGTAAGTAAGTTGGAACTCCTGAACCACCTTGATTGTACTACTAGGCAGAGTGAAGTCATTTCTGTAGGCTAATATAAAAACAATCGAACGGCTCTTTTAACCTAGTGCCATAAAATTAATTTAAACCTTTGAATTTACTACCCTAAAATTTGTAAGTGTCTTATTTTTCACAGCGCTGTAAAATGTTGGTAGTTCGGTGCCAAACTCGTGAAAAGGTTTTCATGTTAGTGAAGTGTTCGTGTAGAATTTAAAGGAAGGTAAAGTTTTTAACTAGGGCAATTCGGGAACTCGCGATTGCGATATTGACTTCTCTGCAATGATGTGGAAAATAATGCTTATGGTTTGAATGGAACTTGTTATATTAGTAACTTAGAGTCGTTAGACCTTGAGAAAAGTTATTTTGCTGGGGTCTAAAAAGTAAAACAGCGGCTAATACTACTTCTACAATTATACCTACTTAGAGAATAAAGGTAGACATTGTAAGCTCAGGTGATCTGTATGTTGATTGTTGACTACAAGTTGTATAAAAAATAGTACTTACATAACTACGTATTGTACTGATTAAAATACTGGCAGCATTTTAATTTAATTATAACGAAGTCTAAAACTTTTGGCATCCGAAATGAAGACCGTATAAGCTTGCGACTGCATCTATAAATAAGTAGTGTTTTTGAATTTCTAGGATCACAAAACGAAATTGAAATAATACGTTTGGAAAACTTTTCGAATGATTGAAACTTGAGAATACGGTAGCTGGTGTAGCGATATATTAAGTCTGTTTGCTGCATATGTAATAAATTGTTTCTCTGTCACAATAGCTTAGTTTGTATTACTCATACAAACAAATTCTCATTGTTAAAGTGTAGCTAAATAACTTATTAGCTAACACTTGACACGCTTTGAACATTTTTAAGGCAGTAGAACTTTTCTGGTTAAAGCACGAATGGTCAGATCGATCGATAACATCTCAAGTATCTCCCACATCGACGTCATATAAAAAAAAAAACAAAATATATTCCATTAAAAAAGGCAGGCAGTGGTATCCAGGAGTGATAGCCACTGTTCCACCACCATGGTTCAAAACTTGACTTGGCTTTTATTTGACCTTTGAATATATTTCGTAACATAAAAAAATAAAAAATACTTATAAACTCAAAATAAAAAGAGTACTTAGCCTTACTCCAGATTTTGTTTGTCCTTCTGATCCAAATTTTTCTTCAGCTAACGGTCAGTTGGAATCTGAAATATCTTTGCACGAGTTAGAGAGCTGCATTAAAAAAAAAGATACAGCTCCTGGGTGCGATGAAATATCATTCTCTATGATTAAACATCTTCCTAGCAATGGTAAATCTATCCTTTTAGCTATTTACAATAGATGTCTTCTCTCAGGTTTTGTTCCTTCCCAGTGGAGAGATGTTAAAATTATTCCAATTCCAAAGCACGGGAGGGATCTCTCGTGCTTAGCCTCATTACGCCCCATATCCTTAATTTCCTGTATCTGCAAGATTTTTCATTCCATCCTAAATAGACGACTAGAGTGGTTTTGCGAAAAAAACAATTTTTTTTCTGTCGATATGGTGGGATTTCGTAAAGGTCGATCCTGTCTTGATAACCTTTCACTCTTAATTTCATACATACAGTTAGGTTTTTCTAAAAATTCGGCTACAGTGGCTTGTTTTATTGATATAAACAATGCATATAACAACGTAAACGTTACTTGCTTGTTGAGAATTTTGGATCAGTTGGGTGTGGGTTCTAGAATATGTTTATACTTGTGGTCTTATTTAAAAGCAAGAACACTTCGAATTTGTTCTTCAGAAGGGAACTTTAGTAGATCTACTAGCTGTGGCCTTGCTCAAGGAGATCCTCTGTCTCCTCTTTTATTCAACATTCTAACAAGCAGCATATGTAACCTCATATCAAATGTCGAGATCTCCCAATACGCTGATGATTTCGTCCTCTATCTCTCAAGGAGTGATATTTCTGCAGCCATGCAAGAACTAAATATAGCTTTGCATAATATTAATAATTTATTTAACAATTTAGGCTTAGACATTTCTCCAACAAAAAGTAAGATCTGCGTTTTTAACAGAGGCCGTTTCTTAGGTCTAAATAACATCAGGTGTTCAATTAATAATAGTACTTGTATTCCCGTAGTTAATCAAGTAAAATATTTGGGCGTGTGGCTGGATAGCTCTCTAAGATGGGGAAAACATATAAATGAGTTAATTGATAAAGTAAATAGATACATCAATATATTAAAAGTTTTATCTGGTTCTGGGTGGGGTCTACATCAAAAACATTTAAGGAGATTATATATTTCTGTGATACGCAGCAGAATTGATTACGCTTCCTTTTTATATGACAATAGTTGTAAAACCCGCCTAATAAAATTAGACAGAGTTCAAAATCGAGCACTACGTGTCATTGGTAGTTATATACGTAGCACTCCTATCCATGTTATGGAGAACGATCTGTGTCTCCCACCTCTTTTTGTTCGTAGAAAATATTTAGCAGCAAAATTTCTTTTAAAAACAAAATCATTTCATGACAGCAAAATACAAGATTTATTAGAAAAGCTTTTTACAAATAGGATGGCTAGATATTGGGCTAACAAAAAACTGCCCTTGCTTATGTCTTTATTTGATTATATTAACTCTCTTGCTATACATTCTAGCCCTCAACTTGGAATGTATTCTCTTAGTACTTGGGTAAGTAATATTGATATGTCGAACGTGGTTAGAGACTGCATTCCAGCGATATCTCAAGCCAAACGTTGTTATCATATCCAGTTCATCAAAGACATTTGCATTAGATTTATAGAAAACGAATACTCTAATTTCTACAAGATTTTTACTGACGGTTCTAAAAATAAATGTAGAGGAGGTGCAGCCTTTTTGGACCCTCAACTCGGTTGTTTGGCCAAGCTTAAAATTGATTCGAATATTTCTATTATGCATATTGAGCTGATTGCTTTAGCTGAAGCGTTGTCTTATGCTGAATCAATTGATTTTGATAAATTCGTCATCTTGACAGACTCAAAAAGCTCCTTGCAACATTTGACTCGGTACTCCTCGCCTGGGCGAGGCTGCCCGATAGCTTATGGTATTTATGAATCAATTTTGAGACTACAAAGCTCCAAGTCTATATTTATCCAGTGGATTCCGTCGCATATCCAAATAGAGGAAAATGACAAAGTGGACATCTTGGCAAAACAGGCCGTGGTTGATGGAGTTCCTACAAACATTACTCCTCTTTACACAGACTACGTTGTTCAAGTGAAAAAAGTTTGTTGGGACAATTGGCAGGAGTATTTTGATGAACGGTCGAGGGAGAAGGGCATCTGGTACCGTACTATTGTAGCCAGTATTTATAAATTCCCTTGGATTGATGAGGCAAGTCTAAACAAAATATCTTTAACCATAGCCCTTAGACTTCGTTCCGGTCACATTCCATCTAACAAGTTTGCCTTCTTAATGAAAAAAGAACCCTCTCCTAACTGTTCTGTTTGTGGTGTTATTGACGATGTTCAGCATATTCTGATGGAATGTGTTCGGAACTCGCAGCTAAGAATTTCTCTTTTGGGTGAAAATAAAATTTTTGATGTTGGATTTTGTAATAGTCTATTGGCTAGACCGACTTCAAATGAAGCTCGGTTATTGTATAAATTAATTATGTAGATTTAAGCACTTATATATATTTTATTGTAACTCCAATATGGTGATATGGTCGCAAAGCGACAAAACCATTTAAATAAATTAAAAAAAAAAAAAAAAAAAAAAAAAAAAAGAGTAAGTATCCAGGCTTTTGTCCATGAATTATTTAAACTTAATTATTTAATGATTTTAAGTTTTATATCGAAAAATAAAATCTCTTTTTACCTAATTGAATTTAGCGCTTTTCTAGAACAAACTTATTAAAATTCGGCCTTTAAGAAAAAACCCTTTTATTATGTAAAAATAATTGAGAGCCATATTACTACTTTATAATTTAGAATAATTATAAATTCGTTCTTATCTCAGCTGTTAGTATCTAACACCCAACAACTGAATCGTCGCTGCGTCGCTTAAATTTACTTGGGATCGAATGGTTTCTTTTAAAATTTTCTACTATCATTATTTGAACACACACTTCATTTGCTTTCATGTAACCTTCACGGAATCCATCCATTTTCCTTTGGATTTCTTTCTATTCCTGTACACTTTAGCTTACTTTCTTTGTAACATTCCTCTTTGTTTAAAATAACGATTTAATATATTAAATGTTTTAAAGCTAATTGACTGAACGTCAATGAGTCTGACTGTGGGCTCCACGTCCTTTACGAACGAGTGGGATACCCATGTCAGATAAATATGATTTGTTTAGATGATTCCGAACAATATCTGCCACTCTCTTATAGAAGAAAAAAGTAGTAGTACTTACTGCAGAGTTTCATTCGACGCACGGTGAGTGAGGGCATTGGAGGTCCAATTGTCCCCTCAATCCTCTGTATTATTATCCTTCTCCTTATGGAAACAGCTTGGTTATTCATTTCTTAGTATTCTTGAAACGCTTATAGAACACATCCATGTAGCCCATGTAGGTAATATTGGTTATGGTAACCAGAGACCCAACACAGAGTTTATAATAAGATTGAGATTAAGATATTAAATTTAGTAAATTATATTTTCAAATGCATATTGCACTGATCTTACTTACATCGGCAAAATGTTTATATGAACAATATAACTTAAGAATATATAGGAGGTATATTTAAATTATTACAAAATTTAGCTAGATTTTTGGGTGTTACGATAACCCAAATACAAGCTGCAACTCATTTGACCCAGAATGTAGGTCGTTGTGACGTCAGTGCGGAGATGCAACGATAGGGGAAAGTCAATCCAGACCACATTTTAAAACTGAAGAAACATTCTAGTACCTAGATTTTGCTAGTTATTCTCGAATAAATTCACTAAAATTGTAAATGTTGAGTGTGCAATTTTGAGCAAAACTGTTTTTAATGAAGAACAATGCCACTCACCTATCACTGTGGCCAGGATTAACACCATAAAACTTGCAAACACCGAGCTATGACCCTCGAGTGTCTCGGCGACTAAAGCCCTGCAACAAACAAAAGTAAAATTGAGGAGACAGTAATAAAATATATCCCTCCATTATAAAGTACACAAATCTAATATGTATAGGATTACCCTAGTAAACCCTAGTAAAGTGAAGGCACCACATACTATTGACTGTATAGCACAGAGATTTTCGACAGGGTAGGCATTATTTAATTATGTTGCTAAAATTGTGATTTCATGCAATTATTAAGGTAGGCAGTGCCTTTCTGCCTATATGGTGCACGCTACTGCTGTATAGATATGTAATATAAATTTAGTTCCAATGTAACACAAGATTTTGGTTTCCACAAAATCCTATAAATAACGCAAAACTACTAATAGGCAATCATAAAAGTATTTATTGTTATAGAGATACGGTACATAGGGATCAGACCGGAATAACTCATAGTGAAAAAAAACGCAGAAAAATTAAGAGTATGTTTTAAAAAGTATTAAAAACCGTATTTAAAATACAACCGTACTTATATTGTGAGAAATATAATTATAATTCTCACATTATATTTCATTGAACTAGGTGAACATACCGGTGCCTCTTAATTAGCTGAGATCATAAATACTACTTATGAAGTTGAGACCGTTATTGTTTTTGTTGTTGTTTTTTATCTTTTATCTTCAGCTGATCTTAATAGACCAGAGCTTTGACTTTGTTTTTATTAAATGTAGTTCAGATTTTGTCACATTGTGTTTCTTTCTAGGAACTCTGTGACGGAATAGTCTGTTATACCTACCTAATTTCTTTGGGTGAATTAAGCGCCGTGTACTTAAATACCTCATTGTATTACTGATTTATTTTCATTACTTTCGTCTTTGGCATATTAATTATATAAACTACTTACTTATTGAGCATGTTGTTGTAGTTGCCCATTTAATTCCAGGGGAACCAACCACCACCTCATACAGCAGTAGGTATTATTTTTATCTTATCTTTGTGTTTTGATTTTTCTTTTGTTCCATTTAAAGCAAGGATAGAGACAAAGTAAGGTTATAATAAGATTGCTTTATGACGTAGGGCCCAGGTATTTGAATGCATCCTTCAGTTCAGCTGTAAACAGTTTTGGACAAATTACAACTAACTGCGATAATACGCTTAAAGCTACTGCAATAAAGTCTTAATTTTGTTGAAACAGTTCGCATTACCAGCTCTTTTGGATTAGATATAAGTAATTACTAGACTAATTATATCATTATTGTGACCAAGACAAGTTGACACCGTTATAAAACTGTTTTAATCTACTCTCTGCATTTAATTCTTGTTATGGCCTTAGTGCACCACAATGGGCACAGATGCTATCTAAACATTTACGACATTTTTTTTAATTAAAAGATAGTTATTTTGCTATGGTCTAGATAAGTTAATTAAGATGATACATTTTCTTTTTCTTTGACAGCTTTTACTATTAATGACTGTTGTGCAAAAGGTTCTCGGTATGATGCCCACATTGGAGAAAAATTTTTTTGATGCTTGAATATTTATTTCGGAGCTGAATATAGTATGATTGCATGAATAATATGTTTGTTAACCCCCTCTCGCCTATCCGCGGCACAGGGTTAGTTAGTGTTAAAATTATTTTTTAAGATTTTCTTCGTTGGGTTAGGTTAGGATAAGAAGCCATAATTCAATCAAAAACCCGTTGCATCTGAAAGTGCTATTTTGTACTATATAAAATCACTAGTAAACATGAAAGTCCATTCATCGTGTAACCTCATTACTCATTCTGCAGGAGTCTGCGTTGCATTATGAATGATGCATGTCGTGACTCGAAACTTTTAATAGATGATCCTTCAAAGTTACAAACTGACAGACATTGTGACTAGGTGTTACGGGTACACGTACGACAGCTAGGTACATTGAATAGTTTAGTTGAAAAACGGCGTATTAGTTTGCTGTAAAATCAGATACAATACGCCTATTATGATTAGAGAGTGATAAAATCGAAGCTTTAATAGAAATTTATAAAAAAAACTTGTGCATGTTTCTCATCGTATTTAGTTTCGTAGTCATTAAAATATTTTGCAGTCTTAACCGCAAGATAAAACATTTGTTACGAACAATGGGTGTAATAAGCACGTGTAGTTACGTAAACGTTATGCAATCCATGTAATTTTGTCTCGAGGTAGTGCAATGTCCTTTGTTATGTATAATTAGACACGGAGTATAGTTAATTATAACTTGTGAAAGATCAAGACTAAAGATAATAAGAGATTTTTATGCAGTTTTACCTAGGCAAATAAACATCTGATGGTAAATGATAATGAACATGGCTGTGTTCTTTGCATTGTAGAAATGATTGTTTGACCAAAAACAAACAACCAATTCGTTGCTATGAGGGAGAGGAAAATGATAAAAGAGAACAAAATTTAAAAGATTTGAAGGAGTAATTGAGTCACTAAAGCCTTCACTCATCGAACTAAACGCAAGTTACGTTTTCGTTGGTGAGTGAGAGCCCCGAAATCACACTCTAGACCCTGTTCCCTTTTCTTTCCATTATACTCTTATCCTTATTTATATAGGTACGTAGGTACTAGACGTCCGCCCTCGCTTCGCTTCGGTATCAAAAGTTTCATTCGATATCACAACAAACTCCTACGGAAAATATCATTGCAATAATGTCGTATTGCATCAATTCAGATTTACAAAGACGCTTAAAATATTAACGTGCTTGTTGTCTTCATTGATTTCAGCAAAGCATTTGATATTTTAAATTACAATACACTATTTATGAAATTACAGCAAAATGGTATACGGGGCCCGTTGTTAAATTGGTTTAAAAATTATCATAAAAATCGATACACGGCTGTAAGTATAGCTGGCTCTTTGAGTAACATGATTTCTACTGAAAACGGCACGGCTCAAGGTTCAATTCTTGGCCCGACCGAATACTTACTTTATGTAAACGATATGTGTAATATATTCTCCGAGGGTTCTGTATACCAGTTTGCTGATGATAGTGATGATACATGTTTAGTTGTGGCGCATAAAGACCTACTTAAGGCCCAGAGGATCATGCAAGGTAACTTTGATCTGCTGTATAAGTGGGCTCACGATGTAGGTCTTGTCATTAACTCTAAAAAAACAAAGTTAATGCACATTCATTCTCCGCTCCTCACAGCGCCCTATGTGCCAGCCATTGTTGGCCACGAACACCTGTGCCTTCACCAATCGGTAAATTCATGTAGTTGTCTAACTTTACAAACAGTTTCTGAGCTACATACCTGGGTCTAATTATAGACAATAAGTTCCACTGGCGACCCCATATCGATCATGTGTGTGGCAAACTGAGATCCGTCTTCTCAAAATTATATATACTCAGAAACAAGCTACCTTATAAAACTCTTAGAACAATGTATTTAGCATTAGCAGACTCCGTGATTGGTTATGGTCTAAGTACCTACGGGCGCACGTACAAAACCTATCTACAGAATATTTAAAAGTTACAGTTATCCATTTTAAAAACAATAGTGCCCAATAAAATTAAATTAAAATTTAAAGATGATGAACATGGTCTATTTAATCACTGCAAACTGTTAAGTGTATTCGATAAGGTGCGAGTGAGTGTGCTGAGCGAGGAATATGATAACATTAAAAAAGTAGAAAAAAACGTTAGGTCCAAATCATTACGCAGTTTATCGTACTTACCAGTCTATAAGAAGGGTAAGTTTAAAAATGTGTACGGGATGTGGACGTGGGAATACATGCTGCCTTGCATCATGAATAGTCTTCCCGTAGAAGTCTGTGATGGCATGAATGCACAAAATTGTAAAAACAAGTTTAAAAAATATTTATTAAGTTTTTAGTTTTGAAAATGTAGTAAGTATTTAAGTTTAATGTACCGAGATGTTGTGGCTAACATATCACTGTTAAACCCACGATGGTTTGTGTGGTATGTCACTATCACCTTTGTATTATATTGTTTTAATAAATAAAAAAAAAAAAAAAAAAAATTGAATTCCAAACTAATATAATAAATGCGAAAGTAAATCTGTCTGTCTGTTACGCTTTTACACCTAAATCGCTGAACCGATTTTGATAAAATTAGGTACTTATAGAAATAGATTAGACCTCGGGGAACAGTATAGGCAATCTTTTATTGCGAAAAATGACTTAAAGCGGTTGAAATAGGGGATAAAAGTTTGTATGAAAAGTCAATGTATAAACAGAGATAAGTATAACCGACATTCGCACGGGCGGAGCTGCAGGAAACAGCTAGTATATTTATATACATAAAATATACATTGCGTGTTACTTAAAAGTACATTTCATTTTACCGTGCAAAAGCAGCCACTTATTTTAATGAATGAAAATATTTTGATACGTTACCGGTCCTTCAGTGACTCGCAAGTAAACACAACCTAATAGCTTCAAATAATTGGTTTCCTCAAGTTCATTAAACAAGCAATATATGTATTCACTTTATTGTAGTGCTATCGTAAAAATTATATTTCATATTTTCAACAAAATATAGTGAGTGGCGCTCGTCGACTTTTATTTGTTAAATTTAATTAAAATTATATTGATGAAATGAATATACTTGAAGGGATGTGTTATGCGGGACATACAATAGGTAGATAAATAATTAATACTAACTTTATTGCTGTAAAGCGGCACTAAGATATTGTTTAAGCTTGTTTAAGCTAGTCAATTTACTTATTTATAAGTTTATGTTCTTCACAATAAATTTTTCACCGTAAATCGAAATGGACAATTACGAAATCTTATTGTTAAGCTTTGACTGAGACTGGTGCAGGTATACGACCAAGTCTTAATGCGTTTTTGTGTTTCAGTTATAAAACATGACAACTTGCGTGTTTCTAGAAGTACACAGAGTAGGTACACAGACTTGCAACAAATATTTAAGTATGGATTAATATGGTTGAAAAAGAAGAATATCCTTAACCTCGTGAGTAACAGTCGTAAGCACTTTGCACTACTGAGGGCTTTGAATTGGAACATTAATTGTCATTATAAAAGATTTCAAAAGAGGTTATCTTTTCTCGTTGGTATCGGCATACTAGTATTAGACCCAAGTAAAAGGATATTTGTCACCAATTCGCTTACCAAACGTATGGTTGCGGCATTTTTTTTTTCTTTGAGAGAGGTTTTATTCAGCATTCGTCTTCTAGCTGATAGAGAGTTTGACGTTCAATTTAAACAGCTCTTCGTTATAAAAAGAAGAGACATTTTCTTTACAGTTAGGCCCCCATGTAGGTACATTGCCGGATGTTCAAGCTGATACTACAAATTTCTATACTATATGTTATACGCATATTAATTAGAACATGAGGGTAACAGGAACTGATACCTTATCAGTTCTTGCTACTATCGTCTAGTAGGCGTTAAAAGTAGCGGCACATAGCCATTTTTCTTGATAACTTTGCGACTGCATCCGTTGCTGCAAAAATCTTAACATTTGCGTTCATTATTTTTGTTAAAGCTTTTATTGAACTTGCCTTATTAGCATGAGTCAAATTGAAACTGAATTTAAAACACCGATTGAATTAAAATATTTAATACACATTCACACTCGAGCTCACGGTTCACCTTTTAGTGATAACTGAAAATCATAGATTTGCGCATCTACCGTGAAATTAATGCTCTCTTTAAATCTCGTTTGAAGGACAGATATCATACACTTGTACCTCAACCGGAAATACCGCAACAGGTATTTCATTTCAAAGCTTACACTTACGTGGTAGAAATATTTATGTGAAAATTAAACCGACTTCAAAGAACCATAAACCAAACCATAATTGGTGTACCTATATTATTATTTCTTTGTTAATTTTCAAAAATCTAGAATAAAACGCATTACTTAAACTCTAACACGATTGTACAAGTAGGGCATGTAAAACCGGTTTCTGATTTTTCATAACCAGTAGATAACGGCGCTATTGTGGTGACCTTATAAGCTGTGGTTAAGTCTGGCACTATTTAGTATCCCTAGACAAAGCAGTACTTCCTAGGGAGTTCAGTTCGTGGGAGTATGGGTAAATAAAAAGAAAATGATATTTTGTATTTACAACAAATAAGTTATTACTCTCAGTACACATTAATATTGATAATACTCTACACTTCACTGCAGCAAGTAGTAAATAAATCTTAAATAAAACAGATACTTAACAACCAAAACAGCTATAAACATTGTTCAAAAGCAATCAATTAAATTGGTACAACTCACTGCTTTGATTTACTCCATAAACAGTTGCTGTTCACCAATATAAACTGAAAGTTGTAAAATTTTAATAGCAGATATTCGAATTAGTAATTAGACTCCTTTTATACTATTGAACCATGAACAAAAAGTATTTCCGAATATAATTATTTATGATAATCACAAACTAAACATGTCCACCAAATCGCGGACAAATGTAGAACCGTGAGAAGATCAGACTAAAGTTATTAATACCTAATTAATTCATTATATAAAAAAGAAAGTAACTAAAATATCGTACGAGTTAAAATATAATCATTCAAATAGGTAAGTATTTAACAAAAATACAGATAAACTGGTTACTTTGAAGATAATTGTTAAAATTAATTCTCTTCCAATACCTACTATAAATACATTATATAGCCTCTTTGTTCATGAGGTATATACTACATGCGTCCATATCAGGTTTAAATATGCATACGTCTTTGGTTAGGTACTATTCCGCTCCCATCACAGGTCGTAGGCTGATGGGTATAAGTCTGTAACCATCCTTAAGAATAGCCTAGAAATTACAGGCCATTTTACTTTTGCGTTTTATCATACTAATAGGTATCTATAGATTCGAAAGATACTTTGTATTTTGATTTCCAATAATTACTTAAATAAATAAAGCTTGTTATCATAAAAACTTTTATTTGATACACAGTTTTGACCAAGTTAAGGAAAGCTTGTTGAATAAACGTAATGTTTTAGCTTTCTTAGAAACGACGGCTATATCCTATCTAGGGATTTGTCAGTTTCTTCGTGTAAACATGGTGAATAAATAACACGTATTTACTTAAACCTTGGATATAGGTGAGCACAATATTGCCTGAATCTTTGCTGTACTTATACCCATATCCTATATTCCTGTCTATTTTTTTTCATTCTCTTTCTATCGCTATTATTCGTGCATGTTGCATATGAGCATTCACAAATAAAATTGGCAACGTCACTATTTAGTGTCATATTTTCGTGATTTCCAATTTTTTAATATGACACTAAAAAGTAAAAGGACTTAAAAGTCTGAAATTGCCGATCCGCCTCAAGCGGAAGGAATGAGCATTAATCACCACGCTTGCTCAAGCAAGCGTGGTGATTAATGCTCATTCCTTCTCTATATGAGAAGAGGCCTTTGCCCTGCAGTGGGACAGTAAAACAGGCTGGTTATTATAAATATGAAACTAAACTGCGACGTTGCCACTCTTATGTGTGAACGCTCATAAAGAATAATATATCATAGTTACATACATGAAATAAATAGTTGTATTCCTGTTAGTGGGTAGTGATTAATCATTTTTTTTTTTTTTATATTAGCCTACCAAAGTGACTCTACTCTGCCTGATGGTAAGCAGTAAGTGGAATTCAAAAGTGGGATTGGCATTCATTGCTGTCATGTCACCATCTCATCAACTTAAGAAAAGAGGCAACTGTCTTACAATCTGTCATAGGTCATACCGATCGATAATATAAAGTTCAACAAGCAGCCTAGACATTACCAACATCTAGTCAGTTGTGAGTAACCTAATTTCTAGCTAAACGGTCTTCATTGCACATATATAAAGCTAATTGTAAGTACATGTTGTTATAGAGGTTGTTAGAAACGCGCTGTTATAAACGATAGCGAAATAAACGGCTGTATGTAACAGCGATTAGAATGAAGAATTGGTAGATACCAGTATATACAGTAATGAAGATATTAACCTAAGTAGTAGGAAGTCCACGAGACGGCAACACAATACTACTTAAGTAGTGTTGTTATAACTGCAGTCTTATAGTTCAGAGTTCTTGTTTATTAAGTGGACCTCTTAAATATTGCATATTGAGTCTATTATGACAAGTAAGCATTGTAACTAAGCTATGAAACTTAACAAGCAATCTAAAGACCCCAAAAATTATCGCATGAACCGCGATATTATTGCAAATCTTCTTAAATTCTTGACTTTTTGAAGTTTAGTATGCATGTATAATACTTTAATACAATATAAACCTTCCGAAAGATATTTTCTTATCCACAGTGATAACCGTATATCAAAATCAGATAGTAAGTACTTTATACTATTTAGATATTGGTTTAAACTTGACATATATTAAGTTTGGTGCCTTAGCAACAGTGCCAAGTTGCCGTCTCGCTTCTGTTACTATGGTGATTGTTGCACATATTGCATAACGTTTCCAGCGTTTTGCTTTGCCACAGAAACGACTATAGCAAAGATGTGTGATATATAACCGTTGCCGTCAATTTGAGATATTGTCAATTGGAATGGAACCCTAAAATTATTTGGAATACGGCATTGTGGTGAATAAAATTATCTAGGTCCTTGGAACGTATGAATTAAATAAGTAAATAAAGAAAATGACACAAATTTCGCCATTATTTATCAAAAGTTAAATCAGTAGATCGTATAGCCAAATACACAAAATATGTTACTTAAATTTAAATTAGATTTATAATTCGCTAAATTTCATATAGGTATGTAAGTATGATAATATGAGTAGGTACTTGATTTATTAACAATTAGGCAACTGCAAAGTTAGTGTTGGTAAATTTGCATATAGATACGTCCAGTATGTGATAAAGGATCCCGTTTAGAAACAATTTCCATTAATTTCTCTTGAGAAACTAAGAAGCTGAATGTATATGAACGAAGGTAAAGGAAAAGCATTATTCATACATACATTGATAAAGTTTACCTGCCATTATTTTAATCTATCTAATTTATTATCTAATATATATCTTCCAATTTTAGTTTTGAGTTTTTTAAGCGGGACGTGAACAAGGACCTCATAAAGCTGCCATATGGGAGCAACCATTAGCACAATGGCTTTTGGAACGGTGTCCGATCCTGGACTCCACTGATTGCTTTCTATCAGGCAGTCTGAAGACCGTTTAGGGGTATAATCTAAAAATAAACACAAGATCCCATAAAGAAACAATTTACATAAATTTCCTTGAGATGCTATACATGAACGCAAATACGTTGGTAGAGTTCCTCAACCACCATCATATCAGCTGAAAGACGTTCACTGCTGGACATAGGCCTCCCAAATTTTCTAAAATTTTAACCAAAACTAACGTTTGACATCGAGCACAATGCAACTCGCTTATATAAAGCTGGCATCACACCCACGCGGCTATTAAATCTCGTGAAGTTTACGACTGTACTTGTGAACTAACGATGTTGCAAGAGGAAGTACACAGATTACATGGCCTAAATAACCAAGGATGGCAGCTATATAAGTGGACCGCGTCACTATACTGTTACAGAACAAAGGTTTAAAATCTCAGAACAAAGAATTCAAATGTTTGTGTTACTACTTGTAACAATAAAAATCAATCTTTATATTCTATATAGGTGCCAAATCCGTCGTATCTAATTCGTGAATGAATGAATGGCCGAAACAGACTTTCAAATCTACCCTCTCATTCTCTTACTACCACCGCGGTCTCCTTTTCCTTCTTCTGATTCATTCCGTTCTCCACGCTGTTGTCTGCGTCTTGATTGTTTTAGAACTGCTACTGCTCCTACTTGGTTTATCTCTGCATCACCTAAGGTTGACTGGCAGAGAATGCTTTTAGCATTAAGTCTGCCTCTGTACCTATGTGCATGAAGTTTACTAAATAAATAAATTGTTGTTACAATGCTCAAAGAGCATAGCCGTCTACATGGAGTATCACTAATGTGGAGGAAAAACACCTGGCTCTCATGTAATTTTATTATATTATCCTACCCAATTATTACTGCACTCTGCCTGATGGTAAGGAATCAATAGGATCCACAAGTAGTGGCCAGCATTCTAAAAGCCAACTGCCAATCTATTGCTTATTTTAATTTTGTTAACTTACAGGTACATTAGAGAGCTGCATGGTGTTGCCGTCGTATGTTTCATCATCATCATGCTGTATACATTCAAAGGTATTGTTATATCTATTATTAAACTATTCTAGAAAAAATATTACTAATGAGTAATTCACTTCTCATTTTCTCATTGAATGTTGAATGATGCATTTAAGCCACTAAAGGCGTATCTAAATGCACTTCTCCCACTCGTGCTGTACCAATTTAAATGGGAGATTTGTATTAAGTAATGTACATACAGAGGTGTTTTTGTCCAGCAGAAAATACTAAACTTCTTTCGTGTGAAATGATGATGATGCAAAGAAGACGGCTGTCATTAATTTCGCACGTACAAAATTAAGCACGCTATGAAAACCACGAGTAAGTTTATCTGTTGCTAAGTGGATTCACGTTTCAGGACTGCACCAAAATCAAAAATTAAAATTGCTTGGAAACATTAAGTAAAGTTGCAAACCACGTTAGATTGCAAGTATGACATATTAATTTTTCTATTCAACTATCAGTCAACATAGGGTTTGTACACCAAAAGAGGCGTTGTTTTAAAATGTGATATAATATTATGTAGAGCTGATTTTTTTAGTTCCACCCGGATTAATTTTTGTAGTTCAACCTATTATCAAAGCTAATTAGACTTAGAACAACGAACGGGGTTACGTATTATCAGGCTAACATAATTATAATAGTCTGGTTTATCATGTACTCGTAAAGACTATTGAAAAAAAGTCCACAGAAACTTAATTATATATAAATTACGACACTTATAAATATTTTTGAACAGGCATCTATTAGCCAGATATAAACATAGAATCGTTTGTCTGCTTTGTGTTAAGCTTTCAGAGCGAGGTTATCGATAAGACTGACTGTTGGAGATAGCCTTGAGGTAATAGTGGTGTGTGGTGCATTCCAATTACAATAATAAATGATGCATCAATTGACTGTAATTGGAAGAAATGATGGGAAATCGCTACGGTAATTTTAAATAAATAAGTTTAAGGATAATAATAATAGAGCAATGCCCATCTGTCAGCCTAAAGACGCGCTCTAGGCATATGTCTCTGAAGTTTGAGTCTCCCTCTCCAAATAGAGGAGTTCATCATCACGCTTTCAAGTCAGATTGATGAGAAATGTTCTGAGAGAGATCTCATATAATTATGTTAGTACCTATCAGTGCAAGCGACGTAGATTTTTAAGTTTTTTAGTAAATATTGATTACTATTTCAATTTGTGCTCTGCTATGAAGCTTTTATCGTAGCCTATGGACACGGCTATGTTCTGTATGGTATAATCAATGCTAAGAAACACTAAAAAGAAAATATTTTGTTATTTTAGGAGAAGAAGAGAAACGTTTTCTACCTTTTCCTTACTCATACTCCTATGCGAGGTCACGGGATAATTGGGCCACTGCCACTCTAATATAAACATTGATATATGAGAGGAGAGCGGTTTGTTTCATTTCTCTGTTTAGAGTTAATACCCGTGAGTCCTGTGTCTATTTACAAAGAGCCACAAATAGCGTCAAACCACAAAGCTTGTTGATTCGCGGTCAGTTGCCAAACACCGGTTACATACTCTTCCTATTTTCTCTAATCGTTAAAACAAAATGTCTCCCATATATTATTTTAACCGTCCAAACATCCCATCTGACGAAATATTTAACCAGATTAAAGGCAGCATTATATATTAGGCAGTAGCCACACTTGAGTCACTGTCGCAATAAAATTTAGTTTGGACTCCCAGAGGCGTTAGGTACATTTGGAAGGTATTTTCAATAATTTTTAAGAGAAAACTACTTACTACAAAGTTAGTACTAGAAATCTAGAACGCTGCTGCTTATCCGGTGAAGGATAATTATTTTTCTATTGCCCTACCATATAATGCTTTGATCGCCAATATTCGGTTGACTGACAGCGCTGGTGAAGTAGGTAAGTATCTACATCCTATACGTTGTAAACGCTGGTCAATAAGTACTAAATAGATACTTTTATATCGTCGACAAACCATAAAATAGTCTTAAAACGAAAAACTTAACTGTTTAGCGACAAATATACTAGCACTAGAACGTAGATCGGCCCTTATAATTCCATCCCATGTCGCAACCAAAAACTTCACCGTGTATTACGACACCTTCTCTTCATTTGGCCTAATTTAGTTGAGTTAAACGGTAGATCAACTGCGTCACTGTATTTGCATTAGCTGCACGTTGTGAAATATACCGTGTTCTGTGCTATGTTAGTGGCAAATCTAACGTTGATGTGTTTAGGGAATGTGAGAGTTATAACTGCGTGCTTGATACTGTTGATGTATCTATACAACTGTGTTACTCTTGTATCACTGCCTCGTCAGGTAGATTAGGTTTTTTTTTTCACAAGTGACTTTGGTAACTGACCGTCGTTACGTTGGTCCTCATGAGCGCCAAGACTATGCCTTTAGTTTGTCATATAAGCTTGTGCTTTTTAAATAAAAACCCTTTTTCTTATTCTATCCTCGGTTTGTATTTCCTTTTTTATTTCCTTTCATTTAGTTTATCTCTGTAAGCTTTGTCATTGAGCTTAAGATATTTACATTACATATTTAGATATTTACGACATGACAGCCTTATCTATATATTCTGGAAGGAAAGATAGAGGGAAAGAGAGGAAGAGGAAGGCTTAGGATCCGGTATATATAATATCTGGTCTGGATAGGACTGGTTGGAGGAGATTGCATCAATTGCACCGCAAAGAGCAGAGCTCTTAAGTTTAAGAAGGTGATTTCAAGTGGAGACCGATGACCAGTAGCACATATCATTGTATATACCTACCGCAGGCATCAGCGACCCACAACCGGAATTTGCACCTATACCTTGGCCCTAAGTTGTTTTCACTGTTTTTCGGTTTTGGTGAAAAATAAACGAATTATTTATTTATTTTATTTATTCTTGTCGTAAGTCTCAGTTTTAACCTGGAGTCTGAAATTGTTGTTTGTGCTCGATACATGGTGGTAGTCTTATCTCTTGTTACATGTGATTGAAAATAGCTATCGAGTCGTGGTTACATACACCTTTTCCTCCCCTTCGAGGAAAAAAGGCGCGTTCCTTAGTTATATGTATCTAAAAATATTTATATTAAATTAAATGTAAAATGCATTCAGCGACCGTTTATTAATGCACAGGAAAACGTTGTACGTATAGAATTCGTTATTTTGAATTGTCAAAAAAATGGCGGACCTTCGTCAGTCCGGCCTACATCCTGCGTCCTCTGATGAATTATACATTATGTTGGTCAATATATACGAATACATATAGCTACATATTTACCTGATACGCAACCAATTTAAATTTTTTGAGGGTCGAAAGCGCCAAGCTTTTCCCATCGTAGACAAGTCCTCATACGTAGGTATATCATTTCGGCTGTTTCAGCTAAAAGTTAAAAACTCTATGTTATAAAAATACTATATTATGTACTTATCGTCACGGACAAATCTATGTATGTTTTTAAGAACATGTTTAAGATTATCTCTCATTACCAGTCGTAAGACATTCACTACTATGTGAAGCAGTGGATGTCAACACGAAGGGTTTGCCATAGCTACCACGCTTGTCAGGTGGGTTGATGACCGACCGTAGCGAGGAGATATTTAGTGCGCCTGTTACGCGGGTAACGCTTTTGTACTTTACCTCGCATTCCCTTGGACATCTTCTTCTGTCGAGTCGATGGTACTAAATTCGGCCCAGTAAGTAGCCTTGGCAACACGGCACCATCAGTGCCATTTTTCAGGTAGTCCTCATTGCATAGGTAACTTAGACATTGGACCAAATGTCTGGGCAGTGTTCCCTTAGTAGGTTTTTTCTTACTATACTATACTATAGAGTCTTCCATGTTCTAAACCTAATAACAATGGTCAGCTGTTGCTAAGCGGCTTGTAAATATTAGTTAGTACGTACCTGAGTACTAACTAATATTTAGAACGTTGCTACGCTTTACCTAAGTGCTTAGTCACCTCTTACGACACTCAGAATATCGCTTAATCATAGCCGTCGATAAATGACAAGGTCTGTCAATCTAAAGGTTACATTTATGAATAAGTAAGCTTGAACTTTAACGTCTAAGACCTATGCGCCATCTGAAAGGATTCCGTATTATCCTGTGAGTAGCTTTTCATTTTAAAGGTACTACGAAGTTAAGAATAGATTTGTTAAATACTGATCTTTTTGTGTCTAATAGTAGACATCTTCGTTGTTAATGTAATTATGTGATACATCCAATATCTATACTCTTACATAAAGCGGAAGAGTTTGTTTGTTTGTTTGAACGCGCTAATCTCCGGTACAATGATGATTCGTTTTGCGTTTGATAGCCCCGTTCTTGAGGAAGGTTATAGGCTATAATATAACATCACGCTATTGGCCACGGGAGTGGAGCTGTAACCAAATATGAAACCTCGCCGCAGAAGGCTTAATATAAGGATAAGGTGGACATTTCTCTATTAAGTCCAGATTACACCTTTCTTTGTAGGTACTTAAATACAAGAACCTCATTAAATTAACCCTTACCCGTCCACCCCTTACTTTAAAAGTAATTGGAAATCCAACTCGTTCTAGTAGTGCTTTAAGTGTCCGTATAAGCTTCTAATCAGCTTGAATTACTTGAAGCCATTCATTCTGAAGTCGCTTCATAAGCGTATACCTCGTTCTCAAGTTTCTTAGTTACTTAGCTTAGTCGACTGAATTAAAGTAGTTGGTGTGAAATGTATACCTTCTTTGTTGGTAATGAAATGGTTAGTAAGATAGTACTTACTTTTATGGTTGTAGAAATACTCTTCATAACATGGTTAGGGAACAGTGAAATTAACACTACTCTGGTCACCCTATTAGTTAAAGAATGATTTAACCCAAAAGCATGTTTTTTCTTTTCTATCTTAAGGCTTTAACTTTAGCTTTAACGTGCTATACGCCAATCATTCCTTAGACTCTTTAGAATCACATATTCACATTGCATCAAAAGCGTAAACATCTATATCTATACATGTAATAAAAATGTAACCGATCGCTGTCTGTACATGGAAGATATATGAGAAAAATACTATTAGGACCTATATCAACGCAAATAGAACCCAAAACAATGATTGTTACAATTTTTGTCTGTTTGTCTGTGCGTTTGTTCACGCTAATCTCAGAAACGACTTATGTGATTTAAATATAGTTTCACTAATATATTGTGGTAAGCTTCACTTAACATTTAGTGTTTTCATGTCAATTGGTTCATAAATAAAAAAGTTATGCCAATTTAAAGAATCACATCGAACATTCGTTAATTTACTACAAAATCTTATAGAAGCAGAGATTTTAACAGGTTGCGGAATAGCTGATAGTGTTTTTATTCCTCGGATTCCTGTCATTCTAAACAATCTTTCGTTTAGTTTTAAACGAGTCCAGTTTGCAGTGAGCCTATGTTTTGCGATGACTAATTAATAAAGCCCAAGGTAAGACACTAAAAGTTGTGGGTGTGGATCTAAGTATTAGCTGTTTTTCGCACGGTCAGCTTTAAGTGGCTCTATCACGTGTTAGCATTCCTAGCAGCCTGTATGCTTTGATCCCTGATGGCTATACGTCTAACCCATACATCCATACATATTATAAAAAGCTTTGTCCTGACTGACTGACTGACTGACAGACAACGTACAGCCTAAACCGCTGGTCGTAGCAACTTGAAATTTGAAGGATGTGTTTATCTTAATGTCTAGAAGTATACTAAGAAAGGGTTTTTAAAAATTCAACCCTTAAGTGTATGAAAAGGGATGAAAACGATTGTATGAAACGTCTTCATTTTTTAACTTACAGCTTTGAAATTTTGTTTTGGAATACTTTTATTTAAATAAAAAATACCCTCATATTTTTTTTTAACTGGGGTGGATTTATAGGGGTGAAATAAAGGACGAAATATTGTATGGAAAGATCTTTGCTTTTGAAGTTGGGCGACTTGAAATTTGGAGGGAGGGGGAAGGGAGGGTTCTAGGAGTTTCAAATTTTGGAAATAGGTGCTCTCTAAGACGGGATTTTGCGAAATTCATTTTCCTGGAGTATAAAGGGGAACAAAATTTGTATGAAGCTTCTATAGTTTTTAAACGGGAGTTTTGATAATACGATTTTCAAACTAGGAACTATTCTTATTAAGTGGGCAAATAGGAGTGGCAAGTTTCGTTAAATATAGCAAAATTTCGTCTGTTTTAGGGGGTAGCGGGCGAATAGATTTAAATCGGGTTCGCCTTAGAGACGGATTATACTGATATTTATTACTAATACAATGTACGATTGCCGTAAGATTAGGTACGAAATATTCTCATAGAGGCACACATCTGAATTTTCACGCGAACGAAGTCGCGGGCAACAGCTAGTAAAAAATAAAACAAAACATGACTAAATGTGAACTCCTTAAGTAGGATTAGTATTCCCTTTGTTTTCATTTTTAATCGACGCAATCACTGGCGTGTTATGTATTAAGAATATATTGAAACAGTGTTCAACACGTGTTAAAGAACAATTGTTAATTCAATTTGTACTGCTTCGTGCAAACAAATAATTCCCTTAAACAATATAATTTTACAGACGACGTGTCTAGTCTTATATAAACAAACATTAGCTCTGTGTGTCAAACGAAATGTTTACTAACACCAGTTTACACGCGATAAACACAACTAGAACGTAGTAAAATGATAAAATTGATAAATGTAACACGTGTGATTGTTGACACACACACAATATTATTATACATTATAAACTTTCTTTATAATTGAAACACACACTCGCTATTTTATACGAGCAGATACATTGTGTTGACAGAAGTCGATAGTGTAGTTGCAGCTGCAAGTAATTCTGCCTTTTTTACATTTTAGCAGTAGGTGAAGGGTTATAATAATATGTCCCTAACGACTACGTTTTTTTTTTTTTTTATATTATAGCCTACCAAAGTGACTCCACCCCGCCTGATGGTAAGCAGTCAGTGGATTCCAGAAGTGGCGGCCACTATACCAAAAGCCATCGTCATAAACTGCTGGTATGGTGGCCTCCACTATGGCGGCTGGGAATGGGGTTAGGGGAAGGGAATGAGGGAGGAAAGGGGTGAAATTGGGCCTCCGGCGCTCTCACTCACCGAACGAAACGCAGTAGTACAGATACTACTACTCTTAAGTCGATCTTCTATGAGAGGATAGTACTTCTCCGGACGATCCGGCCCATTCATGCTGAAATCAGCGTGGATCTACTACCGTACAATTTGCTGGATTTTCATATTAGGTATGAATTGTGATTTAAAGAAAAATACTGACAGATGCACAATGAAGTGATCCTAAAAGGATTTTGATAATTCTTTTGAGCTACCACTAGCAGGAACATAATACTGCATAGACTATGCTATAATTGGCTCATGCGGCCTTACTTTTTAGGTGGATAATTCCCTAGTAGATGTTAAAATTGAAGGAAAAATCCGTTAACGGTTAACCGAGTTTTACTTTTTTTTTCTTTTTACTCCTTACTCCTAAAACGTAAGAAACGACACCGGTCAAATCGAACGTAGTGATTTCGGTTCATTCCCGATGAGTTTTAATTTCTGGAAGGCGCAAACATTTTATAATTTCATGCGAATGAATGGGGAACCGTGATTTTAATAAAACTCTTAAATAAATTTCTACGATGCACACATAGTCATTGGACTTTTCATTGTAAAACTAACATGCGATTTACCCTTACTTACTTACTTACATGTGTGTGTTTCACACGTTTGTTAATCATTACATTGATATAATGAAAGTTAAATAAAAGACTTAGTAGGTACTGCGTCGCTGGTGCATAGGAGTGGCGCAGTTATGTACTTCTTTGTCTCTACTTTTTAATGAGTCAGACTTGATCTTTGTTATTTTTTTTGGCCGATAGGAGATTTAAATGAATGAGAAAATGACGTTACATTCTCTTCAAATTCATTTATGTCGTCGTGGCAATAATAAAAAAAAACTCAGTCAATCAATTTACATACTATCGATATCGTAGATAACTAACTGAAATAACACGTTTACCCCCTTCTTAATTTTAATTACGTAAGTTAAGTACCTACTTAAACAAGCTAAAGGAAAGTAATTTACGTCATGACGACAACAATATAGTGCACGGAGTTTACACAAGAAGTGTTTCATTTAAGTTTGTCCCGATTCGTCACGGTCCTGATTTTTCTAGGAATAAAGAATAATTAACTAATGCGTGATTGTGTGTTTTAAATAAAAATAAAAACTAAGTTCATTGTTCACCACCACCATTAAGTCTTAGTTTAATTACACAATAATTATTTTTAATTCGACATAAGCTCTGATTACATCTTAACATCATTTGTATCGATTATGACGATTACATTGTTCTTTGTACATTTGGCGGGTTGAATGTCCTTTCCCATTGTATTTATACAAATTGTGTGCTAAGCAATTACGTTAGCCACTAAGGTTAACATTCGTGTTGTCGATCCAGTCAAAACCTTTTACCTTTCTTGAAACCCCACTCTATTAGTGTCGAAACCAACAAAACTCAAAATTAAAGCAAATCAACGAACGCCATCATAACTTGTATAATAATTAAATAATCATTAAAACTATCGCATACTCTTGGCAAAACGATGTCCAATCTTAATTACACGTAAATTCCCATGAAACTGATTCTTAACAACCTACACAATACATATGAATTTTCATTAAGAAAATAAGTGGATTGGCTCCCACCTGTTGGCACACAATCAATCAAATAATTGCTTCGCTAGACGTGCAACAATTACTTGATTGAGATGGGACTAAGACCCGGTGGACTTAGTATTAACTAGCTGTATAGGTGAATATGTAAAATATCTCATATTAGTCTACGAAACAAATTTACTTACATGATAAGACAACGAGAGAAGATCAGACTAAATTATAAGCAAAAAACAACAGAAACGCGTCGCGGCCGGGTCCTGTCTCAAACGAACCTAGGCCGATGACTTGGTAAAGGTAGTAGAGACTAGTATGAATGAGCGCGACTCAGGAATTGCTTGCAGAATGGGCCTCTGTAAAGCATTGTATGTCTCTGTCGATAGAAATGATAATAATGATTCAGTTTTGCAGCATTTTCGCCAAGTCCGAATAAAGTCTGTTAATAAAGAATAACATCATTTTTGAAGTTATCTTACTAAAGTATGTTCATTAAATATCGGGATTGATAGCTAATTTGGTTTTGTATTTTATTGATAACCACACCAAATAATCCAATTTGAAATCGAAGTCAATAAAATTATGGAAACATTAGGGTAAAACAGGGAACACACAACTATGGATAGCTAAAAAAATAACGTAAGGGGCATGAAGATTATGCAGGGATTCAGGGTTTTCATGGGATTTGAGGATCCAGAGCCGCATAACTGTATACCCTTATCCAAATACCAGACAGGTAAGATACCCTCTAAATATTTAAAGTCCTATTCGGATTACGTCATGTCAGCGATATTGAGGCGTCACGGATGATGAAAAATACGATCTTGCCCGGATATTAATGTATGTCGTTCTACCAGAGTACTTCTTTCGTTTTATGAAATTCAAAAAGTTATTACCTAAGCCAAAACTTATAACTAGTGGCTGTAAAGATACTGTGTACCTCTTTTATTCATCTTAGGTGACAAACAAGCATACTGCCAACCTTTTTGATCAAGTGGTGAGCCTAACTCGTATACATGAACATAAACTTTGCTAAGAAAATACCATAAAGCTGTTGTTGACGATTAAGGTAGGACAAAGATATGAAGCAAAAAAGAAAATGGTTAAGAAAGTAATTGGCACTCTGGCGGCCTTACACAGTACTTTCCCTGGCGATCCAGCTCATTCATGCTGAAACCAGCAAATATCTATTACCGCAAAAATATTTTATTGAAACTACTCACTGGTTATTAAAATACATACAAATCGTCCTGTTCATGTAATAATATTCGTATCATTTTGAGCGTCAAACATCTAGTCATCGAAATGTCGCTCTGCTATTTCGGGAATTAGTGACGCAAATCGTGCAGTTATATACAAGTGTAAACAAATTAATCTATTGTTGCAGTCCTCGTTTAGGAATGTATGTGATGTTCACATAATCTTGTGTGAAGAATTTTGAGCCTGGTTGTATTAGGCGGGGCGTAAAATTTATCTCAAGAACTCGACATCACAAGTCGATATAGTTTGACACGGTCACATTTGGGATGGTGAATACACTGAATACTACTTGTGGGCCCCACTGACTGTTTGACATCAGGCATTGTTTATTTCTTTTACTAATCAATGTTAGACAATGCAGACATAAATGGAGTATTCTAGTGTTGCTGTAATCTTTTCAGAATTTTGCTGTTGACACATTTTGTATTAAATGCTACCTACTTTTAAGAATTTCTTTATTTAAATCGGGATTGGAAGCCAAGGTCTTAGTATTCTCGTCCACGTGTATGATTCACATAACTGCTGCGTACAGTTTTTTGTCCTACAACGTATAAGGCACGTTAGTCACCAGCTCTTAGAAATAACTGTGCAGTACAGCTATATTGCGTTTGACTAACTATACACGGTATACACCTGTGTTCCAATACGGTTTAATAGCCAGGTATAATTAAGTAAATCCGTAGTATGACATATTAAAAGACAGCTGAAAAAATTTGAGTTTTGACTTGTAATCGAACAGCTGAAGAATGTATACTACTACTAGTGGCTGCGCAGCGGTTGAAATTCGACTGTGATTAATATAGAGTTACGTTACGTTATGGAGATTCTTTTTTAAAAAAGTACTTAAATCTGATTCTGTAACCAGGCTTCCAAGTGTGGCGTTTTTGGGCCATATTGACGAGACCTACTACGTTCAGTAGTCGACGGACGTCTTTCGGTTCACAAGATGTTAAAATTGTAATAAAAATAGCAACTGCAAAACCTCAAAGCTATTTTTCGGCTTCTTTAGAATGTATCTTCTAAATGAAGGTGTATCTCTAACATAAATTTGCTCAGAGAAAACATAATATAACACAAATTACGTCTTTATGATTATCTAAAGCATATTGTCATGAAGTTTAAAATTGCGTAACCGCTTATCTGATTTTACATAACTTGAGTTTTGAAGGAAGTAACGTCACTGTTCTTCCTTAACCTGTGACTACTCTCCATAGGAAAATGTTCTCACAATTTTCTTCACACCTTATTGTGCGAAGACAACATAATAACATACTATCTAACCATTTATCGTTTGAAGTGAACACTTTCCAATACAAAAGAATGTCTTTGTTAAGAATAAGTTGAGTGGAAAATCTAGATGGTTTTCTCAGTAAACAGGTACATGACTGTTTGTTTGTGTTATTAATGCTTGTATTTGTTTATAGTAAAGTGCAATTATATTTATAAGGACGATTGAAGGATGGAGTCGTTTATAATTATCACTTACAAGGTAATCACATTACTAGTATATATAAAACTAGAGGTTTTTTTTCGCTAGACTACCACGATTACTACCACATTTTATATTAGCCTAATAAAGTGACTCCTCTCTGCCTGATGGTAAGAGTCAGTGGTATCCAGAAGTAGTGGCCACCATTCCAAAAGCCAAACTACTGGTATGGTGGCCTCCACTATGGCGGCTTAGTGAGATGCTTTTTCACGCCCCGCTTAAAAGACCCAGGATCAAAATTAGATGGGAACACATGCGCTGGCAAAGAGTTCCAGGCTTTAATTGAGCGACAAAAGTATAAAGTGCTAAACCATTTGGTTCGAGACCCTTTAGATTCCACTGTAAAAGGGTGGCACTTTAGTCCCGCACGTGTCGTTCTGGATAAAAAGGGAGAGGGTGGGATTAATTCAAAGAGCTCTTCAGAACACTCTCCATGGTAAAGGCGATGTCTCTTCGCAGCTGTAAATGCTCAAGGGTCTTAATAGCCTCCGGGCTTCCGATGATACAGACTGCTCGCCTAATTCTTAGGGTTGAGATCTCGGCTGATGTCTATACCCAGGATACTTAGGCTATCTTGTAGTGGTAACGCTGTGTTCTGAAGAGAGGGAAGAGGAAGGAACGGAATTTTTTTTGCAGAGAACGCGTACACCTGTGTTTTCTTGGCATTGAACTTGACTAAATTCTCACAAACCCATTTAGAAATGCGATATAATACCTGGTCGAGCTCAGCGACAAGTTCTAGGCGTTTTGCCTCGATGTCAGTCTGTTTAGCCGCAGGATGTCCGAGATATCGCCCATGCACTGTACATGCATAGCATAGCATAGCAATGAATGTTGCCAAGGGACAACATGTCATTGACATGCAGAAGATACGAAGGACGGGCCTCTTGGGTACCCCAGCGTTGACCTGCATATAATTGGAGGCCGATCCGTTACAAAGGACTCTAATGCGTCGCTCATGCAGGAATGCGGCAATCCAGTTGCACAGCTGGGGTGGCAGACCATATGCTGGAAGCTTGGACAGAAGCGAACGGTGCCAGACTCTGTCGAAGGCTTTGGTTATGTCAAGACTGATGGCCAAGGACTCTCCATACCTGTCTATAGCTGCACCCCATATAATAATAATGAACTGAATAATGCTCATACCTGCATCTATGAAGAGGTATTTGCTCTGTAGGGAGATAATAACGGTCCGATTATTAATTCTGTTCTATCTAAACTTGCACCTACTACTAACATCACCTAAACATTGACTTGCAGTACCTTTGGGATTAAAGCCAAATTTGTAATTAAACATAAAGTATGTACATAAAGTAACTATTTATTACATAAAATTATTAATTTACTTCAATATTATATAAGAGGCTAGAAGATTTACTACAGTATCACAATGTATCCTATCTCTCCAATACTCCTAAGAAATTTTACTGCAACATCAAATAATAATTCAGACAGAACTCGTACCTGCATTTAACCGATTTCCACTGACAGTACCAGCTATCTATCAACTGCATGGCGATTATCATGTAAAGGGCGGGCTACAACAATTTAGCTATTACACTACTTCGATCTGAAGTAATCCGGTGTGTTCAGGTCGTCGGACGACCTCGTCAGTTCCAATGAACAAAGATTTACTTCAACGTCAATTACTGGATGTCTATTGTACAATCATACCCTGAACTATTAAACAAATCTAGAATACGTAAGTATTGCTCTAGTTGGAGTGGTGCTATTTGAAACTGTTTCGCGAGAGTTAGTATAGTTTTTGAATGTGAAAAATGTTCTATTTTATATTCATGACTTTGGTGGTTTTCCGGGTAGGCAGAGGTTTAAAACACTCGCGTTTTACTAGCTATATACGGTCTTATGAAACGGGATGAGCCAGTTGCCGTTTACCGGGCACAATAGCAAACAATGGATTCGGACAAACACTGTCAATTTCTCGATAGAAAAATGTAATATTAATTTATCTGAAGATCGAACCCTAGGCATCTGCGTGACAGTTTTTACTTATATCTACAGTAGGTACCGCTGATGGATTGAGCCAGTAAAAATATACAAGGAAAAACGTACAATTCTTTTATTTTCGTATTCTACTCAGCAAACCCTTTCATTTGATACCCGTATCATGGGGGTGCATAAAAATAACCTACCCTCCATAGCGAGTCCGCCATATTTTATTTAGAACATCATTTAGCTAACCATGCTTTGCCATCCAAACTAAAAGGGTACCTATTCAACATTTTAGCTCAATCTGTTAGGAACAACTGTTTTAAAATTCAAGCAAAACTAACAACGCAAGTTAAATAACATCTTGTAAAAATAACACAGAATAGATGTCAGTGGACTGCAACTAACCGAAACTGAAATATGACAATATAAACTATTTGTATTGTCGCATTTCAGTTTTTAATAAGTTAGTTTAATAATAAAGAAAGGGATTTGAAAAATTGAAGATTGATCTTTGTGGCAATTCTCGACAACCCGTAAGATAGTTAAATAAATCACAGGTATAACAGAAAATTTTTATTCATAAAACTTAAAGGTGAATTGAATCTTTAAGTATAAGTAAAATCTGTAGATACCTCTAGTACTCTTTTGTTTCTGCGGTTTTCACTTTCGTTCAGAGAATTTCTTCCGTAAGGTTTATAATGTTATGTTAACTTATGTAGTGGAATTTGTATAATTTGAAGATTGTTCTTTAATAAGTCGCAGTATAATTAGAACATTTGTTTCAGAAATCAAGTCCTAAACACTTAGTGTAAAAAAAAATATCCATGTTTTATCTATTATGGTTATTAATAATAAAATCTGTAATAAACAGATTACTCATAGTAGCAAACAATTCAAAAAAACATTTTAAAATGCAAGGATAAAACAAAGGAACAGCTACTTTAGAAAATCCTCAACACAAAGGCTTGCGTCGTACCAACAGAGTAAAGTACTAGGATCGCATGACCGAGTGGAGATTTGAGCAGATAGCAGATGCAGGAGGAGGGCGGTCGACCTAGGCCGAGAGGTCAACTCGGGTCATGTTCTACTTAACTAGGTCACAGGCTAGCACCGATGGCTACCAAAATAAACCGCGCTGAGTTATACCGTGTTCGCTGGCGTAGTACGCAGTTAGATAAATATCGCTTTCGTGTTTTGATGTTGTTCATATATTCGCTATTTCAAAAAACAGAAATGTATGAACAATATCATATACATTTACACAAAAATAAACTATTTAGAATTGTTTTTCTGACATTTCACGCATTAAGAAAGAAGCCCTGTGTAGAAAACAACTTAGACTTGAGTGTTAGCGACTATTTTCCTTCGTATGAATAGTTTTTAGGCGTGTTGTAGTTTTATCTAATAAGTATCACTTTCAAGTTCAATGACTTTGAAAAATCACTCATTGGAAACTTAACAGACTGCAATGATCCCTTTTAATATAGTAATCGCTCCATGAAGTGAATAGACGTTTTACTTGTGTAAAATTGCAAGTAAAGTATAAACAGACACCTTCTGCCACTGTTTTGCACGTGTAATTTAGCAGCTGAGGTGATTACCTCTTTAATATCAACTTGCAGTTTTGGTTACTGCTCCGCTCCAATCGCTCGTAGCGTGATATATAATCTTCCTCAAGTACTGAGCTTTTAAACGCAAAAAGAATTTCAAAATCAGTTCAATGGATCCAGAGATTACCTCCTACAACCTCACAAATTTTACATCTTTATAATTTTATTATTAGTATAGGACTTTATTTTTATTAGTATAATTTTATTATTAGTATAGGAATTTTATTATTACTAGCTTTAGGGTTTAATTAAATGGTCAATACCAGGATTGTTAGAAGTTCTTGATGTAAATAATGCATTGTGCATCGTAGGTACCAGGGGGACAGGTAATGCAGGCGGTTTATGCGCGCACACAAAGCTACACAATGCAATGCTCACCGTACATGTCTCCGTAGAATCTGCATAGAATTTGTAATGGTTTAGCATACAGTTAAAATTTAAAAAAAACCTTTAATATAGTCGCGAGTACGAAGAATAATTAAAATAAAGGCCGCTGTCAGAGCGCGTATTCACTTTACATAAATAACATTACAGAATTTAATATTTTTCAGCATGTCCACTAGTATTTTAAAACATAACAAAATGTTCTTCAAAATGTTGATTGTGAAAGCCTTTTTTATCGTCGCCATCTATGTTTTTATCGCAGCTACCAGGAGCACATGATACATAACAGGAGTTCATTTACTCTTGCACAAGAATGTTTGTTTTATGGACGCGCTGAATGCGAATTTAATGTGAATGGAATGTTGAAGATAAAAAATGTATTATGTAGTAAAGAGCCTTTGTTTTTTTATATTTACTTTTATCTGGCATAGTGAAGATAGTATGTATTTATTAAGTTTCTTTTTGTATCTTTTTAAAAAGGAACCCGGACATTTAGAAGGCTTGCATAAACAAAATCAGAGTTGTTATTACTTATATTAAGTTACTTATCACAGTAAGACAGTTTTCCATTTGTGGTTAAAAGTTAAACGTTGAGACGGGTGTGTGCTGAGACGTACGAGTTACTACTGAGACTGTACGAGACTGTACAAGATACGAGATGCCCTCATAATCCTGTCCTGAAACATTAGCTCACTAAAATGTTGCTATTGTAGGTGCAGTAATTCCGTTTCTCGGCGGCAATGTTTGCTGATCCGTGCGTCACCATAAACCAGACAAAAGTTGTCATTAATAATAATAATTGATGTTTGATTATTAGTTTTGACACGGATATGACCCTTGTCAGCAAATAATTGGAATAGAGCCGGCAGAGAATGAAGATGAAATAATTTCTGAGCTTTCTAGCGATCAATAGCTAAGATAAATTAGGTGTACACGTTCCATAAAAACAACGTATACTTCAATCTCTTTGTAGATAGATAATAATAATAAAGCACAGTATTTTTTAATGTCATAATATGGTAATACTAAAACAAACATTGGCAACATTGTATTATCTTGTAACTAAATGGCAACACAAGTCCCAAGAATCAATATGAACTAGGCTCACAGAAAGTGAAGAAAGTAATATCGACACGTTTCGTCAACAAAGATGCAGGGCGAGGGCACGGGGTCAACAGTCGTCCCGCCAAATATAGGTCGCGCCATTCTCCGAGCGCGAGCGTGTCTGGTAACGTTGCTATAGTTTGTGTTCTTTCAAATATAGAATGAAACTGAGGATGTGCAGATGTTGCTTATAAAAAATGTTTTTTTAATGTTTTAATGATGTAAGTAAGAATTATAAATTTGTTTGTAAACACAGCAAAGCACAGAACTTACAAGAAGTCAAAAAGAGACGCCCATTTGACATTTGTCATTTATATTTCGTAAATTTCGGAACCTACACGCTAGAGATAAACAATATTATTACACCACAGACACACCAAACAATTTATTCTCCTACTTGTTGGCACCTTCATAAACAAAAACTAAAACTGTTTCTCTTTTCTAGTTATATGTTCTCATATAGTTATTGTCACTCTGTAACTTGTTTTTATTTAATAATAATAAAAAAAAATATTTATTTATTTATTTATTGTTATTGTTTGTTTTTATACATATTTATTGTTTTTATTTGTTTATTTAATAGTTTATTTTGATATATGTGTCGTCACCCTTTTGGGTGCCATCAGAATATCAACGCTGCGGACCTCTCAGGAGGTGCACAGCATAAAGTTGAGATAGCGCCCTTTCAGGCTGGCACACTAAAATACCTACATTATGCTAATTTTTATGTCAATTTGTAAACCTTGTGCCTGTCTTGAATAAATGTTTTTCTTTCTTTCTTTCTCTTCTTTCATTACTTTGTTGACAATTTATTTATGCTTTTATCTTAATTGGTTGTTCGTAAAGTGAGATTCCTTGAGATCCTGTTAAATTTTACTTATTGGGTTGTCTCGTGAATGTTGCTATTTAACTCAAGATCTATGTAAGGAACCGATTAAAAAAATTATTTCACCTTTAGAAAGCTACAAATAAGACGGGTAACCTAGACTCTATTTTATTATTAACATTTTCTTTTAGTCATTTTCAAAATCTCTATATTTTAAGCGTCTTTGTAAATCTAAATGATGCAATACGACACTATTGCAATGATATTTTCCGTCTGCATTTGTTATGAGACCGAATGAAACTTTTGATACCAAAGCGAAGACAGTGCTGTCGTATTATATATGCTATAAAAATAGCTTTACTCTGGCTGTAAGCATGCCAGTTGCTATCACAGCAAACTAGGACCTAAGTCGGCTATCGCAAAAGTGTCAAAATGGTCAATCATTGATCTCATTGGTTGATTTTGACAAGTTTCAACCAACAAGAGATCAATAATTGACCATTCTGACTTGTGATAGCAAACTTAGGCTCCTGGTACGATGGTTTTCACGCTAAATATGCCTATTGATACCTATACAATATGTTCCAGTGAAGAACAGTGTTTTGACTTGCCCGGCTTGGGGTCAACCGAGAGTGTCGAGTCAGAAAAGCTTCGCAGATTCATCGATCCGCGTTGCCATTACATAGCTAGCTGCGAACCTCTTAGTAATAAGTAGATGTAATAGGTAGGTATGTGTGTAATTGCTTTTGACTTCTATCACAAGGTCGTTAAAGTTCTTAATGAGGTGGAAATGTAATCGCCATTGTTGATGAATAGCTATTGTCATTAGTTTAAGACAATTATAATAATAATAATAATAATTGAATGTCTACATTTAAGAATATTTTAAAAATATCTAAATACTGTAAAACAGTTTCTGTTTTCCTCTCTTGGTTTCTCATCTAACTTTTTCTAAACCACGCAACGAATTTTAATGTGGTTTTCACTATCTATCTATACATATAATAAAAATGTAACCGATCGCTGTCTGTACATGGAAGATATATGAGAAAAAAAATTATTGGGGCCTTTATCAACGCAAATAGAACCCAAAACAATGATTGTTACAATTTTTGTCTGTTTGTCTGTTTGTCTGTGCGTTTGTTCACGCTAATCTCAGAAACGGCTTATCCGATTTAGATATGGTTTTCACTAATACATTGTGGTAAGCTTCACTTAACATTTAGTGTTTGTTTCATGTCAATCGGTTCATAAATAAAAAAGTTATGCCAATTTAAAGAATCACGTCGAACATTTGTTAATTTACTACAGGTTACGAAATTAGCTGATAGCGTTTTTATTTTTCGGATTCCGCTCATTCTAAACAATCTTCCGTTTAGTTTTAAATGAGTCCAGTTTCCAGTGAGCTTATGTTTCGCGATGACAAATAATAAAGCCCAAGGTCAGACACAACTAAAAGTTGTGGGCGTGGATCTAAGTATTAGCTGTTTATCGCACGGTCAGCTTTATGTGGCTCATCACGTGTTAGCACTCCTAACAGCCTGTATGCTTTGATCCCCGATGGCTATACGTCTAATCCATACATCCATACACCCATACATATTATATAAGGCTTTGTCCTGACTGACTGACTTACTAACAGACAACGCACAGCCTAAACTGCTGGTCGTAGTGACTTGAAATTTGGAGGGTGTGTTTGTCTAAATGTCTGGAGGTTGTACTAAAAATGGTTTTTTAAAATTTAATTCCTAAGTGTGTGAAAAGGGATGAAATCGATTATATGAATCTTCTTCATTTTTTAACTTACAGTTTTGAAATTTTATTTTGGAATACTTCTATTTAAATAAAAAATATCCTTATAATTTTATTTTAACAGGGGTGGATTTAGAGGGGTGAAATTAGGGATGAAATATTCTATACAAAGATCTTTAGCTTCTGAAGCTAGCGACTTGAAATTTACAGGGAGGGGGAGGGAGGGAAAGGAGGGAGGAAAAGGAGGAACTGAGGAGAAGGAGGAAGGGAGGGGAAAGTGAGAGGGAAGTGATGGGGAAGTGAGAGGAAAGTGATGGGGAAGTGAGGGGGAAGTGAAGAGGAAGTGTGGGGGAAATGCGGGAGAAGTGAAGGGAAAGTCAGGGAGAAGTCAGAGGGAAGTAAGGGGAAAGCCAGGGAGAAGTGAGGGAGAAGTTAGGGGAAAGTGAGGGGTAGTGAGAGGAAAGTGACGGAGAAGTAACGGGGAAGTGAGGGGAAGTAAGGGGGAAGTAAGAGGGAAGTGAGGGGGAAGTGAGGGGGAGTGAGGGGGAGATAAAAAATAGTATGAAAAACAGTATTTAAACAATATAAAAATGTCTATTGGAAAAAACGACATTCACGCGAGCGAAGCCCAAAAGGTCACTCACTCACTTATCACAAAATCTCAGAAACAACAAGTGCTAGGAATCTCAAACTTTGCATTGTCATTCCTATTAGAATATAGGTGCTCACTTAGACGGAATTTTGCGAAATCCATCCCCTAAAGGGGTACCTATAAAGGGGTGGCAAAGTTTGTATGAAACTTCTATAGTTATTATAGTAGGATTACCAAATTACTAGAAAATACTCTTTTTTTAATATTCAGAAACCACCCTTATTAAATGGACAAATAAGAGTCGCAAGTTTGTGTGAAAGTGGTTTGTCAGTTTTAGCGGTAGCGGGTTTAAACTGGATTCGCTATAGAGACGGATAATACTGATACAATGTACGATTGCCATAAAATCAGGCACGCAATATTCTCATAGAGGCACCCATCTGAATTTTCACGCGAACGAAGTCGCGGGCAACAGCTAGTTTGTAATATGTGTAACACTATGTTTGTTGTAGCAGACAAAATACGAGAATTAAAACAAATGTAATGTCCTGGAAACTTTTGAAATGAAATGAATTGAAATGAAATGAAATTCTTTATTTGTAAACATATGTAATGCATGGGATGTACAATACTTTCTTTATAAAGTTTCTTTATTAAAATAACTTAAATTAATACCCTATACCTACACTCGTGCAAAGTTGATAACAAAATCGAAATAGACAAGTTCGTGCTATTTACCAACTTACAGAGAAAGTACCTATACTTGGAATAAAAATGTACGGATCACATTAAGTTTTGTCTCGTATGGGAAATTGGGAACCGCCACGCACGCACTTCCACTGCGACACCGATTTAATTTCACCAATTTATTGTCTTTGTTTTATTTCAGATTAAATATAAATTATTTAAAACGGTTTCAAATCATTCATGCCAGAGATTAACGCGTTGAAACATACAAACAAACTCTACTGATTTATATAATAGTATTAGATTCTATTCTGCCTAGTGGCAGACAGTCAGTGGGTATCCATGTGTCAAAGGGTGTGATAAACATTCCAAAAGCCGTCGTGTCGAACTGATTATAAAGTGACCTTTATTATGGTGGCTTTATCGCCCTGCTATCTTTTACCATAACAAATTACATACTGACCTTTTTTAACAGTACGACGTATAATCATAAAAAGCACATCTTTTTATGATTATAAATTTGTTTTACCGGAAATAAGTCTTCAGAGGTTTTAAAACAAATATAGCGGTATAGAACAGTGCACAAGTTGCAGCGTGGCCCCATTAAATATGACCTACTTATCTGTGCTAACTGGATGGGCTTGCATTTAGACGCACAGATGCACGATAGTCGATCTTACCTGCATCGCAATACCGTTTATAGTTGCTTTTATTGTACTATAGTGGTAAACCTTTTCGTTGGGAAGGCTATGCCTGATTACTTATCGTAATTACTACTGCTAAACATGCGGTTTTGGATCCGATTGCCGTGCCGTACCATAATTAAATCAAGTCATTGTATATTTATTACAAGTACTACTTTACTTTTTGTAATAAAGTAATAGCTAAGTGTTGAACGAATCGATTAATGAATGCATCAAGGCACCAACATGACTAAAGGCCCGAAATGTATATCTACATTACACTAGGTCATGCTAAGATCTTTACTTTGACAGGTTGTCAGCCGCCCCATCCATCGTTTGCCTGCCATCTTAATCAGGTGAATGATATAAATCATCATCATATATCACCCGAAAGATGTCCACTGCTGAACATAGGCCTCCTCCAATTTTCGCCACCTTGACCGGATTTTTTTAAGGCCCGACGACCGTATAAGTGTTGGCGGGCAACTGATGGGTGAGGGCGGCTCAACAATACCTCCAGTTAATAAAAACTGAACTAAAACCATATAAATTACTTTAATCAGAATACAGTTGTATACATACAATATAATTGTTTATCAACCTTCACAGCTGATAAGTACCATTGTGTGGTAATTAGGGTCAGCGTCCACCTACGCTATGCATACGACCATGTTACGCAACAAATGCTATGACAAGTTCATATAAAACCATTTAGTTATATTTTACTGAAGTAATATAATAGATAATTAAAAGAAATATATAATTTGAAAAATATTACCTAGCAAAATTAGACTTCATCTTATTTCATTAACGTAAGTTAATGAAATAAGATGAAAATTAATGTAATATACGTAGAAACTTAATGTTACCTCTTTTTTTTAATTACGGCGTGTAATCTTGAGTCTTTTCTCCATTAGGGTGCATCCCCATATGGTTAGTTACTCACAAATCTTAGCCATGTATCAGTAAAACCTAACACTTTGTTGAAGCTGTAAATTGATCTAACACTAACAACAGAGGAGTGGCGGCCTCTATGCCTAGCTTTGTGACTAGTGATCCTCACGAGGCCTATTCTCTATAATTGAGAGTTATTGCACTCGTAAAATTAAGTAGACCGTATTTACTGTATTTAAAGTAACATAATATTACGCAGCAGGAGCATTACTTTTGCATGCTAATGAAAAAGAACATAACTGTACACAACAGTTACGAGAAAAGACACCTAAAGCCAAATGTCTATCTGCAGAATTTCTGAAAAATGAACTAATGTTATTCATAGCTGGAAGTTGAATTATTCTTATTTTCAAAAATAATACCAACTGTAATAAGCTAAAATCAAACGATTTTAAGGCTTTCAATTGAGTCAATTTGTTCACTCATAACATTCATTACGTTTACTTTAAAAAGAAATTTAATGAAACGAAATTAATTGAAAACATTTTTATATCGATAACTAAATTATAATACATTAAAATTATTTCAAGTCGACTCGTAATGAAATTCAAAGTCTGCAAATCTACTTAGGGGATAGAACTGTGATGAGATGAGCGTTAAGATAAACGGCAATCATGTTATTTCAAGCGTTCAAATACGTCTTCTACATTATTCTGTAATCAGAAAGAAAGAAATAAACAGCTTTTTACATACAGGTGATGAGGTGACGCTCACATTAAAAAGTAAAAAATATTCAAACGTCATTATCACTTGGATTTTCTAAACTTTTAATTTTTGGGTACATAGTATAGTCAATTATTTAAGTGCAGCAATATTCGGTGGGATGATCGAAGACCTGTGAAAGCAACTGGTATTGACACGTCATAACGTCCAATGAGTATGAACATATTTATGCCTTCTCCTGATACTTCCAGTTTAAGACTAGCCAAAGTGGATGCTTAGGGTAAGCCTATATCCAGTAGAGAACGCATTTAGACTGAAATAATGATGATGTTTAATCATTTTCTTACAAATTCCTCTCCACCTCTGAAAGTCAGCCATTAATTGCGAACTATAGACCCTTTTTTGAATCTGCATAGGGTAAATTTACTAGCTCCGTTCCTCGCTCCGCTAGTCGCTCTTACCACCGCTTCTCGATTTCGTAGCTGCAACCTTAGTGTCTAATAGAGCTGCGGTTTATAGGTACCATCTCAGTCGCAAAGGACAGACAGTTCATTCACCTCGTATTATTATTTGTCTAGGGTTGTAAATTGTTTCTTTTTTAGAAGCTTCAATGAACTCTGAGGTAAACGTATTTCGACACATTTGAAGTAGCAATTTCACGACTGCTTTATTGTAGTTGGCTTTTCTTCGGTTACCTACCACCTTTATAACGTGGGACGGTTCATCCTTGTGAGAGGTCTGCCCACGCTGCAATAGATAAATAAAATAAATAAGTTTATTGTAACTAGAAAAGTTTTACAATTTATATGCAAGTCCTAAATCCAAACTAGCATGAACTGTGTGTTGGGATACAGTTCCTTTCAGATGAGAATGGACTCATCACAATTGGTCAATGACGATGTTTGAGGGAGGCCTATGTCCCATAGTGACTGTCTTTTGGCTAAAATGCTGACGATGATGATGAATTACATAATATTCGGCGGTTCAACGATTTAGTAATATAACTGCAGTTGCAATTACA
The DNA here is from genome assembly GCA_963082885.1 of Parascotia fuliginaria. Lineage (NCBI taxonomy): Eukaryota > Metazoa > Arthropoda > Insecta > Lepidoptera > Erebidae > Parascotia > Parascotia fuliginaria. The sequence continues at coordinate 3,827,186 of OY720183.1, read as the reverse complement.
GAATTTGAATCATTGATTTTCAGTGTCTGCTATAAAAAATTATCTCGCAATAAACATCTATTGGTTTTATACTCTCCGTAGAACTCTTTTCCTTCGCAACGTGCGAGGAATACGTATCGTCTATATTTTTCTTTCATTACATCGAAATTTTAATAAAATCATTATTTTTGTAAATCGATTCAAGTATGAGCTTGAAACCAGATAAACGTATCATAAACTGAAGACTTTTAAAGACATACACAAGGTATGGGCAGAGATATGTCACACACAACCACGTTACGACAGTTATGATTGTCATAAACTTACGGGCACAATTCCCGGCTATTACTGAGCTTCTCCACAGAAAAATTTACCCGAGACCTCAGCGAGGCAATCCACAATACCACTGAACCAGTGAACCTAAGAGCCTTATCTACATACGACCTGCATGTTGCCATCAGGCTAGGTAACTGGAACCGTCGACACGTGTCGACAACAGCCATCGACCGCCGCATATCTCTGTGCTGTTCTTCGGAGTTGAAATGTTGACGGCTGCTGTTACCTCTGCTGTTGACAACATGTTACTCGTGTGAGTGCTCTAAATAAATTAAGTGCCTGTAATTTACCTGCTAACGATACAACCTGATGAGCCCCTGAGGCGTGCAGTTAACATGATGACCGTGGTCATGAAGGTGATACCAGTTAATACCCAATACCGCTAGTACGACGAAGATACTGTTGTTGTTTATCAACTGGGTTAGCGCTGACGACTGATTAGGGGCTTTATATTAGCTATACATATGTGTGCTGGTAATCAACTCCAGGTGTTAAATGATCGATAGATTCCTCTGTGAAAATATGTCACTTCTAAGTTAGTATTCTTTTGAATACGAGAGAAAATGTAAAATTATTTAAAAAGTTCATCAGAACATTCTCCATATTAACAAGAAATAGAAGATGAAGATGATGGGCGATATTCAGGCCATGTGTCTGCGCTGCTGTAAAGGCTAGAGCGACTTGTGAGGCCCCTTGAGAGCCAAGCGGGGCTGAAGCCTGCAACCGATCTACTAAGTACTAGGTAATAAAGAATTTCCTATTCTATTCTGTTGTATACGACAACATTCCAAAGATGAGAGTACTACACAGGAGCAAATTGAGTCGTTTAGAAAAGACAGCGGGTGTGAAAAACATTAAAGTTATTTTTCGTCTTTATTGCCTACCTAATTAAGTAATTAGTTGTTTTATTCTCTAGAGAAAGTTAAGGTTTTGTAATTATTGGAGTATTCACCTGAAAATTATTACCCTTATTACAAAGTTTGATTGAGATGTTGACGTCGTGTTCATTATCTCGTAAATATCGGTAGATACATACTTTGCGACGTTAGGTTGAAGGTTTAGAAACCGGTCATTGACATACGGTTAAGGACATTTTGAAGAAACCTAGATAAAAAAATATAGCATACAAGTTGCAAAGGTATAATTATATTCTGGCCTATTTTAGGTGTATACACATCAAAGCCTCCGGCCCAATCTGGTGGGCTAGACGTGCCGCTAGTATGAAAAAGTGACCGCGGCCTTGCCCGGCGGGCTTTGGTGTGTAGACAGTAATAGATGATCTTGCTCTTGTTTAGTCTTGTTACTTATCGTTTGATAATCATGGGTCGAAGCACATTCATCCATGGAGTCTTTGATGCTTTGACGACATTTTCCCTGACGGTATGACAATAATGTACAAACTTTGATAATATGACTTTCATTCAAGAAGTTTCAATGGTACTTATTGGTTTTGAACTCTCAACCTCTAACCTTCTGGTTTTGAACTAATAACTTGATGCCGTAGCACGTACCTACCATCCATGGCAGTTCTTTTTTTAAACACCATTTTAAACAGAGATAACATGAGTGTTGCCAGGTGAAACATCGTGTAAATTAATTATAATTAGGTAGGTACTCTCATCATTATTATAATGCATGGCAATAAAAAAAAACAGTTTCGTTTTCGACCTCGTTTTTAAATGATTAAAATAATCAAAAGTTTATATTAGTTACACAAGTTTCGATACAATTTTCATTTGCGTAATCTGATTTTTAAACGAAGCCATGAACTTAAAGACTCGATATTGTCTGTAACAGCTTGCATTTTAATGAGAGGTATCACTGGTATTTTTAAATGTTTATTTACTTTTTAAATGGTAAACCACGCAACATTGATTTGTAAAAAGTTTGCTTATATGAATAACGCTTCACTCATTATACCTACTTAATAACTTTAAAGAAGAGAAAAACTTTTTGAGTCTTATTAATTTAATTTTGTTTTTTTCCAGGTAAGCATAATAGGTGTCAATGAAAAAAAAAACGATCAAAACGTCATGTAAGTATGTTTCGTATAAAAAAAAGAAGGTGTGCGTTCATATTGAGGGACCACATCTGAAATCTGAGCTTTTAATTGCGTCAATTGAAACTAAAACAAAAATTAGTAATTAACCTAGAGTAATAAAAATTATGAAAAAGTTGCCAACGTCACAAGTATAAACTGACGACATTATTGGTAACTATCGCACCATCTTGTTATACCTAAGAGTAAGTCTACAATTTACCGTACCAACGTACCACAGTGACTGGAACACATTCTAACCACTATGTACTAAGTGCAACAGTCTGGCATGACAGCATTTTGTTTTATTTCAAGTTTGTTGCGATTTAATGTATTTTGTTCATGTTCAACCAAACTTAACACACAGATTATGTTCGCGTAATTTTATTGTACTTATACTTCAACATACTCTGAGCTAAAGTGGGTACCATCACGGCATCGCGTGCAGACATTGTCGCCACTTGAGATACTCTAATTTAATTGTTAAACTCTGTGTTTCTAAATTTAGAATTAATGCTTACTTTATGGCTACGTGTGATGTAATTGACTTGTCAATTGTTTTACTAAATGCAATACCATGCAGTCATCGATGATACGTATCTAAATCGATTGGGCAGTCCTCGAGATTAGTGATTTTATAGAGACAGACGCTATTTGGAGTTTCCTTTTATACTATGTATAGTTGAACGAAGCAGTCATAGTAAAATTACTAAGTAGGTAGTGTTGTTAGGGATGAGTTATGGTCTTATTTTGTTTTGAAACAAAAGATGTTCTCTTGAACATTGCGTTTTCAAGAGAATTTCTTTTGTTTTCAGTTATTTGTTTATCAGCAAATTATGTCATTACCTTACAAATTTACTTGCTCATTAATAGCTCTTTAATCAAATGCAAGTCTTATGTATTGAATGCACCCTTAGTTCCATCAGAGTTAGCCGCGTGCAGACAATCAGGCGACAACTGCAGAGTGTAGACGACAAAGGATTGTGCGACAACAAGATTAATTGATATGGAGACCACTTACCTTGTGTCGTGCTCGAGGAAATAACGAGAAAATGGAAAAAACCAATTATATTAGTGCTATATATAGTTCATCGATACAAACACATGAAACACGTCTATCATGGTCTGTGAAGTTAGGTTATATTATGGTACGTGGTGTTAGGTGCGTGGTGCATTAGTTAGAGTTTACATGTGATGTAGTGGTTTAAATTGTCGCTTTGCTATTACCGATACATGAGAGCCAAGTATTCGATTACCATCTAAAACAATTCATACATAATAAGTTTTCAGTCATGAATCCGGATGAGAAGTCTGCCATTTGGCTCAGTATATTTCAATAGTTTGGCCAACAATTGTATTCCACTTATTACTAGCGAAATTTTGTACTTTTTACCGCGAAATTGTGTGACACCTACCTGTTTACCTTTGAGGCACGATACTGTTTATGAGTCTAATTTCTAGAAAATAAATTTCATCAACAATATTTATATTATAGCACATTTTTGCAACCCTTTTCTCCGAATAGAGTAGTAAAACCTAACCACGATACATAAAGGTACCTAAATATTATATTTAATGACTGCCGTCGGGACTGGTGCAGGCTTGCATCCAGACAACAAAGAGACGGTACACACAGCCAGACGTGGTTTGCGCAATATTGGCGTTGTGTGGTGTAACATGAAAATCGTGTTGAAAATCGTAAATATTTTGTTATATCCCTTATAAAATATATAACGGTTTTCTATATACCTACGAACGAAGGATATCTAGGTATACACATTATTTTGCTTATCGGATATAAAGAAAGATTAAAGGGAATGAATGAATTAATGATTTAATTTAGATGTGCCTGGATGTGTCTATTTAAGTACTAAGTAAAGTAAGTTCAAACCTGATAAATTGCTGAGCATATCTAGCAAGTATTTTTTGACAGAAAGTAGAGACAAATTCAGCAAACAAAGATTGTTTTCCAATGGACAACATAGACTATATACCTAACTCCTAATTCCAAATGACAAGATCAACACATTCTATGGATCGTGCACATTGGCCATATTATCCTTTAGTAGAGTAAAATATTGAAACTGTTGACTGTAAAAATACAGTATGAAGTTAACGGATTTTTAAGTAGCTTTCAAATTACTACTGAATATTAAGTGTATTTCGTCCACACCTTCCGTCGGAGCTTAGTCTAGACTCCAGCCAGACAACAAAGAACGGGCGATGAGGGCAGTATCGCGTAAAAGCCAATACTCGCAGGAGTAGAAGGAAATGATTCTGAATTATCGCAGTTACAAAGAGTTGAGAGAAATTGTATAGTTTTCTTATATTAATAGAAACTATTCGTATAGTTATATCATTAAGATGCGAAAAAGCTTATCAGATGTATATGTTCAGGTTGATTTAAGAACAAAAAACAATAAAATTTTAAAGAAAGATTTTCTTTATACATCAGAAGGCAGTCTGCCCTTGTTAACACTACACATTTAATCAACAAGATAAAGTTAGCTTGAGCATCAAGCATCAACCCAATGTTATCAGTTTTTAGAGAAAACCTCCTGGCTCGCCCAATAGGTAATTAATCATGCCATATTAAAATGCGGGCTACGAGAAAACATTTTGTCTCGTTAATCTATTGCACTAATGACTCGGCTTGTTGTATCAAAAGTAGACATTATAGTAGTGTTTTTGGGGTTTAACGAACTTCAATATTCTTTGACAGGAGACTATGTCACATTCTAAGCCAACTGAAACTATTATAAGTTAAATAGCCATTTGGAACAATAAGCTACCACAATTAGGAGTTCCTGAGTAAGCCAGACCAATCGATTTGCACTTCGGTCTCTTCTGATAAACGAACGCTGAACTCGTGTTCACAGTTCAACACCCCACACAAGTTGCATCTTGTTAATACTGCATCTAATAAAGATGATTAAAGCTGCGTCTGTGTATATCGCTAGAGCCCCAACATTGACCATAACCGATCTCCGCATCAAATTTTTTTTATCACAACCTCATATAGCAATCATAATCATAAATCTTACTTTGTCTCTATCCTTGTTTTTAATGGTACAAAAGAAAAAAACAAAATACAAAGTAAGATTAAAATAATACTGCTTTAAGAGGTGGTGGTATAGGCTCCTGTTTGTTTGCTGCGTTACTCCCTTACGTCATGCCAAGAGTTGCGAATTCGATCCCACTCCTTTTTTAATATATTAGGGTAGGCTGAAATGAATTAACTCTGCCTGATTGTAAGCAGCCAGGGGGGTCCTGTAGCCACTCGTATGCTACAATATCAGACACAATAGAAATAACATTGTGTCTCGTGCAGATCTGCATCTAAGCATACGACGGGGTAGTAGACGTCATCTCAATAGCCATCGTATCAAGCTGATACGCTGGCTCCCACTAGTGCGGCTTTATAAGATGCATTTTGCCGTTTAAAAGATCAAGATTTCTAGGTAGTAAATAATATTAATAATAATAATAATACTTATAAAAAAATTTAAAGTCGTACAATAGAGAGAGATGAGGTTGATATTAATGAACTCAAAGTGGTATATCACGCTTTAGTTGAATCAAGGTTAAGGTACAGTATACAGTTCTGGGGCAATAGTTATAAATACAATTGTGAAAAAGCCTTTTTAATTCAAAAACGAGCTATCAGAACAATGGTCAAAATTCCCCAATGGGAATCTTGTAGAGGACATTTTAAGGATCTTCGTATTCTAACAGTACCTTGCCTTTACATTTTAACCATCTTAAGCCAGTTGTCAAAACATATAACTGATTATGAGACCGCGGATGAAAAAACAATTAGAGAAAGCACACGAAGGAATAACCTAAAAGACAAATTTACTCCAGCATTAAATATATCTAAACACTGTGCACGCTTTCAAGGTGTAAAATTATTTAATTGCCTACCTGTAGATCTAAAAAGGGATGTCTATAAGCGACATTTATTTATAAAAAACGTCAAAACCTTCTTATTGGATAAATCCTTTTACACTGTGGATGAATTTACGGGCATAACGTGTGATTAATAATGTAAATTAGACAAACTATACCTACTTAATTTAAATTTAATTTAATCTTTTAGTGCTTTTTTTTTGTATTTTAATAACTTTTGACATGCAATAACTTATTTTAATTTAAATCTTTTCATTATATAATTCTATTTCATTATTATTTATTCTTGAATGGGACATTTAGTTTGTATGTTTGTATTTATATTGACTCGATGATTTTGGAATTTTATTAATATTGACATGTAATTGTGTTGTGAGGTTTGACATGTTCATAATTAATTTGTATTATTATTATTAATTACTTTTAGTTGTTATTTTGATTTGATATGTTCAAACACAATTGTAAAAAATTGTTAATGAAATTAATAAATAAAAATAAATAAAAATAAATAAATAGGTACGCGCAACTGGTAATTTTCAATAGATAAAAGATTACAACCCACAATACTTGACAAAGTCGTTGTGTAATTTTACAAAATGTCTATTATTGCAAACCCATTGATAATGCAAACAGTAATACGCTTCTGTAACTAGTTACCAAAGTGGTATAAAACAACAATACGGACATCTGCATTAATACATTATTTTGTAAAAGGCTAAATGGGTTTCGGAAGTAGATAATATATTACTTGACTCCAAAAAAGGTTCATTGAATGAACTGCGTGAATTGCGAGCAGTGACTGAGTGAATTGGTGAATGTACCTTTTATTACAGAAAGTAAAGCACGTTTTTAGCGAAACGTCTGCTTTACGCTCCTGAGACTGATAATTGGTGACAGCACCTATCTACTTATGAATCGTCTTATAATCATTTTCCAGTTTTTCATTTAGCATATTATATTGACGCGTAACATAATAAACATAATTGTGATTGTATGTTCAATAAATAGAACATAATATCACCTGTGAAATTGTAAAATGTATCAAATTATTCAGAATACAATGTTCTATTTGCATAATATTGATGTAAATAGGCTCATAATTAAGCTGATGAAACCTGCGCTTATACAAGTATTTGTTTTTTTTAGGCCTTTTGTATTATACGATAATACACTTTTAAATAATAGTATCACCACAACTATACACAGCGCCATCTAGACCCAAAATAAACATATTATTATAGCTTGAGTTATAGGTTCAGGAATGCGGATACATACTTTTTTTGTTTTGTAAATACATAAATATTACAGGTAATATGTAGAGGAAAGTAACTAAAAGTGGGGTAGTGCGTTAATATGGGCTATAAATAATAATAATAATAATAATATTATAGTAACATTTCTCGAAAAATAATAATTGTAAGGCAGTACAAACGACTATTTTCTATCGCATTCATTCGCCCTAACTTCGCATTCACTTAATCTGGCCAGTACAGCGCGAGTTGTCACCACGATAGGCGTATGTTGATACGCCGCAGTTGAAAAAATTTGTCAGGTACGTAATATGTGTTATTTTTTTATAAATAATAAGGCTAAGTCCTGTAACTGCACGTTTAATTTGTAAAAGATATGTTTAATTTTATGTTATTTGCTCTATTAATTGGTTGTGGTATATGATTAGTAAAATACAAGGTGAAGTTATGTCTATGTACCTAATTATGGGCTAGCTAGTTGAATATAATTTTTAAGTGTTCCTAGATCTTATTTTTTTTCAGATTGCCGCCGACACGATCAAAGGAACCCAGGCAAACTTAGGATAAAGAACAAATGGTTTAAGCCATTAAAGCGGTTTGCGGGGAAAAAGTCGCAAAATTTTAAAGACCAAGAACGACTTTACGATCCTTATTGAAAAGAATGAAAAGAAAATTGAAAAAGAAAAGAAAGTTAAAGACAAGAAACCCAAACACAAAAAAGGAAAGCAAAGAAATATAAAAAAGAAAACTAGGTAGTAAAAATGAAATGTTAGACAGTAAAAGTGAAGTGGAAATCCATTTAGATGCAGACAGCGAACCAGATGCTATATTAGAAAAGAAGCTCTTGACTCTGTAGACGCAGAGTGTATGTTCTGTCAGCAACTTTTTTCTGGAGACACAAGAGGAGAACTGTGGATCAAATTTGATATGTAAGTTGTGGGCACTTAATGACTGTGCTAGACCAGAGTTTGATGTTTGGATATGTGATTTTTGCAAGTAAAAATGTGTAGTTTTTGACACAGACCAAAGTGATGTGATCTTTAACAAAATAAACATTTATTGTTATTTCATCTAAGATAAATAAACATAAAGGTGTAGATAGAAAATAGCCCATATTTGAGTACCTGTTCCATATTTAGCGCCTATTTTGTAATTTTCTTTATTGCTCTATTTTGATATTGTATTTTTAAAAATATAAGACTGTTACTATGCCCTTTCAAAATATATATATGACTAATATTCTATAAAAAAGAAATTGATTTCGAAATAGTTTATTAATTATTACCCAAAAACAAAATGGTAGCCCATATTTAGTTACTTTGCTCTACGTATTTACAAAAAAAAACAATTTAAAGGACGTAAAAACACCAAGACCAATGCAAATAGACATGTTCATGCACACAAATATTTGCACTGATCGGGAACGAACCCGCATGTAAGTTATGTATCTCTAAAGTTCAAACAAAAGTCGCTGTTTTTTTGTTCTTGTTTTTCCACTAATCTATACTTATTATATAAAGCGAAAGATATTGTTTGTTTGTTTAAACCAGCTAATCTCTGAAACTACCAGTCGGATTTGAATAATTCTTTTTGCATATGATAGCCCAGTTCCTAAGTAAGGTTATAGGCTACGAAACGTCACGCTACTGGCGACGGGAGCAGAGCAGTATACAAATACGCGCTAGTATCTTATAAACCACGCAACGGATTTGGATATGGGTTTCATTATCGTTCAGAAAATTTCTTCTGGAAGGCTTCATGTCTACCTATTTGTCAAAGATTTGTAAAGATGTTGTAAAAAATATAATAATACACACATAAAGCCAGAGTGAGTCGCTAGTGGTGTATAAATAATTTGAAAACATTGGATTAATTGATTTTAACCCACAATTAAACCACACTGTTCATTTTTCGCGGCAAAACCGCTGAAATTACAAATGGCCTCGGTTGGGCGCCATTATCGTAAATCACGGCATGTTCTCACATTTAACATTATATTTTTAGTATAACTAAAGCGGAAATTTTTGGATTCACTAAGTAATAAGACAAAATTTACTATAATAGAACCTAGAGGTACAAAAATCTGAAAATATTAGATGACGGTACGATAGGTATATATATTTCTTAATTTCATCAGTTTTGTGCCAACCAAAGTCCAAATAAGTGCTAAAATTGCGTATGAAGCTGTAATTAATTTTCTTTCATATTTTATTTCAGAAGTCTTTTATACAGCTATAATGTTTAACATTTTTCTTTTTTATGTCTGAGTATGCTCAAAACAAAGCTCTTTTTATGACGTTTCAAAGGTCTACGTATAGGTGTCAGTTAATGCATATTGTTAGCTTGCACTTGTTCACCTGCCATCATAGCCAACAATAAACAGATTTAATACATTCAGAAAATAAACCAAATCCGAGACAAAACTTTAGCACTTAAAAAGAGGTTTGATTTATTCAGTACGTTTCGAAATCCTCAAGCACTATAAAGATTATTGTGATTTTATTTAGTGTTAGTGTCCAATCCTTTAGGAGATATGACATTTACGAGCTAGGGTATTATCTAGACTCTCTTTGAATAAATAAAGAGAAGACGTCTGGGAACTAGCGTACTCATTTATTTAGTCTGTTGATAAGCGAACGGATTTGTTGTTTATATATATTCAAAATCACGTCTAAAACGAATAGTTTATTGATTTAAGGATAGCTCATTAATGTAGTATGTCTAAATTCCTAAGTTATGTAACGTTATGTCTCGTATTTGTTGAAATCATAACGTCTGGCAACCTGCAGCTGGCATTATCATCGCAGGCTTTTTAAAAATAAATTAAATCATAGGTAAGTACCCAATTACAATGGATTATTCAAATATTATTCATTTCATAAACAAAGCTTTTAATATAAAGTTAAGATATTTAGTATTACAGGCAATTGGCTCTAAATAACTTATCCGTATTAGATGAGTTGCGTTTTTCACCAACATTGATCTAATCCCCAAAATTAAATTCGATGTAATTTTTATCAAAAACGTGCAGTACAATATTATTGTAAGTAAGTGACTAAAACGTTTGACCTGGCTACTAAGTGGCTGTTAAGTAAACACTTTTAAAAAAATCTACCCAAAATAATATCGAATGTCTTGGCCTTGCGCTGGCACCTACGCACTTCGACAACACAGAACTTTGTTTAGACTACTCTTTAAAAGCAACTAGTTTTTTATATTTACTAATATACCTAAAATGCTGATAAGTTTGTTTAAACGCGCTCATCTTTGGAACTACAAGTGATATCAAAACACTTTTTGCATTAAATGTCCTGTAACTAGTCTAATTTTTGAGGAAGGTATCATTTAACTCATGGGAGCGGCGCAGTAAAAGTGTAGGGGATAAAATCGTTCAGCGTACGGCTAGTAGGTATCCATAGATGCATTTAGTATTTTAAACCACACAAATGGATTTTGGTATGGTTTTTACTATAATTAACACGATTTATTTAGAAAGCTTTTTAAGTAAGGAAAACTAAGTATTTCAAAGATTTACACTATCATAAAAATCATAATAATACCCTCGTGCGAAGCCTTGTCGTTAGTTTGATGTAACCCCTAACTCATCTAGAATATCTTAAATTTAGTAAGCATTATTTGTAAAGCTTACTTGAATATTGAGTGGCTCACGTCTGGCCCCCTCGTGTATCGTTCACACAATCACAGTCCTCCTCAGTCCTCCAATATGTGTGTAGGTACTGTATTACTAATGGTTCAAGTATAAGAGCTTTAAACTTAGTGATGTGGCGCGACGTAAGTAAGTAAGTAAGTCATGGCGTAATTAATTCAAGTTTATGTAAGCTCACGTAAACTTAAGCAACTTGTACTACGTCGAATGTCCAGCGTTGCATGCTAGATTTTACTACGTTGCCGTCGGGTGGCATATTTCAGTTAATCATAGCATAGACTTATTGAACTTACTAACTGTTAAGAGCCGGGACCTAAATATAATTAAAAGAACTTTGGATTCACAGATTCGCCAAGACTTCAGTGTCATAGTTTAGCGTTTGCAAGGTTTCTTCAACGCGTGCCGGATATCACTAGGGAAGTAAAATGTTTTATGTCCAAATTCATGCTTTAAACTGACGACGACATAATATGTAAACGGAGAAACCGTACAAATTGCCTGCGACAAACGTATTTGTCAAAGAAAGCTTGCAGTATCTCAGCTTTTAATGCTGTGTGCGTATACTAATGTACAGCAAATCTTACAATTTTATCTTCTTCTCCTACTTAGGTACTTTACATACATTTCTTACTTTTTGTTAAAAAATGATATTTTCATTTCCCGTTAAATCTTTTAGAATATGCCAGATTTCAGTCGCTACTTCCATTCACGTGGTCGGTGACCCGAGCCAGTCTCAAGGGCAGCAGATCGTAAGGTTCTCCGTATTTTATTATGATTGAGTGAATCACTTGATTAGAGACAATATAACCCTGGAAAAAAGCTTCTTTGTTTTTTATTTAGTACTTTTTATGTCTGGGCAGACAGTTTATCTGACCAATTTCACATGTGTGAACTTTATTTCGCAATGTAATGAAAGAAACGATTCATAAAAAAGTTGTAATTATCTTACCAGTTCATCCTAAAGTACGAAGCGGAATGATCTATGAGATGACAGACAATCCTCATCAATATCGAACCTCAGATTTATTACTAGGTACAAAATAAAAAAGGAGCTTTCCCCAGGTCCGCATTGTATCTAACCAAGTGTTTCAGTCGATGTTCATTTAATTTAGTTTTATTAAGATCGCACGTAGGTATAAAAAAAAACACTTATTCCTAAGCCGCTGATCATCGTAAAAACAAAAGGAATACGATCTGTGAATAATTGATCAAGATCTTTATAGACTGTGTAACATTAACGATATCAATTCTGTATTTTAAACTAAAACACGTCTCGTTGGATAATTCCAATTGTCTTTTTGACATTAAACTTATTTTAAGTGCGGGCAGCATTGTCTGCGTACTAAAAATCACCTTACTGCGGTCACAAAGGAAGGAATAATAAATTTCTGCTTGGGGAGAGGCTTGGTAACGAAGAAAAGAAAAGATGGGGCTCCACATGTTATACTGAAGAGCACACGAATAGTAAATAGACCTCATGGTAGTTTTTTTAGTTCTATTTGTTGACTCTATTTGAACTATGAGTTTAGGTAATATTAGACACGACTTTCCTTCGAAATAGTATCGCAAGAGGCGCACTTCATTTAAAACTTAGGTTAAATACCTACTTTCCTCCCCTGCAGGGAAAATTGTGATATGATGATGATGTGACACACACGGATAAATAAATTTATATACGATATCGCTATCTTTAAATGTTGTCTTACCTTTCCATGACTTTCAGTTTTAGATAAGTGCTTTATAATCAGTTTTTATCAGTTTTTTGGCCTTTACAATTAAGACCTGAGAGCATGTCGTGAAGAAAAGCGTTGAGCAATCATGGCTTGTATCTAGGGAAATGCTACATTATCTCCGAGACGCAATTAAAAGGGCAAAACGAACACAGAGCGAGTTATAAATAAACTCCTTTTAGTGGAAACCTTTTTAATCGTAGCTTTTGATGCTAATCTTTTAGATAAAATGTTGGTCGATGTATGACTTGTATCTAAGTTTATTTTTACTTTTCGTAGGTAGGTACTTAGTATTTTGTAGTCGTATCTGTAACTGAATAGCTGTAACGTACCAAGTGATGGTTAAGGCAGTTACTTTGCTATAGGTATATTAAATTCATCATAACTCGTATCTAAGTTAACACTTTCCGGGACAGTAAACGGATATGGCCGTGATGACAATAAAACATCTTTTGTGTCTACAGTTGTGTCCATGAAAGGGTTAAATAAATAGCTGATAGCTACCTTCCTCCCTCAGATTCAGATGTAATGAGTTCGAACTGCCCTTGTCTGTCTCTGAGAGTTAGTATACTGTCTTTTTCCATGCATTTTGGCAGACAGAACCCATTTCATTGCATCCAGTGCAATTTGAATTGTCAGCAGCAAGTTAATCACTCGGTAACGATAATATTTACGTTCATAAATTAATCCTACACGTGTTTCCAATACTTTAGCACAAAGCTAAATTTAACGTCATTCTGCAAGTTCCCATTGTTTTGCAAGGAATGCAAATTAATTGTATTTATGAATGATTTCCATAACAATTAATTTTTTAGTTTGACACAGGTCTGTCGTAAGCTGATCTTCTCTTTAATTTCAGTTCTGAGACCTAACATCTCTCGGTTGCCAGCAGTTGTACCGTTGTTTAAAGACAAGGCCTGTTTTAAAAACACAACAAAGCTTTGCTGATCATGCGGGAGGCAATGAAAAATTAATGAGGGGTTAATTTATGGATCTCCGACTCACACAGGTTTAGATGAAGATTGCAGAATAGATAAAAACTAAAAGTATCAAATATCTACTATTGACGGTAGTAGATCCACGCTGGTTTCAGCATGAATGGGCCGGATCGTCCGGGGAAGTACTACCCTCATAGAAGATCGACTTAAGAGTAGTAGTATCCTTACTACTGCGTCTCGTTCGGTGAGTGAGAGTGCCGGAGGCCCAATTTCCCCCCTTTCCTTTTTCCTCACCTCCCTCATTCCCTTCCTCTAACCCCATTCCCAGCCGCCATAGTGAAGGCCACCATACCAGCAGTTTAAGACGATAGCTTTTGGTATGGTGGCCACCACTTCTGGATTTCACTGACTGCTTACCATCAGGCGGGGTGGAGTCACTTTGGCAGGCTAATATATATAAAAAAAAAACCTAAAAACGGACTTCAAGAAGCCTTTTTTAGTTATTACTATGTGTAGTCGACCACATTAAAATTCATTAAGTTTCATTATGACAGTAACAGCTATCACTGTACTGAGGTCACTTGCAAGCAAATTACACTATTGTTTTGTGATGTGCAAACGGTATTAATTCGTAAGGGTAGTAAAGCAATTTTATGGTCGACTATACTAGAGGTTAGTGCTAACTTAAGGTTACCTAGTAATCATAATATAACAGTACCATTGATTGATTAAACAGAAAGATGAGTCAGAGACATACGAACGGATGTCACCTTATCTTCTTATAGTATCTAATTAAACTGATTGGCATTAACATCATGATGCTGTCGTGCGCCGGTTATAGACATTGTGCTTTTAGTTAATCAATCGTAATGTTAGATGTGCTAATGTATAGGGTTGGCGCATTTCGTTTGATGGTTTTTATAATGTTTTTATTTAAATTTGTATCAAATTATTGTTCCTCTATTTTTATCAATCACCAATCGTTTTTCGTGAAAATAAATACAAAAAGAATACGAGTGATTAGTTAAGTGTCATTACTGTAATTTGTAGTTCCATTTTACGCACGTGGCACTAGTGATTTCATAGTATTAGGTATACTCCGTATACTCACTAGAATAATAACTTTGTCTACAGTAACGACATACCAATCTAAATATGCATTAAGAAATTCTAGTAAATTCGTATAAATTGTCTTTGTTAAATAGCAATTTGTAAATTTTATCTTCAGTAAAGGTTAGAACTCTTAAAGATTAAGTTGCATGCTGACGTTAGTAGGGTTGCTTAACACATTAGACGAATAGTTACAATCGCTTCAACAACCCTCAAGCCTTCTTTTTCATTCATTTATTTATTTGTACTGAAATGAATCGTTTTGGTTAAAATAAAACCGGTTTTTCGTTATACACTGATTAAATTGATGGTTCAACGTTTCATTTTACGGCCTGATCGAATTCACTCAGCTCGTGACCGCAAACTGTAATAATTTAATAATACGCGCTTGGTGCAATGACATACATATTAGTGGTACATCATAACGATTTTATTTAGTGTTTTGTATGCTACAAATTATGGCTAGGGAACAATTAGTTAGTCTGACAATTATAAGTTGTCATACTATTAAAGATGAATCGCCATATTGCCAAATAAATCTTGCTTCTCAAACTGCAAAGCTTATTAAGACTTTTATGCATAAGTAAGTTCACTGCTAGACATAGGCTTCACCAAGTATCGCCATTTTGACCGGTCATGAGCCGCCCTCATCCATCAGTTACCCGCCACCTTTATCATGTCGTCCGTCGACCTTGTGAGGGGTCTGCCCATGCTGCTTCTTCCGATCACTCACTGCGTAGTGCAATACAAAAAACGAATAGCAACAGATTTCATAATTTCTCCGTAACTTCGCAGCTGCAAATTGACCGAAACTTTACGTCAGTTTTAAAGATAGACGTCATTATTATGACACTAGACAGGAACTAGACGAAATATGATACTGGACTTTTTAATAAATGTATTAGACAGTAGACCTGACATGTCCGCCGAAAGGGCCTGTGTAAAGTCTCGAATGGAACGATCGTCAAACAGTGCGTCAATTGGTTAGCAGATGTAGACCTTCTTGTAAACAGAATAAATTTGTTATTTAACACAATTTAGGTTCCATCCTGTCATTGACCAGGGCACTTTTTGTTCGTACTTATATCCGTATTGACGAAGTTTTTGTTAGGTGTAATACTATTTTGTTCTACGTTACTTTAAGCTACGAAACGTTTCAGGTAAATTAACAGAGTACCTACCTATCTAATTTATTATTGTCTGTATTAATTATGTGGTCACCAAAAAATAAGAACCACGCCATTTCTTCCTATTGGTGTTGTATTCTTGAGCCCTTTAAAAACTATTGTCACTATTTCTAATTATTTTAGACCAATTTTAACCTAAAATCGTTTTAAGAAATTTTACTTTTGCAAATATGAACAAAGAACTAAAATTAGAACGAAATTCAAGAAATCATAAACAGAATTTACTTTTGCAAAACAATCCTTAGGTACTTACTTACAACAAGATTAAATTTCAAAAGCTATTTTGTTTCTTTAAATTTAAAAATTAAAAATAATGATGGACGAAGGAAAGGTCTGTATTATATAAATTGGTAACTGGATCTTGGTCAAGCCCGCTGTTGCTCCTCTGTCTCGCATTATCATTACAAGTACTACCACAGATTACAGTACCCAGTAAGTAGGTACTACTCGTATTTAACTAAAGAGGTAAACACTTAATTTGTAACCTAAGACACAATCCATCTTACCGCTAGTTGGTACAGTAGAAGCATGGAAACCTTTATTCTCTAATGCAAATATCTGTCTCTGTTTCTATAATTTGGGCTGTTCGTGGTTTATTTCTTATAGTCCAGGTTTAACGGTGAACTTAGAAAATACACACTTTTGACATAGAAAAGTCAAATTTAACCTGGTTTTGAGCCGTCAACATTGTTCATAACCTGTTACGTAGTTACGAAGGAACTGCTGAATGTAGTCATTAGTATACAACACAATTTTCAATTATTCGATCAGATTTTTAAAATTTTGAATTGTTAGGCATTTTCACTTTAAAGCACAAAGCCTTTTAAAGCTTTGTCCTCTATGAGGTTCGTATCTACTTTATCGTACCAGTTTTCTTCATAGTTCCAGCCCTAACTCATACATATCAGTGGCTATGTTTCGTTATTCTATATCGGTGTCAGGGCAATGTTTCATACATAAATACATACAAGTGTTTGCTGATATTCAAGTATCTACGAATGTACAAGGTTAGGTGAACGGTGACACTGGCCACTTTTACATTTAATTTTGAACTTCTAGACTTCGTTTCTCTTAGCACATAAAATATAGAATAACAAAACTCGTTGCTAGGTTGGTAAGATGTTCCAAAAGGCGTACGATCACACTAGAGCTTTTTCAAAACGTAGTGGCTATTTCCAATTTTTATATAAGCTTAGATTTCCTCAATGTGTTTTTTTTACTACTACATATTATGTCAGTAATGTCCAAGGTAACCTTCGAAAGTACATATACTTACATATTAAAGTGCCAGACAATAACTAACACTACTAAAAATAATCATATTGGGATGCCGTTTGCCTCTTCATGTACTGAACCTTAACAATGTACCTAAGCTAATTTCATCTGCCATTATTTATTATCTTACTATAATTTCATCTAAATGAAAAATATTTTAAACTGATATAAAATGCGACTTGCAAACATCAATCGATTACCTTGCCTTTCTCGCTCGCCTTTCTTCCACCATTTCTCTTGAGGCTCATTCATATGATGGATAGTATTTCGATAAGCACTCCACTTTAAAGTTTGCACCTTTTAAGTAAGTGGTATGTTTGACACAGATCGATAATATTGTGGCCTATTCATTCATATACTCAAACCAGACTTACACATTACTATTTTAATTTATTTTACCTATTTTAATTTGCGTTTAAAGTAAATAAAAGCACCAAATTTTTATATGAAATACTAAAGTTAAGAAAAAGTATCGGGCAAATAAATTAGTACCTACTCGTAAAGTTCGTATACCGAATGAACTTCTTTACCACAAACAAAATAAAAATTTAAATTAAAAATAAATTTCAAAATTCGAACGTATTATTTTTTACAGCCAGTCCTTGAATGATAAACACTGATGTATACCTTCATGGACAATTTCGTCGGCGGTCACTGCTCTCCCGCCTTTTCGTGAAACCATAAATTCAATTAAATATATTGACGACTCTCTAATTTGCCATTGCCATTCATTACACTTGCGAATCAATCGAAGACACAGGATGGCGTCTTACAAGATCATTGACCTAACCAAGGTAGCTAGGAGGAGATGGATGTAGGTCGCTCCGGTTTAGATTGTATGATTTTTATTGGTGCAGTGGCATCTATTTAATCATGCCTCATGGTCTATATTTGAGTACAATTTTACGATTAGACGGATTATAACCTCCTGTACTTTCTGAGGAAATAATTGTGGTAAAATCGGAATGTATAGGAACTTGATCTGTACAATTGTATTATGGTGGTTTTTGTGGTGTATATGGTACCTGCAGGCAATCGTTTCCGTCGTGCGGTCATCGCTCGCCGTCGAGCGGGGCGGGACGTTGACATCGCTTTGTCTTGCACCGATCGAATACAGTGCAACCCATCTGCAAGGGACGTCGAACTGCTAATGGAACTGAGCACGTGTATAGATATGGTAGGTACTTTGTTGTATGAATTACTGAATTTCGTAATGGCTAGGAAGTTTACAATAACACGTGTAGTTACTTACTATTTACCCGTTATGAGTTAAAAGAACATGGTAAGTTATAAATCTGGAATCCTTTCATATTGACCAAATGAAAGATACACGCACTGTATAAAAAGGTCATCTGAAGATTTTCTGCGAAGAATTTGTTTATCGAGTGAATGAAGGTTTGTATTGTTTTTGGGTTAGTCTAAGTTATTTTGATAAATGTACGTTGTTTCATTGTATTTTCAACAATATATTGTTTGATAAATGTAATAGGCCACCAATGTTTATAGTATAGAAAAAGTATCAAAAGTATAAATGAAATGCTTATTCGTAATGACGTCACAGCGTTTTCGACTGGTCACATCCGAGATGCAATGTTTTTTTCTTTTGTGTTTAGCTGTCGTTCAAGAGTATGTAAATAACATACCATTATTGTAGCAAATAAGTATTGTACTTTAAACAAGGCGTGACAAAGTGTCTCATCGAGACCGTCTAATAGATGACCGATAGGATTTTCATAATCGTTCGTAATCGTCGTTTTTCTATCATTTGGATTAGTGCTTGCGTGCGTGCTTAGGTAAATACACGATTCAAGCCCGCTGCAAGCATTTTAAGTTTTAAACCTATGCATGTGGGTGAGTAGTGTAGACTCGCGGGAGTTCAAACCCGCATGGGAAAAGGCTCTTACTGCCATAAGTTATTCTAAAATGGTGTCTGCCAAAATCCTTTATTAAATGCTAAAAAAATATTCAAATATTAGATTGGTTTTAACAGTTTCTAAACACCAAAGTTGTATTAAAACGAATTATTCGTTAATTAATAAATGATTTTCCTCGAATAAAAGACCGCACACGTTGTAAGTCAAACTTTATCGTTTATCCTCTTAGTTAATTAAGTTAATTGCCTGTTTAATTAAACCCTCTCATCTAATTTCTGATCTGAAATTTCTGATTACAATCAAAGTACAATCTTAAAACAACTAGCTAATTTGTTTTTAATGGTTTATTCCTGAGTTACCACTGCTTATCAAAAGTGCCAGAAAGATATCCCTGGGGTCTCTCTTAAACAACAAAAAATAATAGAAACGGTTTTTAAGTTAAACCTATGTATATCCTTTCAGTTGCTGTAGCTAAAAGAGAGTGTAATAATACTACTATAAGTCTCATTTTTATTATATATATTTCCTCTCGAGTACATTGAAACATCCATTCTTTATTTAATAATAATAAAATCTTAATTGGGTCATAAAAGTCATTTTAACAATATAAGTCTTAAATAATAATACCAGTTTTTACTGTCTCACTGCAAAGCAAAGGCCTCTTTTTATATAGAGAAGGCAGGACATTAATCACCACGCTTGCTCAAGGCGGATTGCCAATTTCTACTTTTAAGTCCAGGTTTCCTCACGATGTTTTCCTTCACCGTCAATCAGAAATGTCCAAGATAAACTTAGAAAGTACATATGATTTAAAAAATCACATTAGTATTTGCCCAGATTCGAATCCAGTACCTTGTGTTTACGAAGCTGATGCCTTATCCACTAGGGCCAGTTCGATTCCTTTAAGTACAATTAACATTTGTTCAGTTTGGTCATAGGACAAAGTCTGTACTTATATAATTATAAATTAACATCTTACATTTAAGATAGTTGAGGTCGTCCATGGATAAGGCCTTATTTAATATGTCATGTATATAAAAAAGAACCTAAAAATGGGTTGAACTTATTCGTAAACGTAAATTTTGATTCTGAGTGATCTTTTATATATATCCATCCATTTACATAATATAGTCGGGCGTCCACTAAGGTTGTTGAATTTATGTGTCTGGCTCCTACAGCTATTATAATATGTCGGTATACCGCGTGCACAGGATCCTTGCACTGTGCACAGTCTTGCACGTCACCTGTCGGTGGCGGTCGTCCGCGGCGCGTTCGATCGCACATCCAAAACTTGGTGCAACTTGTTTCGTAGTTCTGTGGTTTTTCGCTATCGGATTGTAAGCTTCGCCGCCACACAAAGAGGTGAGTTTGATTATACATTTAGTTTTTCATTGTTTTCAATGGCGTTTCGATTTGTTTGTTTGAACTTTATTATAACACATAAAAGATGGAAATATATGGCTGTTTTATCTCATTTAATTTGTAATGATGACAAAAGAAACATGCCAAATACAAAAAAGACGAAATACAAAAATCGACTTTAAAACTATTAAGTCACAAAAGACGCGTTGTTTTTTATCTCTACTCCTTGTATACGTTTTTACAAAATATAAAACTAAAACCAAAACAATAAACCATTTTTTATAAAAAATATATGGGACCATTTTCAGAATTTTCCAAATCGGTTTATAAATTACCGAGTTCTCGGTAAAAAAAATACGATCCGAATTGAGAACCCTCCTCCTTTAATTATACAAAGATTTTTTGACTTCCAGTGCTATTTAGCTGAATACATTTTTCTAGACAGAGTAGAGAAGTACCACTGATGGTACTAGGGACACATTCTAGTGTCACTAGTACCATTGGATGGTACAAATCAATGGAGTACCATTGATTTGTACCATCCAATGGTACATATATTTTCTGGTGTCACTAGTAAGTGACACCAGAAAATATATGTCATTGTCTTTAGTGTACGGATACTACATTCAAATAGCCATTTTATTAAATGGAATTTGGATGAATAATAATAAAACTGAGTAATACACAACTGGTTAAGCATATTTCGGAATCAAGCCAAGTATTTTCACTTCAAAAATATTTGAGAGGAATGATTGTTTCCTGAAATAACAAAATACTTAAAAATCTAAGTATTTCATATTAGGAGTTATAGTATTTGCGAGTATGTAAGTATTCCAAAATTTTACTCACTCACTAAACACGAACTTTCAAGAAGTCCTACAGAATTGAGATAAGACTCATAAGAAAGATTTGCCATTAGCTTGTGTTATACAGTTGTTTCTTTGTTAATATGACAGTGTTTTACAAATTACTTAAAACTAAACCGTGATTCATTAAAATTTATACTCAGAAACATACCAAATATTTACGAGTACGTGCTTAAACATTAAGACATAGGTATTCAGCTTTCGCATTCTTATGACATAATTCTCGTAAATGTAGGGATTTCCTTGCATGAATGTTATTCTGAATCAAGCTGTTGAGCAGCAGCAGTATGTCGTAACATATTTCGTCGCTTAAAATGAAGCAGAGTGGCTGGGAAAGTAACTCGTAATATTTCGAGAAAGATATTTATGTTTAGGTACTATAGAGTTGCAGTGAAATAGTTTGCCTTGTTCAGCAAGTACCGCTATTTTTATATTTGCCTACCAAAACGACTACAGTATGAGTCGTTATTGGTTAATAAAAATTTAGTCTAAGATACCATCAATTATTACGATGGCAAATCTGTTATAAGATAGATGTGGCTTTATATGATGATATTTTAAGTTTCGCTTGAAAAGCTCTGCATTAAAATTAGAAAGCAATACATAAAATTTTAATTTCATCATTAAATTGTTTGGTTCGATAGCCTTTTTAATAATTTACTGCTAAAAAGTCGGCACTTTTAAGCACTAGGTATATTTATTAATATTAGAAACGTTTCATTTCAACATATTAGATTTCATAATAGGTAGGTACTCGTATCACGCGCATCTTGAGGCTAATTAACGTAGATATACAAAACTTATTTCTATGAATTGAATAAATTATTTTGAAATGTAGCACGTAAGTTTACATAACAGTGTCCGTTGTCTGATCATTGAGTTTAGAATAATTATTTACTGACAGACAATGAAATGCTGTCTTATAATAAACGTGGACGTGTTCGCACTACTTCAGAGTCTTACACCATTTGAATTAATTCATTACTACATTCTTAAGAATCCTGCATGCTAATGGCTGTACATTTTCACGTGGAACAAAAATGTTGTCGTCCCAATCACAGCATTATTAAATATTGCAAAAATAATGTAATTGCTGTAGTCTTTTATCGCTTATACTACGTAGGATGTTTTAAGGAACGCTTTAAATTAATTCCATTCTCTTTTCCTATCCAGTATACCACGTGCAGATGTGATATATACCTACCACTTTAACTGTGAAATCTACGAGTTTTAAACGAATTAAAATCTGAAATTACCGCTCTTTCAAGCGTGGACTATAAAAGCCTCCTATAAAGCACCCATAGTTGTGTGTTGGACAGTTGTCTATGGTTGTAGCCACCATGTCCATGCTATGAAATTGAATGATGTCCATCACTGTCATAATTGAATGTTGTGCATCACGCAAGTGAAATCATTTTGATAGTTAGTTATAAAATAAAAACATAATAGGTATTAATTCCTGTATTAATTCAACCAAGTTCAATATTGTGTTCATATTTTTAAAAATAGCAATCTAAATTCCCACGACTTGTAAAGAACATTTAAAGATTCTCATCTGCCGGAAACCGCGATTTGTCTTTTTTCTTAGAAGCTAAAAAAGGCCTGGCTTCCAAGAAATACGAGTATTTTTTAATTTGCATGAAAGACTTCCAATTGCAACTTGGAAAATAAAATATCAAATGTACGAGACCACCAAACAAGTAAGTTGTAGGTATATTTTTATTCTGTTTTATGGTATAAATTTACAACTTGGTATCTTACTGCCGAATAAAACACCATTTCCTTGCTTTACTACTACTAAATAAATAAATATTAAGCAGTATAATTAATTCAATTGTAATACTGAATAACTAATTTAATCGTAGCTAATTAATTAATTCCAAATAGATTAAGTTAAACGTACATTAATTATGCCATAAACTGAATGACGTTTCAGTCATGCTATAAAATGAGTTATAGTGAATCTTCACTTACCCGTATATGAAAGGCAACAAGACAATATGACTCATGTACCTACCTAATTCAGTTCCTTTGTCTGATATTAGGTAATAGTACTTAATAACAATAAGTAAAGCATTGCCGGTCAAATTTATTTTTTCGCTTTTTAATCATTTTTTACTAGCTGCGCACGCACGCACGCATGCACGCACACACGCACACACGCAGACACGCAGATACGCACACACGCACACACACACACAAACTTTCGCATATATAATATTAGAAGGATGCAACTAAGGTGGCCAAAAAGCATACGTTACGACCCGCTTGATGGTAGGCACTTACCATAGCCTATGTATAAACGCTTGCTGCACAAATATCACTCGCGTATTACCGACCCCGTGAAAATAATAACAATATTAATACTAAAAACGAAATAAAATTAAATTAAATTTTTAAATATAATTTCCATTGATAAAATGTCGTGTCTTTAATCGGACAGCAGCGATGACTATCAATATGTCGATTTGTCTATGTCGATATTATCGATTTTCCCACCGTACCTTGAATAACACGTCATGTCATTAAGCTTTAACAAAATAACTGTACGTTTATGTCGCTCGTCATTAATTAATGAGATATAAAATCAATGGTTGCGTTAAACATGTGTTGTGTTCGTTCAAGTAGGTTTTAAGGTAGAAATACAGCTAAGCTTACAAAAGTATACATACACATAGAGAATATATTGGTATTCATAATAATATGATAAACAAATGTCTTTCCCAAAAAAAACAATTTATAAAATGAGAGTAGTGTCATTTTGTTGCTGACACTATTTTAGATATTAATACATAAAACAAAAAAATACATAAATGTGGAAGCTTGTAATTTACAAATATCTTCACCAATAATATATAAGTTACTTATCATTATTATCGGCCCATTATTATCCCACTGCAGAGAAAGGCCTCTTCTCATACAGAGAAAGGAATGAGCATAGATCGCCACGCTTGCTCAATGCGGATTGAATTTGAGACGATCTTACTTATAATTACTATTACTATGTAAGCTTTCTGTAAGATGAATAAATAAAATATTTTAGTTATGGATCTTATAAAGTTTTAACTCAGAATCTCGTAGACAGCAATCGTACGCATTCACTTCACTTAACAAAAATAACTCAATCATTAGGCGACGATTAATCAAAATCCATATATTTAGTTGAAAACAAATTTAAATGTATTTACTTATAAGTGAAACACGCACGTCAGTAAGGTTTGGGGTAAAAATCACGCGATTGAATAATTGTTGGCATATAAAATTAATATAATAAACATACATATTAAATTATGTAAAACATAATTGTGTTAAGAGCACTGAAGGTCACACACATAATTGTAAGTTTTTATCAAAATGACGAGAGTTTAAAATTATTCTCAGTACTTCATTGACTACACCTACTTCGTCTGTCTCTGCATCATCTAAGGTTAACTGGTCAAGAATGCTTACAGCATTAAGTTCACCTATATGAAATTTGTATACCTCTATGAAGTATACTAAGCAACAAGCTCCCTCATTGTTAGATGACGCTTAGAGCTGGGACGAAATGGGTGTTATAAGGACATATACACTTCTGCCTATCCTTTTTGGGGGAAAAACGTGATACCATGTATGTATAAGTGATCAACGCGAAAGCAAACCTTTCTAGCTTTACGTGCTTTTTCCTTCACGTTTTGTCACTTGTTTTTACAGAAAGCCTTTGTCACTTAAACATCTTGTACTGACATCTTTCCTTTTTTAACGAGGGGCAACGACCTAGTGATAGTCTTTGTAGCGTAGTAACGTCCATACGTCATAAGGCGGGGTCAGGGTATAAGAATATGCATAACTACCGAACCGCCCAGGCTTTGTACGGATTATTATTTAATTACTCCTGTAAAGATACCGGGATAAAAGTAGCCTACGATACTCGCTAATAATGTTACTTTCTATGGGTGAAAGAATTTTTAAATCAGTTTTTTATTTTTTGAGTTTATCCATTACATAATAAATTTTTTTTTTTCGACAAGCTTGTAATCTCAACGGAGCTTAATCAATTACGCAGAATAATATTTACAACCTCGAAAAAAGTGATACCACATATCAGGCGTATAATCTACCGTTTAGCCTGATGTCCACGTGGACAGGGGGTCGTGAGTACAAGTATACACGTAACACCGTCATCTGTCTAACCCAGGCTACGTCCGTCGGTGAGATTGCCAATTCTGGTATGTGCATTTTAGCAACTTTTCAGGAGAGACAAAAAGCAGATTATTGGGAATTATTGACCAAATTTAGTACCTAAATAAATGTTAAATGGTTTCTAAAAAATCAAAAAAAATATTTGTTGTGAAAAAATAAAGATTCATTCATTGCAAATTAAGTTATAATTTTTTTTCTACTTTTTGTGCACATATGGGTATTGGTTTTGCTCCTAACAAACACACATGTGTAAGTCGTGCACATAGGTATTTTAATTCAAATTTATTTAAGGATTATTAGAATAGTTATGTGTTTTTCTAAATAAAACAACAACAATAATTTGAAATCAATTTATAATATGTATTTAAAAAATATATCACAAAGAACATTCTAGGAACATAAAAAAATTAAGTATTTAATAAACTATTAAAATCACTTGGCTAGTCAAGTTATTTTGATAGTTTATTTAAATACAGGTACTACTTACTAACTGCCTATGGGTAGACAGGTGTCAACGAAATATAATTATAAAATAATCCTTATAGGTCAAAAAAACTTTCCAACGTGACTGGTAATAAAGACTAAAAACCTATAAAATCTCCATGAGATACCTAATTATATTATTTTGAAAACAAACATAATTGCATTCAATTATGTACATAAACAAAAATAATAAAAAAAATAAAATTATCTGGCTAGTTACCCAGATTATTATTACCAAAGAAACGATAAAACAATCAGAATCACTTAAATGCTTATTACTAAGTAACAATAATAACTTTATAAAAATAGAAATATATAAAAGAAATATGAAAACAGTCTTTGATTCCTTAACTTAATCAGACTTTAAAGTTATATTAGGGTTAGTCAGTCATGTTGGCGATTATCATAAAAATGATGGTGATCCCTGTGCATGTATCTTTTTAAAGATTGCAGGCTATCAAACTTGGATTTTTCAATTTTTTGTGGTGAATTGTACAGATTTACAAGTGCATTACTGTTTGTGCGTTGACGTTGGGGGAGAACTTTCCATTCTTCTGGATGTCGTAACTTGTAATAGATAGTACCATTCTTGTAAAGAAGAGCTCTCATATCTGTGACCACCGGATCACCAGCCTTTTTCCCTGGCCTGATTGAAGAAAATTGGCATATTTTCTCATAGTTTTGAAAAAAGTTATAATCTAAGTGATGCACGTCATAAGGCTTTGAAGGACGTGCATGTTTCATTATATTCACGTAATCATTGGCAGTGTAAATAGGCTCCTTAAAAAGACCCTCTAAGGTCGAATGCACGCTGTCAACCTCCATCATTGTATGACCTTTTTCAAGGATCAGTTGTTCAAGCTCGATGTTTCCTTCTGTAGACAAATTTAATAGAGCCGATGACAAGATTTTGTTTCGATTTTGGTATGAGCATCCGTCTGATATTAGAATGATTTTTTTATAGCCCACGGGAATTTTAGATTTGAGAAAATGAATCAGACAAGAGGTAAATTCATTCGCAGTTACACCACCGTCACCTTCATGCCATACATATAATTGTACTTTCTTATCATTGTTGCAGTAAATGGTGAAATTGTGAAGTTGTAGTTTTTGTTTGTAGTATTGAGCAGATACTTTTAATTTGGGACACAACAATACGCCTTGTACATCCATAGTAATAACAAGAACTTCAGGAGAGCACATACTTATGGCTAATCTCTTGGCTGCATAGGCTTCCTCTTTTTTATCCGTGTGTTCTTTAAATTCATCCTCGGTTATATTTTTTTCTTTGTAAGCAGTACAAGTATCACACTGGTCTTTTCTAGGTTTAAAAATTTATATTAGAGAAAAGGGTGCGATGTGCTGGAGATTTGCCATGTTGAAGACACCATTTTTTGTAGACTCGATAAAGATGGGATTTATTATGAAAAGTACTTTCAACATACACTCTCTTAGATGAGCTTCTACAATAGTGGCTAGGTACTTTGGGTATTAAACTCAACCATTCTTTTACTACACAAGACTTTGGATTCGCCAATTATTGCCTTTCGGGTACATTTTGTTGTCTACTTTTTCTTGACACACAATTTTCGGTCTCAAAACGTCCTGAGTTTAAAAGCTTTGTCCAATCAGATAAAGTGTCGTAATTAATATCCGAAGTACTGATGAAGAATTTCTTGCACACTTTGATCAACGCATTATTTTCATTAGGCAATTTGTAGTCATAACCAATTTGTTTGGAAGACACGTTTCCCGATTGTTTTCTTCGCCGTATTACAGGACGTACACTAACTAAATTTTTTATGTATGCCTTTTTGGCATCCCATGAATTAAGGCTCCAAAAGTATCGAAATATGGCCTCCCGTTGATTTTCAGACATTTCACCACAAAGGAAACTTCTATCCGTTTTTATTGTAGCACCGTGTGGACAAGGCTTATCTTTTTTGAACCTCTTCGTTTTTTCAACAAATTCGTAACTACAATTTCCATTTTCGTTATTTACTCGTTTTCTACCAGTATACTTCTGCCCATTTAATCTCCGGTTCTTATTAAAACCTCTACTTTTTTTGTTACTGTGAAGCTCAGAGTCACCGTCATTGTCACTAGATACAATTTGTTGTTCAACTACTCGTAGTTCACCAGTTACTTCGTCAAGAAAACGCGTTACTTCTGCATTATCAGTTTCAGACAGTCTTTCAATCATCTCACCCTCTGTATTTTCTTCGCCGACAGCTTGTGAAATTTCAGACGAACTTGCTGCTATTAGTGGCTGCGGATCTTCGATCATATTAAAAGTAAAATTTGGATCAAATGTCTCGTTGTTAATTTCTTCAAGACAGGTATTTATCACAGTAGAATTTAGCGAAACTAAGTCATTTTGATCTTGACTTGTGTGTTGGTAGGAATCACATTCGATGTTCATGTCATTATTATTCGGGAGATCATTTTGTGCTCTGGGACTGATTTGGGTCATTGGTTGTTGGATCATATGAATTTGGTATAAAGCTGTCAGAAGTAAAATGTGGATCAGGTTCATGGCTACTTATTTGTCCTGTGCTGAGATCAATGAGCAACTTAGATCGCCAATGTTTGCTTTTGTTAGACATGTTTTCAATTAAGTTTAGTTTTGCGGCCAATCTGTAAAAAAAGATTCAATAGTAGTTTCACAAAAATGAGTATAAACACCCTACCCTCAATAATTAAAATTAATTAGTCAAGATCTCAGCTATTGAAGAAAACAAAGAAAGTAATGTGTCATTAGGTATACTTTCTTTAGATAATTATACAACTTTAAATTGAAAGTATTACCTATAGTCAAAATGTTATTTTATTTACAGCCAGGGTCACTAATTACTAGACCAACAGGCCAGTGAAATTACTTCTGCTTTACCAATAATTATGTATGTTCTTTGCGCAAGTTAGCTGAAAATTATATTAAATGTCTTGGCGGAGTATACGTTTATTACTCAAATAGAAGAGGGCATTCCTAGTCTATTAACAAGTAGGTAGATTCCTAAGCAAACAAAGATTGTTTTTCAATAACAGGTAAGTAGACCTAAATAAGAATAAACTAATCTACTTACAGTGTTGTAAAGTAGTTAGATTGTTAGTTCTGAAGGTAGCAATGCAATAAAAGTTATTTTGATTAAGAAGTATTATTTGTAATTTAGATAACTGATAATATCACCATTTTTATAAAAAAACTTTCAAGTTAAAATAGTTAATTGTACTTACCTGAAAGCAAAAACACTGCGAAATGATGTTCCACGAACGAAGTTCACTGGCGTACCGAGTCATTGTCATAACTGTCACTCGATACTAAATTCACACATGTGCAGTGACGGTTATCAATTTATTTGAATTTTTTATAACTGCAAAACGCCATATGTGCTTTGATTCACATGTGTAATTATTTTTTGGGCACAAATCACAAAAGTGTATTGTGTACATCGGAACCAAGCTAAATTTGTGTATACAGGTTTTTGCATTAGACGCGAAATTCAATTTCAAAGCGAAATCTGCAAAAAAAAAATAATCGAAAAAATGCACATAACGGAATTGGCAATCTCATCGACGGTATGTTCTTGACAGAAAAATATCAATAAACCTTTTTTGACGCAACTCGAGCACCCGCGCAAAATTGATACGTGTCGTAACATTGTTGTTTTTTCTAGAAAAGGTAGGCTAAGGTGTGTTGCACTCACGATTAATCGGCTTTATTAACACCCAGTTTCTGAAAGGCTGATCAACGAAATATTTATTAACTAATCACCTGTTAAATCTTATGTGAAGTACCTAAAATTATGCTAAAAGCATGGATAATTAGTTTCATTTCATCTAATTAGTTAATAATTAAATCAAATTAAACTAATTATTCA
Source organism: Parascotia fuliginaria (assembly GCA_963082885.1). Classification (NCBI taxonomy): domain Eukaryota; kingdom Metazoa; phylum Arthropoda; class Insecta; order Lepidoptera; family Erebidae; genus Parascotia; species Parascotia fuliginaria. The sequence goes on along the minus strand of OY720183.1, from coordinate 3,797,122 downwards.
TGCTTTTAGCAATCCAATTGGTACTTTACATGAGATTTAACAGATGATTAGTTAATATTTCGTTAATCAGTGTTTCAGAAACTGGGTGTCAGTCTCATATATTTATGGGTCTATTCCAATTGGTATATGTTCCAACTATCCTCAGTCGCTTTCTTGAAAAAGTTTTCACTGCCTATTCTTGTTTTACTATTATTGTCATTTTAAAAGAGATATCCTTTTTCAAATGGTTATTTAACTCCATATAGAAGTTATGAGAAGATCGTAACTTCTTGTTTACCTCTTCATTTCAGAAGAAAGACGTATATGTATGTATAGGTCTTGTTTATCTTAAACAATGTATTCACCAAAAAACAAATCTATACTATTTATTAGATAAAGCGGGTGAGTTTGTTTGTTTAAACGCGCTATTCTCTGAAACTACCAGTCCGATTTGAATTTTTTTTTGCGTATGATAGCCTAGTTCTTAAGGAAGGTTATAGGCTATGTAACATCCCGCTACAGAGCAGTAAGTAAAGACCGAGCCGCGAAAAGCTAGTCTCGTATAAATTACAAACTAAACAAAATGTTTATAAAACATTGTACAAACATAGTGTTGTATTGACTTCTGTATAAAAATAATGAGTTAGTGACGTTCATTCAAGCTTAATTGTTTCATTTTACTAATTAAACAGTCCACAATGAACGCGGCACAAAACTAATAATAGTAATGAACTAATGATACAAAAACAAATGAAAGAAATTGTTGCCTCGCTTTTTTATAGGTACAACTTTGGTGGCAAACAAGCACCACCTGATAGTAAGTGGTAAGAAGCATCACTGATACTTGACTGGTTCTCTAAGCAATGCTAAGAAATCTATGGTACAGGTTATGGAACGTAAAATACGTAGGTATAGATAGAACAATCGTTATTTTTCAATAATCGCTGGAACACGACCAAGCTCAACTACCTAGGTTGTATTCCAAATACTACACTATTCTGTAAATAGGGTAATTTTTTCAGTTATAATAGTTGGGATGATTTCGCGTATTATATCTTTTAAACATAAAAATCATTACAAATAATCACGTGATTTTAAAATAATATTGACTAAATTTTGTGTGCTTAATAGGTCAAGTATTCACAATAACACACAGCTGCTGAGCGATATGATAATACGAACGTGGATTGTGGTACTGCACTCAACATGCCCTACTTTTTGCTCATAGCTACACTTAAGTGACTATTTCGCAGCCAGTTTTTGTTGGACATTTTAGTCAAACTTTTTGAATACCGAACGAAATGAGACCTAATGAAATTTGAACTTTTTGCCGCCACTGCAAAATCTTTTTAAAAAGCCATTGTGTGATTTTATAGTTGCCAGTGTTATGCAAATGTAGGTATTATCGTACAGAGTAGTGTAAATTCCTCTACTGCTTTAAAATTAAGAGTAAAGAATCTTTAAATAGTAGGTATAAAGCTGTTTTTACCTGCCTGTTTCTCCGCTAACTTCTAAACAATGCAATGGGTTTTGTTACAATTTTCACTATCCTTCAGAATATTTCTTCCGATACATGCTTAATATAAATTTATTTATTTTTATTTTCCTTCACAAATTGTCTGGCTTATGCTAAAATACAGGTAGTAGAACTAGGATAATTTGCGAAGGAGTGGTGCCTGAAATGGGTTTGTTAAACCTGTGCTAATATAAGTACAAGAAAGCTTAGAATTACAACGATTAATAATCATATCGTAAAAACACCGTAAAAAGCTTGAAAGTATCCACGTGCGAAGTAGGGGCGGATTGCTAGAATACTAAAAATTATGACATTGAACTTGGTATATTGGTATTATAAAATTATCTAATTTGTGAGTATTACTCTTAGGAGTTGACAAAACAAAGTTTTAATTATTATAATTTATGTAATGCGCCCATAATTACGTCGTGTATTTTTCCTATTTTAACTTATTCTAGGTAAATGTACTCATGGTATTTATTATACGAGTACTTACGTGTTGTTTTGAACGATTCTACGTAAAATGTATTATTATTAGAAACACTACTTACGAATACTTTATTCCGACGAAGTGATTTGAGAAAAAACATAAACGTTTTACCATACCATTATACATTTAAAATATGTGACAGGTAAGTCTTGGAAGAAAAAAGAGTTCAGTATTCGCATACACTTCTGGTACCTGTCACTGCTACCATAATAAATAAAAGAAAATCTCGGACTTGCTACTCCAAAGACTATTTGCTATTTATATTGGTTCGTTCGATTGCGTTCAATTGAAACTTGAACTCTTTACTAGCTCATGTTGAGTTCTTATAATTCTGACCAGAGTTTTTTTACAAGACGTCGACCAAGATATGTTAAACCGACCTAAATGGAAGCACCATGAGTGCTTGCCAGCAGTTTGCTTCACTCCACAATACCACTGACTGTTCTCTAAAACGTAAAGCCAAGTCATTTTTGTAGAATTAAAAAAAATACTTTCTCTTAAGAATGCTTAAAAAAATTTGAGTAAATACAGAAAACAATGGTATTACCGCTGTTAAACCTGACTTGTGAACCACACTGATGCGTAAATAGCATTATCCTCTAGTTCACTTTCATATGCTTATTATCTTTTGTTAGTATCTAAACCAATTTGCCTCATATTCCGCGGCACTGTATAAATCGATCTAGTTACACATGATAGCACCCTATCGTGTCAAGGACCAGTAGATGTTACCGGTTGATACTGCGGGTCAAGGTGTCAGATCAGCTTTTGAAAGGTTTAATCGTGTTGCTATCTGATGCTATGCTAATTGTGTACTAAGGTTAATCAGTGTAAGATTATTACTTATGCAACCTAAGAGCGTAATTTGGTTTAGGAATAGGAAACAAGGACTTTTATGTCAAAGCCTATTTATACTTCTGTATATGACTTAAAACTTTGGTTTGTCGGTAGTGTAGTAAATTATTTTGTATTCTGGGACGGAACTATGGGAGAATTAGAACAAATGTTTCAAATAAAATAACAAGCATGAATCGAGTTATTCCGGTCTGATCCCCCAGATCTGATCTCCTGGGGGATCGGTTTATTTTGTATTTTTTTGTATTCCGTTCTGATCCCCGTGCAGGGGATCAGAAACAAAAGATTGACTCACTAACAACCGCAATCACTTATTAGTCTTCTGTTGTTTATTATTTACTGTTTTGTTTAAATGTCTCAGGATGAAAGAATCAAATGAATCATTTCATTGAAAGTAAAGAAAAATACTTTCTAATGCAAAACTGAAATGTGATTAGCACATAAGTAGGTACACTAAACTGTTAATATTTTTATTCTAAAAATAAACAACATTAATTTAAAATACTCGTGGTATATGCTGCTTGCTATTTTCTCACATAAGGGAAGGTGCATCATATTTTTGGCACTAAACTTGAAAACAACATGCGGTCCGTTACATAGTTAGCAGATTTTGTATATTTTTGTAACTTTTCACAAGTTAATTAAAAAGAGAATAATTTTGTCGGCAATCGCTCCCTCAAAAAGCTTTAAGACCCTAATGTGAACTTAAGTTCAGGTGTTGGAATAGCTATTCTTAAACCGAATATCTATAATCTAGGTAAGGCATAGGCCATACGTATTTTATGAAAGAAAATCTGTGGAAATCATTCTTCTGACTTTTAGCACAGAACAAAAATACATAAAATAAATAAAAACCACTAAAAACGACTTGAAATGGATCCTCTACGTGATCCTATTTAGTAACTATCATCTACATTCACAGTATATCGTAAGCAAAAAGTGAGCGACACTGGAACGCTCTTTGACACAATATTTAAGTAGGTTTAAGTACATTGTTATACTTAGCTGTTACATATTCGGTTGAAACCATTAATTTGTAAAGCAGAGGTATTAAAACTCTATGTTGAATATTGTTAGAAATTATACTACGCATATTGCAAATGATGCTACCAATAAATTCTTAAAATAGGTTAATCAAATGGTTTTGTATTTGCATGATCTCTATAAAATTTACATTGTGTATTGCTAGCAGCTTGCTGAGGCTTATGTTCTGGCATCGGATGTATGTCTTACGACCTACATAATGATCTTTATATAAATGCAATATGATTAGATTCTATTTCTAAGTTAATTAATTGCTAATCAATTCTAAGCAGCCATACAAATGTCTAATATATTAGGAAAATTTCGGCTGGAGGTTGCGTCACCGGCTAATGTAATTTGCTTTTGTGCCGAAGCAAAGCAAATTTTTACGTATTTTATCGGTTAATTAAAACGGGGTACGAGTGCCATTTTTAGAAGCATGTTTGTGTAAATTTGAAACGAGTTTGTTTTAAAAATTATAGATGTTAGTAAACATACAAATGGATACGGATGGTATATTTTGGTATATTTTTATTTTGAGATAAGTTTCATTGCAACTAGGTACCTCTTCAATCCCTGCATTACCTTGGTTGACTGACAAAGAATTCCTTTAGCACTAATATATATAATACTAATATTTTAAAAGTATAAACTGTGAGAACGTGCTGTTTTTTTGTCTTATTTTAGCGAATTTGATAATTTACTGAGATTTTTGCCTTACATGACCTTGCTTGGCAGGCGTATTGATGGGTAAGCAGTCCTGTGTTGCATACATTATTATAATATGCCGCCAACTCCTTATGTGATGGTTTGACCGCCATCATTATTAAAACTTATTCAAGTTCACGAGTCTGTTAGTTAGCAAGTCATCGCTTACTTGTCTAAATACTTCTTTACCTACACAATGAGTGTTTTTACTATTAATAGTAAAAAAGTAGTATAAAAAATATGAAACTATACTACTCTAATCATCAACGCCTCCAACGGATTAGAAAAAACAGTGGGATTGTAAAGTACTGTAGACTTATTGGCAATGGTTAATGTATTCTTTGTTTGTGCAATACTGTATTATCATCATCTTTATATCAGTCGAAAAGCATCCACTGCTGCACATAGGCCCCAATATTCGCCATCTTGGTCGGTCGTGAGCCACCTCCATTCATCGGTTGCCCGCTACCCAGGTCGCTGGTCCACCTCGTGAGGAGTCTACTCGCGCTGTGCAATACTTACAAGTAGGTAATGAAAATATTATCTTGGTTGCTATGATCGTAATCATTTTAAAACCACAAGTTCCAAAAGCGGTCAACGTAACTAGAATTCAATATCGTATTTTTTGCACCTTTTCTTTGAAATACGATAGTTCTATGGCAGATCTTGAAATTTAAAATATAAAGTCTTTGGTTTAAATTTTGTAATACCCTTGACGGAGAGGATCATAAGGACATACAACATTAATTAAATAAATTTATCACTTTACTGTAGTTTGCCATGACATAAATAAAATACAAAACAAATTTCAAAAGATGTTTTACTCGGCGTAATTTAATAATCAAGGAAACACTAACACTAACTGAAACATAAATTTATTGTGTAATAATAGGTATTAATAACCCAAATAGATCTCAAGTTTACAACATGAATGGACAATGTCAAATTTTGACCTAAAGTTCAACCTAAAGTTGTTGCTTCTCCTGGCTTCTGGCCGCAGAAGAGATTGTCTCTGACTGCAACCAATGGCCTATGGATGACGGGCTAAAGTGGTATTCACTAGTTAGATGAAGGAATCAGTCGTATGTAGATACGATGGCCATCTTTAAGATCGATATACCTACTTACTTACTGCATACCTAGCGCTCAAAGTCGCAAACAAAGCTAATTATTATGTTTTGTCAACCTTACACTAGACAGTATAAGTTGACAAACAGCTGGACATATGCATAGACATTTCCACGTTAGTCACGCCAGCGTTTATAAATATAGCAATTTAAATAAATAAGTAGATATTTAATTTTAAATAGAAAAAGCTATTTTAACGTCAAATTCTAAATGCTACTAAAATATCAATTATATTAGAATATTAAAGAGCTTCCAATCGAGTACATTGAACGTTATTTTTTATTTAAAAACCGAATCGATTGGAAATGTATCGATCTGTTAAACGAGGAGCGTTGTCCGCATGTAAGGTCACCAGAACCTATACGACGATACATTAGCGCGTCACGATAATGTTTTTTATATGTACCTGTTTAACATAAATGTCGAGGAAATCTAATGCTTACGGTACCTATATCATATACACGCATTAAGAATATCAAAGCGGTAAATAATTTATTACGAACTTTCTTAAAATTGCATATTCACCTTTAGTATTATTTCTATTCTACGGTATAACCTCGTAAGGAAATTTTAGACATAACAAATTTAGTACAAAAGACAATGTTAAACACCTCTGCCTACGCCACAGAACAGAGAAAAAGGTAAGAAAGACCATCAAGTTAATTTTATAATAGAACGGTTGCAGCCAGTTACACACACATGCATTATAGATCGTATTTACAACCCCTTGTTACTCGTAACAAATAAGTAGGACGCCTAATAGCTATTCGTTAGGGTTCAAATTATCTGACCTGTTAAGAAACAGCTAAAAAACAGTCACTGCAGGCTGACAGCTAAAACAACCGACAAAGACTACTGCCTAACAAAGACTTTAAGTAATTAATGCATTAATGGTGAGATGAATTGACAAATGCAATGGCGGCATCTGGACGGCAACGTACTTATCTTTAAACGCTCCCGTTGGTCTTGCTTTGAATGATTATCTAGCCGTCTTCTAATGTATTTTATTGTTTTGTTATCTAGATACAAATCATAAGATTGTTAGCATTTGTATGTAAAGTTTGTTTATTTATATTGAAAATAAACTTTATTTTGTTGATGGTTTGAACGATATCAGTGAAGTATACCACTAGGTTGTTGTACTTATAAACACGCTTATCTTATATACCGCAGGATCGTAACTTCTCAGATAAAAATCTGTTTATCATTATAATCTGTACAAACTCTTTGTTATCTGTCAATGATAATGAAAGTGTCATTTTGTTTTTGAGCTAAATATAGCTTTTAATTAGAGAGAATCTGCGCATTGAATAATTTTTGGTCCTTAGAATCTCTTAGAACAGGATACGGTAATCTTTCCATTTTTAACAAAATATAAGTTATAATTAATGAATAAAACCAAGCAATGCGATTCTAGCTAGCGCATCGAGGTTTCAGTGTTACAAACTTAAAGTTCATCCAAAATAGCCAACATAAGAATTGTGCCTCGTGATGTTTCTGTATGGAAAAGACAAATTTAAGTTTACAGTTTTTAAAATTATCTCATTCATCAATATTTGTGTATCTCAGTTTTCCAACTCCTATTGTCTAAGTTTGTAATATCGAAAATACGTTAGTGATATAACTAGAAATTACTGATTTTAGGATTTTTATCCTTTACTTATGTTGCTTCTTACAAATTACCCTCCCAAGTTTTTGATTTGCCGCATTTTTTACTGATGAAGAATCTTAATTTGATTGATGATTAAAAGACCGCAGACATGTTTGATATTAAATACAGCCTGATATCAATATCAACACGGGCTTCCGAGAACAAGGGTCTAGACAGACGGTCAACAAAGTGGTCCAATACGGGGTTCTGATTTTTCTTTTAGTATACAAGTTTGGTTCATCTTTAGTCAATCATTATAGTCATCACAGACATTTTTGTGCAGCTGAGGTATCAATATCAACACGGGCTTCCGAGAACAAGGGTCTAGACAGACGGTCAACAAAGTGGTCCAATACGGGGTTCTGATTTTTCTTTTAGTATACAAGTTTGGTTCATCTTTAGTCAATCATTATAGTCATCACAGACATTTTTGTGCAGCTGAGGTCTGGTAGTTAGATAATGTTAGTCTCTTCGGCTCTTCACTATTATGTTACATGTACGTATTTGATGTGGTTTAGTTTCTCATCTAAGACAAATATTAACTCCAGAAAGTCCACAACATCAAAGGTTAACGACCTCTGTTATGATAGACTGGACGTAGTAGACCAGTAATGCAAAAAATAGACCACAGGCATAAACAACAAGTACGATGATAAAATTTATGTTTTTGTTTGCAAAATTTGTGCAACTTTTTACTAAAACCACTGCAAATGTCATCAACTTGTCAATAGAAAGATTTGTTTATTAAGTCATCTGCCACGTTCGTCATTCTCATTTGACATGATTCCCTCCGCGCTAGATCAAATATTTTGTACATTATTTGCACGTGTCAACGACATGTATCTAATGCGCAGTTTTTTGCACGATATTTGTACATTGATAGGATCACCATTGTCTATAAAAAGTAGATTATTTGAAGTCCAAAGTATTCACTAATAAGGCGGTTTAAAACACTAAGTATTATAAAAAAATTGGACATCAATAAATTGTTGGAGACGTGAAAATTTTCGCTTGGACTTTGAGTAGTTATTGATAAAGTAGGACAGATATTAAGACTGGCTGGCCACAAAATTAAAAATGTTTTTAATCGATGCAACAGATTCAAAATTACAGTTTGACCTTTTTATTATCTTATTATCGTGGCTCTCGTGAGCAAATGGAGGTCACGTTAAATTGGTGATATCGTAATCATGAAATTATTCAAACTCTACGAAGGGCTCTTAAAAGTATTCTGCTAACGCTGAAAAGGATAAAATGACTAGTGGAATAGTACAATTTTCTCAAATTAGTCTGTAAATACTAAATAGTTATTAATAGATTATTTGGACATCCGCGATTTCTTTTATAGTGTGTAAACCCTAACGCCCGCCCCCGCAGCTTGAACTGAATTTCTTTCCTACGCACATCTTCAGGTTCACGGCTCTTAGTTATTTACGTATCGCGTGCCAACACCAGAAACACGAATACGTGACCTTTCACGACTCTTTTCTAACCAGTTCGATCGCTGCATAATTATGTCGACAGAATCAGCTGCCGAATAATATAGACTGCGATAATTCCCTTTAGTTTCACAATCGATAACGAGTGCGACGCGATAACACCGAGTTTTTGTTTTGATGCGCTATATCGCGCGTGTGAGGCCCGACACGGCATCATTATATATACGCACTTCATCAATAACAGAATCGCGGTTATTAGAAGCTCGCACGCTACGCTTGATTCTAAAATTTCGCGTTTTGCGGACGATTGCACGTCTCTTTTAATATTATTTTACAGCGTTAACGAGCACAGCGAAATCTACTAATCTACTCAATGTTTACTTGTTCATTCACTTTTGTTATATTGTGTGCGTGTGGCGTATTTGCGCCTGCGCAAAACGTTCGCGACCGAGCCCTCTTTGTTTGTTGACAAGCCGACTGGTGAACTCAACAAGCTGTTCTATTCGCGTGTGGACGTCGCGCGCGTCGGACGTGTTCGTGTTTTTGTACCACTCTACTTTGTTTAGAGCTATCGTGTTATCGCGTATATCGGCTAAATTTAGTGTAGTTATACCAAAGATTATTTGCCTTCTCTGCGCAATATTCAGTGTATAGTGTAGTTTTGTGGCGAGCACTTACCCATCAACATTGGTTTGGAAGATATTTTCTACATCTAAAATTACGCATTCGCTACTGTGCCAGAAGGTAATTCATTTTCTTTTATTTTTCTTGGACATTGTTGTTCTGTTTACAAATACTTGATACGCCGGATGCCTATTTCGAAGGTAGATTTAATATCGTGAGTGTAGTTAATTTATTATACGTATCAGTGAAGTCATCAAAATATGGATGGCTTTGAATGCAAATGCATGCGTCGCGTCGGTCATGACTTCATGTGCTTACTTCGATATACATAAACAAGTCTTTGTATGTGTTACTGTTGATCGCAAAATATCAGGACGAGGATTAGAAAGTGAGTACCGACATGGTCATTAATTGTGGCACCGCACGATTTCACCGCTAATGAGATGACAGTTGCACACCTGGTAGGGTTGCCATTTGTCAGGCATTATCCTGATATGTCAAGATTTTTCAATATTTCTTCGAATTTTGGTCCACTATTAGCAATATCAGTGTTTGTTGTTTATCTATAGTGACATACCTACTTGTTTATTTTTACAAGACAGATAACATGAATAAAAATACTGACTGTATTTTAACTATTCAGGTATGTCGTTACAGAAGCAAATAAACACTTAAAAAATTGCAATTCAGAATTCAAAAAAACTTCAATATCATTATCCAATTTAACAAAATAATATGGTAACGTAAAAAACAACAAAGTTTTACCATAATACCGTCGCTTTCTTAACTAGATACAGTTACAATTTGGCCAGTTGCCTTAGAAGGCGCGTAGCGGTACCTCTTATGCTTGTCTGATGCCCTGGTAACTCGACTCTTTACTAACGGTACAGTGCATCGTATCTCACAGCACAATTACCAGTCCTAGTGACATGATGATTCAATTTTGCGGTCAACTGAACCAAACAATGCCAGGTACCGCTATATTAAATAAACATAGCTTGTGACTAATCATTTTGTCAACAAATCTCTTGCTTATGTTTGAAAACGGTAGAATTTATTAAGTCCTATTGTGAAAATAATTAATCCCTCATAGAGAAACGACGTAAAGTATTAATTTTTGTACTAATGCGTGATTAGTAATCGAGGCTCAATAACTTCTGGTTCCTCTTCTTTTTCCCACCTCATCTCCTTCGACGCGGTCGGCAAAAGTCGTGACTAGTTGAGACGGACCCGATATATCTGAATGCTAGCCCCTAAAACTGTTAATAATAGGCTGATAATAGCTAGCTATTATTATCAGATAATTATACAGCAGACTTTTAATTACGAACGCTCAGCAACAAAGATGAAGCTAATGCCAATGCACTGTTGCAGTACGTTTTATTATTCCCTTAATTGCAGACAGACGTCGTAAAACTGTACAGTTTTATAGCTCGCCTTTCAAAACTTAAACACCTCCTCAGGTAAAATTTGTGAATGCAATGAAATGAACACTTGGTACTTAAGTATTCGTTTATGACACGGCTGTTGATCTTCTCATTGTTCTTTATTTCCATCATCAGTAAAATCTTCTTCACTATTTAAAACTTAAGCTTTTGTTGTATAATTATTTTGTTTCACCAAGCGTTATTTAAACACCTTTGAAACAATTGCCAACTGTATAGTAAAGTAAGAATCCTTAGTTAGAAACTTTAAAGGAATTTTATCATGTTCTAGTCTGTTGACCTCAGCGGTTGCTATTATTCTTCTTACACCCAGTTCCAGATAAAAATAATCAAGTGAAAGTTGTTTCTCGATAAACAAGTATAGCCATGCTTAATATATCTTAAATTTGAAACGATCATTTAAATGTTTAAGTAGACAATTTAAATATACATATAATACTGCATATAACATTCTAAAATAACATGCTAATATTAAAATTAGTTCATTCATCATCGCCATTTTTACCGAAAAACGTAAACTAAACATAGACCTACTCCAAGTATTGCGACTTAGACCATATGACTTTGACTCCCTTATTTCGCTCACGTGGTAAACTTCTTGATTAATTTAAAAGTCTTGACAACATCTTCAAAGAAATACAATCGACGTGCAGCTGACTTCATTCATTACCTCTCCATCGAATATTATAAACAAAATAACTAATTTTATAAAGCCACACAAATATCCGTATCCTTAAAAACATTTTTCAAATTTAAATCTGACCGAACTATATCTACTAGGTATATAAACTGACACAGACTATGCAGTTACCTATTGTTGCATAGGCGTACCCCATAACCATTTGAAATACAATTTCGGTGAAACAATTCCAACGTCTCCTTTGCTTTGAACCCTGATGCGATGATATTGATTACTATAGAGTAGTCGGATGTACCCGGACTTCTATTTACAGTAAGATTTGGTCAAATAGATATTCACCTGTATAACAGATTCATTAATGAAATACTAGTACTATGCAGTAATAGGTTTCACGACGTTTTAAGGATGAAGACAATGTATGGATTGGATACAGTTGCTCTCCATGACCTGTTTGAACTTCTGCTGAAATAAAAAAATCCTGTACGATGATGTTGAGTTTTTTGACGAACGTTATTATTTGAGCTTATTTTAAATCGCCTCATCATCACTATTTAAATTATCGGATAGATCGATAAGGTTTGCAATAACTCTTTCTGTATACGAGTTCGGAAATAAAGCATTATTAAGAAGAGTACATATAAACTGACAGTGAAAATCTGTGATTCACGCCTGAGAAAGTTCCTGTTTCGTGCTTTAGTTTGGCTCTAATCCAACGAACGTACTCGTATATAACACTCTTTGTAATACCTTAAATCTTTTGTAATTAACTTGAATTTGCGCTACAATGGGTTTTCGCAAAGTCTACGTCTTGATGAAATTGCAGCTGATTTACCTAACGGTTACGAGGACTGGAACTTCACAAATACTCTAAAGATATCTATCGCTTATTCAAACGTTTATTACCGTGAGAAATTCATTTGAAATACTATTTGTATGCTTATTCAAACATTGCTATAATATCGCTCTTGGATGTAATGTCCTTTCAAATTACCGTGACTTATAAATCGAGACAAAATTAAATTGCAAGAAAACCTATTCATTCTTTACCCGAAGCAGCTGAATAGTCGGCATTCGCAAACAGAATCGTTGCAGCCGTAGACCTGCAAAGTAAATAAATTACCGAAGTAATCTACAATTCTATCTTTGTATCGTGAGCGTGACTGGTGTGCCGATCGGCCGAAGTGCACGATGTTTAGGTGTATACGACTTACGAGTGGCGCGGATAAGCCACGCCGGAGTAATATGGTTACGTTGATGCTAACTGTAGTTAATTAAGTGTACAAATGAACACTTCGTAGAATAATTTTTGATGTAAATGAGTCAAGTAACCGCGACAAGTGACCTTGCTCGAACGTGTTAACGCACTGTCTTGATAAAACAAAAGTATACCTTGAACTTCAAAATAACATCACTAGCATTTTATTACTGATATAAAACTTGAAAACAGATATGAAAATTATTTACTTTATATTCTGTTAGCGACCGAAGATGACCTTGGAAATAATATGACACTAACAAAGAATGGTAAACAGATCTATTGCGAATTTATGATGTAACAGAGATTTAGCCTGCGTTGTAAACTTGTAACACATCAACACATAACAAACTAGTTAAACGTTTTACAATTATCAGTACAGTTTGTTACCGAATTCAGGAGTCCATAAAGTGTAATTTTAAGTAAGTAACCGGTTTACAAACTCATTACTGTAACGGCTCCTGGGTACCGTTGTTGCATCGCTCCCGCTCCATGTAAGGAAAAATAATCAATGTCCAAATGAAATAGTTTTAAGGTATTAACACATCTCCATTTTGGCTTACTTCCAATGAGTTTAAGAAAAATATTTACACGAAGGCGATCTGAAATGCCGGAACCCTTTGTCCTAACAACGTAGTTGCCTTCTATGCTTTTACGTTTCAGTTCGAAAATAACTTACGGATACTCTTAGCGTAGTTTGTATCACCAATACCTTCTTTGTTTTGTAAGAAAAGCACGATCTGCGTAATAACATCTAGTCCTTATCCTATTAATTTTCCTATTAATATTATAAATGCGAAAGTTTGTGTGTGTGTATGTGTGTGTGTGTGTGTGTGTGTGTGTGTGTGTGTGTGTGTGTGTGTGTGTGTTTGTGACTACTTAGCGCCTAAACGGCTGAACCGATTTCGATGAAAATTGCTATGTAGATAGATTCGGTGCCGGAAACGGACATAGCCTACTTTTTATTTATACCTAAAATCTGTTTCCCGAGCGATACAACAAACCATATTTAACGCGCGGGCAAAGCCGTGGGGCCCAGCTAGTTGGTATATATATATCTGTATACAATTTTTTTTAGTCCGTTGTCGTTATTTAAGTTTTGGCCTTTAACAAAAACTATACTTGTATCATGTTCTGATTTAATCAGCTTTGTTTTGTTTTTTCGCCGCAAATGCATATGTGTTTCGAAAACGGTACATGAATCAAACTTTCGGCGGACTTTATTGTATTTTAAACAAATTCAATATATTTGCTATTTGTTTTCCTTATTACGTTACAAGTCTACGTTAGTATGCATTAGTTCGTCTCCAGGCAGTGCAATGTACCCATATAATATTGTTGCAATAAATTCTGTTTGCTCTCTACCGTCTAGACATGCGTGTATTAAACTTAAAAGTGCATCTCCCTTCTTCACCTTCTCTCGTCTGCAGCGAAATTGTGATCCTTATTTTCAACAGGATCACGGTAATATCGTAAAACACTTGAGCACCGTCTGGATAGTTTCAATTCAATTTTATAATATTCTCTACTTCCTGTACCAGACGAGTATAGACTTCTAAGTTTGCGCAATAAAATGAAACCGCGCGTTTGGAGATTTTAAATGTCTAGCCCATTGTGTCCTGTCTAGACTCTGGCGGCTAACTTGTGTAATAATATCCAGTTGAAGGGTCCTTGGACTCTGTTTAACTACATATATACTCGTATAATATGGTCTTTGTTTCTTTTTTGTATCCATTTTTTACCTGTGTTCGTCTCTCACTTTATTGTTTTTGTTCCCTTCTTTATATTGGGACTTATCTAATTCTAGACGTTCTTAGCGCTCTTAGTAGTTTTGCGAAACCTTTTATCATTTGCGGCTTATTTAACCTTTATAATTTTATTTTAATCCTCTTTGAAACAGTTAAAAGGAGTTTTTGAGAAATCTTTTGAAATTTTGTTAATAGTGTTTTTAGTTTCATTGCTTTTTTCTTTAAAATTTTTAACATTGTCTTACTGTAGGTACATTCATTTACTGTATACGCCGAGTATCTGCATGTCAGACGATGTCATGTTTGTGGACTGCGCTTGCAGGGTAATTTACTTTGCTTCATATAATTTACGTCTAGATGCAGACATTGACTCGTAACTTAAAGCATATCGTGAATAGAGCTTTTGGAAACAGAATTATTTGTTCAACAGTATTTACATGCGCAGACTAATGTATTTCTTTTTGAGTTAAATTTAAGGGCCTCATGTAATGCTCGGCTTCAGCTTGTTTTATTATATGCAACGTCAATATTGTCTGATTTGAATTTTATGTAGGAGCGTATAATACTCATCAAATAAAATGAAACACATTTCTTTCTTTGCGTTTCTTTGTTGTTGTATTTGTGGTTGCATTCGGCCATTTAATCTTTAAGTATTAAGACTTTGGAAATGAATATAGCAAATATTTATTGAATCTGCAAGTGTTTCAAAAATCTCAGAAGTTTCTGTTTGTTATTTATATGTTTGTAATTTCACACAGCAATAAACTTGCTTTAAGTACTCATGCGACAGATAAAGAAAACTGTGAGATGGGAACATAAAAGGTTCTCAGGCTAGATACTTGTACCACGTTCATTTTAATATATGTGTCTTGAAATTTGGGTTATTTATAATAAACGTTAAAATCACTTCGAAACGGTAGATTTTCTTTATAATTGTAAAGCTATAAGTCCATACATTACTCAATCAACGACCATGTGCCCCTAGCCTCATAATATATCATCCTTGAAAAACTTATTGCTACTAGCTATGACAACCGCACCATAATATCATTGTTAATTTCGTTTTATAACATTGTCTTGATTCTACAATTGTACAATGTTCATCGACTGAATTTATTTATTAATTTGTTAAGCTTACTGAACCTTAAGCTAAAAATATTTCTGTGATCGGACAGTGTTTCAAGAAGAATTTTCAATGTGTTAAGTCAAAGCATTTATTTCATTTAGATCAAAGTATGATGCTTATGAAAAGTCAACATTACATTTTGTCAGCCAATTGACCTACAGCCAGTTCGCTGACGAGGTAGAGCTGTGAGAAGAACTGGCAAGAAACTCACGCCACTCTTTTCAATCGCCAGATAATTACAGTTATTTGAATGAGTTACAATTTAAACACTCAACGCAACCAAAGAACCATACAAAGTAATTATTACAAATTAACTAATTAATATAATACTAAGATTAAAGAAAGAAAACAAGGAATTCAATTATTTAGTTTCAACTAGTATGGTAATTTGACTACGTATTTTAATTAAACTGGTAAATGCACCCCCTGGTCACATTGAACGACAAGGTAATACTGGATTGAATATTAAATGTAAGCCATGCCAAGATTGACCAGTCGTTTAGTCATACAGTTGTAAGAAAACTCTGGTTCTTAGTATTGCTTGATAAAACTCCACGAAGCATGTCGGCCTTACACTTATAATTTTTTGTTTGAACACAAAATATAAGATCACTAATTTAATCACCTTACTGTTGTATATAGTGTTTTTGTCAATTTAGTACTGTATATAAGGCGTCTCCAATTAATAATTATTATTGTAGTCTACTAATTCTAAGTAAAACCTAATCTTTTATTACCTTTTTTATAGAGTTGGGAAACTGTTATGTATATGTGGTAGTACATTTAGGTAAGGTATGTCCAAAATCATGAAAAAGTAAAATATGGCGAGTGCTAATTAAAACGACGCATGGCATTTATTTATTTTTTTGTAAATTGTGCCTTAAATTTATATACAATACTGCTTGAATTATTCCATGTAGACCTTACTTTTCGAAGGAACAGTTACACATTGACCTGTAAAAAGTGCAATTAAATAAATATACGAAACATTGTCCTCGGTGTCCGTTGAATAACCCAATTTGATTCAAATTCCAGTATATTTTTACTCATCACGTACGCGATATAAATCCAATGATTCACCCGTGACGGTTGGCTGGAAGATTCGTTGTCGGGGGCACTAACCGTCACTTCGGATAACGTTGACAGATCTGGATTGAGCCCGACATGGTGGAAATCTGATTTGTATCGTAGCTGAACAAACATTGTGAAAAACCAGATTATAGCATATGTTACGTGATTTTCTGAAACTAGTTTTGTAGAAAATACATTTATAAATACAATGTTAAAAATGGTATTGATTCAATTTGCTTTGGTGTCATGTTGAGCTTAGACATGTCTACCACTCAAACAGTCTGATAAAAGCAAAGGCAAAAATTTGTTCTAAATATCTCTGGCTGCCTATGCTGTTGGCATTTAATTCTAATCATCATAACCTGATTTAATTTAATAGGTAATACTTACATATAGCTATGCTAATTCTGTATACATGTATTCGAGAAATCACTTATTTAGTGCACGTACTTGTGTGCCAGAGTTACGTTACAAATTTTTTAATTATCTAAATTATTAGAAGCGACTTAAAGACATGCTGACAGGCAACCGATAGGTGGGTGTGGCTTATGATTGCTTAGTCGGTTAACAGATATTAGAACTCGTAGAAACTGTATCTCTTTATTCTATTATTACAAATTACTATTCTTTGGTTTCTAGTGTTCATGATCGTCATTTACTTAAAACTTAATAAGATAATACGACATAGATACACGCGATGCAATATGAAAACTGAAAATGTAATAAATGTTTTTAAACTGTTCTCCATACTATGAAGCTAAAAAAGCTTAAATAATAAATAAATAAAACTCCAACATATTTTCTAATTTAATGATTTAATTTACAATTGAGTTAAAATAAATTTCATTGCAAAATAAATGAGTTTGTAAACTAAATAAATTAAATTCGATTTACAAAATTATTTACTTTACACTTACTATTTTATTTGGTAACATTTTTTATGTGACATCCCTAATTTATCAGATTTAAGGACGACAACGCAGAATGGGTAGGTCTATTTTTATAATACAAACACCTAATTTGCGTCGCACTTAATTTAATTACTCTTTAAAGTACTCGTGAAAGTTACACTTTGTTTGCGCTTATTCGCGTTTCAGTAAAAATAATGCGTGATCACGGGCATTTATGAATAGCACTTTGTGGTAAAAATACCAGGTAACCAGTATTAGCTTAGTACTAAATTATCATCTTACTTTGTTAAAAAAACCGTCTGCCAAGGGTGGTGAGCGTGTTGACTGTCATAGTCATCACAACTTTCTGCCTTTAGGGCCGAAACACATAAAGGCGATGCGTCGCCGCAACGTCTAAATCGGCGGCACAATTTCAAGAAAACTTGAAGAGATAGCTTGAAATGGTGCCGCCGATTTCGGTCTTGCGGCGACGCAACGCCGTTATGTGTTTAGGCCCTTAGAAGATAAAAATAATAATAATAATAATAATAATTTATTTATTTCCGTAAGAAGTAGTACACAAACTTATCACAAAAAAATTACAATAATGTGTTACTGTAGGTATATAAAAATTACCAAAAACTACCTGCACTAGGCTAAGCCTGTCCTGCGGGCAGTCTTTATGAATGGGATTAACAATTTATTTATTAGTGTCAGTATATGTATTACAAAGGCTTTCCAAACAGTAATTTATTATTTAGTAAAGTTATATAAGTCAAACAAAAATTATATCTTAGAAATTAACAATAAAATACTAATTCATTAAAATTAAAATTATATCTTAATCTGTAATAAAATAAGTTGTTTTAGGAATTTCTCTGTATCCTCATAAGTCCAGGTAAGCAGATTTTTCTGTACAATAGACTTCACTTCAGAAACTGACTTACCGGCTAAGCGGCATATCTTATTAATTCGATTATATACAAATGGTTTCATATAGGTAGAAAAACGCTTTGCAAAGCCTGTCTTTACTCTAATAGGAGGAAGTCTGTACACGCGCCTCTTGATCATGTCTTCACATTTGATAAATAAGATGCCTATGAATGCAGAGTGGTAGTCTTTAGGCTGTTGAATTGATATTCTAAATTAATAAATTTCAATTATTTTGTGATCTACAAGTTCTACGTATCTAGAACGTACTACGTACTCGATCTTAGATTGATACGGACATTAAGTAGATATACGTGTTTATTTTAAATTTTAATTGTAATCGTTACTAATCGATATTAGTAATTCGAATTCGAGTAATCAATCAATAGTATCAGTCTGACAGGCTCATAAACTTTTTAATTTGCTTGTTAGGTAAAATAAACTAGCAATTGTTATCAGAAGTTTAAATTAGATAAAGATCTAGAAAGCTGTAAAAAATGGAAGTCGGTTGAAATCAAATTAAACAATGAGTAATGGAAGATACATTATTTAAAACCCGTAATGATAACTTAAATCAGAATTAAATAATCTGATTTGCATACAGCCGACAATTCAATGACCGGTCGACGTCGCCGTCAATCGATTGCTGCGTTTGTTCCAATTCATTCACCCCGATGTGCCCAAGTGGGAGCAATGGACTAGCTGTGTTATTTTTTCCAATTAGTCGTTTTTATTTATAAATTGGTAGAATTTGGATTTATTGTTTTATTCTAAAATTGGTAAAATATCTAATTCCTTTTTATTTTGTTATCTGAATAGCCCTAGAGTTTGTTCCATTTTTGTAATACACGGGCACGCGAATTCTTGCTAGTATCAATGCTGCTCATTGCGTAGTTTGCTTTTTGTGCAAAAAATTCAGTGAGGGTAACACCTCTATTATTGAATTAATTTGTCGATTAGAATTTTAATACGTAATTAATATTGCAACATATTTAATCAAATAGATTTTATTGACATTTTGGACATAATTATTTTCATGACTTTAGATTAGGTAATTATTGAACATTTTATAGTAGTTTTAGTGCTAAATGTATTTTAGACAAAGTAACACTCCTCATTGGCCGAGAGTAGACTAAAATGTATCAGACCTACACGTTTGTTTTGTATTCATTATATAGGGGAATACGAAGCAGGCAATGGAAGATTGTTTATTAGACAAATTTCAAAATTAAAAAGGCAGCCATCGCTATGTTGTCTTTACCTATTTATAGAGTGCTGATTTCATGTTACAATTCTATAAATAACTTGAAAGTATTGTGTTGCCATAAACAATAATAACAGACAGTAGTGTGCTCAATGCAAAAATTCACAGAATGCTTAGGTTCAAGATTGTATCTTCCCACGGATTGTATAGCCATATTGGCTTTCTTATATTTGCTTACGATGTTTCTCATTCGATGGACAGTTCCACTGAATTTATGTAAGCAATTTTTTTTAAAGAGTCTCGGTTCAAAGAATTCTTAACACTTCAGTTTCTTAAGAAAGGAAAATAATTATTTATTTTGGCCATGACTCACAAAGCAAAAATATTGCTAGTTTAAGTTAGATATAAAAATCTTAATGTTAAAGAGCTCCACAGAAATATTATATTCTGGCTTATTTTTTTGTGAAAACATCTTGCTAAAGGCAGGCTGATATGATAGAAAAATAAAATTAATCTACTTAAAATCATAGAAGTCTTTTTTACAAACTTTATTTTAATGAGTATTTATTTTAATTCTTTATTTTATGTAAATGCAAATAGTGAGCGCACACATCACTGCATTTAAAACAAAGTAAAATGAAAGAAACTCATTTTTTTCTCGTTCTGACGCTACATTGAAATTTTATATACCCTATGTCACTCCCACGATCAATAGGAATTTAATGACACCTCATACGTTAAAATCCATCAAGCCATTTATGCTATACAGTGTGTCAAAGAAATAGACATACATACCCCCAAACATACATACATAACACACTCGAAAAAAATTACCTTCCTTGACTTCTGCAGTTGGGCAAAAAACGTAAATAAATAACAAGTGACTTTAATAAAACGTTTAACAATAAATTTACAGAAGATATTATGAAGTCTAATCTATTCCTGCCGATTACTAAATATATACGTTTTAATTTAGTTAGAGGTATAAAAATGAGTTACAATTTTTGAAATTAAGACGGTAGTAGATCCACGCTGGTTTCAGCATGAATGGGTCGGATCGTCCGGGTAAGTACTACCCTCTCATAGAAGATGGACGTAAGAGAAGTAGTATCCGTACTACTGCATTTCGCTCGGTGAGTGAGAGCGCCGGAGGCCCAATTTCTCCCCTTTCCTCTTTCCTCACCTCCCTCATTCCCTTCCCCTAACCCCATTCCCAGCCGCCATAGTGGAGGCCACCATACCAGCAGTGTAAGAAGATGGTATGGTGGCCACCACTTCTAGATTCCACTGACTGCTTACCATCAGGCGTGGTGGAGTCACATTGGTAGGCCAATATAAAAAAAAATACAATTATTTCTTTTGTTTTAATTTTGTATATTGAAAGGACGTTAGGTCAATCGAATTAAGTAATAATTTATTTATTTGTAATTAATATTGTCATTAGGCATAACTAAATTACCTATGTTAAGAGTCATTTTATAGGTTTTAGTTAATTAAATTGCATATACGATAAGTACATAGTCAGTTATTTCTTCACTCTGTCAGCTGCCTTATCTAAAAAAAATTTGTTTACCTAAAAGAAATGTACTCTTAAAAGTACTAAACAAGAAAACATTTTTCTCTAATATAGATATGTTTGTGGTGGTCAGAGGAAATCTGCCGAAACCTTACCTATACAATAATATACTTCGAGACTGAAAGACGAGGTAATACGTGGCGACAACGGCTTTCCTCTGACCACCACGAACATATCTATATTAGAGAAAAATGTTTTCTTGTTTAGTACTTTTAAGAGCACATTTCTTTTAGGTAAACAAATTTTTTTTAGATAAGGCAGCTGACAGAGTGAAGAAATAACTGACTATGTACTTATCGTATATGCAATTTAATTAACTAAAACCTATAAAATGACTCTTAACATAGGTAATTTAATTATGCCTAATGACAATATCAATTACAAATAAATAAATTATTACGTAATTCCTTTCTTCTAAAATAAATAAATTGTACTTAATTGACCTAACGTCCTTTCAATACACAAAATTAAAACAAAAGAAATAATTGTATTTTTTTTTTATATTGGCCTACCAATGTGACTCCACCACGCCTGATGGTAAGCAGTCAGTGGAATCTAGAAGTGGTGGCCACCATACCATCTTCTTACACTGCTGGTATGGTGGCCTCCACTATGGCGGCTGGGAATGGGGTTAGGGGAAGGGAATGAGGGAGGTGAGGAAAGAGGAAAGGGGGGAAATTGGGCCTCCAGCGCTCTCACTCACCGAGCGAAATGCAGTAGTACGGATACTACTTCTCTTACGCCCATCTTCTATGAGAGGGTAGTACTTACCCGGACGATCCGACCCATTCATGCTGAAACCAGCGTGGATCTACTACCGTCTTAATTTCAAAAATTGTAACTCATTTTTATACCTCTAACTAAATTAAAAAGTATAATATATTTAGTAATCGGCAGGAATAGATTAGACTTCATAATATCTTCTGTAAATTTATTGTTAAACGTTTTATTAAAGTCACTTGTTATTTATTTACGTTTTTTGCCCAACTGCAGAGTCAAGGAGGGTAATATTTTTCGAGTGTGTTATGTATGTAAGTTTGTGGGTATGTATGTCTATTTCTTTGACACACTGTATAGCATAAATGGCTTGATGGATTTTAACGTATGAGGTGTCATTAAATTCCTATTGATCGTGGGAGTGTCATAGGGTATATAAAATTTCAATGTAGCGTCAGAACGAGAAAAAAAATGAGTTTCTTTTTTTACTTTGTTTTAAGCAGGCGGGATTTTTGTTATTTAATAATATTTATTACGTTATTATTTATCTCATTCTACTACTGACCGGTGACCACGCAGCAAAATATTAAAATGTGAATATTTGTAAATAAATATTGCCGTTTCAAAACAATATTCAAATAAGTTTGTTAGGTAAAAATAACCTTTTAAGTGCGTCACATGTTGTTACATTATGTAATGTGCTACTTTTTTTGCTTTTAACAAATTGTTCACAATCATGTTATATACGGAAGTTTGTGCCAGTAATTCCATTAAGCTTACATTTAGATTAAATTTTATTAACGTTGACATGAGTCTCTTAGATTTTTTTTGTTGCTTAATACTTGGAAGGATGAGCTAGATAATGAGATTATTTGTCAAAGAACCGAAATAACAAGCACTTAGCACACAGATAAAGTTCAGTTAAGAGCTTATATTCTTAGATGAATAAGCTAACATGTTCTAGAACTCGGAAAATGACTATTCCTAGTGATTAATACCTAAAATAACCTTTTATCGTCCTTCTCCAACTAGTCTAAGATATATATCTGTCAAGTTATATCTTATGATAACTTAGTCGCATGTACAAAATAGATAGCGTTTTCTCTGTTCTCAACAGGGTCCACTCTGCTAGCTATTTTTCTTTCTTATGTAACTTAAAAATCTCAATATTTAGCAAAAAATTCATCTGTAGTTTCGGCCTTACAAAAACGACCAATTATTCTCAAGGACTAACCAGTTTGCCTAGATTTATAAAGACCATGTAATATAAGAGATGCTATCTGTTCTGTTCAATTTATAAATATACAAGGTACGTTGTATGGTAGTACCAGGAACATACAGTGACCTACGATCACGCAACGTAAGTGTACGTTTTGACTTTGATCTTCAATTTATGAGAGGCCCTTGGCACACAATATAGTATTAATGTAGGACGCTGTAATCAATCTGAATTTCCTACGCTTTTAAAATTGACCAAACATCCTGTGGGTTCTGTAGTATATTTTAGTTTTTTTTTTAATCTTTTTTTTATAAGTAACGGTAACGGATACAATACAAAAACTATGGTATTTTTTTTAAATATTTAAAGTGTAATAATAGTCTTTTACTTTATCGTAATTAAAGTCTATTTCATCTATTTGTACCTACTTTGCGTTTCGTTCGGCTACTCTTCCGTTCTTCTCAGTCACAGTCAGCAACAGCGTGGTTTTTTACTGTGTCTTGTCTAAGGACTCAACTATATTTAAAGTACGGTGCCATGACGTGGTGCCTCTTGTTACAACAAGCCTAATATCGCGAAGGATTTCACAAAGTGACAAACAAAGCAAGCTTCAGTCTAGCTTGGTGCTATCCATAGTTGTATGGAACACATAGTTTGGTCCTATGTTGGCATAAAACTCAAAACCTTACACAATGCGATGTGCCACTTCAAGACAGTTCAAAACTAAGGAACTCTATAATCTGAAATTTATTTTAAAAATTGACCGCGCGCCACCATGTCCAAGGTTACAATAAAATAATATTTCTCTAAAATATGTCGCCATGTAAAATGTATTTATGATGTACAGCCTTGACAGTTCAGTTATTAATATAGATACGGCAAAGAATACTTGAGTTATGAATAAATAATTTATGTACGTATATGATAAGTGTTCACAAGTTTTGGTATATTCTTGTCAACTAGGTACAATAAAATACAATATTTGTATAAAATAATCCCATCAATTTTTTTGACGAGAACCTTAGTTGTAAGGTACACTATTTTCGCCATTTACATAAGAGGCGCCAAAAGGTTTATTTGCGAATACTCTCATCCTGTAAAACTTTGTACATACATCTTCAGTACTACAAATAATTACACATTTTATTCTGCAGTTCATGTAGCATGTGTAGGTAGTACATTTCTATAGTACCTACTTATGCAGATTTCATACACAAACTTTGTACCGAGATGATGGCATGTAGTGATATCGATCACGAAACAAATATTTATGTTATCCAAAAATACTTACTTATTCTGAGATCGGTATATAAATAATACGAAAATCGTAAAAAGTAATTGTAAATATTATGAACATATTGAACCCCAAAACCGAGCAATTTTAATCGTTCTAGCATCATAATAAGAGTCGTAACCATCACAAATAAATATACAGAAACTTCTCTGCGTTCGGAAGAATTACGTAAAGTATAGTATTCCTAATGATAGTTGCTATAGGTGCGATTTTACCAAACATGCATATCTAGTTGCCGCGTTCTTATAGCACTGACCGTTCTGTTACCTCCAATTATCGTAATTGTGACAGTTTCCCTTCCATGCAGAAGGCATGTCCTAAAAACGTTAATAACTTTGTTATTTTATGAACAACTAAGTTCATAGCGCCCAAAAATATCCCAAACATTTAAATTTAAATCAATGGACAGTGTTGTCATCAAGTCAATGACACGCTAAACTAACACGCATTTAATGTGGCGTTTATTTACTCACGTATATATACCAGTGGCAAACAGATGTATAAACATATGGGATTTGGCAATTTTAGACTTTGTTGCAATAATTGTCACAAGGTACATTGCTATAATAGGCACAATGTCACTTATGGACCTTTTCTACTAATAATGCCATGTGTACGTACGTAAACAAGTGTGATGATACACGCATCTAAATTACGATTATTTAAGGTCTCCAATGCTTGTGATGCCCAGTTCAGAATACAGAACATTTCATATCTGCCCGTAGGTCAGAACTGCAAAATACTAGAAATACCTGGAGATCTACACCAGTTTTTAAACAGCACCAATTCCCTACAATGGGGGCTATTATGCTACGATTTTGCCATCATAGCAATCGGAATGATGTCTGCCACTTCTGGGCTTTACTCTTACCATCAGACAAGAGTTAAATACCCGCCAAGCGGGGAGAATTTTGGCAAGAACTGGGTTTAGCAACGGTCGTCTCCAAACTCATGTTGAATGATGTGAAATGTTACAAAAGCTTATTTAAAACGGCGCCAACTCGACACTCAAATGTGGTCAAACAAAGAAGCCATGCTACTTTGAGCCAATGAAATTGCATTAACTAATACGATTTATTAAAATTCAAACTTTATTTGAGTTTAAAGTTCACTAAGGCATAAATACATCTAAAATATGTTTAGAAAATGTGTTAAGACGTAAAGATTTGCCATACGCCTAAAGTCTGAAAAGATTCAATCCATAGGGAAAGGAAAATAATGTTGGGCTGATTGGTCAAGTAAAGCTCGAAGTTTGGATTATGTTTATTTTCATACAGTGCTCCAAACTTTTCGTTCGCTGTTACAGGAATTAGTACATCTGACACAACCTATGTGTGATTGATAAATCTTTTCTATTTCCTTTTTTATGCAACAAAGAAGACAAACAAGCATAATGGCCTGATAAGCACGAATTTTCTTATGGGCATGGCTGTGGTCTGTTATTTTAGCGAAAAAAGGAGATCGATTGGGGATAGAAAAGGTTTTTTTTCTTCTGGCCTCAACCCTGAAGATTGTAGGCTTCTTAAGAGTAAACATAACTAATAATCGTCACGCTTGCTATTAAGGATTGGAAGCTTCAAATATAATTGTTTGCTTTCACCTTTTAGAAAATCTTAGAAGTGATCAATATAAGTTATGTTATGACACGCAGAGCCCAGAGGATATCAAACAGCTAAAAGCCTTTTCGCATCAAGAGATGGCTGCATGAATAAATATCAGAGTTTAACGCTCGTATGGAGGCTGGCTCCGGCGACCCGTCAGACCGGTTTGTTTGTAGGTCTCTCAGTCTTCCGTGTGTACAACGTGCGCTGTATCGAATTATTGTGTTTCAATTATGCAATATATAATGAAATTATACATACAGAGCTTTTTTGTATGATGACGGGTCTCTTGGTAAAATGGATGTTTGGTCTCAAAAACGTGAGAAATGATTTGCTATGCCTTCTGACGCCTGTGTGCTGCAACAAATTGATAATATTGTATTAGGTATAATCATTCGTCTTAAAGTAATAGTATATAAGGATAATACATAATATAATTTCATGTTTAAAATTGCATAGGTCGCGGATATAGAGCTAGTTACAGCTGTTTAAAAAAAAACATCATATTATGTGGCCTTGGCACTAATACGATTCCATGATCGAGATCGAGGTCTTAATGTTAGAAATTAGTAATACTAACTAGGATTATTACCATCTGTCCCTCTGGTTTGTCCCCTTAGCTATAAAGTGAACAATTATTTTAGAGACAGAAATACTCTTTAAGTTTAACTTAAAGTTAGGTAAAGTATCTTACTTTATAGGTATTTGCACATCAATTCTATTTTACTTAATTTTTATTTTTTTCTAAATTTTAAAACCACAAAATACAGATAATGAAAGACCACAGAGTATGTATACAAACCTAAACCGTTATAATACCATTATTCATGTATTATTATGTCATTTAAATTTATTGTTTAGTAATCTTTAACGTTAACGTATCTAACTAGTTCACGGCCAGTTGTGGTCACCCAATCAGCTGTTAGAACAACACAAACAACTTTCAATTTTATTCCGCCGTGATAATGACTATAGTAACATGAGCCAGTGTTCTTAAATTAATCGTAACCATAAAATATTAGGGATGTGTACTGAATCGTTAATACCAATATTTGCTTTTTAATTTTGTTTTGTTTTAATAATTGAGTGCCGTGGGGGTCCGATGCTTAACCTAAAGAAAATGTAGGTATGATCTAAGTACAAATATTTATTTCTAAAGTCTACGTCCTCGATCATAAATTTATATTATAACAGCTTCTTTATCTAAAATTATTATACTTAGCCAATTTTGACAAAAAGTTCATAATTTAATTTTAATAATTTTATTTCTTTTTTTACAGGTAATTCTACAATGAAATATGAGAAGATGAGAAGTATTGGTACGCCAAAATTACATAGAATTTATTTATCGAATTTATTTTACTTGAACTTGAATCGGTTAGATAAGTGCGTATTCGGTTTTATATTTTATGCATGTTGCATGCGTGCATTCTTACCAAAAATATAATATTCAAAATCTGCAGATAGATTATCGGCAACAATCCTTCGTTTACTAATGAAGTTATGGCTACTACATACATAAGGAAATTCCACCTGATAATAACCTATTTTGAAAAACTACGCTCTTTTAGTTGATCTTAGGGTAGTATTTATATACGAAGCTCAGGTATTGAGTACGCGTACTTAATACCGTCTCTTTCTAACTACGGTCTCGGGCCCCTAGTTAGATAGAGATGATTCAAGTGCGCGTACTCAACTCTATATCTGAAATGCGTTTGAAAATACGAGCCTCTGTCTGTCAGCAGCCTCTAGGTTAATCTTTATTTAATTTAAAATTATATATTATTATATTTTTACATCTATGTCACGGTAAATTGAACAGTATCTGCAATATCATATTAAATAACCGTTATAATAATATTTGTACTACTTTTATTGCAGAAAAATAACATACTAACATAATTTTGAAACAAAAACAAATAAGTGTTATGTTTCAATTCAGTGCCAAGCGTAAATTATTGGAATTTCAACCTTACGTCTTCAGCAATAAAAGCCATGTGTTTTTAAGAACTATTAAGTTATCTATTACGAAGATGAATTCAAAGTATTTCTATGTAAATAACCAATAGTAATATTTTATTACATATAATTATTACAATAGTTCCATCCAGTTTAATTATTGCGTAAATAATACAATTATTTCAATTATTAAAACTAGTAGGTAAGTTATGCCCATAAATTATTTAAGGTCTTAATAATATAAATAAGTGTTTATTTTTATGTAATTATTTACATATACGATTAATTTTTGTAATCTAATGCTCAATTAAATAATTTATAGTGAACATTTATTTGTTAGTAGAGCATAGTGTTGTACTCGTGTCGTGTGACACTAATAATAACCGGTTTATTTAATTATACCAGTTTGTTTCTCTATTATTAGCAATATTTGTGTTTTTAACACCACATGTGGATTTACCGTTTATCTATGTGTGTCTGCATTATCTCTGGCCTATTTCCAGAATGTTCTATATTTATTTTCACACGTGGTCTGTTTGATAACAACGCTAATCATTTGTGTAGTTGTACAGTCCGTATGTGTTGATAATATAGTTTGACAACAAACGCGTAGGTACACAAGTTCTTTGCACTTTGTTTTGCGCCATTATTTCTAAATAATATTAATTCTAAAATATCACGTGACTCATGGTTTTATGACCGTAATGTCAAAAACCTAGCCGCCTACGACTAAATCGTGACAACGATGGAAATATGATATGAGGTTTAGGTGGAAACAAATGGGCCCCTTAGCCTGAGATTGTAACTGTATAAAGTTTTGTTGAGAATAGAAAATATGTGTTTATTATGTATCGCCATCCTCCTCCGCGGCTTTATTTTCTACCATATTAGGTCAGCTTCCAGTCGAACCGGTTGCGACTAAATAACAGGGTTTTACATTATTTCCATAAATCGGACATCATGTCATCTGACTTTTACAGCCCACCTAATGGTCAACTGACAGTTACGGACTCGGGCTGGCATTTAGCACCCGAGCTTGCCCTACGGCATGGTTGTTTACTTTGGATTCATGTATTCTGTATGTTTACCTATTTTTACTATTTAAGTACAGTAATATATTTGTATATTTTTATTTAAACTACATTTCAATAACATGTATCAGAATACCTTACATGAATAACGAATATGAACATATTTGTTATTTTTTAAGTAAAAATAGGTAAATATTCTATTTTCTAATAAGAAAATTTACCGAAAAGTAATTAAAAAAACACACAGAGTACAATTGACGTCAAACCTAAATGTCCGAATCAACGCACTAATGAGGATATTCTTGCAACTGAGTGTAGCACAACACTAGTATGTCAGCATTTTAAAAATAACATTCGAAAGATTCGATGTTTGAATTAGTACAAAGACGGAGGTCAGGCTTGTTGGAAGGCTGGCAGCTAATAATAAAAGACCACCCAAGAATTACAAAAAACTGCCTCATAAAGAACTACTTTTTCATACGTTTTCATCTTAAATAATTGTTATTAAACTAAATCTCATAACATTTTGATGATGTTAAGTTAAGTGCATCAAATGTTATTCGTAGTGTGCATGAGACGTAGTGCTCCAATCCTATCTATTTGCATAGTAGGTTTAGTGTAATTTGTCGAAATATATTCAGCATCGGCTTAGTGCGTTTATGGTCATGATACCTACTCTTAGGATATTGTATTTTTCCTTTGCACAAATTAAACAATAAAAAACATCGAACGTCCTTTTTCCAATCATACCTGACTGTGACGTTAATGCCGGACAGTCTCAATGTCTAGCGATCCTCGTTTCTTCACTGATAATAAATAAATGTAATATTTTTCACAATAAATTGCATAATCTTTAATGAAATGAGAGTGCTGTTATCCTTATCAAGAGTATGCTGATAGCTACTAGCATAATATTGATAAACTGATAGCATTATCTTTCCTGTCTATAAATGTTAGACACATAGATTAACGAACTGGGGTATCGCGCAATTGACCTGGCTTTGAGTACACAGTACTGCGCAAAATAGATAAAAAAATATTTCAGTATCATTCGAAATCCTTTGCATGACTAAATATGTCCGCTGCTTGACCTTCCTCAAGCATCTTCAGATTGATTCTAAACCGTGCTATCTCTCTATCTCTCAGTTGACCATCATTTTTCTTAAGTCCTCAGTCGTCATTCTAAGAGACCTGCCCACTCTACCTTTTGAGTTTGGGTCAACAGCCTTCTTTGTCCATTTAGTAAGGATTAAGTATTAGGTACAATGCGAGTTTTGTTCACCACTTCACCTGCGAATTTCCTTGTTTCTTATACATCTCTAATGGGAACAGCCTATTTAGGAAAGCAATGCAATAATAAAATAGTTTACAAAATAACATAAATTGTAATCTCTTTGTTTGAGAAATTACATAACACAATGACAGCATAGAAATTTGCATTATTCACTTGTTGTTGTTATACACAGTTTAATATAGCACTCCTAAAGGAGTGGATATGTGTAGTATATATAAGTGGCACTCCTATAGGATAATACGTTATATAGGCATCCTTCTAGCGAAAAGCAATATAATATGTGTTGTGAAACTGGGCCATTTTAAATTTTATCATTCACAACACAAGAACGAGTTTTTTGAAATAGAATTTCGTCTTATGCCGTTTTTACAGGTGCGATCTCCAAATGATTCTAACATAAAGAATGAGCTTCGTTTAGACGTAGAAGTGGTCGTGCGACGTATAATGGGCATCTAATTATATATATCAACAATATCATAGGTTATCATAACACATCACAAATGTGAGAAATATGGTATACGGGGTGTTGCACTGAACTGGATAAAAACGTATTTAAGTGATCGGAAACAAAGTGTAGAAATAACAAGAGTAAATGATAAGTTAGAATCCACATCTTATAGGTCTTCAATTCGAGTTAATAAATATGGGGTACCGCAAGGAAGCGTGCTAGGTCCGCTCCTCTTTTTAATCTATATTAATGATCTACCCGACAAGATTAAATACCAAACTATCTTGTTTGCTGATGATATATCAATAATTATACCATACAAACACAAGCATATATCACACGAGTTACAAGTAAATGAAGCTGTACAGTCAGTATTAAAATGGATGCAATCAAACAATCTTTCCCCTAACATATCTAAAACTAAATACATAAAATTTCAGACATATAAATCAAAACAATACAATATAAATATCAAATTAGAAAATCAAAACATAGAAGAAACTGATAACATTAAATTTTTAGGCATAACACTAGATAAAAATTGTAATTGGAAAGAACATATTAGTAACATTTGTAGTAAACTTAATAGCTTTGTATACGCAATAAAAAAACTTCGTACAGTAGCTGACGAAAAAACAGCACGTACAGCATACAGCGGATATGTTGAATCTATCCTGAGATATAATGTAATCATCTGGGGAAATTCTACCAATATAAATAAAGCCTTTATTGTACAGAAAAAATGTGTTAGGGCAATTTGTGGTGCAGGGCCACTAGAATCATGCAGACCTTTATTTAAAAAATTAAATTTATTGACATTACCCTCAATATATATATTAGAGATAGCAAATTTTGTGAAGAAAAATTATGATTTATTTAAATCGAAAAACGATCATTGCGACAATAAATATAAACCTAGAGATCCTACAAAGTTAATAACACCATACTGTCGAACAACACTCCATAAAAAAAACACTTATCACATGTGTATTACAATTTTTAATAAAATTCCAAAGGAAATAAGGGAGCTTCCTTTTAAATATTTTAAAATTAAATTGCGTAAATGGTTAATGGCTAATTCGTTTTACTCTGTACAAGAATATATGAATACGTGAATAAATGTAAATAAATAGGAAACATAATAATGTAATAATAATAATTTAATAATTGTAGTGACAGTGTATTAATATAATGTAATAATATTCAAATGATATAAATGATGTGTTGGCAATAATGTAATAATAATAATGATGTACGTATTGATAATAATATTGATGATGAATGATGTAATATTATTTTAGATTGATGGTAATTATAATTTAGATCAATACTCACCTATTGTAACATTTGCATGCCTTTTCTAGGCAGATTACGGTATGTACTTTTATTACCATTAAGCCACCTGGTTTCACCTGTACTCTGAGCAAATAAATGTTCTTATTTCTTATTTCTAACTCTTTTGTATACAAGCCTATTAAAATTAGCTTTAATTCATTTTTTATTTACTTACAACATACTATCTCAACTGAAAGAAAATAAAAGAAAATATTCTAAGCTAAACGCAGTCATGCTTTCATCTCACAATGTCACTTCCAGTCGGAATACTTACTGCCAACGTTTATTTTTAACAAATTCGGACGAATCATTTGATTACGCATTATGGCCAAACTATTGAATGATCTTTATGGAATTTCGTTAAAAAATTAATTCATCACCGGGACATAGGCTAGTTTGAGTTTCATCGTCTTACAATTAACAGAAAAGAGCGTTAAGAAACCAGTATTAGTACCTATAAAGTAACATGCTATTTTAAACAATAAAATAGTCAATATATTTCAAATACAGTGCCTCTACCGCACCGTGTTCAGTTTATTTGAAACCGGCGGCAAAAAGTAGCCTTGGTTCATTCACGGTTGATTAGCAGCAAATTGAGTGAAAGATGACATTAATAAGTTGGGATTTAAGCTACACCAGGTGGTTGACGTGTGTTGCAAGTGTGGTATTTCAAGGTAACATGTGCATTTGGCTATCGAGTTTGTTACCGGACTCATATTCGTCAACTTAGTTTACCTATAAATACGTACTATTTGTGTTTCCATTCCGAATGTGTATGCCTTACTATACATTAAAGGAAACGACAATTACGTGATATTGTGCTTAGACACTGGTGAAGGAAGGATCAACGTGTAAACTAGGTTATGGTAACCACTATCAAGGAAGCCTTGTGTTTACAAGTATTAAAACAATGAAAATGAATTGAATGTGATCACCTTGAGATAGATATACCACTATACATATCTACGTAGTACCTAAATATATTTTATATTAACCTATCAACTAAATTTTAACTTTTGATGCCGATGCTAATCGGAGTCTGGTCGCTAGTATACCATTCATTGAATAATGTTATACCAAGTTTAGTGCGCTTTGTGTTCGTAATTTCAATATACTTAGAAACTCTTTACGATACAGTATGCGCAATGCACATGCTATTGTTACTTCTTGTTTTGCTCCTTAAAAACAGCCAAACCTGATTCATCAAATGGTTTTATACTGATTTTTTTCTTAAATGAATCATTACAGGTTATTTGCCTCAGATCTTGAATCATTGGCTTCCACTCCAAGAACAATTATTATCTTTCTCGCTTCGGTGGCTCAGTGAACCATTTTGACCTTCCAATGGACTTAATTGCTAACCAAAGATTAATAGATGCAGATAGTTTAATACAATCAAAATTGAATAAATGCCACGTGTATAAGAGTTGAACTACATCTGGCAGCTCGGAACCGCACTTTCGTATGCTTCTTTTCTTTTCTCTGAGACTTGTCATTTACTACAGTGAGAAAGAGCGACGCAACGTGACAACACGCTACCGCTAACCAAGCTTAGGAAAGTGCGTTTCCGTGCTGTTAGATGTAGTACAACCCTAAGATTGTCTTTGTCAAATTTTAATATCCCTCTTTGATAGAGGTCTATGTTCATCAATAGACGTCTTAAGACTAACGATGATGTATAAGAATTAAACCAGAGAGTTCTTTTTATATCTAAGGTTGTAATGATATTTTATTGGCTACCTATTTCATGACTAATTGTGCTGATTTTACAGTGACAATCAGTAACCTCAGTATGAATTACGAGACGCCTTTGTTTATAATGTAAAAATGTTGAAATTATGAATCTATGATTGATGAAATTAATGAAAGTCGCTAATTCCTCCCTTTTAAGGGCTGTTCCCTAAGGATTAAGTACTATGGTTTTTGATGAAGAAAGTAGTAATTGAGTCTGGGAATTACAATCCCATTGCGTGATGCTTAATGGATCAACCAGTATGATTGGATCGTTACTTAAATGACTGGATTCCTCGTAATGTCAATCTAATTTGCAGTGTTTTGCTTTATTACTAGGTATATCACAAAAACATTAGCTTACTTTTTCTTCGTCTAATGGTACGCAGTTACTGATGTCCAGAATGGTGGCCAATGGCTGTCATGGCAAATATAGTTGGGAGACCTACACTAAGTCCACAAAACAAGACGTTTTTTCGCCCTATTTAAAAAAACTTAAAACTAAAATTAGAAGGAAACAGGTTTATGAACTTTAATAAAAAGAGTATTATGTTGAGTATTTTAGTAAAAAATCAACAAAATGGTCACTTCGTTACGATTAGTGTCAAAGTGGTTTCCAAACTCATCCTAGGGCCTAAGTGCACATAAATTTGGATGAACTTAGTGTTTCTTGTGTTGTAATGTTTGTTAGTTTTTACCAAGTGCAAGAATTGTCTTAAAAAGTTTTATACAATGTGACGCAGCAAATATTATTACACTTCATGAAATAGGTTATCTGCTAACTCATTAAGTCATTAAGCACGATAACAAACAAAGAGAATTAATATTTTGTGATAATTATTGCTAAAGAGTCTACGTGCAACGATTACAATTTAAATAGACGTAATCGCATTGTAATGTAAATAGATCTACGGAGTGTTTGAATAAATTAATAGGTTTAATGTTATTTGTTTATTATTGTTTGTGTATACTAATAAACATATTCTTGTACTGTAAAAAATTATAACGTTTGGAAGGCTTACACGGGGATAATACGAGGTACTTACAAACATGTAAAGGCGCTTTGAGAATTTTCTTACTTATATTCATTTGATTTTCATAAAAAAGCTTTTTATCCCTACAAATCTTAGAAATGACTTCAAAGTTAAGTAACGAATATAAACGTTTACAAAATCAAAACTCACTCTTAAATTATGCCACCCCGTAAAAAAGTAGGTAACTATATCTCATATCTGTCATAAAGTCGTAATATTCGTGGCATTAAATATAATGGCGTGCCTACGTATATTATATTACCTTTGATCGTAATTCAAGCTCATTTTATACTCTTTTGATCCTCATATCTATCAACTGAAATCTTAACCTTCTTAAGAAAATAAATGCAAGCACTGATTTAAGATTATAAGGCGCCATTTTGAATTTGCCAGGTTTCAGCCTTATGTCAGTGTTATTTTGAATTTGTTCTAAATTGAAAAACTTTCATATTTTAAGCATTCACGATGTGGCTGTAGAAAATAAGAACGTCGTATCGCTTCTACCTACTTCGTTACGAAAAAATGTATCTACGTTTTTGTGCACTTTCTTAAATGTTTTTCATTGATTTAATGCTTATTTTAATTGAATTCTATAAAGGAGGTATGTATTAAGTACAGGCATACAGTCACGAACTTTTTCCTTGTTGTACAATCAATGTTTACAAACCCTTTCAAAGATTTGTATCGCTAAAAAGTTGCTAACCGACAGTGACTTTACCTAACGCTAAGACGCAGATAAAAAATAATTATTATATTTCATTATAGTAAATAAACAGCAAACCACCACCGAGTTTTAAATAACCAAAGAGTTGGGAACACTTCGATTTATTTGGGTCATGTAAAAATAAATATTTACGCATAGTAAACGTAAAATACTACGACGGATACTAGAATGTTTTTCTCTTTCCCTCTTTGTTGTTTTTAAAATTGAAAATGAGACAAAGCACTAAATTGTAATTCCATCGTTCTTCTGTTTTATTAGTAAGATTGTTTATGTTACAGCACAGTCCTTAAATTTCTAATACCTACGCAAAATGTCCTATAATATAATACTTATAATAATATGTTGACACACATCGTCATCTAGTTCCAAGCTAAGCAGAGCTTGTGTTATGGGTACTAGATAACTGATATATAATACATATACTTACATACTTTTATTTGTAAATACATACTTAGAATACATAGGAAACACCCAGACTGAAGAAACAAATGTTCATCAAACAAATATTTGCCTTCCACGGGAATCGAACCCACGACACACGCGCAGTCAGTTACACTAACCACTAGACCAACGGTGCAGTCTTAATTGATAATAACGAATGCTAATATTCGTATGTACGTAAATCTGTTTACCGTTGAGAATACGTATTACGCAGGTACAACCGCAGAAGAAAACAGTCTTAAGATTCAAAATTACATTAAACAAATTTTGACTTTATGTAACGTAGCTTAGCATGCAAATATTGACTTGTCAGGTTTTACAACTTAATAATAAACTAGCTGTTGCCCGCAGCTCCGCCCGCGTGAATGTCGGTTATATCTCTGTTTACATTGACGATTTTTCATACAAACTTTGCCATTATTCACGGTATAAGATATCGATATCGATATAGATATAGCCTATGTTGTTCCTCAAAATCTAATCTATCTCTATAACCAAATTTCATTAAAATCGGTTCAGAGTTTAGGCGTGAAAGCGTAACAAACAGACAGACTGACAGACAGACAAAGTTATTTTCGCATTTATAATATTAGTATGGATAATATAATAATATCAGTCTGTTTACTGTCCCACTACAGGGCAAAGGCCTTTTATCACCACGCTTACTCAAGGCGGATTGGCCTTTTCATACTTTTAAGACCGTTTCCTTACGATGTTCTCCTTCACTATCAGTCACAATAATTAGCTATTACTGCAGCCTGTTACGGTCCCATGCCAGGGTAAAGGCCTCTTCTCATACGGAAAAGGCATAACCATTAATACATACTTAGGTTCCCTAAGAGGATTGGCAATTTCAGACTTTTAGGATTATTCAAATCAAAGATTGTTTAATCTAAATGTTGACTCGTTTCTGCCACTGATCTGATTTGTCTGTATACTAAAACATGTTCAATGGTCAATAATTATTTTGTACCGGAACGACTTACACGTGGATCGTAGTTGTCCTGCTTAAGTACTATATTTATATAGCCTAGTTCTTAAAACTAGTTTTGACTGCACGTGTGATCACTTGTTCAGTTAAGGTGGACACAGAACTGCTGCACTTTCAGTGTCGCACGTTAATTGTTTCTTTCGCGACACAGGACTTGTCCTTTAGTGTATGTCATAAATAGGACATAGTACCTACCTTTATCTAAGTTTTCACTTATAACGATTCTTCTAAAAATTCTTAGTTTGAAGAAAATGTATTCAAAATATTGTTAAACATCGAGAGCGGATTTAAATATCTAAAATGACATTTAATTAATTGCCACATTCTTGGCACGAAGTGCATCCGTACGTTCTTTGACATTTCTCTACCGTAATAAGTATGATTTATTAGCGTCAATAATATCAACTGTTGTGTCGCAGGAAATTTCAACGATACCCACCAACATGGTTCTTATCATCATTTCAGCTGAATGTAGTCCAAAATTCCACAAAAGGCGAAATATCAAAATCGTCTTTCCATGGCGATTATTACATTTTGTCAATTTATGATGGTTGGCGATCGCAGTCGCTGCTGTTTTATTACAGAACGCGCGGTCCATTATGTGCTGATCATGTGTGTCCTACGATCTCGTTTGATAGTTTGTCCGCTATCATTTGCTTAACTTCATGAAGTACAGGTATATACGACTACAAAAATGTATACTTCGCTAGTTAACGGCCATGGCATTACATCCATATCAAAAACTACCATAGTTTATTTACGTTTACCTTTTTACTCATATCTACATTTGCGAACAGGCACAGACAGTCACAGGACTCATAAAGCGTTTTTCATTAAGGTTATTTCTTTCAATTGTATCAATTCTCGGCACGATCGTATCTCTATTAAAGTATTCCGCTAGTGTCCCTATTATAATGAGATGTGTCTTCAACACTTCCTAGCAGTACATCATATACGCTTATTGTAAAA
Source organism: Parascotia fuliginaria (assembly GCA_963082885.1). Taxonomy (NCBI): domain Eukaryota; kingdom Metazoa; phylum Arthropoda; class Insecta; order Lepidoptera; family Erebidae; genus Parascotia; species Parascotia fuliginaria. The sequence continues at coordinate 3,759,036 of OY720183.1, read as the reverse complement.
TATTTAGTGTGCCAGTTATATAATGTTGCGGGTAAAGTTAATGTGCGAGCGATATTTCTTTTGTTTATACTACTAATTAATATTAAGATCAAAAAGGTTAAATAAAACTTTTGTTCCCTATTTATGCATCCATTCCTCGTCGTTTCGATCGTTTCAATGCGACTACTTACTAAATAATAAAGGCGAAAAAGTTAAAAAGAAATTTTTGTCTGTGTTTCAACAGTAATATCTTATTACTTATTATTTTTGAAATGTAGTGCTTGTATTGTCTTTTGGATGTCAAATTTTGATTTGTATTTCGCATATTGCATAAATATCTCCGGCAAACATGTTTTTACTAATTTTGACCTTTTCAATCAAAAAAGAATGTACCTATCTATCTTTGCTTGTGCGGCCGCCACGTGTGTCTTTTGTTTTACAAATCTTTTGTTTATACATTACAGTGCGACGCCATACCTATACACTATGTACCTACATTATTTTCGTCATCTCTAGCACGTAGCGCAGATTTCTCTGGAAACACGTGGCTGCTTTCAGTTCAGTGCGACTCTACGAAACACGATGTGTGCAGTAAATCCATCATGCCATCGTCATACACCTAGCAATCAAGTAGAAACTCACCTATTACCGCGGAAGTTGTTTTATGTCGACTTTGCATATCTTTGCACGTTCACAAAGGTTATATGTGCAACAATAATTGCATTACAAACTAACCTTTATCACTTTGTGCTTTAATTGAGAATTGAGTGAAGTAAATCGTACAGCCGGTTTCGTTTTGCTCAGATTATGTAAACGGCATACACAGCTGTGAGGCAGCGTGCTCGACTCTGTAAGAGTGTTTACAGTTGCAGCTGATTATGAGTTTTAATAATAAGGGTTTACGTCACATAATAGGTTGTGTCGAGGTAAATGCGCAGCCGTCGTTATCGTTGCATAAGAGCGAGGACTATTGTCTTTATCAGTTGTTGTGCAGCCGTGTTTATTTGACGCAATTGCGCTCTGAACTCTACTCAATAGGTCGTGTACGATTATTGTATTCTTCGTAATATTTTTGAAATTACGTTATATTGCTAGGTTTATAGTAAGTGGAATCATTGTTGTATACTGTATGTAAACAGAATTATCTATACAAACGTGTTCTACCAACTTCTTCATATTCTTCAAACAAGTACTAAGAATTATATTTGTGTCTAATAAACCTGTCTGTATGTAATTTAAAGAGGGTACACAGTAGGTAGCGGATTTATGGCATCGAGACAGATTACCTGGCATTGCATGAATGAATGGTTACCACTACCAGTGGGTTGTTGCTTATCTGCCACAGCGGTAGACGCCTTATGTTGTCTATTGCATGTAGTGGTTTGTACTTTAAAAAACGGTCGCCTATCTAAAACTGACCGCAACTAATGCATTTAACCTCGCAGATATATCAATCTTTGTGGCAACTTAGCTACAAGCCCTCTACATCGTATCCCAATCTCGTACATTGATTTATTAAGACATAAATCAGGCGTACTGCTCAGGTAAACATAGGGGATCGCCAACAAGAATTATTAACAGAGCACAGACAGGAGGGTGGTTCAGGAAATGCTTGGAAGTTACGCCAAAACTGAGATTGTAACTCTACGAGATAAACATTTCAAACTGCGGATATTATTGAATGTCCTTAGAGAAAGTTGAACGGTTGAAAGTAGACGTAAACAAATTCGCCATCTCTGCCTCTCATTATAATCTCTCTGTCGGATAGTTTTGTAAATCGTTTCATCTTACATTCTTATTGATTCCCGTAGCTGTATTAATTATCTTTTCGTTTCGTTGACTTACCTAAAAACTTGTTTTGATCTAGTATTTCTCATTAACTTATCTTTAACATAACAATTAATATTTATACTTCACGTGATATTATATTTGTACAAATCTTTTCCTCATTTCTTGGTTAATGCCAGTATAACCCAGTACTTCGTTGTGGAGGCCTAGAAAAAGCTCGATAAGGAGGTTGATTCAAAATCTTGCTATATGTCATTTGCGAAATGAAACGCCACAGCCCATATTGCCTTTACTAAAAGTAAATAATAGCTAATATTCCAGTAAAGATTAATAACCCCAGGTTATCTTCTTGCTGCACGAACTGCCCAAATGTAGACCATAGTGACCTGCGGAAAACTCCCACCCGTATCGAGATAGCCGCAGTAGGCAGTGTAGTATACTTTCAGTAATCGTAACAGAAACGATTGACCCTTTGGTTATAAATCCATTGTGACCCCACGACGCTTTAAAAGCAGATCTTTGGAGCAAATTCGGCTATTAAAAACATCTGGACACAACTCACCAACACGAACAGCTACTTAAGTTAACTTTACAATTGCTACATATTACGGTTACCATGTCACAATTAGCTCATGAACTCTGCAATTGCAAATTGTCATAATTGCCACCGAGTGGTAAACACATTGCTTTGTGTATTTTAAACGTGGTAAGTCCACTCGGAATGAGGAAAAGATTATAAAGAATAATAAGATCTAAATAAGTTTGCCGAAAAACCGTAGAAAGATTTTTCTGAACATGTTCCGATTGGCCGTTCCACTACCACAGTTTTTTTTTATAGTAGCCTACCAATATGACTTCACTCTGCCTGATGGTAAGCAGTCAGTGGAATCCAGAAGTGGAGGATTTAATAAACTATTGTCCCGCCAGTTTAACCAGTTTGTCCTCTTGGTGAGTCAGACCAAGCGACTTAATATTCCGTCGACATTTTCACGAATAAGGGTGTGATATTTTTTTAAATTAAATTAATTTTACTCTATTCTAAACTTTTCAATTCTATTGAATATATTTTTAATTAATTTATGTTATCTGCGAAGTGCAGCTACAATAGTTTTGTACAACTTCCTTATTGCTTCTCCAAGTTCAATTCAGGGCTTAGATAAATAATTAACATAACAATAAATTAACACAAGTACATATCTTGGCAGTTTCAATGCTTTGTACATTTTCTCCTGTCATTATTTCAGACAAAACACGTTTTGCTAGATAAAGGCTAAGGATAAGGCTTCTTTCAAGTATGTCCATTCTTCAAGTAACAGTCGTGAACCGTGTCTATTTTTTACCAGCTGACCTTAAGTCTCAAGAAGAGAGTATGGTTAAACTTGATTTTCTATTAGTCATATAAATTTAAAAAAAAAACAGTTAAGTTCTATGAAGAGTTTCTGACGTTCCTGAACAAATTTTTAAATTTCAGTATAGTCTGCAAGTAAATGAGTCAAAAACATTCAGAAAAGTGTTGCCATCGTTTGATCAAACATGTAGGATGGTAGGAAATCGCCAACTCGATCTATTTGTAGAGAACTATAATTAGACCACAGATGATCACCAACCAACCTTGGTACTCGTTTAGATTTCAAGATCAATACCTGTTTAGTGTTTATGTAACAATTCATTACTAAAAACTTGTGTACGTGATCGTGTGTAGGTACTTCTTATATTCTAAAACCGACCTGAAAAATTAATGCAGTATAATAAATTATTGTTTTTAATGTTACGTATCTACCTGAAAAAACAAACGGGCTATCATAAGTATCATTTCATTATCCATTTGTCTGTCCATCTGTATGTCTGTCGATCTGCAAGACCCTTTTTTCACGAACGCGCGGAAGTAAGAAGCTGAAACCTACAGTGAAAAATCATGTAAAATACAATTTGGCATTTTCAAACTAATAGCACAAGATATTTCCTGTCGAATATGCAAATTAAAATTCAGATGTCCTTTTAGTGGCCTATATTATAGAATAAATTATGTAATTTAATATCCTAGTAATTGTCATTTTCGTCAACGATACGACTACAATATTTTTTTACTAACGCATCTAAGGTCGCTTTTTATCACTGAAGGTAAAGGTAAAATGCAGTGAACTAGGGCACTGACCGGTCACTGTACTTCAAATGTTCACGTCGATCTCAACCCACCACGTGCTACTTTGTTATGAAAGTTAGGTATATATTTGATTGATGAAGGTGAATTAAGGTGAATAGTGATTTCGATGAATGCGTGATATTTTTAAAATTAGTGTTTTTATTTAATTTATTGTTTAGAAATACTGCGTATGTTATTCTTATTTATCATGTTTAAAATGTTGGCTTACTTCGAGGTCAAATGAGTGACTTTTGTGCTATTATTTATTCTGTAGTGATAAATAGCATTTTAGTTTAGACATTCGCAAATTACCAAAAGTGTTTTTTATATCCTTGTGATGAGGTATTTAAAAACAGACAGGGTGAATAGATTTTATGAACCTATTGAACTCTTTGCCTTAGGACATTTCAATTCTGTTCATTTTTATCGTTATTTGTTGTAATTTGTTAGCTTCTGCAAAAGGCTTTTACGTCCAACTGTCGGCGAGCAGAAGGCTCTCAACCGTTTATAATCACACCTGCGGATTTCTAATAACTTCATTTAGTCGATATGCATGCTTGAGGCTAATGGAATCGTTTAACACACTCGAGCGCATCTTTAGCATTCATACTTGATAACTTAGTATATGTAGTATTATTAGTCAGTCTAATTGAAAGATGTTGCTAATTTATCCAATCACTTTTCTCTCCAGCCTTGATAAGCCTTGAGCTAGCGTGCTACCTGAATCCGATTATTGCATAACAATTTGATTGCAATCATTTATTAAAGTGAAAGGAAGATATGCACTTTTTTATTTTTTATAAGTCATAAAAAAGTCCAGTTTAAAACTAATATGTTTTGGAGTCGTTATCTATTAAACGTCACACACAGATACGTAACGTCTTTAGCATTTAGTGCGACAAGATAAAAGTTCGATTAGACGATAAAAAGTGTTTTTGTTTTTTTTCTTTTGTTTATATTTTGCGTCGTTGTCCTAAGGTCAATTACCGGTGACATGTTGTAACGTATGAGGTGAATAATAATCAACAGTTATTCACCTTCGCGAATGGTGAGTGTGATAGAACTGTTTAGTAGAACAAGTGGGAACAAACGGTTTTTTTATATTCAACTACGACTTATTTTAAAGTGCGTGTTATTTTGTCTAGTACAAAAATGTTATAAATTTAGTTTAATTTTTGCAGTTTCGTATCTGTATTGCGTAGTATTTGGGTCATTTAAATTATTTCGTCTGTTTGGATGTGATTAACAAACAACTGTGCGCCTACAGTTCGATTTTTACATGCGTTAATAGCATAAAACTTCTTTTTTAAGTTACGTCCAGTAGTACCAGCCCGTTACTATTCTACTGCACAGGGAAAGGCCTCTTCTCATATAAAGAAGGCATGAGCCATTTGATCATTGATTGATCGCCACGCTTGCTCACTGCGGATGAGCGATTTTAAACTTTTTTGAAGTCCAGGTTTCCTCACTATGTTTTTGTTTTTAATCTTCAATTAGAGGAAAACACATTCTTCAAAAATCCTTTGTTTTTAATAGTCTAACTTTTAATTTATTTACCTACTTTGTTATGACCGATAGTCGTTGATAAATTATCGGAGCAAGGACAAACGTTATCGTTTGTTTGGCACAGTTCCCTATTAACATAATTATAAATTTTAAAGTAATAGAATATAATAATATCTACTACGTACTAGTGACTCGCCTACAGGATTACTTATTATTAGTTCTGTGGGCTCGTCACACTGACTTCATCACTGTAGAGCTTCTAAAATATATGATCTATTTTTGTTTATGCTGAAAAAGCAATACTGTTTTGACAGAAGACCCCGATTTGGCAACGTATTTCATTTGTTTTGCAGCGCTTTCAATGTCCATATCTTGCAAGTAAATATTGCCAAAGATTGTTCGATATTTAGGTCAACTACAAACTAATATATTCATAAACCCATATACTAAAACATCACATAATTTCATGTGATTCTATCACTTTAACATTAATTCTAGCGACAGAAATACTTTTAAATCTAACTTAAACTTAAATAGTAGCGTTTAAGTATTTGAACATTAACATTGCGGCACCTAGTTAATTCATCTACACCGAAAATGTTAGTATGCTACCTCTAACACTTCCTAATTAGCTAGTATTTAGGCGGTCCACACTAAACCTCTGAACAGTACTAATTGGTATGCGTAACATACTAACACTACACACTGATGATTACAATTACATATAAACGCTGTTTTAAATTCAATTAAGTTAAACAATTGTTTAATAATTGGTTAATGGAATAATAAACACAATCGTGGTGGCCTAAGTGGTTAAGGCCTTTGTTTCGTATGCACGAGAGTGTGGATTCAAAAGCTGGCAAGTACGAAAATGATTTTTTTAAATTTCTATGCACTTTTTAAGTTCACCTTGGACATTACTGTCGGGAAGAGTAAGATTAAGATAGAGCGAAAAAAATAAAAAGAACGAAGAGGTTAATTGTACCGACGATGTTCTCACACAACGAACTAGGACTGCTGGTGTAAGTACTGCCTGTCAACACCAAAGACAACTTGCTGATACCTTTCTAATTTTTTTTATCATGTATCACTAAATAGCAACATATTACTAAAAATAAAATGAAAATAAGATATCATGATGATTTTGTTAGAACTTGCCGCAAAAGAATTTAGACACTATTTTAAATAAAATGTCAACACAATTCAATAATTGAGTAAAACAAGAAAGTAAAACAAAAATACTCGACATAATTTGCTCTTTACAGCTGAAGAGGCGATTGAGGCGAGCAGAAACACTTTTCTTAATTGACACTCACGTGTTTAAATTAGTCTCCATTGCCTCTACAAACTCTTTTCATTTATTTTCTTTTAATATACTTTACGATATAGTTCAAGGTATAGTTTATTCATACCAGTCCGTTATTAATCCACTGCTGGAAAAGAACACAATAAACTGACTGTAGGTAATTTTTCTAGTCATCTTTCGTTCTGTCATTAATTATGATGTAAATCGATCAGCTCGTCTACAATTAGATTATTAATCCACTTCATTAATAAAACAAGGCGTAACTAATAAACATGTATAAAGAAAAAATGTCATGCAACACCTCACCACACATTTAAACGTCATAAAGCATAACCTCTCTCAGTTTTAATTAGCGGGAGCGTTATACACGCAACTAACAAAGTACACAAACATACCTTTATTACGTTTGTCCAACAATATTTGTAGAAAAACATCTAGAAACATTGTAAATCTAATTAAATAACGAACAACATACACACTCAAACATAAACTAATGGAATGTATATTTACTTGCACGTTTAATGGAAGTATTTTCTTTTTTGTAATATTTTAATTTGAAAATTTTTGCGGAATTATTTTCTGGAAACTTAACCTTTGCATGGTACAAAGAGAATAATTAAACATAGAGATGACATCTGATAGAATGTATGCATAGAAGTAAAAAATATATCACACTGTCATCTAGTAATCATAGTTAAGAAATAATTAAGAAGAAGAGCGAGACGAAAACTCCGGACGCCATCGCAACTGTGTTTCGCAACCAGTTATGATAGAAGAAAGAATAGGTACTCATCGTACGCAACTAGTTTAGTAGTACTAGTAGAAAGACTTTTCTTCTTAGCTCGTAACTTAGTTGCGTACAAAGACTTTACCCTTCTTAAAATACATAGTTATGATACTTAAAAGAAAACAATATTTTAATTCGTAACTAAACATAAATAATCTTTTCGGTGGCTACCCTTGTTGGCTGAAAAAGGTTCATTAATGAAAATTCCACATGCAAAGAAAAGAGAAAATAAATAACCAAGCAAAATAAAATCTTAATGCCTATTAAGTACTTACTTAAATTTTATTTTAATATATATAATAATATATATAATTTAAATAGTGCATGAGACCTAAGTATCTATTTAGTATGCAAATTGACTAAAGATAATTACTATTAGTCTTTGCCAACGTAAAGGTTGCGAAAGAGGAAAAGAAAATCTTGTATTGTCGCTGGTTGTGAAACATAGTAAAAAGTACCTAGTAATGCAAAAGAAGAAGAAAAAGCCTTTAATCGCAACTACTTTTCACGGTAGTAGATCCACGCTGGTTTCAGCATGAATGGGCTGGATCGACCGAGAACATACTACCCTCATAGAAGGGACCCTCTCATAGAAGATCGACGTTAGAAGTTTTTATGCTATTGTGTTCGCTCGATGAGTGAGAGCGCTGGCACTCCGTTTATCGTTATAATTTACAGTAAAATCACTATAGCAAGATAAAATGAAACTATAACAAAAAAAATAAGGGGTAATAATATTTGCATTAGATAGTTTGGATACAAGGCATAAAAAAATGTCATAAATGTTATACACATAACTAAGGTTCTTCTAGTCCTAAAGGTAAATTTTGTAATAGATAGGTATTAGGTATAGCTGAAATTAACCATTGACAATAATGTAAAAAAAAAATATTTGAGCACAGAGCGAGCACAAGTCGCCCAAATAAAAAAAACACTTGCAAATGTAAATTGTTAACTATTGTGACTGTGACCACCTATAGTTAACATTAAAAATGCATAAACGATCAAATAATTGGTGCTCTTTTTAGGGTAATACATATGCAAAAGTTTAATAATTTTGTTAATTAAACTTATTTTATCGTCTGGTCTGGTATCGTCAAGAAACAAAAGCATTTTATGACATTTTTATTTAGCATTTCTAGAACATAAATCTTGCACTAACATTTAAATTTAATCGTATTTAAATTGAATTATAAACTCTTTTCTTTAATTTTTATTTAACAGACGGTAAAGTACTGCGGTCATAGAGAAAAGTAATAAATGGAATGCAGTGACCAATGAAAGCGTACTAGATAAAGTTAACCACGGATCGATATAACATTGTCTAGACTCAGTAGCTGTATGACAATAATGACATTCATTAGTTAATAACTGTGTCATAATACACGAACATTTCCCAAGTGACTATTACAAAACAATATGCATTGTGGTCTAAACGGACTTAGTGCAATACGAACAATACGACAGTGACCCGGTATGAAACGCTAAGACAATACAGACACCTACCTACTTTTAATTTACTAAAGTTCATTGTTAAAAGAATTGGCGGTAAATAATGTTGAAAATTGTTTCTGTTTGTGTTTGTTGCTAAGATCTATGTGAAGAGTCGTAATTAAAAGATTTTGTATCCATGTAAAACAAATCAATAAAATTTTTCTGATGCCCTAATTGTATTATTGTTTTTAATGAGCAAGTCTTAATTCTGTATGTTAAATAAATACTAGTAGACAGTAGAATTTTTTTATAAATATTTGTGCGAGTAATATATCCTTACAATAATAAAATTACTTAATTAAGAAAATAATAAAACCAAATTTAATTGTATGCATAATATATTTCTATTCCAATTTACTGCCTGCCAACAATAAATTAAATTACTAAACAATTCTACATTTTGCAACAAAGCACAACAGTTACAAATACAATTTAATTAAATCACTGAGCTAAAAACACCTAACTATAATCCAAACTGCAATCAGCCCCAACTCTATCATTGTCTATTTCCAAAGAGCGTGCTCTATAAACATTTGAATTTCGAACAGCACAGATCCGGGATAACGAAACAACTGCACGTGTGCTTGCATTTTGCAACTGTGAATTGTAGGTACTACACCAAATTGTATAATGGACTGTTAAACGTAAATTATTAGCTTTTATCGGTCAAACAAATAGCTGGTAAGTTTGATTTAGACCCACCACAGTTATATTTCCCGCCTTTGTTTTGTTCGGGTCTGCGGTTTTTGTTTGTAAACAAGTTTAGTTTTGAAAACAAAAAGAATTTAAAAAGAAAATTATTTTAATATGAACGTTATGATTTGCCTTTTCTCTTATACTTAATATTATTATTCATCGGTTGTCCGCCAAAAAACCCCATGGAAAACTCTTGAACTATGTTAAATAAGAAATTAAACAATACTGTTTTTATCAGTTCAATTTAGTGAATTAGAGAGTGTTGAAATTTAAGAAGACATTAACCCCGAAGGGGGTGAATGAACATTATTAAATGGGTTGGAAATTATCTGTAAGGTCAACGGGTATAGTTCAAGCATAATAATTTTGCATAATGAGGGATGCTGAACACTGAGAATGAGATAAAGAAAACTGATGTTACATTTTATTTTATGTATTATATGATTCAACCTCTTAAATGCTCAACCCATAACAATAGTACAAATAATATTCCTAGAACTATTATGCTTCCTATAAAGTATACGAAATAACACTAGTGTACGCTAGGTATGAATATAACGTAGGATCGCGCCTTTTTTCCGAAGGGGTAGACAGATGTGTAAAATAATACGCCCATGTTTCGCCAGTTAGCTAGGTTAGGTCCCCAAAATATGGATGAACACTGAACCATGTAACTGTAGTGGTATGTAGATACTAACATTTTATATGAGACGACTGCCATCTCACCTCTAAATAACTGGGCATCACAGATGTTCAATGATTAGACCAGAAAAAAAGATCTGAATTACAGACACGAAATTTAAAATTTGACCGTTTCGTTTAATTCGATACTGAAACCATGTGAGTTTACACGAGGGTCTGTAAAAAGTATTTTCGAATCTGTGGGGAATGAAAAATTTATATCGAAAACACAGAAACTTTACGAACAGTTGAGAAAGGCAGCAATAGTCAATCTTCTCCGGCTTCTATAATATAGTTAAATAGGCTTTATATTAATAACGAATATTATTATGACTTCTGATGACAAAAGAAATAACAATGTATGACGTAATAATCTACAAATCTAATTGATCATTTAGTAGCCAAAAATATCAACTAGTATATATATTCTTTAAAAATAAACTAAACTTTTGTTGAAATACTATGAAAGAAAGATACAACATAAAATGTTAACTGCGAATTTTTTCTTCTTTTTATTGCATTAAGTTTTAAAATAGCTTGTCGGCATATTTTGTTAAACGTCTTCTTTTTACAAAAGTTGCGTTGTATAAATAAAAACCATTGAATTGTCGTATTGATTAATGTTACAGTTATTCTTGTATAATCCTTTCATGTCGGTGATTAAAAATGGAATCTTGTAACGGTGGGCAAATATTTTTTAATCATTTTATTAACATTATTGTTTAGCTTACGTTATGTTTGAGTAATGTGCGTATGATCGCACGTACTGGTAATCAAGTTTGTTTACTTAGCCTATTATTTATAATAATGCTAAGAATTCATGATGCGATATTCTCTGCGTGCGCATGTGCGTAAGCATTAAATGCTTATCTACATATACTTTCATGTATTGATGCTGTTCCCTACGACGAATGCATGTTACAATCCCGCCAGCCAATCATATAGGACGCGTGTCAAAATTACTTCGTGTCAATATTTTTTTAGGTTTGTCTCTCCTCTTCAGTTTTGCTAATTAAGTCCTACGTATTAAAAACAAAGCACTGGCTAAATATACTTATAGCATTTGATTAGAGCTTTTAAATTCGGAAGACAAAAATATGAAATCTGAAATTTTAAAACATTAACACAAATTAATTTAATAGAATGGCTATAATTAAATTTATCTTGTCAAATGTTATTCAAAGACATTGTTTTATGTAGTTACATTAATCTATTATAACAAATTCGGAATTTACCTGAAACGTAATTTCTATTTGCGCAACGGGCAAACAAAAGAAATGTCACAGAACGTAAACTGTGTCAATCACCGCGAAAAGTTCCGCCAAAGCAGTAGTCGCCGACACGCCCCGCCCTGTGTTATTGGGAAACAACACAAACTCAGGGAAAAATGAATAGACTTCGAAATTCAAGTTTCACGATCATTGACATGTTTGACAGCTAAACTTTTTAAAATTTATGACTGATGGATCTGATTGATGTAGGTAACCTATTGAGCCATTTTTTCTATTTACAAATATAGCTTATTAGAACTCCTTTTTAAATAAGATAAAAGCTAAGTTTCGTTATATTTTTGCATCATTTAATTTGAAACTTATTATAACATAAGGTTCAAACTATGTAGGTAGTTAATAAATGCTATGCTCGTGGCCCATGTAACTCGAATATAGGTCAATTGGATTTGTTCGAAAATAGAAGATATTCGTGGCTTAACGACTAATCCGTACCTACATTGAAATGGAACTGTAGTCATTAGGAGAATGAGAGTCCGTGTTTCAGGATATCATAAATTTAAGATTTTGGTTTGTAAACAACATAAACAAAACTGATAAATCATGAAAATGCACCAGAATAAACAGGACAATGTAAACATAAATAATGTTTAAGCCTGTCATTGCCAGTCTGTCTTGAGCAAACTTGGTGAACAATGCCTTCTCTGTCTGAGAAGGGATCTTCACAGTAGGATAATCGGCTCGTACTTTACTATACCATCGCCGTAAATGTGTTTTTCTAACGTATATGTTCTATTTGCGTTATTTCCTTACGAGCACAGAATACCTACATGTATTAAAGATGTCATTTGAAAATAAGATTACTTTTAATGGATTATTTTGCAAATTGATCTCGTAGACGTTCGTACGTACGTACAAGCATACAAAATCTTTAAAAGGCAGTCAAACTCTAGTAAATATAAATGAACTAGCTTTTCGCGGCGCGGTTTCACCCGCGTCTTTGCTTACTGCCCTGCTCCCGTCACTAGTAGCGTGATGTTACATAGCCTATAAACCTTCCTCGAGAACTAGGCTATCATACGCAAAAACATTTTTTAAATCCGACTAGCAGTTTCAGTGATTAACGCGTTCAAACAAACAAACAAACTCTTCCGCTTATTTATATATTAATAGTATAGATTAGGTAATATTCATGTTTGCAAAGAATCACGACTGTTTTACTTACAATATCTATAAGAAGTAATATCGAGGCCAACATTGACCTTTTATACAATTGCGACATAGTGTAGTAAAGGCATTCGACTTGACAAACTGATAATCTGTTTCATCCATCGTTGACGCTAAGAAGCGTCTATTTGGAAACCTATGAAAAAGGCTCGACGGAGGATCTTATTCATATCTTATGAAAAGCATTGTCTTTTTATCATCATCGTGATTTCAGCCATAACACGTCATCTACACAAGTCTTTCCCAAGCATCTTTGTTTAGGGGCTGCGCAAACGTAGACACTTTTTGTTACCGGCACAGCACACTATCACAGAAAAAAAAAAGAAAATGAGTATGTAAAGTGACAGAAGCAATTTGACACAAAAAATGTTTACGTGTCTGCGCAAAGAGTACTGTTGCCATCTATCAATTAGTTACCATCATTATCTCGATCTACCTTGTAAGAATCCTGCTCACATTGCGTCTAGTTCGTGGTCGTCACTCCAGAATATTTCTGTCCCAACGGCCATTAGTTCCGCGAGCTGTTTATTACATAAATATTCTAAATGATGAGTAACAGCGACTGATAATAGAATATGTAAACAAAGTCACAACATCTATTTACTACGCACTTACTATATAGACATTGACATTGAAATAGAAAAACGATCGTAATTCTAACATGAGAAACATTTTCACGTACGTTCTTATCTGGGCTATATTTAGCGTTATAAAAAGTAAATTTATGCCTTCTGTAAATAGAACGTTCTTGTAACGTCCTGTCTAGAATACAAAACCATCGAATGCTATTGGTTGTCGTAAGAGAGAGGTGGCTAAGGGAATAAATACCAAGCAACAGAGTTATAATGTGCCTACCAAGTATAGTGACTATGTCAAACTCCTTGCTTTAATGTCCAGCAAGTGACATCAGGCTGCTAGAGAAATACGACAATTTATAAATAGGTTTATAGTAATAAAAAAAACGATGTAATGCGCCGTATTCTCTGTCATCCGGCGGCCTCGACTGTCTGTGTTTTTCTGCCCTAAATAAATATATGTAAAACGCGTAATTTTTACTTTACCTAGCTTAACAGCGTTACAGGTTAAAGCTAATGTTCATTAAACAGTGGGTAGTATTATTATTTTAATAGTTTTATTTGTAGCTAGCATCTTCACTGAGCACTCATTAATCTTTGCCTGCCAACTGTACCAGGTCATCTGTGCACCTGGTGAGGGCTTAACCACGTAGCATTTTTCATGGTCGCAGCACACCACAAAGCAAGCCACATTGTCAGTGTCAAATTTATACATGAAACGTAATACTTAAGCTATCATCTATTAGCATAAGCTTATACCTTTAATTTATCTCCTCTAAGTATTTGAAAGTCACTTTGAAATTTAAGATGCAGTTTAAAGGTCAATTAAATACTTTATTAATTTCAAAATATAGAGACCGGTAGAAGAGATAACAAAGGTAGCTATTATACAATGCATCACTAGTTACCAAGAGATAATGCACAATAATAACGACTGACCAGCGGTCACCGGTGCACTTGATAAGCCCGGTAATTGTGACAATATCCCACCACAATGCATAGACCGCGCATTCGTCCGTCCACTCGGACCACTCTAGCTGCCTAGCTTACTGTATACATCTGCCGTTTTAATTAAAACTAATTGTGGTATAACACTTTAAATTAAGGTATAGAAAATAAGTCTGTAGCGTTCACCTTCATTCTAGAGTCGTCGTCAAACTAGTATCAGCTACTTACCAAATATTCGACAATTTCAGTTATCTAATATTCCCCCCTTATAATATTAAGTTTTATTCGAATTATAACAAAACTTAGAAAACTTCAATAAAATTATAGTTTTAATTGCTAAAGAATAAAAAATTGTGACATTTACTTTTTTGTCGTATTTAAAAGGACAATGAATAATTGTTTCATTTTAACAACTTAGATAATAAGTCTTTTAAAAATAAAAAATATGCACTTTAAATTGAAACACAAAATCTTATTGCTTTTATTCTGGGCCTGTAAAGTGTAACTAACGCTCATGGACTTGGCTGTAGGAACCTCTGGGCCTGGCGTCTCCGCCTGCCGAAGCCACAATAAAAATAAATTCCTTTAATCGCCAGCCCAAGATCTGTGAGCCCACCTATTAGAAACCACCTATCCTACAGAAAAGCGAATTTCACTGGAACGTAATACCACCTAGGTTGTGTTGCCATCGCAATCGTCTACTTAAGGGTGGAGATAGTAGATATTACCCCCATTATTAAGCAGCTATTTGAGCGGGAAATCTTATCAAACCGCGTTATGAAAAGATGAAATACTTACCTAACTATTTTTAGTATTGAGAGAACTTTACCAGATTTCGGAATAATACTACCTAGATACTCTTTTTGTGCATGTTCATGGCCTATAAAACTTCACGGTCATTATAACTCAGGAAATGACGAAATGACAAACAAATGTATTTTAGGTTACACTGAATTGAACTCGTGTAAAGACATTGACCGCAAATTTGTCCTTGTACAAAACAAATTAAAAATGAAATGGATTATTATGACGTCTGTGAGAAATTTAAAATAATTTATACGGTTATTTTAACCTCATTTTATTGAGGTATTTGGGTATTAGTGGCATCTTTTTAAATAATGGGAAGTGGGACTATAAACGGTACTATGGGTAACAATGTATGTAAGTTCGCGGGTCTTGAAACTTTTTGCTGTCGACGAACTGACATTAGTGGGTTGCCGTAAACAAGCGCGAGAATTAACAAACAAGTGGCAATATTTAACATTTAACAAATATAAGTACCAATTCGGCATTATTCTATCATCGTTCATAGATACTGACAAAATAAAGAATTTTTCACTTTATATTTTGTTAAAGAACTTTATTAAAAACATCCGTTAGGTTACAATAACCAAATATGCTTATTGACTACCTACCTACGACAATAAGGTACTCATCATTGCGAAGCAAAACTAACGCAAGCTTGTGAAATAAATTAGCAATTAAGTGACGTCTAAAAACTCTAGTAATTCTCACCTAAATCCACAACCAGACCATTGACATTCGATAGTTAGGTTTGCTACATTACGTTTAGTAACAAGGTCCGACGACATAACATGCTCTGCTTTTTACAGCAGGTAGAGATTTCCATGCGTTTTAATAAACGGCCACCCATCTATGTACTGACCGCGATAAATGGCCTTAACCTCGTGGATCTATCTATCTATCCGTGCGCTAGTTTCTTAGCTACGAACCTCTTCTTTTATTCATTAAATAATTGTATTCGATACAAAAACAGTTTCAAAGGTAATATCCGTATAGAAACGCGTTCAAGTTTGTTCTACGATCAGAGGTTATTAACCGATCGCCAATGCGTTATTGAATGTACATCATTACTCTAGACAGTCGAGGCGTTCAGAAAACCATTTGTCATTTTACATTTCACCGGATTCCTACATTGTTAGAAAATAACTCCGCTAATAGGTACCAATAAGTTCTGAGAAAGAAGATAATAATTATATGGAAAATAATACTTGTATTTTGCATGTGAGCAAACTTAACATTCTTATTTGTTACTTTGTTAACAAAATGAATCAGTGAACCTTACTATTTATTTTTTTATACATAATATATAATTGGTAAGTGATCTTTAAAAAGTGATTGACCTTCCTTTATCTTTGAACTTTAATTAACATTTGACAAGATTTTACTTAAATAGAAAGAGATTAAGTAGTATTTTTTTATAAAGTCAGGTTGAAAAGTTAAAAAACTAAGTTTTTTTATAATTTTAGTTTAATGTAAGTACTTACAATAAGTAATATAAAATCATTGAATAATGGTAATGTGTCGAATTCTTGATTTATTTACTTAATGCAAAAATAATTGTACATAGCAAAATTATTTTTCTCTTTCTGCAAAATTATTGTATTGAAAGAAATTTTAGACATTTTTAAACTGTGTCTAATATTACACTCTGACATTAATATGAAAAAGTCAACAATGTGATCAATCATCAGGAAGGATAACTTACCTACTAATTGAAAACTCTTAATATCAACTTTAAATTGTATATCGTATTTTTAAAAAGACTGCCTTCGATAAAATATGCATTTAAATTGTTTTTACGTTGTCTATTTAATTAATCAAACGTTTAGTAGTCACTTACCTAAATCTAAACTAACAAGATTACTGAACGAAGCAACGTAGCGTAGGGCTTCTATTTCAGAGTGGATAAAAAAATACTAACCACAAAAGCCTTAAATTAAGTTCCGCTTTTGCCTTCTAACCAAATCAATCAAACAGAATAATATGATTGAATTTATTATTTTCTTTTATTTAATTCCGAATGTGCGTTGGCGTTTTATGCAATATTTAGACTGTTTATGTACTGTTTTTACTGTTTTCATTGCATACAATACATAAAAAACATTATTAATCATACAGAAATGAGCTCGTTTTCCAAAATGAATGCTCATTTCCTTAGTTTTGAACAAAAATTTACATATATTTAGCATAAAAGCTAATAAGTAAATGCAATTACAAATATGGAAAGCTATTTAAATGCGTTGGCAGCTTGCCAACAAAGACTTTTGCTTTAAATAGCACTAATTTGTTGCAGAAAATATCCATACTAATACTATAAATTCAAAAGTAACTCTCTTTCTGTATGTCTGTTAAGATTTCACGCCTAAACCACTGAACTGATGATTGACTGATTTTGATGATATTTGGTGTAGAGATATATAGATTAAACCTCGGGGAGACTTTTATCGCGAAAAAATGGCAAGGGGTTGAAATAGGAGATGAAAATTTGTATGAAAAATCGTTGATGTAACAGTATAAAACAGAAATTTACGCGGGCGGAGCTGCGGGCAACAGCTAGCAAATAATTTTAATTTATGGCTGAAGCTGTTTTGTTAGCTAGGTCACTTTGCTTTATCGGCTGTTTTCTGCTAATTAAAAAGTAAATTTGATTTAATCATTAGATCTTTCTTCAAACGAGGTTCAAAGTAACCTTCTTCACTGAGTCTCTGGCATTATAGAATTCGTCGAGTGGAAGTGACCATTTACCATCCGGCTTTTCTGAACTTGAACACAAATTACTACAAGATAGTTTTGTTACAACTGCTGTCTTTATGTCGGGTGAAGATAATGATTCATATCCTTGTTATTCCTAAACCAAAGGGATGAAGTTTGATGCTTTAAGTAGTAATGGCCTATATCGATTGATAGGTTGGTTTTCGATAGAGATAATAATACCCTTGTGGTAGACGAGCCCGAATTTAACCCCAACTTCTTCAGTCTGTGGGCGTCGCTCGTAGAAAGCGACTAGCATAAATTATATAGGAAAAAGTCAATCGATTTCTTTTGGTTGTTCGGAATATGTAATTGACTAATTATTGGTCGACTGCCTCGCTAGTTCTGTGTACCTACTGTATTCAAAATGTCACGCAGAGGTATCGAGTTTTACCCCCAAGTTGGGTAAAGTTTGTAAATAGCAATAGGCGTCACCTATGTTACTTAGCGTCGAAACGTACCTGGGTCTTTGTTACTTCTGCCTACCCTTTCGGTAAAAAAGCGTGTTATTATGTATATAATGTAGTATCTGTGTTGTTGACAGAGGGTGGCGGGTGCCAAGTGTGAGGGTGCGGCGCGGAGCACGAGCGCGCGCGGCAGGTGACCAACGGTCTGCGCGGCTCATGTGGGCGGCGAGCGCTTGCTGCTCGCGCCAGGCAGGTACGTCATGACAATCTATCAGTAACTACCCCGCCCTCTCCCCTAGCATTTAGGGATCTCTCAGACCAAAAGCTCAGGAGAAGTTCAGTTCAGTTCAGTTTTCAGTTTTGCGTTCGTTGTGTCGTATTGAATGCGGAACGCTTTAGATAATATTACCGTGGCTTGAACGAGTAACCGCTCTCTGTCTAATAGAACCCTTAGAAACTAAGAAAACTCCTGTCTCATCTTAAAAGTAAACCTATACAATTAAAGAACAAATAACTCAAGTACCTCTATCTGTCAAATAACTATTTAAAAACGTGAAACGTAAACTATTTTTACTACCATGTACAGAGTATTTGTAACTATACAAAATAACAGAGTTCGAGGGCTTGTAAACGTAATGTATAAAATGGTGATGCATAAAAGTACTCAAGGTTTAAGCAATGTAACGGATACTAAACCTTAATGTACGATTATGCATAGAGATATGATACAAATTCGTATGGCTTGCTACAAAAAGAAGACAGGAGTTTCTTTACTATAGACACAGGCTAATAACAAGACAGTTAAGTGACATGATGTAGTTAAACTTTTACATTGATGCAATGTTATTGTATAGTCGATCACATATTTGCTTTACCACTTTTAGCAAAACATTCTATCAAAATTTAAATTCAATAAGACTCATTATGAATGACAACTGTCACTGTACTGAGGTAACTTGCAAGCAAAAATAGACTTTATTCTTTTGTGATAGCAAACGAAATTTACTCTAAGGGTGGTAAAGCTTTTTTTATGGTCGACTATACCTACTGATTAATAGACCGCCTGATATACTATGACGCCTTGTTTTGTCTTGTTAGCCTGCGTCAAACATTATTCATCTGAGTATAATGTGTCTTCTACTATAATACACAAAATGGACTATGATTTTTTAAGTACTTTTGATCGCAGAAACAAAATGTAGAGACACAAATTCAAAGCTACCTCTCTCTTACAGAAATTAGATTGAGTTTTGCTAGAGACATAAGTCAAAGCAACTAAGAAGCCACCCATCAAAAGTTTGATGCCAAAATTATAAACAAAATATCATACTTACTAGTTTTACTTAACTTAAAATGTAATAGAAAATTATTACAGGTAGATACATATATAAAATCAGCAAATATAACTATTGACATCTATCAAGGCGTAACCACAGACAGCCAGCTGCCGAAAACACGAGTTTTAAGTTCAACAGAAACCTTAGAAAAACATTAGTAGTAAATAAAATGCGTCAACACAAATACAGGGTATGAGTGAACAACAATGTTACGTAAGAAACGTTACATAATGTAAACAACATACAAAAACAGTATAGAATCAGATTTTGGCTCGCTGTAACCACACCAATATATTTACAAACACTGAAGACAAGCGTCACGATTTTGACGACTTTTTTGTAGGATGACTTGATGGTCTTTAGCCGATAACATGTTCAGTTGCCTTATTTTTAACAATGTTTCCGCAACATATTTTAACTCATTGGAATGCCAATTGCCGATCTGACAAACTCAAAACACTTTTTACAGATCCTATCGCATACTCACACGTCTTCATTGCCAACTTCAGATATATTTGTTTGCGCATCTGATGTCTAAGCCTTGGTTTCGGATTTGGAAAGGGCTGTTTTCGACGTTTGAGGATAATGCAGCTGCTATTGAGATTTTTTTAAGACGCAACTGTAGTTGGGTGGTTTCTATACAATATCATTAAATTAAAAGCTAGAGCCGTAATATTTGAATGTTTCTGATCTATTGTACATAAATGTATTACTGTCCCATGAGTGCCATTATTATAAAGCCCTACGTCCACTATAAATATCTACATAAAATCATTATTGAGATCCTAAACTTGTAACAATTTATTCTAATGTTAGGTTGAGATGATTCATCTTTATGGTTAATTTTCTGGCCATTACACAGGCGCTTTGTAAAACAAATCTGACAGCTACACAGATACCTAATATCTTAATGCTTTGAGAGAGCGAAACCATGTATTTGCTAAATTGCAGTTTTTGGCTTATATATTTTTGGATAGTATCCAAAGAGCGAAAATGGTGATAAAATTACAATTTACGGAATCTCTATGCACGTCTGTCCGTTCAAAATCAATGATCCGCCCGTTCAGCTAAATGCCAAGAATTCTTTTAACCTTTCGAAGGAAATTACTGAATTTAGGGGCGACATTGGCGCATGATGCAATTCCTGCCTACTTTATGACACTCAAAAGGCGAGTCGCTTTTGTCACCTTAATTTATCGTATGATAACCTCTACTAAATACACACTTTAATATAAGTAGATACAACACGTTTCCAATGTGACTAATCATATTTGTAGATTCTTTTCGATGACTCCAGTACGACAGTCATCTGTTTATCTTGATTTGATCACTTGATGATTTACCGTTCGTGGCACTGACCAAAGAACATTTTCCTCCACATTGACCTTAGACATTAAAGGAGTAAATAATTTCTCTACATGGCTAATGTTTAGCCGCTTTTCAACGTCAATCGAGAAAATAAAAATGAATCATTTCTAAAGCAAAGCCTCTGTTTTAATTTTGTCTGTTTCCCCGGTAACTTTGCAAGCAATTTTGATACGGATTTTATTATTATTCAGAAAATTTGTTTCGGAAGTTTATAGTAGAGAAAAGCCAAAGATTTGTAACTATACCGTGAAAAGCATAGTAGACCTTCGAGCGCAGAGCGGCTTACTATCGATTTGAAGATGAAGGGATCTCAATGGTGGTTGAATAGTGCACTTAGGGCGTCCGCCAGCTATGGGTGGTTGACGGCGGTGTATGTTGGTAGCTAGCAGGCACTCATGCGTGACGGGGTGATTAACCGTGGCGGGCTGGCAGGCGAGGGCGGAGGCGCCACGGCCGCACGAACGCCAGTCAAGACCTTCCAGGCGTACTTGCCGCCGGCGCACCGGACCTACAGCTGTATACACTGCCGCGCGCACTTGGCCAGCCATGACGAGCTTATATCTAAGGTAATTACCATCAGTGTCTTGAACTACCTTTATCGGACCATTGCTTCCATCATCTATCATACTGGCATTTAAGACTATCAGTAGTACCCAATAGACGACTCAGTATTTCTGCAGTGTCAGGGACAATATATATCACACAACTAAGATATCACCAGTGCAATAGGTCTCAGGCTTCTTCTTCCACCTTTTTCCTTCGTCTTACCTCAGATCATGGACTAACCTATATTACTCGCCATTATGTAGTTAAAGTGTAATTCCCATCATAATTAGAGAAAGTTCATCTATAGAGGAGCTCAGTCTGTAGTCTCTACTGCGAAAGTCAAGTACCTACATTCATCATCATTCATAATTTTTTTTAAATCGGTTACTAGATCTTGAGTTAAATGGGAACAAATACACAAACATAAAGAAAAAATTTAATCTTTTCTCTTTTTATTATTAGTTTAGACTATGTGTGACGCAAATCAAAAATAGCAATATTTTGACAAAGTAATAAAACTAAACTAACTCTTTAACGCCATAAACGCAAATTTGTAGTAAGACTATAGTAGACTAAGACATGAAAGTGTTCCTGGTGCTATATTTTTTTTTATACGTTTAAGGTCACAAACAAGCATATAGCCCGCCTGATGGTAAGCAGTTACTGTAGCCTATAGACGCTTGCAACACCAGGAGCATCACTAGCACGTTGCCGACTCTGTTAAAAACCTTTTAACTCCTTTCTTGAAGAACTCCATGTTGAAGTCTCTCGGGAAAACCCCAACGGGGAGCTCATTCCAATTTAAATTTTGTAAATAAACTGACAGTGACCGTTAAAAGTTCTCACATAAATTCAGTAATGTTTCAGTATTGATGGTGTTAATTGCATATTTTTTTAATAATTAGTTGAGATGTGAAAGCAATTTCTTATTTTACAAGAATAATACCTAAGCTTATCAATTCAATCAACTGTTCCAAAATATGTCATATCGGCCCGTTATTATTCCACTGCAAGAAAAGTCCTTTTCTCTAGAGAAGGCAAAATATATAGTAATTTGTCAACATTGTTGACCAGTTGCCAGTTGCCAGGGTTATAACCCTGGCACTCTTAACCTCATTTAACTCACGACCGCTTTCACGACATGCATTTCATTCAAAATTAGGTATATTATTTTTAATGTAATTGTTAGGAAATACCTTTCAATAATACTGCCCTACTTATAATAACAACGTAATTGTAACACCGTTTAGATGGGAATTGAACCAGCGTATTATTTATTAACTGTTTTCCTGTTATATACCTCACGCATATAACTTGTCATCAATATGTAATTTAATTTGTATTTGTTTTGTTTTTCAGTCGTTTCAAGGCAGCCAGGGGCGCGCGTATCTATTCAATTCAGTGTAAGTATGCACCTACATTATAATTTTGATAAAATTACTTTGTCTTGCATCAAAATCAAATCAAATCGTTTTATTAAATTTTCATGTAATTCACTAATAGATAGGTAAATCTTAACAAAAGAGAATACTAGAATATTGTTTAAATTTAGATAGAATTAGTTGAATGTCAAAGTCAAAGTATTTATTTCATTTTGATCATAAAGAATGATACTTATGAAAAGTCAAATTACATGAAGTCAGCTAATTAACCTACAGCCAGTTCGCTGACGAGGTAGAGCTGTGAGAAGAACTGGCAAGAAACTCACGCCACTCTTTTCAATCGCCAGATAATTACATTTTTTTTGTATAAATATAATGCATGACGGAATCCGTCTCTTACGAGGCACTACGAGGAAAAAGTGACATTGAGGCCTGAGGGTAGGCGAATGTCACTTTTTCAAAGTCAGTCAGTTATCCCTAGTTTCTAAAAGGCTGATCAACGTAAAATTAACTAATCACCTGTTAAATCTGATGTGAAGTACTAATTAGATTAGTTTAATGTAATCGAATTAGTAATAAATTAGATCAAATTAAAGGAATTATCCATGCTTTTAGGTACTTCACATGAGATTTAACAGGTTTTAGTTTGGGTTAGTTACTCAAGAAGTGTCAAGCTAACCGTTACGTTCAAGTACCTACTTGACTTTTGTTTATTTAATCGTCTGCTACCAGCTAACTTTTATATTTTGTCGCTGACATTTACAATACCGTTAGGATATTATTTTCAGACTATTACCCAAATATTGAATCACTCAATTCCAAGTCTACTGTAGTTTAGCGGCTTTATACCTACCATTTGAAACAGAAATCGTAAATTAAGGTAGGTAGCAGTGGCGAAGCGTCCTTATAAGACGATTCCTGCCGGCTTCCCTTTTAAAATATGTCCTGACCTCCTTATACCTATCACTGCTTTCGTGTCTACTCACAGACTAACTAGCATTCCGAAACTCTAAATATTTTAGTTCCACCGGCTTCCCTCCTCGGAAAAGTGACTCTTCGCTACTAGTAGGTAGATACCTATCTGCTAGAGTCAAAGTGTCAATTTGATCAATACCCGCTCATTTTTGTTTTGTTTCTGTCGCTAAAGTTCCATTTTATAATGTTCCAGTGTAAACGTAGGTTGCGGCCCGTCGGAGGAGCGTGTTCTGTTGACGGGGCTGCACGCCGTCGCCGACATATACTGCGAGTGCTGCAAGACTATGCTTGGCTGGAAATATGTAAGTGGGAACCCTTGATTTGATCAGTACTTCCTTTATGACACCCACGGACAAAAAAGGGTGGTTTAATTTAGATCGGAGACTATACGGTATAATCTAAATTACCTATTTGATTTTAAAAATTGACCAAAGAATGTGATTATGGCTTAAATGAAAGCATATGCATAAGAAAAAAGACATTAGTAATTACATCAAAACCAGATAATTAGAATAAGGGCGGAAATATGATGATGTCTGCAAAAACAATTTAAAAATAAACAAGAGAGCTTATGTAACTACTGTAGAATATAATGTAGACTGCGGTTTGACTATTTTTTGGCCTAACGTAGGCCTTCGACTCGTCCACCAGTGTCATCAAAAAAATGGTTATAACAAATAAATAGTTATGATTAATTTCAAAATTTAGAAAATATTCTGAAACCTAAATTTTGCTCTACATAATTTAATTCAATCTATAGCGAATGTTACAATTTATGGACAAAATAATACCTACCTACGTAGTGCAGTGGTACTTACTTTGACCGCATTTGAAATTAGAGGTCTATCATCAACTAATTCTGGTCAGGGCATATTAATGAAATTACTACTAGTAGGTATTCATTGCGGTCGACATTCGGACATTAAATAGAGCATTCGAATAAGAAATGCTATCTTTGTGCTGCCAATAAAGACAGGTTATCATCGTCTTATCAGCCAATAGAGGTTCACATAAGGACATAGGCCACCCTAAGTTAACCGAATTGTATTTATTTATTAAGCCTACCAAAGTGACTCCACTCTGCCTGATGATGCAGTCAGTGGAATCCAGAAGTAGTGGATACCATTTCAAAAGCCAGACTACTGGTAAAGTGGCCTTCACTATGGCGGCTTAGTGAAATGCTTTTTCACGCCCCGCTTAAAGGACACATGATCTTAATTAGATAGGAACACATGCGCTGGTAAAGAGTTCCAGGCCTTAATTGAGCGACAAAAGTATGAAGTGCTGAACCATTTGTTTCGAGACCCCTTTAGATTCCACTGTGAAAGGGTGACACTTCAGTCCCGCACGTGTCGTTCTGGATAAAAAGGGAGAGGGTGGGATTAATTCAAAGAGCTCTTCAGAACACTTTCCGTGGTAAAGGCGATAGAAGACGGCCATTGAGGCGATGTCTCTTCGCAGCTGTAAAGGCTCAAGGGTCTTAGTGGCCTCCGGGCTTTCGATGATACGGACTGCTCGCCGCTGCAACCTATCGAGTGCATCCAGTAAGTACTTCTAACTGAACTATCATTACGCGAAAAACATTTCGCTCGTCACCCCTATGCAGAGCCATCTCAAAGATGAGAGCAGTATTCGACGCAGGAACAAACCCTGTGTCTTAAAGAAGACAGAGCTGAGGGAGTGAAGTACCGCCTCACCCTGTTCAGGACTTCCGAGTTTACGGGAGGCGGTTTTAATGACGCACTTGATGTAATTTTTGGCATTGAGATCTCGGTTGACGTCCATACCTAGGATACTGAGGCTATCCAGTACTGTCAGAATGTTTGTGTCATTTACCTCTCTGACTTTAAAAAACAAAACTATAGATATCTATCTTCGAAATTATCAAAGATCACGTAGTTTAATAATGATATTACTATGCTAAAAAAAGTAAATTCGTAGGTATTACTAGGGTCAAACTAGTTAACCTCTAACAAGCTGATAACGTTAGTAGATAATAATTAACGTCAAATAACTCTTTGTGTGACCATTGACCACAGATAACAGCCAGCCTTCTAATAACCGTAATATTTGTTATCTATGGGAAATTGTACGACGCAAAACGCAACGTCATCGATATCTGAAGAGACAAGGGTTTAATATGTTAATGATATGACGATTTTATATGTAAATCAAAAAAAATCACCTATCTACGTATTAAGCATACCGTAACGACTAGAATCAAAATTGACAATAATTTCTACTTATTTATTTTGAATTACTGTTTACCTGCATTTGTTGCATGTTGCGCAACATGACGTGATGATTTAACATTATTTTCTTAAGTTAGTTCTTAAGTTAAGGAACTTATTCCTGACACTGCTCAAAAGATCCAATGTTAAAATTGCATTACGTACCAATAAGTTGATTTTTAGCAATTTATTTTTTCGTTCAAGTTGATTTTGATTTGGAACATAAAAAACCTGCACTAGCGAGTGATGTCAAAATGGCAATATTTATTAAAAACAGAGGTCATTTTTCTTCATATATATATCTATATATATATACTATTATATAAAGCGAAAGTGTTTGTTTCTTTGAACACGCTAATCTTCGGAACTACCAGTAGCATTTGAATAATTATTTTTGCATTTGATAGCCCAGTTCTTGAGGAAGGTTATAGGCTATATAATATCACGCTATTGGCGACTGGAACAGAACAGTAACCAAAGATGTAACTTAACGCGTAGTTTCTCAATAAACTTGAATTGATAAATCCGGCTCTTGCTGCTGACAGTGGCGTTGAGGAATTGAAAGTTTATTTAACGGAGGACTAAATACTTAAATTATTATTTTTCGCAGATGTGCCTTTGAAAAGAATTTACGATATGATATCTTTTGTTGCAGGAGCAAGCTTTCGAGTCAAGTCAGAAATACAAAGAGGGCAAGTTCATAATAGAACTGGCTCACATGGTGAAAGAGAACGGGTGGGACTAGGCGCGCGGTCAGGCCCCGGCGGGCCGCGCGCCGACTCCCAGTGCAAGGGCCCGGACCTAGGCCTCAGTGACTACAGTGCTGTTGTGATACGATTGGTGGTCGAGCGAAGCCCACAAACCGGCGCATCAAATATAAAAAACTTTCCGAAGCGTCAATTACTCGCAAACATCTGATATGCACCACGAGTGTTCCTTTACGGCCATAACACGGCCCTGACCGGCCAGCAACGATGAACTCCCGCCGCGAGCTCGAGCCTTCGTGATGGCGTGTCAGGCGAGTTGGACGGTGAAGCTCGCCTTGATGACTCTGGGACAGTCGACCCGAGCGCCAAACTTAGTTTACTACATGTTTGAAGCACTTTGGAGCCGGGGATACAATCTTAAAAGCTCGTATAGCTGTACAGATTGAATATATTGGCGCGAGTCGGTCCGACGCGGCAACATATATTATTTTTGTCACATTAACTAATTCTTATTCGGCCGCGTGGGACGGGCTCGCCCAGCAGTGGGACTGTTCGTATGCACGCAGTGAGGATATCGCCTTATGTGCTCTTTTACTTTAAATCGGCTTCAGCGCTTTGGCACCGCCAGTCAACGTAATGTTATATTGTTATAAATGTAAGTAATCGATCTCAACCGCCCCACGTAAGGGGCTATGGGCTTAGAATTTATTATTATATTTTAAAACGATTTGATTGACGCCGCGAGTGGAGCGGTCGAGCGGTCGTAGTACATCGTAAGTTGTTTTAGTTTTTATATTATGTAGCTACGTATTGTACTGTATTGAGAGAACACTAATACTTTCTCTTGTCCCTTTTAACCTGTGATAAGTATGTTAGTAATAGAAATTTTGAATTTCTTGAATGTATTCTTTCAAGAGATTGCTCAGATAATGTCAGTTGTATGTTCCTAATGATTTCAGCTGTACAATTTGCTTTTTGTTTAATTTTTGTGAGGAACCTAGTCGACCTTTGAATGTGTTGGGGGAAGATAATTTACATTTTTATTTTGTTGCGCCTGATTTAGTGATTTTTAGTTGTATTATGACAATTTTCCGACTACTCCTCGTATTTTACTTTGAAAATTCAATGGAATTTTATTCTTGTCAAATTATCTTTTGTTTTGTATTTAGTTGATAGCCAATGAAGGAAATACGAGTTCTGAGCTCATTTTATATGAACGAATGTAGCGAGTTAGCTATCGGACGGTTTTATTATTCATTTATTGTTTCCATTTAAAATATAACGAATTAGATACATGTACCCGTATACTTATATCTTAATCCATGGTACTTCATTTATAATTGTATTAAATACTTATATCAATGTAAGAAATTGCATGAGCTTGAATATCAATGATTGTCTATGTCAATCGTATCTACGAGTATAAACAGTCATACGCACTGATTTATTTCCCAAAAATCATTCTAATATTTACTAAAATGACGTCCGACTTCATAGTGTTGATAATGGAGTACTTTTGTATGTTCGCAATGACTTGCCGTCGCACGCAGTTTAAAAACTCACTAAGTGTCATACAATATTTTATAATAAATAAAATTAATTCTATTTTTTATTAAATTCGGTATATTTTACGATGAAAAGTGTGAACTAGACCAGAGCACAAAATTCCACAGAATTTTTATATTTGCAGTGTTGCAATTAATGTAATTTTAGTATTTTTAGTAGTTTCTAACTATTATTATTTATTTTATTTGAAATATTACAATACTATTGTAGTTTATATGAACTTAGTGAGTTTTAATCCACCAGTTGAAAATCAAGAGCGTTAATAACTGCCACTAGTATATATACTCTGTAATATACATAATATAATACAAATTCAAAATAAGTGAACGCTCGTTCGATGTAACAAAATGTTTGTTTCTGGAGATATTTAATGTGAAAAAATACAATTATTATATCTAATAATATTTATACTCATACTCATTATAGTAATATTGTGTACAATCGCGGAATCTTATTTTGAGTGCCTTCACACACGGGCTATTTTTTGACACTGTTTGAACAAAAAAAGTCGGTAATGTGCGGAGAAGTGTTTTCACTAAATATGTCCAGAACTATCAAAACGGGTTATTTGTTGTACAATTCAGTGTTATAATTATTGTCGACGTTTATATGACGCTGGATTGCCAAGGGCCCTAATCTTAAGAGTACTGTTTGGCTGCAAAGTGTAGTACCTACTTAAACTGATCAGATCACTCATACGAATTAATGAGCAACGCGTCCTTCGACTGCAAACATTGCATACGCGTGTCTTTAAAGGAATCTAACATTTTACCTTTTCCTACTGTACCAATCACTAGAATTATTAATGGCTATTTACAATTCTACCATAGTAAACTACTACGAGTCTCCGATTTTTTTAATATGACAACTTTGAACTATAATAATATTACAGTTTAATAGAATATCGCGTTACATTAGCCCAAATGTACAATATATTTATCTTTCGCGACAAAATGATCTCTACCATTGTTTATGCCAGACAGAACTTTTAAAACATAGCTAACTTATTTTTACAATATTATAGATGGCTACATTAGATTCTGAGATTGATTTTAGAATGTAAGCTAACATTCTATCATCATTTTAAATAATTATATTAAAAGACGTATTTGTAGAAGATAAATGTAATCGAACAATCCGGATGATCAAATGTCACTATATTTAGTAAGCACACGGAACAGATAAAGATTATATTAAGTGCTCATGTACTTAATAATAATCTTTTGTTTAAGGAAATTTAAATGTCTGGCGGCAATATCTAAATTATTTTTGTATTAGATTATTGCCACTCCTAAATACTTCATCATCATTTAATTCTATCACTTGCTTGTGACTTTTCACTTTTAAATTAAAGGAAAAAGCCATATTTTGTTCCATAAACCTATTGTAGCAAATAAAAATAACTGATAATATTTATTTTAATGAATAACAAACTATATTTCTAATTTAAAAAAGTTTCAGGTTGCAGTGTGTGTTAAGTCCTACCTACAACTGATCTTAAGGAAAACTTTGTTAAATAAATTATATATTTCTAACAAATACGTCTTTACAAAAACATATTCAGTGTAAGAATAAGGTCAAACGATAATGCATTATAAGTTCACTGTCTGTTTAATGTAATCGTGTTACTGTTATCATTAGAATTTAATCTTTAAGATATTGATGCACAATGTTCAATGAAAATGTTCAAGAGGCTGAATGGTAGTGGATAGAAAAATATAACCCCACTTATAAAGACAAATATGATATTGTGGTCTTGACGTGTAATTTACAGTAAAATGTGATCAATAAAAACAGAACGTAGATTGAAAATAAAATAATTTACTTTACAGTTTATGATATTTTTATAAATATCATGTCATCGACTCTTTTCATATTCGAGTTCGCCCCACTTATAATGTGTGACAGTGTATTTGTTTTAACTCATTTTAAAACTGTCGAACTGAATTTTATTATTGAACTGAAAATATGGGTCACGAAAATATACATTTCAAAAAAAGAAGGCTGCTATTTGACAGTTGACTTGATTTTACAAACAACTAATAGAATTTGCCCATTTTTCAAGTTCCATAGTCACATTTGCATCATATTGGATCTTTGAAATTTATTAGATATAAATACTTACATCACATGTTAGTAAATGTTCTAGTTTAAAGTAACTGATTGACAAATTATTTTTATATTAACAATGTAGTAACATTAATTTTTAATGCAATATAATTAGGCCACAAGAAGCAGTTGCTACTCAACGATGTTTTTGACCTCCAATTAATCTGTGAAAACCGCTGTGATTCAAAGGACGCTGTTATAGTACCTACCCTTTTATTAGTAATTGCTATTATAGAACAGCATTGACCAATCATAATAAAGAACTTTAGTACCCACATTTCGCTGAGAAGTAACTCTTTAATGTTATTAAACCGTTTCTTGTGGCCGAATTAATACTAAACGTTTATCGATATGGAAAGTAATTAAGACCACGAAAGAAATATTAAATACAATATTTCGAGTACCTCCAAATATCTGTCTCATTCGTTTTTCTACTGGAAATATTGTATTTAGTATATCAGACATCCTTTGATGAGAGCTACATATCGATGCTATGAAAATGCAATCGAATGGTGATAGATAAAAAAACAAAATGTTTCAACAAGGTCCTTCTCCAAATAACGATAGGTTTATGAAGAACGAAAGAGGCAAACGATTGGTTGTCATTCTTCTTGGTGAAGTCACAAGCAAAAATATTGTTTTAGTAGTGTGTGCGGGTAGGCGGTAACTATTGCCTATAAAGCGCTATCGCGAGAAGAGGGAGTTAAGGAAAATTTTCGCCACCAATTGGCGCCACTTTCACTTTCACATTGTGCCAATCAGGAGTTATCTTTCAAAAAGCTCTTGACCGCTAGACTTGACGCATCGGTGCTGCCACCACGTGTGTGCCATTTTAGAAAACCCTTTCAGCAATTGTCTTTCGTCTTTATGCACGTGAATTATCCATTTTGTAAATTAAAAATTAAAATTTCCGAAATGAGTACTGAAAAATACCTGTTTTAATAGCGCTGTCAAAATAGAAGACCTTTTACCAAAGTGGTGCCAACTAGTTGCGAAAATTTTCCGAAACACCCTCATTTGATTATTTGCTTGTGACTCCAAAGGTGGCCAAGTCGTGCTCACTTCAAAATACAATATCGTTGCTTGGAGAAGGATCTCAGTTCTATCTATCGATCTCTACAGATTAGTATAATAGAGTGACGTAATATTTTCATCGTGAACATTTTGCAACATGATTGAATTATCAAGATTGTCACAGTAGTATAGATTAACACTCTTAGACCCACAATGTACTCTTTGACACATTCGACATGACACAGAATAAAAATATTTAAAAAAAATATATCTTGTTAATAGTGAGATGGAAATTTAAAAAGCTAGAATTCTGTGAGGCATAATTAGAAGTATTTTTCTACTTGATCGTTTAGGAGTGCTATTAGATATTTTTGGACCATTGTTAAGATAAATACTATGATCAGTATTCGTGGAGTGAGGTTAAGAGTTGATGTTAGTTTTTGTGGTTGATGGTCGAAATGATTGTTGTCGAGATTAGCGAGAAACGCTTCTCTAGCTCTAAACAATGCACCCATACACTTTACCGTCGCGTTTTAGGGCTTCTAATATACAACGTACAATAAATAATCTACTTACTATTGTAATTCTTTTTATGTCGCATTCTCACATTTTACTATGACACGTCAGTTCGATTTTTGAACGGGAAAAGGCGGCAGAGTAAAGAATAATTAAAAAATTAAAAACCATTAAGGAATAAATAAATACAAACCGTTTGCGCGAAAATTGCTCTTTATTTCTATAAAGAGCAATTTTCATTATCAGATTCGATTATATGTTAGTTTGTATATTAGAGTCTCTAAAACAAAAGGTCTTGGAGTGTTAACTGATGACCAAGTACGAACAGCGTTATAAATGGTGCATTTCATTATGTATGTGTACATTTCGCATATGTTTAAGGTATCCCGTGTAGTTTACCAAGAAACCGCTTAATATTTTTGTATTTTCCTAGTATGTAATGACGCATTAAGTTCGTGGTGTCTTCTAAAGATTGTGTACGCATTTTGCTATAGATGAGTAAACATATTTGGTTGAAATAATAAGTGCGTAATAAAACATTTTCGTATTTAAAATATTTTGAAATTTTATTTTTCTACGATCCTACCATACTAATGCTAGATAAGTATACCTATACAACCTACGGATCCTAGCGGAATAAGTTAACAGAATACAGTGAAAACATCACATAAGATGACTGCCAGGCGATACTCTCCATTCGTGCTGAAACTAGCAAGCTTTGTTGTTTGAAACAATGGCTTTAGGATGCGTTTCCACTGACGCGGAGCTGGGCGGATTTGGCCAATCACAGTGTTCAAAATGTCCTATACGCAGCAATGGAAATGCTGCGTTTGGCCAATGCACGGTCCACGCTCCTCCACTCCGTCCAGCTCCGCGTCAGTGGAAACGCACCTTTTGGGTGGTTTCCACTACTCCTGGAGCTGGACTGCTGAGAAGTCATGTTATTTGGTTGGGATTATCTAAACTAATATTATACAGAGTAAAGATTTAAATTTTTCGTATGTTTGTTTGTTATGGATAAACTCTAAATCTACGTAATCAATTTAAAAAATTCTTTAACATACTGAAAGATACAATATCAGCGAATAACATAGGCTATATTTTTTGTGGTATAGCTACCCACGCGGGCAAAGCCGCTGGCAACAGCTAGTAAAATATAAATACAGAAATGCATACATTTATTTTTGGTTTCAAACTTCCATAAAAAATATTACAATTTACAATTACAATTGCAACCATATTTGAATATTATAGAACTTGCCGCAAATACTGAAACATCACTCAATTTTAAGAGAGTTACCCTTACCCCCAGTTTCTGAAAGGCTGATCAACGAAAAATTAACTAATCAGCTGTTAACTAATTATCTGTTAAATCTCATGTGAAGTACCTAAAAGCATGCTAAAACATGTATAATTAGTTTAATTTGGTCTAATTAGTTATTAATTAGAATTCAGAAACTGGGGGTTACCACGTTTTCTAATAAAAATCATTAAGCCTAGCTTAAAGTTAACTGAGGCCCTAGACAAGTGGCATAGATTTCTATTCTATTCATAGAATTGATAAAAAAATGTATGGGATTGACATAAGCTAACGACAATGTTGGTGTTAGCATACGTCAATACCATACATTTTTTTATCTATCTATGCCACTTGTCCAGGTCCTCTAATATTGGAGTATTTGGGCAGCCTTGTTTCAAGGCCTTTAATATTGTTTTTGCAATTTATATTCAAAAATCATTAATTTATAATAATAGAAATTATGTTACTATACACAAATAAAATTGCCAAAATTCACTGTAACTGAGTCAAATTCCGGTTGCTTAAAGGTACGACTAAATGGCTCATGAAACTTGAGTGTTGACTCAAAACAAATTTTTAACATTCTAAACACTGGCTATTAAACACTGGGTTTAAAAGATAATTTTTATAGAATTATTTATGTTAAGGTTCGCACGGCGAATCATAAATAGACACACATTTAATACAATCACAATAAATAATGGTACATACTAAAGTATGTTTTAAAAAATCAGTTTAAAGCTCAACAAATTTAAGTTTATTATATTACCAATTTTTATACAAGTATTCCAAATAAATAAATTATTTCATGTTTAGGGCGACAATTCATAGCAGCAGAGTGACTTTTCATTCCGAAAACGGACATGACAGGACGAATTTGTGTATGGTGGTCTTAAAACTCCAAACGGAATTCGGCATTAAGACAGGTGAACTTGTCAAATTTATGCCGAGCTCTGTAACCGTAAACGATACTATCCCTTTTTCCTCGTGGTCAAACTATTTCGCTGAACTGATTTGGCTACGTGAAATTTCATATCCTCGTGGCCAAACTCGTTTCAAAATAGGCAAAGTTGCACTTTTATTTTAACAAATGAACGCTAACAAAACAAATGAACACTAACAAAACAAATGAACGTCGACAAAACAAATGAACGTCGACAAAACAAATGAACGTCGACAAAACAAAAGTCTATCGGCACGTGATCATAGATCGATAGTGCTTGTAAAAAACAGGTGAAGCAATTTTCGACCGTATTGACTTATATTAGAAAATCGTTGTTTTAGACGTAAACAAGGAAATTAAAGATAACAAGGTCGAAAGTCGTGTGCAACCATTTTCATGACAATCTATTGCTTCAGCACTTAAAAAAATAGTAGTGTCAATAAAGTCCAAAATAGCTTGCAAAGCCGTCAAGTATATTGAAATTAACAAAGAAATTTTATCATAAGTATCCTCAAAGTAAGTCGAAATGGTCCAAAGGATAAGGTACCCGCTTCGTAAACACGACGTAGTGGGTTCGAATCCGGAAAAGTACCAATGTGATTTTTCAAATCATATGTAATTTCTAAGTTTATCTTGGACATTTCTGACTGGCGGTGAAGGAAAACATCGTGAGGAAACCTGGGCTTAAAAGTCTGAAATTGTCAATCCGCCTTGAGCAAGCGTGGTGATTAATGCTCATACCTTCTCTATATGAGAAGAGGCCTTTGCCCTGCAGTGGGACAGTAAACAGGCTGGTATTATTATTATCCTCAAAGTTGGCGAGTATATTTTGCCTATTTTGAAACGAGTTTGGCAAAAAGGAAATAGAATTCCTTCGAAGCCAAATCAGTTTGGCGAAATAGTTTGGCCACGAGGAAAAAGGGGATACTATCGGATATTCAAAATAAAAACCTATCCGTAACCGATATACAAGATTCGAATAGAGGCGGAGTCCAAATGCAACACGTTGACAGGACATAAAGTGTAATGATTTATGTTATTCTTTTAAAACTCTTAAAAAATCTAATATATAGTACCGAGACTATCGGAAAATTCAAAATAAATTCTTATCCGTAGTCAAAACCGGTAGGTACCGTCACCGTATTCAAAATTATTAACCATATCATCCCTGGTAGACAGGATTTTGAATACCCACAGCTTCTATGATCGCCACCCATAAACTTTCATTTACACAATACAATTTTTGCACAGTTTCATGTCTTAAAACTGGCAAATTGGTTCAGGATACAGACGTTTAAGGTGTCCTGGACCAAATACCTGACCTTTTAAAAAATTTAATACCGAACTTTTTTCCAGCTTGTTACTCTCCGTCGTAATTGGCCAAATACGTCTCACACACATAAGATGTAAATGCCATTAATAGGAAAAAAAAAACTAAACTGTCTCGCAAATAATTGTTATAATATCATCTTACCCATAAACGTAAAATAGCGAAAGATTTATTAACTATTTTGTCTATTGACCACATTATTATTTATGTATTTTATAAAAAGTGACAAAGCACTGAACAGTTATTCCATCGCTACTATGTTTAATATTAGCACTGTATAAATTAATTATAACTAATCAACTAGGTACTATTCAAATCACAACAAATAATTAACTAAATCAGTCTTCATAAAAACTAACTCATATTAATAAATAGTTGTCTCTTGGTACAGGAGAACCTTAAACGAGTATTATTTTAGATGAAACATGTACTATCAAACCAACTGAATCATGGCCCATTTTGAAAATATTTTCCTTAAAATTATCAATTTTGTAAGATGTGTTGTGTACTAAGCCGTTTAAAGTACTAAACTAACAACAGTGTACTGAGTAAAATGTCAGCGTCTAATAAAATGATAACAACTCGTTGCCAAGGAAATCTGTCTTTAGGCAAATTTCGACCTACTTGCATTTAGATAGATTGGCAAAATGAGCTTATGTTGGGTCATGATTCACTTGTTTCGAAAATACAATTGTATGAACATTGGACTCATCTGACAATTGGATTTACTTAAACATGAACAAACCAAGTGGAGTTTTGAGAAGAATAGTTTAGTAATAACAGCTATTTATTCCCTTTGGATCTAACTCAAATATAGATATAATAAAAAATATAGATATATAAATATATATTATAGACTTCCTAGTCAATTTATTCTGAATCGATCGGTCTGAAAAATAAAACCACTAAGCGACAGAAAGTCTTTACACTAACCTTATTTTTCAACTTTCATTTAAGTTTAAACAGCATCTTCTTCCAGATTCTCAATCTTAACTTCACTATCATTAACCACTGCTTCTACTTCCAATACTAAATTCTGTTCGTTCATATGTTGAAGCATTTCACCATTTTGTTTCAACACATTAGTTCAAAGTTTATCAATATCACATGCTTGCACATAATGCATATATTCATCCGAAGCATTACCATACACTTTTTGTATATATTATACAAATTCCCCTATTGACGTATTCCTTACTGGCTTTTTAATTTTAATTAAATCTTTATTATCATTTTGTTCTTGTTCCACAGACTGTTGGAACATTTGTTCCGCAATTTTAATACAATCTATGTCTTGTCTATTTTCTTCGTTGTCTGTGTTTTGTTCCTGTAGTTCATTTTCTTCGGTTTTATGTTCGTATGCAAAATCATCGCCGTCCGATTTGAGAACAACTTTTGATTGCTTCACTTCTAATTCTGTCATGGTTGGAAGGGATTTGAAGAACATCTGGAATAGGTAGATAAAATAAGTCGTATGGCAAAGTATGGTCCGTGTAAAATACGCTAATGTTATGCTTTTTTTCTTTCCTAAACGGCAAGTAATATCGTGCGATAAAAACCTGCGACAAGCTTAATTTATTTTCAGTTGTTCGGTTTGGTTGTTATAACTATGAGCAAACATAGACATTTCTATGATGTACAGGACGTGTCGTTTGGAATGCTTATAAGTGTAACGGCCGTGTATGGTCCTAGATTAGAAAAATAGTACTGGCTATTTTTAATTCTTATGATAAATAATAATTCATGTCTATTTGATTTGTCTGAGTGTTTCTATGTATAATATGTATGTATTTACAAAAAAAAAGTATTTAAGTACGTAGGTATATCCGCTTTCTAGAACCCATAACACAAGCTATAATATATGCTCACTTTAAGTCTAGATGGCGTTGTGTGTAGTTGTTGAGATATTATTATACTATTACATTATATTTCTATTCTTACCTTACGAGTAATGATGGACATTCCATGCGCTCTTTTCATGTGTGCTTTTAATAATGACATTCGTAGGTACCTGTAAAAATCAATAGAGGTACAAAGTAGTAAGAAACGTAAGGTATTGTAAAATAGTACTGGCAAATTCCTGGCGGAATCATCTTAACTTTTTTTACTTTATATTTTAAATATATGTAATTATTTATGTATGTATATTGATATATTTATATAGTTATTTACGTACAATATGTTGATATATTTCATATATTTATCTTTTATTTTTCTTTTTTTCTTTTATTCGTTGTTTACTATGGAATGCACCTACCTAGTTTTGTCTCTGCATCACCCAAAGGTTGACTGGTAGAGAATGCCGATGGCATTAAGTCCACCTTTGTATATTTACATTGTATTTTGTGCAAGAAGATTAAATAAAAATAAATAAATTGTACCCAACTATGAAGGAGTTGGTGGGTTGGCGGTTTGGTTTACTTATAACCTGTGAACCATATCTAGCAGCACGGAATCGCACATTCCTGTTCTCCTATCCTTTTCTGTCACACTGAATCGTCATTTATTAGAGCGAGAAAAACGTGCGTTCCAGTCCGTATATAGTACCACGGAATCAAAGAGGTCGTCAATATATTTAATAGACTATATCGATGTTTTAAAAAATTCTTGTGAATTAAATGTAGGGCTATAAACCTAGTCAATTAAATATGTCATCTGAGAGCATAACAACAGGATCTTTTTTAAGAAATACGAAACCAAAAATACTCTCCCATTATTTTTAAAAGCCAGCATTTGAACATTTTTTTTTTTTTTATAGTATAGCCTACCAAAGTGACTCCACCCCGCCTGATGGTAAGCAGTCAGTGGAATCCAGAAGTGGCGGCCACTATACCAAAAGCTATCGTTTTAAACTGCTGGTATGGTGGCCTCCACTATGGCTGCTGGGAATGGGGTTAGGGGAAGGAAATGAGGGACGTGAGGAAAGAGGAAAGGGGGGAAATTGGGCCTCCGGCGCTCTCACTCACCGAACGAAACGCAGTAGTACGGATACTACTACTCTTAAGTCGATCTTCTATGAGAGGGTAGTACTTCCCCGGACGGTCCGGCCCATTCATGCTGAAATCAGCGTGGATCTACTACCGTAAATGAACTATGTTTAAATTTAATTTTTAGTTCTCACCTTTTAGGACATATCTGACACGCGCATGGTGGAGGCAGCTTGCGATGTACTCTGTCAATGTGCAGTGTTAGCGCTGACTTCTGAGCGAACCGACGACTGCACTCGGTACAACCGTGCTTACGTATTGCTGTAATATATATATATATATATATATATATATTATAATTATATAAAGCGGCAGTTTGTTTGTTTGAACGCTGTAATCTCTGGAACTTGAAAAATCCTTTTTGCGTATGCTAGCCCAGTTCTCAAGGAAGGTTATAGGCGATATAACATCACGCTACTGGCTACAGGAACTGAGCAGTAACCAAAGATGTAACCTAACTCGGGTGAAACCGCTTCAGGGAAGGCTTCGTCTCAAATAAAGTTATGATTGTGTTGCTGATGAAGAAAATGAATTTTCTCTAAATACTATTTAAGCTTACGTTTATGTGTGTCCATGTGTGAAACTAAGGCAGCTTTGATCTTAAATGACCGACTGCAATGGTCGCATATAAACTGGACGTCCATATGCTTCTTGGTATGACGCTGAAAATTTAAAAAAAATTATACTTACATTTTATAATTATATTTCACATGAGGTTGAGAGTTTGACATTGGATATATACTAAAGAAAAAAAGTAAAAACATTTGTTTTCAACAAGTT
Source organism: Parascotia fuliginaria (assembly GCA_963082885.1). Classification (NCBI taxonomy): domain Eukaryota; kingdom Metazoa; phylum Arthropoda; class Insecta; order Lepidoptera; family Erebidae; genus Parascotia; species Parascotia fuliginaria. The sequence continues at coordinate 3,719,624 of OY720183.1, read as the reverse complement.
AGTTTAACCTATGAACATTGCATTGTAATAAGAACAGGTAACAAAAACAAGTGCTACTTTTGCAAAGTTTGTCAGCCTCTGTAGCGCAGTCAAGAGTTTGTGCGACAGCTGTGCAATAGTTCGATTCGATTCTGGATTCAATTCCCACACAGACCTAAATTTTGTGTGATTAATGTCTCATTACACAGACATCCACAGCATCTCACTAAGCCGCCATAGTGGAGGCCACCATACCAGTAGTTTGGCTTTTGGAATGGTGTCCGCCACTTCTGGATTCCACTTACTGCTTACCATCAGGCAAAGTGGAGTCACTTTCGTAGGCTAATATAAAAAAAAAAAAAATCCTAATAATGTTATAAATGCAAACCACTGAGCGCCAAAACGGCTAAACCATTTTCGATATAAATTTGTATGTAGATAGATTCGGTGCCGGAGACGGACATAGGCTACTTTTACCCCGAAAATCAGTCTAGTTATCAAGGGGGACAAAACTAACTAAATGCGCGGGCGAAGCAGCGAGGCGCAGCTGGTTAAGTATATATTTGAATGTTAGGAGGATCGAGTTTATTGCGATGTTATTCACTTGAATTAACTATTATTTCTCATATACGATGTGATGAATAACAAGTTTTGGGAGCAAACAAGTATCAGTATACGTACGGAAAGTGCCGAATATGAGGTATAAGCACAGGGGCATGCGTGACAACGGAACGGTCGCTCGCCTCTGTGCAAGTTCTCGTGAGACTGTAAGTTGCTGCGGGTCTTGAACACGGCTGAACATAGCTGACACGGGAATCTGTAAGAAATGGGCATAGAAAATAAATGAATATATAAATGTTCTTTGACAAAAGTTGTTAGAACCTAATTATGTCCCTAAGCAATTTTTAAGACCAAACTTTACCAACTTTTACGCAAATAAATGATTTGAATTTGAATTTTTATACTGCTGAGATTGGGACACGGCTAATTTGTCTCCATTAGAGAGGCAAAATCGTCTCACTAAGATCGACCGTCTTAGACTAGATAACTATATTAGACTGGCCTGTTGGTCTAGTGGTTAGTGACCCTGACTGCTAAGCCGGAGGTCGTGGGTTCGATTCCCACCCAGGACAATCCTTTGTGTGATGAGCATGATTGTTTGTTCTGTGTCTGGGTGTAATTTATCTATAATATGTATGTATTTACAAAAAAAAAAAAAGTATATAAGTAGTATATCAGTTGTTTAGTACCCATAACACAAGCAAATGTAATTGCTTAATTTGGGGCTAAATGGCGCTGTGTGCATGTGGTAGAATATTATTATTATATTATTATTATTATTACTACAGAATTTAATCTACATTCAAAGTGACAACGCTCATGAACATTCACGATAGCTCGGGGCGGTTAGCAGCAGTGCTAGCGCGAATAGACGTACCGAAGTTAAAAACATGAATTGATGTTTATTAAATATTTTAAACTCACACGATTTGTACACCATGGTCACGGGCTGACTCCCATGACTGACCATGGTCGGTGTAATTCGACCGAAACGTCGGGTAAAAGGGTATGACACCTTATAATAATTTTTCTAACACGATTAGACCCGTTTTATAAATATAATTATGAATTTATGTTTGTGTAAATAGAGATGTGCCTACTAGTCGACCGACTATACGGCCAATATCGTAGTCTACGACTATTTCGCTAGAAGCCCGACCATCTGGCTTGACACAAAAATATTATTTACAAAAACACCGCTCTGACCCTTACATAAGCAAAAATCAAGAAACAATGCGAAGTAATCAAAAACAAAACATGTTCCGAGATGTTCGCAGGCGGCGTTTGCGGCTTGCGTGCGAATCAGCCGTAAGCGAAGCGTTACGGAAATCCCCGAAACCGTGATCGGTTCGACCGACAAGTCGGCTTCTTTACAACCGACTAATCGGCTAGTCGGCTAGTCAGCCCAAGTCAAGTCATAATCTCTAGTAAATATTGTGTTGTTTTAGTGTCATTCGAAAGAAATTGTGTAAATAGGGTAGGTTCAGTTGACAACCATAGCGCGACCACCGAGCGTAGGTATGAAAGGTGAAGTACATGCGTGTTTGACTTCTGTACTTATCTATTCTGTGGTGCCATTGAGGAGACGAGCTCCGCATAGTACGTACAAAATTGAAAAAATGCTCAAAAGAAAATAAAATACCAATATCTGTCTTAGTTTAAATTTAAGAAACATAACATTAAAAATAATGGGTAAAGAGGCCATAAGGTTTACCACGGATATCCGAGTTGGTGGCCATAGATTTATCTAAATTGTATTGTATGCTTGTTTACTACTGTTTCTATAAAGGTACTAAAATAAATAAAAAATGTTTTATACCTAGCTCTATCAGTTTTCTTGATGCCTTTGTTGAAAGCTTTGATCGCGAGGAACGGTCTGCTGCGGCCCTTACGCCCCAAGAACGCGGCGCGCGCCTTCAGCACCACCCCAGCGTCCGGCGCCACGCAACGTTTCTCGTGCTTGTATAGGTTTGTTGTACTAGAACCAAAATCATAGGTTACTAGCTGTGCCCTGCGGCTTCGCCCGCGCGAAAGTTAATATGTGTTCAATTAATATAGCTCGGGAACCAGATCGATTTTCGGGATAATGTATCCTATGTCCGTCTCCGGCACCATCTATGTACATACCAATTTTCATCGAAATCGATAAAGGCAATCACACTTTTTGCTTCTTTAAGCCTGTGCAAAAAGTTGTGTATTCATTTCTCTAAAATTACACGACATTGCTAGGAAAGCAAATTATATTATATAGCAAATTAATTATATATATTATAATAAATATATTATTTAGAGAAAAAGAAAAACAAACAGAAATTAAAACTTAGAAAAAACTAGGCACATTAATTGACACGCCGTAGATCGTCTACAATAGATGTTAAGGTCTGTACAAGATATTTTGTGCCCGTCGTAATGACGGTCATATAGAACTTTAAATAAATAGGACAGCAGGCCTACCTTCTAAAATCAACACCACAGGCATAACACACTAAGTACCGCTGTCCATGTTTCTCCTGGAAATGACGACTTGCCGCCGGTATTGTGTCTGATACAGCCCCACAATGTACACATCTAATCAACAAAAGGAAAATAGTGCAATCAACATGGTCTATTTGAAATTCACATCATCCATATGCCATTGTGCAGTAGGAGTGTGCATTTATTTAGAAAAAAAGTATGGTCATTGTTTAATTGTATATTAATGTTTTTATATTTGAAAACAAGTAAATGTTAAGCCTCTTGTGACCATGTCAAAGATACCAAACATAAAATTTTTCATCATCTAAGATTTTATATTTAAAGAGACAAAATTACTGAAGTTTACTAACTGTTATTATAGTAAACTAGCTGTTACCCGTAGCTCCGCCCGCGTGACTGTCGGTTATATCTCTGTTTATACATTGACGATTTTTCATACACTTTCATCCCCTATTTCAACCCTTTTAATCTTTTTTTTGCGATAAAAGATAGCCTATGTTGTTCTCCGACGTCTAATATATCCCTATACCAAATTTCATCAAAATTGGTTCAGCGGTTTAGTGAAAGCATAACAGACAGACAGACAGCTACTTTCATATTTATAATTTTTACGGTAGTAGATCCACACTGATTTCAGCATGAATGGGCCGGATCGTCCGGGGAAGTACTACCCTCTCATAGAAGATCGACTTAAGAGTAGTAGTATCCGTACTACTGCGTTTCGTTCGGTGAGTGAGAGCGCCGGAGGTCCAATTTCCCCCCTTTCCTCTTTCCTCACCTCCCTCATTCCCTTCCCCTTACCCCATTCCCAGCTGCCATAGTGGAGGCCACCATACCAGCAGTTTAAGACGATGACTTTTGGTATGGTGGCCACCACTTTTGGATTCCACTGACTGCTTACCATCAGGCGGGGTGGAGTCACTTTGGTAGGCTATAATATAAAAAAAAAAAAAAAAAAAAAAAAAAAAGTGTTCTAAAACCAATTTTTAATTATAACTCTATCTATCACCAATAGCTGAACTGTTAAGATAGACCCCATATTATATTACAGATAGTGAGGTTCTAAATAGGCTAGAGCATTTTGATCACTGGCGTCTTAGTATATGACTATACTTACTCAAGCATAATCCCTTTCATAACATAAAAGTCTTGAGGTGGCGGCGGTGGCTTCACACTACGCATAATCTGTTCCATAGTGTTAATAAGTAATTCCTCATTGTCCTTAAGTTCTGCATACTCTTGCCTTAACTCTGCAACGAATGACCTCTGTTGCGAAGGCTTTAGCATCGTAAACCGATGTTTGTTCCGTAGTTCTAGATTGTCCTGAGTATATTCATCATAATCTGGCACATAATCGTCTTCATCAGGAATGTAGTCCTGACTTTTGTCATTATCTTCATATGTTGTATCATACTGTTCATCGTTGTTATCTGAATTTAATACTCTCTGTTGAAGAAAGGCAAATATTTAACATCAAAATGATGTGGAATACCAATAAATATACAAAGTAAATTTTGTGAATCTTATTAATATTATAAATGCAAAAGTATGTATGCTTATGCATATATGTGTGCGTATGTTTGTTACCACTCAGCGCCTAAACGGCTGAACTGATGTCAATGAAAATATGTATGTAGTAGATTTAGAGGCATTATATATTACATAGGCTTTTAATCCTGAAAATGGCTCTGGTTCACGAGTTATACCAATTTCCGCGCAGGCAAAGTGGTAGGGCGCAGCTAGTCTATTATAAATATGAATTAACCAATGAATTAAGGAGGTCAAAGGTTGATAAAAGTACAAGTGCTTAGAAAGCTCAAATAAATTATTACTTACAACTAAGAACAGTTACATTTATTTATCTAGCATTGTAACTATTTAAATACACTATTCAAAAAAATATTTAATTAAGCTAAATAAAATACTTATTTTGTTTTACCTGTAGCATTTCATCCTCCAAATAATCGCACTCATAATCATCCGGTTCTACTTTAACAGCAACGAATTCCCCATGTTTCTCTGCCGTCTCAATAATTTTATTTATCTCTAAAGATGTTCCTGAAGAACATTCAGGCTCCAGTTTAATTTCTGACAAGTTAAAATCGCCCGTTTTAAATTTTTCTTCATCGTCAACCACAACCAAAACAATCATATCGTCGCCGTCGTCAGTCTCCATCTCCATATTTCACGGCCTCACTTCTCGTCACGCTTCCAAATTTTGTTACAATACAACTGTTAAAAAAAGTTATCTACTGTTTACTATGTATCAAATATATAATTTTTGAAAAGTATTTCAAATCATTTTGACAACACAACGACCGCCATCCATCCACTATATTTTTTTTAGAAAACAAAGCAAAGGTCCATAGTTACAATACCTATACAAAAAACCTTTACAAATGAGTTTTTTAATTTAATGCAAATATAATTAAAGTTATGACATATACTTACTTGTTATTTACTAAAGTGACTGTTTTATTTTAATCTACAATTATAATGCATCAAAAATAATAAAAAATTACGCCGTCTTACGTCTCACACAACTACTTCCTTTGCCTGACTTGACATTTGCAGATAAAAAATATGCCATCTGCCATAGAGCCACAGACTAAGTAGAGAACACATCAAACACAGTGCTATTGAAACCCTAGATAAATAAGTTTAAATAACATAGTAAAGTTCTTAAAATAAAGTACCGCACATTAAATTCAAACCTTGAATAGAGTTTTGTTAATTAAAGAAAACCGATACAATATCAGATGTCAGTATTGTAGATTTATTTAATTGATGAACTTGTTCTAAAAAGTCTGTGCTTTGATCTGACACTTACACCTTACACCTGTCACAAGTTCTTTGACAGAAAGGCAAAAAGGCAGAAGGCTAAAAAAAAGTAATTTTGTAATTTTACGACAAATTATAAAGAAAAAGTCATAATTTAAAAATAACTTATTACTTTCTTAAATAAGTACTTGTAGAATTTGAATATTTATTTGTGATTGAGAAATAACGTGATACGTGATACGATAAAGAAAAAATAGTAAAGTTGTCCGTGTGCTTTAATATTTTGGCGCTATTTTGTTTGAAAGTATTTTTGGTATTTTAATTTAATAATAAATGCTGTAACCATGATTACGAATATCATAACTTTCTCCTTTCCTCCAGTGCTATCTTCTAACAATAAAGTTATGGCTCTAGAAACAACTTTACAACAAAGCTTATTGGATTTTAAAGGTAAACATTCAACAATATTAGGACATTTGTATCGAACTCAAGCGCAAGATTTTTGCACCATGAAATGAGTATCCTATGCATAAGTTAAACTAAACTAAGAGAGATATGGACTTTATGTTAAAAAAATTAAATAACATTGGTATGTACCATGCTAATATGTACCTAATTTCAGAACTCTTGATAGACATGGAAAAGTTACACTTGGAATGTGAGAATTATAAAGCACAATTTATGACACAAAAAGAGAAATGTGAAAGGTATTTTTTTGTAATATTTTTATTTACAACAGCTTCAGTTACTTTGTTCTATTACAGTTAAGACTGAACTATTAACATTACTTCATACCAGTCAATTATTATCCCACTGTAGAGAAAGCCTTCTCTCAAAAAAGGCATCAGCATTGATTGCCACTCTTGCTTAATGTGAATTGGCAATTTCAGGCTTTCAGATGAAAAATATTAAAAAAAATCTTTATTTTTTAAGTTCTGAAGCTTACACATAAGCAGTAGCATGCACTTCATGGCAGAAAGGTACTGCCTACTTTAATAATTGCTTGAAATCACAATTTTAGCAACATAATTAAATAATGCCTACCCTGTCAATATCTCTGTGCATGCCATTGTACATAAGTACTTATATTGTGGAAAAATACAGATTTTAGCACATGTTTATTTTCAAATAGTACTTAATATATTAAGAAAACTAATAAATTAAAAAAATATTTGTTATTATGTTGCTTTATTTTTTTTATTCTTACTTTACAGCAATACCTGTAAAGGTGTAAATGACTTGAAAAAAATAATAGAAATTAAAGATAACATAATACAGTTAGTTGGTAAGTATATCACAATAGTAACACAATAAAAATCATTCTTAACTAACTGTGGCGTCATCTATCTGGCCAATAATGACACACAGAGAAAATCCAAGTGAAGGCGACGACTACGAGTTTACAGTACAGAAATCAAAGATGGCACTGTCAACAAATATAGACCTCTCCCATACAAGATGTATAGAAGCCTAAATCGCGATATTAACATTCTCACACCAACTAACTATATATACAAGTCCCGACTACCATCTGTCGGGCAGTAGCCCGTCAGGCACGATCACCTAGCCTGGTCGAAAGGATCCTCCCTTTGGGTGGAGGTATATGGTGTGCTACCTCCACATTTTATTTATTGTCATTACAGCATCCACCCTAACCAGATTAAGTGAAACAAAAGATTGGAATATACTAGATGAAGTTTTCAAAATATTATTTAGTGAGTCTACACCTCCACATCAAGACAAAGACACACCTAAACCTATAGTAAAAATTGAACCGTTAAGTCCAAAAAAAGAAGTAACTTCTTCTGTGGAGGACTTATCATTTAAAGATGAGTCTATGTCGGAGATTGAGGGCACTCCAACAGGACGCACTAGTCCTATTATACAGATGAAAAAGTTAAAGAACTCTATGGTAACATTGGAGAAGAAAAAATGTCCTGAAAATTGGTGAGTGTACAAATGGTCTATGTTTTTATTCAGCAGTAGATATGAAAGGCTTTTTTACATTTCAATTCAGTAAGTTTATGTAGTGCAAGAAATGTGCATATCCTCAGATAAACATAGATCTCTCTCCCAAAATATTTAGCTATAGTCACTTGGCAGAATTATCTGGTACTAGCTTGCCGCAGCTCGGTCTCACCCACGTCTTTGGTTACTGCTCAGTGCCCGTTGCCAGTAGCGTTAGGTTACATAGCCTATAACCTTTGACCAGAACTGGGTTATCATACACAAAAAGAATTATTTTAATACAAAATCCAACTGGAAGTTCCAGAGATGAGTGTGTTTAAACAAACAATCTCTTCCGCTTTATATAATAGTATAGATTCTTATCAGTAGATAGCATTTTGAACAGGACTTTACCCCTCCAGGTGCTTATGTAGAGTGGAGTCATTTGTGAAGGTTAATGAAAAGTACTGACTACAAAATTTACATTATGATTTATTACTGTACAGATCACAACATATTCTAACCAGAACTCTCTGAAGTTAGGTTCTTGCAACACCACTCGCCCTAATTTCATAGCGGTCAAGTTTTAATGAGCTACATTTATTTTATTTATATCAAGCAGGCCAACATCAGAATCTAAAGCTATAAAGCTGATATTTTCCACACCTACTCGGAGCAAGTCTACTAGCAAGCTCGCTAAGTCTATGAAGCAGTCTAAACTCAATGTAGTAAAGGTGAAAACAAGCAATGTGATTGATATAACTAGTTCACCGGAGTTTAGTGGCGGTACTAGGTGTAGTAAAGAGCCTAAAGTACAGGTGAGAAAAAAAATACTAATTGTTGCGCTTTCTAAAATCATTATTAATTACTGCTCTGCTCCTGTCGCCAGTAACGTGATGTAACGTAGCCTATAACCTTTCTCGGGAACTGAGCTATAATACGAAAAAAAAAATTCATATCCGACTGGTAGTTAGAGATTAGCGCGTTCAAATAAACAAACAAACTACCGCTTTATATAACAAAATAGATTACTAAATTGGCGAACAGCCCCAGCTTCACACGTGAGTACTAATATTACATGATTAGTTGATTACTAATTTCCGAATTTAATCTTCCAGAGAAACCTGTCTTACTTTAGATTATGTTTTAATTTTCATGTTTCTTGCTACTTACTAAAAAGGAGCCCATAGCTCTTTTTTCAACATATCCGATCTACCGTCCGTTTAGATTTTGACTAGTTTTTCATGATTTGCACTAACTTTCAGCCTTTGGTAAAGAAAGAATCGATAGAGAATGACGACACAATATTACCATCACCCACTAGTGGACCGACCACATTTACATTGTAAGTAAATTTATTACTTTTTCACTTACCTTTAGTTTTACTAATTTATACCTTCCGATATCGCCCTCACTGCAACAGCGGCCTGCGATATGATTGCTGCACTACACTACAATCCTAATTTCCCCTTTTCCTTTTTTCAAACGTCCCTCATTTCCTTCACTTGCCCCACTCCCTTCATTGTAGGTAGCTAGGCTTCGCAGAATCCCTGTCATTGCAGAATTGAGCAACAGCTACCACTTACTATCAGGTGGACTGTTGGCTCGTCAGCCACTGTAGGCAATGAAAATGTCGCTAATTACCTACCAAATCAACCAAATGTGCTTCAGACACTTCAGAAGTCCATAAATTTAACATCGTCACTCATAAATATCATTACTCCAAATTATCATCACTCAAAAATATCATTATTCAAAATTATCATCACTCAAAAATATCATTATTCAAAATTATCATCACTCAAAAATATCATTACTCAAAAATCAATCGCTTGCTTGTCAACTAAAAGTAAGTCCAATTATTTTCTGTTTCAGATTTAAGTCGCCAATGAAATTCAAGAAACCACCGCTAAGTTTAAAAAATAAAATTGACAAAACTAATACATTCAAACAGCCTGATCAAGATATTGAAAATAGAAATATAAAAATAGAAAAAGACAGTACATGTGATGTTACAAATAAATTAAACAATAGTGTTACATATACTCAAGAAGATTCTATTAATATTTTAAATCCAAACAGGTAAGGTTATTTAAAACTACCTCACAATCAAGTCAAAACGACCCAGGGGATAAGGCACCCGCTTCGTAAACACGAGGTAGTAGGTAGAGAGGAAACCTGGACTTTAAAAGTCTGAAATTGCCAATCCGTCTTAAGTAAGCATGGTGGTTAATGCTCATGCCGTCTCTATATCTCGTACTCCCCCCCATCGGCTAGGAGTTCATTCTCACACCTTAGAACCTCTTAGGTCCCGTACAGTGAGGTTTCGGAGAAACTTTCTCCCTCGTACGATAAGGTTGTGGAATGAGCTCCCCGTCAAGGTTTTCCCCGAGTGACAACAATATGGAGTTCTTCAAGAAAGGAGTTAAAAGGTTTTTATCAGGGTCGGCAACGAGCTAGTGATGCTCCTGGTGTTGCAAGCGTACATAGGCTACGGTAACTGCTTACCATCAGGCGGGCTGTATGCTTGTTTGTCACCTTAGTCGTATAAAAAATAAATATGAGAAGAGGCCTTTGCCCTGCAGTGGAACAGTAAACAAGCTGGTGTTATATGATATAGTTATTGCTTTAACATTTATTTGTTCTGAGTCGAGCTCACAGCAAGGGGCAGCAGCAGGGAAGCGCGGAATGTAAAAGTTGCACTGTGATTGGCTATTTTAAGGTTAATATATATTGAAAATCACGAAATATGACACGAAATTGCTAAAAGCCTCTTATCACTTTCCGGGACAGTAAACATATATGTCCGTAATGACAATATAATAATAATAATAATAATATTTCAACAACTACACACAACGCCATCTAGTCTAGACCCAAAGTAAGCATATTATATGCTTGTGTTATGGGTTCTAGAATGCGGATATACATACTTAAATACTTTTTTTTTTTGTAAATACATACATATTATACATAGAAACACCCAGACCAATGCAAATAGACATGTTCATGCACACAAATATTTGCACTGAGCAGGAATCGAACCCGCGACCTCTGCGTGGCAGTCCATACACAGTACCACCGAACCACAGAGGCAGTCAAAAATAAAAAAATAAAACATATATTTTGTCTACAGTAGTGTCTATAAAAGGATTAAACCAAACATCCTTTTTCTTAGGTTACCCACTAAATTCAAGAAGAGTCCTCCAATAAAACGTGAACATAACGACACCACGTTTTGTGATACACAAGCAAGTGTGTCGATACTACAAGACATTAAACTGGATGATATTCATATAGAGGAACAACAGAGGTAGGTAGTATTATTATAAGGTTTTACTGCAACTTCCGATAATAATAACCTAGCCTTATAAAATTTTTGCCATAACCAAATTATAATAGTAAATTTTTATATTAAACATGCAAAAAAAAAATATTTGAGTAGTTTTTTGGTGCTGATAAAAAGTAACTCTGTATGTCTGTCTGTTACGCTTTCACGCCTAAATCACTGAACCGATTTTGATGAAATTTGGTATAGGGATAGAATAGACCTTGGAGAACAACATCGGCTATATTTTATGAAAGGGGTTGATATAGGGGACGAAATTTTGTATGGAAAATGTGATATAACTAACATGAACGCGGGCGGAGCTGCGGGCTGTCTTTAGATTGCGGCAGCTGGTTACCATCAAACTATATATACAGAGTGTATACGACAGTTTGACATTAAATGAAAAGGCAGGTGTTACTAGCCCATATAATGATTTCTAATTAATCACAAAAGTAATTTGACGAAAAACAAAAATTTGAAATTTTCTAACAAAATAAATAATATTTTAATAGTAACGAAGTAATACACCATTTTATTATGTCAAGTTCACTGAACTGTAATGAACGGCAACGTTTATCCTTCGACGTGGATTATGACTTAGGTCAGTGACCGTTTGACGTACTTACATAGTGTTAATTTAGAATTAAAGAAATTAAAAAAATTGTCCTGTGTCTAAACTATTGAAGATATTTAGTAGATTTTTTTTTGTCTCGCTTTATAATGTCACATACTATACGTAATTGCATTTAATGTCATACCGTCGTATACACTCTGTATACTCACCGACCACTGTAAATTAAACTACCATTATGTTTAAACTCCACCTAAGCCAATGTGCAGATTCTGCCAACAGTCTGAGGAGACTGCAATGCATATCCTGTACTCTTGTGGAACACTCATAAACAAAAGAAGCATCCATTTAGGAGATACAGTCTCTCTGCTCAGACAATCTAGAAGTTTCTAGACTCTATAGGACTAAGCAGGGAACTATAAATAACAAGGGCGCTACAATAGATCAATTCTAGTCGAGGTAGCAAAGAGGCCGCTAACGGCTTCTAGCCCAACTATAATAATAATAAATAAATAATAAATATCATCTATAAAGTACCTCATAATAGATACCGCATTAACATTTATTTATTTATTTAATGCACACACACAGAAAGATACTTATGAAAGAAGATACAGGTAGAATTGATGTAAGGCAAGCTTAACTCAGAGCTGAGTTCTCTAACAGCAAATCTTCGAGTGATTATTATTTATTATATATTAGTGGGAGTATAATGAAGTGTACAATTAAGTAAGAAGAAAATAACAGTGAAAGACTTAAAATAGAGGATATCATTTATTTGTTTTGAATAGTAGAATGCGCAGAACGTAAAAGTTCTTATAAAGTCCGTAATGAGTTCTTATATTAGCAAATGCCATTATGAGTCTTACGTGTCCATTACTCACAATGCGAAATCCGTTTAGACGCAGAATGTCCAATTAGCAAAATGTCCACCGGATGCAAAATGTCCAGTTCGCAGAATGTCCAGTTCTATTAGTGGTTATTAGTATGCTGGTAAACATGGTGATATAAATATTCTTTATCTCCTTTTTGATTTTAGTCCGAGCAAGCGCCCTCTAGCGGAGAACATAAACATAACAAACATGGCGGACGACGACGAGCTACAAGCGAGCATGTCGCTCTTACAACGAGATTCTAAACTAAACAGATTGTGTAATGACACTGTTAAAAGGTAATTATTAAAGTAATAACTTACTGCTTCGGTAAGGACACCTAAAATGTAATGAAATAAGGAAAATCATATATTATATTGTTTCACGGTAACATACAATATTTAAAAATAATGCTTAATACTTTTACTTATTAAATGTCTAAGGAGTATTTATTTAATTACAATTAATATATATAGATATAACAGTAAGTATGTACTAAATTAAAATAAACAAACAATGTGAGAAAAGGTAAAAGGTCTTTGGTTCGGTTCCCGGGTCGAGTATAGTAATATTAGTTAGCTGTATTAGCCTCGAATCTGGAATTGTGCCCGGTAAAGACAATAGGCTTGCACCTACTTTGGGAGCCTACATATCTGATGAAACGCAGGTGTTTTACTATCCTGCCTACCTCTTCCATGCCCACATTATGTGATAGCACGATTTCCATTCACAAATATTATTATATTGCTTTTGTCTTCGTAATTATGTTTTCTGACTGATATTATGTCGCAGGCAAATTGTATAAATCCGACTTTTACATACTGCCTCGGCATTGTAAACGCTCTCTGTTATCTGCGTTATGTAATATGACAAAGGCAGATTAAGTTAGGTTAAGTAAGAACTGTGACCCCATGTATTTAAAACGAATTATATTTGCTGTCAAACTAGTTCAAACATCTCCAATTAGGTACTTAAAAACATTGCTGTAATATACCGAGGCAGTATTTAAACGGCGGATTCGTACAATATGTCTGCGACATTATAAAATCGTTCGTTTTCTTTTTTAGAAAATTAACAGTTGAAGTTGTTTTCGACGAGCGAACACCCAAAACACGAACAGAGAAGCGTCAGTGGCCTGGATGGGCTTGTGAGAAATGTATAAGTGTATGTACTAATTTCATATTTTTTTGTTTCACAGTAATTATTGTCATTGTTACGTTATTTTTGCTTTTCTTTTTTCTTCTTGTCGTGTCGACAGTAAATAGTTTTATGTTATACTAGTTTGCGGTTTCACCCGCGTCTTTGCTTACTGCGCTGCTCCCGTCGCAAGTAGCGTGATGTTACATAGCCTATAACCTTCCTCAAGAACTGGGCTATCATACGCATAAAGAATTTTTCAAATCCGACAGGTCTAAACCACAAAACCTAACTTAAACCTAACCTAAAGTCTATACTACAATAGAACTTAAAACTAAACTTGTTTGGTTTTGATTTTTATACAGTGATGCATAAAAAAGGTATGTTTGCACGTCACATCTGTTGGATCCCACTCAGCATGATGCTGTGGTGCCAGCAACGACGGCTGCTGGTCACCTAACAGCGATGATTTTCAGTGGAACTCACAGATAGGAAAAAACTGATCGCTCTGTACCATCGATTGGGTGGGACTACACCCCATAAAATCTATTATTTAAATATATTTTGTATCTTTTATAGTTCTTCGGCGAGCTATACAAAGACGATCCTGAGATGATGCAGAAGAAGATTAACGAGTGTTCGCATCACCGTGGTGTGACCAACCCTGAGAGACCTAAGACTCCTCCAGGTTATTGGAACCCGAGGTGGAATGTTCCAGAAAATACTGAAGAGTTTAATAAAAGAAATAACGCCTCGTAGTTATGAATGATGTTGAATATCATCGAACAATACCGCCCAAAACAAGTTTTCGGGAGATAAAAACGATTATTTCTAATGAATTACTTACGTTAAAAAGGTGTAAGGCACGCCTTATCCTTCCGCATAAGGCACCCGCTTCGATAATTTAGTGGGTTCGAATCCGGGCAAGTACCAATACGATTTTTAAAATCATGTACTTTCTTAGTTTATCTTGGACATTTCTGACTGACGGTGAAGGAAGACATTGTGAAGAAACCTGGACTTAAAAGTCTGAAATTGCCGATCCGCCTTGAGCAAGCGTGGTGATTATTGCTCATGTGTTCTCTTTTTGAGAAGAGGCCTTTGCCCTGCAGTGGGACAGTACAAAATCTTATTTGATTGCCTTGTCCTCGTTTCTCTTTTCATTGAGTCCTGTAGAATAAAGTGATTAGTGACTGTTTACTTTTTCATACAATATTGTTTGTAAGAGTTACGAATAAAGGGCTTACGGGTAAATAAATAAGCTATGTCCGGTTTAAATTGATTTATCTGTTAAGCACTTTGATAGCTCTAGTTTCCTCGTGCATGATCTGTAATGAACATTATTTTTATAGAAATTTATAATAAATCTTCAAAGGCAATGAAGAAATTATAATTCAGAAGGTCCAATGAAAAATTACTTTTTTATTGGTCTGAGGTGTTTATATGATTTAAACTTAATGTTAATTTAAGTAAGAATTAAATTTAAATATCTATGTACCTCGTTTATTTTAATTACAACCTTATTCGATTGTTATAGTTGTAAAAATAAGTTTAATGTTAATTTAATATGGAAATTAATAAAACTCGAATTACAAAATGTTTATTTCAATATTACACCGCTAAATTTTAAAGAGAGGAGGCCATCGTCATTTATATTGGTAAGTCCACTCTGTACTACTAAAAGTTCTACTGATAGATTAAAAATATACTCAAAAAATACTGTTTGTGCTACTTTGGCTCTTATGTACCTATAGTAGGTCATAAAATAGCTTTACCGCCCATGGAGTAAATGTCGTTTGCATATCACAAAACAATAATGTCTATTTTTGCTTGTGCGACAACGGCTTTCCTGTGACCAGTGACCACCACGAGAATATATCTATGTTAGAGAAGAATATTTTCTTGTTTGTACTTTAAGACGATTCACCCACTGCTCTGCATCACGGAGCGCAGCAGGCGTGCGTGTTCTTGCGTTGTTTGTAAGTATAATCTCTTTTGTATACAAATCACGCGTGGTGCAATACACTGAACGCATTCACACGCACCCAGCAGCGTAGTGCGTGGCAGTGTGTAGATCGCTTTATGAGCACATTCCTTGCCGGAATTGGGTTTTAATTTAGGTAGGTTATGTAGGTATGTAAACAGTAGCACAGAAAAGAACCAAACCGGTAAAAATGGTATCATTAATTAAAAAAAAATTACCGCCTCTGGTTCTGTGTACTGAAAACGATCATCGGGTCGATTAAGGACTATGGTAGGTATTATTAGGTTTTTCTATCAAGAAATCCTCAGTATTTGTTAGACCGGGGTTTATTGTAATGGTAACAGACTCGCTACTACATACTCGCATACTAATATTATAAATGCAAAAGTAACTCTGTCTGTCTGTCTGTTACGCTTTCACACTTAAACAACTGAACCGATTTTGATGAAATTTGGTATAGAACAGAATAGACCTTGGGGAACAACATAGACCGCGATAAATAGATTGAATAGCTTGAAGAGGTTGAAATATGTGATGAATCTTTGTAAGAAAAGTCGTCAATACATAAACAGACAGACAGTCATGTTCATGATTAGTAAAAATATAATAGGCTCTAACTAACATTTACACGGGTGGACCTGCGGGCAACAGCTTGTTATCTTTACTAATAAATAAAGCGAAAGAGTTTCGTTTCTACGCACTAATCTCTGGAACTACCAGTTGGGTTTGAATAATTGTTGTTGCTTATGATAGCCCAGTTATTGAGGAAGGTTATGGGCTGTGGCGTACAGAGACAGCAGCGGAGCCCTACAAATGCATCGGCGCGTGCGCGCAGCACGCGAGCCAAGTCAATAATGATAGCGGCACTTTTTTTTTTTTTTGTGTGTGGTGTGGGTTGTTAGCCTCTGATGGCTTTCACAACCTTACGCGGACTGACGGTCAGCAGAAGGCTCTCAACCGTTAAAATAGCGGAACGCGGCGACCACTTCTTAAATAGTGGCACTTATTTTATACTGCACACACATTCACACTCACACTGCACACATTCACAGTAACCTGTGACTGCGCTACAGTGATGCCACGCGCGGACAGACGCGGAGTTATTTGAAGCGAAACGTGAAAAGTAAGCATAAGATTGGATCAGGGGGGTGAAACTTCCATACAATTAGCAGATTCGAAAATTTACTAAGAAACTAGCGTCACCTATCGCTTGCTGCTAGTAAGCTTCTGATTTAATTACATCTTTGTGCCAATAGAGGGCAGGAGGCAGGAGCTTAAAACTTTTTTAACTTTTCTTTCAAACTTCTGTTTGTTTTCCGGACCCTTCGCTGCTGTTTATATTGTATTTTGAATTGGATTTTTTGACGACCTGGCTTTCATTAGACGGATTACTGTGATTCTTGCTTACCCGATACCTGGCTTTCAATTTGTTTGGATACCGTTTATCGCTTCTACGAGTCACCCCGGCAATACACCTGGACTACTGGCTGCTTACGATTTTGGACCTGGAACCATGCCCAAATCTCGCTTCTTGTGCTATTTCAAGTGTGCCAAAGATGGTAAGTAAAGAAAATTTATAAAAAAACTAATTTTATAATAGTTCAAAGTTAGGTTATATTAAGTATAATTAGTGTGCTCCATATATTAATAATTGCAAGCCCTAGTGAATTCTACCATTTACTTCTACATAACTCTTATCTTTAAAAATTTAAATTCTAAATTAATGTAATGATTTACTATAGTTTTTAAAGAGTGGTAAATATCAAACGACATGGCAATATTTTCTTTATCAGTGGATTTCGACCAAATGTCCAGAATAAATCATCTAACTGACACAGCACTCTAATATTTTAATATGTGTTTCAAATTACATCTTTTAACACCTTTAAATTGAATTGTTTTCAGGCCCACTACACCGTTTTCCAAATCCAAAAAGCTGCAACTTGGATGATATTGAAAGATTTTTACAATGGAAAGCTGTACTAGATGTAGCAACACAAATCCGGGGAGATACTTATATTTACAACAGCATTCATTTGTGCAACAAGCATTTCATTGAATGTTATCAGCTACCCAGTCTTCGTTTAACAAGGAACGCTATTCCTACCATAAACCTAGGTAATAACAATAATGTTTAGTATCAAATAATTATAGCGATATAAATTCTCTAATTCATTATAATTATTTGTTGTTATTATTCATTGTGACTTTTAACTTATATTAAACATGTGTAAACTAATGGTTAATGTTTACTACTAACATTAGTTTTTAAACAATTTTTAAATGTTGATGAAAACTTATTGTAAATTAATAAAAAAATATAATTTCAGGACGACAAACATTAGAAGTTTTGCCACCAGATCACCCACATGAGGAACCATCAACATCTAGCATTGGCATCTCCCAACAGACTGGTGAGTAATAATAAAAATATTAAGAGCTGGTAGCCAAAGGATTAAGGTACTGGTGTTGAGATCAAAGGGTCACGGGTTTGAACTACACCTTATGCACTACTAACCAGATTCCAACCCACAAGTGTGTTAGCCTCAGCTTAGTTAGCGGTGTTAAGATCAGTAGAATGGAATAGAATATGCTTTTAATTTAGATAACAAGGAGTCATCACTATTGTTTAAATATAAAGCATTTGGATTTCACGAATCGTCAGGCAGAGTTATTTTGATAGGCTAACATAAAGAAACCCACAAATTTCAATTAGTTATCCGAGTAAATCTGAGGAGATACATATATTTATAACAACATTCAATTGTGCAATAAGTATTTTATTGAATGTTATCAACTACCCAGCCATCGTCTTATAATGAACGCCATTTCTACTATAAACATTTTGACAACTTCGGTTTAAAGATCTTTATTTCTCAAAGAACATTACATAGTTCACAGAGAAACTTAACTAATTTACATTAGGTTATTTTTAAACAGGCATTTAGACTAAATATAAATGTAATAATTTTGACAATTATAATTGTTAAAACAGCTTATACAAACATTAATTATCTAATAGATGCAGTTTTAATCTTTTCTTAAATATGAGTATCGATGCAGATTCTTTAACACTTTTCGGTAACTTGTTGTATAGCCTTACTTCCTCAAATTGGATATTTTTCTTACCATATAAAGTTCTAACTGAGGGCACTTCTAAATTATCTTTGTTTCGAGTGTAGGTATATACTTGGGTGATTTTTGTTTAAATGATTGTTGTATATGTGTGTTCGTGGTTAATATTTTCCTTATAGTTAGGCATGTGTGATAAGTATATAATTCTTCCATGTTAAATAATTTCGTTTTTTTGTATAGTTCTACTGTTGGCGTTAGGTATTTATAGTTAAAAAGCACTTTAATTACTTTATTTTGTGTTCGTTGGAAATATTGTAATTTTGTTTTTGCTGCTTGGCCCCACACCTGGATTAGGTACTCTAGATGTGATTTAACTAAAGTATTGTATACAGTATGTCTTACGTTATATCGTACACATTTCGCAATATTACGTAGTGCACCGGTAAGTGGTATTATTTTGGATTTTATGTAATCAAAAAAGTGGTTTGAAAGTTAGCCTATTATCCAAAATTAAGCCTAAATATTTCTCTAGATTTGATTTTTTTAAATTTTGATTGTTTATTATAAGGTTTGGGTAATTCGATATTTTCTTATTTTTGCTGAAAAATTACGTATGAAAATTTACTAACATTAATTGTTAAAAGAATTTGTCTAAACCAGATAGATATCTAATAGGTGGAGATCTTTTTGAGTTTCATGTACAATATTTGTGGTGGAATTACCATAATAAGAAAGACACGATCATCTGCGTACAGCGATATATGTCCAGTCAGTCCAGCAGTGCATATATCGTTTATATATATAAGAAATAACAGCGATCCTAGGACTGATATCCCTAGGGCACGCCGCACAGTACTTTAGTTGGTTCAGTTGCATGTTATCAAGTTTATCTATCTGTCAGTAAGATATGATTTAAATATTTGAAGGGCTTTCGAAGCAATACCGATGCTCTCTAACTTATTTAGGAGAATAGGATGAGTATCTGTATCAAAGGCTTTTTTTAAGTCGATAAATACACCTTCGACTTTTAACTTATGTTAAACATGTTTATATATAAACTAGCTGACCCGGCGAAGTTCGTTCCGCCTAACAGTTGATCACTACTTTATTTTTTTTAAATAAAGGAATTTTTCTAAAATAAACGTAGCTTAAGTTTCTCCTTTACATCAACTACCTGTCAATAAAAGGCCCATCAAAATCGGTCCAGCCATTTGAGAGATTGGCCGGAACAAACAGACAGACAGACAAAAATTGTAAAAAACGTTATTTTGGGATATGTACCGTATATTCATATACATGTAGTAAAAAACGTTTATTGGAATATTACAAACAGAGAATTTTATTATATTATATATTATGTATAGATAATAAATATAATAATACTAATCTGTTTACTGTCCCACTGCAGGGCAAAGGCCTTTTCTCATATAGAAAATGAGCATTAATCACCACGCTTGCTTTTTAAGTCCAGGTTTCCTCACGATGTTTTCCTTCACCGTCAGTCAGAAATGTCCAAGATAAATTTAGAAAGTACATATGATTTGAAAAATCACATTGGTACATGCTCGGATTAGAACCCACTACCGCGTGTTTATGAAGCGGGTGGTTATACTAACACTGTTTATTGACTTCACCGCCTAACTTATATGATTAATTAATGATGTGTGTATGCGACGCAATCTTAATGTGAACTGAATTGAATGCAATAGCAAACAACGTGGAAAAATGATACATAATATTTTTAATGAATGTAAAATAATGGCTGTAGGTTAATTTGCTGACATTTTGTGAACTTTGACGTTTATAAGTGTTAATTTAATGAACCTATAAGAATAAACATATTTTCATTTTCATTTTCAATATGACAATGTGCGGTTGCCCCTTACAAATGTAATCATAATTTTGAAATGATGATTAAAAGTTATTTTAAAATAATTGAAAAATATTATTTCAGGGCAGCAAACATTAGAAGTTTTGCCACCAGAACAGCCACATGAGCAACCATCAACATCTACCATTGGCATCTCTCAACAGATTGGTAAGTAACTATAAAAATACGAACCTATCACCTCGTGTTTACGAAGCGGGTGCCTTATTCACTGGACCATTTCGAAGGGAGCTTTATAAAATATACTAACAAAATTAGCATGTTTAATTACCAATTAGTCTTACACGTCGCCATAACAAAAGTATGTTAAAAATCTTAACTTATTAAATCAGAGTGTAATTAATTATTTGTACCAAACATTACTCTAAATGTTGATACAGATTTATAATGATAAATCAGATAGTTTTATGCTTTAGAAAATACTAGCAAAATTAGCTTGTTTATCTACCAAATAGTTTTACACCTCGTCATATCAAAAGTATGTTCAAAATGTTAACTTATTAAATTAGAGTGTAATTACTCGAAACAAAATATTACTCTAAATGTTAATACAGATTTGTAATGATATATCAGATAGTTCGATGCTTTATAAAATAGGTACTAACAAAATTAGATTATTTAATTATCAAATAATCTTCACGGCGACATATACATAACAGTTTGTATGTTTAGCTAAGATATAAGCGATTTGGGCGTATGTATTGTAAGCTTATATTTTACAAATAAAAGTGCTTCTCGTAAATATTAAAAATGTGAAAGATCCAGAAAGGAGGCCAACTCTTTTAGATCCGGCCCTGGAGATTCTTTCCAGACCTTTGTCGCCCAGGGTACCTTCCCTGGGCGACAAAGGTCTGTTTTACGTTAAATGACTGGATATAGGGGCCGGTTGTCTGCCGACCTTATAAGGGTGGCGTTCAACCAATAAATGAGAGCGACTCACGAACGGTCAAGGTAGCGAACATTCTGTGAGGCCTATGTCCAGCAGTGGAGTTAGATGATAATGATGATGATATTTATATGATTATTAGTAATACTAAGCCTAAATTTATTTATTACAGGTTGTCGGAAACGCTCTCGACGAGAAAGCGAAAAATCAAAGTTGATTAATAAACTGAAATTAAAATTAGAAAAGCTCAGCACGAAATATAGAACTCAAAAGCAAAAAATACAAGCAGCCAAAAAAATATCAATGGACAAGACGTTTCTGGCAACCATTGAAAAGTTGCCTGAAAATATAAAAATTTTTACAAAACTGCAACTAAAACATACAGTGAAACCAAGAGGCAGGCGCTTCACTATGAAAGAAAAAATTATGGCACTGACAATTTTAAAACAGAGCCCGAAGGCATATGAACTTTTAAAAAACATGTTTGTCCTGCCATCAAAAAGATGCTTGCAAATGTTGTTAAGCTCATTCAACTTGCAACCTGGAATTAATAAATATATATTCAACGAATTAAAAAATGCTTCAAAAAATTTACCAGATGAGAAGAAACTGGTTAACATTTTATTTGATGAAGTATCTTTAGCACCTGGTGTTCAATATAATTTAATTAATGATAAAATTATTGGCTTTGAAGATTTTGGACATCTGAGAAATAAAACCCTGGCTGACCATGCACTTGTGTTCATGATAAAAGGCATTAAAACAAAATGTAAACAGCCCATTTGTTTCACGTTTTGTAAGAGCACCACAAAGGCCCAGGATTTAAAGAAATTATTAATTAATATTATTAAAGAGGTTTATGAAACTGGGCTTATTGTGGTGGCTACTATTTGCGATCAAGCAACAACAAATGTGAGAGTGGTGCGGGAGTTACAAAAGGTCACGAAAGAAAAATATTTAAGACAAGGGATAGAATATAATTCAACTACATTTGAAATTGAAAATTGTAAAATATTTCCCCTGTTTGACACCCCGCACCTACTCAAGGGAGTTAGAAATAATTTATTAGTTAAAAATGCTAAATTCATACAAAACGGTGAAATCAAATGGGCAAAATGGGAACATATAAAAATGCTATTGGATATTGACGACGGAGATGATGAATTGAGATTGGTGAATAAATTAACAGAAATGCACGTAAATAAAGAAAAAATCCCGAAAATGAAAGTGAAATTTGCAGCACAAGTGTTTAGCCAAAGGGTTTCTAGCGCCTTGAGGTTTTTATCAAGTTAGTATAGTTTTATTCTTAACTTTCTGTCGCACACAACTAAATTGCACGATAATTTAGTTTTTAGGCGGTGTATAAAGATGAAACATGTAACAGTGCCTCGAGCCTGTAAATTAGATATTTCTAAAACTTATCATAAATGTGTCGGCTGGAGGTGCTGGCACTCTAAGCTGTTAGTGACAAAACTGACTTGCCATACGAGTTGAATAGTTGCCTATGCTCGTCCTACAACTTTTACAGCACAAATCAGTCCCGGTCCAACACCGTAATTTATTTTTATTCATTTAAATCTTAGTCTATTTCTAATCTTTTATTAACTGCTTATTCACTGTACTAATGTAACTACTTAATGTTTAAATAACATTATCATCATGAGCCTCTATTTACCCAGTGCTGAACATAAGCCTCTCATCCAGCTCTGGGTCATTTCATTTTAACTAATTCATCAATATTTTGTTTCAGAACACAACATTCTACCAAATGAATGTGAAGCAACCGCTGATTTCCTACTGCTGTTTGACAAACTTTTTGACTCGTTTAATGGTCATTCTTATGATGGATCCCCTAAACAATATAAGCAATGCCTAAGATATAATTCACCCCATTTCCAACTGTGGCATGATTTGTTACCGATTTTAGAATCAATTAAATTTGAATCAGTAGTTAGAAGAAATGATTCTGTGTTGATTAAGCATGAGTCGATTCCTTCAATCAAAAATTGGATCCATAATATAAAGACATTTAAGGAAATGTGGGAATATTTATGCCTAAATTATAATATAAAGAACCTATTAACCAGAAATTTTAATCAAGATCCGTTAGAAAACTTTTTTAGTAGTATAAGAAGCAATGGTGTGCGAAATATTAACCCTGATTGTAATCAGTTTATGAATGCCTATAAAACTTTGTTGATTAATAATTTTAATTCTGTACATTCTATTAGAGCTAATTGTGAAAGTGATTCTAATAAAACATTTCAGTCGATTGTAAATTTACTTGATGATAAATCTGTCAGAGTTGAATCAGAAAATGATGATTTTGCATGTAATATTGATGCTTTATTAAGGGTTATGGGTGAAATCAAAACTAATGATTCGTTGATTTATGTTGAATCAAAAAAATTTGTAACTGGATATATAATAAAAAAAATCAAGTCAAAAATATTTAAAAATTGTAATACTTGCATGCGTGATTTATGTAAATCGGAAGTTGATCAGCAATCTTTCAATTACGAAATTGATTATTCGAAAAAATCATTATTTCATCCCAATGAAAATTTCAATAATTTGATGAATGATATTTATTATACTATTGTGGCTTGTTTACGTGATTGTCCAGAATCAATATTTCTTAATAAAAGATCTAAGTGTATGATTAATTGTGCATGTGATTATAATTTTATAACTTGTGTACAGCACAAAAATGATTTGATTGAAATGATTAACAATCTCGCATTTAAGTTGATTACACACAGTTGGTGTACAGGGGTGAATAGAATTTTAAATGGCAAATTATTAAAATTTGATAAAAATGATAATGTCAAACAGCAGGCATATGAATATTGTAAAAGAAGAATAATAAAAAAATAAAAAACCTACCGTTTTTTATTTTACCCAATTCTTAGTATTGGAAATACTAGATTGATTGAAATAAATATTCTAATCGGCC
The DNA here is from genome assembly GCA_963082885.1 of Parascotia fuliginaria. Classification (NCBI taxonomy): domain Eukaryota; kingdom Metazoa; phylum Arthropoda; class Insecta; order Lepidoptera; family Erebidae; genus Parascotia; species Parascotia fuliginaria. Next base: position 3,695,181 of record OY720183.1, on the reverse strand, counting down.
AGCGATGAAAGTCTGATTCGGAAATCAGAATCAGCCTTTTTCATCGCTTACCGGTTAGAATATTTATTTCAATCACTCTAGTATTTCATTTCCAATTTAATTAAAGATCATCTAGAATTATATGTGCCATCTATCGGAATTTTTTTGTACTAGACGAAAATAGCGCCATCTATCGCTTGATGTCACATGGTTTTATTATTTTCAATCATAGAGTTGCGTATCTATCTCAGTATAAGTGTATCATCTATGGATTGGATATTCGTATCAAGCAGACAACTGCAGCATATTAATGATTTTAGTTTGAGATTTTAATATTGTATAACGCTCCTGATTGGTCAACAATCAACAACCAAAATGCGCTCATGTAAATACCATACCTGTGTCAGACTACATCTGTATACCGTGCCATTTTTGTAAATAAACATTGTACAGTCATCTCTCGAGTATTATTCAACACTACCTATTAAGTCTACGGTACGAAGGTGGAAACACTGGGCCGGTCTAATAAGTAGCTCTACAGCAGTACCAAGTAAATCAGCTGATACAGTTCATAGGGAAAGTACCTACAGCTGTTAACCCAACAGCTGTATTCATACCTACCTAGCATACATACCCCTAAAGGGCTATGTAACATCACGCTACTGGCGACGGGAGCAGAGCAGATATCAAAAACGCACATGAAACCGCGCAGTGGGAGGCAGTACACTTATACCTATGTTATATGCTACACCTAATCTGAGAAAAAGACGTAAAAACAAAACAATATCAGTCAAGACAAGACAGGCCGCGACATATTATTATGTGTGGTTGAAGGTACTTACCTCTTTCTATAGAGCGTAACTGTTTCCTAACTACGACGCATTATTTTTAGTAGCAAACTCTGCTGTTTACGACCCAATACTTAGCGTTTATTTAAACCAGTAAGAAAATAAATCAGTTTCGCTCACAGAAATAAATCCATTCATTCGTTTTGCTTATAACATAGAAGACACCCTAAAAGGTTATAAATGTGGTCTACATACTTGATGCGATTTTATGTTTGTCAGTGTTAACTACTAGTCTATTTTAGGTAATAAGGCTACAAACAGTTTATAAAACAAATCGAATAATCTAGAAATAACCCAGAATATGCCCCTATAAACAGTAGAAAGATAAAAATGGCTTTAATCTCGGATTCGAAAAAGCTACATGCATAATGTATTAGGGCAACAGCAGTACTTGGCATGTATACATGCATTTGGGTACATGATTCACAATACTGCGTGAGAGCTGCCAACAAGTTAAAATAACATGACTTGCTAAATAAATGTGTGGGTAGAAAGGTGAAGAAAACAAGTATTTGGAGAACACCTTTTATTTATCTCAATAAAACAGAATATTATAATTTTTCACTAGCTTATGTTAAAAAAGGAAATGTAAAATCAAATTAAGTATTAGTATATTTTAAAATGCGTAATTTTTGTAATAGTTTAGTGTCAATTGACACAGCCTTGGAAATATGAGGCAGCGGGGTTGCAGCAATTCCCCATTTTTCTAAACTAGGTTTTTATATTTTTTTTTTAAACATTTTCCGTATTTATCTAGTTCACTTACAACATTGTGGTACAAATAATGCAATTTTGAATTCATTCAAAAAATAGTTTCATTTACAAATAGTTTAAACTGAAAATTTACTGTTATTTTGATATACATTATTGTGTTAATGCTACAACAAATTTATACGGGTCTATGAAAGTTTCTTAGCTTTCTGGTAGAGAGTGTCAACAACCTTACTCATGTGGTGGATGGTTTCCAGGACAGTCTCGTAGGTCTTCTCCAGAGGGGACTCATCAAATACAATTAGAACACCTTCCCCTTGATCCAAGATACCATTCAGCTTTTTATCAAGAATCATCTGTGATAGCTTCTTCTCCACTTGTACAACGGGTAGACGAATACAGCGGGCTACATGGTCCACTTGCACACGCATGTAGGGCTCAACAATGCGACACAGATTTTGCTCTAACATTGTATCATAGAGGGCTCCTAGGTGAGCCCTTACTACTGCATCTTCTTCTAGTTCTCGTTTGTAAGTTTTTAATGCAGCCTGGAAGTCAGCTAAGGACCTTTTGTGAGAGGCTGTAGCCACTGCTCTCATTGCCTCCAGTTCTTTCCCTGCATACTTCAGTGCAGCTTTACTACTACAAACTGATCCAACCTCTTCAGCATTGTTTAACATAATCTTTGACAACAACATGTATTTCAAAGCTGTTAGAGCTTTTGGGCTGTCAGCACCATCATAACCTTCAAATGCCTCATAGAAATATGAGTAAGCGGTTTTGAAATCGCGTTCATCAGCAGCATGTAGGATACCAGATTGTAAGTCGAGGGCAGCCTGCATTTTGGGTGGACAGTAGATTGCATTAGCAGTGGTTCTGGCGGACGTCAATGAAGCACGGGCTTTAGGTAGATTACTAAGTGCATGAAAAGTTTTACTTTCTAAAAGGAGCACTTCTACTAGTAAGTTTTTGTCATCCAACTTTTTGAGCTCCCTGAGCAGTGCAGTGGCAAGGTCTAAGGCTTCTGTATACATGCTGGTGTCGTAGTACAATGCGATCAGTCTGGCTTCCAGGGACTGTCGCAGGAAGGTACGCCGCTCCTCCTTGGCCCATTCTATACACTCTTTACACAACTGAACTTCGATACCGATGCCTGCTTCTAGATCAAGGAAAAAGTCCACGAGAGAACGCACCAGTTTCGCTGCCTTCGCTTTGCTTATCAGACTTAGGAACGGTCTGGTCGCTTTGATAAGTTCGGCCAATTCTTTAGCTTTGCCTTCTTTCTTGTATTTCTCGCCGAGGTTTAGGATGCCTTGTTCCTTGGCCCTTATATTTTCTTCATCGTCTTCAGGCACTTCACCAGTGCTAACCATTTTGTCGGTCATGCGGACGTCCTCGTCTCTGTTCGACGACGAGACGCGTGATCTCTCAAATAACATCGCTCCAGCCATGTTGTGTATATTTATATGCTTACACTAAAAAAGGTAGTTATACAGTAAAATAGCACTACGACGGTCACACTTTTTCTTTGTAATTTTGTATAATCGCAAAGTCATCGACGATCTCCTCAGAAACAAATCGTAGACGCGTAAAGAGTTGCCAGTTATATTTAATTTAGTAGTACTTTATTGAAGTAGAAGAATATTTTAGTAGTAATATTAGACATTTATCATTTTAAAATATTATTAAATTAGATAATTATGAAAATGAGTTCAGTAGGTCGCACTGAGATTTAACCTTGGAGATTTCGGGCTCAACATAGAAATAGAATAACCTAACAGGTAAAAAACTTGCACTGCATAAAAACTTTTTATACAATGCAGGCTCTTTCCGTTAATTTTTAGGGTTCCGTAGTTAAGAAGGAAAAGGAACCTTTATAGTTTTGCTATGTCAGTCTGTCTGTCCGCGGTCTAGCTCAGAGAATTTTTACACTAGTAAGCTGAAATTTAGCATGGATATACAAATATAAATCATGCCGACAAAGTAGTAAGTACCTACACAAAAATTTAAACACCAATTTTTCAGCGTACTTACGCACACCTTAAATGAGAACGTAATTTTTCTTGCTTACCCTATGATAAGAAGTGTCGTTGGATTGAAAAATATCATCATCAGATTAAAATCGCAAAACGATCTTTACAAACCTTTAATATTTTTCAGGACCCTATCCACCGACACTCCTGAAATTTTGATGGGGTAAACGAGAAAATAAATAACATCGTAGGTAGGTACGGCAGGTACGCTAAAAATTTGTTTTTAAGTTTTTATTGTGCTTTCTTTGTCGGCGTGATTTAAATGTATATCCATAACAATTTTTAACTAGCTAGAACCAAGTGTCTCTGAGCTAGGCCACGGACGGACGAACGGATGGACTTGGCGAAACTCTAAGGGCTGTTGACTACGAAATCATAAAAAGAAGAGATTGCGTAGGTATTTTATTTGGGTCTAGATGGCGTTGCGTGTAGTTATTGTGATATTATTATTATTAATAATTAATATAATTATTAATAAATTATTAGCCATTTCTTGTGATAAATATCCTTATCACATAAAACATTTGGCTTGAAAATTAAATTGAAAGATATAAAAAAAGATATTATTATGACGAAAAAAAACCAAATTTAAATGTGTGAATTTTATAGAGTGTAGGAAGAGTGTAGGTCATGAAAGAAATAGCTACAAACAGAAGTACGGGTACGTCAATGACCTCTCTTTAGCAACAGTATTATCTGTCAAATCGTAGAATTCCAGAAGTTTACTGGCATTGTAAACCATATTAGGGTATGGTTTGCAATGATACGCCCACTGGTGAGAGCAGCGAGGTAGTTGATGAGTCGTTGCTGATCGCAGGTCGTGATCCACGTCGCGGTTGAGAGGAACTGTATGCTACCTTTGGGCAAACTACAAACACTTTAATACGCAGACTCATTCATACTATTTTTAAATATCTTGTTGTGTGCAGGGAGTTATTAGGAGCAGGTGGGACTCGAAGATAATAAATATGCTCAAGGTATGCACCTTAAGGATGTGTGATAATGAGTTCCTGGCTTGAAGACTTTTTGCTTGAGGTCTTTTATAATCAAATATCGTACTGGCCTGAACAATCACAGTTTTAGGAATTGATTGACGTTACGATTTTAGTAGTATTCATCTAAAATGTTTAAATGTTTGTATCGTTTTATTTGATACAATATTAATAATTATTCCAAACTCAATTAAACCTGCAATAATGGAGGAAAATCTTAAATTTGACTATTTGTTTGATGTAACAAAACAAATTAAACATTTTTATGAATCGCCATTAATATATGTAACATATAAAGATTACTCTGATATCCTTTTGAAAACTTTGTATGCTTTTCATGATGCCTTACAGGGAGATAATAAGCAAGAGTTATCTGATATCATACTGGATTTTCATTTACAATGGTTACATAATGTTCGTGATATCGAAGAGTTTATAAAAGTCTTAGAGATAGACTTTCCAAGAGGGAATATGGAGCGATTAATTAGTTTCACAATTACAACCCTCAATAATCGTTTAAAGAATTATAATAAGTTTGTGAATACTTACAAATGCATATTAGATCATGATGATCAGTCTAACTTACAATCTGAAGTAGAAATAATAGAAGAAATGCACAGAGAGGTAATCCATTCTCTAGAGAAACAAAATGATATAGTAAGTTATTGCAAATCTGAACTAGAATATAGGACTCATGTTATTACAGCAGCTGAGGAATTACTTCAATGGGTAGATAAAGCTACAGACGAATTGGCAGTGAGATTAAGTACATACTTGACACTACAAGAGCCCATCGGTGGTGATTTGCCAAAACCGCTGCAAAAAATTGTTTTTGATCTTAAAAATACAAAGACTGAATCAGCACAAAAAATGCTAGATGACCTCAGAACAAGGGGTTCAGACATTGGGTCGATGATTCGGTCTACCACCGGACATTCTCTTGAAAGTAGTAAGGTCATTAATAAGATTACGATACTTGAAGATCGCATAAAAAGGTTAGAGGCACATGATAAAGATAAGCCTTCTGCTGCTCTCTTAGCCTTAAAACATAAAAGAGATTATTTAGTTAAGAGACTAGATTCTATCGAAAATTTGAAAACTACGTTGCAAAGTCTTCAGAATGTTACGTCTGTTTCTTTAGATGTTCCTGAAGAAGAGCTGTCTGTTTGTGAAGATTTTTTTAATCTAAGAATTTTTAATCACCTTCTTCCAGCAGAACAACGTGAGCAGTTGATTACTGAATTATGTAGTGTATGGGATTCAGCCATTTTTGGTACTCAAAATAATAAATCAATGATATCAATATTAAGTGCTGTTGACACTAAAGAGGAGTTCACTGATGAACTTGGCACGTTTTACATAGATGAATACAGTAGGAAAATATATAAATTTCCTGATGATGATGAACGTTATCTACCCAACGAACACAATGAGTTAGTTCGGGTTTCTGATGACCAGGATCACATTTATTTTTATGATGAATGTGGTCGTTACTATATTGATGGAAATACAAAACAACGAGTTTATAAAGCACACTCAAAAGCCAGTGAATACATGATGGATTCCTCAGGAGTACTATTAAAAGTGAAAGAGGTTAGGGATAATGTTACATATTATTATGATAACTACGGGCGATATTACGTTGATAAGGAAGGCAAACATATATATCAAGACGCAGATTCATTAAGCAAGTATGAGAACGATGGATTAGGCAATCTCGTACGTATTCGCAGTCATTTAGATATATTTGATCCATGTCCGGGGGACGCTAATGTAACTGAAGATTTCAAATATTTAAAAGAAACAGTAGGGAAAGCTTTACGGAAATGTATTGGTCGGGTCTTGTTGCAGCAACCTAGCGATCCAATTAAGTATTTAGCTGCATGTCTCGTTAAATATAGAGAAAATATAGAACTTAGAGACAGGCGCTTACGAGAGAAAGAGGAATTAAATGTTGAAAGAGAAATAGCAATAGCTGAGGAGATGGCAGCTGCTGAAAAGGCGGTGCAAAGCGAACTACAGACGAGAGGTGGCAGTGAAGCTACTTATGATTCGAATCTGGCAAAATATAGTCCTATTGATCCTGAGAATATTTCAGAAGCACCCACTTTAACTAAATAACACATTAGGTAACAACTACCTAAAAATACTACGTTTTATTCGAAATTTGTTATTATGTTGATGTCGCATGAAATGTGAGTTTTATGTTGGTTTGTTTTAGTTAGTTAATTATTATAATTTATTGATCTTTTTTGTCTTTATTTAAAACGTAATGTTTTTCTATATTAAAAATAAAATTACAGTTTCGTCTCATTCTGTTTACTTTTGGTAAAATCAAAACTTGTGACTGTGAAGCCTTCTTTCCCCGTGAGACCACCAAATGATACCCCCTCAGTGATGTCACAAGGATATAACATAATCCCCCGTGGTAACACTGGGAGTGTTATGGGGATTAAGATGATTCCCCGTGGTACCACTGGGGGTATCATTTAGTGGTGTCACGGTGAAAGAAGGCTGTGAAGTGGGTACTTACCTATAGGTTGAGGCACAGACTAAGTAGAGAACAAGGGTTGAGGATGTAAGAAGGTACAGTAAACTTATTATAGTGGAGCCAAATGAATGTATCCACATTCATTTGGTTTTACATTAAGTAGGTAGGTAGGTACTTAAGTTTAATGACTATCTATTTTGAGAATTTGTCATTGAATACTTTTTAATATAGTTAATCGGCTAACAGTCCACAATATTATTTTTTATATATATTAGCCTACCAAAGTGACTCCACCCCGCCTGATGGTAAGCAGTCAGTGGAATCCAGAAGTGGTGGCCACCATACCAAAAGCTATCGTCTTACAACTACTGGTATGTTGGCCTCCACTATGGCGGCTGGGAATGGGGTTAGGGGAAGGGAATGAGGGAGGTGAGGAAAGGGGGAAAATTGGGCCTCCGGCACTCTCACTCACCGAACGAAGCGCATTAGTAAGGATACTACTACTCTTAATTCTTTTATGAGAGGGTAGTACTTCACCGGACGATCCGGCCCATGAATGGGCCGGATCGTCCGGTGAAACCAGCGTGGATCTACTACCGTCAAAATATATATCAATATTATGCATAAATTACTTCAATAAGTACGTATTGTGTTCTTCGTTTCTTCATTACCAATTTATATGAGACAGTGGCGGTCTTAGATGTGGTAGGAACGTTGTCCGTCTCGGAGTTTAGTATATTACGTTTATACTTACCTAATCCCGGGTCTCCGATGCAAAGAATCCTCCAAATTTTGAGAAGATCATTGATCATAACTTAAACTAGGATCAAAAATATGCTCTGTAACTACCTAAATACTTTATACAGGTTGGAGGCTCCAAAGGTAAAGGTAAAAAAAATTATTGACAAAATTGTATTGACTTTTCAGTCTAAAAATGAATTAAGAGCATTTATTACTGTAATCGCTCATTCTGTACTGTTTTGATTTCGTACTGATCTTCCGTGATTTTTAAATAAAACAGCAATAAGAAGTCTATTATAATTTAAGTGGTACCTAGTAATAAAATGTATTATAAATTTATATAAAAAAAACTTCCATTGCTTTCTCAGTTATTTTATAAACTGCTATTGTTTTATGGAAATAATATAGGTATGCATTAACAATTGTTAAGGTTATTAAGTGGATAAAAATATATAGTTTGAATTGTAGTTTCATCTTAGTGAATTTTATTACTTAGTACTATCCACGAACTAATCTAGTAAGTTGGGCTAAAGTTGCCTACAAATTCAAAAGTAGAGGTTTAATTTCGGTACCTAAGTTATTTTTGTTACAAGCAATACTGGCGAATTCTAATTTTATCTGCGGAAGATTTTTGACAACTCTGGTCGTCCGACGGTCGGCCATTTGTGAATTTAACAAAATGCCCATTGAGTTCATTCCATTCTTTTTATTGCATTGAGGTGGCTGTTTAAGCTTTGAAACAATTCAGTCAAACTCTTTACTATTCTACATAATTAGACATAGCCGAATAATAAACGATGTTCCTCAAAAAGAACATAACTTGAATAAAGTGAACTCTTTAAAAACAGTTTCTAGTGCCTACGTACTTCCTAGCATGATAAATCTTTTGGGACAAGGTTCTTCAATATTTTATGTAAATTAGTATGTATCAGTGTAGTGTGACGTATAGTGCATTAAGTGTTGTCATCACGTGCCAAAACGTACGCGTTTAATTGCTGTGAAGGGTTTGAAGCCCGTTACTTAATTCCGAAGTGCTTAGCATAACTTTTGTAATTTGTTTACTTGCTACTGATGGCAATTGGTGTTTGTGTTTGCTGCTAAAGTGACATAATGGGCCCGAAGCCTCCACCACCGCCTGGGCCTCCGCCGCCGCCAGGGCCGCCGCCTCCGCCTGTGTTTGGAGGTGCTGCAAAAGGTGGCTCGTCTGATGATAGAGGCGCCTTGTTGAGTTCAATTAGACAGGGTACGAAGTTAAAAAAGACACACACAGTGGACAAAAGTGGACCAGTTATACCAGGGAAAGTGTCAAATGTGTCAAGTGCTAATTCACCTGGAGGTAACTCAGTGCGAAGCGCACCTACACTGCAGAATGGTGGCGGTGGTGGACCACCTGGACTGGGCGGCCTGTTCGCTGGAGGCATGCCTAAGTTACGACCCACAGGCAAACTGGCAGGTAAGGATAACAGGCACTGATAACAGCTCAAATTGATCAACAGATTGTACTTCTCTTCACAAGTATTTTGTCTCTATCTCTGTACATATTTTGGTATTACTGTGTATATGCATTATAGTGGTAAATGGCCATAACTTTCATATTATTTTCAAGGTATAATTTTATCAATACAAATTTTACTTAAGCTTAATAGTTTCCAATAATGGCTGTGTCATTAGGTAGGTACTTATTTGTTGAATGTTTAGAGGGATGATGAATGTAAAACATTCTAAAGTTCCAGAGGGTGAAATGAGTTTGTATTATGATAGTTGCAATGTGTAGTACTATAGTTTTGTACTTAAAACTAACCTAATCTTCAGTCACTGATCTTGGACCTGTTATTTTCTGTCATACACATGCTTATTTGTAGCAGATCAAATTAAACAAAACTAATAAATACTATTTCACATTACCTAACAATATATATTGATCTTGCCCACTGTCTAGAAGACTATATATATGCTTACATACATATATACTTATAGATATACATCTTACAGTATACTTCGACACTAAAAACCAATTTGTCTCTGAGCCCCACACTAGAATTCCCTGAGTCCTGGGGTTATATAGTGTAATCAGGAGAATGAACTTATTTTTATTATATTTGCATGCTATTCAGCCGAATATGGTGATACTACTATTATATAAAACAACTTACATGTACCCATCTCACGCAAATAAATGATTTTGATTTGATTTGATTTGATTTGATTAATAACTCCCTATTACATTATAATGTAAGTGGTGAAAACTGGCGTTAAAGCAATTTACCTACCCATAGCCGATATATACATTTGTAGACCTACCCATTAGAGAAAGTTGCCCTGATGTTATGATAATACAGCATCATATTATTTTATTGACATTAAATTGTTGTACCTAGTATTCACTAAACAGTTCTATAGTTTCCCATAACATTTAATTTGTGATTGTTACTGTAAGAAAGTCTACAAAATAGATAAATATTTAAAGAAAGTGTATTGTTCAAAAGGTTCATTATCAGTACTAATTAGTACTTAATAAGTAGTAAGTTCTGAATATTAATTTTGATAGTATAATATGAAAGAGTAAATCATTTGTTTCAGCATCTGGGCAGGCAGATCTTCAAATATAAATTTTAAGTATCCATGATAATGAAAGAAATGTAATACTTTTTTTGTATATTGTCTAACTACTCCATCTATACAATTGTTAGCATGGTGCGGTAAAAATTAGATCACACAATGATCTATTATGTACCTTTGTAAATAAAACATTTGATTAAAAATACTCACCTTGCATAAGGGTGATAGCTTAAAGAAGTTCAATCTCCAATTAGAATATTCTGTAATCAATCATCTTCAAAGGTTGACAAAGGGCACACTTACAAGCACCCATTACCAATATGTGTGTATTGAAAGATTAATAAATGCTTAAGAAGCGAAAATGTATGTTTGGATTGCGGCAAATGGCTTTCTTTAGTCTCTGCTTACCCCATAAATGGGAGACAGGCGTGAAGTTATGTGTGTCAATCATCTTCAATTGTCAGTAAAAGTTCAGTCATAGTTCTTTCTAGAAAAAAACCTGCTGTCTATTGGTGTCCTCAAATGTAGTGGCCAGTAATTAGGTTTAAAGGTTCTTACTCACCAGAAATGTTTGTCTGTAATGTAACATTACCAATCTGATCATTATATCAGTGACAGAAGAGAACCGAGCGTTAAAATGCACAACATGTAATGTTACAGACTTGAGCATTACATTCTAGAGTGAGGGGTATGGAGCATTGTCTATTATTATAGTTGGGCTAGAAGCTGTCAGTGGCCTCTTTGCTACCTCAACCAGAATTGATCTTTTGTAGCACCCTTGATATTTATAGTTCCCTACTTAGTCCTATAGACAGTAGCGGCTTTACCAGAAGGCTGAGAAGGCTGGAGCCTAGGGCGGCAGATTTAAGGGGGCGGCAAATGTGGCCCAAATATTATTTCATATTACAAAAAAATATATTTATTATATAAAATAGTTAAACAAAAATCCAACATGCAGCCTCGATTATAAGTAACACTCTATACTGTCACAAATTATAACTCAGTACCTAGTTATAGTTATGCTAAAAACATATTTTTTTGTAAAATCAACCTTACAGACATGATTTAAACATTTTTTTACAAAGCACGGTACAAAAAGCAATAAAATTGTTTATAATTATAATTAAAGAAGACCAAAATGAAAAAACGAAGGACAAGAAGAAATTGTCCGTAAAGCGATAAAATTTACAGTTTTCTTACAAATGGAAGTAGAAGCAGTGTTGAAAGAGATGCATGAAAACTCTGCGCGTCATAAATCTAATGTACTTATTTTGAAATACATTTGTATAAACTGATACAGATTGATAAAAAAATTACTTATTGGAGAAATGTTCTGAAGAGAGTTGTTGCCGTAGTAAAGTGACTGTGTTCAAGGCCTCGCTTTCAGAGGAAAAAATTTAAAGTTTGGTGATCCGCACGGAAATTATTGTATGATTTTGGAAGTATTAGCGAAATTCGATCCTTTTTTAGCCAGTTTGATTTGGGAATCAAGGATCAGGAACTTTTTTTTCCCATCTGTCACCCTAGGGGTACAAACCAGAGAGACAGATGAGAATAATCCGACAAAACGCTGGCAAAAATTTACAAGTGAAATTGGGAAAGGCAAAACCCTAAACAGAGTGAATCTGACGCGTTGGTCAGCTAGAGAGGACGCGAGTAAAGTTTGAGAGATTCTTGGCACGAAGTTCTTAGAACTTTGGAATCAATCAAGGATGATTTTACCGAAAAGCCTGTAACACGACAAGAAGCGACGGGAATACTATTAATTTGGAAAAACTGGAAACGGCGGTAATGGTTGTTGTGTGAGTGAGTGAAAAGAAATAAATAAAGTGAATGTCTAAATTCAGGCTTCAACCGTAGATTTGATCGTCGTTGCCGATCTTTATGAATCACCCCGAAAGTTTTTCAGGGCTGAACGGAAGAATTTCAAGTATTTCGAAGAAAAGACGATGGAATTAAGCATGTCGAAGCAATATACAAAAGAGATCGAAAAAAGACAACCAAAAAGAAAGAAGGTGAAGAAATTAACATAAATGCAAGTGAAACTTTAATGGTTAACACGTTTCTCATCCTCATATATAGACTCGTGTCCGAGTTGGTAAAACGTCAGAAGGCCTACGATGGTTTTAACAAGAAGTTTTCATTTCTAACCAAAATGAGTTAGTAGTTGCCATCGAGACATTTTATTGGAAAAATTTATCCTAATGCATTAGAAACTGACTTAGTTCAGGAATGTGTACACTTTCAAGGCTACCTTTCTTTTGAAAGAACTTTGATAAAACCAGATTCTGGATCATTAAAAAGTCTATCTACGTTCCTGCGAAAACAGAATTTGGAGATCATTTTATTCAAACTTTAGCACTTCGCATGACTCTATGTACACCAGCGACAAATTTTTCCGGTGAGAGAAGCTTTTCTTGATAAAAGCGGGTAAAAAACTATCTATGTTCTTCTACTTTAAGTCAAGAAAAGTTGAACGCCATAACTCTTTTGTGCATCGAGTCAGTAGTTGTGAACATGATTTCATACGACGATATAATTGATGATTTAGCAAATTTAAAATCTAGCAAAAAGGTGGAAAAGGTTATTTAAAACTTTTATAACTTAATTGATTTCATCATCATCTCTCATCATCAACTGGATTGTTAACAGATAGTTTAATATAGATATTGTTCGTATTGTTATTAAACTATAATTCCAATAAAAATTTTTAACAACGTTTACTGAATGTAAATTATTTTGTTATTTTGTGTAAGCTATTATGTTCGTATTGCGAAAGAAATTTTCAGGCATACTACTATTTAACTTACCTTATTAGTTTTCACATAATGATATATCTAATTATAATATAAATTATTGTTACCTATCTATTTAATTGAATTTATCAATTGGAAAAATTTGTTAAGTAGGTACATCAATTTTTAACAAAAAGTGCAAATAAAATTGAATTCAAATTGAAGCTTTGTTAGGGCTTGCTATATTATTTTTATCAACATATAAAATATATTTCTGTAAAAAAAAATATAATTTGTAAAATCACTGTTCATATACTTACCTATCACAAGTTGTACAACCCATAATATTAAACTAAAAAATAAAATGGTAACAAATAAACCTGCAAATTCATTGTCAAAAATGTAATTAATATAATTGGGTAGGTAATGCAGAGGTCAGTAGGGGCGGCAAAATTTAAATAGCCTACGGGCGGCAAATTTGTAAAGCCGCCACTGTCTATAGAGTATAGGAACTTCTAGTTTTTCAGCAATGTCTATCCCTTTGGGTATAAAAAGTGTGAAGCTCTTTATGATATCAGATTATGACAGACATTGTTTTGTATCTTTAAAATAGTATCTAGTAATAATAGAGTGCCTTGATCAAGAGGGTCCTTGAGCTATTGCCAATACAGAGTGTATCTAGTTTGCTTTTTGTCTCTATATGCAAAACAATAAGAAAAAAAATAAGACAGACTAAACTCTTTGTAGGCACTTTATAAATATATAAAATATTAAATAATAATATATTTAAGTCTCTACTATTTATATTATTTTCATATATAATTATATTCCTGCAGGGTCCACACCTAACGGCCAAGTCAAAGCCGATGCACCACGGTTTCCTCCGCCACAACCATATCAACCTCCACAAAAGCTTTCTCCTGAGAAGACACGACCGGCCATGCCTCCTGCCCCAACAGGAGGATCGAATATTGGAACTGTTGGGGCACTAACAGCAGCCCTTGCTAATCGAGACAGAGAAGCGAGAGAAAGCAGGGAAGCGCCCGCGCGACCTGCGGTTAGACGACAACCGAGTGATATAAGAACGAGAGGACCGCCACCTCAACCACCAGTACAAAAGCCCGCGATGCCTTTGGTAAGTCAGTTTTTATATTAATAGGTTGTATAAAAAATGTATGCTAAAACGCATACATTAATATAACAAAAGTTGCGATTGTAGCGTTATGTATTGTTGAGTTAACAATCGTTTTTAATACCTAGCTATCATTGATAACTTGGATCAACGTGTTATTTATTAGTCTTAAGCATTTCAGAGATATAAACATTTCGCGCTATATCTTTTAGGTACTCGGAAGACCCCTAAACTACAACAAGATACCTGACGTTTAGTTTAAGCTTTACTCGCTTATTAAAAAATATTGAATTTTAATACATTTGAATTAGAATTGCTTTATTTTTCATAGGAACGACAAGCTTGATACCTTTCACCTATAAGTTCAGGACTGGAATATAAACAAGTTAATATTTAGCTTAAACTGAGTAATTGAGAATCATTAGTGATTAATATTCTATTTATACTACGGTTGTCATAAACGTGCCTTTAATAACTCGAAATTTCTCATAAGATATTATTTTCCTAGTTTGTTGAGTATTAAAATTAATCAGTATTGTTAAAAGGGTATGGCGAGTTATATTTTCTTGTAAAATTTGCTATTATTACGTTTATTTACCACAGTATTACTGCAGAATAAAGAATCTAATATTTGTGAAATCTGCTTGGCACTATTTGATCTTGCCAATTATCGTATCGTCCTAATTACACAACATTGGCGATATCAAATATTGATTATAGTAATCAGCTCAAACATGATTGGATTTTAGTTACCCTGTAAATGACCAGCTTGGTCATTATGTAAACTTACTGCAAAACGCTTAGTTTCTATGGCAATCTGGCACTTCCATGGCAGATGTTAACGCTTACCATCATATCGCCCTCCCCGGCGAATAATATGGTAAACGCAAATTTAAAATTTTACAGTAGAAGCAAATAACTGTTTTTTGCTTATATCTTGGTACAGGTAGATTGTATAAAAATAATTTATATGTCAAAAGAAAGCTAATTTTTATACAGACTAGTTTTTATGTTGATTTAATTTTAATAGTTTATTGGAATAAAGTAATTTAAGAAAAACATTTTACTGAAATTGTAGGTCAAAAGTACGGTACGCAATGTATCATTACCATAATATTCGCGTGAAACCCATTGCCATCGTGGTCAGTAATAATGCATTACAGTATTGTTCATGGAAATATAAAGCTAAAATTGTTTACGGCAAATGAACATTACTATATTGTTCGGGGAAATTCATGTGATATTGTATACAGTAATATTACTTTACAAAACTATTCGTCGATGTATAGTGACAACTGATTATTAGTAATATCATATTGCAAATATAACATTTCATCAATTAATACAGTACTAATTATTTAATTTACATAATATATACATTTTTAGAGGCACTTGATATTCATACTGCATGGTTTATAAATAAATAATAATGATAAGTAAAATTTAAGAAATAAAATGCAAATTTTATTGTTTAAAAATCTTTTATTTCTTAAAAATGAAGCGAAATTATATTAATAATTATCACAAATAGTAATCAGTCTGACGTCCTGTTGGGTCGTAAAGGTATCAAAATATTAGTAAAAAAATAATCTTATTAATTTAATCGTCACCACAGTCTGATTCAGAATTCGAAGATTCCTCTATTATATCATCAGAAGTATGGAGAGCATTATAAAAAGGGTGATAATTGCGAGGTATGGCTTCTGTTCTGCATAGACTTAATAAATCTTCCTTTAACAATTTGCTCACTGGAAGTGGTTGATTGTAAGCTTGTTTTAAACTTTCACCCCATCATTCATCGTAATATTCTCAATGTCTATAACAAATGAAGATTCCTGGTCTTGGACTACTTCTTCAATAGTACTTTGTGGTTCTTGTGTGTCAGCATTACTAAAAGATGGAACATTTTCTGATATATTATTTGCAAAAGGTGGACTGAATCTATCATCTAGTAACATCAACTGCTTGTCATAATTATTTTTATTATTGGCTTCATGTGACGTATTAGTAACATTGTTACATGACTCTTCAGTTTCATTTGATCCATTGTTTTCCATAGTTAATTCCTCTATTTCAATAACGATAGACATTTCTTTCAAAGTATTTTCCACAACGGTATCGTCACCTTGGTTCATTTGCAATGTCTGATCTTGAATGTTATCATCTGATTGCGAATGAAAAGATTGTTTGTAGCATTATGTTATGGAAGTGGGTAACTTAACGTCAGATAAAACGGACTTTTTTTTTTTTTCGTGGGAAACGCATTACGCCTACGCACCCGCCTGGGTGAGGCGGGGGCTATGTCGGACTCTCCGGCCACAATGAGACAGTGGCCGGCATACCGACTAAAACCCACGGTGTTACTCCAGACGACCAGAGTGTCGGGGTCACGGGAGACGCTCGCGCATTCATCCGCGACCCCGACAGGCCACGGCCTGCTCAACGTGAGCGGGCCCCGTCTGATTTGGGGGGCCTAGCTCCCCTTCCTCCATCGAGAGGCGTATGTGGAACACGTACGCCGCCTTCTCGGGCCTGTGCTGTTCGAGTGGCGATTGCCCAATCACCGCCCGCAGGCATCCTCCCATGGTGGCTGGAGATCCCAGAGCGCCCCACGGCGACGTCCGGGGCGGGCGCAACGGGTGGGGAGCAAGGTGTTTAGCTCCCTCTCCCGCTTGGCCACCTCCTTGGCGAGCATTACCTGCTCGCAAAAAGAGGCGACTCCC
Organism: Parascotia fuliginaria; assembly: GCA_963082885.1. Classification (NCBI taxonomy): domain Eukaryota; kingdom Metazoa; phylum Arthropoda; class Insecta; order Lepidoptera; family Erebidae; genus Parascotia; species Parascotia fuliginaria. The sequence goes on along the minus strand of OY720183.1, from coordinate 3,678,237 downwards.
TCTCAAGCCCTCTCGCTGCGAAACATGGACAGAACCACGCTCGGCAGCGAGAGCTGAGCCGTCGCGAGCGCCGCAACTAAATCGCGGCGCTGGTCCGCCCACGCTGGACACTCCACGAGTGTGTGGAGCGCCGTGTCGCGCGGGCAGACCCTGCAATGGTGGCAGACGGACGTCTGCTCCCGGCCTATGAGACACAGGTACGTGCCGAAGCACCCTTGACCGGTGAGTACCTGTGTCAGCCGGAACGTGAGGACGCCGTGCCTCCTCTTCAGCCACTCTTTGAGGACGGGACTTACCGCCACCACCGTGGCGTGCCCTGCAGTTGGTCGCGCAAGTCGCGCCTTCCACTCCGCCACTAGGACTGTGTGGAGCTGGGACTGCTGCGCCTCGATCTCTCGAGGCAGAGGTCGCAGGACCCGCTCCGCCGCCTCCTTGCGCCATCGGAATAACGACGCGAGGACTTCGGCTTCCAGGTCCCAGGGCGGGGATCCGGCCAAAAGGGTCGCAGCCTCGAAGGAGATCGTGCGGTAGCCGCGCACCATGCGCCAGATAAAACGGACTAACCTAACCTAACCTAACACTACTGATAGAAATATTGTGTTATTGCATTGCGTTCCCACATAATTGCGATATTTTAATGTAATACACGTTACTTTAAGAAATTTGTGTTTATGATACAGTAAACAACATTACCTTTTTTATTAAAATCTGTGATTTATTGTAAAAAGGCATTAACGTTACTTACCGAAAAAATTAACTTAGCATTATAGTTTACAGTATTACTCGTGCAAAAATTGTATTTCTAATTTAACTGAATAAAATTGTTATGTTCATTATGGAGCTATGGGAATTATTGTATTTTCATAAAAATCCACTGAAAAATTACAAAAAAAAATTACAATGTGTATTCGATGCTATAATAACCGAAAATGCAATAAAATGTAAACTGTCATTATAGCACATTACCATACTATTCGCCGGAGAGGGCGATATAGGCCACTGAACTAATAAAAATACAGCAGCAAGCAGTAACCCCTACTTTAATATAAGAGAATAACTATTCAAAGAGTTAAGGCGCTCTTCAAAGGCAGGTCTTCTTCCTAAGATATTCGTAGAAAGCTGATGTCAAACATTTTATAAAAATATCTTCGCATCACTAACAACGATATTTTTTTAGTTTGTTATTTTCGAAAAACTTGAAACTAAAACTACTAGCGTAGGTGTGTCTCAAACTTTGACTCTTGAATAAGCATCTTAAATTTATGTTGACCACGTCTCCCGTCGGCCAAATAGCAAAGGATGCGCGCTTTTGCCTACTCGTTTTATCATGTTTCAAATCTATGACTATCTTTTATGTTTAGATGAGTAACGACAATAAACATGATTACACTGATGACTCAACTTGTTATATTAAAAGTTGAGATAATAGTAGTTTTTACATATGTGTGTTATTCATGCTAACCAATTTTACTATCGAAGTTTGATCAGAAACTATCACGTGCTAGATTTCACTGATCTTTCATAGACAGAGTCACATTAGTATTATAATATAGATTGTTGAGATATTTGAACATAGTCTTTCATACAGACATCTGGTCACTTTGTAGGTATTAATTCATATTATTATATTAATGTTGAACAATGTTAGATTTTAATAGTTTATGTTGTTTAACTTCTGCAAGTAACATTTGAATCTCCATAAAGTCTTTAGAAGCAAAATGTATCGAGATATTATAATTACATACTTAGTATTAATTATATTAAAAGGTTTTACTGTTAAAATTGAATTCAACGGAATCAATTAGTTAGTGCCCTTTGGTAATTGATACAACTGAACAAGTAATGATAATTACATTTAAATTAATTGATTTAACTTAAACGTAGTAAGAGCAAAAACGATCTAAGTAATGTTGCATTCTGGTAAGCAGTTGGCAGTGGTTTCTAGTGAATCTGAAGATAAACACTATATTGACAAGAAGAAAATATTGAGTTTTACACTTGAGCTATAGTATTTTCCTTTTTCCTTTCTTAGCCATGTCAGTTCAGTCAGAGATACAGCCCTCTGCATTTCTGGAGTCCTCACTTATCATAAGATGAGCCACTATATAATCCGATCCTAAAAACATGAACCCATTCGTTATCATCAACATTATTTTAATCACAACTTGAGATGAGACGTGCAAGCGTTCAAGGCTGAACATTTGCTACAATGTCCAAAAGGACCTATTGGAAATAGTCTTTTATCTAACAGTTTTATATCGTCTTTTGTTACAAAATTTATAGCTCCACTATTATTGCGATTCTAGTTGCCAATGTCTTACAGAATTTTTAATTAATCTTAGAAAATAAATTAACATTGAATGCTTTTGTTTCTTGTAGACAAAACATTTATTGATTGAAAGATCGACACGCATCTACTTACAATACAAATGGTTTCTTATAGTTGTGACTATGAAGTGAAGAGCAATTTGAACTTTATATTTTATGCTAAAGTAAAGATCTTTTGTGAAATATACGATTTTTTTTAACATTCACTAATAGGCAACGTAATTTAAGGAAATATTTAATAAAATAAACCTGAATGTGCACTAAGTCCAGATGTTAAGAAAAGCATTAAAGGTGAACGCAGACCTGGCCGCACCGCACGCACCGCAAGCTGCTTCATTCGATCTCTTTATAATTTAAGTTCTGTGCAATCTCGCACACCTACCCGCGTTGCAGTCGTCGCATTACCAGAACAAAAGCGACTACGGTGCGTGCGGTGCGGCTAGATCTGCGTTCACCTTAAGATTTTTTTTACTTATTGCCGATGGAAGTTCGCTTTCACCTCAATTTTTGACACTTTCAAAGTAACGTTTAATATTTGAAGCACCAAACCCTTATGGCCTCCCTTTATGACAAACCATACAGAAGAATATAGAGCAACGTTTGCTCAAGAAAGACAGACTGTCAATTTCGGACATAAGATTTTTTTACTGTTTTCCTTTACTGTACGTCAATAATGCCCAATGTAAACTTAAAAAATATTTATTGTCGGTTTGAACTGAAAACCTTGTCCATAAAATAATGTAGTTGTGCCATAACTTAATAAGCCATCACGATTTCACATTCTATAGCTTCTATAAACAATAGTATTTAATAGCCACCTCTAGACTGGAGAAAGTGGGTACTTCAACATTATTTTAACTCGCGTGCTTACGTCATAATAAGTACGTGATTTAATGTGTGTAATAAAACTAATAAAGATTGGTTATGCTTGTTTACTCACTAATATTGGTGAGAGTAAATTGGTTTTGGCAGGTAGAAATTATTTTCGGTTCTCAACTTTTTTGGCGACAGAGCCCTTTCGGAAGACTTATTATTTGTTATAGACCATAAATTAATCAAAATATAAAGTAAAACATTGCGTAAAATGAGAGACGGAGTCTTCAATGGGTCTTTATCGTGGGCTCCGTGAAGTACAAAGGAGCCCAAGGGAGCCACAGCGCATACTTTGAGCATAACTGGTCTACACTAATATCTAGTAATAAAAGGAGTCGTGTCTTTTAAACTCTTATATTTAAGACTTACGAATGTCATCTGCCCGCTCCAATAATACGACATGACGACCACGACCGGTCTGCTAAAAGCGTAACGACGAAAAAGAAGAATTTAAGACTAGCCTCTATTTTAAAGACGCGACTCAGGTGGACTGAGGTGGACCAACGGCAAGAAAAAGTACCCATGGTCTACCCAGGTGAACTAAGCAGGTGGACTACGACCCATTCCTGTTCAAAAATACGACTCGAGGCTTGTTAGTGATGTAAAAGAGCTCAAGTCACCATTACAAAAGACTCGAGTTAATAAAATGAACTCAAATTTAACAAAGCGAGTCTTTTAATATGAGACCTTATTAAGGTAAACTTTAGTGTAATTTTAAATGATCGTAAATCTATTTGTTCATTATGAAATAATAATTATTTTAACAAGTGGAAAGTTTGGTGTCAAATCAAGTATTTTCATATTTAACAATCAACTTACGATTCGCGACTAGCGTGACTCATGAACTGAGTGGTTTTCAAAAGGGTTTAAACCTTTGCGCTTGAGTCGCTTAAAAATATGTGAGTCTTTTTAAAACCTCAGTCTTAAGATTAAACCTCGAGTCGTGAGTCGGAGACTCCTAAAAGGGTTAGGATTCAGGGTTTAGGGCTCGATTGAGTTGCAAACCGTCATTCATAACCGACTTAAGTTCTTTCTAAAGACTTATTATATTATTATAAGCCTCAAGTTTTTCATCACTACTAATACCAATACGAAAATAGGTCATTACCCGCCGCGCCATAGCCGAATATTGGGGTCGAGTTCCAATTTAAAAATCTGTAACTGAATGTCAATTTTACTTTAAACCTGCCATTTGCCACACCTTTATAATTTGGATCATACCGTACTATACATTATATTCATTGTATTGTTGTATACTTTTTAACTGTAATTTTCTACTTATTTGTTTTGTAATGCTACGAATATTTAATTATATGAATAGAACCTCTCCAAGTGCTACGTTTTCATTTGGTGTCAAATTCTTGGTCATTTTCTATTATTTGGTCAACTTGCTTTTCATCAAGCTTAATTACTCGTAATGGGGCAAAACCCATTTGTCTCCTAATATCCGATCCCCGCAGTAAAAGTTGTAGAATTCGGTCCAATGTTGTTTGAAATTTTGAAGGATTGATTCTTAGTCTGTTTTTTTTTAATTTGAGATACTTTATTTATTAATCATGGCGATGATATCAGGTTAAAAATTGCACACGAGACATATGTTAAGAAGTGGGACCAATTACCTTGATAAACCAATTCATATTTTGAACTCTCAGTGCAAAAAGTCGTAAAACCATTTTTTACGTCAGTTTGATAATTATCACCTTATTTCAATGATCATATTGATCATACAGTTAAATGTTAATTTAATCTTATTTAATTATCAATCTTACTGACATTGCGATATTAAATTTTCTTCAGATACAATTGTAATAAATCTAACGAAAACAATTAAGATTGGCATTGATTTAGAAGAAATCTTGTGTACCAAAATAGTTCGCCCACTCGACTATTGTGAATGTTAAAAATACCCTTAGCGGGGATGATGACCACGTGTCGTAATAAAAACATTGAAATAAAGCTCACGTGGGTGGATTGGGACCGATTTGGTAACTTGTTTATTTTAGATAGCTGCCCACCGGTGGAGGTGGGTGATGCGCCACCGCAATCTTTATATTGAGCTTACTTTAGTTTACTTAACTTATTTATACGAATACATTGCCAATATATAGATTTTATATTGACAAAGTTGGTCAACGAGTTTAAAGTTCGTGCTTGTGACGTAAATTGTTGCGAAATATTGTTAACAATCTCGATTCATATTTTTATTATATTTGTATATCTTGTACTAGTTATCAGAAACCTTGTCTTATAAAAAAGTATTGAAATTGTCAATCGGTCTTGATTGAGCAACCTTGGTAATCAATGCTCAGGACTTCTCTGTATGAGAAGATGGCTTCTCCTCACACAAAGGAGACCTAAGCATTGATCACTACCGCCGATCATTACATACTTATGAGATAGTGACGTATCGAGAATAAATTAAATGCTTTATTGTAACTAAAATTTACATAAAACTAAGTTGAACAGCGTATTCAGTAGGCGGCCTGGCCTTATTATCAGTAATAAAAAAATTTACCACACAACCTTTGGATGCAGATAACTGTTGGTGGTATTGAGTAATAACCACTGGCATACTTATTACATAAATTAATTTAGCTAATTTTAGTAGGTAGATAAAATGAAAATGCTCTCGGAAACGAAACCTATTAATGATAATAATTGTATCAAAAATCAATTGAGAATGCTACGACTATTATGTGAAATATGTATGGCCAAATATCCAAAGAAAGTAGTAAAATATGAATTTATTTTATTTACTAACAGATATTTACCCGGCTGCCCCAATTACTAGACATCGCAACATTGCAATAAAGCATATTAGTGTTGAGTAAAGTAAATAGAACCAGCCAATTAACTCTGAAACCAGCAAGAATTTAACCATCATAAATTGATACAAACCCATTTGCTTCTGCCTTTATATTCCTTGTATATTTATGTGCTCTACCGCACGGTGTCATTCGCATTAAATTTTAATATGTCGCACGGACGGCGACGCTTTGCGCTGCGACCGCGCCGTCTCCTTTATGCTACTACAACTTCTTTATATTCTCTAATCTGTACCTTGTCTGGTGTATCTAACCCAAAAAAGGCTGGTAGTTCCTAAAAAATATTATTTTTCAGTTTGGGCCTTGTAAAGTTGGCCATATTTCGGCATTCAAAACTTATAAAACTCAAGGATCAAAGTAGAAGCCTGCGTTAAGTGACAATTATTTGTTGCCGAATTCCATGACCAAATCTTGCATGCAATAAAAGGTCACCGAGTGTAAATGTTGATAGCACGTACGTAGAATAAACAATTTGTACGTGTACTTAAAAAGTTTCACCGATACAAAATTAAACCGCTCAGCTGTATTGGAAACTGAATTTCGCAACCAGTTCACAGTTGTGACAAAGGGTTTTTTATTTTCTGTCTCTTGCTGTGTGCAAAGTGCAAGTGTTTTTTTTAATACGAAGCTACAAAATGAATTGCCAACAAGGAATATATTTAAAGGGTAAACTGTTTCTAGTTTCTTTGTTTTGTCGTAGAGTATTCAGTCACAAATGATTGTCTCAGCAGCAAAATTACAGTCTTTACTATTGATTTTTATCATAAAGAAACTTCCTCACAAGTTAACTAAGCTCTCTGTGTTGCAACCATTAATTTCCCATTGCCCAATTAACGAACACAATCTCAAAACAAATATATCTAGATCAGACGAATCAGTTTTGGGTGCCAATGGCTTTCGGTGTTACTATACTGATGACGAATTTAACCGGTAGACCACACGCAGACTATTGCTCTACTCTTCTATTAATAGTTTTACTGCCATAGTAATTTTGTTTTCGTCTGTCAATCATGTTTATTCTACTTAAAATACATTAAACATTGAATCAGTGGCCGTAAGCAAATTGTAAGTATCAATTATGATGAATGCGTTCGAGTTCGACTTCGAATAACCAAAACCACCCATACAAAAATCTATACATTGTCATACTTGAGAAAGAGAGTAGCAGTTATATTATGGTACTTCCTGTGTAACCGAGCTTCTAAAATCTGGCTTGGTTTCAAAATGTTTATGTTCGATCTACAGAAATTGTTAGATGAGTATCGTCTCTACTGTCTCCCTAATCTGGCTGGCCACATTTCTCCTTCCTCTAAGTAGGTAAAATGTTGATTTGCCTCCGTATAAAGCACCCAAGTTTATTTACAAATGGCAAAGAGCACCGAAGAACTAAAATTCGAATTCCTACTAAAATTTATTTTACCTTTTGAGAACAATCGAAAAAAATCCGAATGACAGCCCTAAATATAAGGTCGGAGAACTCGTAACCTTGTTTACACAGATCAAACTTATCAGACGCACTGTTGACCATAACACATTGGTTACATCCTATTTGTCGGATTTTTATGGCCCCTTCGGTACATATGGCATGTCATCACTCGTCATTTACTTTAAGAAGTGTGATGACTACTTAACATAATTTTAAAGGACTTTATTTAATTTTAAATTATGTATAGGTACATTTTTAGGGCGTCTAATATGACGTAATTTGTACTTGAGTTAAACTTCTGAACCTGTGATCTGTGGTCATTCTATGACTTTATCGACTAATAACTATGCTTAACACGTTCCAGGGTCACAGATTCAATGAGTAAGTCCTATTGTCTTTCCAAAGTTACACGATTCACTTGTAATTGAATTCCTTGCAAGTAGTTAAATAGTTTTCCCTTAGGCTTGCAAACTGTTTGTTGATTCTGACCTGTGTTGTAGAAGGCTTGAGGTTTGTGTTCTATGATAATCGAAGACTCTTATATGTTGAACTATCTCTAATAAATAGCATAAAGCAATGTCGTTTTTTTAGTTTTTCCGCTACCTTCTAAAACACGTAACGGCTTTTGATACGGCTTTCAGTATCGTGCAAAGAATTTTAGCCGAAAGGTTTGTGTGTAATACATATATTATATGCATACCAGTGGCGAAACGTCCATATAACACGATTAATGCCGGCTTCCCTTTTAAAATATGTCCTGACGTCTTTATACCTATCACTGCTTGCGTGTTTACTCAAAGACTAACTAGCATTCCGAAACTCAAAATATTTTAGTCCCACCGGCTTCCCTCCTTGGAAAAGTGACTCTTCGCTACTGATGCATACTATCGGTAGAGCCGAAAATTGGGAAGATTGTATTCATATAGAATTTGTAAACATGTGTCATGTATGCAAATAAAAAGCATTATGATTTTGGTATATTGTCTACATTTTCTTCTAGTAGTGTCTATGAATGGCGGTTAAATAAAAACTAGTCTTTACCCGTTTTGTCAAATTTAATTTATGAATAAAGCAAATGCCGATGAGTATTTTTATATTTTAATGGTTTTAGTTTTGCATAAAAGTATTATTTATAGTTCATTATGTAATCCTAGTTTTTTCTAAACCGACTTATAATTTTAACATATCTATGTGTATATGATGGGCTTACTGAGCGTTTTCTGTCACGAATTGCTACCAGTCTGGACTCTAGTAATATGTGCGATATATGGCAATCAGCTCGCTTCAAGTCGCTTCCTATTACAACAAATCTTTCAGCTAAGGCAATAACTTCTGTCTATTTCTTAGGGAAAAATGTGATATTTATAATCTAAATTACATTATCTTGATACACGATAAACAAAAACATCAAAAACTTAAAGTACAACAACATACACTAGGTACAAAAGATTCTACCATGAAAAAAAAACTTTATATTCGGTAAATACTCAACAAAAACAAAAGTATAAAATTAATAAAATACTGACCCTATCGACCGCAGATAATATATAATGTAATCGCGAATATGAATAATATTTAGTCCTGTTTGAAAGTAAGAGTAAGTTAAATATAAATCAGACAGATTATCTGTGTGGCTTTTGACCTACAGCTTAGTCATTATGTGACTAATAAAACTTATACTCGTGTACTGAGATCGCTGAGCGCTTTGTTGACGTGTAGCGGCGTTTTTACATTGATGATATTATGCGATATGAGAACTAAGTACCTAATATCTTAAACCGTCTGTCAAGCGTGGGGATTTTTCAAATCCTAACTTTTGAAAGCTTTATGTCCAACAGTGGACGTCTTCAGGCTTAAGGAGCCGGCCCACTACACTGTATCAGAATTGGCAAGCAACACGATACGCACTACTGTGCCCACTAGAGCGCCGCCTGAAATTCTCGGCAACAATTATGAACGCTCTGTGCATGGTACGCTACGGTACTGGTTGGTGACGGAACGGTCTTGTGGGCATAGTCTCATACTTTTCAATATAAAGAATATATTTTTGCCACATTCCCATTACGGTCATAGTATGATACGTTGTAGTGGGCAGAATCCCTTATGATAATATGGAATTATTTGTTGCAAAAATATTTAAATAAACTTACACATTTTTATATTGATGTTATAATGGCAGAAGAGTTAGTAAGCTGTCCACCTGATAAATAAACGTTTTTGTTCAATAAATGTATTTACAAGAAATGTCGACTTAGTCGTGCAGATGTAAAGAGAGTTTGCCCATCGAAATGAAGGACAAAATGTATCCAGTCTCGCCATTTCACTCCGTATGAGAACCTACAACACCTGCAGTAAATGGCTGACTTTAACCAACGTTAAACTTACAGCTAAAATCAAAACCGATAATTAACACAACAAAAATTGTTATCTGACCCAGTGATACGGAACAGACTGACAGCGAGTACGGCTTTAATCCATCTGTATATAGACCTGAAGGTTAAATGTTGGTATAAATACCGATTAGTAATTACTGTTATAATTATGATAATGGAACGTTACGGTGTTAGAAATCTATTTGTGTGGTACAAAATTGCATAATTTTAACCTGTTAGAGCAAAGAGAAGTTCTAAACATTGTTGCAACAAATTGAATAAACTATGTATTTGGTCCTTCCTACATTTTCCAGTTTGCCAACAAGCGGACTCAAACTCTTGTTGTTTTAAACGACTTTCCAAACAAATGTTTGTGGATCACAGAAATTATGGCTGTTTTACTCCTTGTCACTTTGGAATACGTATTTTATGTGCGATATTCCTGAAATATGGTGGTTATAATATGATATTTACTTTGTATTTTAGTGCCTACTACAAAATGGATGTACCTACTAAAATACAAAGTAATTTAAGTCGGCATAGATAATTTTAACTTTATAAAACATGACAATAGATAATAATCAAAAACAATGATCGCGGCGCTATATTTTCGAATTGTTTGAAATTACCGACCTATTAAATTACAGCATACTACAGTGCAACATCGTCAATCCTATGAAATATGTAAACAAACAAGCAAAAGTAACATTGTAAAACTAAAAATAGAATTATTATTCACTTAAACATTGCCTTTTACATTGAAATGGCGCGAAACAAAGAAAATACAGATTCACAAACGTGAACGGTGAAAAAGTGAAAACAAAAGACGCATTTTCTCAGATAGGCGTTTAGTTTTTATGCCTATATAGATTACATGTGCGTTTTATTCCGGATGATTCGAATTGTCGCGCAGGTCACAGGCGAGAAACGTATTCAGCATGTTTCCGGCGCAACTAGGGATTACAGAGGTCAGACTGGAAAACAGGGGCGTGACTCGCTACTAATTAACTAACCTGATAATACATAAAATTGCTTTACAACAGCTGTATTGTTTCAAAAAGTAAGAACGGAGTAAGATGTGTGTGATCGGGTAACCTTTTTGCAAGCTAGTCGTACCTTCGATTTATGTAATGAATCACACGAACGAAAGTTCTCGAAGGAGTATAAACGACGGTATGCAGAGAATAAAGCGTCATCCGCAGTACCTAGCCAGCCGAAGGATACTGTTATAAACTTATCAGACGTGAGTTTAAGTGAACCTACGATGAACATCTTGGCCAAAGGTATGAATTTCGCCTTAACACCGAAGCGAATACCATACGAAAATATAATCAGCTGTGTTGAAGAAACGATTGCACGTAATAAGATACCACCTAGCAACGCCGAAACGCTGAGACAAGATGTCGCGGTTGTATTACGTAAATCGAAACTTCCTATGAGCAATATCACTACAGAAGAGCGTCAAGCATTGAAGGACATTCGGGATAACCGGGATATATTAGTGCTTAAGGCCGACAAGGGAAACGCCACTGTTGTGATAAACACGGCTGACTATCAAAACAAAATACGTATACTGTTGTGTGATGACAAGGTATATAAACCGGTATCATACAACCCAACGGCCAGAGTAACACGAAGAATACGGGCTTTGATACAGGAACATCAGGACCTTTTCACTGAAGATGAGTACGATAAGCTTTATCAGCCAAAGCCACACCAGCCACCGAGATTATATGGTTTGCCAAAAATACACAAGTCCGACGTGCCACTGCGGCCTATCGTAAGTCAAATTGCATCCCCTACTTACGACCTTGCAAAGCACGTCGCGTCAGTATTGCAGCCATTAGTGGGTAAAACACTATCTTATGTGAAGGATTCTCGCCATTTCGTACAGATTGTAAAAACCCTAATATTGGAACCTGAGGACACCATGGTGAGTTTTGATGTGGAGTCGCTTTTCACCAACGTTCCAATTAAGGAGTGTCTGGACGTCGTGAGGGACAAATTAAATGACAACGAGATGCCGTTGAACTATATTGATTTGCTGAAACACTGCCTAGAGGGCAATTACTTTCTTTTCCAAGGTCAATACTACCTCCAGATTGATGGCGTCGCTATGGGGAGCCCAGTGGCCCCGGTACTTGCTAATCTCTGGATGGAACATTTTGAAGAGAAGGCATTGAGTGGTGGACCGAAGATTATCAGATTTTGGAAAAGATACGTTGATGACGTATTTAGTATAGTAACGGGCGGTAAACAGGAAGTGGATCAATATATAATATACTTAAATTCCATTCACCCAAATATAAGGTTCACTTATGAAATGGAAACGGAAAGATCGTTGTCATTTTTAGATGTCAAATTGAGCGTGAGAACTGATGGGTCCTTATCACACTGTGTCTACCGCAAACCAACACACACGGACAGATACCTACATGCTACGTCGCATCACCACCCTCGTCACTTGCAGTCCGTTACGACTTCATTGAAGAACAGAGCCTACGATCTGTGTGACCCTGAGCATTTAGAGCAAGAACTCGATCATGTTCAGGAGGTACTTAGTCAAAATGGATATAAAGTGAACAGGCGACGGAAGCAACCAACAAAAAGGGATAAACGTCCAGAGGTCAACCGGCAACCTGCCTTTTTGCCCTACATTAAAGGTGTGACTGATAAGATAGGAGACCTGCTTAAACAATACAGCATCAGCACAGTCTTTACACCTGGGGCCAAAGTAAACAGCATGGTAGGCACGCCAAAGGATGTTTTGCCCCTACAAACTCCGGGCGTTTATAAGATCAGCTGCAGCTGCGGTAGTTCGTACATAGGCCAGACTAAGCGGACTATTGCTGAAAGGGTCAAAGAACATATCGCCGCTGTAAAGAATCGACAGACCAGCAAATCAGCGATTGCCGAACATATTCTGCAAACGGACACCAATCATTGGATTGAATTTCATCATACGCAAGTCCTCTCCACTGATCGTACCTACTACTCTCGGGTGGTACGAGAAGCTATTGAAATTAAGAAACATACAAACTTCAATAGGGAAGACGGCTTTAAGCTCTCGGCTACGTGGAATCCAGTGATTCAAATTACACAACCTCGCTTTGCGCAGTCGGTTAACGCTCGGAATACGGACGGCATACAGAATAAGGACACTGTCAGTGTGTTTTGTGATACTACGTGGAAAGACAAAAATGTGAGGGTAGATCTAGAATCTACTTCGCATACGGAGCCGTGACATCGCCACATCAGTCTGCTTGTGACCACGGCCGGTGTAACCTGGTCGAAACGTCAAGCAAAATAAGGTATGTAAATACCTAATGCATGATCGCGTGAATTCCCGTATATTTAGTTCTATTAAATCATGCAACGCGAAAGTTTAAAAGTAAATAAGTAAGAACGGGATTAGTTGTTTAAATTGTTTGATTTGTTAATCTTTTATTTTATTTAAGAAAAATCTAATATTTAGGTATTTATTAGAATTTGACATAGTACAATACGTTGTATAATTTTAGTGAATTTGTAATCCACGCGAACGATAAAATACTAATTATCTTAATCATTATAATTTTGGCCGAAAGACAGTTAGGTCATCTTCAAAGCATGCTCTTACTTTGACCGGTTGTAACTTCTGTAATGCTAAGAGCTCATCCAAGTCGCAGTATAGTCCTACCGTCGTATTTTAGTAGGTATAGTGAGACACTGCAGTCTGTTGGCCCTTTTTCATTTTGCAATATGCCTATTTAGTTAGTAGGTACTATATTTTTATGTTCATGTTTATTATTACAAAAATGTAAAATACAGCTCTCTATTTTATCAAGTAGGTACGTTATCAGTAGATTGCGTTGTTATCGCTACAGCCGTTAGCTGAATCATTTATTTATCTGATAATTATCAATAACACCTTATATTAAATCCACGCTCGCAATATTTGTAGGTGTCCCATTTATTTAATTCTATTGATTGTGAGTTATGTATATTTCCGTGTTTACGTAATTATTACCGGATAATTAATTTATTAGTTTCGAAAAAACGATGAAGTTACTTCATACTAGGTACATTTTTTAATTATGAGAAGGCGTATAAGTAAACTAAGTAAGTGGGACGCGTAGTCTTCAGTTCAAATATGAATCTACTCCATCTGATTCGTAAGATGTGCCCATAAAAATACGGAGATTTTAGGCATTTATTTTTCGCTATAAGTTAGACTAAAAGCGGACTAAAATTCTGAATAAAGCCGCGATGAATATTTTTGTATGTTGATTATTGTTCTAACGGATCTACTTTTTACCGTTTATGAGTATTGCCCACCAACGGCGGGTCTCATCCGGCTCCTGCTATATTTCCCAAGATCCTACAGCTACATATAATTACAGGCTAATTACGTACTAATAGAATAGTCGTATTGAAGTTTTTTATACAAATGTAATTGGCATGACTAAGACACATTTTTTGAAGAATTGACGCTTGGTCAACTACCGTTATGTAGTGATGGGGTACAGACAAGACACGGGATGTTTGGAACCATATGCAAATCGAAACCTTGAGAAGGTTTCTGTAATCAATATATTTCTTCCGTGTCTGGATGTACTTTGTGTCTGTTATTTTTCTTTTAACAGACACAAAATACCTAAGTATTTCCTTTGATACAAAGTTACCTTGTGCGCGTAGTGTCTAAAAATGATAGTATTGCTCAATAACTATTTTAATACAATGCTATTTTTAATTATAAAAGTAGCGGCTATAAAGTTACACTAATGAGTATCCCGTGATTAATGTCTATTAATTGCCACATATGGTTTTATTAAATTAATTACATAATAGCACTTGATATAATAACGTAATTAATATCCGCTCGTTTTGATTACTTTACAGTACATCGTTTGACCGTGTTTAGTTAATGCAGTGAATTTAGGCCATCGTCTCTGTTAAAATGAGCAACATGAATGTTATATCATACTAGATTGTTATAGCAGTGACCCAAATAGACCCTAACATTATCCGGGATGAGCAAAACAGTGCCACAGAGCATATATGAGTAATTTGACTCGAACATAGATGATTATCGCGCATCGCGGTAGGAATAGGCGAGACATGGTAGCCTGGTAACGGTTGCAAGGGATCTTACAGGTGGTACTATAAAAGCGGTGTAGATTGTGATTTGGACAGCAAGTACAGTTTTTATTTTTGGGCACATGAGGCAATCGAAAGCACCAGCAGTACAGTAGGTACTCCAGTCTCTACTTATCACCAGATGGGCAGCAGATTTTTTTGCTATCATGATCTAAACAAAGACCTTTAATAATTTGCGTCATATAGGTAAGAAATTGCAAAAGATAACAGTCTGATAAAATATATCCCTTACCAGCGTAATATTAGATAATAAAAGCGACAAACTATCTATTTTATTAACAACTAGCTTTCCGCGACGCGGTTTCACCCGCGTCTTTGCTTACTGCTCTGCTCCGGTCGCCAGTAGCGTGATGTTACATAACCTATAACCTTCCTCGAGAATTGGGCTATCATATACCAAAATATTTTTTCAAATCTGACTGGTAGTTCTAGAGATTAGCATGTCAAAATGAACAAACAAACTCTTCCTTAATCTCTTTATTTAATAGTATAGATAGGTAACAGAGAAATATTTAGTTTCTACACATTATTCTACCAAAATGACGTTACTCTGCTGCCTTAGAGCATTAAACCAACCGGAGAGGCCACTGACAGGCGTACCCCTCTGCCAAAGGTACCAGCCCACCGGTCATACCCGTTATATAAAACTAGTTGACGCGCGTTCCGCATCATAAGTCACCTATCAGTGCATGCGTAATAGCGTCTCAATAGAAATGCCGAATTGCAGTGTATTTTGGTGTAAAAAGCGTTTAGCGACATCAAGTCTACAAAAGGATAATATTACATTCCACCTGTAAGTATTATTTTGTTCTAATATTATTAAATAAGGCATTAAATTAGCAATTTAACCAAATAAAATGCTAATCAACAAGTGTTGCCAGGCTTATCATCAATACTCCAATCTGGGGTAATATTTTAAGTTGAATTAACATAAAAACTAACCTTTTCTTTTTTATATCTCGCCTTGTTGACATATCTAATAAGTTTCATTTTGGATGTACATTATTGTGTCACCGTTCCCATATTTATTTATTTTTAATTAAAACCAATGTTTTTTTTACCAAGTAATGCACAAAATAATATTAAATGAACAAGTAAAATGAGATTATAAATCCAAATATACAAGATTAGTGCACTTTATTCCGAAAGATAATTGCTCATTTCTTACAAAAATAAGCGTATTTATTTTTAAGAAACTGGTCACACTTTAACATAATTAGAGATGAGACAGTTTAATCACAAATATCGATATTGGTTTTCCAGTATTAAATTTTTTTTTTTTGTTTGTTTTAGATTTTCAAAAGAAGCAGCGCCTCGAGTCGCTTGGGTCCAATATTGTAGGAACCATATAAGTGGGTTCCTAAGCGTACAAGTATCTGACTAACAGCTTAAAAGACAAAGCCTTCTGTGCTGCCAGCACTGCTACCTCCTCCCTACCCCCCAAGCGGCGGAGAGCTCAGTTTTTAGCAAGTAAACTCGCTGTGCGCTACCTCCTCTTATTGCATTACCTAGGATTAGTTAAACTAGATTTATAAGGTTAATTTAAATTGCACAGTTTTTCAGTATTTTATTATACCTACTTAAATAAAGACTTTCTGAAATATATTCTGTTGTTTTTTTTTATCTGAACAGATAAAATATCTCTCTAATAAAAATCTACTCATACATTCTCATGTCAGTGTCTTGTTACTATGTAATCAGAACAAAATCCTCCAATTACAAGCTCTGCTTGTTTGAACGAAATTTAATAGCAACAGACAATTAATTCAAAGTATTATTTGGTTTGAATATACATACATACTGAGGAATAATACACGTAAAATTGACACGTAATAATTAATTACAATCTTTAATCCACACTAGAACAAATTTCAACAGGTGGTGGTTATTGAACATACATCCTTGTGCGCAGTAGTAAAATAAAAAAAAGAGTGGGTACCCATGTACGCACGTAAGAAGTTATACTTCTTTGGCATAACAATCCAAAAATACCAAATAATAATACAACGCATACATACATAAATATTTGAATTGATATAAACGCCAATATATTTTTTATTTATTCACACAGATTGTTTATACTGATACGACACACAAAGATCCGCAACTAACTTCAGTGTGTAAAAGGTTCGCAACTAACTTCAGGGTGTTGCTTTTTTCTGTCGGTGTGCGCGCGCATCGTAAAAATTCACTCTCATCCAATGATAAATATCATTGCTCTCATCATTTTTCTCAATCGCGCCAAAAAAAGTATAACTTTAAAAAAAAACGGCTAAATGCCAGTAGGACTCGCGCGCCGAGGGTTCCGTAGTATCAGGGATCGGAAGTATTAAATAAACATTAGTAAACATAGTAGGAGAGCCCGACCGCATAACCAGATTTGTTTGTCGAACAATGTTTAACAAATAAATTTAGCCCGACCGTATGACGGGCTTTTTTGATAATAATTACAAAAAAGTGTGCTAGTTAGAAACACTGTTTTATTCTTCCTGTAATATTGACATAAACATGAATTAACAGAATTACTTCTAGTTAATTCATGTTTATGAACTTTTTACTTTACTTTCATCTATTTCAAAGTGCTTAAATAAAAAAAAACCTTAAAATTATAATAGATTATTATTACCTAAAACTGTTCTATATAATATAAGATAATGCTCATTTTAATAAGCAAACACAATAATCATTAAAATAATTAAATCTTTCGCGTACTTATATGAAATCCTAAACATCGATACTAAATATCGACAGAGTCAAGCTCTAACTGTTTTACGCTAAGGAAGCGTAAACTGATAGATGTCCCTGTGTGTGAATGTGATTGTGTGTGTTTAGTTTAAGCTAGTCTACACTAATATTATAAAGAGGAAAACTTTGTTTGTTTGTTTGTTTGGTTGTAATGAATAGGCTCAAAAACTACTGGACCGATTTTAAAAATTCTTTCACCATTCGAAAGCTACATTATCCACGAGTAACATAGACTATATTTTATTTTGAAAAAAAATAGGGTTCCGTAAGATATTTGGATTTTTCGGACACAAACTGAAAAAAATCAACCAAAGAAGTTACTTATTTTGCGTACGCTGCCTAAACTACAAAAGATAGAACCATAAAATTTTATAATTAATTGTAGATCTTATAAATATCTACAAATCTACACTAATATTATAAAGAGGAAAACTTTGTTTGTTTGTTTGTTTGGTTGTAATGAATAGGCTCAAAAACTACTGGACCGATTTTAAAAATTCTTTCACCATTCGAAAGCTACATTATCCACGAGTAACATAGACTATATTTTATTTTGGAAAAAAATAGGGTTCCGTAAGATATTTGGATTTTTCGGACACAAACTGAAAAAAATCAACCAAAGAAGTTACTTATTTTGCGTACGCTGCCTAAACTACAAAAGATAGAACCATAAAATTTTATAATTAATTGTAGATCTTATAAATATCTACAAAAAAGTCCGCGACACACTATACCTATCTATGACGAGTGAGGCACAACAACCACATTTTTATTTAAAAATCTTGAATTTTTTTTTGGACTACATTTAAACGCGTTTATTTTACTCATGCTATTAATCCTTATCAAAATAAATTATTTCATCAATAAGTACAGTTTATGTTGATAATATTTGGTCTTTGAATGATTAAAATTGGACGTTTGGTTTTGAAGTTGTGGTGAAATTAAAATATTACGATTTCTGCTGCACGGCCCGTTGCGAAGTGGGCCGTCACCAAGGCCAGGGGTGCGCGTGCGGGAGAGGGGTGTATCTATGAGTAAGGTACCCGCGCGGCTCAGACGCGAGGTCGGCTCCCTACGCAGCGGTCGTGCGCGAAGTCTAATAATTTTCATGAGATTTTTTTTAGATTTTGTTCTCTAAACTACACCTACGCAAAAGTTCTTCTCAGAGCTAAACAACAGTCCTTCTCAGAGCTATACAATAGTTCTTTTCAGGGCTAACCAACAGTTATTTTCAGGGCTAACCAACAGTTCTTTTCAGGGCTAACCAACAATTCTTTTCAGGGCTAAACAACAGTTCTTTTCAGAGCTAGAATATTACACGCTATTAACATTTTCTTAAACATTTGAAAATGCCTAAGAGAGCCAGGTCTCAACTTTCTAAACATAGTTCTTAAGCACGAGCAGCAAAAATACGTCGTATAGGAGAATCTTCACCTGAACGTTCACAACGCCTTGCTGAACAAAATCAGAGAAACTCTCAGGTACGCGTACGAGAGTCGAGTGTCGAACGTTCGCAACGACTTGCGCAACAAAATCAGAGAACCTCTGAGTTACGTGCACGAGAGTCGAGGCTGGAACGTTCCCAACGTCTTGCCGAACAAAGCTTGAGAACCTCTGAGCTACGTGCTCAAGAGTCGAGGCTGGAGCGTTCCCAACGTCTTCATGAACAAAATGTAAGGACCTCTGACTTACGCGAACGAGAGTCAAGTGTCGAGCGTTCGCAACGTCTTGCCGAACAAAGCTTGAGATCCTCTGAGCTACGCGCTCAAGAGTCGAGGCTGGAGCGTTCCCAACGTCTTCATGAACAAAATATAAGGACCTCTCAGTTGCGCGAAAGAGAGTCGAGTGTCGAGCGTTTGCAGCGACTTAGAGCTCAAGCAGAGAGACAGCAGTTGTCCACAAATAGAGTGCGCAATCGAATTTTAGCTAACAGGAACAGACTGGCTTTCAGATATGATCCGCAGCTTGATTATGCACAACAAGCGTCCGTCCAAATCGGAGTCATGAATGAGATCTGCTCTAACTGCTCTGCCAAGAAATGGGAGGACGAACCTAATGGTATGTGTTGTGCTTCAGGTAAAGTGTGTCTTCCTAACCTTCAGGAGCCGCCACAACCAATAAAGTCCTTTAGTTGGTTGGTGAGATATATTTAGTATCGGCTGTGCACCCGTGCGAAGCCGGGGCGGGTCGCTAGTGTGTAATAATTTTATTGTGTGCGTGTATAACGACGCGATTTAAAAATGCATTAGTAGTTAACATTGTAATTAGTGTGCGTTGCTCGCGTTACCCCGTCCCCCGCCGAAAGTGGCAGACTTTTGCGCAAGGGAAATAGAGCGCGTGTCCACTCCTGTTGGTTTAATGCTCTAAGTCTGCTGCAGTGGAGTCAAGAAGTGCCAACATTACAACTGTTATCATGTCAAGTATATTCGTCTCTCTATTACAGCGTCATTACTTTAACCCTTCCTTCTCTAAAACACGCATAAGAATAAAAGATTTTTGTTGTGTAGAAACAGAGTTACCATACTGTTCTGTAATCTAAATCCAAATACCAAATAGGCCAGAAAAATTGTCACAATATAAAATAGATTATTTCAAAAAAACAAATCGACGAAATAAATACGTGTGAACAATATGGGGTTCCGTATTACGTATGAAATGATACATATTTTATAAGTGCCATCTAGGTTTAACTTTTAATAACTTATGTATAGGCAGTAAGCGTAAGAAAATCTCCTATTGTCATACTGTGGTATTATAATGGGCATTTTTTGTGGTTTACAATAATATCCTTAGATGGCACTTTACTCGTTTTGGGACAGATGTTTACAAAACGAGAAGAAAGCACATAATTATGTGCTTAGATGTAGTTGTATTATGTGTATTTAAAATGCTAAGAATCATACACATACGGTTCATAAGATAAACGTGCAAAAATTGGATAGGACAACATAAAAGGCGAAGACTTGCAATATAAACTTATTGTATCCCTTTAGTTATAGAACCCTAAAAAGAGGTTCCAAGGCCTGGCCTGAGGCCGATTTTATTGGTCCAATTTTATTCGTATTTGACTTTTTTTAAAGCTGCCAGAATTTACTTCCATACGTACTCGTCGAACATTCGATTTTCGAATTCACGTTTGTAAATAACAAGTTTTTTAAGCAGTTTATCCCCTAAATGGTGAACTGAGTTGCCAATGTAAAATGAAGGCCAGATGTTTGTTCGGAAAAAACTTACCTCTTTAATATATTCATGTATCTGTGTGATCAGTGCCACTAAATGGTAAGTGATGAAATAAAAGTGTGATGTAATCAATAGATAATTAACTTTAAATGATATCGTATTTTTTTATGTAAGTTCGACATCTCGTATGATAAGTTGATTATTTAAAAATTAAAATTTTTAAACATTATGCAAATCGTGTTAACAATAGGTACTAAAATAATAACTGACAAATGCTAATAAAATATCAAGAGATTAAAGCGAATATGTAATAAAAGAGATGTACTTCCAAATACTGAAACGTTAGTAAAAGAAAAAACTTAGTTTAAGGATTTCTTAATTTCAGCGACAGATAGAAATAACTGGCGCTTTGAGTATTTGACCATTGACTTAGGAAAATGTATAAGGTGGCTACCTTTTATACATTTTCCTAAGACAATACCTTACACAAAACATATTTTCCTATACTCTATTTACTAAAGTAACTTGGCTTAACAAAGTAACTTGGCTTAACAGCCTGGCACTGTGTGCCTTTGATTTGCAGCACATGGCATTTATTAACTCCACATTGCCGTTTTATAACTCATTTAAAGGAATGTTGTTTGTTCTAATTTGAATTTAATTATTCACTTAAAACTGAATTTTATCAGAGATAAACCGATAGAGTAGTACATAATTGTTTTACTGCCTTAAGTAATTTGAATAGTTAAGCCATTGATAATACATCTAATTCTTGCCATATTTTAAGGCTAGACTATAAATAAATTAGTGAATTTTGATAAAATTTGTTTTAAAATATCATAAAAAGAACACTATTAATGGCACAGTTTCGTAAATCTTGATACAATTTTCTAGATGTTCTAATAGATAGATAATACTTCCTTCCACGTACGATAAGTTTGTAGAATGAGCTCTCCGCCGAGGTTTTCCCGAGAGACTATAACATGGAGTTCTTCAAGAAAGAAGTTGATAGGTTTTTACAGGGTCGGCAACGCGCTAGTGATACTCCTGACTTTACAAGAGTCCATGGCTACGATAACTGCTTACCTTCAGAAGCACCGTATGCTTGTTTGTCACCTTTGTAGGTAGTTACTACAAAATAGTACCTACCTACAAATTATTAATTACTCGTTTATTACATAGCGTGAGTAACAAATATATTTTCTAAAGTAAATTATAAAGTTGTCTCTTCAAATAAAGGTGGAGCTGATTGCTATATTAGTCATGTTGTCTGACCGTGAATATCAATGAGTTGTGAATCATTAGTTTGTATGTATTACTACTATGACATTTTATTGACGGACAAAGTGACGTCATGTAGAGTTACTTTTATTGATTAGGTGGTTTATCTTCGATCTCCAGATTGGATACAGTGAGGGTTTTCGGTTTAGAAAACAAGTGTTTGCTCGAAGGTTCGTACCAAACTTGATGTATCCTAAATGTCTTTTTCCCCTATTATAAAAAACAAACATTCAAGAATAAAAATGTAGGATAGTGTTATATTTTTGTTACTTATTATGAATATAAATATTAATAGACTGTGTTAGAGTGAATTAAAAAATAGACAATATTTAAGATACGTGGAAGTAAATATATACTAATCGTATTGGCCTATAACTACGAAGTCTACCTGTACAACGTTATAAAAAAAAGTGCAAATGTCATTAACCCTTCAGTATTATAGCGATAGTAGGTACACATACCCGCCATAATAGCTTTCACATCGATCGAAACCAATTGATATAAATTTTCTTTATATTACCGTGTACTTATCATACGAGTAGGTACATAGTCAACCATTATTACCTATAATATGGGATCGAATTGGTGTCGTGTTCGCCATTCACACCGATTCATGTTTCACTAGAACCTAAAAAAGAAATGTCCGGCAGTACGAATAATTTTTGCTGATAATTGTAAAGAAATAATGAGAGTTTGCGTTTTTTATCCGCTGCGCTTCCTTCCATGGTTTGCCTATATTCCACATTTAGAGACACATTGTAGAAGTAGAACGATTTTAATTTTAATGACCACGGTACCTCCTTCAACACAAATTGTGTTGTCACCCCAACATTTCTGCTCTATGACCTGACCTATAGATTTGTTGTCTACAAATCTATAGATCAGTTTCGCCTGTCGAATTCTCGTAGTTATTACAAATTGAGTAAAATAATTGCATAATCGGCAGCTCACCTTGCACATCTGTTCCACGGTCATAGTTTGACGTTTGTAAAGTTTTTGTAACGATTTCCCTTGCATCATACATTTCACGAATGTACCAAATTGCTTCAGTTCGAGCGGGTTGTTTTGACAAATAACACGGCCTCTAGTTTCTAGTTTTTGCATGTTTTGATCTAGAAATACTTTACTTAGATATTATGAGTGAGAAAGTGTCGGTCTGGAGGTTGTCTAGCCAACCGACTTTGGTACAACGGATTTCAGGTAGGTGGATTTGACAGGTCTATTTTTGTAACCTCGGCTGTAGGCTTTTGTATTTGATGGTCGAATCGATTGCACAGACGTCATTTGAAAACCATTGAGAATCTACAACTACAGTGTTTATTACATGTAAGGTAGATACATTTTTTCAGTAAAACTCAAACGAATCATCAAGTAGATTCAGAATGAGCGGTATTATAAAACGTTTCTATCATAGGTGTTTTGTTATTAAGTTATTACATTGATACTGGGGTCAAAATAAGTAGATGTATTGCTAACATATAGTAACTTTGCAGCGTATTAGTCCTGACCTATACGGTTAGATAAAAAATATTCCTAAGCATAATATTTCGGTCCGATGACTTTTGATGGATAGGGCATAAAGTAAAGCACGCTTCATAAAAATTCAGCCTTCTTGCTAACGAATACATGATGTATGAAAGTTACAACCTTGTCTAAAGAATAATAGAACACAAACAGTTTTATTTGCTTCCTTACATTTTCTTTGTATTTACTTCGGTAATTCGCTTTTCCACGTCGTCTTTCTCAATTACTTATGTATTCAGTTTCAATGGCCCTATTCGATACAATTTCGACCTATCCTCTCTAAACCTTTTACTGTGCTACAGAAAGTGTAGTTTATGGAATTGCTGTAAAACCTTTGTACGACATGCTGTCAGTCATGCTGCAGTGATATTTTTAGCTCAGTTTAAGTCTCATAAATTTCTTCTTATTAAGTAATTTAGAAACGCATTTCTTATTTTATCTTATTAACTTATCAGCCTGAAAACGTCCATTGCGCAGGACCTTTTCTAGAGTATACCTAGGTCTGCACCTAGG
This sequence comes from Parascotia fuliginaria, assembly GCA_963082885.1. NCBI lineage: Eukaryota > Metazoa > Arthropoda > Insecta > Lepidoptera > Erebidae > Parascotia > Parascotia fuliginaria. The sequence goes on along the minus strand of OY720183.1, from coordinate 3,654,031 downwards.
TATACTCTAGAAAAGGTCTTTGTCAAAGGCGATTTTAGTACGCAAGTAATGCTGCGGCCCGTTACCTGGTATTTGTTTAGTCAAGAGATAACACTACTAATACATTAAATTTGTCCTCTATATACCTACAAAGTACAAACTTCCTGAGATTCAGTTTCCTCATACCAATATCTCACGTACAATTATGTTGTATGGAATTTTGTATTCCGGGTAATATGCTCTTCGTGGTGAGTCAACACCATACCCTCGTAATAAAGATCCTAAGAACCTTGATCACACGTACGAACTTAAGCTCCACTTACCTTCAATGAGGAATTGAGTCATCATTACTGACTCATCGCTTTGTGACCCCTGAGTCATGTAACCTGTCTAATGCTGTTGTGATAGGAATCAAAATTATTATGAAGGACTATTTGCTAGTTATATCGCATTGAATCTGTGTGTTATTATGCCAATGACCGCTATTATATAAAATTTGTGTGTATTTTTGCTTACGTTGTAGTAAAAATGTTTACACTAATTTGTATTGATAGTACAGTGATATTCATTGACGAGGCGCGGATCATAGCTGTGATCGCTGCTCATAGGTTATCAGTAGGTACCTACCTAAAGTTCGTAAATAACACGATTAACGCTTCGAATACCTATTGCTCCAAATTAAAGTATATTGTTTTAAGTACGATGTAAAGTTAATTTTGCAAAATATGATTAAAAGAATTGTAAGTAATACATTATTGTTGCAGTAAATATTTTTAGCGTGATGTTTTAAAACTGTACGCAGTGCTATCGGAAATCAGCTTGACAAAAAACGTGACGATTGGTCTTTGAACTGAAACTTTTATCTTCACTTTAATTATTTTATATTTATGATGAGTGGTCATGATTGTTGACATATTTGATCAGAAGAAACAATAGACTTCGCGATTTGTAATTTAAAATGTACAAGTACTTAACAGTTTTATGACTGTGTAGAACTGTGTGAATAGTTTGAATCTTTCATAATAAAATGAAATCGCGTGTTTTACTAATCTTAAGTTAAGAATTTAAATTTTCGATGTTAGCGTATTCGCAGTGAAAATAAATATATTGTATCTATTAATACACGATAATATTTTAAGAAATGGCACATATCACGAAAGTAATCGTAGAAATCAAGAATTTATTTTATGAATAGAATTAAAAAATCAAGGCATTGATATTAATCAGTGCTTCACAGTAAGGCGCAGTTCACAAACTGATTGCCACGAGCAGGCTATAAATTCTAGTGTAAGTTTTGGACTATCTTTCTTAATCGTGCCCAAGCTGAGAAAATGTTAAGTACAAGCCTAGGTTGTGTAACACAATTCGGTTTTTACAAACACGCTGCTTTCGTGCTTAGCTAACAAGTCTTCGAATAAATATGAGCTTATAAAATTGGCCATACTGGGATGCATTCAGCCGAATAGTTTATTCATGCCAAAGAGCCTTTTCATTATAATGGCGTAAGATAAAAACGAATGAAAGTACAGAAATTTGCTAGAGTCATACATGTAGGACGTGAACAACTAATGAAAATATTTTCATTTATATGTCAGGATAAAGAGGTGAATACAGACAAACAAAGCTGTACCTCTTCTTAATAGACAATAGAAGTTGATCATTATTTAATAATAATGTGTACAAATATGGCAGGGTTAATAAACAAGTCAGGTCGTTTTACGATGCACCTAAAGAAATTATTGGAATGCATAGGTATCGACATTAACGACACAGAGCGGTATAGAGCGCGAGTGAATTTTGTCTTTTCTAATAGAGAAGTTTAAATATAAAACGTGAATTTTAAATATTAATGAAATACCAAGGCTTGTTAAGTTGTAAATTGGGTACTTAAAATAAATACTAAAAACGACGCAGGTGTGAAATTTATTTTGTAGTTAATTTACAACGCGAATCTAATTAAACTATAGTGAGATAACCGTTTTAATCAATAGTGAAGCTAAATTTAGAAACAAGTGACCGCGAATAGTGTCCTCTGCGATTCATCATAACAGCCCATTATTATCCCACTGCAGGGAAAAGGCTCTCTTCTCTTAGAAGAAGGCTGACTCGGTAATTAAAAAGTGGAACTCGACACTGAAGTTTAACCCCAGATGGCTCTTAGATGGATTTATAATGACAGATGCGCTGATCACGGTATTACTATGCAGCTACTTAAAGCAGATCAAATGTTACAACCGGATAAAATGAAATTTGATCCAAGAGTGCAAAAAAGGATGCAACTGAAAAAGTTGACATTTAGAAATCTGCATGAAGTCTTTCCTTTACAAATACCACGCAGTTTAAGACGGATATTCTGGCGGACAAAGGTAAAAGTTCAAGTGCTAAAAAGTAAAAATATAAACTACTATTTATGACTTTAACAAATTTTAATAAATGATAGCTTAATGTGGTATTTTGGCAAAGGCGTTTGATTTTGTTAATCACACATTGCTTATTTGTGAGATGACGCACCTAAACCTTCCAGTATTGTAATAACAAAACCAGGAGGATCTGCCGACAATAGTAATCTTAATTGCGATAAAGAGCGTTCAAATTAGTAGTTCCGAATAACTTTGGAAATCTTAGATCAGTGCGACCCCTTACTTTCTGTACTATCCGTATTTTAATCCTCATGCCGTACTATAGAAACAGAAAGGCCCTTGAAAATGTACGTGCTGTAGAATAATTTTGTCATAATTATATAGTGCAATAGAGGCCCAGCCCCAGCTTTTCTCGGGTAGATACTTTTAATTTGGCCCTGTTGCAAAATATATTTTTATCTATTGAGTACAAGACAGTTGATTAAATAAATTTGCTATAATTATTGAGAATTCAAAGAGAACAATGGCGATTGCTTTGCCGACAAAATTACGATATTTTAAGACGAAAGAAAGAAAGACGAGAGAAAGAAGACGTTAAACTTTACATCAAAACCGCAATAAGGTTTTAGTACAACCCTTTGATTTATTCAACCCTAGCCTGATCATTAATGATCATACATGAAGCAAAAACGCTTATTGTTGTGCGTATTGTCATTAGTTCCGTATTGTCATTATAAAGTTCCCATTGTCAATATATCAGGAATCCTTACATTACGACCAGTTTTCCCTCTTTTCCGAGTGCATTCAATAGTCATTAATAGCTTGCACGTGTATTCATTCATAGAGGTAGGGTAAAGGAATTTTATTTCTAGAGATGGTTCACACTTATTGAATCAAGGATCGCCGTCTTACATAATGCTACTGGAATGACAAAATTACGTAGTTAGGTGAGAGTGCTTCTGGAGTTTCTGAGGTTCATGAGTGCCTTTTACCACTAACGATCGGGTGGGTCGCGTTCTCGTCTGCCAACCATTATTGGCAATGAAAAATAAAAAATATAGTAGACGTCATTATTGTAGTTTTTGCCGTTAGTTTCGCAAGCAGTGACTCATACCGCCAATAAAATATAATTATGTATGCATATCAGTTCATTGTTTACTAATTTGATCACAAATAATCGTTTTTGCAAATTGATTACGTAATTACAGTAAGTATAATGTTACCGCATAATTATGCGAAATAACACAACTCAGTTGTGTGAAGTTATTTAGTTCTAAGGTTACGATTTTATAATGTTTAAGGAATACTGAATGAGTCACTTTGTTCTTGTTTCTGTGTATGACCTTATGATACCTTCTTATCAATTTAGCCTTCAGATTGGCAAAGGCTATCTTAAGTAACAATACTAATCTCACCAATAAAATAAATGAAATTCAAATTGATAGATTTAATAGAGATTTTAAACAGTATGTTCTTAATAAAGGGTGGCCGGCTAGAATTTAGCGCGAATCCTTTTAGTCTGTGGCTATTCTAAGGCCGCCATTAGACTATCATAGAAATATGATCAAAGATGTGTAAGTCATTTTTAAATGAAGAACATATGACGGTATAATAACTACATGTGATTGTCTATGATCAATATGATCATAGTTTGAGGGTCGTCGAACTATGATCATAGAATTTGACAGATATGAAATCATATTTAAATGATAATGTAATACCGTTCTAAGGCTAACTATTAAAACTCCGAAAATCCTAAAACATTTTGAAATACTGTTTGAAGATGCTACCCTGTAATTGCGTTAGATTTCCTTATTTTGGCAATTTACATAAAACAAACAACGTATTGTATAATATTTTATCTTTACCTAACAAAAAAGAATCGTTGTGTGTTCAGTAGATATCTAAAATACGAGGTGTGTCGTATTGTGACATGGAAAAAATGACAATAACTTTGTAACTTACTGGGTGGCTTACTTTGTGTTTCCGTATAAGTAGTAGTGATGGATGTTGGCCCACAGCCAACGTCATTGAGAAACCCATTTCTCTAAGATTTATGCGTTACAATAAGCTGTTGACGCACGTTTTTAACGGATACTAAGGTTCTGGCCCCAGAAGTTTACGAACCAGGTGATTCAAATAGTCATTTTGTTTGTATTTTGCCTTATGTACCATTTTTTTCATGACAAGTTCGAATCAAATTGTTCAATGAGAACTAAAATGATTGGTTTTGTATATAAGTACTTATTGACGATTAATTTCGCAAGTATCAACTGAAATGCATAAACTTTCGCGCTAATTGAATCAGCTTTCAAGTAATAATCCACTTTAAAACCAGTACCTTTATGAGCTAATCCACTTTAGAAATTATGGACTAATTTTCGACGCTAATGTTTTTAATCAATCATATTATCTATACTGTTAGAGAAAGCGGAAGAGTTTGTTTGTTTGTTTGTTTGAACGCGCTTATCTCTGGAACTACCAGTTAGCTTTGAAAAAATCTTTTTGCTTAGGTATGTAATAACCTAGTTCTCAAGGAAGGTTATAGTCTATATAACATCACGCTACTGGCGACAAGAGCAGAGAAAAAAGCAAAGACGCGGGTGAAACCGCGCCGCGGCAAGCTAGTGAGCTATATTCAAGGTTATTGTAGTTATCAAAATGTGTACCTAACAGGTTTACTGTTATTTTGAGAAAATCTATTTAAAGGTGGAATATTTTCCTCCTTGCTTCCTTCGTTATTGCTGACCATTTTTAACTTTGTTGTGAAATGGTTGAATCGATTTGCATTGAGCTAACAATTTTGAGGTTTGAGCTTCCGCACGCAACCCTTTAGTAGGATACGTTCCACGCCAAACCTTCCCGACCACGATTGTTAGTTAAAAGTTTCTAAAATCAATATTCTGGTTTCCCGGTTATGACAGACGGCAGAAGCAAATCGTTCTTCTATGTAGGCATTTGTTATTCTTACTTCTTTCGTAGTACGATTATGCAATGTTTGCAGTCAACATTTTTAAAAATGATTTGCTGCTAAATATTCGTTAGCGACATGTTTGCCTTTTTGGTCTTCAAAAATGTAAACAATTTTTTGCTGATATTGAGAAGAATCGCGTTATATTTTTTGCACAATTTATTATATTCTTTATTTTTCGTGTCAAAGTAATGTTTTGTGTTGTATTGTTGCAGAGTTCGTCAGATTCCGTGTTGACCACGAATTCGGTGCTGGATCGTGTAAGTAACCTTCAGCAGCAAGTGTCGGACCAGGGATTAGCACCAAATGTCGCATCCACGCTACACAGAAACAAAAGCTCTCTTCATTCCACTGGACAGGGGGCACTTGGTATGTACTATTCTTGTTAGAACTACAATATGTTGCCAAAAGAGACACGACTTAAAGAAAGATGGATTTACCTAGTTAATGACACTCAAGCTTTAGTGCTAAATTATAATAAAAAAAACTTTACTGCCAACTGTGAATTTAATTATACTAGCTATGCCACACGACTTCGCTCGCGCCTAAAATGTGTTTGGTCTCTACCTCGGGAACCAGACTAATTTTCGGAATAAAAAGTAGCTTATGTCCTGAACCTGAATGAAAACCATTTAGACGCTGAGTGGTAGAAACACACACACATACACACAAACTTTTACATTTATAATATTAATAGGATTTAAAAACTTGTGTAGAAATTAAATTCAAATGGTGAATACAACAAAGAAATGTAATGGTTTTATTTTGATAAGTCCAATAAAATAAACCGACTTAATTAACGTTATCTTTAAATCTAAAATTTTGAAAGAGTTCGTCCCTTTAAAATTTTCTTTCTCGGATTGTATCTGAATCGTGTCTCACTTCACTGGTCTGTTTACTCTTTAAATAAAACTAAATAACACATTTTTTAATATTGTCGTTAATGACCAGATTGAATAGTAGTAGCAAGTTAATAAACAGTAAAAACGCACCTGCAAGAGGTTACTTTACATTTAAAATGAACGAAATAAAACAGTCACATAAGCTTAAATTTGTATGTAATTTTTATCTGCCGTTGCTGATTGTCAAATAATTTATTCAAGATTTCATAAGGCCGACCAAGCCGTACACAAGGGGCTTTAAACATACGTTTCATAACGTTTATTTTGCCCTAGGTGGTAGCATGACCTCGCTTTCATCACCAACGCCATCTACCCCTCCTGCGTCATCATTCTCGACATCGGACTTGTGCGAGCGACCCACACGGGCAAGCTACGGGAAACCCAACTTGGCACCAAAGCCCCCGGCGTTAGCGCCAGCGACCGAAACCAGACCATCGCCTCCACCGAAGAAACTAATCACCAACGGAAAGATAGCTGGCAGAACACAGAGTATGAGGGTACCGAGGTTGGTTCAATTTTGATATTTATAGCGTTATGAATAAAGCTAATTGTTGTGTGATTTCTAGATAGGTCCAAAGGATTTGAAGCTCAAGTTAGCGTTTTAAATAGCATCATTGCTAGTGCACTGGAAAGGTATACAGAGAAACAGTACAATTCTGAGGTTAAAGATTTCCACACTTAATCTATAAGTTTAACCAGTACAAGGCTTAGTTAACTACTATTAAATTATGTTTTCTTAAATTACTTTTTCCGTATTCTAATTACATTGCCATCTAATTTATACGATATTACGAACACAACACCATGCTTACGTCCGTTGGTGTAAAAGTTAATTTAATGCGCCCTAATTTGCCTTCAATAATTTATATTGCTGAGGCTTAGAGAAATTTGGGGATGTAGCTTGGATATTTCACCTAATTAGTAAACTACCTTTAGCCATTACGTACACACTTACACAAGCATCATCCGAACATAGCCGATTTGCTAAAAATGTTTAGCTAAATATAACATTGCTAACTTAATAATTTTACCACATTAGGTCACCACCAGCGTCACCATCATCGCCACAAACCGGTGGGAATCGGCCTTTCAATCTACCGCCTGCACCAGCCAATCCTCCCATCGGTACAAAGAACCCTGCGTCACATTTTGGTAAGACGTCCACTACTGGACATAGCCTTCCCTCAAGCCTTAACCTTGACCGTCACAAGTTAAACATTTAAATGTCGAACGAATTACTATAGTTTAAGTTAGCGCATGTGTGACACCAGGCGGCGTCACATAAGCGTCGGATTATATCATAATATAAGTCTATCATCGATTGAGAAAATCCTGTCTTGTTTACATAATATAAATAATGCTTTATTTATTTTATATAAGCTTATAATATGTTTGTAATTACTACCGCGTGGCATCTTTTAAAGGATAATAAATAAATATCGTCTGGCATGTTTTGTTCCTCGACCACGTAAATAATGAGATTACAAAATACAGTATGTACTTATTGGTGATTATGGTAAGATACAACGGGCTGGTTGCAGCAACGTATAAATTTGCCTGTCAGTAGATATTTATTCGATCTATCTAAGCTCGAAAAAGGCCAGTAAACTCTTAATGTTTCTTTTATCAGTCTTAGTTCCACATTTATTCATGATGCTTTTTTTTAACCGTGCATCGGTATTAAGCTTGCTTTCAAATATAAATTCAGCGTTATAATGTTTAAAAATAAAATGATTGCATCCACTATTTAGATAATTAGCGATATTGGCGCCACTGTTGTCAATTGTTTTTGTAGATAATTATAATTCGTTTATCAGGATTAGTAGTCACGTCAGAATATTAGCAGAATCGATGGATGACAAGACTCAATTGGTGACAAAAATATTTTTTTTTATGGTAGCCTACCAAAGTGGCTCTACTCTGCCTGATGGTAAGCATTCAGTGGAATCCAAAAGAGGTGGCCACCATACCAAAAGCTTAAACTGCAGGTATGGTGGCCTCCACTATGGCGACTGGGTAGGGGAAGGGAATGAGGAAGGTGAAGAAAGAGGAAAGGGGGGAAATTGGGCCTCCGGCGCTCTCACTCACTGAATGAAACGCAGTAGTACGGATACTACTACTCTTACGTCGATCTTCTATGAGAGGGTAGTACTGCCCCGGTCGATCAGGCCCATTCATGCTGAAACCAGCGTGGATCTCCTAATAAAATAAAAATGACTAATTACTTGATTCATTTTATAGTTCTAATGGCCTATGATAAAATAATGATCATTATATTATGTATATTATACGTACGTGTGTATTGTACGTTTACCAGGTACATTGAGGCCGACGCGAGTGATGCGACCGCCGGGCGTGTGCCCCCCGCCGCCGCCGGGAGCGCCGCCCCCTCCGCCCCCCTCACGACACGCACAAGCGCCGCCGCCGCCGCCCCCGCCGCATCACAGGCTCAACGTGAGTATCAATACTTCCAACACTATTAATATTATTAACTAGCCACATCGGCAGACAAAAAAAAACGTGAAGTATTAAAAAAAACTTAATTTGCCAAGTCGCATTAAGGAAGCGTGTTAATCAATGCTCATGCCTTGCTACCACTGCTACCCATCAGGCAGAGTAGAGTGGAGTCACTTTGGTAGGCAAATAAAAAATAATATTTTCGATAGCATCTGTTTTGTGTGCGTTACGATTGCTCCGCCAAGTTATCCAACCAACAATTACACAACATAACAATTAGTATTTTCTGGTTAAAGGTACTTAAGACAATAGCATTGGATAGGACAGTTTTCTTAATAACTGCATCCGATTCAAGTTCAATCTTTGCAAGTACGACCATGCTTAACTATCACAACTGAATAATGTACCTATTTGTAAACTTTATAGTCCATGTGCTTTCACTACCACTGCTCCAAAAAATGAGTTTTACCTTCCCATTTTTCTAATTTGTTGATTTTTCCTGTTCAATACGTGCTTTTATTAGAATTGAAAGAAAATTTAAGCCAAATTCAACACAATGATTATGTATGTAGGTGCATATTTGAGTTTAGATTATACCTATATGGTAATACCATATAGTATGTACATGAATACATGTACATACCTATGTTTTTGTATGCATATTTATAAACATACTTATTTTTAATTGTTTGATCTTTATGTCAAAATAGTTGGTAGAAAATTCTTTGGGTTCATAATCGTATGTATGTATATTGTCATCTAGGAATAGGTATACGCTTCTGGCAAGTCGCTAATAAAGTAGACCTTAAACGATACCTTGTACAGGATATGCAAACGATATTTACATTAAGGGTGGTAAATCAATTTTATGGTCGACTATACATTGAAGAATATCTGTAAACTTTATACTCAGTAGCAACCCCCTATCACGGTATCGCGTCTTGATAGAAAATAATTCCTTACTTTCTTGGATAATACAAATAAAAGATGAACAAAACAAATATAATTACTTTGAAAAGTAACTAGTACTTATCACAAAGTTTACCTTGCCTGAAATAATTATATAGTTTCTAAATTGGGTACAGTTACTGTTGAATAATTTTACTGCAATAATAATAGCAAATTAAGGAAAACAATGTCAATAATACGAAATGTGTGTAATGTATGTATATATGTTTATTATTAGTGTTTTCGAAACTATATATACATTAATTATTAGAATTATCCATGTATCAGTTTTTAAAATACTAATTCATACGTCAAAATTTAAAGGCATACCTTTCTGAACATTTATTACATAAGATTCTGAATAGAGTCCACATACGAATATAAAAATAAACATACCAGAACACTACCCAATTATAAACATACTAACCCTATTATAAAATTTATAATGCTATGTCACCTTGATACCTGGACTTAAAAGTCTGAAATTACCAATCCGCCTTGAGCAAGTATGGTGATTAATGCTCATGCCTTTTCTATATGAGAAGAGGCCTTTGCCTGCAGTGTGAGACGGTAGGCTTGTATTATTATATCACCTAGATAAAAAAATATTTATGGCATATTTATACGCATACACTGTGATCCACAGAGCATAAACGGCGACGATGGAATAGCCCCCGCGCCACCAGTCCGCGGCTCCTCAATGCGTTCCATGGACCTTGAGTCACGTTTCTCCGAGTTTTTCAATCCACCTTCAAGCTTTCCCGATCCAGACCCTTTCATGAGGATAGCTAAGGGTTACAGCAGTGCTACAGTCTCCGGTAAGTACTCGTGAACACGGTGGTAGTTATTAAGGTACTCTGTGTAGCCGCCATAATTTAATAGCGCGATTTGTATTGGTGGTTAGAATAAAAAAAGAAGAAAACTATATGAAGTTGTAGAGGGCGCCTCTGTAGCGTAAGACTTATTAACTTAAAGAAAATGCTGATGCAACTTTTTAATAGTAAGCTTTTTATTCGCATCGATGACGTATAAGATCATATCATATTTTATGGATCAACCACGCAGATCGTTTGATGTTTATCACAGAAGTACCCATCTGTACAAATGTATTGATGTTACAATCGAGGCGCCCTAAATATTTAAAATGTATGAATCAATAAATGATATTGATTATCATAAACCAAAAGTTCTATAAAGACAGTCTACTGGAGTCTACATATTGTAGTTCAACTTTTACATTTTAAAATCGTTAAAATATTTGACGATTAATCGACTATTCAGTTCGATGTATCGATATAACTGAAGAGAGACACAAAGATTACAAATACTATCGATATTTCTAGAGCAGAACGCACAAACATGCTCTTTTAGTCATAGAGTTAATGTAGATATACTGTCTACTAATGTAGACTTACTTAGAATTATGTTAAGTGCAATAGGTACAAGTCTTAAAATTGACGCGCATAATATCTAAGAGAATATTTAGTCAGAGTATATCGAGTGTAACAAAAAGTTTGTTGTTGTGCCGCTTTGAAAAAGTATTCAGTATCGATATTAGAGCTTTAAGATATTAAATATTTTAAACTCACACGATTTTTACACATAACTATATTTATAAAACGGGTCTACTCGTGTTAGACGTACGTAACGTATACGAGCACTTATCAAGGACCATAAAGACCTATTTATGGACGACGAGTTTGAACGTCTACACAGACCTACGACCGTTCAACCACCGAAAATATATGGCTTACCAAAAGTACATAAGAAAAACGTGCCCTTACGCCCAATTGTAAGTCAAATCGCTTCACCTACTTACGACTTAGCGAAACACGTAAGCTCGGTACTGCAACCAATAGTTGGTAAGACCTTGTCGTTCGTAAAGGACTCTCGCCATTTCGTGGACATCCTCAGGACTGTGAAAATGGAACCAGATGAAGTGATGGTGAGTTTTGATGTGGAGTCACTATTCACAAATGTTCCTATACACGATTGTCTTGACGTAATCGAGAAGAAGTTGAGGGAAAACGGTCTGTCCAAGGAGTACGTTGTTCTACTGAGAAATTGTCTAGACGGCAATTACTTCCTTTACCGTGGACAATATTACCTCCAGATCGACGGAGTAGCCATGGGCAGCCCAGTCGCACCGGTGATGGCTAATATCTGGATGGAGCATTTTGAAGAAGGTATAGACCTTAAAGCGTTTCACGTAAAGTTATGGAAGAGGTACGTCGATGACGTCTTCTGTATTATGAAGGGGGGTAGACAAGCAGTGGAACAACTGGCTGAATACCTGAACTCCATACATCCGAATATTCGGTTTACATATGAAACGGAGACGGACAGATCGTTAGCCTTTCTCGATGTGAAAGTAATGGTTCGAGAAAATGGGTGCTTAGCACACACGGTCTACAGGAAACCGACACACACAGACAGGTACCTTCACGCCGATTCGCACCACCATCCGCGACAATTACAGTCAGTCGTAACCTCACTGACCAATCGAGCATATGATCTATGTGACCCTGAACACTTGAACAGTGAGCTTACACATGTTCAGGAGGTACTAAAGCGGAATGGATACCGGCCAAGCATGCGACGTCCAAAGAAGAGGGAAAAGATGGCAGAAGTAAGCAGAGCACCAGCTTTTATGCCCTATATAAAAGGAGTGACGGACAAAGTTGGAACAGTACTACAGAAATACTCCATAAAGACTGTATACAGTCCGCACTCCAAAATATCTCATCACCTGCGTACTCCGAAAGATGTCATCCCTCTACAAAAGCCTGGTGTTTACAAGGTGGATTGCAGCTGTGGAAGTTCCTACATTGGACAAACCAAGCGCACAATAGCGGAAAGGGTCAAAGAACATATCACAGCTGTCAAGAACCGTCAAACAAATAAGTCTGCGATTGCTGAACACCTGTTAGAGTCAGGAACCAACCACTGGATTGAGCTACATAAGCCGCAAGTGCTTTCCACTGATCGGCATTACTACTCCAGAATAGCTCGAGAAGCGGTTGAAATTAAAAAGTACCGAAATTTCAACCGAGAAGACGGATACCGCTTATCTCCATCTTGGAATCCAGTAATCAGCAAGTGTGAGCGTCGCAGTTATGACAAAGTAGGCCAAGGTGAAGACGTCGTGAGTGTTGTGTGTCGTAGTACTGACTTTTTACAAAACAGTGTAACAACAGACAAAGTGAGGGTAGTTGCCGAATCCCGAGCTTCAAGGCGAAGACGACGCCTGGCTACATCAGTCAGCCCGTGACCATGGTCGGTGTAATTCGACCGAAACGTCGGGTAAAGAGGTATGACACTTTAAGATATTTATTCTAATTGTAATAAAAGATATATTCGCTACATTTTATTTTATTCATATTTATTTTATCTGTTGCTCTAAATTAATATAAACCGCGGTTGTATTGTGTACGGATTGTCACGCGGAGGTATCGGGTTTGATCCCCGGTCTGCATAAAATTATATTAGGGTATTCTGTCACGAAATTCTTAGTAATAGCTGGGACTCCGAACAAATCATTTATGGCACCTTAATACCGACCCACTATTACTTAAGTACCCCATCAAATCTAAGTCTTCCTAAAAACGACAGGTTTTTTGTTACACGTTGTGTATCGTATATTTATGAGGATTAAATTGTTATAATGTCGATAAAGTATTATTTTTGTTTGTTATAAAATGTTTATTTTATGTGCATGATCGCATGACGTTCTTGGTTAAGTGTCTTTAAACAGACTGAAATTGGATTTAAACTGTGCACTTGGTAATTTTATACAGAAGTTAAAAAAGAAATTCGTAAAATGTATGATGAATATCTTACTGTAGTTAAATAATATTGTACTTATTATTTCAGTAAAAACTTTTGATAGTATTTGTTTGATAATATTTGTTTTAAAAATAGAAAAAAAATACCTTTCAGAAAAAAATATATCTTTAAAAACAATTTACGCTGTGATTTAAAATAATCTCAAGCCACAGCCAGTACTTAAAATTATGTTTAACATTATCGGTATTCCTTTAAAAAGTTTTGAAAGTTGGTTAATTTTTTGTACTCAACTGAGCGCCATCGAGTAGAGTGAGAAACATATCGAAATAATTAGGTAAACTATTTTGTGAGGATTCCATTTTTTTAAATGTTATTCTGTGATAAAAGTATTAAGTGCACACAGTAATTATATTTATATGTACTGACTTACTTCGCTAGATAATTTGCACATAGTAGAATAGATTAGTTATATGTATGACCTATATGCTTTATGATTATCGTTTTTTCACTGAATGTTTATAATACTATCTTTATTCGAATAAAGTACAGCAGATTGTAGTGAACTATTTATCACAAATAAGCATTTAACTATGTCATTCCGGGAACACTGTTTTGGCATTTTTTGTTTAAATCATTTATGAATATTCACCTCAGTGTGTTCCATTTTACTAACTAATTAGGAATTGGTTATCGAAATACTGACTAATATTTTAGCTGGTAACATCGACAGTCAGTATTTCGAGTCAATATACAAAAAATCAATGCAAAATCCATTCATTTAATCACTTGTTTAATCACTAAATTTAATACCAAATTTTGCATAAATAGGAGATTTAATACACGGAGTGTTTTCGAGGAATATTATAATAGGACTTTTACCAATGTATCGCGTTGAGTCATTAAGTGTATTTAAATTATTAATTATAGTTATTATATATATTATTATACTTTTAATTTATAATTTTGTTTATTAACGAATCAGTTATTTGATTCGTGTACCGATGCTTGCACGATAGACGCGAGTAGGCGAAAGAACTATGTTGTGATTCTTTTTTTTTAATATAGTGAGGTGCCATTATTGCGAATTTCATATGCTATTTTTGTACCTGTATCGCTTCACCATATTTCACTATTATTGAAAAGCTGCTCAGTAAATTGCTTAACTGTTATACGCGTTTAGTACTAAACAAACAAATATATTTACATTAAAACCATTAAAACGGTGATAAATTAAAACCTAATTTAAAGCGAAGGTTCGGTTTTAACTCATAACTTTAGTAATTGGTTTAACGATGCAATCGTTGTAAATTTTAAATTAATACGACGCGACGCTAAAGTAACCCACCTCGTTACCATCTTTTAGTTTTTTATTATTTTATTGTGGTCAGATATCTTCGGTGTATTTGGTATTCTATTTTCAAATGTGCAGTTAAGAAATTTAGTGATGGGCTTATGTCGCTTTTATGTATTGAAACGCAACTGGTATTGTGATAGTGATGTGTACGACGCTCATAGTATTTAAATAATAATAATATTATTTTTGGATAATAAAAGAGTAAAAACTACCAAGGAGTTGTCCTGTATTTTATTGTCCTAACATTATGTTGTGAGAGCTTGCTGTATTATAGCGATTGATTGTAGTGACAGTAAATTAAAAAGTAATAATTTCTAGAGCAAGTAGAATCAATTAATAGATACCTACTTCTACCAAATAAATTCTATCTGCTGGTAAAGCTTAGGTTCCAATACAATGTCAAATTTATGATTTATATTATTTTTTTTTTTTACAATATTTCTACTGAAAAGTTTGGTGGAGTATTTTGATTACCTTTCTAGGTCTCTCTCGCTCAGTTTTTATTAGCAACTTTTGTATTGGAATTTTAAAAATTACCTTTCTTCGATTTAAATAATAAAAACTTATGATGAATATGATGACGTATCTATTTGTTTAAATTTTAATTCGGTACAGAAAATCATTTATCTGAACATCAGCTTAGTACATTAATACGTAGTTCATTTTAAACTTAATACGCTTTTAGTTCATCGATTTCCAGAGAATTATTAACAAAATTAAATGAGAAGCGTTTATAATTGCAGTTAACATACACTTTATAAATAAGTGCCATTCACACTATAATGGTTTTGAAAGTCAAGTTATATGTTGTCCTTGTTTAATTCGATGAATAAAATGAGACAAATAGAATAATGGTTTGAAAAATATGTATGATGTAAAAGGAGCTTTATTTTTTGCTTTTTACGTACTGTCTATTGCCTTCGAGAATCTTCGTATATATTCGGTTTTGGATGCGAGCTTTTTGCTGTTGTGGTCCTCTGGAAGATACCTATACATGCAGGTATAAAGGGCTATAAGACGTACATACACACATTATTGCTTCATTGAGGCCCAGGTGATAAGCAGCTTAGTAATTCCTGAAAACCTTATCATTACATTGTTTATCAATTTCGACTAAGGCAACTTTTCATTTGTTACCGTAGCCGAAATTAATAAACTATCTTAATTTATTGTTATAAATAAAATGACAAGCAAAACTATGTTACATTAAAGAATAGCTTATTAATTTTAGCCATAAATCTGTTGATGTAGTACAGTATTGTTGTGATCGTCAACATGGTCGCATGTAAACATGGGTAAGTTTATTATTACTATATCATGCATGTTTGTGTTCTCTCTACTATATTCTCGTTCGTACTCGTTCTATAGCTTGGTAAATTCGTACGTGTCATTCCCATGATCCGCGGGCGACAGGGGATGTAAGACAGCGAGGTCGATTACACGTGCGTGCGGGATGGGGGCCACCTGACGTAAGCGTCAGTTGGACGTCGTCGCTGTTGACGTCAATGTTTATTGAAAGCATATTTTGATTGGTAGTAACAAATCCTGCGCGAGAGTCACGAACGAATTTGTCAAAATATAATCTTGCATGTGGCATCCTGCATGTCCATTTCACTAATTCTTGCATGAGAAATACATAACATACAAAATAAGAGACTTTTTCTTTTTTTTTCACTAAGGAATAAATGTACCTTGACCACGTGACCACTAGATATGCGTTTTTATAAGAATACTTGAACCTTAAATACTTAGTTATTTTGAAAAGACTAAAGTATACCCAGCATAGTTAAGACTATCATATAATTGTACAAGGAAATAGCGGCCTCATAATTGGTTCACGTACTTATTATCTTATCAACATTACAACAGGTAGGTACTAGTAATAGTATCACTGGTTATTTTGTAAGAAAGAGTAATGAATTAATAAACCCATTTACTAATAAAATTTAATCAGCTGGATTGTTTTTGCTTTTGAATTTCAGCCAAAATAATAAAACTAGCATTTCTAGTAATGTGAATTTTCTAAATACGAGTGTGAAAAATGGCTGTTTTGATTGGGTTAAAATCAGAGTTTACTTAAAATATTTTAATAGTTTTATAAGTTTGATACAAAATTTGTTTAAAATTAATACATATTTCAATACCAATAACAATCTGTACATACAATTCTAGAACCAGTTACTCTGAAATATCTGTGTTACGAGTCTGGAGGAACTGGTGATTTGTGACTCTTTGCTGTCTAGTGCAAAGGCAATCAAAATATTATTTAGTTTGTAACAGATTAATCCAATCGAGTAACTGTTAATTTAGTAATAGTTACTGTTCTTCTAGTATCAATGACGTTCACAGGCAAAGGTACTGTGAAGATTCGTCACTGTCTTACCATTACCAAAGCCAATAAAATTAGATTCAAAGGTGCTAATAAAAAATAATATTTTTTTGAACGGCACTGTTATCTCTAAAACAACAACAGTAACTGGTACTAAAACAACAGTAAGTCGAATGGATTAATCTGTTACAAATTAAATAGTATTTTGATTGCCTTCTGTAATTGAGGGCTCAAGCACATTGACTGAATTACTTTTAATATTGAGATTTATGGACTATGAACTATGGATATGAGTAACACAATAAATATCATGTTGATTCAAAAGGAGTTTTAAAAAGTATGAAACTAAAATAATGATTGTCAACACCTTAACTCATGTCAGATAAATTTGTTCAACTGGCGCGCGATGCTGTGACAAACATTGTACTGCACCACGTGGGTCACATTAATCCAGTGACAGTTCTAGTGATCTAAGTTTGATAATGCCTAACAAATGATTTTGGATTTTTATCTCTAGTCTAATGTGCTTGCAGCCTAATATTAACGTGCAACCTGTAGAAAATATATAAATACTTATCGGTGTGATGTTTACAGTGAGCAAGGCGCAGGCTCCCCTACCACCCCTGCGGGTTCCGCTGGAGGGCTGGTCTGGCACGTCGAGCGCCTGCTAGCGAGCGCGGGGGGCGACCGCCCCCGCCGCCCCCCCGACCCCCTCACACTCCGCCAGCACCGCACACCTCGCGCCCGACGCGCACCCCGCGCACGCGCTCCTGTCCGTCGCGCACGCACTGCTGTGCCCCGCCAACACACTAGCCGCCCCCATCCTACCCACGCCCCTACCGAGCCCGGACCTTACCGTCCTCCCCATAGATGAAGTGAAGATGCCAGCGGAAGACGTTAGCGATCTACGCGACGTGTTCGACGCTATCAACAGACTCTGCGAGACCATGAGGACTTCCACATACGAAGACGCGGAGACAGTGGAGGAGTTGGAAGAATCGATGATAGATGAAATCGAGGAAGTAATCGAAGAGTTCGAGACTGTGGAGATAGCGAAAGTAGTTGAATGTGATGTGGAACTGGCGAGTCCCACAGAAGTAGCAGTGAGGATTGTGGACGCCTACAGAGCTGAGAAGTGGAGCGATGCGCTCGTGTCACCCCCCGAGGAGGAAGACACGGAACAAGCGCTCGCCACAGCGGAGCCGATCAGCGAAATGTACTACACCGCTTCATCTGAAGTGTCACTAACTTCCGATGGAGAGGTGCCAGAAAAGCCCCCGGTTGATGAGGATGTTGTGCCTCAAGGACAAGAGAAAGATGATAAAGAGACTCGAAAGGAATGCGTGATAGCCGGCCACGTGGCTGCGATGCGAGAACGTTTCGAGAGTATGACTCGGACCAACACGCCGTGCCCTGACCTGGCCAGGTCGACCTCACCAACCTTCGACGTGTTTCGGAATATTACGCCTTCCCCCGATCTCCTCGGGTAGCTTTTAAATAACACTTAGGTTTATAATCTGCAGACAATTTTGACAACCTTTTGCTGTCATGGTGCTGAAAGTTTTCTTGTAAAATACCAGACTAAGCCGAAACTATTATATTACGCAAAAGCACTTCAAATAATGAGGTGATTTTTTTTTGACGATAAGTTGGTTGGTCACAAGTTTCAAAAAATCTGCGCTGCGCGCTATCCTTTTACATTGCGACAAACGTAGGCAAATATTTAATCAGAAAAAAGTTCATCAGTTCTATCAAAGTTCTGGCGGCCGCGGCCGTCTTGTTTTCATTGTCTGCAATTTATAAAATAGGTTAATAGGTTTTAATTTAAAATATTAGAGAGATGTGTGACTGTAAAATTGTAACCTCTAAAATAATCAGTATTTATTTCGTATTCGATCGATCCTAGTCCTCGTAATGAACACCATTTTGTAATTGAACGTGCCAAACGCGTGTTCATATAGTTAGACGGTTGTGATTTACTTCCCCAGCTACAGCAGATCGCAATTATATTGAACAGTTACATATCGACAAAGATTGGTTGTTTAGTTTTAAAGTGTATGTAGCCTTATTTAAGGACAGTTTTGCTCTATTACTAGATTTATTACTAGTGTGAAGCTTTGAGTTAAGTAAAAATAATAAAATGTCTCCTAGTTATTTGCTATTACCGACCTCAGTGGTATTACCACCAGTCTAGCGGTTAACGTGGTCGCGTTGTAAGTTTAAGAGACACAAATGCGAGTTTAAAAAAATAGTGAAGTTTACAAATCAACACAACAACAATTTATTTTATGTTTAACTGTATGTTTATAAAGTCTTTGTCAACACAAGACTGCTTACGAAAGGTGTCTTTAATAAAATAACTGGTAGATTAGAAAAATATTTTCTTATGTTGAAACTATAGACACCCATGCTTCTTGCTAGTGGTAAACCTTAGAATAGACAGGAATTTCTAATACCTAATGTAGTATCACGGTATTGCGGGCTAACGAGCCGCATAGAAAATATTAATCAATATGAAAAATAAACGGCATTCAGTAATACACAAAAATTACTAGGTTACATTTATTGTGATTTTGGGAAGCTCAAATTTTGTAGTTTTGTAACTATGTATTGCAGTGAATTATGTAAATTTAGAGGCATTTACACGATACATTTTGATCACTATCGGCACAACTCGATACCTATTACATTCAACGAGTATATAGGAGAGTGTGAAATACTATTGCAAACTTGTATGATGTAAATGACACTTTATAAAGTCAGACCAAATAGTTCGTATGCTTAGCTTAGATGTTACAGAACAGATAACTAATATTAAAGCCACATATACAGACTATAAAAATTTATTGAGGTGTTTGCATTTGATTGCGTTTTTAAATGTTGCCATAAATAGTTGTTAAGTATTTGTTGTAAAATTATTTTTAAATTAATATCATTTGTTTATAATTTGAAATTTAAATGTTGTGAATTATTTACAAAAATATTTAATTGGGTTGAACGAATCGTTTGATGGTGATACTAGGTAAATGCAATAATTGTATTATTACTTACTTTGTTATTTTAAGCCTGTTGTATTTCATGTATTTTAGGGTAATACTATTAATATTTCTTCTAACAAGTATAGCGAATAGTTGTCGTGTATAAATGTGTTATGTGTACAGCCGAGACCTTTTATTATTATTGTAATAAGTAATTCAATATACAGCTTTATTAATACGAAAACTTTTTTTTGATTTCCCTAAAATTAGAGATTTGTTCTCGTTTCGTCCTAAGTTTTCGTCCTACATTTCTAAAAATTCTCGTTTCGTCTCATATTATTTTTTACTCTCGTTTCGGACTACTTTATAAAATGTTGCATACGTAGAGTCAGAGAAAAAGGAAAAAGGAAATTACAAAAATCTATCAAAAAATATGGCTCACCCTAGGCTGGCTGTCTCAAAAGTAGAACGATAAAATTGTGGGAAACATATTATAAAAGGATCACCACATAGTAAAATCATCTTGAATCTATATCTATGTTTATGCATCAAGATCAAGTTGAAGGTAGAGGCAGGAAAATGTTAAGATTGGATGATAGATAAAACTTTTATATAGTATATTACCATAAAAAAAGTATTTATTAATAAGTCACAATTCGAATCTCAGTACGTTACGAGAGAAGTTTATAATGTAAATTATCCTTATTTACCATTATATAAGTACCCACAGATCTTTTATTAATAATTTAAAATTATTAACATACATAGACCGCTATATGTATAGTCGACCATAAAATTGCTTTACCACCCTTAGAGCAAATGTCGTTTGCATATCACAAAACAATAATGTCTTTAATTTCTTGTTAGTTACCTCAGTACAGTTGTTGTTGCAATAACAGTTGTCACTGTTATATTGAGTCTCATTAAATTTTAATTTTATTGGTAAATTTTGTAAAAATGGTAAAGCAAGTATGATGTGGTCAACTAACCATGTAGCAAATAAAACTTTAAAATAAACATGAAACTTTTAACTATAAATATGAACCTCTTATGAATTTTTCAAATTTTACACAATTACGGTAGTAGATCCACGCTGATTTCAGCATGAATGGGTCGAATCGTCCGGGAAAGTACTACCCTCTCATAGAAGATCGACTTAAGAGTAGTAGTATCCGTACTACTGCGTTTCGTTCGGTGAGTGAGAGCGCCGGAGGCCCAATTTTTCCCCTTTCCTCTTTCCTCACCTCCCTCATTCTTTTCCCCTTACCTCATTCCCAGCCGCCATAGTGGAGACCACTATACCAGCAGTTTAAGACGATGGCTTTTAGTATAGTGGCCGCCACTTTTGGATTCCACTGACTGCTTACCATCAGGCAGGGTGGAGTCACTTTGGTAGGCTATAATATAACAAAAAAAATTTGCGTACTTCTAATGAATTAAACAAAAATAAAAATATGTCACATACATTAATCATACCAGCTACAGTAGAGAGATAATTCATGTGGTGCCTTTAATTTACATGTTATGGTTATAAAGGAATCGGCATCGACATATAAAACGATTTTTAAACTGATTTTGCATGAACGGTGTACATTGTGTATTTCCTGCCACGGTGTCCAAGGGTTGTTATTTTATATTTCCTATACTTTAATCCAAGTTTTCTCACGATTTTTCCTTCATCTAAAGTCAGTAATGTCTAAGATAAACGTACATATAGATTTAAGACAGTCACATTGTTACTTGCCTGGATTCGAATCAAATCTACAACCTCGTGTATAAAAAGCAGACACCATACCATTAGGCCATTACGACATATTGGCTGACGACTGGGTAATGCGTCATGGAGGCATAATACGGTAGTAGATCCACGCTGGTTTCAGCATGAATGGGCCGGATCGACCGGGGAAGTACTACCCTTTCACAGAAGATCGACGTAATAGTATTCATAGTTACTATTTCGTTCGGTGAGTGAGAGTGCCGGAGGCCCATATACCGCCTCGGTCCACTTCCTATCCTCCTTTCCTTCCCCATCCCCTTATCCGTGGTCGGCAACAGATTGATTGTGTTTCTTAAGCATTATCACTTCTGCAATGCTTGGAGACAACAGCCATCTCTATAGGTTACGGTTCTCACTTACCAACAGGTGGGCCGTGTGCTTGATTGATCATTCGACAACACGTTTTTTTTTTCACTGTTCTTTAACAGCATTTCAAACATATTTACAAAATGAGTACAAATGTTACTGTTATTGTTACTGTTACTGTCCAAATCATCCCACTGCTGGGCAAAGACCTCACCCCACGACTTCCATTCTCCCTGATTCATAGCAAGTGTGTACAAATGTATTTACATTTAATTTTAGACAAGACAACGCCTTTTGAGTCAGCTAGTACATTGTTAAAAATAAGATTAGTTAAAATATTTTATTTGTTATAATTTTTATGCTGTCTGTACAAAACATGTTGTAAAATACAGGATTTACTACACGAGACGAATCGGGAACAAAAAGTGGGACTAAACGAGAATAAAATAATAAATTACTAATTTATATTCTTTTCGAGACGAAATGGGAATAAAATCTAGGACGAAAAAATAATTATTGTGTGGGACGAAACTCTGCGGGACGAATCGAGAACAAATCAAATTAGATGATACCATTACAGAACATTCTCATGCATATATTTTTTTACATAATGTGCATTTATTTTTATAGGATTTTGTTTATCGAAGATAACACTATGCTGTTACACAGAAATTTACACTTTGTACTTGTACATTGTATGTTTAATAATAATAATAATAATATTTCAACAACTACACACAACGCCATCTAGACCCAAAGTAAGCATATTATATGCTTGTATTATGGGTTCTAGAATACGGATATACATACTTAAATACTTCTTTTTTTTGTAAATACATACATATTATAGATAAATTACACCCAGACACAGAACAAACAATCATGCTCATCACACAAAGGTTTGTCCTGGGTGGGATTCGAACCCACGACCTCCGGCTTAGCAGTCAGGGTCACTAACCACTAGACCAACAGGCCAGTCTAAAATAAGTGTTTAAAAGAAAGGAATACGTTACCGTCCATGACATCTATACAAAAACAGCAAGATACATTTGTTACGTAAAATGAAATAAAAATGTTAGTCTAGATAAAAGTGGGGTACAGTGTAGCAAAATCATTTTTATTCTTAGAAAAATAAACGAGGTATAATGTTCTATCATCTTCATATTTTTACCATAAAATTGCAATCTTTACCGTGGTCCGCCTGATTAACCACAGGTAAACCGCAGTTAACTAGGTGCACTAGTTGAGATTTATGTATTCAAATTTTCCCAACCAGTTAGTGTGACAGATGCTGAAACTGCAGTCACCGAGAAAAATGTATGGCACATGCGACCTTTAGTTATGGCTCATCTTGGCACAGCCACCATGCTGACTAATCAGTCAGTAATTATGCGAAATTGGTCGCAAATACCAGAATTAGTCCGTCCACTGTCTAAAAGTTATACATAAGAGGGTATTGGTGGCTGTGCCAAACAGCGCTTTGACTGGCACAGCCACCTCATATCTCGAAAGCTCTAGCGAAAATCTGATTATACCTAGAATTAGTCGACAATACACACAAAATTTCAGGCTTCTACGGCCCTCCATTCAAAGTTATAGGGGGGTACTGGTGACTGTGCCAAACTGAGCGCTCAGGTTAGCACAGCCCCCTCTGTATCTCAAAACCATAGTACCTAGAGAATATCTGATTATGCCCAGAATCACTCGGTAATTAGTCGAAATCAGCCGCAAAATGCCAGAATTGGTCGGTCTTTCTGAAGCGAGATATTGGCAATTGTTTTTTCATACAATTAGGTTATGTACACATGTATGAATGAATTAATAATATTTATTATCACTGTTATATTGATATTTGAAACTATTTATAACAAGATAATTAACTTTATAAAATCATAGAATTTAGAAAAGAATATTTTTAACCGATTTCCAAAATGGAGGAGATTCACTTCTGTTTTATATTTATTTATTTATTAAACTTAATGCACATAGGTACAGAGGCGGACTTAATGCTATAAGCATTATCTGCCAGTCAACCTTTATATGATTGATCTTGATATTTAAATGGAATAAACTTATTGTTAATCGATTAAATATCTACGTTTTTCATTAAAAATCCTGTTCTTACTGCCAAATGGAGATAAAGTACCTACGTAGAAGTAGGGGAAAGTACTAACCTCTCATAAGATCGACGTAAGAGTAGTAGTATCCATACTATCGCGTTTCGTTCGGTGAGTGAGAGCGCCGGAGGCCCAATTTCCCTCAATCTCTTTACCTACCCCACTCCCTTCACGATAGGCAGCGGCTTCGCAGAGTTTTTGGCAATGCCAGACTCTGAGTCGTCCATGAGCGACAGTTACCACTTACCCTCACGTGGGCTGTATGCTCGTCAGCCACTGACAGCAATAAAAAAAAACCGTATCGAAGTTATCCGCTCATATCGTAATTTTTATACATTAGGGCATTCTAATATTACATAATAAGTTTATTAATTATTATTATTATATTAATTAAATAAAATTATTAATGTAGGTAATAATAATTAGTAACGGAGCAGACGCACTATAAACAAAATAGGTATAGGTTCTCTTTCTGAACAGACTACCTAGTTATGTTAAGTTAAGTTTATCAGCTTTTAGATAACATTTTGTTAATTTCTTCACTGTTTATTAGGTAAGTACCTATAAGCCCTGTGCCCAATTCCTGCTAAGGACCTACCTACTTAATGATATTTTTTTATTAAAAACTTGTGTTAGCTTATGCGTGGTGCAATGTTTTTCTGGTGGTCAGTGGTCTACTGGGTGTACCACGGATACCAAAGGACCTTTAGTTCAAGCATAGCTTTGTACAGTAGGTAGGTAGACATATATAAGTAGGTACTTACCAGTTACCAGTAGGAGCAGCGCGCTTTCAGAGACCAAGTTTCTTCAGTTTTACAGCTGCAGCGGAGACATTGCCTAGAAGTAGTAATTTTTACCTAAACTGCAAATAGTAAGTGTATACTGAAATACTTTGATTAATACCACCCACTATTCGTTTAAAGAACATGTGCGGCCCTAAAGTACCTATACACTTTCACAATAGATTAGACTTACAAAGAGTAGGTATTTATTTACTATGGTATACAATGCAATGGATTCTAAAAGGTCTTGTACCAAACTCAAACTCACCAAAGTCACCAAACTGCACTTCTGCCGTACCTATCCTATTGCACAAAATAGCGGCAAATTTAAACTTGGAAGTTTCTAGAGCACAGAACTTTATCCAATATAAAGAGTGAAGGTGAGTGCAAATATTTTTTTTTTTTTTATATTTTGAACTCGAGTCTTTTAGACAAGGCCAAGGCGTCAAAAATGTTTTTTAATTAGAGACTCGCACTTCAATGTGGTAAACAAGCATACGTCTCGCCTGATGGTAAAAATATACTGTAGCCCATGCATGGACTCTTGCAACACCAGGATGCCGAGTGCGATTTGGTTTTTCAAAACGTTTACCGCGTTTGCCTTTCCGATTGGTTAAGTTTTGAGGCCAATCGGAGCTTCGAACGTCTTAATAAACGTGTCGTTCGCGTTAACGTTAAACAAACTCGCACTAGGCTCTCAGTACCTACCCCATGAAATAATATGTGACGAAAAATCTTTTTTTATTAATATATTTCAATGATTAAACTACATAATAACATAGGTATATTCTAACTAAAACTCATTCGAAAGAGCAGTCCATCGATTAATAAATAGGTATTCGTTATAACGTTCAGTCGAAGTAGAGATAGGCGATAAAAGGTTGCATTAAATAAAGATAAAATTGCTAAATTACAACCGTTTAAGATCATAATGTCCACTTACTAAAACGATCACTTCCCATAATTTCCCAAAACGACTACTTCCTAGATCGATCACTTCCCATATTGACTATTTTCTTAATTATTTTAACGGAGGAATTTACGAGTATAAGTTGTTTCATTTACTCTGTGAGCTTAACGCAACAAAGTGGACAATGTAATGTAAGCGAAGTGGTCAATATTGGGGAGTGCACGATCTGGGAAGTAGTCAATCTGAAAAGTATTTATTATGGGCAGTGGTCGTTCTGGGATATGGTCGTTTTGAGAAGTGGACGATCTAGGATGTAGTCGTTTTTGAAAGTGGACCTAAGTTTTAAAAGTTCATTAAAAATGAAGATGCGATTACTGTAAATCTTTAAAATAAAACGTTTCGCTTTTATATTATTTTTTGTTTGGTTGTCTTACGACGCGTCCAAACCGAGGCTATGATGTTAAAAAAAACAGACCATAGATACTACATCAATGATATAGGACGAGGCGTTTTATTTTCACATTTTACCGTATTTTATTCTTCCCAATAAGACAAAATAAGTCCAAATAAGTGACTGGCACTGTTACGTAATCCTTTTCCTATTTTCTACTTGCTATAAATAAGCTACGGATTATGTTCAAACAACCCTCACGCTTATGATTTCATGTAGGTAGGTAGCAGCAATGACAAATTAGCTTTGTGGTCTCCGAAGCAGTCTTTTTTTCAAGATAACATACTGTCAATTTACCACACTTGCTCTGCAAATATTAAAAATAACTTGCCTATAAAATAATGAATGCGCCGATTGATTTTTTAAAGTAATATATTAAATTTGAATACAAACATACTCATTTTTTTAATAATTACAATTTCTATTGCTTCCCATTTGTCCTTCAAGTTATTCATCTTGAGCTTATTTGTGAGATTTCATAAGTGTCTATATAATATTAATTACATAAATTTTATTCACATTCTGCATCTTACCGTAGCAAAACAAAATTGAATACAAAATCAACTAAATATAATCATGAACACTGCTCACTAGCCTAAACACTCATGCGCAGTTACAGGGCGTCTAATACATCAAACAGTGCCAATACTGGTAGCGAGCCTGGTACGAGCTCACAGTACACAGGTGGTGCAATACATCACTCAAGTAACCACCAAACCTTTCATCAGTTATACAATCTGAGTCCTTGCACGTCGTAGCCTTTAGCATTGAGAAGTGTCGCCACTGAAACTTGGATGTTATCATGAATATAACTGGCAGATGTAAGTTATGGAAAAATAAAAAACAAATTACCATGTCCAGAGCATTTATTGCGTAAAATAGTCAAAATTCTACAAGAGTAGGCAAACGTCACAACTTTATGTGAAAACGCATAAGAGAATCATCAAGGCAGATAACATTGATTTATTAATTATTCTTACACACATCTCTTAACACCAGAAAACTTAAGAACGGAATTCACTACTAAAATCTGCTGTCGACAGTCTATGTGAGAGCTCAGTGGTAAGGTAAGGAATAATAATGACTTATGGCTAAGGGACAGGGGGCCGCCAATCCAACAACACGTCGTTGTGACAGGTAAGTCGTCGCCTGCGGCCGCCCGCCGCAGGGAACTGCCGGCCCAACCACGGCGAGGCGCCGGGCGACCTGCCATCACCTGTCCGCGCTCACCTAGCCTTACCTGCGAGCGTTAGTAGCCCCTCACCGCGGTTTAGCACAGAGCCGACGACACACAACCGGTCAAGCGGACGTATATTACGAGTACTACGGAACGAGCGCCTACCTTCGCCCGCGGCTACCGGGGCCGGGGCGCGGGGCGCTCTGTCAACAGATAGGAGTCGTTTAGTGCGGCGGCTGGCAGCGCGGCGGGCCGGCGGGGGGCGGGGGCGGCGGGCGCGGCTACCGGTAGCGCGGCTGCATCATGGGCAGCCCCGCCACGCCTCCCGGGAACATGGCGCCCATCGGCATCATGCCGCCCGGCAGCAGCATGCCTGCACACAACACACGGGTGAGCGCGCGCCGGCGCGGGCAGCAACAGGGGACCGGTGGTCCAACGCGCGGCCGAGCCGCGGTGACTGCTGAACAATCGCCTGTCACCCGGACGTGCCCGGGGCCGACCGTGAGGTGCGGTGTAAGCAAGGAACACGGGTAGGTAGGATAAATAATTCACATGAAAAATCACACTGTCAAAATACTCGGCGATGTAATAATCGTAATATCCGTAGTTCATGCATGTTTCAGTGTGATCCGATAATAGTTGCTCGTAGAATCCAATTCAGCCAACGACTATTAAACTGTATCGTATCATGCACATTGTAAAGCGACAAAACTACTGTACGTAAATATAATATTAGTGTACCCACCCGTAAACCGACAAAGTCACATTGTATATGACAACTACGAGAAAATCGAGACAGTAATAAGATAAGAGCTACTACAATAAGCAAATCCATTAACGAATGTGAATAAAATTACCGCTCATTTCCGATCCTCCGATAGTGCGGATGGCACATCAAAATCACAATTAAGTCTTGGCAGTGTATGTCTAGACACGATCGTTCAGTACTAGTAGTAGTGGGACGGAGACGCTCGTGTTAGTGGGTGTTAGGGGCGTGAGTATCGACAAGCTGTTACGTGTACGACTGAGGCGACACGGACACGCGCACGCGTCAGTGCTGCAGTAAACATACAAAGGGCACCCACCGACCGACTACGACGCTCTGCTCTGAAAGCCAAGCGCTCGAGTCTCGTGCGCTCACTTCGAACATTAGCGAACTAAATGGAGCACTCCTCCACGCTCTTAAAACACAAGCGATCATTTCCTTACACACAGTCAACATTAACTAAATCTAATCAATACTTAAATATCCAAGTTTCCGTGGAAAATAGATTCGTTAATATATTTTATGTTGTTCAAAACTTGTTTAAAATATTGTCCGGTCCATTTTCCACGTTAATAATTTTGTGTGACAGTCTTGCGTGTATAATAAAACGATTTTAATCTCTAAACATGATTTTTTTACTCTCATCTTAAACTAAAGCTATCGTAATGCAACATTGGTGCTAAAAAAAGAATACCTTTTCATATTATTTATGCGTTCAATAAATGCAAATCTATTGAAATGTAATATTCTGCATTCATTACGTCGACTGCGTTGTATTTTCCATGTTAATATAAAAATATGGAATATTATTTTTTTAACGGAATGCTATAAAAATCCAGTCTTTCAACTAACTTTAAGTCAACAGTACATATTTCTTTGGATTAAATCGTACAAAACTTTATAACGAGTCGGCACTCAGGCTTTGGACCATTTCAACATCAATAATACATTTCGCTACAATAAATACAGTAAAATTTTACGCCAATGTGCAACATTAAAGACAACGAGAATATTATTTTATTATGAATCACGTAATACTTTGATATGTTCTAAGTAATATAATATTATACAAATACATCGCAATACTGTTTATTTATTGGAATCGTAGCGGGGAACCTCGTAGGTTTGGTCGAACGAGAGGGACATTCGCTAGTATACTGTGTACGAGTACTGATCCGTCCTTAGCGATATAGTTCTTTACAAATAACTGGAAAATGACAAGGAACAAGTAAATATTTAAAAGATCAAATCTAATATTATCAAGTGTGTCTCTGTAATAAGGGTAAGGACCGGGGAGGTCGGATGATCGCGTACGTTCGTTAACCGGTCCCATTATTAACGCTCTCAAAATGTATCGAGACAACCG
This sequence comes from Parascotia fuliginaria, assembly GCA_963082885.1. Taxonomy (NCBI): domain Eukaryota; kingdom Metazoa; phylum Arthropoda; class Insecta; order Lepidoptera; family Erebidae; genus Parascotia; species Parascotia fuliginaria. The sequence continues at coordinate 3,624,315 of OY720183.1, read as the reverse complement.
CCGGGGTCTGAAATCAAGAGAAAAGGCACGTGTTGACGGTGAAGCGTAACACGAGAGGGGCTGGGGGCAGGGGCGGACGGTATCGCGGCGACTAGCGGTGGTCGAGGGGGTCGGGGGTGTCGGGGGGCGGGTACAGCGGGGGCGCGTACTGACCGGGCTGCAGCGGGCGCACCAGGTTGAACTGCGGCATGACGGGCAGCATGGGCGTCATGCCGATGGGCTGCATCTGCTGCATCTGCGACATCTGCGACATCTGTGACATCTGCGACATCTGTGACATCTGTGACATCTGCTGCATCTGTTGCATCTGCGACATCTGCGTCATCTGCGACATGGAGACGGGCACGTGCGGCACGCGCGGCAGCGCGGCGGGCAGCACGCCCACCACGCCGCCCAGCACGCCGCGCCGCAGCGCCGCCGCCGCGTGCTGCTGGCGCGCCGCCGCCACCGCCGCCGACATGTGCGCCGCCACCTGCGGGCACACACCGCACACGTTACACACGTACACTACCCGCCAAACAACTTCAACAATAGCGGCTTCACTTTGCGCACGGGCATTCGAGAAATTAATCGGTCACACGCGGCACACAAGTGTAGCATTCTCGCGTCGCGCCCGCCGAAAAGACCTAAAGACGAGTTCAGCGCATCCAACGTGATTGTTTAAGATGTTTGTCGTTTAGTATACCCCTTAATAGATACCACATCAAAACAATAAATGTTATTTGTTTTGATTCGAGTTTACAAAAAAACATACGACCCGAATTTATAACCTCCTCCTTTTTGAAAGCGGTTAAAAATAAGGTACAATAGCGAGACGCGTGGAATGTTTGAGCGCGCTAATCTCTGGAACTACCAGTGGGATTTGAATAATTCTTTTTGCGTATGATAGCCCAGTTCTTGAGGTAAGATAAAGACTATGTAACATCACGCTACTGGCAACGGGAGCGAAGTAGAAAGCAAAGACGCGGATCAAACCGCGTCGCGAAAAGCTAGTACCTCATATTATTATTATCTAAGATATTTTGGAGTATAAAACGTTACCCACAGTTATCGTCTAGTGCACGTATTTTTGCCTTGTGATATTCAACGAAACAATTAATGGTATAATCAAATTTAAATTTTAACTATTCATGCATTACTCTGAAAATAGATTTTAAAATAATAGCAATGATAGGAGGTCCCCTGTAAAACGATTATAGAAACTAACACTCTATTAGCAATTTATTATGCCTAAAAGATTTAAATTTATCCTTAGGCCGCTATTAGACTATCATAGAAATATGATCAAAGATGTGTTAGTCATTTTTAAATGAAGAACATATGACGGTATAATAACTACATTAATTATTTATGATCATAGTTTGAGGGTCGTCGAACTATGATCATAGAATTTGACAGAAATGAAATCATATATATATGATAATGTAATACCGCTCTTATTGCTGCTTTATAAAGTTTCTACTAACGCGCTGTGTGTGAAAATGCAAACAGACTTAGGTGCGACACGACAACGATGTGACAAATCTAGTGTGAACTAATAATAAAAGAAATAAAAAACAACTAACCCATACCTCGGCTTGACTCGTACTAGGGGTGATCATGGCCGGGGCTGGCTGGGGAGCTGCGGGCGCGTCGGGTTTAGGCTTGGGTCTATATCTGGAGCTTCTCGCTCGGATTTCTTCTAGAGAAACATCTTCAGGAGGGTGTATTATCTTCGAGCCGGCACCCGTTGCTGTCACCAACGGACACATGTTAGCAGCAGGAGGCTTAACTTCCCCATTCTCCTTTGGATCCGAACTGCTTGGCGTCGTCGTCGTCGGCGGCGCGCTTATCGTAGCATTACTGAAGTGTGGCGAAATTTTGCGATTTGATATTGTGCGACGACGAAATATATCCCATCACCCTTATTATTAAGTATTTATTACTAAGTATTACAAATTGACGATAAGCGATAACTGCTATTCATGTAATAGGTTCTTATGTACCTAAAGTAGTAAGTATATTATGATACGTCTAATAACAGTTAGTTTATATGCTAGTAATACCAGAGGCACTACTTACGCATGCTCGACCTTCACACATCTGTAGCGTTTTCCAAATCCACTCTGGTCAAGAGACAATTGCAGATAACCAATAAATGCCTAACGTATATAAAAATATTTCAATCAAATTTCAGTATGATCAACACCTATAAACTGGCAATAGCACATTAACGGAATGAGAGTATTTAGGAAAATTTTCGCCATCAGTTGGCGCCACTTAGGTGAAAGGTCTTCCATTCACAAAAATTCAAAATTTATTCACAGTTCGAAATCAAAAGAGTCGTTCACGGTTGATTGAAAGAGCTTTGACAGGTTCCTGGACCTGACACCTCAGTGCTGCCACCTCGTGGGCGCCATTTTAGAAAACCCCTAATTGTTTCCTCCTCTCTACTACCTTTTTGCCGAGCCTTACAGGGTCCACCTATGTTTCTCACTTTTATAATTTGTGGAACAATGAATAAATTGAGTATTGAGTATTTTAAACATTTCTAGTTGCGATTGTCACAAACCCTAGGTTGTAGACTTGCATGTTTTTTTTTTTGTAGTATTTGCAAGATAAAATCACTATATTCTTTTAAAATAACTATAACACTTCTAAACGTTTCTAAACACAATAACTGTCAAAGTAATTAACATAATTATTTATAAATGTAATTAATTAGTGACCACTTTAAATCGTCAATTGGCAAATTAGGTACCACATAATTTTTTTATTTTTAAGCGATGTTCGTTGGCAACTGAAAAAAGACTAGTGGTTTGTTACTATTTCTTCGATCCGTAGGTACACATTTTAAATACTCGATGTTATTATTTAAGTCTATAACATATCAGTCCTGAAAATGTAATTATTAGCATTATAATTTTCTAGTACGAAGTTGTCATTAAAAATCAAATTAGTTTTTGTAGTTTAGTATAACAACATTCTAAATAAAACTTACAAATTACGACGACAGCTATACTTAAATTTAATTTTAACAAAACATACCTATAGGCGGGAAAGGTAGGTTTACTAGTCGACGTCGGAGGTCCCACGCTGGCGGCCGGGAACAGCGGTCGCATGCCCGGCATCATCATTCTGTAATACATATCCATCGAACTTCATTAGATTATAAAGTATTATTCTTTATAACACTGCAGAGCAAAGGCCTCACTTGTATAGAGGCATTATTATAAATATAGATAATTTATTATTCATCATTAAGGTTTTAAATATTATTGAGCCTACTTCTAGTTTAAAGTCGGAAGTGAATTTGGAAGCTTTGATGCGTCAATACAAAATCTTGTTATAATAAAAGAACAATATCCGGCCTTTTATTTTTTCATATTAAATTTGTTGAAAATATTTGTATAAAAAATAAAAAGCATCCCTGGTATTTGCACTGAGAAGTAATTTATTTCAGAGGAAATATCGGTACTGTAAACAAACATTGCGTTAAAATCTCATGTTAGATACTGTAATTTACATTGTAATTGTCGTCTGAGCTTCGCAACAAGACCCATGAAATTGTCAAACCTTTCTATGACAAATGGCAGCCTCTACACATCACGTTTCACAAGTCATATATCTATCGATCTCCACAGGCTGGTAACTGAGCATGTATATTAAACCAAAGAAAAATTCCAAACAATTTGGCACAGTTCCATTTCAATACTTTTATATTAGTTAAGAGTAAATATATATAGTAGTTAGTTATGTACAGAAAAAACTAATGTTTTCACAGGCTACTTTTATACTGGAATCTAAGACGAAATATTTATGATATTGTATTAAAACTAAATGTCAGTATGTAGGTTTATTACACACACAATTGACCCCTAATAGATGCCGCATAGCCTGCCTCTGTGGCTTGATGGTACTGTGTATGGATTACCACGCCGAGTTCTCGGATCCAATCCCCGGGTCGTATAAAGTGATATCGGATTTTGCTATCGTAAAATTCTTAGTATTAGCCCAAAGTCTGAAATTGTGCCCGATAAATGCTAACAGGCTCGCCACCTGTTAAATGGGACCTAAAATAAAAAATGGCGAAAGGTGGGTGGTTAAACACCACTGCCTACCTCTTCGGGGATAAAAGGCGTGAAGCTATGTAGACGCCGCATAAAGGGCAACTGACTCGCACAACTTATAGCAGCATCCGTTAACATAAATCACAATGGAGACTGATTGGTGCATTTTAGTGCATTCAAATGATTGACCTTGAAATATCCAATCACCGCAGTGTTTACGTTTCGCGCATCCTGCTCTAGCCACAAATTGAATCCTAGACCTCTGAGGTCTAATAGTTTTCTGTAAGGACATAATAACAGCAGAATTGATGAATATTGTACTCTGCTTTCCTTAGCCGGAATACAATAACAACTTTCCAAAACAATCATGATATAAACCGTCTATAAGTAAACTTATACTTGTATCTGATTGTAGTTTTAATCATTTAATCTAATCACAAATAAGTATGATAAAATTTGCATATAAAGATAAAAGAAGTATTATTTTATCATATTTTTACTAAAAATTAAGTTCATAACGTAATAAATAATCAGCAAATAATTTGGTAAATACATACAAAATATTTGCTTTTTTTGAGCACATACATGATTAAATAATAAACACGAAAGAGATTTTATGTTCAAAATTCAGTTTAAATACTAACAGTTATTGTTGATAGTACAATTAGTTTCAAACTCTGTACAAAGGTGGTTCATTAAATGTGATAGTAATTTTAGTTATTTAATATCTAAACTGTGTTATACATATAACATTATTAAAAAAAGTTCTTACAAATTTCATTCTTTCATTTGATTAGCACAGACTGACATTGACATGGAGTGATAGCCAAGGGATGTTTAGTTTAGATAGTGAAGATTTTATGATAATGATTGGTAATATAGTCCATTTATATAGAAACTGAATTGTATGCTTTAGAAAATTGCATATCTAGTCTCCTTAGTTTTTAAAGAGAAGCTATTGATCCATATTTTCAAGACATGTTTACAATATTATTTAGATCTAGGAGGGCTGGGTCAACCAGTATCTTGTTGTTATAAATCCCAGATGCAAGCTAATCAACTGCATACAATGGTTATCAAAGTGACAAATGGCTTATAGAAATGTTTTGTACTGATCTTACTACTGAACATTTGCAACTGTACATTATTTTATTTATCATAAATTTACTTGTAAACAATACATACTTATGTCCAATATATCAAGTGCTTTATTAAATTAAATAAATAACTGTAAATACTGCAACAAACTATGTAATAAGTTGCCATTTCTTGTCCAAAACGGTCTAAGAGACAAAATCAAAATGAAAGAGAAAGAATTTTGGACTTTTTATTGCTGCTCATAATTCAGTCTATACTCTCTAATATTAGTAACTCTACAAAATGAGTAAATATGAATAAGGTTAAAACAAACTAAAATATGTAAAAAAGTAACTGAACTTACCTAGGTGCTTGCATATAAGGAGGCATCATATGGTTCATAGGCATTGTTCCTGGGTACATCCCTGGCGGGACTGGGCCCATAGGTGTGGGTAGTATACCAGGTGTGACCGCTGAAGGACCTGGTCCCAACTGCAAAGGTAAGCTTCAATTAAGAGAAAACCAACTTTTTTGCCTACATGACTTGAATAATATAGATTGACGTCAATTAATTTTAATATTGAGTATCTAGAAAACAATAAATTTTATTGTTTGAGTGACATGGCATTTAGACTCTTAAATGTTCTTCAATAGTTATCAACATATTACGACAGGTATATTGATGACAGCAGGAGGTGTTATTTATAACAAGATAATTTAGCTGTATGTTATCAAGTAACCCTTAGAGTTGCATCCTACGACACTCACAGGAAGAAATGGTGTGGTTTCCTTTCATTGATATAATATGAATATTTGTGCATATTAAAAAAAAAGATCTACCATGTTCTTAAGAATTATTGGTAGCAAACCACTAATAAATTAAGTTTGTCTTCAATTCATCATAATGTTTATTATGCTTTACTGTTTATGTATATTAAAAAAAATATATACAGACAATCATTATTATAAATTGGAAGAATAATATTACCAGCAACTGTAGACCTCCTTAAATCAAAATTCTCTGCCATTTACATTTTGTGGTATTCAATATAATAAAAATAATACTAGCCTATTTTATTGTCTCACTGCAGGGTAAAGGCCTCTTATAAAGAGAAGCATGGTTATAGCAGTTTAAAATTTCTATGTATTTTTTTTCATGTTTACAATTAAGTACAGTACCACATAACTAATGTTCAACTGCAGAGCAAAGGCTTTACTGCCATAAAGAGGAGGCATGAGCAAGGCAGACTCACAAATTGCAGATGAAGAAGGAGTAAAGAAAAACTTGTAACTTCGAAAAATAAAGTTACAAGTTTTTCTTTTCTCCTAATGTCAGTAATGACCAAGGTTAACTTTGAATAACAAAGTCCCATTGGTACTTGCCCAGTTTAGAAACAGCAGCAGGTCATCATGAACCAATAATTTAATTTATTAATCATATTTTGGGCGAATATTGCTTACCAATGCTGGTGTTGCTTTTTTCTTTGCAGCTGGCTCATCGTCTTCACTGTCGGAGCCTCTACCACCACCTAGAGAAATATCCACAGATAAAAAATATACCAAAGTTATGTGCTTGACCCACCTTTTTTATGTTGGAACAATCAATCAACTACACACCTATAAATACATTAATGAATAGTGTCCCAAGCATAAATACAAAAAAAAAAGTATTGTACATACATCAATCCAAAGTGGTTCAGTTGTGCCCAAATAAAAAAGTTTTTATACCTGATTTCTGTTTCTCATGCTCCTTCACATCTTCAGGTGGTATACCTTCCATACCATAGATTTCTATTTCTATATTTGACCTATTTGGTAATGAATTTGGTACTTTATCTATGGCTTCTTTGTGGACCTGCAACAAAGCAATAGAATGACCTATTTGTTGGATTATATTTAATTATAATTATAATTATAAGTTATATTACACACCCAAGCGAACATAGGAAAAGTTTGATAAGACATTTTGCATAGTACTAATTTATGGGAACAGAATTAGGTCCGTAAGTCGCGCCAAAATGTCTATAAGATATTTAAGTATGCGAGTTAAAAAAAGCGAGCGCGCGCTGGCCGTGGGCGGGCGGACGGAGTGGTTGCCAAGACTATGGCACTGACGCACATACCTGCATGCAGTGTATTGACAATCCAGGTCCAGTGTACAGTTTCTTGTGACAAATGTGACATTTGAAATGTTTCGCCTTTTGATGTTGGATTAGAATCTTTTCGTCGTCGAATTCCCTGTTGCAATACCTGAACTTTGGTTAAGAAAACATATCATATTTCCTTCAAAGGTTTTATTCACAATTGACCTAATTACATCGAAGGTCACATACAAATCTAATTTCGTAATTCAGTTACATTGGAAAAGGATACCAGCACCATGGCTTAGATGCCTTCTTCTTCTTTCTGCCCATTGTACCGTAAAATACACGAAAACTTAGAATACAATAAGTTAAATATAACAAGGTATATACACTACTTAAAATCTAACAATCACAGATGCGTTATACTAACAAATTAATTATTAATTCAGTGAATTTCCAAAAGCCACGCAAATGCAAAGGAAAAAGCAACGCAAAATGGCGACTGGCATTGTTGAGAAATGTCAAGAGCCACGCCAGCTACCATAAACAACGTATTGCGTCGAGAAATTTATCGATTATTGACTGTAATTATTATTATAAAAATAGTAATAATAGTTAATTCACGATATAAACAATATCATCATATTATTAAATGTGTATTTAAAAATTAGGAAAGAAAAATAAATCGTTGTAGAGGTCAATGGTAATTTGTATGTTCATTAAACAACTTTGGTTTTTGCAAAGGTATTTAAATTTCAGAAAACTTAATACCTTTAAATAGGTATATAGTACCTAGGTAAAACGTAAAGAGGTACGTGTAGGAGATTTATTATCTCCTGACTTTTAATGAAATAATATCCTCAGTAAAATAAAACATTAGTTTTATTATATAAACTAGAAGGAAAAATTACATGGAATCTTAATTTTAAATTCATGTCCAACTGACATCTCAGTGATGTGTCGTAGCACGATATTTTATTTATGGTCAGTAGGCACGTGCCTAATCGCCACACCACCCCCCCACGGAGACAACAAACCAAGCCCAAAATGACAAAAAAAACTTATCAATAAACCAATTACTTACAACTTATTAATGTAACAAAATTAAACATACAACCAAAATTAATCTAAATTCTTAAATTTAACCTGCCTGCCCGAGCGTGTGGTATATTGTTTAACTGGAGGGTCAACCTGTATTGGCTGTTGTGGAATTGAAGGCTTAGACAAAACAACTGGTCGTGGTGGTGAAACAGCAGGAACAGGTTCAATTGGTTTAGGCTGCTCATTCGAATGATCAATAAAAGCAGGCTTAAGTCTGTCAACACTGACAACAACCTTGTTTCCCTTAATCAAAAGAGTGAATGTCTTACCATCGGTTGAGCGCTCCAGGACCTTGAACGGCCCTGAATACGGTGGCTGCAGTGAACGACGAATAGTATCATCCCTTAGGAAAACATGAGAGGAAGTCAAAATATCCTTGAAAATAAATGATGATCGCTCACCATGTCTAGATGCCGGAAGTGGTCGTACCGCTGACATTTTGTGTCGCAGCTGTACAACGAAATCAGCAGGGTCTTCAAAACTTTTAGAGTTGGAAGAAGGACATAACATTTCTCCAGGGAGCCTCAGTGGCTCACCGTAAAGGAACTCTGCTGCCGAAGCTTCAAGATCTTCTTTATAAGCCGACCGCATTCCTAGAAGAACCATCGGCAGTGACCTTACCCAAGAGTCGGTGTGACACATTAAAGCGGCTTTCAGTTGACGGTGGACCCTCTCAATCATCCCGTTAGCACAAGGATGGTATGACGTGGTCCTAATGCGCTTAGTAGAAAATTGATTTAACAGCCTGTGAAACAAATCAGACTCAAATTGAGAACCCTGGTCTGTAGTAATAACAGACGGAACACCAAAACGAGAAATCCATTCTCTGGTAAAAGTCTCGGCTACTTCTTCTGCACTGATGGATCGCATTGGCCAAACTTCTGGCCACCTGGACACTCTGTCTATTGCCGTCAAACAATAACGATACTCGTTACAGAAGGGTAATGGTCCGATAATGTCGATATGAACATGCAAGAAACGACCTGATGGTAAATCAAAATGACCAGTAGGAACAGAATTGTGCCTTGAAACCTTGCTGCGTTGACACGCTTGACAAGACCGAGACCAAACACGACAGTCCTTTTTCACCGAAGGCCAGACAAAACGCTCAGTCACAAGACGTGTTGTTGCTTGAGCGCCAGGATGGCTTAAATTGTGCAACTTATCAAAAGCTGCGCGGCGAAAAGAAGGGGTCAAATAGAGACGCGTTTTACCCGTCGAAATGTCGCAATAAATATTAGTATTCGTACCAGGTAGGCATATTTTAGTTAGCTTTAAGCTAGAACCATTATGCAATAGGCATGCGAGTTCATGGTCTGAGGTTTGTGACTCAGCAAGAGCTTTGTAATCTTCTTGTAAAGATATGGCGTCAATGTCGATACGCGACATTGCATCAGCAACAACGTTATTCTCACCCTTAATGTACTGAATATCAGTAGTAAACTGGCTTATAAATGACAGCTGATTTAATTGCGGCGGAGGAAGTTTTTCACGCCTCTGTAAAAAGGCATACAAAAGAGGCTTGTGGTCTGTAAAAATTGTGACCTGTTGAACCTCTAAGATGTAACGAAAATGTTGAACACTTTCATATACTGCTAGTAACTCCCTATAATAAGCTGGCCACTGAGTTTGCAGTGGTGACAGCTTTTTGCTAAAAAAAGAAATGGGAAACCATTGACCATTTATTTGTTGCTGTAAACAAGAACCAATATGAACACCAGATGCATCAGTAAACAAGCCTAACCTTGCGTTGCTAACCGGATGTTGCAAAAGGGTTGCGTTGGCGAGGCTCTTCTTGCAAGCCTCAAATTGTTGATTCAAAACTACTCCGTACTCTTGCAAGCGTTTAAAAAGGGTGCGCAAATGATGTAAATGGGTAGATTCGTCTTTAGAGAAAACAAGAATGTCATCCACGTACGGAAAACAGAAATCTAAACCTCTTGTGACCTCATCAATAAATCGTTGGAAGGTTTGTCCAGCGTTTCTCAAACCAAATGTCATATAAGGAAATTCGAAGAGGCCAAACGGGGTCACAATAGATGTTTTGGCAATATCCCCATCGAAAACTGGAATTTGGTGATAGGCTTTTACGAGATCTAAAGTGCTAAATACTTTGGCACCAGCGAGATTATGCGCAAAATCATTTATGTGCCGAACCGGATACCGGTCTGGCACAGTCCTAGCGTTCAGGGCGCGATAATCGCCGCAAGGACGCCAGGTGTTATCTTTTTTAATGGTCATGTGTAATGGTGAAGACCAAGCACTTTTAGACGGCCTAGCGGTTCCACATCTTACCATTTCCTCGAACTCTTTTTTAGCCGAAATAAGCTTCTGCGGCGCCAAGCGACGAGGGCGGCATGAAACGGGAGGTCCTTCAGTAGTGGTAATGTAATGTACGGTGTCGTGCTTAATGATCCTTGGAAGGCCAGGCGGTTTCGCAATATCTGGAAAATCCGCCAAAAGATTTGTAAAAATTGAATTACCAGAGGCTACTGCGCGAATGCTAGGCTGATTAATACAAGCAGCTGTAGCGGCAGAAGTAAGCCCAGTAGTGCCATCAACTAATTTATTATTTCGGCAATCAGGTAATAAATGATAAAATGCCAAAAAATCTGAACCGATAATGGCTGTGCTAACATCAGCAATCACGAATTGCCAGACAAAATTGCGCCGAAGACCAAAATTCAATTTAAGGTTGACTGTACCAAAGGTTTGTATACAGCTCCCATTTGCTGCAGTCAGGTCAAAATCTGTAGCTTTTCTGCGTGATGGCAGCCAACGATGTGGAAAACAACATAAGTCTGACCCCGTATCGATTAAAAACCGGCGCTTGGTCACATGATCTGTGATAAAAAGACGGCGGCTCGTATTATAACAGCCAGATGCCGCCGCTACTGACTGCTTGTTGAGTTTTCCGACTTCCAGTTACATGGGGAAATGCATCGGGCAGCTTTTAAACCCCATCTCCTGTGGTACCAGCAATGCTTGGAAGAAACGGATCGATCGCGTGGAGGGCGACGCTGCTGTTTTGACAGTGCAGCTACTTGATTACCTACCTCTTTTAATTGTTCGGCCAATGTAGTTAATGAAAGGCCTGATGAAGATGCAGGTGATGTATCTAATGAATGGCCTGATGAAGATGTAGCTGTAGTAGAACAAATGGCTTGTTCTGGCGCTAACTCAAAAATCTTGTCCGCCAATTCCGCAACCTTATCTAATTTTAAATCAGACTGTGCCACCAATATTGCCTGAACTTGTTGAGGCAGGCGGCGCAGCCATAAATGGCGGATGATGTTATCGTCTGAAAAGGCCGTAGTAGCAAGCGAACGTAAATGACGAAGAAATTGTGATGGTTTCCTAACACCAAGTTCTTCATCATTTAAGAGCTGATTTACCCTTTTACTCTCGGAGATAGACAGGCGTTGAATAAGAATTTCTTTCAATTTTTCGTACTTTCCTTCTTCAGGAGGGTTAATTATGACATCTTCAACCTCACCTGCCAGTTTCTGATCTAATTGACTGACTACATAATTGTATTTGGTATTATCAACGACAATATTAGCGATATGAAATTGGGCCTCCACTTGAGCAAACCAAATGGCTGGCTTATCAGCCCAAAACGCGGGAAGTTTCACTGCAACTCTACATACCTGATTTTGACCCAATGTTTTCTGTAGTTCTGTATTTTCTGCCAACAATGCGTCAAGTTGGGTCTGCAACTGTTCATAAGCCATAATGTAATAAAAACTGTAAAAACAATAAAATACCACACACGCGAGCAGAAAAATACATAAAAATACAATAGTAATAATATTAAGCATTGGTTAACACCATTTAGAAAATAAACACCAAGTATACTTGCAAAGAAAAAAAAGTAAGTAGGTAAGTATGCAAGAAAACATACAATATGCGCAACACAAGGTGTAAATGCAGATGTTTAAACTTCTAGTTAGATGGCAATGCATTTGTCCGAGAGATAAAAGAGAAAGTCAAGTACGTCTTGTAAGGCAAAGATGTTCAAGTAACTCATAGATTAACCCCGTTACTCATAGATACGACGACTATACCGGCGCCGAAGCAGACTGGAACGTTATTCAGCGAGATATCGCGCAGTTGGCAGATCCACGCCCTGTGCTTGCAGTGAATGTAGTTTCTCGAATCGAATGCTCAGGACGTTGGTAAAAGACTTCATAAGTTTCAGAAAAAAATATTCCGTTGACAGCAGTCGAAGCATAACTTGCCGTAAGTAATCCATAAGTAAGCGTAGTTTCGTTTTAAGTCGCGGGTCACCAATGTAGGAGATTTATTATCTCCTGACTTTTAATGAAATAATATCCTCAGTAAAATAAAACATTAGTTTTATTATATAAACTAGAAGGAAAAATTACATGGAATCTTAATTTTAAATTCATGTCCAACTGACATCTCAGTGATGTGTCGTAGCACGATATTTTATTTATGGTCAGTAGGCACGTGCCTATTACCAGTATTACCCTTAAACCAGTATCTCTTAAATTCTTTATGCTTATTGGAGGCCAGCGCGTGGAATATAAAAATAAATAACATATTGTTTTTATTATAAAATGGGAAAAACTAACGATTACACCTTATAGCATTAAACCAACAGGAGTGGACACGCGCTCTATTTCCCTTGCGCAAAAGTCTGCCACTTTCGACGGGGGACGGGGTAACGCGAGCAACGCACACTAATTACAATGTTAACTACTAATGCATTTTTAAATCGCGTCGTTATACACGCACACAATAAAATTATTACACACTAGCTTAAACTAAACACACACAATCACATTCACACACAGGGACATCTATCAGTTTACGCTTCCTTAGCGTAAAACAGTTAGAGCTTGACTCTGTCGATATTTAGTATCGATGTTTAGGATTTCATATAAGTACGCGAAAGATTTAATTATTTTCATGATTATTATGTTTGCTTATTAAAATGAGCATTATCTTATATTATATAGAACAGTTTTAGGTAATAATAATCTATTATAATTTTAAGGTTTTTTTTTATTTAAGCACTTTGAAATAGATGAAAGTAAAGTAAATAGTTCATAAACATGAATTAACTAGAAGTAGGTAATTCTGTTAATTCATGTTTATGTCAATATTACAGGAAGAATAAAACAGTGTTTCTAACTAGCACACTTTTTTGTAATTATTATCAAAAAAGCCCGTCATACGGTCGGGCTAAATTTATTTGTTAAACATTGTTCGACAAACAAATCTGGTTATGCGGTCGGGCTCTCTTACTATGTTTACTAATGTTTATTCAATACTTCCGATCCCTGATAGTACGGAACCCTCGGCGCGCGAGTCCTACTGGCATTTAGCCGTTTTTTTTGAAGTTATACTTTTTTTGGCGCGATTGGGAAAAAAGATTAAAGTGAATTTTTACGATGCGCGCGCACACCGACAGAAAAATGCAACACCCTGAAGTTAGTTGCGAACCTTTTACACACTGAAGTTAGTTGCGGATCTTTGTGTGTCGTATCAGTACAAATAATCTGTGTGAATAAATAAAAAATATATTGGCGTTTATATCAATTCAAATATTTATGTATGTATGCGTTGTATTATTATTTGGTATTTTTGGATTGTTATGCCAAAGAAGTATAACTTCTTACGTGCGTACATGGGTACCCACTCTTTTTTTTTATTTTACTACTGCGCACAAGGATGTATGTTCAATAACCACCACCAGTTGAAATTTGTTCTAGTGTGGCTTAAAGATTGTAATTAATTATTACGTGTCAATTTTACGTGTATTATTCCTAAGTATGTATGTATATTCAAACCAAATAATACTTTGAATTAATTGTCTGTTGCTATTAAATTTCGTTCCAACTAAGCAGAGCTTGTAATTGGAGGATTTTGTTCTGATTACATATTAACAAGACACTGACATGAGAATGTATGAGTAGATTTTTATTAGAGAGATATTTTATCTGTTCAGATAACAAAAAAAACAACAGAATATATTTCAGAAAGTCTTTATTTAAGTAGGTATAATAAAATACTGAAAAACTGTGCAATTTAAATTAACCTTATAAATCTAGTTTAACTAATCCTAGGTAATGCAATAAGAGGAGGTAGCGCACAGCGAGTTTACTTGCTAAAAACTGAGCTCTCCGCCGCTTGGGGGGTAGGGAGGAGGTAGCAGTGCTGGCAGCACAGAAGGCTTTGTCTTTTAAGCTGTTAGTCAGATACTTGTACGCTTAGGAACCCACTTATATGGTTCCTACAATATTGGACCCAAGCGACTCGAGGCGCTGCTTCTTTTGAAAATCTAAAACAAACAAAAAAAAAATAAAAATAAATACGCTTATTTTTGTAAGAAATGAGCAATTATCTTTCGGAATAAAGTGCACTAATCTTGTATATTTGGATTTATAATCTCATTTTACTTGTTCATTTAATATTATTTTGTGCATTACTTGGTAAAAAAAACATTGGTTTTAATTAAAAATAAATAAATATGGGAACGGTGACACAATAATGTACATCCAAAATGAAACTTAACGATATGTCAACAAGGCGAGATATAAAAAAGGAAAGGTTAGTTTTTATGTTAATTCAACTTAAAATATTACCCCAGATTGGAGTATTGATGATAAGCCTGGCAACACTTGTTGATTAGCATTTTATTTGGTTAAATTGCTAATTTAATGCCTTATTTAATAATATTAGAACAAAATAATACTTACAGGTGGAATGTAATATTATCCTTTTGTAGACTTGATGTCGCTGAACGCTTTTTACACCAAAATACACTGCAATTCGGCATTTCTATTGAGACGCTATTACGCATGCACTGATAGGTGACTTATGATGCGAACGCGCGTCAACTAGTTTTGTATAACGGGTATGACCGGTGGGCTGGTACCTTTGGCAGAGGGGTACGCCTGTCAGTGGCCTCTCCGGTTGGTTTAATGCTCTAAGGATTACACACGTTACTCATAAAAACTCATATCAATAAAATACAGGTAATTGTGTAACCTACTAGGTACTTTGATTATACTCGTCTCAATACATACTTACTTTATCTACGTACGAAACTTAAGAGTAGGTAGAGTAATATTATTTAAATAGATATTATATAATAATAATAATAATATATATATATATATATATAAAAAACTAGCTGCGCTCCACGGCTTCTCCAGTGCGTAAAATATCTTTTATTGTATCCCTCGGGAACCAGGGCGATTTTCGGGATAAAAAGTAAGTAATAATTCTGCGTATGATAGTTCAGTTCTTGGGGAAGGTTTCAGTTCTATGTAACATCACGCTACTGGCGAAGGGAGCAGAGCAGTAAGCAAAAACACGGATAAAACTGCGCTGCCCGATGCTAGTAGAAACTACGTCATATTTTACCATGGACATACGAGTCGGTGGCTCAGTTGTACTACATACGGTCTGACACGTACGATGTTTCGGGTTCGATTTTAACAATATTATTAATATTGATGACATAAGTGCTTAATTTTTTTTGCATTGGAATTTATATTTAAAAATAAGTTCTATGATTTTAAAAATTGTATAGATCTTAATCAATGGATATTAAAATTATCTCGGTGTATGTCTGTTTTTAAATTATTTACCAACGTGCAAGAACATATTTGAAATCTAACGTTTTAGTTAATTTTAATATTGAAGTCCAGTTAACACCTGAGATTTTTTTTGAAATGGAAATCATTACAAGTTACGAACTCATTCCTATTCTTATAACTCAAAGTGAAATTGGCTTGTATAGCTAATATTAATCTCACATTTGACTTTTTAATATTAATATTAACAATTGATTATAAAGCTTATTTATTTATTGCACATACATAGAAAATATTTAAACACAAATTATGAACAAAAGCGAGCTTAACTCAGAACTGAGTTATAAGCTCGCTATTGTTATGAAAACAACAAGGGAGCAGCTGCTTCTCCTTAAAAAAAGGACTTCGTAATTCTAAGCTCACCTATTTTCCGAACCAGAAAAATAAAATATTCTATCCAATGTGGTTGTTGGAGAAATTTCAAAAAAAAAAATATTTTTCTTGATCTAATTAGATCATATGCATGCTGACTGGGGATGACTACACATTTTATCATATAAAAAATGTTATTACGATAAGTAAAGAGTCACGATGGCATAACAAAATGGTTATAACACTAACAATTGTAAGTTCCTAATAGTCGAATTGTAAGTGTGAACAAGATTTGGATGCTATTGTAATCTTATTTAGGAGAATCATCAGGCTACTAGGCTTTCAACTCCAATTATCGTATGAGTAAAAACTCGTGGTGCAAACGCGTGATGCTTATTTTGATCTATAATAAATTTCCGCACACGCGCTAAGCTGATGGTATTATTTATTAATTATCTAAACAGTTCATCCAAATTCGCAAACTCATTTCAATTTACTTAGAACGGAAATCATAGTACTTACTTAAACAAATATGAAATGTCGTCGTGATGCCTAGTGGTTATAATATTCTTAGCAAGTTATCACGAGGTTGTAAGTTCGAAACGGGCATGCATTTTGTAACTTTTTTTAGAATTACTTTTTTTGTAGAAGAGTGTTTTGCCTATAGTCGAGCAATAATGCATCTATCCAGATAGCGATAGCATTGTGCAGATGTTGTGATATTATTATTGTTATCCGTCCGTCAAATAAGACAATCATCCCTCCATTCCATCCATCCAATCCCTGAGTACTGGAGTAGACTAGACCACAGATTACAGAAAACTACTAGACGTCGCATCATTAGGTACCAGATAATTACGAGTGACAAATTCAAATCCCTATTCTCATGGGTTTAGTTTTGTTTTGTGTATTCTACAAATATTTGTTTCAAAATTCTATTGTACAATCTTCTGAGACGGGTATGAAGAGAGGTTTGGCCTAGGTGTAAGTTTTTATTGTAGGCAAGAAAGTTGTGCTACGTTCGTACTAGATGGCGCTTGTAGTCTTGTATCTAGTCAAGATTTATCAAGAAGCTCGTGACTGGAAGTGAAATTATTTACTAAATTTTCATTGCAAATAATAATTTGTAAATTTTTTGTCAGAACAGTTAGATATACTTACGCACTCATTACATGTATGCCTACATCGACCGAATTATTTATGTGTTGGCGAAGAGCGTGTAATGAAGGAAGAGATTAATTAATTTTGTTGAGAAGCAAAAGATGTATATTTGGTCCTAAGAAATTGCGTTTGATAGACTGCTTATCTCGGTAATGAGAGACAGGCGTGAGGTTTTATACCTATGATTGTTTTTAACCGACTTCAAAAATGAGAAAATTATCAATTCGGGTCGTATGTTTTTTTTTTAGAAAGAGGATTGATCCCTCAATCCTCTTGATAATGAGCACAGCACAGGTGCTCTCATCTTACCACACGAAACGCATTAATTAGTATGGCAACTAATACTTTAGTTGTATGTTGAATGTTCTGTAAGCCGTGTCTGTAAGAGAGGCTAGAACCTACTTCTTTCCGGTCGATTTGGCCCATTCATGCTAACGTAAAATTAAATAAATAGGTATCTAAACAATCAATAATAGAAACTGCTTAACGTCCCTCCTGAACACATTTAGGTAGTTATTTCGCAATCATTACTTTGTTTTACCCTTATTTTCATCTTATGGATTAACTACAAAAGATAAATTTACATTTACGACAGTATTAACCTTTTTACGTTTCCTCAAGTTTTATGACGGAAAACGGTAAACTATCGCTTACGACTTATCAATATTGAAACCATTTTTAAGTAGGGTGTGACGTGTACCTGAGTATTTTTGTTCCGATATTACCACCACACCTTTAGGTATGGTTCTAGCATGCATCGAGGGCTTGGCGTTAGCTACGAGTATCATGAGTTTACGTGTAGGACTGAATATCCAGAAAAAGAATGAGCAGCTTTAAGCCACTTAAAAACCAAAAAATGTGTCATTAGTCACCACACCACGTCAGTCCACCGCCAATCCGATGATTATTCGCAATCTTCAATATCTAGCAGATTTTTCTCTAAGAGTAACTTTCTATAAGAGCGTGCTTTTCAACAACATGAAGGACTTTAAAATAGAGGATACGAAATTTACGAACTACTTGTGCCAAACGCCATTATTGTTGGCCCCTAAGAAGCTCGTTATGTTTATCTTTGGGTAGGTAGTTCACCACATTTCACTACTGCGATAAATAATGTCATGATTCAAGCATTGCTATAGTTCACAGGTTGTGTATACCAGGCATAAATAACCTCCTAGGGGTAATCTATGATGCCATTGCAGCTTAACGTTAAGCGAGCCGAAAGCTTGATGTAGTTTGT
Organism: Parascotia fuliginaria; assembly: GCA_963082885.1. Classification (NCBI taxonomy): domain Eukaryota; kingdom Metazoa; phylum Arthropoda; class Insecta; order Lepidoptera; family Erebidae; genus Parascotia; species Parascotia fuliginaria. The sequence goes on along the minus strand of OY720183.1, from coordinate 3,605,660 downwards.
GACACTTCAATTACAAAAAAAATTTAATGTCATGATGAATTTACATAATATAAACATGTCTTAATAATATGAAGCTTATATTTGTGTAAAATCATCATGTCTTCAATAAATGGTTAGGGTACCTAGTACGTACGGTCGTTACCTACTATCCGAATTTGTAATTATTTTTAACTGTTTATGGTCTTCACAATACCTACTAATCAGCCTGAAGAGATTGTTTCTCGTGATCCTACTACTATGTCCCATCGGAGGGACTACGAAGAAAACAATTCCTTGTAGATTTATTAACGCAAAATTAAACCGTATTATCTCTTTTTTTTTAAATAGTACCAGAATGCATTCGACTTAAATGTCTATTGATGACCATGACTATGTCCGCTCAATTTGTGGCCGTCACAAGATGATCACCAACGTTAGAGATGTTGGCATGACGACCGGTCTTTTGCGATAAATGGCCGGAAAGTACTGCCGATAGAGGAATGTGGAAGTCCCAGGGAGAGGCTCTTGCCCAGTAATGTGTTAAACAATCAGGCTAATAAAGAAAGTACCAGGGTAGCAGAAGGTTGTAGGAGATTGGTATGAGGTAATAATACATGGGATCTTCGAAAATGTAATTGAAATCTAAATTTAAATGATCTTATTGTTAAAATAAATAAACAAATTTAAAAAGAAAGATTTATTTAACACATAATTAACTCAATTCCGTCACCAACAGTCATTACCAGATTGCATTTGACAACAAACCGAGAAACAAATACACGTGACGAGGCGTGTTAACCCTATGTTATTTGTGAGACTCGGAGGCTCGACTGCAAAGGATTAAACTGTGTTTGTCATAGCATTAGCGAGATTATTTAACATGTTATCATACTCCTGTGACATGACTGAGAGAGTTGTGTGGCATTTAGTGAACTCATGACATCCATGAGACGGAGGCGTGAATGTCTCTCCGAATGCTGATTGGCTGTTGAAACCCACACTGCAGTAATGATCTTATCATGAAGTGCTGTCAGAAGATTAAGTTTGAAGATGTTGATGATTACTAGTGTTTGATGTGTATTGTTATCGCAGGCTTTGGGTATGAGTATAGTATTTTTTTGTTTTCCGATTGTTGGTTACTTAATTTCTTCATTTTTCTTTATTTTTTTAAAGACAACTGCTGCACTAGGGAACCAAGCCCTGTGTCGCGGGGGACTTTACAAACAAACAATTAACGGACACAAAGTACACCCAGACTTGAAACAAATATTTATGGATCACACATACCTACTTTTGTCCCGTGTAGGGATCGAGCCTACAACCTCGTGCACAGCAGTCACTTGCGCTTCCACTGCGCCACGGAGGTTACGCTGACAACTCGCTGTCTCTGTTTGTTGTCTCTGTAATTCTCAAAGTTGTGTAAGTCGTGTAAAGCTGAGATATTAGTCGCAAACGTTTTGAAAGATTACAACATTTCCTTCACCTATCGAGTCGATAGAACAATATTAATTAGATAGGAACTTTAAACAGGCAAATGATAAACGGAAGGTGGAGAGCCGAGTGCTAAGACGCAGATTGGTAGACGCCTATGTCCAACAATGACTGCGATTGACTGATTAAGATTGAAACTTTAAACAGTGTTAGTATACAATAAAAGACAAGCTTTGTACGAGTAGCCCTCGGACAGAGATGTGGACATTTAGGATAAAGAAGTATGTGCAGCATACGTACTTGACTTTGAATGTCACACTTACACTGAGTGTTAGGCGGTCGGTACCACGGTCGCGGTCGGTACAATGATATCTTAGTTTGACAATTTAAATCTTTCTCGTAAGATGATTGAAAAAGAGGACCTAGATTTAGAAAACCAGACAATCTAGATGATTTCCCTAAAATCTGGCAATATAACCACAAATACGAATGCCTTAGTGGTGTAGCAGAAGTATGTGATGTGTTCGTTAATTTTATGTTTTTAAATATATCTTGCAACATAGGCTTGTTCCTAAAGTCTGGAGTTTTATTTATTGGCAATAAGTAAGACCAAATGACATAAAACTCGCAGAACTAATTAGATTTAGACAAAACAAGTGGACCACGAATGCCACGATTGGTCGAAGTGGCTAAACTTGGGCAGACCTATTTTCGCATGTTTTTTGGCTGAAACACTAGGTACTAAAAAAAAAAAAAAAACTAGAGTCTTTGTAATAGGCCTTGGCCCAGCAGCTGGCGAACATCATACTCTCTACAAAGATGATAAAAGAAAGAAAAAACAGATTATCTAATCAGAATTTACTTCTTCTTGAAGATTATGTTCGCAGTTGACGTGTCCGGTTGATAACATATTTCTAAAATGCCTCAGCCTCATGAAAAATGATTTATTTTTATTAGAACATTTTTTTTACCCGTATTATGTAGCAACAAGTAAGAAGGTTCGAATCATCTGATTACCGAAGCCCATGGACATGGCTATCTGTAAATGTTATAAACTGTAACGAAAGTCCAGGTCAGTAAATCATGTTATCAATCGAAAAATCGGAGATTAATTAATTCCTTTTCATTCTAAATTTCTAATAGTTAACCCGGCACAAAATAAGCAAATGTGAATGTGCGTTTTTATAAGTTGACTTTTATAATTTAGTTTTTACAATAAATACCAGGAGCGCTGTTCATTTTCTCATTTAAATAATTTACTCTGGCTTTTACCGCAAAGGCATATTAAGACTACAGTTTTAAAGTTTTTGTTGAATACGAACAACAAGTAATTCCACTCAAATTTGTCCCTAATCTTAAACAAACACATGAATGTAAATATATAAGAGTAAATAGTAGAAGCTTACCTATATGCCTAAAAGACAATGTAGGTATGGGATTCTCGTAGGTTTATTTTAATTTAACTTAAGTAACAAACAAGCATGCCCACTTGATGATAGATGAGTGCTAAGTAACCTGTGAACATTACTCTGATCTCTAGTAAAGTATTGCAAAAATAATGGTAGGTAGTACCTACTACCTACTTTACTCTTTTCAATTTAAAAAAAAGTTTCCATTGCTACAATGCTATAGAAGGGGATGAGGAAAAAACAGGGAAAAAGGAAGAATACATGTGTACTACTACGGTTGATCCGGCTCATTCATGATAAATTCATACCAATTGTCAAAGATGTTGACAACTCACCAAGTCATGAAAAAGTTTCAGTTAAATGATCACCATCCACGGACTGACCTTATATAGACTCAGTATTATGAATTTGACCAGCAATTCTCACGCCAACGTGACAATGTCAATATTTTGCGTTATATCGACTGAATATCGATGTTACATTACACTTATCAAATTTGTTATAAATGTTGCAATTGCTGTAGAAGACAAAGTTAGTACCTATTATTATTATTAATTGTTTATTTTCAGATAAAGAAATCCATACACATTTTAGACATAAAATTATACACACAGATACTTAATATAGTAGGTACAATTAAATATAAATATAGCAAGTCAAAAATGAGAGGTGGCGACGATTGACAGACTCACCCAGGTGTTCTAAGGATATGCAGCTCAGTGAATCTATCAATCACCGCACCATCCATCCTTTCTGCCAACATGTTTAGTATAGGTACTGTTGGTGCCACCCCACAGCCTGTGCACCAGGGAGGCTATTTTTCTACGCATAAGTGCAAAGAAATCATCTGTGTGTGCCTGAGAGAACATACCTGACGCACTACAGTAGCGGGGCAGCCCCAACAGCACCCTAAACGTGTTGTTGTATTGTACACCTAGGGCGTTATAAGGTTTCTGGGTAAAGTTAGGCCACAGGCTGGTTTGGCAAAAAGAATATAATGAAACCGAGAAAAGCTTGATAAAGAGAAGCAAAAGATGTAGGTTTGGACCCTAAGAAATTGCGTTTGATAGACTGCTTATCTCAGTAATGAGAGACAGGTGTGATGTTTTATACTTATGATTGTTTTTTATGAAGAGGATTTAGGGGGTAATGAGAAACTGGGTCACAGAGTCATAGAAATACCTATAGAAATTAATATAATGAAACCGAGAAAGGCTTGTTAAAGGCTGCCAATAAAAGATGGAGCCTCAGTGCGAAAGTGGAGATGTCAGGCTAAATTATGCACTAACAATCCGGAACGATGGGAAAAGTATTTACCTTCTCATAAAATATCGGCGTAAAGTATTGGTATCTACACATTTGCATTATGTTGGGTGAAAGAGATACAATTACTCGCCCTCTCTTTTGCCTCTCCTTCCTTCTCCCTCACGGTCGACATAGCTTATTTGTGTTTTCTTAGCGTTATCCGTACAATAAGGTCAAACGTAATGTAGTAAGCTTTTGTCTCGGTGCCGCTATCTCGTACTTAAGATCATTGACTGTACACGACAATTTTGTCTTATTCGTCATAGAACAATGAGATGATGAGTTATGATATGAGTCATAAGGTAAAGAAGGAAAGACAATAGTACGAGTAAATATAAAACACATGGTGTTAGGTCATGATGTCCTAAATAGTTACGGTACTAGGTACTTATTAATAAATAAATTTTATTCATGCAGAAGAAAAAAGAAAATCATATTGAAAACATGCAAAACGCACAGGCTGATATTAAAAGTAATACCTACTTATACTATTCATCAGCCTTAATACCATTAGCCTTGTGTACTTTGCATCTAACGAGTGTTTGCATGGGCCAGACTTTGAACTCCTGAATATTGGTCCAAGATCAGTCAGTTAAGAGTATTTTATGCACGAGGTTGAGGTTTCAAAATTAGGTCAGTATCAATTTTAACTTCGTACTAGCTTTCCGCAGCGTGATTACACCCGCGTCTTTGCTTACTGCTCTGCTCCCGTCGTCAGTAGCGTGATGTTATATAGTCTATAACTTTCCTCAAGAGCTGTGTCATCAGTCATCATACACAAAAAGAATTATCTAGTTAAATCCTACAGGTAGTTCCAGAGATTTGTATGTTCATACAACAATAAAACTTTTCCGCTCTATGAAATAGTAGGTATAGATATTACTGATATACGCTGAAGGAAAACATAGTGAAGAATCTCTGATTTATAAAGAAATACTTATCAGAAAACCGGACTCGAGGGTCGGTGATCAGTGTGATCACTTCTCATCAGATCGGTAAAACAATCATACCATCTTAGTCGTAAGGACGTTAACAGTCAAGAATAGGCCTCTCTTAAAGTTTTACAAATAGTCCGGTTGCTATAGGATGTGTGCCAGTTGACAATCGGAATAAAAAACTTTGTCTAATAATTTAACTTTGAGGAAATCTTTGTTGATCCAAGGTTTCGCGGAACAGAACGTGCTGCCTCTACAGGTTTAAAAATTTATTATTTGTCGTTTGCCATGCGCAAATAGTTCGAGTTAGATCCTTATGGTATTGACATAAAAGTTTTTTTCGTTCACATCGTCAGTTCGAACCACGTACGAAAAGTTTCCCAGTAGTGACGAAGTCAGCAGAAAGACTTCTACTGTAGGGCATAGGGCCTTCATGCACCGATTACCCGCTACCTTTATCAGGTAGTTTGTTTATCTTGTAAGAAGTCTGCTCACGCTAAGTTTATCGGTTCGTGTGGCTCGGCTCTACGCCTTTGTGTGCTGCCCATTGCCTTTTCAGTAAAGCAACTCAGTTATCAGCCAATTTAGTTCTCTGCCGAATTTATTTGTTTTTAACATGATCTTGTAGATATTACCTACATACAGAAAAATAAATCAACAATAGGTACAGTATGTATACATATAAGCCCGCCCTATTAATATTTTACGCAAACCACGACTATCTTTTTGACGACAGTGGCAGATAACATGTTAAATATATACGAAAAATGAAAACTATATAAAAAAAGAACCGGAATAAAAATTATGTTAAATGGTTTAACATTGAAAAAGTTGTGAGCATTAACCGTGACTCTGGTAGTTGTTTTGTACTATTTACTTTGCAGAAGATGGATTAAATAAAGCCCTTACAAATATTCTTGGTTTGTAACTATTACGACAATATCAATTAAATAATTGTTAATGTTTTCTATTTTTTACTTAATTAAGATTTATTACCGTTATAAAAATGAAATGAAATGAAATGAAATATATGTTTATTCATATAGGTTAATTAAATTTATGAACGTCAAAGTTTACAAAATGTCAGCAAATTAACCTACAGCCAAAAAATTCTGTTCCTACATATATTTTAAAAGGTTTTCACCAGTACGTTATTAAAAATGTTTTAGTAAACTAAAAGCAAAATCACTGTTTTGTATTGCTTGTTTCTCTAAGTAATTATTTCTTCTGCCCTTCATTGTTTATTTGTCAGTCATTGTTCAGTGAATTTCTTTCGGAAGGCTTAATGTAGGTATCAGTCTCTAGCTTAGGTAGGTACGAGTGGCAAGATTCGTTCTAAGTCTAAGACATAGATTATGACAATTAGTTTACTTGCCAATTAATTTTAATTGGTTATTGTAAATCGCGTACCTACGTTTTTTATAAATACGTTAATATTTTAATAATTTAAGATAAAATATTAAATTTAATATGTTTTTTGTTTCTTACCTTTTTAAGTATTTGTTTAACTTTAGATAAAATAAAATGTATCTAAGTACTTACTTAATGTTATTTTGAAATGAAGGTACCTGTTATTTAAATACAGTTGTGAACGTTATACGCTGTTCTAAGTTCTTTAATATGTTAATTACTTAGCATTCTTTAAACGTGCAATTTATCTCATTGTATCCTATAGACACCATATTCCGTGAAACGTGGAACTAGGTTTGTTGAAATCAGTATATGGACAACAGTTTTAAAGTCTGTAAAATAGAGGTATGACTAAATATATATCTATACAGTTGAGTAGATATAGGTACGGTCTGGAAGGTTACAGCGTAACATCTTTCTGCCTCGATGATCACATTAACTGTTTACCTGTTACCATAGTATCCGTAACCCATGGACATGGCTGGCATCTAGCATTGCAGGTACAATGCTAAGAAAGCACAAACAAGCCGTTGTCGACTATGTAGGGCCGAGCAAGCCAAAGGACTTGGCTTCAAGCCGAAGGATCGAGGCGTAATTAGGGCTAAAAATGGTACCTATGTTTGTTTGTAAAGTTTACCGCTCGAGGGCGGTGCAGGCGTTATGCGTCATACTACTACTCGTTATACTCATCTCCAGTGCGGAAGATATCTAGTGGACTCTAAAGTCTCAGTTTTCTGCCCTGTAGTAAGTATGTACCTAGTTAGCAGTCCGGAAACCACAGAATAACTCAGATTTAAACTGTAGATATTTTCATATCATTTTAGCCACAAAATAAGATAAATATATCTAAAGCGTGTCCGATTTCTTATCTACTTGTCAAAGGAATAAGTTACGTACATTGGAAATCAATACACGAAAACTAGGTACCGAGTAAAACGGGGTGACTAAGGATGCAGGGGTGAATAAGGACCAACTCGGGCATTTTTTGAAGTCCCTGGTATTCTCGCATACCTATCGAGAATTTATTGATTATCATTTATTTGTAAAGTATAACATTTTATTTTTCCAAACGGGCAATATCGAGCATCGTAGACTCAATATGACAGTAAAAAGCTAATCAAAGTGAAGCTATGAAAATCGCAAAAATTTGCTTACGAAAACTTTTAAAATGGTAGGTATGTACTTACCTATGCTGATTGTCGCACATCAGGCAAGGTAGGTACGTACTTACCTATGCTGATTGTCGCACATCAGGCAAGGTAGGTAGTTTTATATGATGACAATATCTAACTTACTTTGTTTTATTGTTTTTATGTCGGGTAAAAATCAATTAAGAGGCTGCCCTATCTGAATAACCATTTCAACTCTATTCTGTCCCTATTGATCCCAACCGCGAAGTGACTAGAAATCAGGCACATTTTTAGTTTTTCTCGTAAAATCTGCGTTTTAACTAAGTTACAAGTAGATTTAACTGCAGTTTTAGTCACCGGAACTGATATTAAAGTAGTGTCGTATAATACAATAGCAAACAAAATAGTTAAAATATACTCCAAACTTTGAAATCGTTCCTATTGACCCCGTTTTAGTAGGTGTAGCGCCGCTACTCAAAATCACTTTCTGCGGTTACTATTCCGTCTACTAAACCTAGTGACTATAGCTAACTTTATAGAGACAGTTGTAGATATATGTCCAGAGCAGTGTACGTCTTCTGTCTAATAATTGCTAGAATGCTGTATATATTATGCTGTAGCATTTAAAGCTTTAACCATTGATAGAGTTTTTGTATCTATTTAACAACAGCATGGCTTATTTGGGGTAGAAAGTACTCGTATCTATGGCACCCGTGTTTTGCCAACTATGTTAGAAACCTAGAGGAAGTCATTTACTACAATTACTAGAATAGGAGCCAATTGATGGTCACAAGTTTCTATATACTTAATAATAATAATAATATTCTACCACATTCACACAGCGCCATCTAGTCCCAAATTAAGCAATTATATTTGCTTGTGTTATGGGTACTAAACAACTGATATACTACTTATATACATTTTTTTTTTTGTAAATACATACATATTATAGATAAATTACACCCAGACACAGAACAAACAATCATGCTCATCACACAAAGGTTTGTCCTGGGTGGGAATCGAACCCACCACCTCCGGCTTAGCAGTCAGGGTCACTAACCACTAGACCAACAGGCCAGTCTTATACTTAACTGACCTTATCAACAGTTTGCTATGAACTTTTGCACGTCTGCCGAAATTAAGTACGGTAATGTTTTTCGAGCGTATGTATGTATGTATGTGGGTATTTATGTCTATTTTTTTAACACGCTCTACAAGCTAAATGGCTTGAAAGATTTTAACATACGAGGTGTCATTTATTAGATTCGTATTGATTGTGAGAGTGACATATAGTAAGAATATTTCAATTTATTTAGCGTCAGCAAGAGAAGAAAAGAGATTTTTGTTTTTTTAATAATATTTTGCTTGTTGTGCTGATTGTTTTACGGATCTGTCTTTTTTGTGATTCAACATTAGCAGCAGCCCGATGACTTTCACAGCAGGACCTTATATTTATTTATAACTTCTACAGATTTCGAAACCGATTTTCATCCTACTGAACAGTGAACATTTTAGATAACATCTCTTCCCTGATAAATATATTTTATCTTGACAACAACTATCTTTAAACAAGATTATTGTTTGATATTTGATAGTATTCTTAAAACTACTATGTTTGATGACTAATTGCCTTTGTGGTACAGTAGGAGATATTTGTCCTGTGGAACCTCAACCTTGCAAAATACCGCACGTACCTCTGCGTGACAGCAGGTGGCAGCCCTTACACGGTTGCAAGTACTGTTACGCAGAATCTACGATCTACGATATTGGGTTCACTAAGTGATGGTTTAGCTCGAAGGTTGGAACTGCGAACGGAAAATGGCAACGGATTTGCTCTTTTCGTGTTTATCGGCAGAGCCAGCTAACAGAACACTAGGTAAAACAGCTGTGTTATCTTCGTAACCACTAAAAATTTACTTACTGCGCTCCTCAATATAGTACAAGGTACTATATACTCGGTGTAATCTATACTATTATATAAAGTTGCAGTTTGTTTAAAAGAATAAAGAAAGAAAATAAGTACATATAAATGACACAGATAAAAAGACACACTAATTCTTAGTTAGTTTGTGTGTTTGAACGCGCTTATCTCTGGACCTACCAGTCGGAATAATTTTTTTTTGGTTTATGATAGCCTATTTCTTGAAGAAGGTTATAGGCTATGTAACATTACGCTACTGCATTAATCAGAAACCACGCTGCGGGAAGCTAGTATCCTAATAAATAATAATATACCGCCAAGTACGGTAATTATTGCAAACTACTCTAATAAGGATAGGCCAATGTCCTGCTGTGGACTTATTCAGGCTACAGATAATGATTGATGATGATGACTCACACACAAAAATGAGTTCATGCGAACCGTGTAGTTTTGGCAAGTTATATGGTAAGAATGTTTAAAACTTGTGACATAATCTTCCCACCAATTGCCTCCTAAGTATTCTAGTAATTGTTGTGAATGACTTCCTCTAGGTCTAACTCGTAACGTCTATTTAGTATTCCTTATCCTAGCTAATGTACCTATCTACTAATGTTTGGGTAAGTACCTACCTAACGTACCTTATTTACACTAATAGGTAGGGAACCAAAATAATACAATAAATTGAAACAAATCTCGTAATGTTTTAAATCTCGTGAATCTTTAAATAAGATTATAGATAAGTACCTATTATGTCATGTTCACATTATTTTCATAATACGAGTTTAAAAATGGGTTAGTAAGGTACCTACTATTATTTTTAATGGTCAAAAATTTTATTAAATTAATTGTCCATTTCTAAAGTATTTCATGTAATTTTTTTTTAAAGTGGCGTCTAGGCTGACGACTGGCACCTCTCCGGACCTAAAAGAAATCAGTATTATTTTCGCCTAGCAGCGGGACGATGATGTGATAGATAGATATAGGTAAGGCTGTAGTCTAAAAGAGCATATTACGTTTACAACCATACGTTTTACCATAGCCTAACTAAATACCTACTTGGTTAGTAAAATTGGTACGTAGGAGAAATCTGTGTTTTTACAAGTAGGTCTGTGTTTTTACACTTACACCTAAGCAAATGACGAACATGACTTTGTCGTAGGCACCTACTTATTATTGTTTATGCGTAAATCAAGAATCCGAAACATTATACATTTCTACGTCAGTCAATATTATTGTTGTGGTTTATTATGTTAATACGGTAATGGTCATAAAATGAATAAATTAAAACGCTACGCTACCTATGTAGTAGGTACCTATCTCCAGCGGTCAATATGCTACTAAACAACTAAGTATGAGGCCGCTAAATACAGGCCAAAGTACCTAGATACTACGAAAACCTTTTAAAATATTGTAAACTACGCGGTACCTACATAAAATTGTAACAGATTCCAAAAATCTAATTAAGTATCTGGCGATTAAAAATTGTCAGAGTTTCTCGACAGTTCTTCTTACGCAAACAAAGGTAGAGAGCATTTTTGACCAAAATTGACATCTTTTGGTTTATCACGTTCTTAAATTAAAAATCATTATGCCTGATGCTAAACAAGTAATGAGATTGACTTTGATCCGTTCATAAACACAACATAGATACTCGGCGCAAGTTTTTAGTTGTGTAAAAGACGAGTGTGATATTTGTAATTGTCAGACATACTTATATGAACTCAACCTCACTCTCAAGCACGATATCAGCTGATACGTTCTCAAGATGAGATCAGCGTCCTAAGATCGCCGCTATATAATAAAAACATATCAACAGCGTCTCAAATGATATCGACAACAAGACTAGACCCTCAAATTACGTCATTTTGAGAGTCTCATTGGTCTGATCTTGATACTGGAACTACGAATATTATATTACTAATGATAACATTTGGTCGACGTTTTGTTATTTTTGGTTGAAAATATCGCTTATTCTTCTCGATATTAATATGAACATAATTAAATACCATAGTAGAGTTAATTTTAACAGACACTGTCAAAATAATCATCTTATGATTTGTTTATTAAATAGTTCAGCATCTTGTGTGTTTACTTAAGAGCGAATACGAAACTGAGATTGGTTTATTAATACGGCCCTTAGATTTTAATATTTGTGGACCAAAAAAATATTTATTTTGTGTGGAATGCACATTCGGTGTAACGGTAATGATGAGACGACAATGCGCCATGCATTGATTCAGTAAAGGCTCTGTATTTACTCCGTGAGTAAAGGATCAAAATTTCAAAATGTCCATACTTATTGTTAAAAAGTATCGTCGTCTTTTGTTTATGTTTATTTGTCGTTTAGTTTTTATTTTAAGAATACGTCATCAATCTTACCTTGTGCAAAAATATAACGTCATACATCTAAGGCAATAACATGCAGCTAATACTTAGTGACCTTTCACTCTCTAACCTCTAACCAGGCACGTTCATGCTCCTCTTGACTTCTCACAGCCTGGTATTCAAATATCAAATTATTAAAATCGCCGGTCACTATGTTGTAACAACTGCAGTCGAATTTCTTCCACATTTTGTATTGATTGTAGCTATACTCGTAGGTTACCTACATTAAAATTGTCAACGAAAACAATGACAAAATTAGCTGACACACAGTTGTCACAATAGGAGAAAAAGAAAAAGTCTATCTATTTTTAAGTATAACCTAGTCTAGATATATCTATATGTACTGGCTTTTGTAAAACTCCGTAAAACCGAAAAGATATTTTGAAACGATAGCTTACCAATGTCACAACATGACTCACAAAAACTGTTCTGGGAGTCTCGAATGTAATATAACCATGATTATAATCCCATTAAACCTAATTTCATGCATGATATAAAAATGTTAAACTAGGTAGGTAATGGTTACCTATAGTAACAGTTCGTTTTAAGGCACGAGATTGAGGATTTGAACCCATGGAATTGTCGCTATTTTCATTACATCAGCCAAAAGAGTGGTGATACAGACCACTGCTGTATTGCTTCTTTGACCGATCATAAACAACCCTCATCCATCGATTGCCCGTCACCTTTATCAGGTCCTTGGTCTTCCGATTTGTCGTCGCCTCTCCAGAAGTTTTCTGGCAACGCTCATCAGTTCTGTCAGCTTTGTGTGAATTGCTACAACCAGCAACAAACTTCTTTTTCTTTACACTATCATTGTATAATATTAACATAACACAATATATTTGGAAGAATGCTACATCTAACATTTTTTTAGATGAAATACTTTTTACAATGGCGTGCATGTGTATTTGAATCACTGAATCACTCAATTGCTGTGATGATTCATGTAGTTTAAGCCAATGAGATTTTAATGAGGAACTTTACGTAACGTAGGTAGTACCTACATATTTGCTACCAAGTTTTTGATAATTTAGCTGTAACTTTGTCTTTGTAACACATAATGTTATTCGTTTTGTTAACATTGTGTCATAAAGTAACTTTATAGTTTGTAATATAATAATGTTGTGCACAGAACAAAAATTGTACAACCTACTTATTATTTTTGTAGACTTGTATTTCTAAAATCCTTAACTTTACCATACACATAAGGAAAACTACAGTAAGGAACAGTGAAAGCAATTTTATTTGAAATGTCTGTACATTGTACAATATCTTTTATCAACAAATATCCAACATTTGAGTGCACAGTGAGTGTTAAATAATAAAGATAATAAATAAATAATAATAATAAAAATGGTTATTTGCACATTCAAGTTTACATTTAATATTACAGCTTAGAAAATTAAATATCTTGTAATATAGGCATCAGCACCCAGTGTGTTTTTGTGTGCGTGTGCGCGCAATATTGAAAACTTTATCCAAGTGCCGCCATGAAATGTCAGGGTAGTATTCAGCGTAGGTTATATACTTTGCAGTTTTTATATTAAGAAGCGTGAGCTCATTAACGTAAGCTAGGCAAAGCGTTGGTCCTAGAATACTACCCTGGGGTACACCATGAGTCACACGTAAATCATTACTCATGTGGTCATCTATTTTATATCTAATAATCACGGTATAATTAAAGTTAATTTTCCCGAATTCCTAAGTACTGTTATTTGTATACTAGGTTGGGGATAGAAACCGTGTCAAAAGCCTTGGCCAGATCAAGAAATATAGTGAGACAATTTCTACCGCTATCAAGGGTTTTAACAATATGTTTCGTAAAGATTATGCATGCTTTGTCTTCAAGGAAGATTGGAGACAGACTCACTTCTTTCTACATTTACAACAATGTGTAAACTAGTATAAAGTATCTTCACGTGATGATATTTACTGAAATCATTCAAGTGCATGATTTATATCAAGTGTCTACGGATTATTTTTCTTTTCACGTGCTTGTAGGGATACCAAAAGTTTGAATGTTACAGAGTTTTTTCGTTATAATGAAAACCGTTATTTTCTGAGCTACAAATTTCAATAGGGTTCTAGTAGGTCTCTCAACTCGATAATGTTTTATCTTTGACTGAGATAAAACTCTTATCTCGATGTAAGTCATGTCCTGGCGAATAGAGATTGTCAAGGTTCCTACAGATACTAGCGAGTATGCTTTCGACTGATACCACGTTTAATTTTATTATTTTCTTTTAGGTACGTAGTGGTGGTGTTAGATAAACATTCAAACTTTACTGTATTTTAGGTGCTCATGAAGTTAATGAGTGACGGCTTGACAAAGCGGTCAAAAGAATTTTATAAAAATCCGGTACACATTTTGATAAAAATATCCTGCTTTTTGTTACTTTACAGTTGGTATTCGTAATGAGATCGATTCTATTGATAAGATTAAGCGCAAAACATACCTTCCGTGGACATCGTTGCATAGCTCAGAGCGTGCGTTATGCCACGACCAATTTCATGCAAACTGTTTAAAATTATTTTAAACAACGTTAAATTTTACAGTCATGAGCTCCGTTGCGTTTTTTTGTTTTACCTTTAGAATAAAATTCGTACGCGTCTTCTTCAAAAAGTATCTTCTTACATGTAAATACAACGTCTTTTTTAACGATCCATATCTAAATATTTTGATATATAAAGTACGGTAATAGAGGTCTGTTCGTATCAGTCGGATTCGCAGTTGGCGTGGTCGTCGTGAGCACATTTATTTGTCGGGCAAAGATTGTTTCACATTGCACGAAGTGCATTGCTCGAGTATGTAGACCGTGGCACTTGAAATAATCTGGCGCTTTAGGTATTAACAGATGAGTTAAAACTTCTTTTAAAAATGTGAAAACAAAATTGACCGTTTAGAATGAAAGCTGTCGCAACACACCTGCCTGTCCTCAGGCGCTAATTTAAGCAACGACAATTTCATGTTTGAAAAACATATTTCGGACAAGGTACTCCTCGTTTACCGTCGGAAGTTTGTATAAAAACTTAATTAGTACAAAGTCTCCAACGCAGTCATAGCAGATAAGAACTTATATGCCTACTATACCAACTTACGAAAATTATTACTACCTATTTTGTTTAGTTAAAACTTTAAAGACAAATTTTGGCGTTATCGCAATATGGAAACAATGCTAAGAAATAATTGCAAAATAATCTATGAAATAATTTTAAGCAGACAAAAGATTTGTTCTCGATTCGTCCCGCAAAGTTTCGTCCCACACAATAATTCTCTTTTCGTCCTAGATTTTATTCCCATTTCGTCTCGAAAAGAATATAAATTAGTAATTTATTATTTTATTCTCGTTTAGTCCCACTTTTTGTTCCCGATTCGTCTCGTGAGGTAAATCTTGTATTTTACAACATGTTTTGTACAGACAGCATAAAACTTATAACAAATAAAATATTTTAACTAATCTTATTTTTAACAATGTACTAGCTGACTCAAAAGGCGTTGTCTTGTCTAAAATTAAATGAAATTACATTTGTACACACTTGCTATGAATCAGGGAGAATGGAAGTCGTGGAGTGAGGTCTTTGCCCAGCAGTGGGATGATTTGGACAGTAACAGTAACAATAACAGTAACATTTGTACTCATTTTGTAAATATGTTTTTATTTTTCGCGTCCTACCCATGGAAGCGGCTTTGCTTCTCCTCCGGAAATCCCGACACATGTGCGGACTGCATTACCGATACGGTGCTTCAGGGGATGGAATTATTCATCCCCAACGCAAAAATCCCGGTCGGCGGTCGCAGTCGCCCCTGGTTTAACAAAACCTGCAGGCAGGCGACGCACCTTAAGCAGTCCGCATATAGGGCCTGGAACAGTGCTAGGCAACGCCAGGACCCGCGGGTCAGGGAAGAGAAGCGTAAGTTCAATGCCGCTTCCAGATTCAACAAGAAGGTTATCGCTGAGGCCAAAGCAGAACACGTTGCCAATTGGCGAGAGGCTAGAAAGCTATCCTTCAGGGAGCCGTGCATTCTGGTCTCTCGCCAAGGCTGCCCAAGGCAACTTCTGCTCGTCCAATCTCCCGCCACTGCGCAAACAAGACGACATACTGGTCCATAGTGCAAAGGAAAAGGCTGACACTTTAGGCCAATTCTTTGCCTCGAACTCGACTCTAGACGACGGGGGAGTCACACCACCCAACATCTCGCGGTGTGAAAGCTCAATGCCGGAAATCCGCATCACTCAACGCGCGGTCAGGCGAGAGCTCAGGCTCCTAGATGTCAACAAGTCGAGTGGACCAGATGGCGTCCCCGCAGTGGTTCTGAAGACGTGCGCCCCTGAGTTGACTCCCGTTTTAACGCGCCTTTATCGTCTCTCATATACCGCTAATAGGGTTCCATCTTCGTGGAAGGTAGCTAACGTCCACCCGATCCCTAAAAAGGGTGACCGGTCGGACCCGTCAAACTACAGACCGATAGCGATAACATCCTTGCTGTCCAAGGTTCTGGAACGAGTTATCAACTCCCAACTCCTGAGGTACCTTGAGGAGCACCAGCTGATAAGCGACCGCCAGTACGGTTTCCGTAACGGTCGATCAGCTGGTGATCTTCTCGTGTACCTCACACACCGTTGGGCAGAAGCCTTGGAGGGCAAGGGTGAAGCTCTGGCTTTCAGCCTTGATATTGCCAAGGCGTTTGACAGGGTCTGGCACAAAGCACTTCTATCGAAGCTACCATCCTATGGAATCCCCGAGGGACTCTGCAGATGGATCGCCAGCTTCCTGGATGGTCGGAGCATTAGGGTCGTTGTTGATGGTGCTTGCTCCGATACCATGATGGTTAATGCTGGCGTACCACAAGGCTCAGTGCTTTCCCCAACGCTGTTTATTCTGCATATCAATGACATGTTAACCATTGAGAACATGCATTGCTATGCAGATGACAGCACGGGTGACGCGCGGTACACTAGCCAACGGAATGTCCCTCGGAGCTCCGTGCATGAGAGACGGTTACAACTTGTGTCTGAAGTTGAGGGCTCTCTCGGGCGGGCTCTCGAATGGGGTGAGAAGAACTTAGTTCATTTCAACCCCACGAAGACACAAGTATGCGCGTTCACTGCGAAGAAGGACCCTTTTGTTATGGCGCCTCAGTTCCAAGGAGTTTCTCTCCGTATCTCCGATGACATTGGGATCCTCGGCGTTCAAATATCCAGCAAGGTCCAATTTGGGAGTCATTTGGCAGACAAAGCCAAACTGGCGAGCAAAAAGCTGGGCGTCCTGAACAGAGCCGGACGGTACTTTACGTCATCTCAACGGCTTGTGCTATACAAAGCACAAGTCCGACCGCACGTGGAGTACTGTTCTCACCTGTGGGCAGGAGCCCCCAAATACCAGCTCGACCCACTTGACTCCCTCCAACGGCGAGCTGTTCGAATCGTCGATGATCCCAATCTCACAGACAAATTGGAGTCACTGGAGCAGCGGAGGGACTTTGGCTCTCTATGCGTGCTCTATCGTATGTTCAACGGGGAGTGCTCTGAGGAACTGTTTGACTTGGTGCCATCGTCTCCTTTCTATCATCGCACCACTCGACATCGCAGCAAAGTTCATCCATACTACCTGGACACGATCTCGTCTAGCACGGTTCGTTTTCAGCGTTCATTTCTCCCACGTACGTGCAGGCTCTGGAACGAACTACCAGCTGCGGTGTTTCCCGAGCGCTATGACATGTCCTTCTTCAAACGAGGTTTAAAGAGAGCATTAATATCACGGTAGGCAGCGGCTTCGCAGAGCCCCTGGCATTGCAGAAGTCTATGAGCGACAGTTTCCACTTACCATCAGGTGGGCTGTTGGCTCGTCTGCCACTATAGGCAATAAAAAAAAAAAAAAAAAAAAAAATGTTTGAAATGCTGTTAAAGAACAGTGAAAAAAAAAACGTGTTGTCGAATGATCAATCAAGCACACGGCCCACCTGGTGGTAAGTGACAACCGTAACCTATAGAGATGGCTGTGTTCTCCAAGCATTGCAGAAGTGGTAATGCTTAAAAAACACAATCAATCTGTTGCCGACCACGGATAAGGGGATGGGGAAGGAAAGGAAGTGGACCGAGGCGGTATATGGGCCTCCGGTACTCTCACTCACCGAACGAAATAGTAACTATGAATACTATAACGTCGATCTTCTGTAAAAGGATAGTACTTCCCCGGTCGATCCGGCCCATTCATGCTGAAACCAGCGTGGATCTACTACCGTATTATGCCTCCATGACGCATTACCCAGTCGTCAGCCAATATGTCGTAATGGCCTAGTGGTTATGGTGTCTGCTTTCTATACACGAGGTTGTAGATTCGATTCGAATCCAGGCAACTAACAATGTGACTGTCTTAAATCTATATGTACGTTTATCTTAGACATTACTGACTTTAGATAAAGGAAAAATCGTGAGAATACTTGGATTAAAGTATAAGAAATATAAAACAACGACCCTTGGACACCGTGGCAGGAAATACACAATTTAAACCTTTAAAAAATAAAAATTTATATGTTGATGCCGATTCCTTTATAAACATAACATGGAAATTAAAGGCACCAAATGAATTATCTCTCTACTGTAGCTGGTATGATTAATGTATGTGACATATTTTTATTTTTGTTTGATTCATTAGAAGTACGCAAATTAAAAAAAATATTTATTTTTTGTTATATTATAGCCTACCAAAGTGACTCCACCCCGCCTGATGGTAAGCAGTCAGTGAAATCCAAAAGTGGCGGCCACTATACTAAAAGCCACCGTCTTAAACTGCTGGTATAGTGGTCTCCACTATGGCGGCTGGGAATGAGGTAAGGGGAAAGGAATGAGGGAGGTGAGGAAAGGAGGAAAATTGGACCTCCGGCGCTCTCACTCACCGAACGAAACGCAGTAGTACGGATACTACCACTCTTAAGTCGATCTTCTATGAGAGGGTAGTACTTCCCCGGACGATCCGACCCATTCATGCTGAAATCAGCGTGGATCTACTACCGTAATTGTGTAAAATTTGAAAAATTCCTAAGAGGTTCATATTTATAGTTAAAAGTTTCATGATTATTTTAAAGTTTTATTTGCTATATGGTTAGTTGACCACATCATACTTGCTTTACCATTTTTTACAAAATTTACCAATAAAATTAAAATTTAATGAGACTCAATATAACAGTGACAACTGTCACTGTACTGAGGTAACTAGCAAGAAATTGAAGATATTATTGTTTTGTGATATGCAAACGACATTTGCTCTAAGGGTGGTAAAGCAATTTTATGGTCGACTATACATATAGCGGTCTATGTATGTTAATAATTTTAAATTATTAATAAAAGATCTGTGGGTACTTATATAATGGTAAATTAAATAGGCCTTCTTTTACATTATAAACTTCTCTCTTAACGTACTGAGATTCGAATTGTGACTTATTAATAAATACTTTTATATAAAAGTTTTATCTATGCATCCATCTTAACATTTTACTGCCTCTTCCTCCAACTTGATCTTTATGCATAAACATAGACATAGATTCAAGATGATTTTACTACGTGGTGATCCGTTTATAATATGTTTCCCACAATTTTATCGTTCTACTTTTGAGACAGCCAGCCTAGGGTAAGCCATATTTTTTGATAGATTTTTGTAATTTCCTTTTTTCTTTTTCTCTGACTCTACTTATGCAACATTTTATAAAGTAGTCCGAAACGAGAGTAAAAAATAATATGAGACGAAACGAGAATTTTTAGAAATGTAGGACGAAAACTTGGGACGAAACGAGAACAAATCAGACAAAATCATCTACGGGTCTCGACTTGTCGTTACTCGGGTTAAAACTCTCGAATGGAGGCCACTGAGTACTGACTGCACAATGTAGGATGTTCATAAGACGTAGGTGTAGTAGGTACAGATGACTTCATACAGATGACTTTTTCTTTCCATAATCTTAGTATTATATTAATTGGTTAATTTGTAATAATTACTTTGTATGGTTCTTTGGTTGCGTTGAGTGTTTAAATTGTAACTCATTCAAATAACTGTAATTATCTGGCGATTGAAAAGAGTGGCGTGAGTTTCTTGCCAGTTCTTCTCACAGCTCTACCTCGTCAGCGAACTGGCTGTAGGTCAATTGGCTGACAAAGTGTAATGTTGACTTTTCATAAGCATCATACTTTATGATCAAAATGAAATAAACGCTTTGACTTTGACTTTGACTTAAAGGTAGAAGACGCTGGATGCATGTTGCTGCCTGCTTAGGAACCTGCCTTCATTCGTCATCGGTTTCAAACAAAAATTAATCTTCAATATTTTACAACACAGCCAATTTAGACTTCAACACTACGTAAATAAGTCATATAATACAATATCTGTTTGTACACAGTACAATACTACTGATACGGTATTTTTACGATGTACTTAAGAAGCACCTTTTCAACAGCTTAATCCGACACTTAGCTGTTTGTTCGTAGGCATTGTTATATAGCATGAAGTTTCGTTTGGAGACAGGCAACTGATCTAGACGTGCAGATTATCTTTAGATATGAGATTTGATAAGTATCTGCTTAGAATATTACGTCTGTTTGACGTCACTGTATTTGATTTTAAGTACCTTTGTGTTTCTTTATTGGTTTACCCTTTATTTGATGAAACCGAAGAAATCAGTGTAAATGTTTTGCTATGGTGACAGTGACAGGTAAGGGCTAACCAATTGAGCTCCTGTCGGTTTTGAGTTGGATAGCTGGTTTTCTTATACCAGAGGCAATAAAACGTCTATACTTACATAGTTTCATGTTACATATTTATGGTAATACCTAACTAAAATCAAGCCTCAATAAGAATACCGATGTAAGCACTATCTTACTTAATTAAGTATTATAAAACGTAGGATGTAGCAATATCCTTTAGCCATAACCCATAAATATCATGTCATAATATGAATTGCACTGTTACACAATATATTGCTGTAATTCTAAATCATGCAACGATGTATCCTATTGCTTTAAATTGTGCACATCGTGAATAATCAAGTGTACATTTGTGAGATTGTCATGTCCATACGTTTTCTCATTTATAAAAAATGTAATTACTCATTTGCAAACAAAATAAATTTATTTCTTTCTTTCTTTCTTTCATAACACCACATCTCGAGCTAATTGGTACGAGTACCAATCTCTGCTAAAAATATTATGATCAGATATAAAATGGATGAAAATATCGAGACCAATAGATAATAATTGTACGTATCGTATAGGTGTTTAGGTATATGTAAAACATAAACCACATTTTGTGACTGTAGGTAGTTGAAACAATGACAAAAAACCCGTGAGCATTTCTATTACCTGTTATCGACGTTAAAATTCTTATTTTAGTACTA
This sequence comes from Parascotia fuliginaria, assembly GCA_963082885.1. NCBI lineage: Eukaryota > Metazoa > Arthropoda > Insecta > Lepidoptera > Erebidae > Parascotia > Parascotia fuliginaria. Next base: position 3,584,367 of record OY720183.1, on the reverse strand, counting down.
CCGATTTGCATCATTATCCCTTACTATTAGTTACAACATACAATTATTTGATCATTCACGGTGTATGATTACATTTATTTTGTTTATTATTTGAACCGCCAATGATTTCGTAGCTTCTTATTAACATGATTATGATTTCAAACTGAAACGACGCCGTCAACTGCGGGACATAGGTACGAGTAAGTCTCATTCAAGTATCGCCATTTTGACCGGTAGTGAACCGGTCTTATCCATCGGTTTTTCATCCATTTGGTTTCTCACGGTATGGAAAATATTTGGATCGACTGAAGAAATATTAGTTAACTACTATGCGTTTCTTTTGGTGCTGATAAAAAATGTCTGAAGGATACTGAAAACCGTATCGAAATTCTTTGCGAGGTTTAGAAAAAGTTAACATAGACATCGACAGAAGGAAACAGTAACTTTGTTTTAATGAAGAGATAGCTACACACATTTTAATCATATGATTTTGCCATTTTGGATTCGCGAATAAACTCAAAAGTGCTGCGTCTTTGTTAGAAAGAGGACCCAGTAACAAGTAACGACATTTTAACTATATTTGTAAAACGGGTCTACACGTGTTAGAAAATTATTATATGGTGCCATACCTCCACAACAATTTCGGAAGCGTCACAGTTTTACAGCCTTTTCTAAATAACTTATGTTATTTAGAAAAATAAAAAATAAATAACTTAGGTTATGTACTAGTTTAAGTGTTGAAATGCTCTAAACTTTGCAAACATTTGATGAAGTCGTGATGACTCAGTGGTTGAGGCACTCACTTCGTATACACGTGAGTTCAAAACCGGGCAAAGTACCAATGTGTCTATTTAAATTCTTATGTACTAAATTTATCTTAGATACTGATTTATAAACTAGGTATACATTAACAATACAAAACAAGGATCAACTAAAACTAACTAAAACTCTTGCAGATAAGACATTACATACTAAGACAAGAATATCTTTCGTCGTTTCGGTTTCTCACTAGGCAAGCCTGTATCGAGGTAACCTTTATTCGAAGTAACTATTTTACGTTAGCCCCAATACGCCTACACCCAATAGATCCAGTACACCTTGAGCAAGCGTGACGATTACTACTCATGCCTTCTCTACATTAGAGAAGGTTTTTCTCCACAGTTGGATAACGACGGACTGGTAAAGCGTTTGATCCTTTTCACAGCAATGTGGCAACGCACTACCACATGCCAGTACCTGAAATTGACGACATCAGTCAATTAATCTGATGATTCTATTAATATCATATTATGTCGGCCTATTATTATTCCACTGTAGGGAAAGGTCATACAGTAATGATATGAGCATTGATCGCCACGCTTGTTCAAGGCGGATTAACGATTTCAGACTTCCTCTGAAGTCCAGGTTTCCTCACGATATTTTCCTTCACCATCGGTCAGTAGAGTCCAGATAAACTTAGAAAATACATATGATTTGAAAAATCACATTGGTACTTGCCCGGATTTGAACTCCCGACCTCGTGTTTACGAAGCGAGTGCCTTCATCACTTGGCCATTGAGACTTTTTTTACGATAATATCTTAAAAACGTCACTAAAGAGCTAAACGTCATATTATTATCTGAAGAATATAATATTTACGCAGCGGCTTGAAGTATGAACCACATGAATTTTTATGATAGGGTACCTAGTACATGTCTTTATTTGCGTAGACTAAATACCTATAAATCTTACACGGTCATACGCTCTAAAAGAACTCAAGCAATATGAATTTATTTCCTCTGTAACTAAAGAAAACCGTCATTTTATACTAAGGTACTTACCAGTGATCGAAGATTCATTACATTTCTTGAAACTTTTGAGTTCGAATATTATTAATATTTTTTTTAAAGTACGTATTTTCATTTATTTAATACTCTGGAGTCTGGCAAATAAGTCTCATGCAGTCTCATGCACCGGTAAACGCAATGACGTGTGTGAGAAAATTTAGTTCTCAGAGCAAATACCAGAAGCGCTGTTCATTTTTCATTGTATAACAAACGTTACTGTATTTTTCATTAGTTTTGTTATAATTTTATAATTCTGCCTCTTCATATAATTTTTGATTATAGTGAATCTTCTCCGTGTACGAAATGTGCTTAAAAGAGAGTATCTACCTACAAATGACATTAGACGCGACAATACACAAACGATAGAAGTCGGAAAATGGGTTCATATTTAATTTACAAGTAAAAAATATGTCATGCAACATAATATATAACTTAAATCATGTTTAACAATTCAGATTGCAGCTCAAGTGGTCCTTGAATACAATGTTTACAAATTAAAAATACAAATACAAATTTTGACTGACCTGTTGGCCTAGTGGTTAGTGACTCTGACTGCTAAGCTGGAGGTCGTGGGTTCGATTCCCACCCAGGACAAACCTTTGTGTGATGAGCATGATTGTTTGTTCTGTGTCTGGGTGTAATTTATCTATGATATGTATGTATTTACAAAAAAATATATATATAAGTAGTATATCAGTTCTTTAGTACCCATAACACAAGCAAATATAATTGCTTAATTTGGGACTAGATGGCGCTGTGTAAATATTTAAAAATATAAAAAAAAACATGTACCGAATATTTAATCTCTCAGCGCCTTCCGATCTCAATGGCTGTTCCATTCTAAGGTGTTTTATGACACGCGTTGAAGAAATTTAAGTTGACCGGACATTTACAGTCTGAAATTTGAAGCTTCTACTGCAAATTTGAGACTATCACTTAAAATGTCAGCTTGCTACTGTCTCAATGCACGGCAATAGCTTCTTATACAGAGAAGTATGCGCATTAATCACCACGTGCAGTTAGGATGGTTTGGTAACACCAGCTTTTTTCTGTAGGTATATAGGTAAGTACCTATGCAAATGTTTCACGTCAAATCGTTACCAATGCGCGCGTGATACTTCCGTTTGTTGCTCGTACATTACTGAGTTACATTACCAGAAATATGTACAATCGGACCAACTGAATCATGACACATTTTGCTGATAATTCGCTTAAAGCTGTTAATGCACTTAGGACGTTTTTAATACTAACATAACAACAGTACTCCGTGAAATGTCAGTGTCCAATAAAACAATAACAAAATCCTTGCCCAAGAAATCTGTCTTCAGGCCAATTTCAACCTACTTGCATTTAGATGGATTGACAAAATGAGCTTAGGTATGGTATCTAAGTTAAATTATGATTTACTTGGTTCGATAGTACAAGGAAAAATATTCTTCGCACAAAACCGGGTAATGTATTAACAAATATGTTTTCTTTGCACATTATCTGGTGTTTCTAGCGTCCATAGGCTAAATAACATGCCTATGATCACTCGGACCGCACCTATGCTTATTTGTCATCTTAGTTACGCAAGAGAACTAATTCATTTCTAAATTTCATGAATAATAAATGGTTTACGACTGCAACATAGTAAGCGATTAGACGATGCGATAAACAGAGTGGCAAACTACTAACTACTATTGATAAGATTTATATTATTTGTTTTAAATGATGTATGTTTTACTACCTTAGTGGAGCAGTAAGTGCGTGTCACTGCTGTGGAAGAAGTTGCGGGTTTGATCCCCAAAGTTCGTTCCAAGTCTTAGTTTAATTTTTGCGCCTGTTAATTGTATGTTTGTAAAGACCTCCGTAACAAGGGAATAGTTTACTATTAAGAGAGTTGTCTTTAAAAATAAGTATATAAGTACAATTAAATTCTGCAACCAGTTAAATGTTTTTAGATACATAGCATCACGCCGTTCTCCCCGAAGGGGAAAGTAAAGGGGGCGAAACGAACCTGTTGCCATTTATCGAGCAATAAACTAAAAATTTCTAGACCTAATATATATAATCCTTAATATTGTACTACTAGACACGTTTGTGTAGCAGTACGTATACAATACTAATCACTGAATAACTAAAGCAGTTTTAAATTAAATTACAAATACAGTAGCGTTCTTTTACGTACAGGATTCAAGGCCAGTATGTCCCGTGGTAATGACGTCACTAAATTGTAGGTGGTCAAATTCGGTGGCCCTTAGCATTAACCAGGTGCAAGCCTACGTGTGTCGACTGACGAATCAGGCTCGTTCATGTTTCAAGGAACTGGTTGTTTAACAGCTAAGGAAAGTTATATGGAAGTGGTTACAAATTAAAGCCGATTTTTAAAGACAATGTTAGGGTCTTTGACTGAGTTTGGTTAAATGTATTAATTGACTAAATTTATTTTACAATTAACTAGTTTCACATTCACAAACAAATAGTATCATATCTTGATAACAACACACAACGCCATCTAGACCCTAAGTAAGCATATATTATAGCTTTTGTTAAGAGTTCTAGATTGCGGATATACAATACTTTTTTTTTGTAAATACATAGGTACATATTTTATAGAGTAACACCCAGACCAATGAAAATAAACAATATGTTCATGCACACAAAGATTTGAGCGGGAATCGAACCTGCGATCTCTGCGTGGAAGTCTGTACACAGTACCACCGAACCACAGAAGCAGTCAAAAAGATGCAGTAAATTTGTTTTGGCTGTATTTTGGGTTCGGTAAATGTTAAACTAGAGCCTCGGGTTCACACTAACACGTGTTGTACTGCTGCCTTGTTACTGTCTCAAACTGGTTCCTATCCGTACTCTTGTAGATTCTTCTCCTGATTTCTATTATGTTTACAAAGCCTTCGGGAACTCAACAAGGTTTTCATTTTGGATGGAACTGTAAAACTGCACAGTCAATATTCGTAAACAATGTCCGCAATTTTATTAAGTAACTTCATTTTCCTTTCATTCTTTTGTTCACGATCTTTAAAAAAAATTACAAAGCTAGAAAAATATCTTACCCATACATAAATCTAAGCAAAAGTAAATCCATACTAATATTATAAATGTGAAAGTAACTCTGTCTATCTGTCTGTTACGCGTTCACTCCTAAACCACTGAACTAATTTTGATGAAATTTGGTATAGAGATAGAATGGAAAGGTCCATTCTATCTTTAACCAAACATTCTAACTCTAAACAACATCTACTATCTTTTATTGCGAAAAAATGGCTTGAAGGTGTTGAAATAGGGGATGAAAGTTTGTATGGAAAATGCGATATAACCGACATTCACGCGGGTGGAGCTGCGGGCAACAGCTAGTATTATGATAAAGACATCGTACAGAACTAAATACTTAATGCATTGCTTCTTAACGTCATTTAAGGTAATATAATTAGGCGTTACAAGTGACAATTCATGTCAAAAAGTTAAACTTTAAAGGTAGTGTTACTAGTGTTAGTTCCGCTAGAGTTTTACTGACTTTGAACACTACTAGCTTACCTTTTGTTATATCTTCTATCAATAATGGTTAGAAACTATTAGAATATAAGTACCCACATTCAGAAAAGGGGGAAAATTTAATAAGGGCAGTCTGATTAAGGAATTACTTTCACCTTGTTGAAAGACCGCAATTAAACAACGGGCCGCGTTCTCACAATATTTGTTCAGGGTGAAAATAAAACCATGACGTTCGGCATAACAGCAGCTCCTGACTGACTCACACACACAAAGAGGAAATCCATCATCTATACATATAATAAAATTGGAGTGTCTGTTTGTAATATTGAAATAACAGTTTTTTACTACATGTATATGAATATAATTATGTACGGTACATACACCAAAATATATTTTTTTACAATTTTTTTTTGTGTCTGTCTGTTTGTTCCGGCTAATCTCTGAAATGGCTGAACCGATTTTGACGGGACTTTTATTGACAGGTAGCTGATGTAATAAGGAGTAACTTAGGCTACGTTCATTTTAGAAAAATAAAGTATAGTTGATCGACTGTTAGGCGGAACGAAGTTCGCCGGGTCAGCTAGTCATTAATATGTAAACGATAGATTTTCTGCGGCAGGCGGTGAGCCTTGTAGTGAAAATGTTTGCATTATGAATATAAATACCATCTGTAAGCTCAAGCTCGTCAAAAACGTTCACATCTCCTGAACTGTGTTCAGTTCGATGTACATTGAAAATACATAATGTATTGCTGAACCTCTATAAACAGTTTAAATTCTCGATTACAGTTGCTATACGTCTGCAATTTTGTTTTCCTTTATCGCTAGATCAAAAGTTTTATAAGCTACTAATGATACACTAATACCTAATACTCTTCGGTGGGCTAATACGCAGCAAGTGTGTATAGAACAGAACTGTTTTGCAAGTGTTTAAGGGAAGGTTTTTAACACTAGGCAGTATTTTGTGCTCATTTTTAATATTTATTCCTTATTTGAGAGTGCTTTCTTTAGGTGTTTTAATAAAGTAAGCATCTACCCTCGCGAAACAAGGGTGGGTATCTAAAGAGGTACTTAATTATTTATTTAAATTGAAAAAAGTACATTGTCTACTTTGGCTGGACTAGATGATTGATAAGTTATTAAATGGTTATGACATTGTAATATTTACGTTTCGTTTCACGCTCTTAACTAGTGATCGGCAGGTATAAAAAAAATCACATAATACACAAATTACAGCCAAACACGAAGCTGGCCATGTGACTTTTACAAACACTTATTTTGCGTGTAAATCCTTCTAATACATATTTTAAATGCGTAAGTTTGTGTGTGTGTATGTGTGTGTGTTTGTTACCACTCAGCGCCTACAATGAATTTCATTGAAAAATGGTATGTAAATAGATTCGTTGCCGAAGAGAGATGGACATAGACTATTTCTTATCCCGAAAATCTGTCTGGTTTCCGAGGGAAACAAAACACATTTCAGGCGCGGGCGAAGCCGTGGACGCAGCTAGTACTAAACTAAAAATATAATATTATACTGCTACTATTTATTTATGAATTTAAAGCTTGCCTACAAAAAGTTTTACTTTACATTTTATTTAAATGAATAGGAAGGCTTTGCGTGAGTTTTCAGTGTCGGCATTATGTGTTCGATGTCAATGATAAGAGTAGTAGACGTGGTTTTCCAATGTCAATGTCTGTAGTCTACACAGTAGAGAATCACGATGAACACAATGTACATCGGCCATCGTCATGTTTCTATTCGTAATTGCATTTATAATACAGTTACCAAGTACTTGTTTGAGTTATTTATTGTTTAACAGATAGGTTTAGATATGATTGGTTTGTACATATCTTAATGATAAGTTAGTGTATATCATTATCATATTTTGAGTAATTATGCACTGTATTTAATATCAATAATAGATTGTTAGCCTATGGTTGAAAAGAATCAATTCCCGAGGTAGTTAGAATAGTTAGTAGTTAGCTATAGTCCGAGTAGGAATTGATTCTTTTACCCATGGCAAACACTCTACTTTTCATTTAGAATATGAGGAAAATAAAACAATAAATTTATTGCTAATAATATATTAGTAGTACCTATTTAAAATTAATAGTCAAATTAGGACAATTCGTGAAATTAAAAGTTACATTTCTATGACACAATTTGCTTCGTCTGTAATGGAATCTCATTATATTCATTATCATTCAATATTTCGCTTGAACTCATTTTTAATATTCAATTTAAATCTTAGCACAAAAGTCCGTCACAGATACATATATAACAGATTTTAGTATCCCGCCAATTTGTGTTGACTTTTTAAATTTTAAATATGGAATTCGCCGCTCGCCGCGTAATTGTCGCGGCACTCGCGGCTCAAAGAAGTTTGCGCTAAATTCACACTGGCTGTTTAGAAAGTCATGCATGACATTTTTTTAAATTAGTTTTTTTTACATAAAGCTCTTCACAGCTGACAGCAGTTCTATTTTTAAAGTTCGGTCGGGATGAATTTGTATGAGTTTTTCCCTCCCTATGAAAGGAAAGCAGCATCTTCCACTCAATAATCAAATCAAAACAACACTACTTTCCGAGTATAAGAAATGAAAAATTATTTTAATGTATTTTTTTTATATTATCCTACTCAAAGTACTCTACTCTGCCAGCAGTCAATTAAAACTATCTTACTAAACGAGGTAAATTATTAATTTTAATTTGATAAAAGTACTTAGGTAAATTTCATTTAAGTAAATTTTCGTGATGCAACTACTGCACATAATCTTAAAAATGTTAAAATAAATTATATTTTCATAAATCTAGTCCATAAATGCCGAAGTCTCAAGCTTTTATAGTAGTACATTACACTGATATTTTGTGAAGTCAAAGTAGCTGAATGATGATCATAAAATTTGGCGACTTTTCATTTTAATTGCGTTTGTCGATTACCTAAGCTTCTTATCTCAGTAGGCTTTGTAAGCGTAACTCGTTTAATTCTACATTTGTTTAGATCTTCAGATAATTTATGACTGAGGTTTGAGTTGTCTGAATGTTTCAGTTTATGTTTTGTTTACATAAACCCAATGTATGAGCACTTAATATATGAATAACGTTTAAATACGTTTAAGTACTCGTAGTCTCGTACCTTCAGGGAAACATGATGATTTTAAATACCGGTAATACCGTAAAACTCGCTAGCCGGCGTTATATCTTATCCTTGCTTGAAAGCTATGTTGATTTAAGACGATTGATTGACTTTAAGTTGCCTGGATTCGGACATACAACCTCAGGTGTTTTCATTGTCGACGAAGGAAAGCATCGTGAGGAATTTGAAAATTGTCAACCCGTCAAGAACAAGCGTGAGCAATGCTTATGCCTGTGGAGGACTGTGAAAAATGTTGAATGGTGTTAATTTTTTCAGGCAAATAAAAATGCACAGGCTGGTACTTTATGTTAATTAAAACTATTCTAATTAAAATTATTTTATTATGACATAGATAATAAGTAGGTAACTACTTACTTACTCAGAATAAGATGTAAGGTTTTATCTCACGTAGCTTGGTACTGTAGGTACCATAAATAAATTAATAACTATTCTTAAAACAGAAATTATGCAGTTTGAACACGATTATTAAAACTACCTTAGAGATACTTGTAGTATCAAACGCAATGAGATGCTTGAAATCTGAAGTTTATTTTTATAATGTTGTTATAACATATAACAACATGGAGTTTTTGAGTTATATACATATATTACATTATAATCTATGGCCGTGTTGTCTCTAAATATGGAACCACCCTTGGGCTTTAGGATAGATACCAGAAGCCCTAGACGAGTGGCATAGACTTCTTTTTTATGTATGGGATTGACATAAGTTATTACCAACATTGTCGTTTGCCTATTATGACAATCCCATACATTTTTTAATCGATTCTATTAATAGAATAGAAATCTATGCCACTTGTCTAGGCCCTTAGGTACCTATCGGGCGTTACCTGCATACTAAAACCGACCTTACTACGGTTATTCATCAACCTGCTAAGCGTGGTGATTGAGTGGCCCATGTGCTGCAATATCATCATCATTTCCAGACTGATAGAGTTAAGATTGCCGTTGCTTTTCTAGAAAGACTGGAGCAACGACGACTGATGAATTTAAAGACTATCCCATTTTCAGTCTAAATAAAGATCCTTTGCTTAGTTAATTACAGTTGCAACTGATCGCGCGCCCTTACATAAAAATGTTTTTATAATCCGCATATTTTTATTCCATGTTTAAATTATGTTAGATTAATAACCAAACTCTTTTGTTGTAAATCCTGTTACAAACCGAGTTTTCAATAATTCTCAATTTAAAGACAATTCTTATTATGTTTTATCTCTTTGATAGAAGACTTCTTGGTTTAAAATTAGTTGCCTTTTCTACGTCAAGCCAAACAGACTAAAGTAATGACAGTTATTTTGGACGATTGTATTAAATTATGTATTTACTTTAACGATGCAGGCAAAACGTAATCGATTCTTTTTTTTCGTAAGCGCCAACTTATTATTTAAAACTATGTATTTATTTCTATATGGTCAGGTTTGTAAATGACTGTAATCAAACATTCATCCTGCCAGTTTTGTCATAGTTAGATTTTTAAGAATACAAGCTATTCTATCTTTGGGTACATAATGTTCTTACAATATAACAAAGACGTCGACGTACCATGAGTGAGGTAACAATTTATGCTAGGTATATAGTTATATAGATGACATGTACCTATCTATATACTACCTAGCTTAAAAAGGTTAAAACCTTTGATATACAGTATGAAAAATGAACAGCGCACGTGGTATTTGCTCTGAGAGCTAAATTTTCTCACAAAAAATAAAATGTCATGTAGGTTTCTTAATTTTATTCAGATGGAATACGTTTTCTTTTATTCATTTAGGAGAACTAAACACCTATGTTTAGTTCTTTAGGTAAAAACAACAGTTTTATTCTAATGTCTGAATTATTTTTGTCGGTATTAGAAGAGATTTCAGAATACAATTTGCGCATAATTAAAATGGTAGACAAACAAAACAATTATTACTTATTAGAGATTAGAAAAATTTCAAAGACATACACCCAGTTTCTGAAAGGCCTGTTAAATCATTGTTCAACTAACAAGAATGTTAATTTAACATGGCTGTCAAATCATTTCGAGTTTCTGATACGAAAATCAGTGCAAAATTAACTGATCTATGATTACTTTGATTTGACATTACGTTTCTTTGAAAACAAACTGAATGTCAAATCAATTGGCACTTGACATGAGATTGATTAGTTAATATTTGCGTTGATTAGCTTTTCAGAAACTGGATGTCGTTCCCGTCGTAAAAAATCGAGTCCTTTGATTTTTACCACTGATAGATATTCTGATACTCATGCTAATATCCGAAACGAACAATTGTGATCTAGAAAGAAACAATGTTAAATTTAACATTAACAAGATGTCCAAAATATACAGTTTTATAAAGAAAAATAAATATTACAATTATTACTGCATTATAAATATGTTTTGATATACCATAATAATATAAATTCGAAGAAATAACTTAGTTTCACGTAAAAAAACAATTATATTCATAAGTTAATTCGCCAATTAGTTGACAGAGCTTTTGACAGACGTATGATCTATGATTACGACTTAACTAGCGATTCAGAAACCCAATACGGTGGTTAACATACGATTCTCTAGTCAAATTTAACAGCTATGTCAACTGACATGATGATCAAATTAAACTGAAAATCCATGCTTTTAGCAACCTAATTGGCACTTGACATGAGATTTAACAAGCAGTTTATTTTGATCATCCTATCAGTTGACATAGCTGTTAAATTTGACTATATAGTAGGTAGTTATAGGATCAGAATTTATCATCTACCTACTATATAAATTGATCTGGATTGTAACATGACAGTTAAGATAAGTAATTGCGCATTTACATTGGTCGTTTACTCGGCCGGTATCAAGCACGTGGAACTCTCGATTTCTGCTTATGTCATTCTCTCGAAGCTAACTGCCAATTAAATCGGGCGAACGGCCTGCGGACGCTAACGTCCAATTTTACAGTTCCCTGCATGCGGGCGTTACAGAAATCTCCCACTCTCCGCATGCGGGCGTTAACGACCAATGTATTTGTACCTTAAAACAATAGGTACGTACGAACTTTGAATACTCGTCACGAAAGCAGTAGGATAAGCTTAATGCTGGCCATAGTGTAGAAAGAACATAATTTATGTGAAACAAGCGCGTGTAAAAACGCTCACTAGATGCAATAATCTCATAACTTGTGTTACCTACGTAGATATGACGTTTTTATTAATTCGGCAGACATAAGTTGTTCACTTTGATAGGCTAACATAAAAAAAGTAATATATTAATTGCATTATCAACTCATCAAATTAATGGACAACAAGAAAACCAGTACTTAAATATTAATTAACAACTAATAACAATGGAGTTAACAATAATAATTTTATGACATTATTTTGAGCAAGTTTGACTGTAAGGAATTCTTTACAGATTACGAACTTGTGCGTAATTGTCACAGCCAATGCCACCCACATACGTTGATAGCATTTCCTCATATCGTGACTAAGACAAGTATAAAATAAAATAATGTAATTATTTTCATATTATAAATAAAATACTATTAATATTAATACTATTATTTGTTTACACTTAAAAATAATTCAAGAATTCAGAAGGGTATTAATAAATTTACAAATAATGTCAACCTATTTTTATTATTAATTATCTTTATCAGCCATCGCCCCTTGTCAATAAATTTAATTACAATTCAATTTCACTGATCCGAGTCTACCTACAGTACCTACCTAAATACGTACACGCGCGATAATCGCTGCGTGCGGCATGCCTGCAACTCGACTCGCGTGCCATAAAAACAAGGCTAGTCCATTGTACCGTGACAGTCGATACAAACCTCGGTAGACGTTGTACGCGGCCAGGCTTACCTGTCGCGAGCATGGCGAATTGACGCGCGCGTATTTATTTTATACTAACGACAATAATAAAATAATTTCTTTTCAAATACCGGGCTCTTAAAACTAAATTTATTTTTTCATAATCTGTGCTACAAGTAGCAGCGGGAACAACCGTTCGAATTTTTGAATTTTGATTTTATTTTTTAAATTTTCCATCAGTGAAAATGGGTTTGAAAGCAGAAGACACGACACCTAGCAAATTAGCCATTGTGGATGACGATGTTTCGGATAAGCCAAGTAAGTATTTTAAAAAATAATGTTACGGTATTAGTGATGATAAGTTACGCAGTGACAATAACTGTGATTTATAGGATTAATTTAGCTGTTTATACAGTAAAAAGAAATATCTGGAATTTACCAATGATAAAAATACAACATAAAATAAAATACTTACATACTTGTTTACATAAAATAGTTATATCAGAATTTATTTATTTAGTATTACAGTTATGAATACAATCTATTGCGACAGAGAAGCCGAATCCAACTTAACCAGCGTAACATACCTAATACTTATTTAATTTGTAAACAAAAAAAAATACTACTATTATTAGCAAGTATATTTTTTTGTTTACCTATTGTGAGCCCTTCAATGTAGGTACCTAATGTTAACTGCCAGCTCAATATAATTTAAAAATATAGTTGGTGCACCTATTAGATCATGAATTTACGATATTTATTTATGATACAATTAGAAATTTATTGGTTAATAACAATTGCTATTAAAACAATAAGTATCAATATTAATTATATTACTCGTATTTTTGTGCTTTGAATTTAAAGAAACTAATAAATAACAATAGAAAATAATATTTTAGATTACGTGGGTATTCATAAATAACTTAGAATATTTTCATATAGGGTAGGTAGACACTCGTAAAACAAATGCAACTTATATGAGAACCATAACTGTACTCTTTTTTTTCAAAAATATATCGATTTCAATCTTAGTCGAATAAATTGTAAGACAAGAAACGTTTATAAATAAAAAAATAATTTAAATTCACTGCGTAACTGGTTTCATGACAATTAATATTTTTTATGTTACGTTACTACAAAAAAATTGTTACTTAATTAACAGTTAAAACAATAGGCATATTTTAATTGTTATTAAAAACAAGCCATATTATTGTACTTAATTTTATAGATATCTAAGTGGATAGCAATAGACTGTATTCAACTAAGTGAAAGATTAAATTTAATTATCTACTTAAAAAAAGCCATAATTTAAATATACATAGTAATGTAAATTAGTCATAAAATCTGTCTATGACTAAGGAGGTTTTATTTAGTTATTATTTCTTGGAAGTTATTTACTTTCAGTGATAAAATTTCCCTTGCAATTGCAAAGGAAATTTTATGACTGAAAGTACTATGCAAAGTTATACATAAGAAACACCATTTTAATCGAGGAAAGTTTTCTGTCTACTTATCTGTTTTACTTAAAAACTAACTAAGTAAGTACCTACAAAATAATGATTCCTTTCTTGAAAAACGCACGACTCTTTTTAAATTTCAAAGATGACAAATTTTGTATGCTTACTTATTTTTTTTTAGGAACCAACCGATCACAAATTTAGTACCTATTCGATAAACCTATGTTATCTTTGACCTTTAGTAGGTTTAGTAAACTAGGCATATTACTTGCGTGTGTACTTAAAATTTTAGGACAAGCTTTTAAAAATAGGCCCATGTCAATTCTTTTTCAATGTGGGTATTTATATAAATTAGAGATCAGTGCATCTGTCGAAGTGTTATTATTACTTATTTTAATAGCTGTTACTTTTATGTTTTAATGTGTAAACATTTATCAAAATCACAACTGTTACTCAAGTACCTATTTAGTCATTTTTTAATGTTTAAGTTACCCGTAGTTACAATTTTAATATTCTATGCTGTAATTACCTATTTGAAGAAAGTTAATCGAATATGTACGTACCAACAAGGACATGCATGATGTGATATTTAAAAAAAACTAGGCTTTTAGTGTTTGATATTAGGTAACGTCATATCACACAGTCAATAGTCAGCGCAATTTCAACTCAGTCTGAGTGCTCTTCAGTGATGATTTAAATTTAGTTTTGGTATTTTTTGTATTGATTTTATTAGCTTATTTCAATAATACAAAGGTTAAGATTCTTTTTTCCTATATAAGAAAACTATTGGCTAAGCGATTATACCTACTTAAATAAACTTAAATTGCAAGGGGGATATATCAGTCAATATTGTACCTACCTACTCTTTGATATTTTTAGATTATGATAGGTATAATAATAGCACGAATAGCGCATACTTCGCTAGTAGGTACAAAAACTTTTCTTATTCATGTCATAAAAACTATTGCGCCAAAGACTACGTAGGTACCTTCAGAGGACTATAATGATACCTTTACCTATTTAACGAATAGAAATGACACTGTCGCGACAAATATTTGCCGATTTCATGAATAGTTGTGTCCTGTGGAAATATAGAGTCTGCGACACCCTGAGGAAGTACTAAGTAAAGGTTAGTGATGAGGGGATCAGCACCCCTGCTGTTAATAATTATACACCACCTATTCCGTAATTGACCTCTTTGAAGAGTAATTCTTTTTGAACTATTCTAAAATAACATAAAATATTTCTTGTTTACGTTATTAAAATCCAGATTTGCTATCGGGCCTACTACTTACGCTTATTAATCCTCACTAAATAATTGCTCTAAGAGCCAGGGTGTAAATCTTCCATATCACAGAAAGTGTTTCATAATGCGGCTGTTGGCTTTTGAAGACCTAAGAACGTGTGATTTAAAACCTAGTTCCGGATTATTTTGGCTAAAAAACCGTTACCGGCGTGATAATAAAAATCATGTTAATATCATCAATTCAATTCACGAGAAATACGTACAATAAACATTCGATAACCGCGTGAATCGACTAAACTACATTAAGTAAGTAGCACTATTTACTTTGTGGTTAAACTATTAATGCCATTCTATTAGTAGCCAATAAAAAAAAACTTGATCTTGTCATTTATACCAATAAGATACGTGTGTAATAATTATTTACATAAAAAAATAGTTTTTAGGCTGATGAATTTTGTGGCGACATTTTAGTGACTAAAATATTATACTTATTCATTTGTACTTACTCACAGTCAATTACTAAGAACATTTTATTTTCTACCTAACAGCGCGGGTCTAAAACTATAGATGTTCAAATATTTAAATTTAAATGCAAGTTAACTTTACAATGAGACTTAAACTATGTATCGAGGTAGAGTTTATTTGTAGAAGACCTGCTTTAAACTACGGGCCTATTTGTTTTTCCTAAGCTACACGGCGACAAGCTATCTTTTATTATATTTTCAATGTTTTAAGATAAAGTTCTTGTAAAAATAATTAATAAAAATATATAAACTATGTTAATTTTCACGTAACAAGGGGCGAGGTTATTGCCATTTACCGGGTAAAAATTTAAAACCTTGGGCACAGAAACAAACCACACTTTGGGCTAATACGGTCTATTACCTGTTCTGTGCTAATAAATCTAATTTAACTTAAAACTTAAAAATAGTTGATCAATCGGATTTTAAACCATGTCTTTCTTCAAGTGGTTTTAAGACAATCCACAGAACAAAAAGTTACAGGCGGAAAGTGAAGAGATAAAGATTCTAGAAAGTATTGTAAATAAATAAATTTTTAATAGTAAGCTACATAATTTATGCATCATTAATTTTACTTACTTACTCATTGTTTGATTTCACGACGCATACAAAGCACCTATTATTTCCAAGACAAAATGATGTCTTTTGTCTACCATTGTCTATCTCTAAGATATTAGGGCTGTGATGCAAAAATACGAATTCGATTTTATATTCGAAAGAAAAAGGTAATATTAAAATTCGAACACAGCTGATAAAAAGGAAAATATTAATGCGTCGGCAACTCGGAATATGCTCAATGCTAGCTTCTAACCGGCCAAAATGAAAATGTATTGGTGATAGTGAATGATAATGTCTAAAAAAAGGCAAATTTAGGCAGTTCCAAATGCCGTGATGAACTGTAATTTGCTACAAAAAAACAAAAGACTAAAGCGGTCATTCCTTCTTCCTGTATTTTGTTGTTTATTAACAAAAAAGTCATCCCAAGCTTCAGACCATATTCATATCATGGCGTATTGACCACCAGGTCATTTAGTTGCTTACGAAACGCCCATAATTAAGTTTTAACTACTCATATCGATCTTATGGTTCTTCAAAAGTTTGCCGAACCTATATGTTCGTGTTATGAGTTTGAGTTACATTAGATATATTTTTTAAAAATGGAATAAGCATAAATTTTGGCCTATGTAAAACATTTTTATTTAGTTTTTAGACTCTGAATAGTGAACAGGTAGTATTTGATTTGACCTAGGTCACGTAAAGTGTAGTTACACATTGCTGCCTATTCATTCAAAAATGCATCGTTATAATACCTATGTAATATGATCATACCTATTTGCTTGGCGGTAAAAATAGCCTAAATATTTTTACTTTCACTTTTAACACATCGTTGAATACAAATTACATCAGATGATCTAAGAATACCTAACGATTCATAAGATAATTACTTAATTGATATCTTTGTAACAGCAATGCGAATCGATAAAAATATTAGTTGAATAATGTTACCGATATACAAAGTAAACTAGGGTACAGATCGCGTGTTTTAACTTTGCTGAAGTCAGTTTCTCCATGTTCGCATGTGGCATATCGGCCTGTAACCTTTTACATTCTGTCACAATTCGGTCCCAAAATCGTTTACTGCGACTAGCACTAATTTCAGAACGGCCAAATGAGATCGAACCTTTTTTCGTGATCTGTACTCTTACCTATATGTTCGCCTTAAAACGTCTACAAATAAAAGCTGAATAAAAGCCTCCACAAAATATTTTTCATAAAAGCTTTGACAGTCAGCACGCAGACGGATTGGTTACAGCAATAAGGCAAGATACACAGCAGTCCGCAACCAAAGTCAATAAATAATTAAAATTGGTAATTATATTAGTTGGTTGATTTGTAATTATTTTGTATGGTTCTTTGGTTGCGTTGAGTGTTAAAATTGTAACTAAGTATGTGGCGATTGCAAAGAGTGGTCCGAGTTTCTTGACAGTTCTTCTCACGGATCTACCTCGTCAGCGAACTGGCTGTAGGTTAATTGGCTGACTACATGTAAATTTGACGCTTATAAGCATTATACTTTATGATCCAAATGAATTACATGCTTTGAGTTTGAGTTTAATCGCCCCTCTAGACCGGAGACAGACAGAAATTCTGAACGATATTTTGACTTAAATTTCTTAATCACACAATGACTGAATAACTCAATTTGACAAGCTGCTTCACTATTATTACGTGAATTTTCTACGCGATAGTGTCCCTAAAACCGGTTTAAGCAATCTACACATACATTGTACTAACTCGTTACTTGCCTTTAATATAATTACTCGAAAATAAACTGGTTTATATAACTAGTGACAGCTAGCAAGGTGCTGTCCATAACCAATTTTACAGAATAAAAATAAAAACAAAATATTGTGGGCTTTACCGCCTAAATTTTAAAGAAATTAAGCGATAAACTTTTCAATAAGACCATTAAGTAGTTACAGTAATTTTACCGCATTTTAAGCATGGCCTGTTTGCCAATCGCGGTTAGAAAATCATGACTTTGTAAAAAATCGAATAATGCACGATTTTTAAATACAATCCTAATTAACCGCACTTTTTTATTATTATATTATTTTTTATATATTGATAGCTATAAGCGACCCTGGATTGTAACTAAATTATTATTTCTACGAAAGAAAGTGAATTTAAACATTTTTGTTTAAATTATTGATTTATATTGAAAACATCATGCCTATTGCCAATAAAATAATGCACTTTGAAGCTCATTTGAACACCGATAATACAAATGCATAGGTACTTAATATTTTTTGTAAGTAAGTATCACTGTAAAAACTATTTATTTTCCCCTAAAGGAAACTGAAGAGGTTAGTTTAAGCAATTATGCGTTGCAGTATTGTTTCAACACTCAATAGTTTTTATTAATGATGATTTTTATCTAATGTAGGCGGTAATGACTGAATAACGAAACGAATGTAGCAATAGGAAGAGAAGCAAAGGATGTTTCCATAGCCTCAATTGAAAAGAGCACGCAGGTTTTTGGATGAGATAAAAATCTGATGATTTTCTTTATCAAATTAGTGTTGAAATAAATACTTGAATATGTTAAGTATTAGAACATTTCTTTACCGAAGGCCGTTACACACACTTGACCGGTATACATATCGCATTATTACAATAGAGGTTATGAAATGGTACGAAACCTTTTTATCGGGTTTTCTCTGTGTCTCCCCACGTGCGTTCTGATTACGAAATTGCAATTACATTTTTTTAATATGTCAGTGTTTGCCTTAGAATCGATAACAACTTGCGAAATGTAAATTTCGATTTTCAATCGATAAAAGAATGCATGTCAAGGATTTGCCTGTGACGTGATCGATTAATTCTATATCTTCTCACGGCAAATAAGGTGGAAATAAATATTCAAAGTTTAGTTGTAGAATAGAATCAGTGTTTCAAATGCACTACTATTATGGCGGGCGCGCCAAGATACGTATCACAAAATATATCTGATAAAACGTAATTAATTAAAAAAACTTAGTAAGTTACTTATGTACATATTATTAAAATTGCGGGTCTCACATTACGAAGTATTGATACTGTATTTTTAAATTACGGTTTTTTTTTATAAAAGTCTAGTTAATGATCTAACCATCGAATATCGATACCATCATAATTAATTGGCAGTATCTACACCAGATGACAATCGCCTAATTAAGTTGCAACCCTGTTTGTTATGAAGCCAATGGTAGGTAACTTAAGTAACCGCAGAAGTACAGTACCCACTTAAATAGAAATAACCATTTATTTTATTTGAAATTATATTTTATGTTAGTAAATCCACAAGTCGTGTTGTGATAAATAACAAAGACACTTATTATTGTTTATTTATTTCTTGTCACGACATGATTATCTACCGTATGACACAAATATAATGTAATAAATATCGGTAAATATTACAGTGCTTAAAACTTATTAATGCTCCAAGACATGGAACCATCCCACGTTTTATCGTGGATATCCTATAACGATTAAGTAGGCTACAGGCAGCAGTTTTATTAACGTAAGCGACTCACTGCGGTCTAATTCCCTATGCCTGGCATGTGACTACGGCGAACTGCTCGCATTAGAATGGGCTCATGCCCATTACGTCTTGAGGTTGATTTTTACACTGTATATTATAAATATGTAATGTATACTGCTTTCCCAGCAGGCATAGACAAAGGTACTATAAAGAATAGGTCTTAGAATTCATTTAAAATCTTGCATAATGACACATTCCATTAAATAAAAATACAAACAATGCAAAGAGTTTGTGCTACTCATCAGCGATTGTCACAAAACATCTTTCGCTCTCTAGTAACGCGTTAAAATAAAATGTATGCTTTGTGTTCGAACTTTCACTGAATGCTGACTTTACAGTCTGACTAACTAATTTGTAGTTTTCCTTTTAACTTATTTACATTGATTAATGGTTAACCTCGAATGCAACAATTGATAGTAGTGTATGTATTTTATGCAATGTGCGAGACGAACTACTCATGCCGAGTTTGTGAGAACTTAGCAACGCATCAGAACACACAGCTGATACGTACTCAATTAAACTAATTAACGCTAAATATAAAATGCAGCGGATCTGTTGGTCATAGTCTGCTGATTTTACTTTATTCGGCAAAGAAAATCTCGAACTTTCTTTTGAATATTTAAGATAAAATTTCAGGACTTTCTCAACATTTTCTTCTATGAGTGCCTTTCAAGAAAACTCTCTCTATGTCTCTTGGTATTCCAGATACTGTCTTTAATCTAATTTAATACAGTTCTTATTCAATAACACCTCACATCTACATAACCTAAAGGCAAATTACCAATACCAAATAGAATTATAATCAATCAAGCGTATCTCTAATGGTGTTTCTCTCGCAATACGTCCGTCTCTTTGTCCCGCCCATCACTCAATTGTGCCGGCAACGGACACTGTTGCGAAATCGTAGCGTAAATCAATGTCTTCCTTTATACGACTTCATGTGAGGTCACCAAAGACGATCATACTATCTTGTTAGTATGGAAATAGGTAGAATGAAAAACACAGGTTTTGGGATATGTAATAAAACGCCTTTGCCATGACTTAATTTGTTTAGTTATCTTGTAACATAGACATTTTTTTTATTTAATTCTGATCGATATCTAGAAGTGAAATTGAGAACCCGTAGTTCCTGGTTTATGCTTTGTAGAAGCTGAACAGAAAATTAACCAAAATTTTTCAGGTCCAGTGATAGAAAAATGGGGAGGGTGGGTACGCATTGTCATAGGATCTGGAAATTATCGGTACCTAAATTTTGTATTTAAATTCAGACTGTATCATGAATCATGAGTGTCATGTCACCGTACCTAAATGGTTCTTAGATCCTTTGTTTTTTTATTATTATTGTAAATAGGTTGTTAAATAAGTATTGAACTTTTTAAAGAGATTGTCAAGGCTCAAGGTTGCCAGTTTTAAAAGTTATTGTGTAGGTAAAATTAAAAAATAGAGCGTTGTGTTCTGATTTGATTTATTATGAGAACCAAGAAAAGATTTATTTAAATTGACAAATTACTACGTAGCTACATCGATACTAAAATATACATACACTAGCTTTCCGTGGCGCGTTTGCCCGCGTCTTTGCTTACTGGTCTGCTCCCGTCACCAGTAGCGTGATATTACATAACCTATAACAATAAACAAACAAACAAACTCCTCCGCTGTGACATGCCACAGATATTTTCTACGTATCACGCACGACGCAGCTTAAACTGAACGCTATTTAAGGAAAAGATACAAAAAATAATATAACAAAATGTTAAATGAAACTTTCGTAAAATTACTTACTTAAAAGTTTAAAATCACATTTTTCTTTCGAAATAAGTAATTTCCAAAATAAAAATGTGATTTTAAACTCTTAGTGCCAGCTAGATGAAGTATTATTGAAGGTGATTTTGAAAATATTTTAATTTATCTACTTTATATTGGCAATCTATGGGTCCAAGTTTTAGTTTTTGTCGAAAAACTCTCTGATATAAACCCAAAGCTTCCGCGTCAGATTAAGAGCATTATTTCACAGAAAAAGAAATTAAAAGCAGTACTTACCTATTTCATACTACTTATTAATTATTCATTGCTCTGTGTTCCTTCGCATTGGATGCTCTTAATTTGGTCCAGTGGCGAAATCTTACTTATTACATATGACGCGACTACCACCTGAAATGTAATAGAAATTATTTTTTATTAAGCAATATATGTTTATTAGTGAGGCTATTTTTAGTTTAACATGATACAAAAATAGTCAAGGCAATCTAATGCATATTACTACTATAAATAAACATATGTATTTTAACATAAATATGCAAAATATATTTATATTTATTTAAAACCTTGATTTCAATAGATTACGCTCATCTCAAAACTACTGCGATCGTTGAACTACTAAAGAAGAAGGATAATGTTTGCATAATAAAAGTAATTAAAACAAATTTTAGCAATTAAGGATTTATTGTGTGCTCTATGGGTGAAGGTTAGGTTAGTCGTCTCGCCGCTAATTTCCGATGCTCGAAAAATATCTGAATATTTAATTTTGTTTTGAGAGTAAAAAAGGTAGACCCTTTTGTCAAATAAAATGTTTGTGAATTTTCTTACGACGACGCCGAAACAGGGTTTGTTCTATACCTAAATCCTTATTTAAAAATAAAGAATGAAATGGCCGCAATTAGTTGAAAACGTTAGTTTCACAGGTCAAAAGCCTCTGTAACCTGTCACTGTAATAGCTCTTTTTCATGAACGAATTTTTTAAACTGATCAATAGATATCTCATATCTTCATACAAATTTACAATACTTTACTTGGTACCTATAGACAATTTAATTACTTAAGATAATTACAGAAACACTTAAGAGGTAACTAATAGCTACTATAAATGGCAGTCGTTTACTATGTCCATGAGCATACATCCATAAAATCATGTTTACTACAAAGGAGTAAGCAGAAGTAGTAATAGTAAATACCCTCGTTTTGCCAACTAGTCCTCTATGATAGGTACTTATTCATAAAATAAGGAGCGACTATTGCCATATTTCGGGTACCTACAATTTCAAAGCATGTATTTAGTTTTACTACTAATTCATTATTCACTAGCAGGTGGGCATTTTTTTAAACATTTTGGGATAAATAAAGATACTTTTGTATGGGAATGCAGAAAAGTGTTTTTTCAGGCAATTTTTAAAATTTTTCTCTGCATATGAACTATCCTCGTACTTCAAGGAATATTATAAAAAAAGATTTAGCGAAATCGGTTCAGCTGCTTTCGAGATTTGCGCTTAGCAACATATTCAGCGATTCATTTTTATATTATAGATATTATTCCGTGTATGCAGGTAATCAAGAACGCAGTAGCTAACAATTTTTTTGGAATGTGCCTCTGTTTTAGAAATGATTTTCATATATCTGTTTTATGTGTTTACGACGTTCTTTCTTAGTATGACAGGCGAGACTTGCCCGGCCGCCACAAGGTTTACCTATAAAATAATACTTAATTAAATTTATCAACAGGCAATATACAATTAAGTGCATTGTAAATTGCATCGTTCTGATTTGTACTTTATATCTTCGTATAAGTAGATTTATAGGTAGATTAACTGCCTCTATAGCGTAGTTGTAGTCTCAAATTTGATACTCGTGATGTTCAACATTTACAGGCTTGCACAAAATATTTTCCAATATTTTTGTGAATGGTCTCTTTATCCCACGCACTCCTGTCTCCCAAACCCACCAAAGCCAGACAAATATTATACTTACAAAAACCATGCCAAATAAAAATCAATAATATATCCTGTTAATTGAACACTTGAGATTTGTTTGTTTTAATAACACATATTGCACAGTAAAAAGAGTCTGAAGGCACGCAACATGCGTTTGCCAATTTAAATCGTATTTCTAGAACGATATGATCGAATATTGGATTTTGGTTTTTGCCATCGTGTGCTATTTACCTACTGGCAGTGCCATATATTAATTACTGAGCGTGCCAAATCGGTATTTCTAGAATCGTGTTTAAAATATTAAATAAATAAATACTAAGTAAATACAATAATTCAGTCATAGCCAATGTCTGATACTTTATTTAAGTAGTTAAGTACTTCTTATCGAATAAATTTTATAATAAAAATTATTTTACTAAATAACTCTACAAATGCAACTTCTAATCCGCATCGAACGAAACGCACATCAAGCTGTTTATAAATGAAGACCGTATTTTTCGATTTTTATGATCATTTATTTTGGCATATAATATCTGACCACTGAGGTACCTTAGCGATACCTCTAAGGTCATATCACTTATAAAGATAAGAGAAATACAATGCAGTTCATCACTTCCTGCGATCCGTCTGATGAGTTGTACTTGAACTGTCTGTTGCGATTTGTCTCGAACGTTATTCCTTCTTCAAATGAGTTTTGAAGACAGCAATAACTTCACGGTAAGGACTAGTGTGAGCCTCTGGAATCGTAGACATAGCGAGTGTCGAGCTTAATATACAATAGGCCATAAAATCAATTATCAATATACCGTTGACCTATAATATGTTTATCTTATTAAAACATGCAAATTTATGCAATTTTAATAGCTTTTGATTATCTATTAATATCGCATCTTTGAGGTCCAGTTACATAAATATAAACTGTAAATCTCATAATATACCTACGCGTGCGTGCGTGTAATTTATTATCTAATAGCAATTTTAGTACAACTCTCTTCTTTATGAGAGCTAGGTACTGCATCACAGCAAGATTTCTTCCAAGAAACTTCTAGAAACTAGAGAGGATAACTATAGTATCTACTTAATGTGACTGCTTGGCTAGTGCTCAAGCTCTTGCTAGTACGATAGGTTGTTGATTTAGCAGGTAACTGTAATTAGCTATACCTACAACGTTATCTATTTAAGCTATTTTATTTGAAACAGCTGTTGTTATTCCATAAATAAACATTTTTTTTATTATATATTTAATGAAAGTCAAGACAACGATTGCCAATGAGACGCTGGGTTGTCACTTCTTTGATTGTTGTGTGTTTTATTGCCTTCCATAAACTAATGCGTACACAGCAGACCTAACAATACCTACTATTATGTACTAGCACATTAGCACTAAGCTTACAATGTCAGGATTAATATTTTCGTGTCAATAAAGATACAAAATACAAGTAAGATTAAACCATGTGAGTTTGTTCTTAGTCTTGATATCGATTCTACTAAATTTACGCCACTTACGGCACTAATAAAACCTCTGTGTGATGAATTTATCATCTGTGCCGAAATTATGTTTAGAGGCTACTTTGTATTGTAACGAATCTCACCACCTTATCAATGCACGCTGTTTTATGTTGTATTGAGTATGACAGATGATTTTTGTTTTTAAATTTAATTATTACTTAAGCAGGTAGGTAACTAACTACATTTAAAGAGAAACTGTTGCCCTATCATAATGGGATAGCAGATCACAACGCATGCGATTTTGGAAGTCAATAGGTACCTATCTACCTAAATAGTATAAAGTATGGTACCTGGTCGCAAATGCACGTGTTTTTACAATTTGCACATGTTTCAGGTAGGTAGTACTTTTATAGATACATTATTAACAAACCCATTGTACTTATTATAAATTTTAATTTAACAATACACAATAAATAAGTAAAACAATAATCATATCTGTAATTATTATTTATGACAAGTTAAAGAATAAACCTTTTTGTAAAGTGACTAAATAATATTATTTTCTTTACTCTAGGGAAACTCTCCCAATAATGAAAAATGGTAATCTTAGTAATTTGGTCCTGGTACAATGTAGATAGCCGATTTTTGTTATAAAGTCTCCCTGCATCGAATACAAATAGCTCACAATCTTGATTTTTTATGATACATGGATATATTTTGAATTTTTTTTTTATGTTGTCATGAAATTTAATATTATTGAAATTTAACTTACGAATAAAATTTCAAGAATCGAAATGGTCTATTATAATGGCTATTATGAACAATGGCAACTACTTATTACTGAGAGATGTTACTTAATTGCTTATCATCTGCCTGTATTTCACATGTACAAAGTACATAGTAACAAAGGCAATGCAACCTTCTTCGTATCTTATTGCTCATAGTTTTGAAATCAGAACGACCAATGTGAAAGGTAAGAATATTTTTTTTTAATCTTACAATCTCACAGTCGAAGGCCAGTCACTTGTATCAAGTGTCAAATGTCCGATATAGATAACATATGATGAGATGATAGGGCCTTCTTACTTTGGCATATTGGAACAAAGATTTGTGAAATATATCTCATTGTAAGTTTTATTTTGACGTAACATGGCCAGTATTGGAATAAAATGTTGGCATGAGTTTAGATTCGAACGTGATTTTCAGGCAAAATTACGTATATTTTAATAGTTTATTGCTTTTCCTTGTAAATTGTATTAAATTATAACAATTAATTATAGTATTAAGCTTATACAATACACTATAGTGACAAATATATGACGATTTGCCTTCCTCCTGTACCACGGAAGTGGGATAAAGACATTCATCATTCAAGAATCATTAAGTATTCATGGTAGGTATCGTTTGAGGATATGTCCGTGAAGATAAAAGAACAACTCGTAACTAAAGAAAATTAAAGGAAAATGCAATCTTTTGCACTATAACTTTGAATAAGACAGAAAATAATTTATTACTTTTAATTCAAGGCCAATAAATTTACAAGAACACAGCTTAATCTATATTCTTTATCAAATGGCATTATTTTATTCACAAACGGGGTTTGAAGGAAAACTGCTTAACTAAATAGATATTTACTTACTTAGAATACAAGCAATAAATATTATTAAAAAACCGGCCATGTGCGAGTCGGACACGCGCACGAAGGGTTCCGTACCATTATCTACAAACAACGGCAAAAAAATCATGTCTGTTTTAAGGGAGCAAGTGAAAAAAAGTAACCTATTTTATTTCTCGTACTGACGCTATAAAAATAATTAGGTATGTACCCTATGTCACTCATACAATTATAATACGAATCTAATGACATCTCAAAAAATCCATTAAGCCATTTAGGCTGTAGTGCTGAAGAAATATACATACAACATACATACGCTCGAAAAACATTATTCTCCTTGATTTCGGCAGCCGTAATTATAGCCGTTAATTATATGCCGTAGTAGCATCAGTACCTTCGAGTCACTAGTAAAAATATTAAGTTGTAGGATTTGTAGCTAGGTACTCTTAGGTCTCCAAATACCTTTGAGGATAGGTTACGTAGTGTAATAAATAAAGTGATAAGTCGTATTGATGCTCCTGACATTGCAGCATAGGCTACGGTTAAGGCCTTGACGCAAACCGTATACCTGTTTTGCTATCGCTCCGCATGCTAATTTCCCTATCTCTTCACTGCCAATGTCTACAGTACATTTTCAGTAAAACTGTAAACTGCGCTCCCTGTAGGAGTAGAAACGGAACAGTATTAAGATTTTGTCTCTATGACTCACGTTTTCTGGAGGATAAAGATATTTCCACAAACGGGCTGTTCCAAATGAAAAAAAAATGTTGTAAAAAAAGAAAGATTCTTTTTTTAAACACAATTCTCACATGAGGGACTGAGCTGTGAGGAGACTTTTACAGTCAAACCTATATTTCTCCCACGTACGTACAGGCTCTGAAACGCACTACCAGCTGCATTGTTTCCTAAGCGCTATGATAATGACCTTCTACAAAAGAGGAGAGAGAACGAGGCAGCGGTTTCGCGGAGCTTCTGGCATTGCAGAAGTCCATGAGGGGAAGTTACCACTTACCAAACTAAACTGTTGACTCGTCTGCCACAGGTAGGCAATAAAAATAAAACTCGAGATCACTAAATCGGGTTTTCGATTTATTCCCTTCTCCCTTGCGGAGACCGAACTTACAACCGCTTGCACTGCATTCCTACTGCGCTCTTAAACTAAAACCTTGCAGCATATCGTTGTACAAAATTACACAAAACTACCATTTCATTTAAAAGTTTCTAATGTTCTGGAACCATCGAAATATTTCCACGTAATGTTACAAAACGCGCAACAATTTACTTATCACAAGTGAAATAATAATTATGTAGTTGACAACGTAATTGTTACATGTTTTATAGGTAGGTAATACGCTTTTAAAGTACGTATTTCGTTTTATGAATGTCACGTAGTTTTAGTTATAATAAGGGTAGTTGGCAATCGATACGTGATTTCGGTCAGCTGTTATTTTTAAAATAGAATGTTATTCACGTATTAAATATTGTTAGGGTTTATTGGCATAACGAACGTTTCGACCAATCAGAACATAGCACAACGCTTCGTCTTTTTCGGTATTGTGTTAGATTACTTCGAATTTATCGACGACTTTACATGCTCTCTGAAACATACAAGAGTCTATATTATTATGTACTTCCAAAAATGCTTGCCTATCTACAGACTGACTGCGACAAGTGTGCTTTACCTTATACTTACATCTACTATCTTTTTGAGCGATAATCTAAGTTAGCAGCTCGCTCTCTAATGTGTCTTCTTTGGGAAAATCAGATTTAATAAACAAACAATTCTATGACACATTAAAAAGAAATTTTACCATACGTCACTATGATCTAATTCCTGACGTCATAAATTATTTTCTTTAAGTGTTTCCTTATTTACTTAATATGAGTCATTTATTATGTCGTTTGCGTTAATCCCCTAAACAACAGCAGGGTAATAGGGATGATTGA
This sequence comes from Parascotia fuliginaria, assembly GCA_963082885.1. Lineage (NCBI taxonomy): Eukaryota > Metazoa > Arthropoda > Insecta > Lepidoptera > Erebidae > Parascotia > Parascotia fuliginaria. Next base: position 3,556,098 of record OY720183.1, on the reverse strand, counting down.
TTATTATTTTATTTACTCAAGTACCTACAGAATACAAATTGCTTCATAAAGTATCTAGTAATGCTTGCATTGGTTATACTGATAGAAGAATAGAAACAACCGCACGGAACATATATGATAGTGACAATGTCTTGTCGCAAGATATATTATCTTGTCCAGACTGTCTTTGAATGGATTTAAAAAAATAAATAGTAATTTGATCATGCATTCTAAATTGGTCGTTCTGAAGTTAGCGCGAGTGGTGTAAAAACTTTTTGATACTTTTTTTGCGACATTTCATTTACGAGATGTGTGCAAAATCACTTCAGAGCACCCGAGTTCAAACCGCGATCTGTCTCATATTGAAGCTTTATCTTACGAATTTATAGTATCTTAGTTCTTACTATATATCACTAATACCCACCTACCAAAATGAGTGAGAAGCTCTTCACTTGTATTTTTTCTTATATCGTCAAGGCTGTAATACAATCTTCCAATTATTATTATGCTTACTTTCCAGCCAATTGCATGGAGTAATATAACTTTTTGGGAAGTCCTTAGCGCAGGACATCAATCAATCAATTTCGTATTCATGACACGAAAGCAAACAGGTTTTTCGTACGAGTCACTTGCAACCACAGAGTTGTATAGGTACTCTTGTCGCTGCAATGTGTCATTTAAACTTTCTTAATTTAAAGTTTCTTGGTTATTTTTCATGTCTTTATTGTTAGCTAATAAGTTTCGTCGTAGCGCTTTTCAAACTACAGATCCAAAAAAAATTAAAATAAATCACACAGATAAAATATTGTTTTGTAAGTACTAGGTATGCTTTTGTAAAATTTTACATTTTTGAGCTTGAAAATACATTTACAAATGATCCGATATTATTGCTCTCTAAAGTCTAGCGATAGTAAAAACTGTATTAAATTCCGGTGCGTGTTTTAGAATTTAGCAAAGAAACAGGCAAAAAAAAATAGCGTCTTTTATAGATGCCACGCGAATTGTAGTTCCTCTTTCATAGACGCACTAGCTGTTGGCCGCAGCTCCTCCCGCGTGAATGTCGGATCTCTGGTTATACATCCCCTGTTTCAACCCCTTTGAATCATTCTTTCGCCAAGCCTATGTTGTTCCCCGAGGTCTAATCTATCTCTATACCAAATTTAATTAAAATCGGTTTAATCGTTTAGGGGTAAAAGTGTAACAGACAGACAGAATTCCCTTCGCATTTATAATACTAGTATAGACCATAATTTAATTGAAGCTCTCCTTGATTACGGTGCTTATTCCGTCAAATACAAACAATAAGAACGCATTATGGTGTTTGCATTATGCCATGGTTTTATTATCTGAGCTATATAAATATTTATCGCGCCATTGTAAATACTACATTATAGTTGGTAACAATTAAATTGTTACTGTTCGCGTGACGATCGCTACCTGCGCTTGTGTAAATACTTTATGATTATTTAGTTTAGTTTTAAAAATATCATTTTGAAATCATGTATTTCAATGATGTTAAAAACATAGAAATCTCTAAAAAGTAGGTATAAAATAATATAGTCGCTGTTTTTTCTGTCTGTTTCGCCGCTATCTTCTAAACCACGCAACTAATTTTGATACGATTTTCACTGCCGTATTAAGAATTTATACAAATACAAAATACAAAAGTCTTTAATTCCTAAGGTTTATAAATACTTACATAATATTCTTATATGTATAATACAGGAAATAAGAAAAAGGTGAGAATTTCAAAATCTTGTACCTAATTATGTCGTAAAAACATATTAAGGGCGTTCCGTCACATTATGACCTTGAGCGTTTCGCTTCCTCACCACCCCGCGCCTCACCCGAAAAAAACATTGCGTGCGAGTCCGCCCTCTAGCGTCAAGTAGCAGTAGCACAACTATAAGACAATGACCTTACTTGTCCGAAACCGCAGAGCTAAAATCTGATAGACGCGAAAATAATGAATTATTTTTTTAGTATCTTTTATTATTTCGTTTAGTAAGTATGTATATTTTTTAGTATATATTATTTATATATTTATTATTTATATAGTAGCGAAAGCAAAGATGAGTGTTTAGAATCATGACGTTTGTTAAATATGTAGTAGAAATAAAAATAACTACTGTGGGTTAAACCAATAAACTCAAAATCCAGCTCTACCGTGGTATAACTAAAATGCCGTTAACTGCCAAAGTCGAGTTTTGAGTAAACACTCAAAAAACGCGGCAAAAATTGAAACCGTTGTCACTTACAAATGACAACAATTATTTGAGATTTAAAGGTACCAAGATATAGATCAAATGAAATACTTTCAATTTATTTTCCTGTCAGTTTGTAAATATAATTAAATTTTATAATAAAACGTTTTTTTGCGTTTTAGTATACCATTGGTGTTACAAAAATCTAATAGATCAGCGGCTAAAATGCCACTACGCTTAGCGTAACGGCATTTTAGTGTCTCTATTTCATAAAAAATATTGTTTGTTAAAAACCTAAAAAACAAAAGAACTTAATTGTAACTAAAATGTCGGTATAGCACATAATGTCAATTTAGCTTATCATTAATACTTGTGGAACTACCTCATGTTAAACGTGGTTAACGTCCGTTCACTGCTTTTAAGTCTGGTAGTCTATAAATGTGTTTAAATAAGAGTACAAAACTTGATTCATTGTTACGCTTAAACGCGGTTAAACTTAAAACCTTATAGTTTAACGGCATTTTAACGCAACAGAATTATAAAGTATTAGATCATTATCGATCAAACTGAAGTTAAAAGTTATTAAAATACACTCATTTTTTAAACTTACAACTAACACAAAACTTCCCTTAAAACAAGATTATAGGTATCGCATCAATTATTATAAATTTAAAACATGGTTTTTATAAAATTTAAATTGACTTACAAACCACTTTATAATAAAAACAAATGTAGATACTAATAATAAAAATCACAAGTAAGTTTAACTTACACTTTAAACTAATAAGCATAAAAAAACAATTGGACCTACTTATGCAAAAAGGAACCAATCCACACATATGCCAAAATTGAGATAATTAAACAAAAAGCATAAAATGCACCTTATAACTATAATATAATAATAATATTCTACCACATTCACAAAGAGCCATCTTAGCCCCAAATTAAGCAATTATATTTGCTTGTGTTATGGGTACTAAACAAGTGATATACTACTTATATACTTTTTTTTTTGTAAATACATACATATTATAGACTAGCTGTTGCCCGCGACTTCGTTCGCGTGAAAATTCAGATGGGTGCCAGATTTTACGGCAACCGTACATTGTATCAGTAATAAATATCAGTATTATCCATCTCTATGGCGAATCTCATTTAAACCCGCTACCGCTAAAACTGATGAACCACTTTCACACAAACTTCGACTCTTATTTGCTCACTTAATAAGGGTAGTTTCTGAATATTAAAAAAAGAGTATTTTCTAGTAATTTGGTAATCCTACTATAAAAACTATAGAAGTTTCATACAAACTTTGTCACCCCTTTATACACCCATAGAGGATGGATTTTGCAAAATCCCGTCTAAGTGAGCACCTATATCCTAATAGGAACGATCATGCAAAGTTTGAGATTCCTAGCACTTGTTGTTTCTGAGATTTCGTGATGAGTGAGTGAGTGACCTTTTGCTTTTATGTATATAGATAGCTTTTGCCCGCGGCTTCGCTCGCGTGAATATTGATTTTTCCAACAGACATTTTTATATTGTTTAAATACTGTTTTCCATAGTATTTTTAATCTCCCATTCATACAAACCCTCTTTCACCTACCTAAAGATATCCCTCGTAAAAAAAAAATACAATACACAAAGGCAAATATTCACTACAATAACTTTTCCCTTCCCCTCATTCCCTATCGCCCTTTTTCTCCACTCTCCACAGTTTCCGCTTCTCTCCTCACCTCCCTCTTCTCCTCTTCACCTCCTTCAGCATCCCTTGCCTCTCCTCGAGCATCTCTTGCTCTTTCCTCCACTTCTCTCTACCTTGCCTCCTCGCTTTCTCCTCTCTTCTCTAGCACTTCCCCATTTCTTCTCCTTCGTTCCCCTCATTTTCTTCTCCCTTCTTATCACTTCTTATCCCTTTCCCTGCATTCGAGAGCTCCTGCCTTGTCCCTTCCCCCTCACTTCTCCCGTACTTCCACCTCACTTCTCCCTCACTTCCCCTAGCTTCCCCGTCACTTTCCTCACTTTCCTCTCACTTTCCTCTCACTTTCCTCTCACATTCCCCTCACTTTCTCTTCACTTCTCCCTCGCTTCTCCCTGGCTTTCCCTTGACTCCGCTTGACTTCTCCCTAACTTTTCGTACTTTTGTAGCAATATGCAAATTGAGGCAGCCTGTAAAGCACGCATTTTACTTTTTATTTTTTCTTTGCAACATAGAAAGCTGTAAGTATTTAATTACCTATAGAGTTAAGTGTATTGCCTGTGTCACTTTGCATGCTACTTGAAACTGTAACTTACAAAAATTGTAATAACCTGGCGATTAAAATGAGTGGCCTGAGTTTCTTGCCAGTTCTTCTCATGGCTCTACTTTGTCAGCGAACTGGTTGTAGGTTAATTTGCTGACATTTTGTAAACTTTGACGTTCATAAGTGTTAATTTAATTAACCTATATGAATTAACATATTTTCATTTTCCTTATTTATTTTCGGTTCATCTGGATATCACAAATATAACTTCAGTAAATCGTTCTGTATATTGTATAGCTAGCAAAAATTTTACGGAAGTAGATCTTTTAGAATAAGCGGGACGGTTTGGCTGGAGATGTACATAACGACGTAAAGTGTAAGTTTTGTCTGAAAGTCAGTGGTCCGAAGGCATAGTTACCTCCTCGGTCCTCTTTATTTCCTTTTTCTCCCACAGTATCTTTACTCTGTATGGCCACCACTGCACTGAATTTGAAACAGCACCATTCACCAGCAATAGTATTGGATAAGTAGATATATTTATTTAGTAATTAGTGTTTTTAATTTTAGGTTTTTTATGATATCGTATTGGGTTTTTATCTGTAATGATATTGTAAATACTTTTTCAATAAATAAATAAATGTTGATTATCTTCTAGTAAGTGCCCGTACGTAAGGTACACAATATCATGTACCCTTAGCAAAATAAGTAACACGAACAATTGCCAAAGTAGACGCATTGTACCCACTGTTTGAGTGATTTGGATGTACCGTGAAAATTACCTCGCTAGAGATTCATTATAAGTATAGATTACTTCAAAATGTACATACAGATATATGTGTACATACATATATTTGTATGTACGTACATATTGTAGTATTGTAAATGTATAATATAATGCAAAATCGGTAAAGTAGAACTAATGTAATATTATCGCTAAGTAACGGATCCATGCGGACGACGTCACGGGGTAGTTTTACAGTACATACACTTATAATATAATATAATAAAGATACATACATACATACCTACATAGAGTGCTAAACCATAATTCTTTTGCCTTTACCTAGTTAGGTAAAGACTGTACAAAAAAAGAGTAGAATTCTTTATACTGTGCCACCGTGCCGGGTCTATTACTTTCTACATACACCTATTACTCGAAAAATACGGTATTAGTTTTGTTATGTCCAGTAGGCACTCAACAATATATTATTTAATTTTAGGATTAAAAATTCATATAGTACGATAATATAGGAACAGAGAGTAGGATTTTTAATTTACCTAATTGTGATAATTTCACAGTCTTCAAATATTTTAGTTTGGTTAGAGACTAAGACGTTTTGTAAAGCCTTTTTTCTTCCTTTCTTGCAATCAAATAAATAAATCAAAATAAGATGCATTGAAAGTAGAAGGGTAGGTATTTACTTTAGCCTAGTATCTTATCACTGATTTTATCAGCTCATGAAAAAAAATCTAACGAGGTAAATACTTGAATATTTTATCGGTATTACTTACCGATAGAATATTCAAGTACACACCGTATGTATATATAGAATGTATAGGTTCGCAAACCGACGCATGTCACGTATAATCATTGTAATTTGAGTTCTATGCTAGTTGTACGACCGACGCCGACGTTCGTGTTCCGACCGAAGCACCTCGTACCTACGCCGGCGTCGTCGTCGTCGCGTCGCGTCGGTCGGAATCAGAAAGCGCCCTTGCCACATGAGTAAATATCCAAGTTAGATATTTTACTCATGTGCCCACCTACCACACACCTAGTTCGAAATGATAGTAGACATAGACAATATTGTAGCAAGCTCATATTCATACCCCTAGGGTATATAACAGCAGGAATTTTCTGATTCTTGAGGCCTGGTGTTGCCTTGATCTTATCACGAGCGACAATAGGCTCACCACCTGCTACCTAGTTTACGTGGAACTAAACATAATTAAAGGATATCCTAGGTAAGTATCTCAAAGAAGGTATTTTACTAAAAATATGAAGGTAGGTAGGTATATACCTACTTACAGGATATTCTATTATTGAATCCTTTGCATTTGTATTTGTTTCAGTCGTGAAATTTTAGTCATTTTGATGAAAAATAATAATAAATGTAGGTAAATACCTACGTATTTAATACACTAAAAAAATCTAAATAACTAATCTAATTTATTTGCAACACTAAATCTATCCACACAATATTTTTTTTGATATTATTTATTTGCAATTATTGAATTACGTAAATAATTTTTAAAAAAACCGCATACGTCCGTCCGTCAGAAGGGCTTGCGCCGCTCTGCCGTTCTGCCTCCCGTCGCCCGCGCAGAGCCCCTGCGACGCTGATTCAGCCAAATTATCAATAACTATTGAAACATTATCCTAATAAATGAAATAAACCTACAGAGTTGACATTTGGTTTATTCCGGTTGATTCAATATAACTTTTATATTTATAACTATAGTAATTACAAAGTAATATTTCAAAATAAGTGAAATCACGTTGTTTTAATATCGTTGGTATAAGTTATATAATCAATTATTGTAAATAATTCTTCTACTATTCTAAAGTTCATGAATCAAAGTATATTGTTGGCAAAAAAAAAAAGAATAAATAGCATTAGAATCTACTCAATTATCGAGATGAAAGTAGCGGATTTCGTCGAAATTTCGTCGGAACCACCAGTACCTACACTCGGTCTCGTGCATGTCTCGTGTTAAATAAGCAAGAAAATGACAGCTCACATTAAACATTTTAAACTAGTATTTTTAAACTGATTTTTTATTAAGTATAGTAGGTGCGCCCGGCCGCTTCACGCGCGCGGAAAAAAGTATTTGTTTAATTAATGTAACGATTTTCGAGATAAAAGCCCTATCTATCCGTATGTCCGTCTCCGACACTTCCCCCAGTTTCTGAAAGGCTGATCAACGCAAAAATTAACTAATAGCCTGTTAAATCTCATGTCAAGTGCCAATTGGGTTGCTAAAAGCATGGTTTTTTAGTTTAATTTGATCATACTGTCAGTTGACATAGCTGTTAAGTTTGGCTCGAGAATCGTATGTTAACCTCAATATTGGGTTTCTGAAACGCTAATTAAGTACCTAATCATAGATCATACGTCGATAAAAGCTTTGTCAACTAATTGGTGCTCGTCGGCGAATTAACTTGTGGATACAATTGATTTTTTATATGAAACTCAGTTTTTCTTCGAATTTATCTTATTAGGGTATGTCAAAACATATTTCTAATGCAGTATTATTTCTAATATTTGTTTTCCTTTATAAAAAGTGTATATTTTGCACATCTTGATAAATGAACATTGTTCCTGTTTAGATCACAATCACGTCCGTTTCGGATATTAGCATGAGTATCAAAACATCTAGCGGTGTTAAAGATCAAAGGACGCAAACTTTTACGACGAGAATGTTATCCAGTTTCTGAAAGGCTGATCAACGCAAAAATTAACCTAACAATCATACGTCAAGTGCCAATTGATTTGACATTCAGTTTGTTTTCATACAAACCTAATGTTAAATCAAAATAATCATAGATTAGTTAATTTTTCACTGATTAACGTTTCAGAAACTCGAATTGATTTAACAGCCATGTTAAATTAACAGTCGTGTTAGTTGAACAATGATTTGACAGGCTTTTCATAAACTGGGTGCGAATCTATGTAATACCAATTTTCATCAAAATCGGTTTAGCCGGTTAGGCGCTGAGTGGTAACAAACATACACATAAATAAACTTTCGCATTTAAAATATTAGCAGGATTTGACCTAAATAATAACTTGCATTTGTTCTGCACTAGCACATATCAATAACTTATCCCAATACTGTAAACAATAACCTTAACCAATCAATATAATATACTAAAACATGAATCATATTTTATACTAGCTAGCCGCGGCGCGGTTTTACCCGCGTCTTTGCTTACTGCTCTGCTCTCGTCGCCAATAGCGTGATTTTACATAGCCTATGACATTACTCTAGATTGGCAATCATACACAAAAGAATTTTCTAAATCTGACTGGTAGTTCCAAAGATAAGCACGTTCAAACAAACAAGCAAACAAACTCTTTCGCTTTATAATAGTATACATTAGAAAAATTATCATAAAAATATTACATTTCTTACTTCTTACCAGTGATAAAAGATATAGTGATGCCGATAAGGCGCGGCGTGGCGGTCAAAAGGTTAAGCGTAAAGAATTACGCATAGACTCGTTGTTAATAAATGTAAAATGTAAGGAAGAAGAGAAATAGCTACATAATTAGTAAAATTATAATTATTTATATCGTTTATACATATTTATATTCGTCTAATACCATTAATATGTTTACGACATAAATTTCATTTGGCTAAAATTGACTAATCTCAAGGATTAACCTTGTGGACATTATTATAACTGAGAAATGAATTAATTAAACTGTTCAGTTAAAATAAACTCTATTAAAATGGCATAACTAGAGACCTACCTCGGCTTCGGTTGAGGGTAGGTAGGTAAATGTCGCTAGAGAATTTCTTCGGAAATGGCCGAATATTTTCATAGATACGTGTGTTTCGTGTGTTGTAAAACATATTAAGTACGTGTGTTGCTAGTAAATAGGTAAAGTACTGTAATAATACTATTGCTAATGCGATTATCTATTGTATATTAGTATTGTATACCGTGTAACTTCAATAGGTATATATAAAACACTTTAATGCTCATGTCACACGTCAAGTGTAAGTAAATTTATTAGTTACTTTACGACAATAGATTTACATTATACGCTATAATTATCTCTAGAATAATCAGAACATGTCCATATTTTTTTTATGTTAGCCTACCAAAGTAACTCCACGCTGCCTGATGGTGAGCAGTCAGTAGAATCCAGAAGTAATGGACACCATTCCAAAAGCCAAACTACTGGTATGGTGGCCTCCACTATAGCAGCTTAGTGAGATGCTTTTTCACACCCCGCTTAAAAGACCCAGGATCATAGTTAGACGGGAACATGCGCTAGTAAGAGTTCAAAGCTTAAAGTATGAAGTGCTGAACCGTTTGGTTCGAGACCCTTTAGATTCCACTGTGAACATTTATGAACTTGTATGAACATTTATTAGAGGCATGTACATATAATATAGTTATTTAATTTTTTTTTTTTTATAGCATAGCCTACCAAAATGACTCCACCCCGCCTGATGGTAAGCAGTCAATGGAATCCAGAAGTGGCGGCCACCATACCAAAAGCTATCGTTTTAAACTGCTGGTATGGTGGCCTCCACTATGGCGGCTGGGAATAGGGTTAGGGGAAGGAAATGAGGGACGTGAGGAAAGAGGAAAGGGGGGAAATTGAGCCATCATCACATTCAATAGAAACACGTCCACTGGTAGAGATAGGACTACCCCAAACCCAAAGCATTTGGTCTTTAAATCGTCCTGATTATGACCTGTCTTCATCCATTGGTTTCACACCAACTTTACCGCCTTTATCCATTGGTTGACATTGTCAGGTTGTCGGTTTACCTTATAAAGGGTTTTCCATGTTCTGGGGTCTTCAGTTACGTCTTCCAGTTCGTAGTCGCCATTTCAGAAATTTTCAGGGTGCCTAGTGCGAGTTGCTTTTACGTTAACATGATCGACACGTTTACAACGTTCGGTGCTCCGATTGGCACGCTCCAAGTTCCTAACCAATCAGAGAGCCAAACGCGGTAAACGCAACACAAAAAATCGCACTAGGCACGGCAACGGCCGTCAGTTGCTCAAAATCGGAGGTCAAATTGATGTCAATTAAAATGGTTACATAGCATATTAATTAGCCAATATAACTTTAAATCATTTATTGATAGGTATATGATTCCCTTGTACCTATAGTAAATATGTTTAACAACTATGCGACAATAACCTTGTTCGTGGCATAGCAATTTCAAGGAATTTGCTGCAATAAAGTTATATAGGTAACTGGTCTATCCTTATTTGGTCTGTCATTACTCGAGGGTAATTTTTGTAAATAATAACAAAGCCAGCCTATTGTCCTATTATAAAGTAAATGCGTCTTCTGCAAAAAAGCATACGCATTGATTATGTACAAGGCTTGCTTTTGTATGTAGGTATGTATTACGCTAAGAGGTTCTCCAAACCCCAGTTTCTGAAAGGCTGATCAACGTAAAATCACCTGGTAGATCTCATGTGAAGTAGCTAAAAGCATGGATAATTAGATTAGTTATTTTTTGATTGGACAGCCTTTTACGAAACTGTAGGTTAACGTCGATACTACAGGTATATCTTTGTCCTCGGTTTGACGTCATAAATCCTGCTTCAAAGCTAAAAACCTAAATATTATCTGTGAAGCTATCGTTAATCCGGTTAATCCTCATTATCAATAGAAGAAAGAAATATTATGACCAAATATGACTGTTCGAGTTGAAAGAAATATTATGGCTAACTCGCAAATCTGAACCTTACATCATACATCATTAGCATGTTACACATTTCCTACGATTTATCTAAACTACACTATTTTTCCAATAAGGACGTGACATACTCTTCTAATTATTATTGAAATTATTTTAACAAGGACACTATTTGTGACAGTACCTTGTCACAACTGTTATAACTTCTTTGTTTAAGTATTTACCTATCTATTCTTATTATATATAGCGAAAGAGTTTGTTTGTTCGTTTGACCACGCTAATCTCTGGAACTACCAGTCGGATTTGCAAAACATATTTTTGCGTATGATAGCCCAGTTCTCGAGGAAGGTTATAGGCTATGTAACATCACGCTACTGGCGACGGGAGCAGAGCAGTAAGCAAAGACGCGGGTGAAACGGTGAAAATATTGCAATAGTTTCACTCTTTACCAATTGTTAATTAAGGTTAGTGTAATCGGGTTTTAACACATAACTTCACGCTTGTCTCCCATTAACTAAGTAAGCAAGAACTATTTTGAATACCACTTCATCATATTAACAGCCGAAAGAGGTCCACTGCTGGACATAGGCCTTCTCCAATTTTAGCCACATTGGCAGTGCAGTGAAGCAACTCTGCGCGCTACATCCTTATCACCTTAGTTCACCTTGAACTCCATCCATTTGTTAGGATTCGAATATACCTGCCTATCTCCTTTGTCTCTTCTTTCATCTTTTCATACATGCTCTTAGGGTATGGTTGCTTGAGATCTTGCCCGTTGCTAAGGCCCGTTTGGTCCGTACCTATGTCTAGGTCCGTCTAGGGCGACCTCTACCAAACTTTTCAGACATTTTCACTCCATAAACCTCTTTTGTTATTTCACTACATTCTAAAAACCGATGTTACTAATTAACATAAGAGATTTAATTTCAAGGCTTTATGTAGGTGGCAATAAAGAAATATAACGAAGCTATTGTTTAGTTCTTTGAACAACGATAGTTACATTTATTATTATTTAATACAATGTCGTAAGAATAAATACTGAGAATAGATAACATATTGCAAGAGACAAGTTATTTTTCTATTTTAATGTTGAAATGTTAGTTATCGTAGCCATAGATAATGTTAGCTATGGTGTAACACGTTCTTCGATAACTACAGCACTTGTTTTTAATCTTTTTCTGTTTAGTTGTTAGTCGTTTGACAGTTGGATTGGTATAATGATATTATTGGGCCTTAACACAACAACATGCTGTTTACGCTGCTGAATCTCTGTTGGTTGATTTAACCACGTTCCTCTCACGGTATGGTTTGACTTCATTCGTTTGACCGACTGCGCTAGTAAAGATAACTTATACTACGTTGTTTAGTCTTCATTAATGGTCGGTAGGTTCATCATTGTAATTTTTCCACATCTTTAATAATACGATATAGACAATCCAGCGAATTAGCAAGTAGCATTAGGTAGTTGTAGGGCCAAGAGCATAAGGAAGTGGCTAAAAAGATAAAAGCCATAAAACCAATCGCAGAACAGAACGTTTACAAAGAAGATAGACGTTGAATGCAGGCTTCGTCCGAACGGTTTCTTTGGAAATCCACGGATGAGGTCGTTGTTCAGGAATGATGAGAGTTTGAATACATAGCATTAACCAGTATTATTTAACTTTCGGCAGAATAGCACCTATTATTACTACTACCTACTATTCTAATTTGGTATCAAATCAGCATTCTATATTTAAATTATTCTGCACGGTTCGTTGAACAATATTAAGCGTAATCTATTGTCAATATAAAATACATTTACTAAGTTTTTTTCGTCTTATTCTATACCAAAATATAATTTGCGACCTTGGTTTGATGTTTTGCTCCGTCGCAATGTTTATAAAACAACCATTAGTGTGTTTGTCAACTGTAATTGAGTGACACTGCATAAATAGATAGGTAATGCTTAAGCTATTCCAGGAACATAGGTAGTAATAAAGCATGTCGTTATGGTATCACAAAAAGTTGAAGCGTAAAAATGCGCTGTAGTAGTATATTTTTTAATCATTGGCCGTATTTGAGAACAAGATATTTAATTGTCTTTTAAGTCTATAAACATACAATTAACATAAGCATTGTATCGTTGTGGGACTATCATCTTAATAGCTAAGCCAAGTATGCAGCCGCAATTCTAGACAATGTCTAAAATAGCAAAATTGCTAGGATAAAATAAAAATTATGGAATCTATGTTCTTGGTGGACTCTACTACTTGAATCAAAGAATTTTTCAAGTAAGGCTTAAGTAGTATACTTATCAGAATTTATACTATTATATAAAGCGAAAGAGTTTGAGATTATTTGTTTGTTTGATCTCAGAAACTAGCAGTTTTAAATAATTAATATTTTTGCGTATGATAGCTCAGTGCTTGAGGAAGGCTTATAGGCTGTGTAACATTACGCTACTGGCGACAACAAGAGCAACGCAGTGAGCAAAGACGCTGGTAAAACTGCGCTACGGGAAGTCACCGTGATAGATATTACGGCATCAAGATGATCTTAAGGCATTGACATTGACCTACATTATTATAACGAGAATGCTTCGGGCGGCTTTCCGGTTTTTCCGCCACTAGCTTTTAAATAATTAGTAAAATTTTAATTGGTTTAATTTTTTTTTCACGTCTCTAATAATAAGCGTAAAATAGCTACTCCAATACTCCATCTTTGTCGATTTTCGCTTTTGAACTTTAAAAGCCCATATTAAATCTACATGTACCTACCAGTCTCTCACAAAGTTTTGTAATGTTTTTTGGCCTGTAAGTACTATGATTTGATAATGTATTGTTACTGTACAAAGCTTTGTATAGAGAAAATATATATATTTGTTTTACTAAATATATGTCTTATTTTCCCATAACTTGTGTTATACAGTTAGGTACTTTGCTGTTGGTTAACAGACGAGTCTTTTCTTATATCGCAGTGACCTACCTCTCTTGGACCGCTATTGTCATATTCATCATAAGCCAGTTATAAAACAATGCAGTAATGCAACTGAAAAGATCTGTTATTATCATATCACATGTTTACTTATTTATCTTTGTTGCACGTGCGTTTATTTGTTTATGCGCTCAAGACTAATGGCCGATTAATGAGATCTGTAGTCATTAGGGCTGTCATTAAAGTCGTTACTTTTTGTTTTTAATTTTTTTACAACGGTATTTATTGTTATTTTATTATTCGGTTGTGGTTTTTGTTTATGTATCATTTTTATTGAAAGGATTCATTACAAAAATTAGTAAACTTGTTTTCATAAGTTTGACTTACTTACACAATTATGTCTTGATAAAAAAATAAAATATAAAAAAAATTAATAGTAGGTTAGCTATAACACAAAAGTACTAAACAGTAAAATATTGTGTTGCAGGAATTCATCATGATTTTTTTTTCAGTTAGGCCGGTAATACATTATCATATTTAAAACATATAAATATGATTTCATATCTGTATATGATGACATTCTTCATTTTTAACATTTTACACTTATTGATCATATAAACGTCATATACCATCAAGCCGTGTTTTCCGTTGCTATGGGTACCACGTTTACGCTAGTGTCACAGTCTAGTTATGGGATCCTTTTTGACAGCTAGCGTACAAGTAGGATCATAATCAACACACTATCACATTTTATTTGCATAAAGACTGAGCTAGTGTGCTGAGTATGATCCCATTACTACGCTAGCTGTCAAAAAGGATCCCCTAACTATGATCATAGACGATACGAATCACATGACGTAGTTATTATACTGTCATATGTTCTTCATTTAAAAATGACTCGCACATCTATGATCATATTTCTATGATAGTGTAATAGCGGCCTTATAATAGGTACAACAGAGCTAAATTGTAATGAATAATTATTACATAACATTTTATTTGAAATAATGTAGAAATAGTATTCATATGCAATATAAACAAGTTATTTTTGACTATAGGTAGGACAGGTACTGCGGTACTGCGGTACTGCGGTGGCATGTCTTTCTCTACAACGGCTAATTATATAACACATGAACGTTAAAAATCTGCGCCATTATCTAATAGGTGCCTACTTGTATGTTTAATTCTCATTCGAACTTGCCCACATAGGTTAAATGCGGTAACCCTATTATTAGTTAGTTACCTTGTTATCAATTGTACAATTGTAGCACGTTACATAATTATGCCTGTAAGGTTACAGATCAGGTATTTCAGCGTAAGTGATATTTCATCACCGAAGTGCCATTGTTACAAAATAAACTATAATTTCAGCACCTTATTCGAGGTTAAAACTGAAACAATTTAACAATAACCTACTCACTGTGTATTAGACACTTAGAAAACCTTGGAAAATCACTCATAATACCGCCACTTTACATTCAAGAAATAGTTACTTATTTGGGATAGTCTACTGACTCGTAGAAAATTTGCATGACGTGATAAATAATAGTTTATTTTGGATATGATTTATATGTAAATACCGTTAGATTACAATCTACCTCGCGAAATTGTAAACTCGAGAGAGATTGTGAACCGTAACACGCTGCTTACAATTTAACGCATTATTTTCGGTAGATATAATCTATCGAAGTGAAACTATCAAATTAACTATCAAACTACTATGTAACGGGAGGCACCTCGCGCGCTGTTTGTTTGAATGAAAACTTCATGTGGAAACTTAAATACAACAAGAACAAAATCATACTAACTACAAAACAAGGACGAACGTACCAAATAACTCCGTGTAAATTTAACGTTAAACTTGTAGAAGCCGGACACCTACAAAGTGCTACCTAGCCTAAAACGCTGACAACATAATCTGGATAGGAAACTTTAATATAACGTAAATAATAAATAACTAGCTGCGCCCCGCGCGAAAATTGCTATGTGTTTAAAATGAAACTCGGGAATCAGAGAGATTTTCGGGATAAAAAGTAGCCTATTTTCCGAAACCAAATCTATCTACATACCAATTTTCATCGAAATCGGTTTAGCGTTTTAAATTTAATATGGTGGTTAAGTATTCTTAAACTTTCTAAATCACCGTGCAATTTTCTTATTTTTTCTTTCATAAGAACCTTGTCTTGACAATAACAAACACAACAAAAAAAGAATTAACGAAATTGATCTAGCCGTTCACGCGTGATGCCATGACCAAGGGAAATAGGGATTTATTTTTATGTATATAGATAGATTATAATATAATTTTTTTGGTTAATAACTAATAGTATAGTAAAGGAAACACTTCTGAAAGTACAAATAGGAGATAGTACTTACCGGTGATTCATAACATGAGTGGGGTCGCAGACCGCTGCGATGTGTAAATACAAGGACACCTATCTACTAGGAGAAATAAAGGTGTAATGTAAAGGCGTGTCATTCGTCATTATTTGAACAATAACGGAAAATAACTACCTATATTACAATTTTCTATAACTTTTTAGGTATCAATTCTTCGTCAATTATTTTTGACCTGGTTTTAAAACTGTTTGTTTGTATGCAGTACCTATCTATCGATTTAATTTTATAGAAGTTACGTAGTGAATATTATAAAGACGATATTGTTTTATAAATGTATATATCAACGTGTCAACCCTACATTAGCGTAAACTGAAAATAAAATACAGCATTATGAAGCCAGCTTCTAAGATTTAAAGTATTATAAGGTATTGAATTGTTGAGTATTTAAATACAATTTGATCATAAAAAACAGTCGAGTAACTAGTTGTTGTTAAGTTTGAATAACCTACTAAACTAACAATTGTCCAATTACTATTGTTACCATATTTGAAAGTAGGTTTGCCTAAATAAAAATAAGAAACAATATTATTGGAAAATTCTCTTAAATATTTAAGTGATAAAATTTTATATACTTACCAACCAGAAGTCTATTTATAATTTATTCAAGTTTGTTTGAACAGCCTGCACCGTTTGTTCCTTTTCATGGAAAGAGACATTATTTAGTAACGAGTATTTAAGCGAAAAACTAAAACTAAGTAGGTATCTATTATTTATATTCTACATAATATATTGTTACTCATTTATATTTACTTTGAACAAATACCTATTAGTACTTGTAAAAATGACTACCAAAGTCATTTTTACAAGTACTACCTACCTACTTAGGTACTCATGACAAAAATGTTTTAACAACCTCATTTGTGGATAATGCTTGGACACTTCGCTTTAAGATGAGGTGATTCTATTACGTAGGTATTTTTATTACCAGGCTACTTAGTAGACGATAATAATTATGTCGGTTGGTTGCAAGAATCACAAAAAAAACAACATTGACAAACAAGCCTAAGGCACGCACGCCTACGGATGCGTTTCCATTGATACGGAACTGGACGGAGTGAAGAGCAGCGGACTGGGAGTTGGCCAATCACAAAGCTCGAAATCTCCACTCCGAGTCAGTGATGGAGTGTGCTGTGCAGACTTTTAAATAAAATATGTAAATACGCGGTCCCGAACTGGACCGAACAAAGCCGGGTAGACTGTGGTGCCCCCGCTCGGCACCGAAGTTCGACTCCGCTACAATAGAAACTTTTTACTGCTTTCTCCTCCTCACTCCGCCCAGTTCTGCATCAATAGAAACTCACCCTTGGGTTAAGTTTTGTCCTTTGTGCCTGTGTTATCTATAGCAAAAACAATCACAAACAGTATCCACTTACACACACGGTATCTGATTTTGCTTAAATCTCTAGTCTATCATTAGTTTAAAAAGTTTTTTTGAATAAAACTAAATACGCATTACTTAGGTATTTACAAAGTATATCTATGTTATAGCTAGTATCTGGTTATTATCATTACAATAGCATTCAAGAGAAAACTAGTCGTGAGTTACCAATTAGCATACGAACAGACATTATTAGCGAAATAGTGACACACTAGAAAATGTACATACAACTTTATTTAAACCATTATTAGTCATGTTTATGTAATTCTCTCTTTACACAACTTCTTTCACATCATAAACAATGTAAATGTTCGCTGTAAGACATAGGCTTTCAAAAAGAGGTTTAATAATGTCATGCTTAGTATCATGGAAGTAAATCTCTTAGTACCCAGCTATGAGCGTATTAGTGATCGTAGTAAGATGGTTTGCTACTGTCCGTTGGCATAATTATTTACATATTACGACACATATAGAGATGAGGTATTTCTTTGTTTTAGACCGAAGATCGCATTGTCACTGCCTTAAATATACAAAACAACTGTGGCCTGCTGATACCGGGCCGCATGCGGCGGTTACAGCCGCATCTATACATATAATAAAAATGTAACCGATCGCTGTCTGTACATGGAAGATATATGAGAAAAAATACTATTGGGACCTATATCAACGCAAATAGAACCCAAAACAATGATTTTTAAAATTTTTGTCTGTTTGTCTGTTTGTCTGTTTGTCTGTTTGTCTGTGCGTTTGTGCACGCTAATCTCAGAAACGGCTTATCCGATTTAAATATGGTTTTCACTAATATATTGTGGTAAGCTTCACTTAACATTTAGTGTTTGTTTCATGTCAATCGGTTCATAAATAAAAAAGTTATGCCAATTTAAAGAATCACATCGAACATTCGTTAATTTACTACGAAATCTTATAGAAGCAGATATTTTAACAGGTTGCGGAATAGCTGATAGTGTTTTTATTCCTCGGATTCCTGTCATTCTAAACAGTCTTTCATTTAGTTTTAAACGAGTCCAGTTTCCAGTGAGCCTATGTTTTGCGATGACTAATTAAAGTAATTAATTAATTAAGTAATTAAAGTAAAGGTAAGACACTAAAAGTTGTGGGTGTGGATCTAAGTATTAGCTGTTGTTCGGTCAGCTTTATGTGGCTCTATCACGTGTTAGCATTACTAGCAGCCTGTATGCTTTGATCCCTGATGGCTATACGTCTAATCCATACATCCATACATATTATAAAAGGCTTTGTCCTGACTGACTGACTGACTGACAGACAACGTAAAGCCTAAACCGCTGGTCGTAGCCACTTGAAATTTGGAGGGTATGTTTGTCTTAATGTCTAGAAGTGTACAAAGAAAGGGTTATTAAAAATTCAACCCTTAAGTGTATGAAAAGGGATGAAATCGATTGTATGAAACGTCTTCATTTTTTAAGTTACAGCTTTGAAAGTTTGTTTTGGAATACTTTTATTTAAATAAATAATACGCTCATAATTTTTTTTTTTACTGGGGTGGATTTATAGGAGTGAAATAAGGGATGAAATATTGTATGGAAAGATTTTTGCTTTTTAAGTTGGCGACTTTAAATTTGGAGGGAGGGGGAAGGGAGGGGGAGGAAGAGGAAAGGAAGGGAGAAGTGAGAAGTGAGGGGAAAGTGCGGGGGTAGTTAGGGAGAAGTCAGGGGAAAGGGAGGGGAAAGTCGGGGGGAAATCGACTGCCTCTGTATTTCGGTGGTACCGTGTATGGACTGTGAGGTCGCGGGTTCGATTCCCGCTCAGTGCAAATATTTGTAGCATGAACATGTCTATTTGCATTGGTCTGGGTGTTTATATGTATAATATGTATCTATTTACAAAAATAAAAGTATTTAAGTATGTTTATCCGTATTCTAGAACCCATAATACAAGCATATAATATGCTTACTTTGGGTCTAGATGGCGTTGACCTCGCAGCATGTGTGGGACCAGCTGAGTATCCGCGGAGTCATTGTGTGGGTGGTGTGGGTCAACCCGCCGGCCAGGGAGACCCGTATAAACGGTGGTGCCGCTGGCCGCCCGCGGCATTGTACAAGGGCCCAATTAGACCTAACCAAAAAAAAAGAGACTGCCCCACCAGGTTGCGCATAATCATGGAGTGGTTCGTCGTGCAGGTTGGTGACCGGATAGTGGGACGCGGCGACCATTTCGGTGGTACCGTGTATGGACTGTGAGGTCGCGGGTTCGATTCCCGCTCAGTGCAAATATTTGTAGCATGAACATGTCTATTTGCATTGGTCTGGGTGTTTATATGTATAATATGTATCTATTTACAAAAATAAAAGTATTTAAGTATGTTTATCCGTATTCTAGAACCCATAATACAAGCATATAATATGCTTACTTTGGGTCTAGATGGCGTTGACCTCGCAGCATGTGTGGGACCAGCTGAGTATCCGCGGAGTCATTGTGTGGGTGGTGTGGGTCAACCCGCCGGCCAGGGAGACCCGTATAAACGGTGGTGCCGCTGGCCGCCCGCGGCATTGTACAAGGGCCCAATTAGACCTAACCAAAAAAAAAGAGACTGCCCCACCAGGTTGCGCATAATCATGGAGTGGTTCGTCGTGCAGGTTGGTGACCGGATAGTGGGACGCGGCGACCATTTTCGAGACGGTACGGGGGCCTTTTGCGAGCAGTCCGTATCATGAAAGCCCGGAGGCCTAAGACCCTTGAGCCTTTACAGCTGCGAAGAGACATCGCCTCCTCAACGGCCGTCTTCTATCGCCTTTACCACGGAGAGTCTTCTCAACAGCTCTTTAAATTAATTCTACCCTCTCCCTTTTTATCCAGAACGACACGTGCGGGACTGAAGTGCTACCCTTTCACAGTGCAATCTAAAGGGTCTCGAACCAAACGGTTCAGCACTTTATACTTTTGTCGCTCAATTAAAGCCTGGAACTCTTTACCAGCGCATGTGTTCCCACCTAACTTTCATCCTGGGACTTTTAAGCGAGGCGTGAAGACGCATCTCACTAAGCTGCCATAGTGGAGGCCAGTAGTTTGGCTTTTGGAATGGCGTCCACTACTTTTGAATTCCACTGACTGCTTACCATCAGCCAGAGTAGAGGCACTTTGGCAGGCTAATATAAAAAATAAAACTTATAGCGTTTTTATTCCTCGGATTCCTTTCATTCCAAACAATTTCCCGATTAGTTTTAAACGAGTTCAGTTTCCAGTGAGCCTATGTTTCGCGATGACAATTAATGAGTGTGGATCTAAATATTAACTGTTTTTCGCATGGTCAGCTTTATGTGGATTTGCCACGTGTAAGTAATCCTAGCAGCCTGTATGGTTTTGATCCGCGATGGCTATACGTCTAATATCGTAGATAGAGAAGCATTTACTGTAAAGATTTTTCTTATTCACCTAAACGAAGATATTTATAATTCAAAACAAACCAAAAGATATATCCAAAAAATGCTGCCCAAAATCACTATTCCACGCGGACGAAGTCGCGGGCACAGCTAGTAGACATATATAATTATATTATTCAAGTTAATATTGAAATAATACTCTTATACTCTATACTCAAACGCTCGGTAATAATTTAATCTCTAGGGATAATTAAAAGAATTTTCACTTCGCGTAATCAAATGTAGGAAGTTCAAACATTATGTATATAAATATATTATAGGCTTAACAAATTGTTAACCTTGTCGGTCACGGTTGCCGTGCTATGAAAAAACAACCAAAGAAATGGTTGAACCTTCACTATTGAGTGGTTACGGAGTAGGTATATTAGAGTCTGGTGATGAATACAGTATTTATCAGTCGATCGAGTAGTTTGTTTTAGGACTTTTAGTGCTTTATTGCTCCATTTTACTCATCCGCTTGGCTCTTCAGCATCACGTCAGAAATCGCTAGTAGATATGGCCTCAAAGTCTTCTGTTACGTGATATATTTATACAAGAAGACCCATTCATCTAGCAGACTGCTCCTCGCATTCACTTATCAGGTGAAGCATTGTCTCGTCTTCCTCTTCACATGCTGGTATTGGCTGTTTGACAGCCAGACCCATTCTGTGGCAAGTGTTTACCCTCTCATGTTTGTAGTTTTAATATTTTTGTTGATTTACTTTTTACAAGAGACAATAACTTGAATTACAAACAATGACAAATTGTAATTGTATTGTGTGTTCACAATATCGCCACATTTTCATCGAATTTCATTTGGTTTGCACATGCATGTGTCATTTACAGTATTAGTTATCAACTTATTTCAATATTTGACTAAGACGCGTAAAGAACACGCCCAAAAACATTTTGTAAAGTACAAATTTGTGTAGGTATATATTTGGGTTAAATGAGTTAATATTAATATTTACTGATCTGCTGAGGATATCGTTATTTTTTACTGCCTTCATGAGTCTGATCGGCAAGCACCCATATACTGTCTGTGGTTCATCATCATGAGTCGAAGCCGATATCTTGCTTTTTTTAGGAATACTTACTAGTAAACATAGTTAGTTTTGGTGTATGTGTATGACTGTGGTCTTATTACATAGAGTGAAACTTACTTTTGCGAAGAAGGAATAAAAAAAATATGTTTCCGAAAACAAGATAGATATTAATATGCATTATTATTACATCAACCCTTTTTCTATGTAGGTATATAAATTACCTACATCTGATTTTTCCTTATGATGTCATTATAATAATAACATCTTCTATTGTTTGAATAGATAGTTATGAAAAATTTATTTATTTTAAAAATAAAACAAATCAGTAGGTAACTTACCTCTTTAATCTTTCTTTATTTTCCTTGAATTTTAGATTTGTCTGTAAAAATTAATCACGACGGTTTCTCCAAAAAACCTTTCGAATACCTAGTGTTCATGTTCATAATTTAATTTAATCAGTAGTTAAATTTTAATTAGGTATATGCCTAGGATCTTTAGGCCTACAATATATTACCATTTGCAATGAACATGTTTGAACCATTTTTCCATGGCATGTAAGGTTATTCCCGCGTGCCTGGCATACGCATCCATGATAGGAAAGCTGCATGCGGGTTTATCAAGCGTGGACTGGTTACAAAACTGCGTAATAGTAAAATTTATAATAAAAACATTTACATAATGCCAGTATTTATAAATATCAGCTTTCCCAGGAGTGGCAATGATGCGTCGTAGACTAGATATTTCATAATCTAAAATAGTTAAATGGCTTTGTTTTACGCCAATAAATAAGATAATAATTATTATAATAAAGGCAATTGCGTCAATTATTTTTCTTGAGTAACAAATATAATTAGTACGTACTTAAGTACCTACCTACCTACCAACCTATACCTATTTGCAGCATACTTTTAGGTACATATTTATTAAGGTTCATAAACATTCGAAGTGGCAATAACCTCATTAATGCCTTTTCCTTTTGAACTGCGAAAACGCATGCCGAGGACTCTTTGTTAACGAATAACGACTGTAAAAAGGCATTATTCTTTTAACTGTTTGATTACCGCACTGCCATACCATCGACTAAAGTAAAGCTGTTCATACAAATTATAAACCTTTGTTACTAAATTTAAACAAATAGATTAAATTGGTATATCTATACTTATAATAAATTTTTCATAAATCCATTGTGTAAGTCTACGTCAATAAGACTGGAATTCGTATACAATTCGCTACAACACCAAACATTTTATGTAGGTATTATATAACAAATATATGTTGTTGCTTCTTCTAGGTATATTTATACTAACTGGCTTATAGTAAGTAATAATAGATTCAAGTTTGAAGTGATTAAGAAATCATCCTAGAAAGGATGGCTGACGACGATTCCTTAGCCTGAATGGATTTCACTTCAAAAGCCTACACTTGCCGTACCGTATTTTTGGTAAAAGATACATGTCATATCCTTGGGTGAAAGACGACTCATAAAAGATATGTTGAAAGAGGCTTATTATGTCAAACATTAAATTTTTCATTATTAAATTTTACAATTATTATTACGTACTACCTATGTTTTTCAAACAACGCTAAATCGAATTGTTTTAATTTTTTTACACGATGCTACATCGTTAATTCGCTTTGGGTGTAACTGAAATGGCAATTGAAAATCAATGCAGTCAATGCTTTGTTAAGTCTTCTCTATATAAAGAGGCCTTTACTCTGCTGTGGGACTATAAAGAGTTGGTAGGCACTACTTTTAACCCTATATAGAAATGCACTAGGTATTTTACTTGTATTTAGGCAAAGTTTACAGGCATTTTCTTACAACGTGTTTGATAACTAAAGTCATACGTTAGTCTGAGTACGTAGTTACGTAGGTACCTACATATTGCCTCAAAATTGTGGCGTGTACGATACGAGTGAATTTGCTCTAAATCTTTTCAATGCGACTCGTATTTCTGATTTCGGCCAAGCATGCAGGTTTAAATGTAGATATTTTCATGACTGCCAGAATAATATTAATAAAAATCTCATAAGTAGGTAAGTACTTACTAGTTGTGCAGAATTTGTAACTGCTTCTACAGACGTCAATAAGATTTATCACAAATGATAAAAATGATTGTTTCAAGTGTCGTGTGTTAACAAACCCACTTACAGGCATTCTCGGGATGCGCCCACTTCAAATCTGTCGTGTTACAATAGGTAGCGAACTATACGTATTAACGTAATCATTGCTATATTATATTAAATCGTAAGACAACTGATTAAGGTCGCTATTGACGTGAAGTGGTTATTATTAAGTATATCACTTTTGCTTGTTGTATATAGGTAATTCCGTCATTGTTTTGTTAAAGAGACCATATTAAAATTAGGTAAATCTGTTGAACCTGCTACCTTGTATCAAGCGACAAACCCTTTTTAACGTTTTTTAAGTTGACCCTCTTTAATTTGAAGGAGAGTTTACGCATCGGATCGCCTAAACACGATTTCTAAATCAGTAATCTAAAACTTTTAACAGTTCTATCCGAAATTAAGATTTCCAAATAGGAGCTGTACTAAACTTACCGCAAGTCTACAAAACGGTTGAGAACGAAACAGCTGACCTGGGGCACTACCACAACCTCATAAAGCAATCTTTTTATAACCTTACTTACTTTGTCTCTATCCTTTTTTGTAATGGTACAAAATAAAGAAAAGACAAAACACAAAGTAAGATCAAAATATCATTTAAGAGGTGGTAAGAACTAGGTAGTGATAGTGACATGTAGGTACCTACCAATATTTTTTTTTGCATCAAATGGCTAGAAGTAGAAGTTCAAACAGAACTATTAATATATAGGTGTGTAATAAATCTAGACTCTTACTTATCTACTATAATAAATAGAATATCAATGGTAGTCTCGTTAAAATAAACATTTTTTGCATAACCCATAAGGAGAACAATAATAGTTAGGTATTATAAATGTTAGTAGGTAGGTACTTAAAAAATTGTATGCAGGTGCAAATAAAATTACTGTTTGGCAAGTGAAAAATACCCAATTAGCATAGTTATTGTTATTGCTATAATAGAAGATCCGTCGGTAAACATAGGAAATAAAATAAACTTGATTATTTTTTTAGATTGCACAGTAACTCTAAATACTTAATATAGGTACAGTACTTAAAGAAAAGTCGCAGATTTTCCTGTCCTTTCGCCGCTAACTTGTTTTAAAGCTATGCAACAAATTACCATGCGGTATTCGCTATCGTAAGGAATTTTTCCGGATGATGTACAAATAATTGTGAAGCGAAATTTCGACAATTGTAATTCTGTCGTAAAAAAATAATTACTTAAGTAGGTCACTCACATCACAGAGTAAATAAACTACTACGTACCTAGCAGTTATCGTTTATTAAATGATGTAAATTAGTTATTAACTAATTTAAAATTAATGACCATTCTACTACCTAATATTATAAATGTGTGTTTGTTACCACTCAGCGCCTAAACAGCTGCACCCATTTCGATGAAAATTGATATATACATAAATTCGATGCCGGAAACGGACATAGGAAATTTTTATCCCGAAAATCAATCTGGTTCCCGAGTAATTAAACACATATCATGTTCCGCAGGGAGAGGGAAAAGCCGCAGGGCGCAGCTAGTATTACATAACATTCATTAATTACGTTTTTATTATATTTTAAGTATTTCAATTATTAATATATTATTTAGTAGGTTAAACCGAAGTAGGATTATTAAGAATAGGTAGGTATGTTTGATTATTATTTATTTTCTACTTTGGTTTAACCCTTCGGTTAAATTTTTGTATTCTTCCAGTGGGTTTAATATTTATTACTGTAATTATTCCTAATGGATAAGACTCTTAATTACGTTTTATATCTACATAAGTATATTTATATTAATGACTGTTTCCTTTTGTTTTAGGTAAGTTCCAACTTCAGTTGATGTACTCTACAGCCTCAATATTGACGTAAGATTTTTTTCTTTACCAAAGAGTTAGGTATAAGTAGATGGAATGGAGTAAGTTTTGGTTGCTACTCTCTTGCTATGCGAGTCGCCTAAGAATAATGTACGTAATCAGCTATTATCACAGAGATTTACTGCAATTGATAGCTATCAATCATCATTAATTGTTATTTAACATAGTTATTATTTCAATATAGATTGTAGTTACGGTACAGTTTAAAACCATGCACGCGGCAAGGGTCATTGCAAGTGCCACAGCATCAAACGGCCTTGGCAAATGAATAGTCACTTTGGTTTCCTAAAATAAAAACTAATAGGTAAGTAGGACTTAGGTACATTGATAGGTAGGAAATTATTTGAGAAGCACAAATCTATGCGTTGTAGATATCCAGTTATCGGAAGAATACATTGCAAGTACGGATCAAAAACAGAGTGTTTTATTATTTGTTCAGTGGTTGGAAGGAACCACCTAGATTATATCCAACAGGAGAAGACATATTGCTTCTACGTAGCATCTAACGCAAGGTTTGAAAAATAATCGAACGCTGTCGTCTACTGTTTAGTTTCAAAGTGTAACTTTACAAACCGCAAAAGGTAGTTAGAGTCCAAACCCATTTATTGCCACATTTTCACATTAACTTACAACATTCGTTTTTAGCATTAATTTGAGGCACACGCAAACCTGACGCTTTTTTTCATTTTATTTTTAGATGTAGGCTCCAAATTATTATGCTGAAATATACTTTTTCACATATCTTGATGTGGCTTTTTCTTTTCTATTTTTATATTAATTAACAATGACCTGCGACCATGCGTGACGTCGTCGACAACGTCGAAAGATTTGTATTCCAATTGTTTTACATAAAAAATGGTAACATCGACCCTGTTACCTTATTCCTTTTTCTCATTTTAATGCCGAATGCTGGTCAAATAGATGTATAATGAACTGTCAAAGTTTAGATCTAGATTTTAGTGGTATGTAGGTAGGTACCTACATAAACTTTACGCTTGGATATTACACGAGCCATAGCCGACAGATGAGGCACGCAGATGTTCTTCTCTACTTACAAACGTATTAATATAATTTAGTAGGCTATTTATCATCCTTCATCAGTCAAGGTGTCGCAAAATTAAAACTTGACTTTGACTTTGAATGCTTATCACTTTAGAGTATTAATTGATGGCGCATTTGCACTTCTCATGGCTATTGTAGTCATACATTGTATACTTATCTAACAAAAGCAACATTTGTCTATAGAAATTTGCGTGTTTTTTTATTTCTATTCAAAGCCGAAGTGTGTTTTGCCCTTGTCAATACGGTAATGTATTGAATTTGAAAGATAACAAATACCTACATGCTTAATGCTTACAGGGTCTTTCTTCTAGAAAATACGTCTAATTTAAATACTAAGTTTCATCTCGAAGTTCGATAAAGTCCTAATTACCTGCGATTAATAATCTTACTAATAAAACCAGAGAGTTACGACTGAATAACGATTAAATTTTGTCCTTCTTTCAAGTTCTAAAATGGCTGAAAGGTAAAGCCACAAAACATGTGTAGATAGCTAATTTGTCATTATTCCTCTTTACTGGTCTTATCTATTATTGCAGTTGAATATGTTTGTCAAATAGTTTTTTTGTAAATTCACATTTTGGATAGAAAGTAAATCTGGTAGCTACGTACCTCTTACCTAATGAATAATTTAGAAAACCTTCTTGGTAATCAAAGTTATAATTAAGTCTGCGGTAGATAAAAGGGTGCACTAAATCGTGCCGTTTCTAATAAGCAATAAACACTTGCAGTTTTATTTGCAATTATGAGATTAGATTTAGTATATAGAATAAACTTGAGAGTAGTTCGCTTAGAATTGGATTACAATCTACTATTTTACTGTTTAGTAGATATTTTGTTTTATATTGTAACGTTTGTTACAATATTAAATAGAAGTCTAAATAATAATATGTAAGCATAGTAGAATTCGTTAGACGAACCTAATTTACAAGTTTAGTATGTATAAGTATCGATATGCAAGTAAGTATCGTACAAAGTCCGCACCATCGTTACAACATCCACAAGCCCATCACTGTAATAGTATAACGCCTGCAAAACAGCATTATCCGTTGTACAAAACTCCCAAATAATAAATTAAGAAGAAAAAAAAGGATTATCCGTGCAGCGCCCTTGTGACACTCGAGATTCCCAGGAACTCTTAAACCTACTGTCTTAAACCCTGAGACAAATTTAAATTAGAAGTAAAACACACCTACCACGAAGGAGTCTGTGCTTTGTGAGGTAGATCTACATAATTATGTCAATTAATGATAATATATTAATTTCAACAGACTTTTAACAAATTTGAATGATATCTTGAATTAAGTAACTGCTCAGTAGCTTTTAAATTCTGCTTTGTGGAATAGTACAAACATGCAAAAGGCTTTAGACTTTAAATCAATATTTCACAATTCGCAACTAATATTCGAGTTATCGAAATTAATGTCATCGTTTCATAAATATTATAATGTAACTAGTTTATTTGTTAATCATAAAAGTAAAAAGATAGCAAACATTGGCTTAAAATGTTAAATAAAATTTAACAAAACTTGCATTTGTTTAAGATTAGTCTCGTAACTAAACTTCCTTGGTTTGATATGATACCCAGTTCTGTGAACTGTCGCTTCGCCGTGTCGTGTTCATTACTTGTTTAAGTACACAGACAATATAAAGATGCAACTTTAGAATAGCTAATTGTGTTTGCGTCTCAGGAGTTTGACCCACGTTATTTTATTCTCTCTCTCATAAAATTCTCTGGCAATACTGCTAGGATCTACCAATCAGATTCTCGTACGAACGAAACCCTTTATTTCACGAAAACGCAAAAACTGTGAAATTTCTTTTTAGCTTTTTAGAATAGGTAGGTGCATTGAAGATACTAATATTAACACTGAAAAATCCGTCGCCAATTAAACAAGAGATCCTAACTCTTATTTTTTAAGCCAGTAAAAAAGTAAGTTTATTAGCGCATTACCGAAATAAAATTAGATCTAGACCGAGGCGACTTTTTTGTATTACTTCGAATGGTTTCAATGATTCATGTATATGTATTGTGTTTGCTACACGTGTCTTGATTGCAAGAATACTCGGTTGTGACAATCAAATGTTTTGTCTTTTTATTGTTCCGTTAAATGTTAGGTTTCTACTACGTGTTAAGTTACTTTCATACAGTACCTACTCATTGTAATTCTGTTTGTCGTGTTTTACTGATGTAGGTCTCGTATATCAAAAATAAAGGCTGTAGTGTCATTTTATTTAAATAAAGATGTAATTCTACGTAATTAAACCCTCTGGATCAAACTATAACTGATTGACAGTTACCATTTAAAAAAATAAAATGTCTGACTGTTTTACGTCAAGTTTTTACCTTCTGTCATTACACTCATTACTCATTATCTACTTACTGGCGTCAGTGTTATGTTTTAAAAACAGTGTTATGTCAGTGTTATATTTTAAAAGAAAGTAGTGTAACAAAACTACTTTCTTTTAAAATAGTTTTAAAACATGAGTGGGATGAGACGTCATACGATGAATACGGAACAACCCTATTTTGAAAATAGGATTGTTCCGTATTGACTGACGTCTCATCCCACTCAATTTTTTTTCCTAACTCAACCTACCCTACCCTACTTACGTTTCTCAGTCAAATACTTAGATAAGTAGTCAAATAGGTATATTTTTATTATTATTGAAAAATAAATATAAATTATCCAAAACCACGCCTAGTAACAGAATATTAACAAAGAAATAAAATGAGCAGGTAGTTAATAAAATGAATAGGTAATAAATGTTTGAACAAGACACATTTTGCAAAGGCAATAACCAGCTGTAATAATTTAAATTTTGTAAAATGAATAACGAATTCGTATACTTAAACAAAGTATAAACAAATCTTTGAATGCAGTCCTACTTATTATAATATAAAAATAGGTACAATGATGTCTTCTTCTTCTTAAAATTATTATATCTTCAATATTTAATGCACTTCCTCTCCTTGTATAAGCATGGCCGAGTGACGCCCTGTTTAAGAAAATATTTAGTTTGTTAGCAAATAGTTTTTGCTATATACTTACTTAGATACACTACTTCCCGTGGCGCGGTTCACCAGCTAATTAGTAGTAGTTGAAGTAGTACCTATTCTATTTAGTTTTTAGTAGGTTAGTAAAAAATATTAAATTAAGCCGAATTGTTTCTATGATTCGTGATAGCGTGTTTAACTGTAGCTATTATGGTTTTACTAATGTAGATTCTAGATGCTAAGAATTGTTTTGTATTTATGTTTAACACGCTACTTCATCGCGGCAGCGGCAAAACAGTAACTCAAGTGAGCTATTGAGGTGTGTTTCAGGCAGTATATTTTACATTCATTGGTGTTCGTAGTTTAGTAGTACCTATACAGTATACGGATTACGCTCGAAGTTTAATCACCGGGTCGAGTGAAGTAATATTTTTATTAATAAATTCTCAGATTTACCTCGGATTCTAAAATTATGCCCTGTAGGTAAGATAGTAAGGCTTGCCCGCTATTACATGGGGCCCAACATTGTATAACTGGGAAACGCGGTAGATAAACACCTCCGCCTTTCCCTTTGGGAAAACAAGATCAACATTTAGAAAATTAAATGTTAAATTAAAAAGTCTTTAATACTTTTTTGAAAACTAAAACTATTTTAATCCAGTAACAAATTAGGGCAATAGAACAATCAATCTTCTTCTTTTTGAGTGTATTTGTTTAGGTCGACTAAATTTCTATTTCAGACCAATCAATGAAATACAAAAATACTAACATGAAAACTTCTTCGAAGTAACAGTATAAAAAATGGTAACGGATCTCTGCGTTTAAATATCAATGGCCTATGATTTTATCATGCGTAGGACAATGTCAAGGCATTCATTCAGCTAAAAGGCATTGACATTCGTTGTGCTCTTGCCCTAGTATGCGCTGTTCGCCGCCAGATGTCATTGTATTGTTTGAGTACCGCAACAAAGATTAGAATATGTGTTACAAAAAATTACAGTCATTATTCTTTGGTAATAGCTTTTATCTGAGTTCCTAATATGTTAGGTACCTAGCATTTATATGTCCGGGGCAAAAATTATAATTTGTCATCCTTGCGACTTAAGGTCGGGCAATGCACTATCACAGTAGGTAATATTTAGTTAAATAGTGGCACAAGGGGCACAAGGTTGCCTTAAATATTAAATGCAATAGTTGGAATGATGCGGGTTTGTACTGTGTATTATATGCGTCTGTTACATTTTAGTAAATTTTCAAATCTTACTAAACACTAAGTTCAATTATAAAGGTACGATTGGGCTAAGCTAGGAAAGACACATCATAGCTTAGCCTGTATTAATCAAGTTAACGCATATCTACTTAAATACAGAGTGCTCCTTTGAAATAGGAAATAGTACATGCTTCTATTGATACAACATGCAAAAAATTTAAGAAAATACCTACCTACCTATTCTTATAAAAGTTGATTATAGCCATTCAAAGTTTAAGCGATTTTCGTTATATTTTACGTTACCATACTTAAATTTTTATGTATGTACTAATGTATAACTTTATGATGGATTTGATAAAATTTATATAGAATATAATATTTTTGCACACCACATTAACAAAACAAATTACAGGAAAGTACAACATAAGTTAAAGTTCGTTACAATGGGCGGTTATAAATAACGCTAAAAGCGATAACCCAACCTTTAAACTTAGTAATTTTCACTCAAAATTAAGAAAACTTATATGATTTCATCAATGATGACTTTCTAGAACTTCTTCACTATGCATAATTTTGAAATTACGAGAAAATATCCTATTATATTTCAATGAAAACGATCATAATATTGTTGTATGAATGCATGCAATATTTACAGTCCTGATTTCATTGAGTTTACCTTAACGTGGGAAACTAAGTAGGTAAGTACCTACTAACGGAAATTACGACAGCACAATACGTGCTTAAGTCATCATAAATATGTGCTGTTAAGTGTTTTACATAGGTAAACAATATATATCTGATTCTACTTTGTATGCCGTTTGTATTTTAATAACGCTTTTTACTGCCTCTCTAATTATCCTGTAGAGGAAAATCGTTCATTAGGTTTTGTAATGTTGGTGTGCTCGTTGTCCGCAATTAGACCTCTTGGTCCTTTGTACGTCTGTTTCGGCTAGATTATTTCATCCAACTCAGCTCCGTCCAAAAACGCAGAAATTTTCTGTGAGTTTCGCAGGCTTCGCGGAACGACCTCGGGTTGCCGAGGGTTTGCCCAATGTGACATCATCACGCTCTCGCATTTCAGGACCTTTGGCAGTGCAAACGCCAAGGCAAGTAGTAAGGTATTTGCACTGCCAATGCCAAAATATGATATCTACATAATAACACCTATATGTAAATAGTCATGTATGTGTAGTTATAAATGTTAGAAAACAATCGTTTTCTTTTGTCTGTTCGCCGCTAACTTTTAAACTACGCAACATATTTTGTTACGGTTTTCATTATCGTATTTGTTCCGGAAAGTCCATTAGAGGTATAAATTATATATTTATAGTAAAGAGTAACCGAGAATTTTACGCTCGTGCAAAACCAGGGTCGTTTAGTATAAGCAGCACCTACTTGAAATTTGAAAAGTTGTCGCATCTCAATACAATCATGCAAACTATTTTTCTTGACTTTTAAAGAGTCACTGCAAATAAGTTCCTAATTAAACCTTCTTTGAAAATGTTTCTTCCAATTTTCATCTAAATATAAAATCATTTCAAACGCCATGTTCTAAATCACCACACCTCAAAACTAGAATCAACGAAATAAATTCATTGTTGTAATACTGATTACTAAACGCAATTTTACTCATTAATTACGGTTCAGTGATCAATTGATCATCCTTGATAATGTTCGATTAACCGCATCCATTCATCAGGTATAAAGACTACAGTCCAAATTTGCAACATTAACATGCTAGCATGAAGATTCGAGATTATTTATGTGCCTAAGTACCTACCTACTACATGGTATGTGGGTGTGGACCAATTTAAAATGGAGTCGTCCGGGCCTACAATGAGCTCTGAACTACACCGCTCATTATTCAATCTCGATGCACAATAGTCCTTTGTAGAATACAGTGGGAAAGAGTTTAGTCAAACCCACATTTAGACAGATTAAAAATATACTGTAGGTACCTATATTGTAATGAAGATACATATAAAATAATAGGAATAGAAAGTTGTTTGCAAACGGGAATATTTCAGTCATTCGGCATTAGCGTTTGATTTTGTTTTCACTAAATTTACATTAATCAGTTCAATGGGGGATTTCTAGAATTTTTTTATGTGAATCCATAGGTACTGGTAGTATTATTAACCTACCAAGTACCTATCATTTTAAAATTTTAGTATACGAATATAGCCCATTATTTTATAGTCATAAAGGTGTTTCCCAGGGTTCACGACTCGACCCATTCTTGGAGAAAAGTAACAACTTTTTATTATTTATTTTACCATAGAGCTACTGGTACCTACCTACTATTATTATTTATCCTGTGCCATCTCCTAAATATTATTAGTTAATGACCGTGACCGTAAAACCTTAGTGGCCTACGGTTAGTGATCGGACCACAATAAGGTTAAATTTGCAAAAAAACTTTACGTAAGTGAAAACCTAAATTTAGATTATTTAAGTACAGTACATGAAACACGCTACTTATAGGTAGGTACGTAAATAGCACAATAATTACAGTTTTGTAGATTGTTACGGTAGATGTTTAGTAAAAATAATAAAAATAATTACTGGTTATGAAACGAAAACTCATTGTAAATTAATAGAATAGAAATAAACTTATGTTGAAAAACACTAGTAAACTTGTTGTAATCTCTATTACAGTGACATCTGTAGTTTGTAAATATTTTTGCAACACAACTTATCAAATAATTCTAGAAATATTTCATAGATGGCATTGTTACAAGTTTCAAGATATAAGTTGATAGATGGCTCTGTAAAGTCCAAACTTCAAATCGTGTCTTAAAAGTTCATAGAACACGCTCGCTCTTCATGTTAGTTTTACACGAAATTATGCCATAATTACACGAGTAAATCATAAGTATTGCGTTTAAATTGAATCAGCTATTGTACATTACAAGGTCAACCTATTTTATTCAGTAGGTTTTACAAATATCTGACACTTCATTAGGTTGTACATTTCATTACCTGTTAAAATTTAAGAAATACATTTGCAGATGCTAACTTACGTTGATTAGGTACCTACTCTAATTTCTCAACTTTATCGTGATGCATTCGTAGTTGTAATACATCGAACTCTTTTTAAGAAGGTTTCCTCGTAATGTTTTCTGTATCGCCTTCAATCATCATTTTAGTCCAAAGACGTCTACTGCTGGACTGGGCATAGGCTTGCCCCATCTTATTCGGCTTCAACCATCGGTAATAATCGTATAATTGATGAAATTATTAAAAATATATCATGACGGGCGAGGTAAGGGGTGCCCAAAGGAAGTGTAATAGACCGTTGCTATTTTTGGTAATTTTGGATCCAAGTAACTAGAAAATGCATACTGTAACAGCTATTATTTATTTTAATAGATAAGAAACAACATGAAATCTTAATAAGTATCTACTCAAATAAAAATAAGTAGGTACCTACTAAAAGTAGTTAACATAAACAACACTCCTACGAGATAGTTGCATACTCATATTTAACTAATTCCTTGCTGTCGTCACTAACGTAATAGAAACGTTGCTATGAACGAAACGCAGATGTATTTAAATCACTGCATCTATCTGCAAGATACATCGTGCACAGGTTACTTTGACGTAAAAAAGCGCGGGATTGTTTCATTTAGCACATAGTGACTTTTCCTCGTGAGTCATGCTCATAGATAATAAATAATTTATCTTTACGCATAGGTAAGCGAGCGTTACTATGTTACGCATTGTCTGATAGTAAAATGATTTAATAATAAAGTGCTCAGTTGGTTATAATTTTGTCTGGTAATATGAAGTGCAATCTGATGTGCTTCTGAAAACAAGAAATTGGTGATTTATAGTAATTTATGATTTGGAACAGAAGAAAATGCGATAGAAAACGTTGATTAAGATAGTATAGTGCATTTGGCTATTGCAATTTTAAGCTTCACCATTTTGAGTTCTTGAGGTTCGATCCCAGGGTCGGGTAGTATTTAAGTTGTGTCTCTAGAAAAATATCCCTTTGAATTTGTGTCAGGTAAATGGCACCAGGATCGCATCATGTTATATGGGCCTTAACATAAAGTGCTTAGGTATATCTACACTTCGGGGAAAATAACTGATTTTGTGTTTTCTTTTCTCTCTTAAAATATCTTGTATAAGTATTTGCTATCTCTTAATTTCACTCTGTAATCAATATGGAGTGTGTAGTAATTGTACATACTGAAAATAAATGTAAGGCATTTAACAGCACTGATATTCATCTGGTTTATATATAACAGAGCTTTGCATCGGTCTTAATTCTGGCGACGTTGATCCTAAAACCGTGAAATTTATTCAAATCGTTTAGTTTAATTTATTAATAAACTAGTTCTGTCTACGACTTGACTCGTGATACTCGAAGTATATTGAGTATTTAAGAATTAAAATTACTTACCCATGTTAGACTTCTGACTGTGATTATCAATAGTCTTTTTCGAGACCCAAAATCGTAGTTCGTTATAAGCAACAAACGCCCAAATTTAAGCAAACGTACGACTTACCTCAAATAGGAACTCATTTACTTATAGGTAAGCAACGAAGCCTGTGTTGTTCTCGTTTGCAAAATGATCTTAATGATCACGAAAGACACGACAAAATAAACTTATTAGGTACTTACTTTAAATTCATACACCCAAACGGACAGTTTCATTCCATAATCTATCTTTCCATTGCAGACAGCTTTCAGCGGTCAGTAAAAATTTTGAACCAGCGTCATCGCATGCTCTGAGCGCGTGCGCCGTGTCCCTCCGTCCCCCTTACGCCGCTCCGCACTTCGCTCACTCTCCTATATTTACAGTCGCGACGTGCGAATACAACCGTCCGTCAGTCGGAGTTCACCAGAGCCTTGGTATACCTTGTCACGTGCAGCCCTCGCGATGTCTCATTATTACCACTCGCCACTTAATTTTACCTCACTTACGAACATTACGTAGGTCGTAGCAAACCTCTTGTTTTTAAGGGTTAATAATAATTTAGGCTGTTATTTAAAAATGGTTTCGTCAACTCGCGGTGTCCACGTATTGGTTTGGGAACAGCCTGGGGTTGAAGACCAGCGTCCCAAGAATTACACTGGTAAGTGACAATTTACTTGTTGCTTCGCCTCTTTAGTGACGTCATGGGGTGTGTGTAGGGCGTCTATGGGGTGGATTGTTATCGACTTGTTCTACTATCAATTGTACCTATGTAATTATGATGTGGTTTTCACAGAATGTATTGGAATCAGAATCTTAGACGGATTTGTGCGTACCTGTTGCATATATTCATAAGTACTCAAATTCTCTAGCTAAAACAAAAGTCTGACATTATCTACGATTATATGAAATTGGTTTGTTTGAACGCGCTAATCTCTGGAACTACCTGAATAATTCTATCAAACGTCGCTATTATTGCAACCAAAATATAAGTAGGTAAACACGGGACTAATAACTGTAAATGTAATAAACAAAACTATGATTTGTTTCGTGGTCCTACTAATTTATCTTATGTAGAACCACGTTGGAAATAGGCTTCCTCGTAGTCCTACGTTCAAAAATAGTATTGTTGTAAAGAGTCTGTGTATTAATTGCAAGGATATGTGTAGCGAACAATTAGTACAATAGTGTATTAACGTCATATCATACTTCAGTACGTGATCGGTTTAAAAAAACAATCAAAGTCAGCACTAGGAAATGCACTTTATATCGGTATCGATGCATAAATTGCTGACATAAGAAATGCTCGGGTAACAACGTCGATAATTATCAGTTACATAATGTTATTTTATATTTATTAATTGTGATTTGAAACGTGTTTTCTTTTATTGCTGAATTTGTATTTAGTTATTTTATACAATGAGATCATTTAAAAATCATTTATACAATAAAAAAAGATTTATACAATAAAATAACTAATAAACACTATTATGTTTAGTATCATAGCATTCATAGCCTATTTTGCATTGACCACGGCTTATGAGCCAGCGTAAAATATTATTTGCCGACCAAAGTGCCGCAACTTTGCCTGATAGTAAGCAATTACTGGCGTACACGAGCGGTGGCTACCATTCCAAAAGCCATCGTATGTATGAATTTCCTGACACCGAGCAGCTTTATGAAGTGCTTTGTCAAAATATAGTTTTTATAGTAAATACCAGAGGCGTTTTCGTTTAACTTACAGCCACGTACACCTGTACCAATACTGACACTAGGGTTGACCACTTAGATTCGGCAATCACCTATAAGAAACGCATTATTCCAATTACAAGTAGAAATGAGAAGTAGTATAGAGACCATAGATACCAGTAGCAGACCATTAAAAATAAATAGGTGTGCTAAGCAACGCGACCTTCCAATTTTGACGTAATTTTAAGGGTGATGATGATAAATTGACATCACCGTAGATTGCTCAATTAACATGACAGATATACGACATTAATTTACTTAACCTAGGAATATAATTTCATTATGAAATTACCCCCATAAATTCTGCATAATTTATGCGATAAAAATTTCCGTGGTCATACAAGAACGTGATGGATAAGGTTAGCTTAATTAATAGAGACTTATTTGTATCATAGAGAACTAACGTCACAACGTTTTACAGTCATGGCAATACGTCACCACTGTCACCAGTGACTTATTATCAGACTTCTTCATAATTAGGTCCCATAGCCCGTTTTAAAATATTTTAATAATCATAAACATTTTATTTACGTCTCTAGACGACATTCAGATTTTGTCCATTTAGAATTCGAACTCCTACACATGGACAAGACTCTACAAATCTTCAAAAGAAAAGACACATTGGCCGATCTACGAAACCGAAGTTTTCTTGATTCATGCTTCTTAAATTAATTATTATTAAATTCTCAAACTTATTGTAACGGCATTAGGGAGCATACAAAATGTTGTTCTTTTTTATCCTTGCTACCTTCTTCAGGCATTCAGTTTGTAACCCCATATAAATAACTTACTATAATAAAGGTGCGTGATAGTAAAACGATGACCTAATATATGATAATCTAATATTCAAGGTCACTAACAAAGCTTGTGCTGTACAATGACATGTGCATGTACTTGACCTAACGACTGTTATCAACTTGGTAACAACCGGAAACGACTGTGCCCTCCGAAGCACGGAGACGCTCAGATCAAATACCACTATGCGGTCACCCATCCATGGGCCAGCCGCACTCTTCTACACTTCAAACAGTTAAACATTATGAACTTAAATAGAAATACATATTTAACGTTTAACGTGCACGTATTGTACGCCTATTAATTAGCTATCATTAGCATCCCGGTAACAATGTGTCAAATCTGACCTTGGTGTCCATCGCAGCCTGTTTTCAGATGAATCAAATTGTTACGAATGTAATGACGTAGCTGATGGTCTCTTGAGTCATTGACATAACTCCATTGTTGTAATCAGTCTTCGTTTTAATGACGTCTGTTTGAAGAAAAATGGTAAATCCGTTCATTGCTGACTTTTGGCCTTTCCGTCTTCAGTCTTTCCGTCATCCAGTTTTTTTCAATAATGTAGCACGACACGATTTTCATTTGCTCCTGCTTTGGATTGGGCTCTTGCTCCAATCTGGTTTTCGGCATGTTAATTTTATTCTCTTACCCGTATAACCAATCTATATAAAATTATAGTTATAGTATTTTCCATTCAAAATCAAAATCAAAACCATTTATTTGCGAGAAAAGTGGTACAGATAGTTGTGATAGAAAAATATACATGGGTTCACACAATTCACCTATTTTGGTATGCAAATATAATTATAACATCGTAGTAAGATTACAGAGTCAGACATCAAACTTTACTTTCTTTGTATAACAGTAACTAACTAACCAAACGCTTGATTAAAATCCTGTATCAAGAAATCATATAACGCCAGACTGTGTGAAAAACAAGCTAATGTAATTTTCTTAACTTTACCTAATGTTATTTACTTTCCTTGTACTGTAATATGATACGAGCTTTGTACATTGAAGCGCTAGAACTGCTTCGTTACTTGCGAAGTTAATTTGACTTATGTACGTAGTGGACGTCAAGTTAATTTAACATTGTACGTGTATGGCATCAGTATTGTTTAACGGTTAACTATAAAAATGTTAGTTATGACATCATTGGAAACTTCCATATTGGAACATGCGTAGATAATAAAGCTTTTTATAATACTGTACTTTTATTGCTAATGGTGACAATGGCGTTGTGATAGTAAATGATAACTGTCGCTATGTGGACAGTTGATTAATACCGATAAACAGATAAAATATTGCACACAAAACAAAACCATTTGTCTTTATTTGTCATTTTATAAGGTTCGTAAACTCGATGATTTGTGGCTTAGTATATGAGAGCTATGTCAGAATTTTGAAGCAAAAACACAGTTTAATAACAAAATATTTATTTTTTTAGGCTGGGGCATAAAATTAAATGAACTTCTATTTCTCCAACTTTGTGGTACAATTATTTGAAAGCCATAACTAACACTTGCATAGATCAGACTTTATTTACATTACACGTAAATAGCAAATAGCCATGATTTTAATTTTCGCTATCTCCGTCCAGAGGCCCTAGACAAGTGTCAAAGATTTCTATTCTATTCATAGAATAGATTACAAAATGTATTGGATTGACATAAGCTAACGCCAACGCTTATGTCAATCTCATACATTTTTGTATCTATTCTATGAATAGAATAGAAATCTTTGACACTTGTCTAGGGCCTCAGGATATTTATAACACTTCTCGGTATTCATCAAAGAGGCTGTAAACGTTTGTAAAGTAAATAAGCGACTGCGGCCGGCACCTAATTGCGACGTGAGACGTCAAAGAACGAATGTTACATCAATATGCAGCACTAGCACATTAATAACTTTGTCACAGATACATTCCCCAGATTCCTTTAAAGATTAAACTGAGTTGCGAAATTTTTTTTTTTTAAGTTATCTTTATTTGATTTATTCAGGATCTCCAACAAAGAATATAGGTACACTACAATTTACACGATCCATTTCACAAAGAATTTTTCATGTGTACTCCTTCAATTTTAAGAGACCCCAGCATGCATTTAAAAAATATTTAGAACTAAGTTAAGTACCTAATATGTTACACAATTATGAAAATTAAACAAATTTAAACAAAGCAAGGGAACAATTTAACAGTAGCAATCTGTATAATACATACATATTCTTGAAAATTTGATGTATTTATTCTCCATCTTGATTCTCAAAAATTATATTATTGCCGTTTTTGCCGAGCTTGATCCTAATGTTGTAGCTAAACTTATCTTATTTTGTATCTCATCTTGTGACGTTGCCAAGAAGTCAATGCATAAAATCTTTCAGAATTATCATTTTTGCGTTTATTTACAAACATTATTCACTGCTGAAATCTCACTAAGTACACTATATGAATAGGTACCAGTAGCGAAGAGTCACTTTTCCGAGGAGGGAAGCCGGTGGGACTAAAATAAGGCTAGTTAGACTTTGAATAGACACTCAAGCAGTGATAGGTATAAGGAGGACAGGGCATATTTTAAAAGGGAAGCCGGCAGGAATCGTGTTATATGGACGCTTCGCCACTGATAGGTACTATTTATAAATACACAATAAATATATTCCTTTGATGTGTGGCAACTTTCATAACATACCTCAACGTACTTAAGTATAATAATAATAAATGTATTTGATTTCAAAAATATTATTGGATGTTTCTACTTAATCTAAGTAGGTATACTTATTTATTGAAGTCACTACAAACGTGTTTACAAAATTTAAACGAAGTAAGTAAGTATGTACCTATACGTTTTGCAAATCTGCCGTCCTTCGGGAAGGAC
The DNA here is from genome assembly GCA_963082885.1 of Parascotia fuliginaria. Taxonomy (NCBI): domain Eukaryota; kingdom Metazoa; phylum Arthropoda; class Insecta; order Lepidoptera; family Erebidae; genus Parascotia; species Parascotia fuliginaria. Next base: position 3,515,050 of record OY720183.1, on the reverse strand, counting down.
TGCTATAGTAGATCAAGTTTGTTAGACGTTTCAAGGTGAGAAACCGGTTTGTTTAGATGTTCAGCTGCTAGTTCATTGCCAATGATATTATTATGTAGATATGGTGTTAAATGGCTGTGGGGTTCTTTCTGTAGGTTGTGTTCAATGGACGAGAGGGACTACTTAAATCCTTTGCTTTTAAAATTCTTTTATTCTGGTACCTCGAAGGGGACTATTTTATTAAGGGTATTTTTTTCAAGAGTTTTGAACAGATATTCATATAAGAATAAATTCAGCGATTAGTGTGATTACACGTCAAGCAAAAGGTCTTTTGAAATTTAAACTTTTTACTCATACACTTTGATTTAAATTGGGTACATATGTACTTCTAATTTTGGTTATAATTAATCTAAAAGGTATTTTAATCAAATTTGAAACCTACTGAAGCTTTATTCATTTGGTTATGCTCTTAACTCTGCTTAAAGCTAGTAAATAATAATAGAATGATTAAGAGGCTATGGGCAATTAAAAATGCTTAAAGATACCTACGGCAAATATAATTCTACTAAAAATATCTACCTACCTATTATGTAGGATACAAGATGCATGAATTTAATTAGGTAAATAATTACACTGCATATTACTAACATTATCCAAATAGATATTGACATTTTGGCGCGTATATTAAATTTATTTGCCAAGTTTTGAAGCATCTCCATTTTTAGTTTTCTACATCATAGACAAACTAATTTTAGAAAACTTTTTTGAGTTCAATGATAGATATTTATAACATTTACGGTTATTTTCTACTCGTTACATAGCTAGGGGCGTGTAAAAGCATTAGCTCACAAAAACGCCATAATGGAGGCCACCAAACTAGCAGTTTGAGACAATGGTTTTTGGACTAGTTGCCACCCCTACCGGATCCTACTGACTTTTTACCTTCAGGCAGAGTGGAGACACTTTGGTAGGCTAATATTTAAATTTAAGTATTAAGTAATTATATAAAAAAACATCGCGCTTTTTAACTCTACCTCTCTGAAGTTTTAAAGTCAACAATTTTGGGTCTAAATTAAAAATTATGACTGAAGAAGAAGTGAATGTCGTAGAAACTATCTTTAGAGCGGCCAAGTTGAAACCCGCGGTCTAAACCTCCTTGCATCAGTTTGATTACTTACAAGTACCTTGAGACAGTGCGTAAACATACTAAACATGATTACGTATGTTTTTACAGTCTGATGTAAACAATTTGTGTCACGATGATAAATTGGTGTAGGCAAACACGTCATAATGACGTCAAGCATTGAAACAGTGAGGTGTTCAGCTAGGTTCAAATGTATATTTCTGAATTACGTACTAAGCTTAAGCTATATTTATAATAACTTCTAACTGAACAAGGCTTTCAGCTTTAGGACCCGATTCTAGTCAGAGTCCGATCTAGGTCTAGGCCCTAGACCTAGGTCAGTTCAGATAGATCAGAGCTAGAATCTAGGATCCTAGATATTGACGTCAAATGACTTAAGTCGACCGATTAGAGTTATTATAAAGATTTATTAAAACAATAATTTGTCCTCAAATAATAAAACGGGCGGTACTACATACATTTTAATTGGTCCTTAATTTTCATGCTATCTTGATCACTGTAATTTTAGATATAGATATCGAAATCTAAACTTAGGAATTCTTAAAACAACCGGACACAATAGTCCTATCACATTGGTATACCTAGGTATAGCTAAACTTTAATGTTAGGTAATTGAAATATGGGCTCTACATGATGTTTAATTTGGTCTGAAACTTTGCATGAGTGTCTTCGGTATTTCAATATGCATGTCGCCTTTTTTACACTCACAGGCGTTTATCTAGTACAATTTAGCAATTTAGCAATCATCCATATTTTAAATAGATGTTATCTATGACTGCGGATAATCTAAATACAATCGTAGGTAAAGAATCTAGTTTACTAAGGTCATTGTCAGTGTCTCTGTTCTTTAGACATTTTAGAAAGTTATATTCTGGGCTAGTGTATTTTTAGGGAAGCAGCTATTTTATCGCAAACAGTATTTTATGTGACGTCAAGTAGTCGTGACCCCTGACCTCACCATTCACTAGCGTAATTAGCCAATCATATTATGGTGTTCGTCAAAACTTATCACGTAGGAAATATAAAAGAAGTCCAGGCAGAGAAAACAGCAGCGGGAAAATACTAGTCCTTACGATCATGAATCCCCTTGCCAAACATGGCGATTACGATAAACCTTTTTTTTTCTTCCTCTGATGATAAACTGCAATTACGATAATAATAGTTACTAAAAAACCTTTCGAACTAACCCTTATTTTACTTTGTCCTCAGGTGGCCTAGGAACGCGTCACTTTGTGACCTTTATGCTGTTCCTGGGGATGGCGAATGCATACATCATGAGGACCAACATGTCCGTGGCTATTGTCGCTATGGTGAATCACACGGCGTTACCCACTGTCCATGAGGCTACGGACACAGAGTGCGGAGTGGACAATATGACCGATAGTGTAAGTAAGCTGACATTGGTTTAAAGATTTATTATTGTCATATAGAATTTTAATGGTCTCGGTTGGTAGGATCTTAGTGGTATCTACGAGCACAAATTGTCACGCGCGGGTCGGGTAGGGTAATGGATTTTTTCTGTCGAGAAATTCTTAGTAAATATTCGTTCGAAGTCTAAAATTGCGCCCGGTATTAATGGCAACAATCTCGCCCCGTTACATGAGATTCATAGGTTATGCATTAACGGTTTAATTACATCCCCTTGGCTAATACTGAGATTTGTCGGCAGAAAAACCTAATTTCACTTTACCATAGGTTTCCAATCTTTGTGTGGCAGTCCGTACACAGTAGACACCATTGAACCATCGAGGCAGTCTTTGGTTGTCAATACATTACTTTTCTTAATAGTACTGGAAATCAAGTGCTTAGCACTTCTAGACCTAACAATGTTTAGTGTGTTAAGATTGCTATGTTCTTTCAGTCGATGGCAGCTCAAGATGGTTCGTTCGTTTGGAGCTCGACGCTGCAAGGATACATTCTTTCTTCGTTCTTTTATGGATACGTGTTAACACAGATACCTTTTGGAGTGTTGTCTAAAAAGTAAGTGTAAATAATATTATTATTCGGTGATCTATTTCCCTTTTATAAAATATCGCTTTAATTCACACTACTTAATGCTGGAGATTTTATAAGGACACATCAAAGATACTAAAATCGTCAAGACTCAGGAAACAATTTTTTGTGTAGGTATCTCTTGCACTACACCGACAGATTACGTCCGAATTTACTCCGAGAGAAGAAGAACCTCGTTTAAGCCCTAAAAGATCATTAATTTTCCTCTTCTGTCAAATAGCGTAAGGTTAAATCTACATACCGATATTGTACTTACGGCTTATGCCGTTTTATCTATTAAGTGTACGTTTTTTACCTCGCATTTCCTCATCAGGTACGGTGCTCGTCGATTCTTGGGCTACGGTATGTTAATCAACTCGGTGTTCGGACTCTTAGTGCCAGTCGCAGCCAACGCTGGCTATGGATATCTCATCGTGATCCGATTCATACAAGGTTTGGGAGAGGTAAGTTCGTAATTTTCTCTAATATTTTTCTATTTCTTATCATTGTGTACCAAATAGTTTTCTTTGATCTAGATTTTTACTGTGTGGTTTTAGAAGCTTAACTTTAGTTTTAGACAGTAAATTAGCCAAAAGTGTGTATTTTGTTCGTTTAATCACAAGTTTCGACTACACAAAGATAAAGAAGTATTCTGGTATTTAATTTATACACCTTTGTTAGACCCCCCTCGTTGGATCAAAATTTCCATTAGATCGGCCTGTGTATCGTCACTGTAGGCAATCTAAACTACTAAAATGTACTAAGCACTAATGTCTTGTGTTATTTTATAATAGGGACCTATTGTACCATGCACACACGCCATGTTGGCCAAATGGATTCCACCAAATGAAAGGAGTAGAATGGGTGCCGCTGTATACGCTGGTAAGTTTTCAGTCATTATCACATAAAATGTTTTAAATATAATATAGGTATGGAAAATCTTAAGTCAATAACATAAATGGCCAAATCATGATTTTGTCAAGCGACGGCAGCTTTACATGAAGCTGCTGCCCATTCAGTGTTATAATTGACTTGTCGCCTTTATAACCGAAGCCGATTTGGTTTGAATGATTCGGTTGAATGAAATATTTTCCCACCTACTTACGAACGCTAGCTGGTGAATGATAGAGCCGTTTGATGATATTTAATAAGTACTATAGTAAATTCTGCAATCACTTTATGGTCTATTATTTCCCGTAGGTGCACAATTCGGTACGGTGATTTCCATGCCTCTGTCCGGTCTTCTCTCGGCATACGGTTTCTCTGGCGGCTGGCCGTCAATCTTCTACGTGTTCGGGCTGGCTGGTGCAATCTGGTGTCTCGCTTTCCTCGTTTTTGTATCCGAAGATCCCGAACATTGCCCCAGGATTAAGGAGACTGAGAAGAAATACATTCTGAGCTCGCTGTGGGGTGCTGCTGGTTCCAGCGTAAGTTGCTTCTCATTTAATATAGATTTAAGGACTTATTTAACACATAATAGGTAGAGATTGGCTGTCGCAAAAACTTCGCAATAACCTACAAGCTTAAAGTTTGTTCTTTCTTAATTAATTTTTTCATTAGCTTCACTCCACAACTAACCTAAATATCTCCAGCTTTTTTGACATCTATAGCACTAAATGTTTTCTTCCTTCTGCAGTCACCACCCATACCTTGGAAAAGTATCGCTCTCTCGATGCCTTTCTGGGCTATCATGTTGGCTCACATGGGACAGAACTACGGCTACGAAACGCTGATGACTGAGCTGCCGACCTTCATGAGACAAGTTCTACACTTCTCTATTAAAGATGTAAGTAGTTTTTTATAATATTTACCTACAAATACTGAACCGGCTCCTGTCTCATGTTGTCTTTGGCACTTTAATAACAACTTTATCGGCAAATAACTATTAGGTAACACTAACTTAAAGTTAATTGGTATTCGGGGAATTTAAGCATTATATTAGATGCCAAAAAAGTATACCCTACGGTTCGCCTGATCACTATTCTCTGCCTATGCCAGAAAAGTCACGTGCTGTAAAAAAAAAGTAAAACTCTTCGATTTCACACTTAAAAGCTTTACTAGCCAGACTCCAAAACGTATGATCTATTTCTCAAGCAAATATATAGTTTATAAAAGTGCGTTTATAGTTTAAATAAATGAATCATTTCGTACTTATTACAGTTATTTATAGTCAATAACGTCGGTAACGTAACACAATTTGGTTCGTTGAGTGATTAATCATTAGTCGCGTGGTCGGGTCAGAAGGTCAGATGCGGTCAATTTCCGATTTGTTTAGGGTTGCAACTTGCATTAAGAAAAATATGCAAATTTCGTTATCTAATAAAATTGCATCTTAACATGGCTTGGCTAACACATGCTAACAGGTGCAATTTAGTGCAAATAATGTAGTGCAATTTGGATTGACAATTAATTGCTTTATTAGATGTACCTAGAAACATAATATTGAGTAGGACATGAAGTCCTGAGCTAAGTCTACGGATTAGGTACTTTTTTTAAATATAAATTATGTACTCCAATAAATTGGCAACCCTGAAAGGAGCCATGTTGAATCACAGCTGCGCTCAAGTGGTAGATTGGGCTTTGCATGATATATATATAATACCGACCACTCGACTTACAGACTTGAAGCGATGAGGAGGATACTCTCATACAATAATTTGTGCTTTGACAACATAGTCAATAGGTATAGTATGCTTGTAGGTACTTGAGTATTGTTTCCTGTGCCTAAATAATATTATGAAAACAACTACGTACCTATCAATCGCGCTTAGTGCGTGGGAAAATTATATAAGGCTTCTTTCACTTCAGTGCGACTGAATGGTACAATTTTAATTAAAGCAACTGCCAAATGGGTGTACGAGGGTAACATCAATATTCGTTAGCGTTAGATTAATGAGCAGAAGACTTCTCAGATTTCTTGACTTACCTGCTGTTATTTTAAAAATCGACGAAGCGTCTATATTCTCTCAGATACCAGCTATCACTAAACTTAGTGACATTCCTTCTCAATTTAAGGAGTATTGAGACGGTTTTTTAAACCCTAGACATAATCCACCAACTAAAATATCCTTTATAATATAAAAACGTTGTTCAACAGAACGGCTTCGTGTCCGCACTCCCGTACCTGTGTATGTGGCTGTTCTCCATGTTCATATCCGTGGTGGCCGACTGGATGCTGTCCAGTGGACGTCTTACGCACACACACGTCAGGAAAATCATCAACAGTATTGGTAAGTTGACGTCATATCACACACACGTACTCGCTGATTGTATTGGACTCTAGCCATTACTGAGTTATACGTCATGCTAAGAAACAGACTTATAATAATCGTTTACCTACTTTAGATCCAACAAAGCTCTTCTTTGGGGTTTGTGCCTGCTTACCTGGCTTGCATGTGCGCTACTAGCATGCTATGCATATTTATCTAGTAATCACTATTAGTTTAGCACTAATTCAGAACAGACGTGCTCAATAATTATTAAAATACACAAATAGTAAATTGCTGAATCTTGACCTCGTTTTGCCAGTACCAACTAGCTCTGTGTCATGTTAAAAGAATAATTATGTTTTTAGTGAATTTTTAAAATGTTAGAATAATTTCGTAAAATAAAATTTCTACAATGGAAGACAGCGCTTTAGCGTCTAGCAAAAAGGACGATATTTGTGAAGGAGTCTCATCATCAGAAATTCAGCGCTGGTTATCCTATATTGAACAATGCTTAAATGAAGTGTGCTCCATAGCTGGAGAAGGGAAACTAAACTCTGAGCAAAAATTGCGCATTAATAAATTATGTAGAAACGTTGGACACGGAACATCTCAGAGGGCAGTTCAATATCAGTCCTTGAAGATAAAAGCCATACAAGCGGATAGCACTATACAAACTCTCCAAGATCAACTTGACTTATCTCAGAAACTACAAGACCTTAAGATGAGTATCGATAAGTCGTCAAGCCCTACAACAGGACCTTCTTTTGCTGACATGGTCAAAAAAGGTACTAACAGTTTTATACAACCTAGCAACTTGAGCTCAGTTGTTATTTACCCTAATGACAAACTTAAATCTAGCGAAGACACAAAATCTCTTGTCCAAAAGATAATCAGCCCTGAACAGCTGAAGCTGCATGTTAGAGGCTTGCGTAAGACAAGAAATGGCGGCGTCATGATCAGTACCGATACGAAAGATGACGTCGAGAAAGTAAAACAATCGGTGCAACTTACCAACTCAGGCCTAACGATTGATGAGCCTCATAAACGGCGGCCCAAAGTAGTAGTTATTGGAGTGCCAACATCAATGCAAGAAAAAGAAGTTTTCACGTGTTTGTATCATCAGAACCTTCAGGAAAAACTTCAGGATACCAACCTCGATTCATTTTTAGCCGCTTTGAAGTTAAGCCATAAGTCAGGTAGAAAGGATGCTGAGACCTGTAATTATGTGATTGAAGTATCTGCAGTCAAAGCACTGATGTCAAACGACAGGGTCTATGTTAATTGGTCTTCTTGCCCCGTAAGAGATTTTACTTTGGTCACACGCTGTTACAAGTGTCAGCAGTATGGACATGCGGCCAGAACATGCCGAGACTCAACATACACCTGTGGACATTGCGGCATTCAAGGTCACTCTTTAAAAGAGTGCATAGGCATTAAATTGTTTGAAAAACCTAAGTGCGCTACTTGCTTACGCTTCAAAAAGGCACATAATCATAAGACAGGTGATGCGGAATGCCCAGCAAAATTATTAGCCGAAAAAAGGTACATCAATTCTATCGACTACAGCAGTGTCTAAAATCGCCATAACTTTTCTATTTATTATAACTTTTACACTAGTTTTACAGATATTATTATATCATTAATTGTTTTATGTCTATAATAAACGTTGTAGGAAATGCACTCAAGCAAAATTATAATTATCAACAAGGTCATGACACTATTCGCCGATGACGTCATTAAGTTATAGATGAAAAATAAATACAATACTGTAGATTTTAACCTACTTTTTACCAGTCATTAATGCTGATCCATAAACTTAGCTTTGTTCAATTTAGACAAAATAAAATGCAAAATAGCAATTTATTTCGTAAATATGTTAAGTGTAATATAATATTGTTTTATATAGATATGATACGTAGATTAATCTGTTCTGATTTTATTTAAATGAGTATATATACATAATGTAAACGTTTTATACCTTTATATAACTGTTAGCTCATATACAGCCTGTGATACAGGTTTATTATAGTAGCCCATTGTTTAGATTATTATTTATAAGATTTTTGTCAATATTTTGTGCACCTTATGAATTAAATAAAATGATTTTGATTTGATTTGATCATGTGCGCCTTATGCCAGTAGAGTTAAATCACGCGAAACCTGGGTATGAAACAGGGTTACAAAGTTACACGGATTAATAAAAAATTTTGCCATTTGTTTTTTGGCAGCATTACTTTTTTTTTTTCTTTTTTTTTTTTTTATATTATAGCCTACCAAGGTGACTCAACCCCGCCTGGTAGTAAGCAGTCAGTGGAATCCAGAAGTGGCGGCCACTATACCAAAAGCCATCGTGGTATATATGGCGGCTGGGAATGGGGTTAGGGGAAGGGAATGAGGGAGGTGAGGAAAGAGGGTAGGGGGGAAATTGGGCCTCCGGCGCTCTCACTCACCGAACGAAACGCAGTAGTACGGATACTACTACTCTTAAGTCGATCTTCTATGAGAGGGTAGTACTTCCCCGGACGATCCGGCCCATTCATGCTGAAATCGGCGTGCATCTACTACCGTAACTACTAATTACTAAAAATATACGCTATTATTGAACGGTTAGTTGCTGATCGAAATTCAGCATTTAAATCTAAGTATGTTTTCATGTCTTTGCATATCAAGGCTTAGTTTTAAAATGTTATTCTATTCCGTTCCAGGTCAATACGGTCCCGCTATCGGTCTGTTTATCGCAGCAAATACTGGATGTAACCCCGCCACCACGGTAGCAGTTCTCGCAATTGGTGTCGGTCTCAACGGTGGTATCTACTCCGGTTTCAAGGTAAGCTGAAGATGCAAGACTTTTGAAGGATAATGTACCTACTTTATGAAAGGCAAATACCTACTGTGAGAACAGTCTGATAAGATGTAATGGCTGACTGATGATTCCTAATTTATTAAAGTGAAAGTGCCGAGTCATTGTTTACCAACTTCAAGATAGGCTTCTCTTACGTATAGTTTCTTTGTTTTAGGTAAACCACTTGGATATTTCGCCACGTTTCGCCGGTATTCTGATGTCGTTCACTAACTGTCTCGCCAACTTGACGGGTCTACTCGCTCCCATTATTGCTGGATACATAATTGAGGGCAGGGTATGTATTTTTGTCCTTCTTGATACAAAAAGAACTTTATATATTTTATCGTTTATTTAGTTGATGTAGATATTTCTCTACCACCTACCTATTTAGATAAATTGTAACTGATAGTTTTTCAGAAATTTAATTATTTAACTCTGACACTAACACAACAGAAATACTTCTTGGTAATTTAAAATTACCTGGCGTTTTGGCTATGGTACCATGATAATAAGTATTTCTAGATATTGCTCTCTCATTTTCTCCTAAATTACATGCCAGACTAACAAATCTTTTTGTTTTCACCAGCCCACACAAGGTCAATGGAAGAAAGTATTCTACATCGCCGCCGGAGTTTACATATTCTGCGCAACATTCTTCAACATCTTCTCCACGGGCAGAAGACAGCCGTGGGACAACCCAGACAACGATGCAGCCAATGCGAAAAAAGCCGCGGACAAGAAAGACATGAAACAGAAACACAAAGAAGCTAAAACTCAGAGTCAAGCGGAAACAGCGCAATAATTTTAGAAAAAGTTGCTAACGCACAGCAGACATAACTGTTTACTTAATTTAAGTGTTAAAACTAAATGCATGTCTTAAAATGCATGGTCTCGAAAATTAAAAAAGATTTATCGCCATCTAATGTCATAAATTCAAAAAAAGAATACATTTTTCTAAACTAAAAAGAGGCAAGATTTGATATTTCGTATGTTTGTTTGTTTAATTATGTATAAACTCAAAATCTAGATAGGTAATCAATTTAAAAAAAATTTTAGCTATAATATCAGCGAGTAACATAAGCTATATTTTTTGTAGTATTTGCCTAACCACGCGGGAAAAGCCGCTGACAACAGCTAGTTTTAACTAAAAAGGTGAATTAAAGGTTTTGTTTGCTGTCTGCGTCAAATCCAATGCGAGTTCAATTTTATGTAGGTGAGACTGTTTAAGCAAATTATTTTTTAATTGTTGATTTTCGTTTTAATATTTTTAGGTATGACTGTTATACTTTTTCTGATAGACAAATTTCATGCATGCCTTTTTATTCTTGCAGTCTTTACACCTGTCTAAAATATATAGGAGACGCACATCAATAGGGCTGTGATAACTAATAATATCGTGTGTACAAATACACAACGAACTCGCATTCGGTCTACTTTTTAGCGAATTGTTTGCTATTTATTAAATCTAAGTTAATTTTAATTATAGGTACCATAAAGTATTGTTAGTAAAGTTATTTCATAGCTTTTAAACTAGAGACGTATGAAAGAGAAATCCTATTCTGGGGTCCAAATGAAATTGAATGTTACCGTCCTAGCCAGTGACCTTAGAATATCCATCGTTACATTACCTGATGTTTACAATATTTTTTTAAATAGCTGTGCCATTCAAGGATTTTGAAACAAGTCGCAGGCTCTCAAATGTTATGTGATTAAAAAAAATACAAATCCTTGTCATAGACTAAGGAATGGGTATTAAAACGAAATAAAATTTTAATTATATTTTTCAACGTGAAGTATTTGTGCCTATAATTACTTATAAGATGTAAGCATTTGACATAGGCGCATCTTAAGCTTAAAATATTTTATTTATTTAGTTTAATGTTGAATTATTTCTGACCTCAAATTCCTTTTAGTCTATGTATTTGATATTAGCGCCAAAACGGTAATTTATTGTTGTGAGTTCTGATTTTAAAAATCATTTATTGTTCGCTTAGAGCGAAAGTTGTTAATAAGCGTTTATAAATGTTTTATGTGCAAAATTAATATAATATTTATGAATTAGGATTTTAGAATATACATGTGACGTTGTTAGACGCTGCACGCCAGGAGCTATTGTGATCATTCTGTAAGATTATAACATAAGGTTATAAACCGCGTAGGTACAAATGAAATATGTGCCTGAATTTTATTATACAGCATGAGTGACAACAATGGCGTTGTAGGAAAAGAACCTTCCTCTTCGAACATTTTTTAAATACTAAATATGTTATTTTCATAGAACTTTGATGTACCTACCTACATGTGCCTTAACAACTTTTTATACCTTTATACCATACTACGGTACTATGGTATTTATCTATTATTACCTAATCGTAATATTTATTACCGTAATATTATTAATCGATTTTTTGTGTAACAAAAGTTATGTTTAATAAAGGTTCCCCAAATGCCATTGTTGTGACTCGTTTTGTATAATTGCAGCTATAAATTAAATTGCTCCTACAATAAATTTATATTGGAATAACGTCTGTGACAATGTTATTTGTCTCGATAGTAAGAGTAGAAGTTCGGGAGGTTACCCGACGTGTTAAATACGCCGAATGATGTCCATCAACGCTGTAATTAATTACTTAGTCGTTATTGTATCATAAGTTCTATTGTATCTAATACGACAAATACAGAATTTATTTTTAAAACATTTTTAAAGTTTAATTTTGTCCCTGAAGTAGAAATCAAGAGTTCGAGTTTCGATGGCTAAACATACTATAAACCAACACAAGGTACACCAGACTCTAAAATACCTATCTAATGACAAATATCCGAGACTATATGGTGCCTACACCACAAAGCACACGTGCTGTATCTTTTTACCAACAGTACAGACTACAAGACAAGTGAACTGCTAAATTAAAACAAATATTAAATTAACAGAAATTTATTCCTTAAAAAACAAAAATAATGATCACTTGATTATTAAACTTATGTCGACAGTTACATACCTTATTTTTAGCTAATAACTTTACTGTAGTGTTGTAAACTAAATATACCCGTCCCACTTCTACAAGGCTGACCCAACATCAGGCAACTAGAAGCGGACCTTATGTTATCCTTCTTAGAGTTCAAAACTGCTTCTTTCAAAAATATCAAAGACGATTCAAACGACATCTGTTGAAGCGGCGAAGACGATGCTTCCATCCCTTTCCTACTCATTGGTTCAAATATCCCGTTATAAGTCATATAATCAGCTACAAGTGTTAAATGTCTCGGGTCCACTTCAATCCCGTATACTTTAAACACATTCTGTATTTCTTTTATAATCACTTTGTTAGCTGCTTCTATGCCATAAGTGTTAGCTATAGCATGGATATCGTTACTATATAACTTATTTAAATCTAGAAGGTGGTCGTATTTGAACATCTGAAGGATGTTAATACCCTCTGTCTTGAGGAATAGTGCATTTTTTTCTTTATTCGTAATCGCACGCTTGATATGTTTTATTTCGTGAATTATGGACTTCATGGCTGTTTCTCTGAGTGCTTGCGATAGGTCCACTCTTAGGAAGGAAATAGGGAATAGTACTGTAAGTTCGCACCACCTATGGTGTTCAGTATCAAAGGTATAGTTAGTAGCTTCTTTGATGTTATCAACTACGTCGGACATTATTTTGCTAGAGTCAGCTGAGATTTTGTCAGCCGTGGTTTTGTCTAAATCTTTCTCTTTCGCCTGTTCATCCATGAATTCTACGTCATCATCAGACTTTTCTTCCTCTCCTGATTCTGGGTCCTCATATTCTTGTTCCTCTGTTCTCTTTTTGCGGATTTTGGCCTAAAAATTAAAACAAATCAGTTTACAGCAGCAAGCTTCTATGATTTATTAATGAATACCTGTTTTGACCCAACCAGTCTCAATACAGCATAGTATTTTTATTATACAATTTCGGCAGCAAACAAACATTACCTAATGGTAAATGGTAATCGTGACTTGTGGATCAAACTATGAGTGGACAAGGGAGAAAAAGTAAGAGAATTGAAAAGCTAATTGGGCCTCCGGCACTCTAACTCACGCCCATTAATGCTGAAAATCACCAAAAAACTACTACCGTAAAAAAACTAAATAAAACTTACATCAGTATTATCATCATCTTCATTAGGAGCTTCGTCATCTGAACTATCTAGATCAGCATCATTGGCTGGCTCCGTCACCGGAGCTTCATCACCGTCATGTTCTTCATCATCGTCATTAGCTTTCGACCGTTTCTTAGGCTTCTCAGCAGCCCACACTACACCGCACGTCGCCTTTGCTTGTTTTCTTACTATACTAAACATTTCACTAAAGAACTTGTGTTGCATATGCCTTATAATTTGCGCAGGCTTTACAGCGTATTGAGTTTTGTATTGGGAATGCGGCAAAAATTGGAACCGCATCTTTGTTTTCAACTGCCGCTCCGGCCTAGTCACAATCTTACATTGCACGTCTATCTTCTCCAATACATCGGACACAGTAACTCTATTCAGTTTTTGTCTTAATTTTTCAGCTTTTTTCTTTAAATCTGGTATATCATTCCTAAACGGTATATCCATATTTGGAGTCTTCAGTTTAGCTGATGCAGTCATAAGAATTTCTCTAAGACGAGGAATACCGAGCGTGACGTTCATATCACCACGACCAGCGAAATGGAAAGTGTTCAGTGTCATCTGAGTAGAAGGCTCTCCTATAGACTGAGCAGCTAACAAACCTACTGGTTCACCTGGATCTGCCATCGATTCAAGATATTTCGCACTCATTACTTGTACAAATTTATCTTTCTCAGTATAATCGCCATAGACACTTGTATGACGTTTCTTCAGATAATTTTGTACTAAGTCGTCTAGGTGTTCATTAATAACACCAAATTTAAATTCAGGTGACATTTTGCTAGGAAGCGGGTCAGGGCACTCCTTTCTAGCATACTGTTGTCTTTCATCTTCATCCAAGGCACGCCATTTCTTCTCTAATTCCCAATAAAATGGATCTCTAGTTCTATCAGTTGGCATATCATCCAGGCTAATTTCTTTTTTTGTAAGGTAAGAAAACTGTACAAAGCCCCTTGTTCGAACTTTTTCGAAAGGACTTCCAAACTTCTTTTTCCATTTCTTTAACGATTTTAGACCTTTAGCGACATCTTTAGAGTCAGAATCCTCTTTAAGTTTCTTAAGAACAGATTTGCCAACAACGGCGCTGGAATTAGTGTCGAGGAATGAAAACTGCTCCTTCTTAAGGAACTGACATTTGAGTACATCTAAACCGTCTTCTCCGTAAGCGAATTGAATAACGCTGTGGTCTGAATCCCTAACTGTATGATCGTACGCAATCGCCAAACTTTCCAAATGCTTGATCAAACATCTTTGCAAGTAACCAGATCGACTAGTTTTTACAGCAGTATCTATGAGACCTTCACGACCAGCCATACAATGAAAGAAAAATTCTTGAGGTTGTATACCAGTCATAAATCGACCATCGATGAACCCGCCTGCTTTTGGTGATATATCGTGTGGTGGAAAACTTGGTAGGGAGCGTCCAGATATCATTAGAGGTGGTCTTTTGCCTTCCAGTTCAATTTGGCCAAGTAAACATGAAATCTGCATAGTATTTACTGTTGATCCTTTAGCACCAGACTGTACCATTAATTGCAAGTTGTTGTATGGAAACTTTTCCAATAACCCTTCACCTAAGCAGACAGTATTAATGTTATTTGTGTAAGAGTCTAGCATACTCTTGTACTGTCTGTCTAAATTAGCTCTAAATTTAGGATCCTTGGTATACATAACTTCTATAGTTTCCTTCAATTTATCGTCTTCTACGTCCGCAGGCAAATCTGTTGCCTTTACAGCTGCGACTTTGCCTGCATTGCGAACTAAGGAAATAAAATCCTCGCGCTTTTTATCAGATTCCTCAACTACCAGAATATCCTTAACACCAAGAGTAAATCCAATCCACTGCAGATAAAATGTGAAGACTTTCGAAAAGGAACTTAGTAACGCACTGGAGCCATCACCTCCATATAATTCGTACATGCAGTGAACTAGACCATATGGTGTTGCACCATAGTGGGTCTTATCCAATACTCCAGATAATAGCTCTCCCTTTCTGATGATAACTTCTGCTTCCGTCATCGTATTTGGATTAGAGAATTCTGTGCCACCTGCTTGCCAAGGTCTAGCTGGATATTTCTGCCAAGCTTTAGGACTAATCTTCGCTTTGCCTATCAGTGTAAGACATGGTTTATCTTTAGGTGTAGTGTTGATGATGATTGTAGACAGAATTTGTTTTCCAGACCATAGGACAATTGGTTTTAGTATTGTTGGTGGAAGAAGTTTGATTGGACCTTTGTGATTAGGTAATGCTTGGAAGACCAGTTGTTGATAATCACTTTTAGTGAAGAATGCTCCTCTCAAAGACATTTTTACTCCAGAAATAACGTGATCTTGGATCAAACCACTTAAGGGTGTTCCATCCTTTGGAACGAGATACTGTTTTCGCACAGACATTATGTTGTACGCTTCGCTTCTCGCGATTTCGTTTTGTGGAAAGTGAGCGTTCATTTCGTCGCCGTCGAAATCGGCGTTATAAGATTTACAGTTGGCATAGTGCAATCTAAGAGTCTTTTCTCCTTTCAATATTCTTGCTCTATGTGCCATCATACTAGGTTTATGTAGGGAAGGTTGACGGTTCAAAATCAAAACATCACCATTTAGTAAGTGTCTATGTACAATTTTTAATCCTGATGTCTTGTAATCTTCTGGAGTAAGTAGTCTTTTAGCAAGACTCTTTCGCTTTTGAATTGAATCTGAAGGTATTCTGATAGTCCTCCCATTCTTTATTTCTATTTTTTCAGCACCAGGGTGTTTGTTAGGTCCGTTTATGACCATCTTCCTAAGTTCATCGACATTCCATTCAGTTACTGGGACAGGGTATGTCAGTTTTGTAGCAAAGGCATCTGGTATGCCAATTTCATCAATATCTACATTAGGATCTGGTGTGATGACAGAACGGGCAGCAAAGTTGACACGCTTTCCCATCATATGCATTCTAATTAAACCAGTTTTCTTTTCAATAATTTGTTTGAGACCTTGGCTACTTAATCCTTGTCCTTCACAATTTAAGAGATTGTTAATACTTTTTTGAAGCTCTTGCCAGCAAGAGTGTAGCTTTTCTGGTGGTGATTTGCCTTGTACACTTTCATAAGCTTGTCTTGGGAGTTGATCAAGACTATCAACAGCTTTTTCTTGGTCTAATGATGCTAACACATGCAAGACGGTTTTAGCAGCAAACCCATTTTGTAGAATACTTTTGTATACATTTGTTTGAGGGTGTTCTACTAGCTCTCCTCTCAAAACATTACAAGGTCTTACGCAAGGAGGCAAAACAGGGACAACTTCCATGAAAAATATATCAGTAATAGGAGAAACATTAGAATGTTTTAGAACTGGAAAGCAATGCTTTAGTATGTCTCCATCATTTTCTGCAATGGCTGTGCAATATCGTCTGATCTCATCAGGCATTAAAATTTTAATTCCCTTGGCACTTTTGTCATTAGACTCTGCACTTAAATTATACATGATTTTATTTTCTGATGTGGTCACTTTTACAAGCTTACTAGTGCAGAATGCACATTTCTTGGCAACATTTATAACTTTAAAGTAATTATTAATAAACTTTGCTCTCATTTTGTCGACATTCTTATTTTGAAAAGTTTCAGTAACAGCATCTCTTTTCTTTAAAAGCTTTTGGAATTTTCTTATTACTTTACTGGGTTTATCTGGTGAGCTTTCACTCTTGGCAGTGATGTCTCCTAAGAAGTTATCTAGGTCTAATGCAGCTGTTATATGACCAGCATCAACCAAGTCTAACTGCAGTTTTAATATAAATTTCATTTGATCATTCATTTGTATTTTGTAACATTTTAGACAGCTGACACGAAACAATGTGTAAATATTTTTGATAAAAAGTGGATTTAAAACAACAAGAGGCAGTACTATGTGTCCAAAATGTCCAGGGCAGTGTAACAACACATTGTTACATGTTCCACAAGTTTCATTTCTGTCTCGCAGTGGTCCGAGTGCGGAGTCATACAGACCACCTTTAGTGGCATTTCCTAGAGCATCAAAGCTCTGTAAGTTGGTAATTTTTGCTACACTTAACTTTTTGACATCTTCATCAGTAAACATGAAAAATTGGACATAATCTGGATCCACTGACGTCAGATGTGCAGTTGAAGATGCTAGTGATGACATGAAAGCCATTTTAGGTATCTGAAAAAGAAATAAAAGTTAAAAAATATAAACACGGCATGAACATATCCTTATTATAAGGTTTATTGATTGAGAGACATTAGTTTATAAGTTTTATTCATATTTTAAAGAGAATTATCAGGAGAATATTGCTTAGTACGTATTCATTAGTTACTCACTTGTTATATCATAATATATTTTGAAATACACATTAAAATAACATCAATCAGCCGAGCAATTTCAGGTTCAGCAAATTGTTTGGAAGTTGGAACTTTTGACATCTCTGTCACTGTCATCAGACAGACAAATAAGGCGACAACGCACTGCCTTGCGTTTTCAAAACGCGAAGTTTAAAATGTCATATAGGTCCGCGCACTGCGGTGAAATAAACGCATGCGTTTTGGCCTCTCGCTGCAAATTTGCGGTGAGTCTACCGCACATATTTTTGTATCGCATAGAGATCTATGAGGCGCCGCGCACTGCGGTGGAAGCACAGACTAAGTAGAGAACAAGTTGGTGGAAGAAACGCACGGTCGCTCAGTTGCGGTAGAGAGAGACACGATACAGAAATATCGTTACCTAGCGTAAATTAAATACCCGAGATTTCTGGGATTATTGATCTGATTTGATTGAGTATAATCGTTCAAATAATAATTATTCATGTTGTACCTACTTACAACAGTTTATGTATCTATAGTCTGTCAAGAAAGTCGTGACAATAAATGAGGGCGCCACTGTTATTTAACTGGTATCATTTGTACTAGGACTAGAATAATTAAGATAATAATAATTGTAATGTTATTGTTAAATTTAACATAAGCACATAATTTATCAATCATATATAGGTAGATATTATAATCATAATTGAGCTTAAAATTAAGTACATCATAACAAATTGTGTTGTTTATGTGCCTTAAATGTAAAAACGGCAGTGGAGCTGTGAGTTCGATCCCCGCCGGCAGAAGCAATGTGAATTTCACTTTGTGGAATTTATAAGTACTAGTCAAACGATATACCATCTGCTGCGGTGAAGGAAAACATCTTGAGGGAAACCACATGTCCTAAAAGAAATTCTATGGGCATGTCAGATTCACCAACACGCATTAGGCTGTGTGATTATTTATAAGGTGAAACCCGTATAAATATTATTAAAAGACTGATTCTAATTCAAAAGTTAAAAACTATATGCAACAGTAAATTTCAGCCACTTTGAAATAATAATGATGCATTAATGATATCAACATTAGAAAGAAAATTTGCTGAAAGTATAAAATAAACAGATTTAATCAAAATAAAACAATTTTTCTGTTCTGATTTTTATTTTTTGTAAGAAATACCAATAGATGTAATAATCTGCTTATAATGCTCAAGACTGCTATCATAACCCAAGTCTTCTTGACAACGGCAAGCAATTTTCTTAATGAAGGAACTTCCTTTCGTACCGTATGAAAGAATTGTATCTTTTCAGCATTCAGCATTTTTTTGGATCGACCATTGCGATGTTTTCCAGGTGTGGTGAATTTGCCATTGTTGTTGAAACATTCATTTACAATACGAGGGACTTTCTGATTTGCCTGAAATCATCATTTTAACATCGTTCAGAAAAGAATATTTCATACTATATACTATAATTATATACTTATACACAAGTGTAATAAAAGTATCAAAACCATCAAATTGATCTATAAACTGTTGTAGATTATATAATACTTAACCTCAAAATATCGCATTGTAAACATTATATGTATTTATCTTATACAACGATTTTGTTTAGCATCTCTAATTACAATATGTGTAGATATAAGTAAAACACTATTACATACCAGTCATTTTATCTGTACGTGCGTACACATCATCTAAATCCCATAAAACTCGACCGGTTTGGTGTATTCAGTAAAACATTGTTTGTATACATGGAAAATGATTTCTCTACCAGCACGTCGAATAGATTTACTCATGGTGACAGTATTTCTGTTAATTCATAGTACAAACATTACTAATTTGTAACTTTAAATATAATTTTGTTGATATTACACAATAAAATTATCAGAGGTTGACATTTAAACTACCACCATAGACATGTAAATACTGGGTTGCCTAATTAAGAAAAATATTAGTTCCGATTTTATTCTTTTCACGACTTTCTTGACAGACTGTATCTACTATTAACTGCTTGATTTTTTAAAGCGGAAGGTATTATAATAATATTAGGGACGCGTTTTCAAAATTCATAGAGGGTATCGAATTGCATCGCTACATTCGCTACATTAACAACTTTCACACACACATACATAGGTCAGCCACTAAGGCAATTATAATTATGTGTAAATAAACTCTTGTTGTTGTTGTTAAATTATTTTTTGTATTTTTCTAAATTATTTAAGAATGAATTATTTTATTGTATGTTTTTTATTTTGTACTTAGAATATAATGTTTTGGTGAAGATGGATTACGATGAAGTTAATTTTAATCGAAAACCTACGATTGAACTTTTAATCGTAATCGTTAATCAGATTATTTTTTTGCCAACACTGGTTATAGGCTCTGTAACATTACGTTACTTAGTAATGTTACTAACATCACAGAGATAGGACAATACAGTTCATATTTACCTGAACTTCAAGGAAGGACGTAACATAGAGTGGATAATACCACCTCTAAAATACTACAGTTGTAGTAGTAGTAGTAATACTAAAATAGTACTTAAACAAAACCAACTTAGTTTTATTTTACGTAATTACAAAACATTTAGTATGGACCTCTAAAAAATTTAATAATATTTTTTAAATCTATATTTTGTACCCAAATATTACAAGCTGTTGACCGCAGCTCGGCCCGCGCAATGTCGGTAAAATCGCATTTTCCATACAAACTTTTATATTTCAAGCCTTTTTTTTCGCAATAAAATATTTTATCCCTATACCAAATTTTATCAAAATCGGTTAAGTGATTTAGACGTAAAAGCGTAACTAATAGACATACAGACAGTTACTTTCGCATTTATAATATTAGTATGGACTTCTATGAAATCCACTAATAATTTATGATTTCTAAATCCCGCTATTACAAATTACAACCGGCATGCCGCCGCCGCGCTGGTATTTTAGAGGTGATATTATCCACTCTATGTTTCATCCTTTCTCGAAATTTAAGTAAATATTTACTAAATCTGATCTTTGAGTCATCACGCTACTGGCGACGGGAGCAGAGCAGTAAGCAAAGACGCGGGTGAAACTGCGCCGCGGAATGCTAGTAATGCATATCATATCCAAAAAGCTTTTTTGGATATGAACCTAGATCGTTCAGTATAATTATCTTATAAAAAAAGCCCTTCATAAGATAATTATACCTTATTAAGCCTTAAAGTAAACTATAAAAATTACATACTTACTACTACATATTATATACTTACAACTAAAAAAAACTAAAAGTACATTGGATTTGTATAAGCTATAAAAAAAAATCGATGATATTTGACTGCACCGTTGGTTTAGTGGTTAGTGTAACTGACTGCAACGCCGGGTGTCGTGGGTTCGATTCCCACGGAAGGCAAATATTTGTGTCATGAACATTTGTATTTTCTTCAGTCTGGGTGTTTCCTATGTATTCTAAGTATGTATTTACAAAAAAAAAGTATGTATATGTATTATATTTCAGTTATCAAGTACCCATAACACAAGCTCTGCTTAGCTTGGGTCTAGATGACGGTGTGTGATAGTGGCCACATATTATTATTATTATTATTATATAGGTGCTTTAGACCGATATATCGCTAATGCTTCGATATATGTCGTTATCAATATTTTTAAAAACTTTCATCCCTAGAGTCGACTGTCCGTCCTGTCCGAGCCGACAATCGACTGGCGTCGAGCTCGCTAGGAGGGGTTTTCGACTACGAGCTTGGCAACTGGCAACACTGTATAAAAATAATTTCAAAAACGGTTTTACACCGTTTTTGAAAACCTTGAAAACCGGTATCCTTACGGCATGGTTAGAAACGGTTACGTCCTAAGTTTCATTACCTTTTTTGATGTGGCAATGTCACTTCAGGCAGTCAACATGGCGGCTCAAGATGAAGTTGACGTATGTGAAAGTTGGGAGGATATGGATGAAATTGGCGTAAGTGTAACTGTGCAAACTAATCCTGGACGATTCCCGCGTCGGTGTTGGCCGCGGTTGTATTATTTATAAGTGGATTTGTCTATTTCAGTTGGACCAAAAGATCAGGTTGATGTCAAGTGACTGCGCGCCAGTGCAAACTTCACTCAAAGGTTGCAAGGTTACAGTTGAAGAGAACGCGTGTATTGGATCTCAGTGCGTGATGCCAGAGCCAGCTATTCGTATCTTGAAGAGGCCGTCGTCGTCAGGGAGCGGGGCACTGAACGGGGAGAGTCGAGCTCGGCCGGTCAAAACACTGGAACAAAGACAGAAAGAGTACGCGGAGGCTCGTCTGCGGATCCTGGGCGAAGCTCGTAGCCCCGAGGATGTCATCGATGATAAGTAAGTCTGGTTTCATTTATCAATCGTAGTGATACGCCTTTACATAACACTGCAGTGACATTGAACTTGGTGATACTTTTGGTTATTTTATGAAGATTTATTGCATTATTATTAGGTAATAGTTTCGAACCAAGCTTAAAAACTTGAAAATAGTGTGTAAAGCAAGCTAAATATACAGAGCTAGTAAACAATTTGTACAGTGATGTTTACTTCTATACTATTCATAAACACCTACTACTAAATCTTGACCTTTACTGTCATAATAATATTATAGCATTCAAATTCATCATAATTATTTTCTTAATTTCATTTTCATTTATAAAATGATCGGAGGCCAGAAGCAAACATTTAGCTTCTTCACTAAGTGTCAATGAAATGTCAAATCATTTCTTTTTTTCTATTGACATTGGCACCATTAATAACAGTTCCCTTTGTATGATCAAAACTATCTTTACACTGTCCAGCAATATAATTTAGAAGGCTCCAGCTAAAGTATTAGTTTTAAAATTGTTTCCAAAACCATATTTAAAAAAAATGAAAATAATCATGTAGTTTAATCAACCGAAATGTATAACTATTAATGAAAACCAAAGATTAAACCAACTAGTAACAAATAAGCATCATATTGCCTTGATTTAAACCAAACAGTTTTTTAATGCAATTAAAATATCTGATAATACAGTTTGACACAGTTGGTTGGCTCAACTTGAGCCAATTTACACTTTGTTTATACTAGGTAAAATTTCTGTTAATTGAGATTATAAATAAAATGAATAGCAAAATCTTGGAATTAAAATACTGAATGATATGTGTTTCATAATGCTTGAATGAAAAATTTTTTTTATAGGATTTGCAAAGGGTCTGTTAAAGTCCTAAATATGAATTTTCGAAGTTTAATTTGGCTGATTTACAGTAAAGGAAAATATTGTGAAAAAGCCTGAGTTTATAATAAATTCATTTTAACATTTTTGCACATAGATATCTGGTTATAAAAATATCTTATGATATTAATAATTAGGCACATTGTTGTTTATATCATAAACTATGAGTCAGTAATATAAACTACTATTATTTATTGATTTGAATGAATTTTAGACTATAAAATCCTGAAAATTGAGTATCAAATAGGAAGGAATTATCATAGTCTATCATATTATTAATTTATCATAGTCTGACTATCAGCCTTCTCTAAACTCATTCTCTAAGCAGTTGACGTCATCATAGTTACATGCTAGTTATAAAAACTGTATGACATTTCTTTTTATACATATCACTTAACTTCTCATATGCTGTAATATCAGACACAATGTTATATCTATAGATAGACACACAATGAGTTAAACATGCTAGTTGAAGATATTATCAATATGATATTGTATAAACATTCATAAGTGTTAATTTAAACATATTTCATTTCATTTCATATCATATCTCATGTACCTTTATAGGCTATTATAATCTACTGCAGAACAGTTTGTCTTTAAATTGTTTGTATAAGTATCGTTATAAACAAGTTACTATTATTGAGCGAGCATGGCATAATAGATTTAATGCCTTGGTTGTTCAATGGTAGGAACTGTGTATAGAGTGATACGAATCTCCGCTTTACTTCAATCACCTGGATCTTGAAGGAGCTTGAAGAAGAAGGATCTTGATTAAAGTTGTTGTGAGGTATAAGATTTGCAGACTTTGGATAGTCAAGAGTGTCATAACTCGGTGTTTCCAAGGGTTCTTAACTGTTAACTTTGGATTGTAGGAGAGGTGGCCGTGTGGTTAAGATTTCAAATGATATTAGAAAGAAAGTTGCCAAAGTAATTTAGTTTGAAAGTACTGTGTTATAGTTTACAATTGTTTAACAAAGGTTTTATTTATTTCCAGTCTCAGCCGAATTCAAGACAAACTTCAAGCAAACAATCTCAATGAAAATCAAAATAGTGGTAAGACAAAGACACAGAGTGACAATAATACCAAAGGAAAAGAACGGAAAGTTCTGTCGCGCCTGCCCAGCGGGGCCACCGCCGCAGGCGTGTTTCCCTCCCCGCCCCCCCGAGGGGTGCTTGTCATTAGAACCCCCAGGGGTCCCGACGGCACCAAGGGCTTCCAGAAAAGGTAGCACCACCGAAATAGAAAATCAAAGTAACTTCACAAAGACGTAATTCACTTCCATCCATTTGACTTTTCCATTCAAGTTAATTATCCTCTGATTTATGATATTAGCATGCATTATTTCACAATTTTTAGTTAATTTCAATTTTACTTGTAGTTTTTATTTTTGACAGACTTTTTTCCAAGTTACATTGTAACGTTTATTTGCTTGATTGTGTGCGCTGTTCATATTAAATATGCAGTGTAAAATCTTAATTGCCACACACTTGTGATATTTACGTAATTGGGAATGATTTGAATTAGCACGCATTATCATTATTAGCAAACATTATCATACTCCAAGTTGTGTTTTAAATACATGTCATGCTCGGTTACTCCCCACTATGTAAGCCCACTCAAATTATTATCAATCGTTGATCAATTCATTAATCGATTAAACTATAGGAATATTAGTAGGGTAACTTAAAAATTGTGAAATAAATATACAAAGAGTGCTCAGTAAAGGGATCAATAACTGTTGTTGTTACTATGTCGCGTTAGTAGAGCGATACTTGGATAGATTAATGATGACATTTTATGAAATGAACACTGTGTGTGCATTTACATAATATTTTTACATCTGAAAGCATAATTTTACAGTTACATTTGAAACATTAATTCACGAAGTTATATGAATTTAGGAAATTTCTATTGCGATTGTGTGAATACGATTTATATATTACTAAAAATTTAAAGTTTTAGCAATTAAACTTTTTATATACAGTTTTTCTACATGTATAGCATATATTTAGGGTAAGATATTGCTAATTGTATATTTATAGTATATTATTTTACTATGTTAAGTTTTTTAATGCTTTTTCATTATTTGTGTCAAATCTACAAAACAAAGTATGGTGTTCGTCTGTTTGTGTATTCACCTTATTCACCTCGATGAACTTAAATTGGTATAATTTTCAGCTTATTTAAAGGAGAATAAAAATGCGATGGAGTTGACACAAATATTGTTAAATTGCATTATAAGTGTGACTGATGGGTGTGCGAGATTTGACCATACATTATTTTGAATATAATTATTTCTGTACATATCTAAAGGTCTAGGCCAGCACATTGTTGCCTTCTTGTGTAAACTTCGGTTTTATTATATAATGAGTTAATATTGTTATAAACAGAATTCATAAATTAATTGATCTAGTTAGCCATATTCGTATTGAATTTGCTAGTCAATCATGTTATTGAAACGTCAACTAATTGAATGTTTTTAAAAGTCTAGACTGTTTTAAGAATTCTATATATACTGTATAGACTATCTGCAACTATAAAAGATGTTCGGCCTTAAAATTGTCATAGATGAGCCGCATTTTGCTACACGAAAATATATTTTAATAATAACAATTAAATAATTCAAATTATATATTTTATACGTGACTAGGTTTCCGTATTTCTTTAGGCCACTTGTCGCATTTTGTCGCTTACCTAAGACAACTCTCTTTACAATGTAAAAGACTGCTATCTGACAATGTTTACATTGAAATAAAACAATTCAATTTTAAAATTTATTTTACTCTATACCTTAGCCCAGCCATCAATAATTAAAAATTTTAGCTTATGAATATCAAATAAATTGCGTTAATAGTTTTGTTGCAATGTAACATTCTATCGTCAGCGTCAGGGTGAATAGAAATACGCGGTGAATAAAAACGGTAATGGTAAATTTTTTATAATTTATTTTAAACTATCAATCATGTATTTATAAACGAATTTGTATAAATAAATTATAAGAATTTACAATCACCGTTAATTTATCGATCGATGCAAAAAAGGCTTATTATGAGATACACCTGTACAGCAACTCGCTATACTTATTTACTATAAGTATAGCGAGTTATATCTAACAAGTCTACTTGAAAAACTACTATTTACTCTATCGTTTTACGCCCTTTTAGATAGATTACAGCAATGATATTCTATTTAACAGATATGTTATGAACGCGTAATCGTGAACACCCGAAAACGTCCTAATTCGGACGTATTGCCTTTAGTCTGCGTTACACACGTATGTTACAAACGTATGTTGTATATGTGCAATGACTGCTGCGCGGAACACTTTTTTCGGTTGTTTTGTGAGTGTGTAACATATCTGTTAAATAGAATATCAATGGATTATAGACTTTATTTCCATTCACCCTGAATAACCTTTGAACTTTGTACATAGGAATATATTGGAAATAATGGTGGTCGTTATAAACCAACGCTAGCGTAAGTCTACATAATATAAAGAGGATTGTGATATAGAATAATTGTCTTATTACAAGCCTTGTGCAACTGTTAGGACTATGTACTTGTACAGTCTTACGTATTAATAAGAGCTTGACTCGGATCGTAGGCAAAAGTACAGGGATATAATATAACGTCAACACTTAAAGACAAATCACTTTATATACAGAATGGAACACATATTAAAAACATTCGTTAACTGTAACGCGACGTCCTGCGTGAGCGATCTAGACGCGAACGCGAAGCGGCATGGCGCGGCGCGAAAATAACAGACAGTCGAAACCTATTGAAGTGACCTACGTGACCAAACGCACGTAGGGTGCGGTGCGGAGCGGCGCGAAATGAAGCGAACGCGATCAGTCGGCTTGATATTTTCGCGCGAACTGGATGCGGCGCCGTCGTATTTTTGTTTGGTTATGCTGTGCGAGACAATTCGCGTGCACATAGAACATAGCCGCCGCGTCGCACCGCATCGCATTGAATTCGCGCGTCACCGCTTTATAATCGCGTTCGCTTTAAACCGCCTATGTAGGACGTAGTGTTAGACTTGTGATATATTTTTGACGAAAGAAAACGATCAGTTATCAGAATACTATTTCCACTACGCGCATATTTGTCGTAAATTGTTTTTATACGAGTACATATAGGAGTAGTTACCCTTATAGGGTTCTTAGGTCTTGAAAGAAGGAATCCTCCAAGCGATGGCTTCGAAGGTTTGTCCTTTCGCCACGCGAGAAGATTGGTAATCGCAGTGGTGGTATATCATAGAACACTATATTATGTTCTCTTGGATAATCTAGTCACTTTTATACATGATAGTTTGATATCGCCGTCATTTTTTTTGACAAATTGTGCTAATATACAGTCGTCAACTCGTCACCTCCAGATGTTGAACTATTTAAGACCTGGCAGATTATCGTATATTTTGAATTCCATTCTGTATTGAATGTAATGTATCAAATTTAGTTTGAACTTGAAATATTATTAACAATTTGCCTATTTATAAGATAAGTGGTAGTTTAGTATTTTGTACAGGAAAGTATTTCATTGAGTAGAATGTTACGAATAATGGAATTGACTGTACATGTACTTGCTAGACAAATGTATAGGAATGGAGAGTCTTCTGAACAAATATGTAACAAATATAGCCTTCGTGACCTATACTGGTGTTGAAATAAAATGAGTTTTAATTGTTTATACAAAGATCATAGAATATCGAGGGTTTTATGACCTCTAGTTTAACTCGATTATGGCCTTATTGTTTTGTTTGCTATAATTCTTTAAAAGGAAGTTTCTTAGGGAATACTTGTATATTATATTAACATACTTAGATTTTAAGTTATCACATGTAATTCATCTCAATCTAACACAATTAGGTACCTATTATATTCGCTAATAATACTACATAATTTAAATATGTCTATATTTTATAGTTTGTAAAAATAACAATTTAAGACTTATTTTATTTAGAACATCAGTATTTAAAATATCGGGTCATTAACTTAAGGTCTCGGATTCCAATCTAACCCGATGGGTTGTTACTTTTTTATGACAATATTGTTCTTTTAAATAAATAAAAAAATAATGTGAGAAACATTTTATCTTGTAAATATTTAATAAACAATACCTCACAATTTTTCTTATATTTTTCATTTTATCTATCAAACCTATAAGTTGTAAACTTATTAAGGAAAATAATAATTCCTAGTTACACAACAAATAAAAACCAACAGCTTTATTACAATTGTTAAAACGATCTCTTGTTTCATTTCGTCATCGAAAGGAAATTTACCTTCGGTTTATGTAACAA
The DNA here is from genome assembly GCA_963082885.1 of Parascotia fuliginaria. NCBI lineage: Eukaryota > Metazoa > Arthropoda > Insecta > Lepidoptera > Erebidae > Parascotia > Parascotia fuliginaria. The sequence continues at coordinate 3,486,924 of OY720183.1, read as the reverse complement.
ATATGTCCCTAGGTAGCGCTTAGCAACTTCAGTACAAATGGTACAAAATGAACGTCATAAGTAGGTATAATAATAATAATAATAATATAATATTTCAACAACTACACACAACGCCATCTAGACCCAAAGTAAGCATATTATATGCTTGTGTCATGGGTTTTAGAATGCGGATATACATACTTAAATACTTTTTTTTTTTGTAAATACATACATATTATACATAGAAACACCCAGACTAATGCAAATAGACATGTTCATGCACACAAATATTTGCACTGAGCGGGAAACGAAACCCGCGACCTCTGCGTGGCAGTCCATACACAGTACCATATAATGATATAGTATATGAAGTATACCTAGTTAGTTAATCATTGCTTAATTCCACGTTAAATTATAAAGAGTTTTATGAGTTAGTAGGTTTATCATATCAATGAACGTAATATTTAGTATATTAGATCCATGGTCATAACAAAATCGTAAGTCCCGAAGATGCGTGGTATGCCGACGAAACTAAGTTCAGAGCGCTCGCTGTCTGTAGGTGTACCTAGTCGTACACCTTAATTGTGTCAGTAGTATGGTGGGCTTATGGACTGCCTATCATCAGGTATAATGGTATAATGAACTCTATGTAAGAGTGACAGTTCGTTTAAGTACAGTTTCAGCCTGGCATTAGAGCTCTTATTTTATGGTACTAATAGCCTACGGCACGTAATATCATCGTGCCTAAGAGCGTGTTCACACGAGCGCATTTTTTTCGGTGCGACACACGCGCTCGACGCGTATGCATCGATCCGTCTTTAGAAAAATTGGAAGTCAATGCTTCTCTTTTGTAACATATAAATTATAGTATCGATATAAAATATATCCGGTAGTAACAGCGCAGCGAACGCGTCGCGAGCGCGCTGCGTGCGAGTAGAACCCATGCCGTAATAATATTACAAAAGAGAAACATTTAATTCCGACATTTCTAAAGACGGATTGATGCGTACGCAACGCGCGCGCTGTGCTGCTCCGAAAAAAATCGCGCTCGTGTGAACACGCCCTAACTTTGTTTTGCAACCGGACTAATATTAAATTTTTAAGTAAAATTGAAATTACGTAAAAACATCTAAATTAATATAAATAATAACAGCATTTCTAAGAGATATAGATTCTTATCTATGTGTCTCTCGTAATTAGAATGCGCACAAGTAAACAGGTAAAGAACCAGTTTTACAATATTGCATAAGTAGGTATGCCGAAGGTTTCTCACAAATGATATTATTTTAGGTTTAAACAAAATAATTTTGTACGTCGGTTTGTGTACCTCATTAATATTTCTTTGATTTTAAAAATAGAAAGTCGATGTAAACATTTTTGTAGCAATGCAATCTTTTGTCGGTAGTAGATCCAAGCTGTTTTCAGCATGAATGGGCCAGATCGTCCGGGGAAGTACTACTCTCTCATAGAAGATCGACGTAAGAGTAGAAGTATCCGTACCCTACTACTGCGTTTCGTTCGGTGAGTAAGAACGTCGGAGTCCCAATTTCCCCCTTCCCTCTTTCCTCACCTCCCTCATTCCCATCCTCTAATCCCATTCCCAGCCGCCATAGTGGAGGCCACCATACCTTACCTACCAGCAGTTTATGACGATGGCTTTTGGTATAGTGGCCACCACACTTCTGGATTCCACTGACTGCTTACCATCAGGCGGGGTGGAATCACTTTGGTAGACTAATATGCATGTTTCATTTTATGCCAGAACGTCCAAGATAATCTTGGACAGTAAGTGAAATAAAAAATTTATGTCATTGACATTTTTCTTTACCTACCAACTTTCTTACTGTTTCACAATAAAAGTAGAGTTACGTTTGTTTGTCGAACCGAAGCTTAAAAATAATTGTATAAATACGAATAAAGTCACGGGACAGTTGTTGTCTTTAACAGCATTATTTACATACCAAACGAGTTTTATTCCTGTTTCTTGTTAGTTAATAACAAGATCTGTGTCGAAGTAGTCGTGTTCAAATATGGCGGCTCGAGAACATCTGAGTGAGAGAGACAAAGCTGTGCTGAGGAGTATCTTTGATCCCACTGCTACTATCGCTGATGTGGTAGAGGATGAAGGTGATAAGTTCATTGAGGAAGAAGGTATGTGTAGTTTTTATCTTTACCTAGGTATTTAAGTATGCTTTATTTAGTTCGGGTGCTAAATTTGTAAGTAGTGCCTTAACAATATTTATCTAGTACCTACTAACTATGGTAAGCCTTATCAGCCTAAAGATGTCGATTGCTGATCAAAGAGTTTCTTTTTTAAGCGCTTAAAAACCCTTTTAAAGAGTATCCCTATCCGGCCAGTCCCTGCCTCTAAGTAGGTAACACATTTTGGGACATTTTACCTCAGTACGACGGGCTTAAATCGATGTGCTTGACAGAGGGATTAACGATCGCGTTGGTGGCAGTTTTTGTAGGAAGCTGCTGCCTATCCTGTGTTTAATCAGTTTCTAGACACCATAGGTGGTGGTTTGGCTACTATCATTCGGTTGACTAATTGCGCTAGTGAAGTAGATATATACTATAAAGCACTTATGTACGAGTAGGTAGGAAGGTAGGTACTTTAGGTAGAGGTACCCATCACTTGCAGTGTCGTTTGCTGTGATGCTTCAGAACTCGACATACAGCAATAAACGACATTTGACTCCACACTACGTGAAGTAGTAAAATAAGATACCTACCTTTATTTAGATATCTATTTATGAAGTTATTTATTTTTTATATTTCTATAAGTACCTAGCTTTTCTTACGATTTTTTCATTGCTGTCGTAGCGAGCTACGACTACGGTAAGTACCAAATGTCCATGATAAATATAAATTAAAAAAATATATGGATAGTAAAATCTCACATGGTTGACATGGTTCATGTTTACATTTACAGAGCCAGCTACCGACGCAGATAAAGAATCTTCATCTCTATGCGCTCAAGGAGTGCAGTTAGCCGAAGCGGGAAAATTGGAGGAGGCTTTAGAACTAATAACCAGAGGAGTGCAAGCGGCGCCTGATCGAGCTGCCTCGTATAATGACAGAGCGCAGTTACTGCGATTGATGCAGAAGGATGATGGTATAGATACTTTTAATATTTACTTTTAATAAATAACTAAGTATATTATGTAAATCTGTGTAGTTTTATAGTCACGACTGCGCGTGTACCTACGAGCTACGCATGATACCTGCGCTAAGTACGCATAATAGCTAGGTACCTAAGTTTGTGTGCTTCTCATTAATATTTTGTCCGTAGCTTTTAGATGAAGACCTCGATAGGCTTCATCAGTGAGCACTCACTCACAATAAAGAACGGTATAGCAAAGAGGTTTGTTATGAGGGCTGCAGACCTACCTATATTTCCAAGTAGGTTAACACCCGACGCATTATCAAAATATTGTTGACGAAAATAATAAATACTTAGTATTTTATACAATTTTGCTGTACTATTATTCATGTAGATATAGAAGTGTGATTCAGGTTTATTTAATGGTAAGTGGTATTTGCAGTCAGTACCTAAAAACTTCTAATTTTAAGCATCCTGCTTGAAACGTCGTTTTTATTATGGTTATCCTTAAGTACCAGTCCTGTTGAACGAGACATTTTACAGATAGTAAATAAACTTTCTCATTCGTTCATCTTTTTAGGTTTCAAACAATGTCGGTTATATGAACATTATAATAAATTAATTCAACCTGTTATTTCCAGACGCGATGTCAGACCTGGACCGCGCTCTCCAACTTACGGCTGGTAAGAAAACTAAAACGCGTGCGTTAGCGCTCTGTCAGCGCGGCGTGCTGCTGCGCAAGACTGGCGCCGATGATGACGCACGCGCCGCCTTCGCTGAAGCCGCTAAATTAGGAAGCAGCTTTGCTAGGAAACAGGTTAGTTTGGAATATTTATATTGTGCTAGTTATAACGATGCAAAACAAAACATCTTTCGGTCACAGATAGGTAATTCAAAAGATAATATTTTTTTAAACTTTTTTAGAGTTTTATGGCTTTGGTAAAAAATGAGGTTTTGGCTACTTACAGCAAATAAGTTGTCTTACATCAATATGAACTACATAGGTTAACCATTTACATAATGCAAATCGTATTGATTGTACAATTTCTATAAGGCATGAAAAATCTGTGATAACATACCGTCTGAATACTGCTCTCTTACCTTGTTAGGTACTTTACCTATTAGCCTGACTTGGTGTTTTGCTAAGCGTAACACAACCAAAGTCTTGTAAACTGAGGTAGAAAGGAATTAGTGAAAGCAAACTAAAAGGTCGCTAAATTACCGTTTTACGTCACTTTGCCGAATAGTAGATACCTATCTGCCTATGCTTACCTACTTCTCAAACAGTGACCAATATTACTCAATCACGTTATCTGTTTAGGTGGTGGAAATGAATCCGTACGCTGCCCTCTGCAATCAAATGCTCAGCCAAGTAATGAAAGGAGAAACGGAGATCAAGTTATAGCTGTCCAACAGCTGGGCACAAAATCCAGATTGTTTTATATAAATGTTTAATTGTTTATAAATGTAAATGATGCAGTACGACACTATTGCTATAATATTATCAGTAAGAGTTTTTAGTGATATCGAATTAAACTTTTGATACCGAAGCGAAGGCGGACCTCTAGTTGTATTATAAAGGTATTTATAAAATAAAACACAGATAAATCTAATGGATTAGAAATTTATATTGTTGAGTACAATCGACATTCTTTTTCGAGAAAATCCATACAAACAATCAGAGATCTCAGGTACAGATCTAGTGAGTGTTAATACTCGCCGGCACATGCCTACACGCTCCAAAAATCCTTGAAATGACAAATTTATTACTACAAATCGAAATACTGTCACTACACTATCCATATTAATAATAGAATATGCAATAAAATCTCATAAACCATGATCGCGTGCGGACACTCACACAGCACACTTTGGCATTATGTATTCACAAGCGATCATTTTTTATTCTCGCAAATTGGTTTAAATTCAAAAATTTTAATAATTATTAATTATTTCTAGTGAGAGGTGACGACAGTAAACTAACGGAAATTTTAATGTGCACTTTAATAAAGGTCTTTTCAAATATGGCGGGAGTTAGTTCGCGCGCTTTTTATACAGCCATAGACAATGATGACGCCATTTTGAATAGACCGATAAATCTATAGTATGAAGAGTTGTGAATGTGATAGAATATCAAAACTAAGAGCTGTAATAAAAATGTTTTGGCACATTTATTCTTAAATAAATAGTGAAGATTGTGTGAGATTTTATTTTTTACATCGCTATATACTTAGTCGCATAAACAACTCTTCTTCGTAGCCCGTGAAAGGATGATTTATCACAGAGATAGTTGCAGTGTATTTAAAATTGTAATAATATTCAGTTAACAAAACTGTATAGATAGATACCGAAAGCGTTGTTTTAAACTTAGGGAAGTTATATTTTCATAGTAGTTATTTTTTATTGAGTCAAGCTTCATATTTAGTCTGTGGCACTAAAATGATTGTTTGATTTCTGGTTTTAGAAAACTAAACTTTAAACAACGCTTGATGTTCACAAAAAAGCCAAAAAGAAGACTAAGAATCTTAGTTATCTAAAGAGGAGAACGTGCAATAATATATTAATTAAGAATTATGTATTTAAATATTCTTTATTTTATCAATGAAATACAGCAATATTTTTTAAGTACAAATGTCAAAATGACGTTGTCAAGTGTTGCCAACAAAAATAAAGTGTACCAAAGTTTCGATTGGCGCTGTAATATACTAATAAAATAAAGAATTACAAATAATAAGTAATAAGATAAAATGTTCGGTTACAATATTCAATAGAATATTATTATCATGGAAAAATATTTATATATTTTTTGGCACAGGTGATGGTGCAGTTAGCGACATCGTCATTTGTAAAAATTTCAAACATTGAATATTCATTAGTAAAATATGTCAAAAGTATACTAAGACCTGTATTATCTACGGGCTTAATCTAAAGAAAGGTGACTTTAGGCCTATTTATGAGATATTCAAAAAATAATACAGGTCAGATATTGTTTTAATTAGCTAATAAAATTTGATTTCATATAAAACATTGCAAAGTCCAAGTCAAACATAAACATAATCTTCCCTGGGAATCAAATGAGTCTTAATATTTCATAATAGAGACGCTGGCCACTAAGGATTTTAGGTACCTGCGCATATTTTGCAAATATTTTTAAAATTACACAATAGGGCAGAAAACTGTCAAGAAGATAAACCTATGCCTATCACGATATCATAGTCTATGCTAAATAATATCAAGATATTTTATAACTAATTCTCACTGAACACATATAATAACTATTTAACATTAAACATACTTTAATATAGAGACTCAGATTATCTGTTCCTACATCCTTATAGTTCGGTAATAATAAACAGATGGAATATTCGAAAACTAAATGGAACGTCAAATTATTTAAAAAAAATACTACGACCAAAATACTCGGTGTTGTCACAGCACTAAAATGACGAAGCGTACAAAGCAAGCTTATTGAATCGCGGCAATGTGAAGCTAAAATTAATAATACCTAACTAAGTATAAATTTTAATCGGGTTATACGGAGCTTATAAATTATGACCAGAAAGTTAATCCACTCACGCAATGACATATATATATATTTTTTTTAATATGTCGGATATAAGTAAAGGTAGCGAATGTGGAGGCCTATCTATGCTTTATTTACAAGTGAGATCTTACATTAACGGCTAGATATAAATAAATAGCTATAAGTTTTATAAACTTTTTCAATATATTATTATTCTATTATTGACCAAGTCAGAGTAAATTAGGGTGTAAAAAGCGTAAACTAGCAGACACTAATTATAAGTTATAACAAATTATGAGTATAAGATTAATTAATCGTACAGATATGAGTTTTGGTGTTTACGATCATAATTATAGTCAACATTATCAAATTCAGTATGTCGCATGTTTGGTTTTTATTTGCCAGTAGTAAAAAAATAAAGCTATGGTAATCGCGAACGTTAAATTAAAAAAAAATCTAATATATAGCTAGAGTGAAATAATATCTTGTTTAAAATAAATGTCAGTGTTATTAGTAAGAGTACAAAAAAAAAGGATTAAATCGGTATTCGAATTTTGTTATCTGTCAAAAACTTGAAACAATACAATAATTTATTTTTATGGCAACTATTGTAGACGTCTTAAATATGTCCACACGATTTTGAAAGATATAATGTTGCTATTAGCAACAAGAATATTTTCTACACAATGCGAAATTTCAAACACTTTATATAATTATTTTTACAATTTATCCAAATGCTTTTAAACTTTTAACAACGTGCGATCGATATTTAAGACCAATTGTGCTTCAATCAACGATTTTTATTATTTTCGTGAATTAATATTAATTTTAAATACTCAATTTAACAGAATGTTATAGCAATATTATATTATATTATATTCTAATATTAAAGAACTTGTAGCTGGGGACGATTAAAGATTTATATTATTATAAACGTCGCATTTCGGTCGTCGCTCGCACAAAAAAGTTAAATACTTGTCGGTAGTGTTTAATTTATTCTACCAAAACTATTCCAATCTGATGATAAGCATTAAAACTTGGTGTTATGGTCACCATTTCAATTGTTATTATGGCGAATTACGCCTCTTACATTGTCCTACAATTTTATTCGCAATACGACATCACATATTATCTCAACATTTTTGATCTTAATTCGCTTCATTATGTTGCCAGGTCAACTACGATGTAAGTTAATAAAATTAAATACTGTTATAACTTCACTAGTTCAGAAAAGCTCAACATGTGACTTGATTACAAAAATCTCGAGCACAAACTCTTTGGATCAAAGTGGTGTTTATAATAATATAAAGGATATGGGTGCGTTCTACGATACATTCGATGCCGAGAATAAGATGTGGTAGAGACGGTTAGCGTGTCTTTAAATAGTGTAGATCTCTAGAGACAGGTGGGTATCCCTAGAAACGGGTGGGAACTTCTAGAGATGGGTGGGAATCTCCAGAGTCGGGTGGGAATCTCTAGAGACGGAGTAGGTTCTCTGTGTAGAGAGGGGTGGGTTTGGGTTGCATGTTCGCACCCTCTACGTTGACTCCCGCTCCAGCTGATGCTAACCTATAATGCTGGCTCATTTTCACTTATTTTTCAATTAATATACCTAATTAAATAGGCAATAAAAATACTCTAAACAAACCCGCAATTTTATATGGTAAATTTAACTTATTTATATACTAATATTTCAACGTTAAAAAAGATCAAGCTCAATAAAAAATAAAATGCCAATGCCACACATTCTATTTTCTGAATATTTGGCAAATTTAACCTTGTAATAATGGTCAAAATTACAAATCATCCATTTAAGATTACGTATGTTTTTCATTGAACATTTTGTTAATACACATACGAGTACCTACCTAAAACATTATATTGTAAAACAATTAAATGCAATTATTACGTGAATATGAGCCAGCACTCTCAAATTACTTATATCTAAAAAAGAATTTAAAAATATTATTACATTAAAAAATACCTAATACATTTTAATTAATCCGCATCTAAAAATGGCGCTCATTAAGACCACTATTAAAAGATTACAATATTAAGCTAAAAAACACCTAAATGTCATTTTATTACATTTCAATTTAGAATCAAATGCTTTCCTTTTATTTTAAATCCACATCGATTAATCTAGCAAAATGTATATTATACGATTTACGATTTTATAATGTATTTTATTAGCAATTATATTAATTAAGTTAGTAAGGCTATTTTAGTAGACGATTATTGACAGCTGAGAGCTGTAACGATTTGTAACGATAATATATCGATTTAACAGTAAATCGAATATACAAAAATAAACAAAATCATCTGAACAAGTGTCAGTTTTAAAAACAGAAAACTTTTTAATATCGTATATTATCATTACAAATGAAATCGAAATGAAATCACACACACACACACATGCATTTAGGTGAACAGTTGTACACACAGTCACACATACAAGCTAACAGTCAAGCTCATACATTAGATCACCCATCACAAAATGCGCCCACAATGTAAAATTTAGAAACAAATAACGTGTTACCATAAACAATGAAAACTTAATCATACAGACTCGAACTTATAAATTGAACTCAGAGATTACAAAGGTTGCGTTCTAATTTTGAAATTTAGCTGTCATTTTTGACAAGCTTCAGCCTCTCATTCTTGCGGCGATCTACTTGAAAAAACAATGACGATTATCGAACACAAGCATTTAGAGATCTCTTAAATGTCTCCAAAACAGAGAAATTCTGAAATAAGTTTTGAGTTCAATTTATTAATAAGAGATTTATAGTTCAATAAAATCCTTTAGGGCAAAAAGAGTTATTAGTGTAACGTCCAATAACAATAAAACAATTTGTATTCACTAATTATATATAAAGAGATTCTGTATCTTAAAAATGGGCTAAAATAACATTGTGGATTTCGAAACATATTTAGCTATCGTTAATAATTTAATATGCTAATCTAAATTCGATCTAATCTATACGCGATAGATAAACACGATAGTAAACATTTTAGAAAAATGCCTAGCTAAAGTAGTTAGAAAATTTAAGCCAAGCAATAGTATAACGTATGCTAAATATGTCTCTTGGACTTGAAAGTTCCCATGGGGCATTTAAAACGCTTAACAATATTGCCATCCACACGACACGACATATTTACAATATAAACAACACTGATATGTGATAAGACGTGAAAATTAACGAAAAACATACACGGCACAGTTTAACGCGATCTGTCAAAATTGCAAGCGAATTTAACCAGTAATAATGACATAATAGAGTAGAATATATGTAATTTTGACAGAAGGCATAAAAACCGCGCGGCTCATTAACATTTAATATTATCAAGTGGCCCCAAGATTATGATAAAGAGATTGCCAATGCATCGAGATTCTGACAGCGATTCTCATGTTAACGAATAGAAAAAAAAATAAAAAATATTGCCCATGTTAAAAATACGTAGAGAGCAAAATTCATCAATAAGTTTTTACTCGAATTTATTGCTTAGCGAAATTCGTTGAATTACATACGAATTATTGCAGTTAAATAAATTAATTATTGCGGCAAATATACTTAAATGAAATACTACTCTTAGAATTAAAAATAATACTATATCGGTATAAAATCTTCATAAATTTTAATATTGGTAACTATGAGTTAAATAGAAGCGATTATAAGAACATTAAAATACCGATATAGTACAAAACTTAAAAAAAGTCATGTCGTATTGGATGGTACGAGAATATCATCGACTTAAGAGTAGTAAAAATAATGGGAATGAGCAAATATATTCCTCCTACCGTTTCCGTGAAGATAGCATTCACAAGAATCAACGATCAATAGAGTTGAGAATGAGATAGCGAACGAACATTGTCGTATGAGTGACAGAGACAGTCGACAGATGGAGTGAAGTGCTGACCCATGCCGGACCTCGCGGTCCCGCGCGAACAGCTTCGATAATGACGAGATATTCAACCCTGGAATGTTACAAACAAAAGTAAGTTAATAACAAAAACAATTTAGTAATGTTTGCGGCAGTTCTCATATTGCAGTTTGGTTCACTGAGAGTGAATTTAGAATATTAGTTTTTTTAATCTACTAACGCAGATATGTAGTGAAATCTGAGCGCTTCGGAGATAAGAGCTTCTTCGCTTCTTAGCTGCCATAATACTCTTGTAACCAAGCTACACAACAAATATGAATGTCATCTGACACTTGACGACACGAAGTCTCGATATTTAAAAAAAAAGAATACCCATCTGGACTGACACTGACAAGTGTGCTTAACATGTTTTTAAAAAAAAAATTAAGATATGGTGTTGTTTTATACCTTGTTGTCTCAAACGTGCTGCACGAATTCGGGGTTGAGGAAGGAGAAGCCCATGAACTCTGTCTGGTCTAGGTTCATCATGAACAGTTTGTCTGTGGGAGTCAGTTCTGTCTTCTCCTGGGTGAACTGCTTGTCGAAGTTCGATACGTCCTTGCGGTGTTTCTAGGAAAAAAGAAAAAAAAGTAAGTATGGTGTAGCGTTTATGGTGGTCGTCTCCTTACTACTAATGCGCAGAGTAGCGTGGCTTTGATGCCCACTAGAGACTAACCTTTTGCATATTTAGCAAATATTTGTTTAGATAGTCAACCAAGCGGTCTATAAACTTTATTGGCGCGAACACACATAAAGCGCCCGCAGTAAAATCATTCTATATCCTATGTCGGACAGTACTGTCCTTTAATAAAACGTCCGCCTATTTAAAAGTCAAGTACCTACTCTATTATAGCAAAATCATCTCAAATTACCCAACGGTTCAGTACTTCATACTTATTATCACTTTATTTATTTTCTTCCAATTTCGATACTGGATCTTTTTAGGATGTGAAAAAGCATCTTCCAAAGCTTCCAATCTTACTCTTGGTGTTAACGGTTGAGAGCCTTTTGCTATTCTATAGTCCGCGTAAGTTTCTGAAAGCCATCAGAACCTAACAACTCACACGAAAAAAACTCCTGAAGTTGCAAGCGTTTATAAGCCACGGTGACTAGTTTTGGAGTTATTTCTTACTTCTACTTCTAGACCAAGATAGAGTTTAAAAAATATTAAAGTTTTTATGAAAGTTTTGGGTTTTTTTTTGTAATTTATTAAGGATAACAAACAGCTACAAAATAGAATGGTACCACATAAAAAATAACAACTATTATAGCGATAATGCAGCCCACTATGTTATTCACAAATTAACAATTTGTGATAATCATTTAAATAGAAATTAAATTATATAAAAAAAAAAAAATAGTAGAAGATAGTAGACCTTGCTTAATATAAATAAATTGTGTATACAAATCAAACATATTACTTAAAATCATAAAATCATCATGGGTTATAATACTAACAATCTTAGGCTTGAACGGCGGCTGTACATCCCTGGCCTCGATCCTGGCCCAGTCGATGCGTCTGAAGAACGGATGAGTGCGCACGTCCTCCTCGCCGCGGGCTCCACAACCCAAGCGCTTCTGAGGGTTCTTGGTCAGAAATGCCTTGCAAGAGTCCTTTGCCTCCTAGAAAGTGTTTTTATGTACATTTATTAGGAAGATAGTGAATGTTTTTATTCTAGTGATGATTGTGATTTAGTCAAGTTTAAGTAAATTCGATTGAAACTCATTGAATTATAATAATACCGAAAAAAATGTTATATATTTGTTTTGTACTCCTTCTTCATTATTAATTTTAACTAATACAAATGTCCCCGCGTGGTGGCCGGGAAAGAATAGCCCCAACCCTCTCTGTCCGTGGGTGTCGTACAAGGCGACTAAGGACAAAATGATGTCAGTCCATCAGTCTACCGAATAACGGCGGTTAAACCGTTACGAAAACGGGTGGTAGAAAAATCAGCACAACACAGGACGGGCAGCAGCGTCCTGTGATAAAGCTACCACCACTGCGATCGCCAACCCGCCTGCCAAGCGTGGCGATTATGGCAACATCCCCCTAAATGGAGCTACACCAGAAGAAATGGCCCCCAGTCCCCGGTCATCCCGCTATTCCTGGCTACGGTAGCGGCCATGGTAACGGCGGGGTAGGGGGTGCGAAGAATCCCCGGGTGCGGCCAGGCTACCCAAACCGACGACCTTTGGCCCTGGCAACATACAACGTGCGCACACTGCGGAATGACGAGAAGATTGTTGAACTGGAGGAAGAATTGAGCAGGCTACGATGGGACATAGTGGGACTGTCAGAAGTCCGAAGACAGGGGGAGGACACGATAACCCTTAAGTCCGGTAACCTGCTCTATTTCCGGGAGGGCGACCAACTGTCCCAAGGTGGAGTCGGGTTTATCGTCCACAAGTCCCTCGTGAACAACGTGGTGAAAATCGAGAGTGTGTCGACGAGGGTAGCATACCTTATACTCAGAATCACCAAACGGTATTCGCTGAAGGTCATACAGGTTTATGCTCCCACTTCGACATACCCCGACGATGAGGTCGAGGCTATGTATGAGGACATTTCCAGAGTTATACATTCCTCTAGGACCCAATACACTGTTGTCATGGGGGACTTCAACGCGAAGCTGGGTAGACGAGGCGGTAACGAGTTGAGAGTGGGGCAGTTTGGATTTGGATCCAGGAATCCCCGGGGCCAAATGCTGGCTGACTTCATGGAGAAGGAGGGCCTCTTTATGATGAACTCCTTCTTCAAGAAGCGCGATAGCCGCAAATGGACCTGGATTAGTCCTGACGGTGTCACAAAAAATGAGATTGACTTCATCTTGTCGACCAGGCGGCAAATATTTAATGATGTCTCAGTGATCAATGCGGTGAAAACCGGAAGCGATCACCGGATGGTAAGAGGCACATTAAATATCAACCCTAGGCTGGACCGGTCTCGACTGATGAAGTCTGCGCTCCGACCTGCACCGATTCAAATTCATAGCTCCGAGAGTTTCCAACTCGAACTTCATAACCGCTTCGAAAGCCTCGGCGATTGCGTAGACGTGGACGAATACAGCAACAGGTTCGTGGAAACTGTCCGTTCGGTAGGGTCGAACATCTTTAAAGCCCACCACAGTAAAGGACCGAGAAAGATCACCGACCAGACCCTCAAACTTATGGACGAAAGGCGCAGGATGGTACTGCGGTCCCCAGAGGAAGCTAGTGACTATCGGCGGCTCAACAGACGGATCTCCAAGTCTTTGACTCGCGACCTTCGCCAATTTAACACACAACGTGTTAAAGAGGCTATAGAGCGCAACAAAGGCTTGAAAGTGTTCGCACGAGATCGGTCTGTCGGGCAGAGCCGACTTGTCAAGCTGAAGACTGGGGACGGCAGGCTCATCTCGTCTAAGCCAGAGGTTTTAGAGGAGGTCGAGAGGTTCTACGGACAGTTATACACGACACAACATGCACCTGTTAGCTGCCTAGCATCAGATCCAAGAGCTAGGTTAACTCGACATTACACCGAAGACATCCCGGACGTCAGCTTGTGCGAGATTGGTACGGCTCTCAGACAGCTCAAGAACAACAAGGCGCCGGGTGAGGATGGAATCACAGCCGAGCTACTGAAGGCAGGCGGAAATCCTGTCCTGAAGGCCCTTCAGAGGCTCTTTAGTGCCGTCCTCTTCGAGGGCAAAACGCCACAGACATGGCACAGGGGTGTGGTGGAGCTGTTCTTCAAGAAGGGCGATAAAACCCTTCTGAAGAATTACAGACCTATCACACTCCTGAGTCACGTCTACAAGCTGTTCTCGAGGGTCATTACTAATCGTCTCGCAAACAGGTTCGACGACTTCCAGCCTCCCGAACAAGCCGGTTTCCGAAAAGGTTTTAGTACCATAGACCACATACATACGCTGCGGCAGGTTATACATAAGTCCACAGAGTATAACCGGCCCCTGTGCTTAGCGTTTGTGGACTATGAGAAAGCCTTTGATTCGATCGAGACCTGGGCTGTGCTGCAGTCTCTCCAACGGTGCCATATTGACTATCGATATATCGAAGTGCTGAAGTGTTTGTATGAAAACGCCACTATGTCAGTACGAATTAATGGTCAGAGCTCAAGGCCTATCCAGTTGCAGCGAGGAGTACGACAGGGAGATGTTATATCTCCGAAACTGTTCACCGCTGCACTGGAGGACGTGTTCAAGCTTCTGACCTGGAATGGACTTGGCATCAACATAAACGGCGAGTACATCACTCACCTTCGATTCGCGGACGATATCGTGGTCATGGCTGAGACCGTGGAGGAGCTCAGTGCAATGCTCGATGACCTCAGTAGAGTCTCTCGACAAGTGGGCCTAAAAATGAACATGGACAAGACTAAAGTCATGACCAATGTCCATGTTACACCCACTCCTATTACGGTCGGAGGCTCGATGCTCGAATTCGTTGACGAGTACATATACCTGGGACAAACAGTCCGATTAGGTAAGTCCGATTTCGAGAAAGAGGTCACTCGTCGAATCCAACTCGGCTGGGCAGCGTTCGGGAAGCTACAACATATCTTCTCGTCCGCACTACCGCAGTGTCTCAAGACCAAGGTCTTTGACCAGTGTGTGTTGCCAGTGATGACATACGGAGCAGAGACGTGGTCGCTAACTATGGGTCTTATCCGAAGGCTCAAAGTCGCTCAGAGGGCGATGGAGCGGGCTATGTTAGGCGTCTCCCTGCGCGATCGTTTGAGAAACGAAGAAATCCGCAGACGAACCAAAGTAACTGACGTGGCTCGCAGAGTTGCTTCTCTGAAGTGGCAATGGGCAGGACACATAGCTCGCAGAACTGACGGCCGCTGGGGCAGAAAGGTTCTAGAGTGGCGACCACGAACCGGAAGACGCAGCGTGGGCAGACCCCTCACAAGGTGGACCGACGACCTTATAAGGGTGGCGGGCAACCGATGGATGAGGGCGGCGAATGACCGGCCACGGTGGCGAAAATTGGGGGAGGCCTATGTCCAGCAGTGGACGTCTTTTGGCTGATATGATGATGATGATGATGAATACAAATGTTATAAGTCGAAATGGTCCAGTGGCACCCGCTTCGTAAACACGAGGTAGTGGGTTCAAATCCGGGCAAGTACCAATGTGATTTTTCAAATCATATGTACTTTCTAAGTTTATCTTGGACATTTCTGACTGACGGTGAAGGAAAACATCGTGAGGAAACCTGGACTTAAAAAAAAAAAGTCTGAACTTTCCAATCCGCCTTGAGCAAGCGTGGTGATTAATGCTCATTCCTTCTCTATATGAGAAGAGGCCTTTGCCCTGCTGTGGGACAGTAAAACAGGTTGGTATTATAAACCTAATGTTTGATGTCTCTGTGCACGCAATATGCTTAAAATGAGCTAAAAAATTTTATGATGTCCATGATTAAAACTAAAACTAACCTTACTCAGAGTCTTCGGATACGACACACTATTATCAGTAATAGCAGCAAACAATTCTTCCTCATCTTCTCCATCGAACGGTGGTTGTCCTACCAACATCTCATACAATAACACTCCATACGCCCACCAATCAACAGACTTTCCATACGGCTGGTATAAAATGATCTCTGGCGCGATATAATCTGGAGTACCACAAAAGGTCTTGGTAGTTTTGTCGCCGGTTATACCCTCTTTACACATGCCAAAGTCAGCTATCTTGATATGTCCGTCCTGGTCTAAAAGTACGTTGTCTAGTTTAAGGTCACGGTATACAATACCGCGTGCGTGGAGGAAGAATAGACCGATGGCTATTTCTGCTGCGTAGAAGCTGGAATGTTCAGAAGATTTTCGTTATTTAAAAATTGATTCTGCAATTTGTACTAGAACTTGTTGGTGGGAGTGAGACCACTGTGCAAGAGGTGGTGAGTTCGAACACTAATTCGGATGAAATTTCGTAATAATAAAGTCTAGGCGAACTTTTTTTTTTGTTAACGGTACAACACTGTTTCTATACGCTAGCAATGTTTGACGCAGATCGGATTGGAATGGATTCAAGCTTCATATGTACCAGTCTTGATCAATCTTGATGTCGTTATCTATGAGAGTGGAGTAGTTATTGGCCTCCATTGAAACTGATCGTTTAGGCCAAAATTCGGGCAAAAGAACTATTATTATCACTTACACTGCGACGGGCTCCTTAAATTTTCCGCATTGTTGAATCTGGAACATCAAGTCGCCACCATTCACGTACTCCATCACGAAATAAAGACGATCCTGAAATGTAAGAAACAATAATGTAAGTATTTTTTATGTTATTTAAACGACTATTGTAATAGTTACATAGATGTTAAACGCACAGCAGGACTGTGCTACCCTTTCAAGGAACCCCTGAAGTGATCCTTCACAACTTTGTTGTCATGCCTATTGTATAAACAGACTGTACTTATAGTTCAATAATGTTAAAAAGTTGACATGTTTAGTGATCAGCCAGGATAGGATCATAGAATCATGTTTCATTTATAAAATAATATTATGTGCTATCATCATACCATGGTCTGGAAGCAAGAGTGCAGCTGAACTAAGAAGGGCGGCTTGCTACTGAGCGCGAGCACTCTCTTCTCAACCATGGTGCACTCCACGTCGTCATCCTGGATGATGATGTCCTTCTTCAAGATCTTGATCGCGTACAGTTCATCGGTGCCGCGGCGTTCGGCTAACATCACCTAATTCAACAGAAAATTTGATGTAGGTAGGTGTAGCATATCTCTTATGATGAGTAAGATCTTGGAGGAGGTCTTTTTCTAGCAGTGGACTTCTTTCGTCTAAAATGATGCTGAATTGACGCCGTATACATTCATTGATGAATCCTTCCGTGTTTAAGAGAGGGAAGTCAGGAAATAGGAACGAACCCAAACATAGTGTTGTCATTATATGTACCCGTATGTATGTATTATACTAAAGTATGCCGGGTACATATAATGACAACACTAGCTCGACGAGTTTATGATACAGTGTTCGTCGATAAACATCTCAGAAAGCATTCCATATTTTAAAAAACTTATATGTAAATAATATACCTTGCCAAAAGATCCTTTGCCGAGCACCATAATAAAATTAAAATCGGAAGCTCTGATGACGTCGCCAGCAGCCATATTATGTGGGACCTCCCTATCCGGAGGAGGCGGAGGTCGTCGCGCCGCAACGCTGGTAGCTTTCATTTGATTCTTGAGCTGAGCAAGGTCTGTGCCTTCTTCGGGCACTGGCACATTATAAAATTCCCCTTCTTCCGCGGTCAGCAGCTTGAACCAACCATCGGCTGGAGCCTTTAACAGCTCGGATATACCGAAGGAGAGCGAGCCCATAAAGTCGTTGCGGGAAGTGCGGTCCCAGTCCCATATCTGAAAATGTTTGGTTTCGATGTGTTGATGTTTTCAATTTTTGTTTCACACCATTGCAATAAGTTGGAGATCAATAAAACGATAAAGTACTTTTTAAAAATACATATAGTATAATAAAGCTAGTGTACCTGTAATTCGTATCCGAATGTACCAATTAATAAAAGGCTGTTATTAAATAGATTTTATGAAAATCTTATAAAAGTCGTCATTGAACAAGATTTGAAATTAATATAAAAGCGATTCAATATTAAAGATTGCGGAGAGGATCTTAACATTATCTCTTAATGACGAAAAAATGGCACCTAAATTAATATCTGTATCGCTAATTTATAAAATTTATAAGCTACAACGTAAAAAAATATCTATAATTCATCAAATCATGATGCATTGACAGCTTGACGGCAGGTCTGCAACGATTTATCTGTGAATGAAGCAGTCTTAGTAAAACCTAAAAGGGGTGGACTATTTCGACTATTCGATGCTCTCATGTTAGAACTCGAAAAAGACACACCCAACAGTACCTAGTTGGTAGTGCGCTGGGACGGTATAAGGGCCTAAGAGGCGATGCGAATAAATTTAGCAAATGTAAGGCTAATTTCAATTACAAATTTTCAAAAACGATATAAAACCATAACCTTACACTTTAAATTAATAAAGAGAACCAATAATACCTATTATTTTTAACATGTTCATTAGTAATGAACATGTCGATGAATCATTACATTTCGACACGAGTTCCGAAAACATGGTGCAATGAATAGGCCTAATGAAAAATGTAATATGAATAGTTTAGTAGTAAATTAACTCAACTGAGAGCCGCCATTATGAGTTCATTTGCGGGCTCGCCGCGCCGGGAGCGAACTGAGTTAAAAACTTGGACATATTTTAATACAAAATTATCAAATTCTTTAAGCTTCAAAGCTAAGAAAACCAGAAATGGATTATTATAAGGATGGTTGCTAACTGTAATAGAAAAACTTAGAAAGTGTCTTCAGCCTTTAAGCCACGAAATTTGTTCTAGAACTCTGCGACATGTACGGGAGTTAAGTGCCACTCTTTTACAGTGAAATCTAGTGGGATCTCTAACACAACGGTTTAGTACTTTATCCTAATATCGCTCAAACAAAACTTGATATTTTGTTCTGAAGCATGTATTTTAATTCTAATAAAATTCAAAAATAATTGTAAATATTTTAATTATTTTACAATAATGACGGGAAGTTTCGTCAGTGCTCTTTTACGTGCCGTTTTCCTTCCATTTATTTCTGTCTCTGTGTGTGCATTAATTATCTTGGACACACACCCAATGCTGCGCTGTCAATATGACAAATGCTTTCAACAAGCTCGTACGTACTTACCTCAACCAAGAGCCTCCGGTCCTTATCCTCAGCCTTCAGGTCGAAGGTTAGCGTCTCGTTCCACACAGGGTTCAGCGTGCTGCGGATGGTCTTGGTTTTTCTCTTCACGTTGTCCGAGTCCGGGATCAGCTTCATCTTTACGTACGGGTCCGACAAACCGTTGGGATCCATCGGTATCAGGTTGCGACCTTGTTTCACTGAATACGACAGATAATTTAAGAAATATATCATATTTCTCAGGACCGATGCACATATAGCGAAACGCAGCACAGAGCATTTTTCACTGCCATATCATTATCGTGTTGGTGTGCGGGGTAGCGCGAATGCTTACGAACTCACATTCTTGCGGGCTACCATTTTCTGCAGACGCGGCGCTTCGATGCTATTCGAGATAATTTGGTTATTTCCGATCTTATTTTAATGCACACAAAGACGTTAATATTTTGTCAGTGAAACATGCTCTGCGCTTCGCTTCGTCAATGTGCGCCGGTTCTTAAGACCCGGTTTCTATCAAAGCGAAGAGGAGAGGAGATGTGTTAGATGGAGGACATGCGTAGCGTGGGTTATGCATGCCCTCTCTCCATTAATGAAAATAACACATCTCCTGTCCTCTGAGCCTAATGCTCATAAATACTTAGATCTGGTTGCAAACGTTGATAGATTGATGTCGCACTAGGCATATCATTCCTCTCTCTGGATGTTCATCGAAATTTGCCTATAGGTTAAAAAATGTGTAGTTTAGGATGTAATTATTTATAATTATTTTTATGTGAGAAGCAATAAAAAGCGTGTAGCTGTATCTTCGCAAAATTACAACAATTTAATTTCAACCTTAAAATATTTTTATAGTAGTGCATTAAAGTATTTTTAAAGTAGTGAACTAATATATTTTTTTTATAGATAGGTTAGTACTTTTTTTTAAGTGCACGAAGGTGAACTTAACGCTAACCGCTGTATGCATTTTCTACTAGATAAATCTTAGAGTGGTAAATTGACCTAAGAAAAACGTCATTACAAAAAAAAACTATGACAAGTGAAGCAATCAGACAAGAGACCAAAGTCAGAAATATAATTATTCTTTAAAATTTTAAGAAGTAAGTAAGTATTAGATTTATTCTTCCAAGATTTTGGAAACCCTTACAAGACAGGAAAGAAATACTAAATTCACAGCATTTATATTGTGCTTACAAGCATAAATAACCCGTATCTTAAAGTGTTACCTTCAACGGAGAGCTTATTCCCCTGCGTGGAGACGGTGAGCTGTATGCGCCCGCGCCGCTCCGTGTGGTCGCAGCCGCACAGGTTCGGCACAGACTCCTCGCACCGCTTGTGCACGTTCATGTCGCATGCTGCACGGGTTTAATTAAATTATTATTATTTATTTATTATCTTCTTTTTTATAAAAATAATGCTTGTTATTTGTGCACGTTTATAATGCACGCTGCACAAATTTATCAATCGATTCTATTTGTCAAATAAAATGCACCAATAGGTATAATTGTTTTCAATATCGTGTGCAGATATGAGGTTTCCTCTATATTAATTATATTTATATTATGCTAGAAGAAAGTCAATTGTGTTTAGTGTAGATAGATTCGTTTGGTTCACTAAGAAAATGTATGGAAACAATTCGTCAATTGAACTGGCCAGTATTTCTTAGGATTACCAAACAAAAGTGACATTTTGTTTTGGTACGTAATAAAATCGATCATTATTATTTTATAGGTGGAATAACTATTATACATAGATAAAAATAAGTTCTAGTTATCTAAAGATGTTTTAAAGGTACAAAAAACTCACTTCTACTACAAATATATTCTTTGGGTATTTCTATAAGTATTCATAAGGGCACTATTTCTTAAAATATTTTATATTTATTTTTATTAAGTATATTTATACGTAAACGATACTTACCTTAATTTTTCGTCGTAAGTGCCAAACATCGTGAAAATTACGACATAAACGAAAAACACAACACCAGAAAATACTGCATTTCTTAGCATATTTCCAATACAATTTCATTCATAATAAAAATAACAATCAAGCCATTTCCATCCATAGCTTCTTAAAAATACGTTTAAATTTTAAACAAAATTGTAGAACTAAACTGCAGTTCAAAATAGCTACGTTTAAAATTGCTTTCTATTGGAAATGACATGAATAAAAATGCAAAACATAACAAAGAAGACATGCAATGTATTATAAAAATAAAAAGTAAGCAAGCAAGTATGGTAGTAGCTAAAGAAGGCGAGTGGAAGAAGATATTTTAGTTTCAATTGCGTGTCAATTACCTAAAACCGCCCGAATCAGAATCCAACTTTTGCTGCTACCGTACGACGAAAATCATAATACAATCGGTAAATATAAGTAACTACAGGCAGGTAAAACGGGAAAAGCAGGCATGTAAACAAAACATATTAATTTCCCAATAAAATTATTATTAGAATATTGGGAAGGTTACGCAACCGCCTCGATGTAATTAATAAAATATAGCGGAGAAAGATGGGAACGGAAAACTTCAAACCTTTCGTTTGAAGTTGTACTTGATCAATATTTTGCTGTTCGGCCTAACGTCCTCTTTAAACTCTCTAATATGACTTGTTTTAATGTAATCGATAATAACGTTACTAAAACGCAACTTTTGTATAACTGCTAAACTAGAACTACCATATATATAACTAGACAAATACGTCTTCACGAAAATTAGTTCCGATTATATGCTCGTCTACACTTCATGCGAATTGAGAGACACTCTTCCAGTCGTACAGCATTATAAAATTTAATTAACTGGATTAATTTTGTATTGTCATATAAACTTACGAACAAATAGAGCGTTTGACAGCTCATAAAAAGTATTCAAACAGTTGTCATAATTCCTATTGTATCGTAAAAAAGATATCGCTAATTCAATAAAACAACCTTGCAGTGTTGTAAAATAGATAATAAGACCTATCATATTTAATAGAGCAGCAAAATAAAATACTAAAGCCCCACTATAAATAACGGAGTCTTCAGAAGAACTTTTATAAAGTAACTTGACGCTTATAAATGTGCGAGCGGCTGTGAGGAATAAAATAGATGGGACGCAACAAAGTAATGGACTGAAACGTGCTAGGTTTAGACTTGGTTTGTCAGTGAAAAATATTGTTTTATAGATCTACATTAAATTACTTCTTTATCCACAACATTGCGGAAATAAATATCGTATTGAATTTGAAGCTTAATACATTTTTATTTCGCTTGCCCGGTAATGAAAAGACCACGTATTTAACATGGATTGATTTGCCATAAATGTACCACGCTCATTTCGGCGGCTCAGTCGCTCAAAATATGTCTTGCGACTTCAATACGAAATATCACTATTTTTCCTGGTCTTTTGCAACTATTTATCTATTAAGCGATATCTGGAGCAACTGACTGGGCATCTTAGGTGCTGTAAAAAAAAGCATATCTATTTCTTTCCCATCCTCTCTACATGGCAAAACTAGCGGCTTTTGTTTTAGTCTCTCGACGTATAAAATTTACAGCCATGTTCAAATTACCGCAATACTCATGAAATATTGTATCGTCACATTTTAGTTTGTAAAGAGAATATTACGTCAAAGCGGTTTAGTACTTTGATTAGCATGCAAATAGGTTGGGTTATATGCTCGTAATTAATAACACAAAGGCAAATATATAATTAATAACACAAAGGCAAATATAGACCATAATAACGACTAAAGTTGCCACACTAGTGTAGCTTACACTACCAATACAGTATCATACATACAAAGTTTAAGTGCTTCAAGTTCGGTGTGGAAAACAATAGCTTACACAATACGGCTAACTATGTGAACGAGCTTGATAGAAACGTGCTCCAACAGTCTGCAAACAAACTAAGCTGACTGAACATACACAGAAGAAGACAAATAAATAAGAACAAAAGCATGTTGTTTGATTGGGCGCACCTACGAGGGAACTTCATCATATTTCTTATAGAGACAGTTTAATAACACATCGACTCACGATCCAGACACGTGCAAGGATATCTTGAGTCTCACTAAACGGGTACTTGTACCGTGGACGTGGAACCGTCTGTGCTGACAACATATATTCTTTTATTTGCATACATTTTGTCTTGTGTTAAAGCATTCGCTATCCAGGAACTAGTTTCCTCTCGTTAGTTTCATTCTAAACACAATTCTATATTATACCTCCGCATTTAAATCCCTGGTGCGCGAGACCATGGAGTAAAGTACCGCAGTGGTCACAAAAAGTTGGAGCAAGGAACGTCCATGTGTTCCATTTGTGGGGAGCGTAGGCCGCCTTTGCAATGATAAAGATTAAATTAATAAAGCACCAAATAGTGAACATAACCCCGAAGAAGGTAATTAATCCTACAGAGAAGAGGCTAAGAACACAAAAATTAAAAAAAAAATGCATTAGCAGAAAGCACCATCACCAATCTGAAAGAGAGTTCTAGAACACATAGCATGTCCAAGCGTTAGTGGTTCCGTAGCCGCTGGTACCTTGACACTTGAGGCCCTGGTGTATGAGGCCGTACAGCAGCGAGCCGCAATGGTCGCAGAACGTCGGAGACGAGTATGTGCAGACGCGGAAGTTGTGCTTCGTGCGTGTGTCCTGTAGGCCATAGATGGTGTTAGCGTCTCTGCTGAGCGCGACGGGGTGGGGACGGGGGCGTCGTGGACTAAGGAATATAGAACTGTGAGTGGAGTGGGGGATAGTGCACCACTCCTAAGAGATTACATTTACAAACTAAATATACTTACTTACCACTGTTCCACCTAGATTGGCGAAAGCTAGTAGTTTCGTTAAGTTACATAGTACTATTAATATAATATTTAATCTACCGAAAATTAGACAAAATATTAAATAGAGGGAGAATGCGTAGAAGGAATATTGAAAATAGTAACAATACATTTTGTAAAATCAGATAATGTGTCATTTACTTTTAAAATATTGTGATTATTCTTTACATTTTTAAAATATAATTGAATTGGTTGTATATGAAATTGCTGTTTATGTATTGTATTTCAGTTTTAACAGTTTTGTAATTTCAACGCGATTTTGTAAAATTAATCTGTATTTTATGTTTCTTATTTACTGAAGGATTAAATGTTTTGATCCGTTTAATTTTATTAAAAGGAACATTCATAGCTATTCCTCTTCCATTTAAAATAGCTAACCATGATTGGATATCTAACAGACAAAATATAAACATGCCATAATTTTATACAAAAAGGTAATTTCCTAATTATTATTGTTGTAAAAGCAGTTTGATATCCTTTAGTACTATTCCTAAATACTTAAATATTAGTATGATAGTTTTTTTAAGTTAAACTTAAGCCTTTCTGTCGCTGAAAATTCTTACAAAAGTAACACAGATAGCATAAGACTTAAAATTGAGTGACGTTCGTTTCAGAATTTAGGGGTAAATTACGAGCAAAACTTTATTATTCAAGACATTGTATAGCTTATTTTCCGTTTATTATATAAAGCAAAAAATATTGGTATGGTTCAAGGTATTTTTTTGGTTAGATGGCCACTAGAATCGCGACTTTTGTAACTTGATTGTTTTAATACAAAAATATAATGTAATTTTTTTTTCAAAACGTCGTGGTTCAATGTCCAAGCTGAGTAAATGTTTTTTTTTAAAGAAAATTGCAGATTTTCCTGTTCCTAAAATCGATGACATGGTTCTTAATAACTATTATTTGTATGGCTTATAGTTTCAGACTTTCCCGTACACTTCTGAATGTTATACTCAGTATTTATTCTATTTTATTTCACTGGCCCTAATTTGAGAGCTAGGCAAGAAAACTCGTCCCACAGGCTGCCGCAATTTGAGTAAGGAGAAACAAAACTCGTCTCACTTTACTGAAAACGTGTTTTGAGGTACGAATAATAAGGATAGAAACAGCATCTGCCACTAAAAACGTAGTAATGGATGCTTTCTGTCGGAGGCTGTCCGTCCATCTGTACATTACAAATGGTAAATACATTCTACGTCGAACAAACGGATCATTTCTTGACACTAGGGTTGCCACTCGGTGAATATAATGCCATTTAGGTACTGGTAATAGTGATACAATAGGTTTGACCTAGCTTCATAACAAATGGGTTAGATATTCAATCTGTGTAGTAGGTGTATGTAGGATTCCGTATGACAGGGCAGCAATATCATGGGTTTCTAACTTACTAGCGAGGTCGGAATCGGACTCTAGCAGTCCGATTCCGACTTCGCTAAATTAAGTTGTAAAATAACTACTAATGTTGTAAAATATTTACTTTAGAAAATATATTTGAGATACCACAGGAGTAAATACGAGTGGTTTACTTAAATTATCTAGACCTTTTCGTGGAGAATTTACTATGTTTTCGGAATGCTTAAAGCTTGTAGCACATTTTAATTGGATACTTAATTTTCCGCAGACAAACAATGGTTGTTTAAGTACTCACAAAACATAAAAATGTTATCTTAACTTAATTAACCCTCTTCCCTGAAACGGGTTAGTTAGTTTTTATTGTTCTAAACCTCCATTTTCCGACTTTATACATTTAGATTAAGTCTGAATGTATTTCAAAAGTACATTTAAAAGTAAAAGGAGTGTTAATTTAGAATAGAGTTATAAACTATTTTTGGACAATTCTTGGTCTAAGGAGGTCGCTGTTCTTGTTTGTCGCGGAGGCCACTAACATACAACAATGGACACATATATTTCCAGACTTGAAATAAATATGGATCAGGTTAAACACCACCTTGCCAATTGAAGTTTTTATTAATAACATTAAAAGCAATTGCTGTGTTTCATATTAAATACTGCAGAAATGTAGAAGAAACATAGGGCCTTAAATTTTACATACATTGTATTGAAACAAACACTATTATTGATAAAATTGTGAAAATACTACAAATTTGCGCATAAAGTGTCCATTATTGGTGTTATTCCTATAAATATTATATATCCAAAAAATTAAAATTTAAATTAACAGAAAGCTACTAACATTACTTATAACATGATGCTATTACATAGTCCCAGGGGTTTAATCGACTATAAAAGATACAATAAAGGCAGGTACATACTACAGAAAACTCATTAGCTTGAAGTGTACGACGCAATGTTGATGGGTCCCCGGCAGGTGACATGCACGCGAACATTGTATTGTATTACTTTTTAATGCATTATTGGAATGAGGGTTTTTAGGAAAATATCCGCCTCTAGTTGGCGCCACTTAGGTGAAAGGTCTTCAATTCATAAAATGAAATCAATAGAATCGTTCATCTTTCAAAAATTGAAAGCCTCAATGCTGCCTCCTCGTGGGCGCCATTTTCGAAAACCCTCATTACATTTTAAATATCAATTATGTCGTAAATAAATTGTAAGTTAAATAAATAGCGCGTGAGATTGTTAAAAAAATAAGAATTATAATATTCACTCCTGAATTCCATTAGATAGGCCGATATGATTTTTTTATACTATTTTTTATATGAGAAAAGATAATATTAATAATATGTTTTATATTAAGATTGTTATAGTCAAATGTTTGTAATGTTAATTTTAAGTTTATTTGAAGTATCTACCTACAATTTATTTTTTTGTGTTGCTGTCTGTCAATGCTGTGCATATTTGTAATTGGTTTAGCACACGCCTTGTGTCAGTATTATGATTATATATGAATGTTTGTGTATACACTAGAAATATACTTTTTGAATAAATAAAAAGAAAAGAAAATGTATTAATTCTGTTAACTCTTTCATTACATTTATTTATAGATTTTCTTAAAATAGCAACTTCCCACGCATTAAACAAACGGACCTTTAAGTCTTATGGACTTGAAGAGTTATTAAATGAGAGCGTAGGTAGTATCTTAAAGCTTTAAGTACGTAATTCATTAGCTAAATCACTATAACTGTTTGCGATTGCTGTACAAACTTAATTATCACTTTTCACTCGACACAGATAATAGAATTAAATAGTTTTAAATTACGTCTAACTGGATAAATTAAATGGTACCTTAGTGGTTAAGGCACAGATTATTAAGTTTCTAAGTTAATCTTAAACGTTACTAACTAGATTTAAGCAAAATATTGTGAAGAAAACTTACAAATAAGTCTGACATTGCCATTTCGCTTTGAGCAACCTTTTTAATAAACACTCTCTGTATAAATAAACTAGCTTTCCGCGGTTTCACCCGCTTCTTTGTTTACTGCTCTGCACCCGTTGCCAGTAGCGTGATGTTACATAGGCTACCTTCCTCGAAAACTGGGTTATCATACACAAAAATAATTTTCTAATCCGACTGGTAGTTACAGAGATTAGCGCGTTCAAACAAACAAACTTTTTATATATTTTTTTTATATATATAGTATATATATGAAAATTCGAATAAAATGAATATTTTTGTGTCAGATTTATGCTCTACATCTAGTAAGAATTCACATAATAAGTATCATTACCTAATTAACGAATTTTAGGCGATTCAAAGACCAAACTCGAAACCAAGCCATCATATAATAATGGGTACCATTAGACCAAATTAACGTCGTATGTTTTATGAAATCTATGCAAATGCTCTTTACAAAATGTATAAAGTTAAACAATGTCTTGAATAGAAAGTTGCTAATTAAATCCCTTACAATACTTACTTACATTTATGACAAATATACTTAAAAATATTTTAAGATCGAAATGATCGTAGAGTCTAATCCAAATTTTACTTTTGTAGAAGCAATTTTATTGAAAATTTAAATAAAAAATACGCAATACTTACGTCGGAGTCGGCCCCCTTGTCTGCGCCAGGGCAGGTGAACGTTACATATTCGTGGCATCGCTTGTGTACCACGAAGCTGCATACTGTTGACAACAAAATATTACATGTTTATTGCGGTCTAAACCTGTTTGTTAGGAGTCAAAGGCCTTTCAACGGCCCAATTGACCAAATAAAGTTATTGTTCGACTATTTTTTTAATTTTTGTAAAGCAGAGATATCTAAAAGTGCATAATATTGGCACTATCTTAATTCAAACCAAATAGTTCAAAAGCATTCTCGTAGCATATGAAGTGTAAAAGTAACACGCTACAAATAATTTCTTCAATACACAATACATACAACACTACGCAGCTACGAACTTTCGTAGAATCCTGTAGCAATGCTACGATTACTCGTAGCCCCAAAATAATTAAATAGAGATAAGTAACTTTTTAACCGACTTCAAAAAAGAGGAGGTTATCAATTCGGGTCGTATGTTTTCTTTTTTTTACTAATAACAAGATAATTGCAAAGTCTAGAATCTCTTTTGTTTCAACAAATGTAACTTTATTCAGTTCTGAGATAATTGAAAAAATGATGTAGTATTTCTTATTAAATATAACAATTTTGCGATTAATACTTCTTTAGACCAAATCATCATTATATTTATTTATATTAAGTTTGAGTTAATTTATTTGTGAATAAATATGAATAGAATAAGCATTAAGTATAAGATCTCACCTTGACACTGAAATCCTTGTTTGCCGAAGCCCCTGTGAACAAATATAATATTATTAAATATTATTACTTGAAAACATCACACAAAACAGTGTATCATCATCACACAAAGTGTATTCAGTCACAAATCAAAAAATAAAATTTCGAGATACCCTTTAATACCTATAACTACTATTATAAATTATTTAAAGCGGAAAAGTTTGTTTGTTTTTCTGTTTAAATACGCTTATCTCTGGAACTACCAGTCTGATTTGGATAGTTCTTTTTGAGCATGATAGCCCAGTTTTTGAGGCAGGTTATAGGCTATGTAACATCACGCTATTGGCGACAGGATCAGAGCAGTAAGCTAAGACGTGAATGAAACCGCGCCGCGGAAAGGTAGCAACCAATATACATACCTACAGTAATATAGATGCACTCAGTATTCGCAAATCGGATGCATATCAGAATCCAATCCACCCTCCGTTCAGAGCGCTATTACTTCAATTAGTGAACTATAGCTGTATACGAGTATGTATCGACCGGCTAAATGGACCTGTAGCTTAATTATAGCGGGATTGAGTCCGAGCATTAAATGTATCGGTTCGATTAATCCAGGCATCGATTAGAAAGGAATCGATTCCAATCGAGTGTATCTTAATTATTATTTGTAAATATGATGTTGTGATTCAGAGATTTTACTATAATTTGACTATAACAAAGGGAATAAAAAGGTTTTTACAGGGTCAGAAACCGAACATGGCGATCTATTGAAGTATATTTTATTTACCTACGATAAGGTTGATTTTTCGATCGATTGACTAAAGTAAACATGACAAACAAGCCGTATGTATTTGCCTTTTTTGCATAACAATATACCTAACGATATTTGCTTCCCAAATAATTCTGTCAGTCCGTAGTCACCCGTGAGTCGGCCATGTTAGTCAATCATAAATATTAAACAGTGCCTGTGGAATAATCGAGAACACGGCGCTATATTGTGAATATTCATCTCGGTGACGAATCGGCGTTATTCCGTGAATGTATGCCTTTAAAGTCAGAACAGAAGGCAGACGGGACGGGACAGTGATGCGACGTGAAATAGTTGCAATGTACTAGCTAACATAGAAGACGTCACAGAGCGTCGCCGCGTCGCCGCGCACGGTGTGACGCACAGACAAACTACTTTATAGCGCAGCGCACACGGTTTGTTTTTGCTCGCCAAACGTTAGCCCTATAAATGAGGTTCGCACTCATTTCAATAGTATCAAACATTCCGCGTTTAAAACCGACCAATCACATTTGTGGTTTTGCTGAGGCCAATGTGTCCTTTTCGAGCGATTTTTATTTTAAACAGATATTGTTTCATGAGCACTCCATTCACTCTATGGTGTGACGTCTTTTATATCACAGCTATTATCACTCACATCGCGTCGCCGTCCGCACGCTGTCTGTACCAACCTTTACACTAATACATCAAACATTCTTAGTGGACCATCTATATCTCTAAGGATCTTGTACATATTCATGAGAATGTTAGAATGTTGTATATTAATTGCATTTATAAATAAATTTCACTTTCCGAATTACGAATTATTATAAATCCGAAGGCCTGAAACTGCGTTTCACGGACGTCCGCGCGATTGCATACCATGCTTGCAGACACAGACTTCATATAACAGTTTCGGCCCTTGGAAGGCGATGAAAAGCGACGATTACGCTGGAATGTCACAGAGGGCAAGCAAATATCTAAACACACGTCCGTGATACGATTGCAGCCATGACTATTGCTAATCAGCCTGACAAACGTAGCGTGGCGATTAATGAAATTAGTTAGTGCGTCCTGTGGTTCATAATTTTTCTGTCACTTTGTTATGTGATAATTTACCGATAACGATTATATGTAAGAGCATATAATAATAAATGTTTATTTCAATAATAACAAATGTTTATTTCAATAACTAATATGGTTTACATTTTTACATAATGGAGTCTCCATTTAAGCAAAAAGGATTTGCTTGTGTTTGGCGAAATATAATAAATAATAAAACGTCTCCAGCCGTTTAAAGTTAAAACTGAAACAATTTTCCAGCGTAGCCGCCATTCTGCACCGTCGTATCGTAGAACAAGCAACCTTTTGAGCGCAGTCGGCTGCCGAGTGCCGACATATGTCGGAAGGAGGCGACAACGCCACAGATAACATCTTGCACTCAATGGCGATAGTTTTCAATTCAAACTCCTTTTTGTGATTAATGTTCTGTTTAAAATTATATACGTAGCTTCATGGTTTATTCTGAAAGGGGTAGACAGAGGTGTGTTATATATTCATGAAATAAGTACTAATAGAGGTCAAGCTTATTTTAGACACAAACCTAAAAAGATTGATATATTTTCTATTTTCTTTTTTAATGCCTCTGGCCATGTCTACATTTTTATACAACTGATTTGGCAAACCACCATACAGCCTACTTAGTGGTAAGTAATTGACGTAACCTGGATATGCCTGTGTTCTCTGTTAATTGCAGAGATAATGGTAAAAGACGTTGTATCTTTTAAAGCCGTTGTCATAAAAACTTCGCAAAAATACTCAAATGCCAGTAAATTTTTAGTTAGACAAAAAAGTCAATAAAACTATATTAAAGTGACAGAGATTGCGTAAGACTATAAGGCCACCTAAGTGACGTTTCAGTATTTTAGGGATAAAAGACAAAATTTAAAAAATAGGTTAAGTGCAGGTCGGACTCGCGCACCGAGGGTTCCGTACAAATTTATAGTAGATATAAATAACATGAATGGCCACATATCTTTTGTTTTGAATAGAATGAACGTTAGTTTTTCAGGGCTTCAAGAATAGTATAGAATAAAATAATTTTTATTTTATATAGATCACAGCGGTGACACTTATAAACGTAACAATAACAAACTTTACCTATAGCTATTTCGCTGATGAGGTAGAGACGAAGAACTAGCAAGAAACTAGTTAAGCCACTCTTGCTTGTAAAAGGTTGCACACAAATTATTCGATATTAATTTCAGCTTGATACCTTCACGCGTTACTGAGAAAAAGTCTTGACAAAGACAGACCGACAGACAAACAGTGAGGTATGTACGGAATCCTAAAAGTAGATCGTCGTTAAAAAGAAAAGTTTAATTAGTTGGTGTATCAAGATTAGAGCCAATCCATGATTTTAAATTAAATTAATTTTAGTACACAGTATCTAAAGTTCGTTATTTGTTTGAAGCTTTGTAATGAGTTGAAAACAGTTCAAGAATTTGGACTCTTTGAAGAAATAATACCATAGTATTTGGTCAAGAACTTTTTTAATTATCATTATTATTTAACCAAATAATACACTTTGGAAGTAGTAGTTCCTCGTAAACTGGGCTATCATACGAAAAAGAATTTTTAAAAGCTGACTGTTAGTTCCAGAGATTAGCGTGTAAAAACAAACAAACAAACTCTTCCACTTTGTATAATAATATAGATAGCTGAGGATCTTGTCTGGCATTTCTGATTTTTATGTTTATTCTAAATAAAACTTTAAGAATTACATATAATAAGTACTGTAACTGAAAATCACGTTAGCACCCACTACCAGGTTTACTGTTAACAATTTTGTTATAAAAACATTGCAAATAAAAAAAAAATCCTATATTTCATATCACAAACCAATATTACTTTCAAGTAAGTACACAAGTTTTATTTCATACCTTATACTTTATTCACAAAGCAAACAGCGTCGGCTACTATGTCGACGGGTGAGGCCCGAACAATGAATTAATAATAGGCAATACACCGAAATTATAGCCCTAAGGTAAAGGTAGGATAAACACACATTTCTTTTATGAACTTGATCTGAAAAATATGGGAGGAGTTATAAGTAAAATAGAAAAACGTTTATATGTCAGTTTACATCATATGTATGAAGAATGCAGCATATAAACTTCTCCGATTCTGGACTGGAGACCACATGGATATTTATAGTTGCCAGTAGGTATAGCATTTGATATTCCTTTTCGTGTTTATTTATGGTATAAAAGTGTCAAGCAAAATTCGTCTATACATAGCGAATACATTGTTCGTATTACATGTTCTTTACGAAGTACCTAAACATTAATATTAAATCGTAAAAGACGTTATCTATACTATTATATAAACCAGGAGAGTTTGTTTGTTTGTTTATTTGTTTGTTTGTTTAAACGCACTAATATCTGAAACTACCAGTCAGATTTAAAACATATTTATGCGTATGATATAGCCTAGTTCCTGAGGAAGCTTATAGGCTATGTAACATCACGCTACTGGCGACGGCAGCAGAGCAGTAAGCAAAGACGCGGGTAAAACCGCGCCACGGAAAGCTAGTAAAATTTATAAAATAAAAGAGGCACTGAAAATTAGAACAAGTATCACTATATTCATCAATGCTTTCCAATCGGCTCTCTCGCATTATTGGTCCGTGAAATTGGCAAGCCTGCGCCACCGACGTCCCCCATTGGCGCGATGCCGTTCGAATTTATATGTTGGCAACACAATGCAAGAAAAAAAACTGGAGAAATTTGTTCGTTGAGTGTATTTATTAAAGTGTTCATGTTTGAAAAATGTAATAATGTTTATAATACAATGTTTAAAATATATTTTACATTGGTTTTAATCTAAACTATTAATTATAAAGAGAAGAGATTTGATTTTTTGTATGTTTGTTTGCAACGATTTAATAAAAATTCTATGTTACCTATTTCAAAAATTCGTTGATATTTAGAAATCAATAAATTTTGCGGGTAATAGGCTGAATTTTATTTTGTTTAACTTATTATTTTCAATCAATTTCAGAATTTCAATATTTAAAGCGCCTTTGTAAATGTAAAAGATGCATAACGACACTATTGGTATGATATTTTTCGTAGGAGCTTGTTGTGAGATTGAATGAAATATTTGATACCGAAGCGAAACAAGGGCGGACCTCTAGTATAATATAAATGGTTTAAGTATTGTATTTTGAATTTGACTAGCGTAGATAAAGAATTACTTTCTTACCAAAGACCGCAATCTTAGTAACATTACCTAATTAGTGCTACGTTAGTAAAGATTACCAGAGCTCTCAAAAGAATCGTTGTATTAGTAGCAGTAGGGATTCTATCTTGTTGCAATAACGGAACGCACGATTGCACAGATCGCTCGAATAGCTATACAATTTTACCATTCAAGTTTATAAAACTCTTTAGTGTAGCTTTGGTCGCTATCTAAACGAATGTTAAAAAGAGAAAAGATTTGTCTTTTTTTGTACTTATGTTTGTTTTGTTCCGATTTAACTCAAGATCTACGTAATCGATTAGACAATTCTATAGCCTTTAGAAAGCTACAAATAAAACGGGTAACATAGACCATATTTTATTATGTTTAACAGTCACTTTCAAATTTAAATATTTAAAGCAAAATTTAATAATTATTAAATCTGAATGATGCAATACAAAATTAATGCAATGATATTTTCCGTAGGCGTTTGTTTTGAGACCAAATTTAATTTATGATAGCAATGCGAGTGCGGACGTCTATAAAGGTATAGACCAAAAGCTACACCAAAGAGTTAATATATGTATGATAGTTATCATACTTATTATTCATAAGATACTCATTTAAAATATTAGCATAACCTCAAAGTATCTAACTAAGGGGTAACTTTACATTATGAAGGTCAAACATTCTCTGGGGTCGTATTTATTAATTTCTAAGTATTCTAACGCTATAACTAGTCAACTCCAGCCTAACCTTACGTTGGAAAACAGAATTTATTTAGGCCAATATTAATAATTACATTACGCTTGTCTCCTATAAACGGGGTAAGCAGAGACCAGAATGCTATTTGCTACGATCTATTCATAGTACATCGTTCACCTCTTCATACACGCTCATCAATTGCAGGTGTTTCTAATTAGTGATTTCCTAGCTTCTAGTTAAGTTACATCTTTGATAACTGCTCTGCTTCCGTCAGTCATAGCGTGATGTTATATAGCCTATAGCCTTCCTTAAGAACTGGGCTATCAAACGAAAAAGATTAATCAATACCAACCAGTATGCGGTAGTTCCAGAGATTGGTACGTTCAAACACAAAAAAACTCTTTCGCTTTATTTTGACGGTAGTAGATCCACGCTGGTTTCAGCATGAATGGGCCGGATCGTCCGGGGAAGTACTACCCTCTCATAGAAAATCGACTTAAGAGTAGTAGTATCCTTACTACTGCGTTTCGTTCGGTGAGTGAGAGTGCCGGAGGCCCAATTTTCCCCCCTTTCCTCTTTCCTCACCTCCCTCATTCCTTTCACATAACCCCATTCCCAGCCGCCATAGTGGAGGCCACCATACCAGCAGTTTAAGACGATAGATTTTGGTATGGTAGCCACCACTTCTGGATTCCACTGACTGCTTACCATCAGGCGGGGTGGAGTCACTTTGGTAGGCTTATAAATATAAAAAAAAAAAAAAAAAAATACATATACTAGCTTACCGCGGCACGGTTTCACCCGCGTCTTAGCTTACTGCTCTGTTCCCGTCGCCAGTAGCGTGATGTTACATAGCCTATAACCTTCTTAGAAAACTAGGCTATCAAACTCAAAAGCAAATTTTAAAATCCGTCTGGTAGTTCCAGAGATTAGCGCGTTCAAACAAACTTTTCCGCTTTATATAATAATAATAATAATAATATAATTTTTATTAATAAATAGATAATTCACACTTCTCCCTGTCATATTTCTCACGCTAAGCAGACGGCTTGCTCTATGTATTCTGGTGTTCCCTTAGCCATCAAGAACGTAGTCAAGACCTGAGCGGTAACCAAAGATTTCACTTAACGCAAGTGAAACCGCGCTGCGGATAGCTAGTAAGTTATACAATTAATTTAAGACATTTCACCTTTTTCAATATCAACAGAATACATCCGAAATTGACGATGTGTATTGAAATGAGAGGTATGTACTCGTAATATATTTTTATGTGTACATACACCCTTCGAAGACAAACGAGACGTACGTGACTGAAATATATGAGTCTAAAGTAAATAGGGGACATTTAGCTGCAGGTACATAAAACCTTTCTTTACGAGAAAAATCTGTTACATGTTGTATATTAAATTGACTTGACATGTCGTTGCCAGGAATAAAAATTAGGATAATAGGCTGTAAGTGCGTACATAAAAATACAAAAAATCGAAAGAACTTTATTTAAAAAATATATAAAATAGATAGAGGCTTCTAAGGTCGCGACTACGTTTCTGCTTGATGTTAATGCATCACTGGTCTGGACCTTGCTCTTGAGACATTATAGTAAGCAGGTACAGATCTCTAAGATTGGACGCTGCCCAATTAAGATAAATTCAGAGTGACCTCTTTTTTAAAATAGGACTTTTCTACCTGGGCTGTTTGTCTGTACCTAAGTGAGTGCATATAGGTATAGACAAAGTACAGATGAAATCTACAAATTTTTATAAATCTTTAAATAAAGTAACTAATTACCTCTATGTTGTAATCAATTTAACTATTTTACAAAAAGATGAAACAACGCTAGAAAAAATAAAATTAATGTCACAAAAATAAAAACATCTTTATTTTAAGTACGATTATATCAAACGAAAAAATCGCACAAACTGAAAAGAGTTGTGTTCAAAAGTAAATCACATATTTTGTTTGTTTTATTTTAATTGTGAATTATGTGCTATGAGGACGTTTAGTGACATTTATATTTTGTTTACTGGCAATATTTTTCGGTGTATACTGAGAGAATGTGGCATGAATTACAATATTGGCTGGTCCAAAGTTATTATGTTTACAAACATAAATCCTTTTGTCAACAAAATCTTAAATTTTCGATCTGAGTTTAGCATCCCGCCTCAGTTTCGCAGTGGGTAAGTAAAAATATTATGTTTTTACTACATAAATACCTTTTAAATTCTCGATTTTACTCTACTAAAACATGCATGTATGCTCTGCATGTATGTATAAATATATAAACCCTTCTGGAAGAAATTCTAAAATCAAAATCCGTTTTGTAGTTTAGAAGATGTTAACGAAGAAACACACGGAAGAACAGCTAAACAAAATAATTTGTGCAATTCTATGAGACTGGTGACAATAAAAACAAAACATGATCTAATACTAAAATGACCAAGTAACGTAATTTTCGGACTACATTATATTATTATTACAAAACGTTCTCTACAATTTAGCACCGTGTCTAAACTGCTACAATGAATGAGCCATCAAATTCAATTCGAAAATCAAAACATTCATGGAGCCAATTTGCGCATAAAACCGTGCACAG
Source organism: Parascotia fuliginaria (assembly GCA_963082885.1). Taxonomy (NCBI): domain Eukaryota; kingdom Metazoa; phylum Arthropoda; class Insecta; order Lepidoptera; family Erebidae; genus Parascotia; species Parascotia fuliginaria. The sequence continues at coordinate 3,449,877 of OY720183.1, read as the reverse complement.
AGTAAACATAAATGTGTTGCACCTCTATAAAATATATTATCTGTATCGTATTAATAGTTCGTCTGGAAGCGGGCCAGTGCCCTACCAATTGCCGCGGCACGGTTAATTATTTTAATTGTCACAGTAATACGCATAAATCATATTTTTGTCTTTACTATTATTGTTTTCCAAGAATATTAATGGTACTATTTCCTTTTGTTGAAATTGAAATTTATTTTAATTATTATAGGTCATGGTTTGGCTAGTAAGATAGAACAGATTTGGTTATTATTTCAAAATGTTTTGGACACAATTTCTCTTTTATGATTATACATTACTTAAAGATAAGAAGAAGATAGATGTCCAAAAAGTTGCAGAAAAAAATGGTTCTATATTTTGCAAGATATTATAATTTTATCAAAAAGCTGGACTGACAAAATATAAGTACGATACCTCACGTACCGATTAATTATCTACTGGTGCTATATTTGAATATAGAATATTATATATTATATACTTTCTATATAAGTAATATAAAAAGTAAATACACTTTAAATTAACTTTATCTTTCTATATTTTATTTTTACTTATATGTAAATAACGCAATAGTTAAGCTGTATTGTTAAGCTTTTGCGAAAGTAGTAGGTACTGATTTAAATACTTGCGGAAGCTTGTTACTAGCAATTTAAGTTATTTAATTGTTGCCACAAATTTATTTATTTATTTAATCCAACTGCTCACTACACTAACAGTTTCCCAAAACGTGTAGTGAGCCACTACAAAATATTTTATTGCATTATATACATTACATTTGAATTACACATAGATACATTTACAGATTATTAATTACAAATTTATATACACATAATTACATGATAAATAAATGACACAAATTTTTAAAAACATATTCAATTTAGTAAAAAAAATATCAGCGTCTGGATACTGAACAACCAGAGAGTTGAGCAGTGCAACTGCCTGACTCGTGGGTGCGTATTTTGATGTGCACGTTCGTACCTGTGGTACGGCAAGCAAGGGGCGCGAACGTAACCGCAGGTATTGTCTTGGTGCCGACAACGAGCAACGCGTTAACGTGTTTGCATCATCAATTTTATTATTTAGTAATAAATAATAATGCATGACTATGGCACACTTATGCCGTAATGCAAATAAAATGTATAATTAGTCTGTAAGCTTTCCTCAAAAAATAAAAAAATAAAATACCCACAGCCAAATTTACACAATAATTAAATTAAATTTAAGAGTGATAAAAGTTCGAGAAGTCATAGTAGCTCTAAATATTACTAGTCTTAATAGTGAAATAAAGAAAGGAAAATAGTATTTTTAATAATAACAACTTTTTACATCGTGTCGTTTTAAATTATTATAAAATATATATCACACAGATATTTTGTAATCTACACATTGTTTTTTTGTGTGTGATAAAGCGACTAATAATAGGTTGTTAAACGGCAACTATTACACTATCTGGCTTGGGTACTCTACTTAACTAATAAAATTACTGGCCTTATTTACAATTCCAAATTTCAAATATTCGTTATACTTAAACAAAGCTACCAGAAAGAAAATACAAAAGCTCTGAATCTCATTTGATGACAAGTATTCAGCGAGCTGTGAATCTATTACGAAATATGAACGCGTTTTATAAACAAAAAATAAAAAGCAAATTTATATCATTATATTAACCGCACACGCATCGAAAAAGTCTACAAATAATACCGTCTTCAGCACATACCGAATTAATTCAGTAACAGCAATATATCACGTCAGCACGTTGTTTCTAAACCGTTACGTCACTTTGAATACTATGTAGTATTCAGTTCGGAAATCACACGGACAACAAAACGCGGTAAAATTACTTGTAGAGATCCTTGATGCTATCACCCGTAAGTACGTAGTCTACGTAGGTGACGGCCATAAACCTGGATCATATTTTATGGTTCCGTCACTGTACTATCTTGAGTTATTATTTCCTTGGATCTTCTCAGCTCACACAGGTTTAAATACGCACTTCAGATAAGTCACGAATTTCCCAAGATTTTATGTGACGAAATATTTTTATGTATGTACAATAAATTCTTGTAGATGGTTCTGTCGTCGCCACGTTTTATTAATGGCAAATTTATGCAGTTACGCGTTTAAGCGGTCGTTTCGTAAGTGTAAATTAACCATTCCATTTGTAAAACATCGGAAGAACATCCATTTTACTTAAGTGTAAATAACTACAAAGTTGCTATAGTTAGAGGCCACGATGCTAGCAGTTTGCCACAATGGCTATTGGAATGGTGTTCAACACTTCTGGACCTACTGCTTAACATCAGACAGACTAAGAATAAAAAAAATTACAGTATTTATAACATTAAGTACATATGTAAGTACAATATTTTTTGTATGCCAATAAAAATACACAAAGTTGTACGTGTAAATTCTTTTATAGGTAGGTAGGTATAACAATTTGTTACGACACTATTTTTTAAGCTACAAGGTGTAAAAGTTCAATTGTTATTATTTGCTTTAAAATAATATATTATTGTAACAGTTTCGTGTGAAGAGGCTTTTTATGCCATTGGTGTTGCCAGCGACCGTGTAGTTGGCGGATGGCCAATTTAATTATTTAAATAGCAATTTTGACAGTTCAGTTTTGTCTATGGCCTTGTTTGTAGTTAATATGTATTGTTACAATACAATGCCTTTCAACAATTGTTTAAATTATTATTTTTTGGCTACTTATAGTTATTTTCTAAAAGTGAGAGCGAGATTTTATTCACAATACACTGAAATAATTTATAATTAAGTAGAAGAGAATAGATACAATACGAGTATATTTGTTCCAATATTTTTAATGGTATAATAATAAGTAGGTACAATATTTTTAAGTACAGACCGATTTTTTTAAGGATTTTATTTAGAACTGGTTCTTTAACTATGTACTTATCAAAGCACTTTTATACAGAGTGTATACGACGGTTTGATATTAAATGAAAACTCAGCTGTTACTAGTCCGTATAATAATTTTAAATTAATAACAATGACTTGACGCAAAACAAAAGTTTTAAATTTTTTTAGTAGTAACAAAGTAATACACCATTTATTATGACAAGTTCACTGACATGTAATGAGCGGCAACGTTTAACCTTCGACGTGGATTATGATGACTTAAGTCAGTGACCATTAGACGTACTTACAGAGTGTTTAGAATTAAAGAAATTAAAAAAAGTAGTCCTGTGTCTAAAATATTGAAGATATTTAATTGTTTTTTTTTTTGTATCGCTTTATATATGATATTAAATGCAATTACGTATAGTATGTGACATTACACATACTATACGTAATTGCATTTAATATCATACCGTCGTATACACTCTGTATACAACCAAGGTGACAGAAAAGAACACGCTTTATTTTATGTTTGGACTTTTATTTAATTAAATATTATTGTATAAAAATAATTTATTCTCATCCGTTTAACTGATTTTATATAATATAAATATAAAATATTATAATAATATAGAAATAAATATTTTTACACCGTAAACTACGATAAAATTAGAACTTTTCTTCCATTTATAAAAGCAGTGATAAATGTTACGTTATTTGAGTTGCTAAGAGCGTTAGCAACTGCTTTGATTTGTTTATTGTGTCAGTTTTCTGAATACAATCATCACATCATGTCAATTCGATTAGTTATTTTACTAAATTATTGTGTAAACAATGCTTTAAAGAAACCAATTTATTATTCTACTTCTTCGGCTTCGAGTTGATAAGTAAATGGAAGGAGTTACTTTATAACTATCTGTCTTTTTTTTTTTTTTTTCCACATTCACACAGCGCCATCTAGCCCCAAACTAACTAATAAACAATAACTAGTCTTAGCTAATAGTATAAAATATGAAACCCTTACATATATTGCTAGGTACTATGGATAGGTAATCATGACCCACCATAAGCTCATTTTGGCAATCTATCTAAATGTAAGTAGGTCGAAATTCGCCTGAAGACAGATTTCCTTGGCCAACGAGCTTGTTAACATTTTATTAGACACTGACATTTTACTGAGACACTGTTGTTATGTTACTATTAAATACGTCTTATGTGCAATTTAAACAATAGATCGTACAAGTTTGACAGTTTTAAGCCAAATATTAGCAAAATGGTTCATTATTCAGCTGGTTCGATAGTACATTATAATCACAGATGCCTTAACTCGTAAATTGCTCCATGACCCGTGGCGAGCACTCACCGAGCGCCGAGCCCTAACGGGAAACGGTCAAGTGCGAAACGACCGCCATAAACATTCTCACAGGCCTTAATTGAGATTAGCACTGCGAGGTGTGAATGTGTCACGCACATGCGATCTCTGCTTTTTTTCTAGAGGCGACATAAAATATAACAAGTACGCATCAATTAGTATGGCATTTACTGCCCTCTGCTCTTTTAAAATTATTTATTTTCTTATTTTGTAGTCAAACACGATTACGCAACAAAGACTTGTGACCAAAGGCGATTATTTCATTTTATTCTAGCGTAATTCACTATTGTTCGAAAATACAAACACCAATTGCATTTATAACGTAATACTGGCAACATAATAATCGGAACGCTATTTATACTACAAGTAAAAACGCTGGCCGCAGACTTTATAAAAAAAAGAAAAAAAAAAAAGAAAAAGTTGAAACCGCGCGATCTCCAGATTCAAAAATGGAACGTGGCGTGGGGATGTTGCGTGTCGTTCTACTCGACAATGACTCTCGGGAACACCATCGATATAAATTTAATAATAGGTATACGAGCGCTTTTTACTCGGTTCTTTAACAATTGAATTGAATTCCTTCGATATTTAAATTAAGTTTAAACTTGAACGAATGCTGCCGATTGAATTAAAATTTGGAATACTTCAAAATGCCGCCGTCGAAATAAATTGTATCAGGTGTATTTTAGAGTATTTTGTTATTATTCTCGCACCTGGGATCGTTCGGGAAGAATATTAAAATTAGCATTTTATTAAAACACTCACACCGTCTTTAAACACATCGCCTGTTCTATCAAACAGATGATGGTCTTACATTGTACATTTTAGGTAAGTAACTTAAATTTTTTTGTTGAAAAAGCTACAGTACAAATATGCTACAAAACCACCCCAAAAAACCTGACCTAAATTGTTTATTAACTTATGAAAAAAAGACATTTTAAGCTTAATAGTTGGTAATCTCAAAATAAAAAGGTAAAAAAACAGTAAAACTGAATGTCTTTTGAAAGATGAAAGTCATTCGCAAACACGTCCACTAATCAATGCAGCATTTGTCGTCTGTTTACACTACGCTCAAAGGACAAGAAGTACTTAGCTACACGATTTATTTTTCATCAAAAAAGTGTTGATTCTGCTACGAATATAACGATGTTAGTACAACACTAGAGTTTTTTTTAGGATATTGTGGTGTTTTTGCCGATAGTAGAACTGCGATACATGTAAGAGTTGCTTGAATAAATATAAACCTCAAACGCCCTAAATACGTTATACGTTTGGATATGAGTTCTAGCTTATTTCTAGCCTTATAAGTAAACTATAATAAAACTAGCTGCACCCCGCGGCTTCGCCTCGTTTAAAATATGTTTGTCTCCTTAGGAAACCAGACCAATTTTCGAAGTACAAAGTAATGCAATATAGTAATGTAAATGTAAAAGTGTATAATAATGTTTATAAATATGTAATAATAAGCCTATGTCCATCTCCGGCACCGAATCTATCTACATACCAATTTTTATCGGAATCGGTTCAGCCGTTTAGGTGCTGAGTGGTAACAAACACACACACATACACACGAACTTTCGCATTTATAATATTAGTAGGATGCTACAAAAACAGCCAAAAAATCACAAAAATCAATGATTTGAAAATAAATCAACTATTATAATATTAGTACCTACATAGGTACTAGCTCTAACAATAGCTGAGTACTTTGACGACTGCTCTTTGACGGATAAGCTTTACAAAGGTAGTACTAGTAAGTACATACTAAGCCTACTAGGTACTTTCTTAAATACCAGTAGGTATATTGGAATCCGCTTTCGGTCTAATCCATTGGAGACCAACGTAAAATAGTAAAATTCTTATGTTCAGAATTCTACATGGAATGCTTTTAGGTGGATTGTGCTTTTGTCAGGTGGTCTGACGATAGAAAAGGGCGGTAAACGTAGACTGAGTAGGAAAATGTGTTAAGGTAAAACACAGGCCTATATTTTTATATACGTTCTCGCTTCGCTTCGGTATTAAAAGTTTCATTCGGTCTCACAACATAACGCCTACGAAAAATATCATAGCAATAGTGACGAAAAGTATGTTAAACATAATTAAGGTAACGTGGGTTTGAGTTAAATCGGAACAAATTCTTTTTAATATTAGTTTATAAGTTTAAATATAATGCAATAGACTGATGGATTTAAAAAAAACCTATTTGTTTGCTTTTAAAACTGCTAAACTATTTTAATAGTTAAACTTTTTTTAGCCAATACATCTCTTGCAAAAAAGCACAAGTCATGTATTACGAATGATAAAGCAAACATACAGGTATGCATATAAGTATACTTAACCTCTTACAAAAATTTATTTGAGGTATGAAACAAACTAAATTTTGTTAAAAATTAAATTAAGTATTATGTCAAAATCGACTACTTCTACTTGCTACCAAAACTAGTAATAAAATAAAACACTTAAAATTAAAAACATTGTGTACAAGCGACAACGTGAAGTGCTTTAAAATATCGATTCTGCTAAGTAATAAAACAGTACGTATTAGGAGGCATTTCGTGTTAAAATCACTCAATATAACTTTGATTGGCCTGTCAAACTTTAATAACGCCCATTCGTCGCTTTTTCTTCTTGTCTGCGATTGACAGTTGATTACAAGTGCTCGATGATGGCACTTGTCTTCCAATGGTCCACATGTTTTCTTTAGTGTTTGTCTTGTTTTTAAATCGCAATAAAATCTCGCATTAGAAAGAGAAACATACTTTACACTTATGTACATAACTACATTGTATTATTTTAGAAATATAATTTTGGAGATTTTTTAAGCTATCTTGCATTTGTCCTAGTTTATATCCAAATATATATATAATGCCAATCGTAATACAATAAATATAATGAAAGTAACTCTGTCTGTCTGCTACGTTTTCACGCCTCAACCACTAAATCTATTTTTTGATTTTTATTTATCGCCAGTAGCGTGATCAAAAACTGAGCAAATAAACACAAAAACACAAAAAGAATTATTGAAATCCGACTAGTATTTCTAGAGATTGACGCGTTCAAACAAACAAACTCTTTCACTTTATATAATAGTATTTATAGATACTATTATATAAAGTGTATTAGTATTTATAGATACTATTATATAAACCAACTAGTTCGCTGGGCCGACTAATCACTAATCGGTCAAGTCTATAGTCGGCACATCAAAATACGGTGAGTATTTTTTTTTTTACGGAAGAAAATCTCTGAATGAGAAAATCTATGAAAACCATATCAAAATCAGTTGCTGATATTTAAATACAAATAAAAATAAAACGAGTATTGACGGACTTATTTCACTTTGTAGTTCACGTCTCTGAACGAGAGAACCGTACTAGAACCTGAGTTCTTTTGTCTTCAAAGTAATTCTCTAAACGTTTCATTTTTCCCTCTTGAGGTACAGAATCGCTAAGCTGTAAAATGTAGAAATAATTTATAACTTTTCATTTCCTTCTCGTAGAAAGCCATTAGTCTACTTAGTTCTAGTACCTCACTGAGGATAAAAATACATAAACGGTAGAACTGGTTTTATATCTCTTTGATACTTACTACTTTAACTTTTCCTTTAGTTTTTTACGGTATATCCTAGCTGGTTTCAACATGAACGAGTCGGATCGATTGAGGAAGTGTATATTCTCTCATAGAATATCAACATCTATACTATTATATAAAGAGGGTTTGTTTGTTTGTTAGAACGCGTTCATCTCTGGAACGACCAGTCGGATTTGAAAAATTCTTTTTGCATATAATAGCCCAGTTCTTAAAGAACGTTTTAGGCTATATAACATTACACTGTTGGTGACGGCAGTGGAGCAGACACCAAAGATGTAATAGTAGAATATCAACGTAAAAAAATAGTTTCCTTAATAATGTGTTTCATACGGTGAGTTCTCGAATGCTGCCGACCTAATGATCTCCCTGATTACTTTTGTCCTTCGTTTTTGCAATGCTTACAGAACGCAGCTTAATATATAGCCAAGTAAAGAAAGAAAGAAAAATATTTATTTATTCTAGTACGTTAATTGTTTACTATTGTTGTGAAACCATTCGCGTCACAGGTATTATACACGTTTCAGGAACCTGTACCGACTTGCGATGTAGTTTTCTTAAAAAAAGCAATGTTATTTTCTTTTCAACCATTGCCATATATATTTATTATCACAGAACGAAGAACATTTTCCTTACGTGGGTACTTATGATAACTACATAGAGGCTCATTTGTTCCGCCATCGTCCTATATCCTGAGCATGGAAACTGAACCAATTCTCGATATTACCGCTATAAATTGCCGCGTAACGATTAATGAACTTTTATAGGGTGATAATGTGATCTGGGCAATGCTATTATAAGCAAAACAAATGGTACTAACAAATCCTCTTATTGTTCCATGTAAATGTGTTGACAAACATTGTACGTAGTCTCAGTTCGAAAAGTTCTAAATACAGTTCGATATTTTTTATCTTATTCAAAACCTTATTTCTTAGCTTAATAAAACTGTTTTTGGCCGTCTGCTGCAGTTAAAGAGGTTAATGTTTATCAAGTGTATGTATGTATGTATATATTTATGTATGTATGTGAGTATGTATGTCTATTTCTTTGGTACGCTCTACAGTCTAAATGTCTCAATGAATTTTAAACATGAGGTGTCATTAGATTCGTATTAATTGTGTGAGTGTCATAGAGTACATAATATTTCAATGTAGCGTCAGCACGAAAAAGAAATGGGTTTCTTTCTTTTCACTTTGTTTTAGGCAAGCGGGCTTTTTGTTTTTTTATTAATAATATATATTATATATACTGTTTTTATTTTTGTCACCTGACTGCTAATGAAAGGATATTATAATTTTCAATGTAAGGTCGTAAGTTTTTTAAAAGAATTAATGAATATTATGTACTTTATATACTATTTTTGTATGTATCTTTCTGTGTGTTATAAATAAATAGTATATTATTTATATCCAGTTATTTAAAAGCGAAAAATAAAACGTGTGGTGTGTTTTTTATTTTCCCTACAGAGGTAGACGGGCCAGATGGCCCACTAGACGGTAAGTGATAACAGCCACATATGGACTTTTACAACGCCAGCAACTTATGAAACTCGAAGCTACCATAAAGTCAAGTTTGAAGATGTCATAGCGCTATAATCTATGCTTAAATTTAACACCACAAAGCCGAACACATAACCTACTTATATAGTAAATAATTTAGTCAAGATACGTCAAGGCCTATTACGAGTCCTCCGCTTAAATTGTTAATTTCGTTCAAACACACGTTAAAGCTTGTATCTGCTTTGAGATCTTTACATTAACAGTAAATGAACACTTTGCTCAGGCATAAGTTACTGAAATACAAGCAGTATTATGAAGTTCACTTTAAAATTGTTAACTTCACGAGTATTAACAAGATACATTAAATCTATAATATAAAAATTAATCGCTGAATGTGTTGCTAAGCGCAAATCTCAAGAGCAGCTAAACCGATTTCGCTAATTCTTTTTTTATAATATTCCTTGAAGTACGAGGATGGTTCTTACGAAGAAAAATTTAAAAATTGCCTGAGAAAAAACACTTTTCTATATTCCTATACAAAAGTATCTTTATTTATCCCAAAATGTTTAAAAAATGTCCACCCGTGCGAAGCCGGGGCGGGCCGCTAGTAGAATATAGAATCATTCAATTTCTTCCAGTAGCTGTCGTAAAAGGCTACGAAATCAGTTAATGGGCAGCATCACCACGTGCCTACTAGCTTCCTACTGTAGTCGTGAATCCGTTTGCCAAGCGTGATGGTGGTTTGTTACAGCATATGACGCAGTTTTATCAATAGTACCAATAAAGCACCTTATATTTTGTAGCACTAAATGCATCGTCAATTCATCATGGTACCGCATGATCTAAGGCATCGCGCCGTCCCATTGTGCCCGCACGTGCGAGCGTTTGACGAAAATGATCGCGAAACCTGTGTTTAAACATACTGTGTTCTACTGAATGTCCTATTAAAGGTCACGCGATTATGCGATGAGATCAAATAATGTTTGATTGTACGATGAAAACGCAACGCATTATCGCGCGAGCGATCACAATAGGACGGCGTCTAAGCCAATCAATTCAGACATTATGAATGTTATTTAAGATACTTTTTCATTCTCTGCTTAAGTGTACGGGTTCAAAATTAGAAAGAAACACTGGTAACGAGTTGCAGGTTATAACTGATTGGCTTAGTTAATGTGTTACCACTCAAGGAGCTATCATAGACATAATATACTTGTAGGTAATACAACCCTTTGCCTACGCGTCGTCACATTGGTTTACCCCTATTAAGTCAACAGGAATGTAAATCAAGCGTGATTAACATTGTGATTTCATTAAACAATACTGTTTAAGTGATATTTTAATTATACACCTTTCAATATTTGTATTGTCAAATAGATTGAAATTGATTTATATTGAAGGCTATATGACATATTGCGACTTTTGCAAATTCAAATGAGCTTCGGATATTATATTCTTTATAAATAATCTACTAAAATGAACTCATTCTGTATAATGGTAATCAATCAGTTGTTCGTAGATGACAGGCTAAAGGAAAGGCAGAATATAAGCTGGAGTAATATCCTGCTAAAAGTGCCAGGCGGCTCAGAACCAGTCAAGGAGATTCGTAGAGGAGAAATATGTCCAGCAGTTAACGAAAAGGGCTTCGTTTTATCATTTCTGAGTGTACCTATAGACTCTTTTAAGTCACATCATCCAAGATAATGGTGTAAGTATATAGGTATCTCATATTAACAATTATATATTTATTTTATACTTTATTGTACACTATATAAAATACACATAGGAACTTAGCCCTCTCGTATTGGTCCTAAAATGTGAATAAACAAAATTACACCTTTTACCTATCCTAAGAATTGCATGAATTGAATTGCTTGAATATCTACTGGAACAACGAAATTAGTGTTATTATTAAAAGTACATTACAACTTATAATTGTGTATGTGATAAATAGCATTTCTTTTACTATCACATCAACCCACCATATATCTTTTTTTATTAGCCTTCCAAAGTGACTCCACCCCGCCTGATGGTAAGCAGTCAGTGGAATCCAGAAGTGGTGGCTACCATACCAAAAGCTGCTGGTATGGTGGCCTCCACTATGGCGGCTGGGAATGGGGTTAGGGGAAGGGATTGAGGAAGGTGAGGAAAGAGGCCTCCGGCACTCTCACTCACCGAACGAAACTCAGTAGTACGGATACTACTACTCTTACGTCGATCTTCTATGAGAGTACCCTCTCATAGAAGATCGACGTCGTACTTCCCCGGACGATCCGGCCCATTCATGCTGAAATCAGCGTGGATCTCCTACCGAGATATATATATATATATCTTATATATAAACAATTAAAGTACATAATCCGATAAACTATCTCAGTCTTCAGGCGTGCGGTATGCCAGTAATGCCTGCGGTTCGTGCTCACCGCAACGTGATCACCCATAATTGCAACGTCTACAACGCCGTGTTCGAACCAATATGTGCTTTATATACTAGGTATATATCAGCAATGTATTGAGAAATTAGTTGTATTGTCGTATGTGGTTTAAATTAGCGCTGTGTTATAATGAAGGTATGTTGTTCGTATATGAATACAAGATTCTCTGAATTGAAATGTTAATTAGAACATAATCTACAGGATATTGTAGAGAATTCTCATATTGTTTGATAAAAGGGTGAACAGAATGCGTACGAGAATATTAAATGAAGGTGAATATTTTAGACCGTTCATTTCTTTATAGTAAATGCCACAGTTCATTTATTTTTTAATGTTTATTTGTACTGTTATTAAAAAGTCACTCTTTTCTTCTGCTTGTTTTTGTATTAACTTCTTTTAAAGCAAACTTTCTAAAAGTAATATAATAAATGATTAGATTGATTGATGTCGTAAAAAAGTAGGTAGGTACACTCATGCGAAGACAAGACGGGTTACTAAACTGTTTAAAAAGATTAAATATTTGTACTATTTGGACTAATAGGTAAGCGGCTTCTGCCTTTCTACATAAAAATCCACCAATTAATTAACAAAGAAATTCATCATATAATTTGTTCCTTTAATAAAAAGCCCCGTCAGTATAAATTAGGTATAAAGGCCCGACAAAAACTGAGTCGCTATAACAATTTTCATTAAAACATTTTGTTTATTATTTAAATTAAATTGGACGGTGGACTATAGAGTAGGTAGAGGTATTTATTGTTCAGGTATAAGCCGTATTATATACTACAAGTGTTTATTTAGTTTGCGTTGCTTTAATAATGTTATTAAAATCGTTCGGAATCTAAACCAATTTATTATACCTAAAGGTTGAAATTGTACATCTACACATTTTTAGATTATAATAAATTAATAATAAAAATATAATATAAATTTATTTATATAAATAAAATAATAATAATATTTCAACAACTACACACCACGCCATCTAGAATCAAAGTAAGCATATTTATATAGCTTGTGTTATGAGTTCTAGAATGCGGATATACATACATAAATACTTTTTTTTGTTAATACTTATATATTATACATAGAAACACTCAGACCAATTCAAATAGACATGTTCATGCACGCAAATATTTGCACTATTGTATACAACGAGTTTTGTTCGCTTTGTCTTTGACACCTTTGGAGTGCTACTGCCGATCGATAAGGCCTTCGGATAATAAATAGGACTTCGCCCAATTTTGAACTTAAGTGGACAGAGAGGTCTGGTACTCTTGCATATCCTTTTTCTCATGGCTTGCACGTTTTGATTGTATTTTCGTAGTATTTCGTACAATTCTTGTAGAATACAACAAAATATAAGTTATGGTTATTTCTTACAATCAGATAATAAATGTAAAATTGAATATTGCGAGCGAGACGACAGTACCTTTTTACTTACATAAACATAACATAAAATAAACAGCAATTTTGCAGGTAAAGGCCTAATATTATATACGTACCCGTATTCTCCAAATCTAAATCCAGTTGAATATCATACGAAGCTCCATATTTATGTTTAAGGTTCAATTCATATTGACATAAAAGCGAAATATTCTTTTTTTTTATATAGAAAGAAAATATAAAGACGCGTGATGACGCGATCATGTGCAAGTCGACGTCGCCGTCGTCGTTTATTTATTTAATTGTTTTTTATTTTATAATATCGCACTCCCCATGAAAAAGTGACTAATGCACAATTTTAAACTTTGTGGCAACAAGCAGAAAATATATATTGGAGAATAGCAGTATTTTCTGTTATAATTCTTTTCTACTGATAGATATGTGATAGACATATCACACTACGTTTTCCGAGCGCAGTGATTCGTCAGACGCCAGCCTTTGATCCGAAGTGCGAATAAGCGCATTTTCATGCGAAGACGGCTCACGAATTTATCGCTTTGCCTCTTATCTGCTGATGTGAATGAAGCATAAGTTCTGTATGCAAATAAGTTCTCGTAATAATAACTCGGTGGATGGAAAATCTTTTATGTAGGCGTTTTCATTTGTAATTTCAATCATACGGTTGAGAAGAACCATGTATAATGTTGTACGTATATCACGTATTATTATTAGGTTTTTGTTTTGTTACAATATTTATAATAATATCTGCTTGTTATTATTCAATAGGCTTTTTACATATAGAGAATACGTGTGTATTGATCACAACGCGTCCTCAATACCAATCCGCATTGACATATCTCAGATTTTTTTGTAACTTCAGATTATCTCATTTTATTTTATTTAACCGTAAAGTCGTAATGTTCATAATCTTAAAAAGTACCGATATATGGTTTGACAGGGCAGTGGTCACATTAGTGCTTACCCCATTTCGAAATCACAACCTCGTGCAAAAGATTCCATAACCACTAGGCCATAATGACTACAAAACTATATATATTATGAAATAAAATTTTAAATGCAGTTTAGATCAAAAGTATCATCAAAGTCTTCACATATCGGATTTGTAACTTTACGAATGTCTGAAAAATAATTTTTTATAAAAAAAAACACGCTTAAAAACTTTCTCAGTTGCCTTTTTCTATAAATAAAGAAAAGAAAATAAAAGCTTGAAAGCCGCCAAGTCAGTTAACGTCTAATAAATATTTATCAATCTACCCTGTACCTTCTGTTAATATATTAAAATTCCCTTTCAAGCCTACCTAAGGCAACATACACTGTGAACTGGACGGAGCGGAAAGCGGAAAAATAAATAAATATCTTTACATCTCTCATATTCGGTAAGTAGGGCCTTATCACCCCCAAATGGGGCTTGTAGATGACCAATTAGCGCTCTAGGGTAATAATGTAGCTAGAAAAGCCCTGGGGCGGTAAGTAATTAAAAAAAAACACTATCACTCTTTCAAAAAGTTCGCGTACATCTAACCATCATACTGGCAATAGACATCATGCATTCAGCCCAATGACAAAAGAGGGCGCTTCGCTATTCAGCCTTGTCTTCGTATGAATAGTCATCAATTTTAAATATCGAACGGCGAAGCTCAATTTTGTTCTTGACAAAAAAATATTTAAAAAAAAGATGGAAAAGGCGGGAATAGAAAACTTTTATTCTTGTAATGCCGGTTTTTTTCTACGTACCTCACAATCGAGATGTAAAGCAGAGTAGTTAACTCGGGTGTAAGCATCAATTGCACCCTCGAACTATATCTCTCTATATCTCTCTAAATATCTCGGGCTGCAATTGATGCCTTACAGCCCTTGGCTACTAATCTACTATTGTTGCATAAAGAAATTTTCTGTACCTCTTTAAAATATAATGCACGAGAAGTAATATGTTTTATCTTCTTTCTAGAGGTTCTCTCTATCGGGCAATTTATGTCACTTGTCTTACTCTCAGAGCGGCTCGACCCTCTAGAATTTTTTGTGATATAACGCAAAATCTTTTTCTATACACAGCCAACGCTGTGCATAGTAGATAAAGCATTGTCTCATCTTACTCCTCTCTGGTCATATACCTATGTCGTGGTACTTGTCATTCCCATTTTATACAATACAGCGATTTGGAATAAATACAGTGGCTAAACGCTAAACTTAACACTCCGCTACTCTAAATCTTTAACTAAGTGAAATAAGGGAAAATTTGTTTGTTCAAGTGTTTGTTACGAGACAACGCGACCGAGGTAGCTCAGCTACATTTTCTTCAATATCCTAACTCGGAACAAGCAATTTGTTCTAAATTAGCGTAATTTTAGGCCTGTCGAGAGACGACTGTATCATTTAATAACCGTTTGATTACGTATTCAACCACGAATAACGCAATGAATATATAAATAAATACTACAAACTAATCTTGACTTAATATATAATTTGTAACAAGACATTTATCCTTTGTACAATTGAACAAACAAGAGATTGGCCCAACTATCGTCTAAGACTCTAAGACGTCCTTTGATCTCAGTTTGTAGTCCCGGGGGCTAATCAGGCCCCTCAACAGGTTGATTATATTCTATTTTGATATATTTGTTTGTGTAAATGTACACTTATATACCCAATACCCATTTGGTAGTAATACAAAACATTCAAGAACCTTCGTCTTTTTATATATTTTGATTTGATTACACTGACCGCTGTCTAAGAACTGGTCAGGCGTGGTGTTTGTGTACAATCGTAAAAGTATAGAAATTGATGCGTTTGAAATTATATATATCATGTCGGTATACTCCGCCAGGATCAAAAGTAAAAAGCTCGCATAAAAAAAAGGACAGCTTTATGATTCTATAGGTAGTTATATCTATAGTTTTCAAAAAGCAATCAACAATGAGGAGAGTAGAGCTGTTACTGTAGGTAAATTGAATGAAGTTTTGTAGCTATCTTAATGTTCATTCTGACAAATAACTGAGTTTAGTAGTAGTAGTAGTAGAAATATACCAACGAGGTACTGTAATAGTGGTACCTTATTAAATATTCAATGCCAATAACAATACGAGTTTAATTAAATTGTTTATTCTGTAAAATATTTCCTTCTCAAGGTAAAGCCTTATATAATATCGGAGCATTGCAACTTGTGGCTTCAAAATAATAAATAACGTAATTGGTTGCGTGGTAGTAGATGGATATTTTATTACTTGTGTAACTGTAACCTTTTCTGTTTTGTAGATGTTTATTTTGCGTACCTTTAATAACTTTAAGTAAATATTAATGTATTTTTTTATATTAGCCCACAAAAGTGACTTAACTCTGCCTGATGGTAAGCACTCAGTGGAATTCGGAAGTGGTGGCCACCATTCTAAATGCCATCGTCTTTCGAACTGCTGGTATAGGGGGCCTCACTATGGTGGCTAGGAATGGAATAAGTCAAAGGAATGAGGAAGGTCAGGTAAGAAGAAACGGTCAAAAATTAGGCTTCCGGCGCTATTTCTCACCGAACGAAAGACAATAGTACGGATACTACTACTCTTACGTCGGCGTCGACCTTCTTTAAAAGGGTAGTACTTCTCCGGTCGATCCGACCCATTCATGCTGAAACCAGCGTGGATCTACTATCGCACAGTTTCAGCCAAGACGTTCATTGTAGAACATAAGCTCCTTTCAAAAGGACGAATAATAGTCTAGATCTATTTTAGTTTCAGTGAGATTATTTTTTTTAGAACCAAATATGAAGCATAGTAACTCAGACTGTCTACATTCTGTGTACGTTAGGATTGCTCCGCCAAGTTATCCAACCAGAAAAAACTTTGACCATAATTTTGTCGGAATTTGTCGAAATCGAAGTGCACAAACAAAAAATTTGTCGAAGGAGAAATAAAGAAGTTATAAGGGTTTTAAGTTGGCCGCGCCAACGTAACATGTACGATTGCGCGGCCATGGAGATCTCAGCAACTGTTTGGGTTAGAGATCTAATTCTTTTTGCCAATTGAAGACTAAATTTATCGAAAATTGTCGAAAAAAGAATTAGAAGTCCTTGGTTAATATATTACGAAATATTTACGACTGAATGTTATGGCCGCGCAATCGTAACGTTGTTGACTCTTTATTGTTGATTATTTCTGTAAAACTTAAGATTTATACATTAAAACTATTACAAGAATAAAGGTCTTAATTTGTCGAAACTAATAAAAGCAATAAATAATATGTCAGATTAGTGAAACTGATGAAATCAGCCCAAAGCAGAAAGTACGTGGCCGCGCAGTCGAAACGCTACTTTGCACGCTGATATCTCATTATCTGTAATTGCTAGGATTTCGGCGTGAACATCAAATTGTTCGGCATGTTAACCTCAGGAGAATGACATATCGCTTTATCCTCAGAATAGTTTACATTGCGTGTTATCTCAAAAATTATATTATCTCATACAATGTTCGAGTAGAGTAACCATACTTTCGATTTGATTTGACAGTACCTGTAACTGGAGATTAAACAATATTTAGCTTAATCTGCAGAAATGATATTGACTATTGCAGTAAAAGTTTGATGTGAAGTGAATGCATATCATGATCATTATGAACTCGTAAGACATAACATTTTATTATAGTTATTTTTACCACCCATGCCTTGCATTGTCATGCTCACTAAAATGACTTCTAATTCTTTTTTCGACAATTTTCGACAAATTCAGGCTTCAATTGGCAAAAAGAATTAGATCTCTAACCCAAACAGTTGCTGAGATCTCTATGGCCGCGCAATCGTACATGTTACGTTGGCGCGGCCAACTTAAAACTCTTATAACTTCTTTATTTCTACTTCGACAAATTTTTTGTTTGTGCACTTCGATTTCGACAATTTCCGACAAAATTATGATCAAAGTTTTTTTCTGGTTGGATAACTTGGCGGAGCAATCGTAACGCACACTACATTCTTGCTCATCGAACGAAATGATACAGATATATACTTTACATCGATATTCTGATCTTTCCCATTTATGCTTCCTGCACCAATAATTAATCACGATATAGGGTAGAGGATTTCGCTCAGGTATTTAGTATGAAGCTCTGCGGTTTGAGCTAAAAGTTGGTAGAATAGTAGTATTACCGCATACCCACTCGGTTTTCTCTACCGCAGGCGGTAGTGAATACCGCTCAAGTTTGAATAGGCCTTAATTTACTTAGTAAAAGCTAACATAATGCGTTCAGAGCCTACACTATACACAGATCAAAAGCTCGGCCGGCCCATTATA
Source organism: Parascotia fuliginaria (assembly GCA_963082885.1). NCBI lineage: Eukaryota > Metazoa > Arthropoda > Insecta > Lepidoptera > Erebidae > Parascotia > Parascotia fuliginaria. Next base: position 3,431,433 of record OY720183.1, on the reverse strand, counting down.
AATCAGAATGCATTAAGCTAAGCTCTTAGTTGCAGACAAAGCCTCTGCAGAGCAAGGCTTAACCGCATTCAATATAACCCACATTAGATGCACCAGTAAGTCACCTACATAATACTGAAGTCGCATGCCCAAAATTATTAATAGTTCATTTGCTTAAATAAACTTTGGAACTACAAAGTTAGTCTATAGCTTTCTTACTAAAACAATAGAAGCAGGAATAAAGTATCACCCATACGGGAGTGTAAAGGGTTACGTTGTTATGTTGCTAGTGACATGATACCCAGGCGTAAGATATCCCAGTTCTCGAGGAAGGTTATATACTATGTACCATTACGCTACTGGTGATGGGAGAGGAGCAGTAAACAAAGATGCGGGTGAAAGCTAGTATAAAAATAAATGTTACGTTTTAATACAAATGTTATAAAAACGTAAGAACAAAAAGAATCTTGATCACCTTTATTTATAGCAATTGAGCCGATAAAAATGTCAGTTATTTTTACTAGCCACAAATGTAACTTCATATAAGTATTATTTATCTATCAGTTTAAAGACCAGTGCACAGCTGGACATAAGGCTCACTCAAAAAGACGCGTTAGTCAAAGTTTTATAATGTAGACAACTCGGCATCACAACCATCTTTCAACAAAAAATAATAAAAGAAATCTATTCTTAATTTACATTAAAACAAAAAGGAAAATTTTCAATCCGTTATTAAATTACGTAAATGTAATACTTATGATGCGGTCAGGTAGGCAGGTATCGGCACAATTGTGAAGAGTAGTCGACCCACATTCGCCGGGTTAACAGTCGCACAATGTTATGGGTCGATGTGCGCGCGCCGCAACAGGTAGCACTTACAAATGCGACTTGGATACGCCAATTACGAGTATTACGTTATGTTACACTTAATACTAATTATATATTTTATATTTGGATTGCAAAATTATTAAGTTAATCTTTGTATAAATTAAAGGGAGTTACAGTACATGTAAACTATACTGTAACTCCCCTTAATTTAGAGAGAAAATGCAATTACGCATAACCGTTTCGTCCGGGCAAACGAGGCGGTTACGATATGTCGGGCTCGCGGGCCTGAGATGGCAGGCGGCCAGAATACCGACTTAAACCTCCATGAACTTATATCACATCAGGGATATAAGTCTCTAGTACAAGTTTTAAGAAGTTTATGGTGTATTAACGACCCACCACGCTTCGCATGCGTATACAATACATGCATAAAAGTATATATCGGTGAGAATTTGTCTGTATAAAAGTGCGTATCAAAACCCGTTGCGTAGTTTAAATGTTAGCAGAGAAATATAAATAAAAAAAAACGACTTTGCTTTATTCTTTAACTAACTTTAACGTTAGTTAACTTTAAGTTAAACTTAAAAGATTTATGTAGCTAAAAATCATCACAATACAATGACAAAGATTACATAAGATTAAAGAGACACTTAAACTTAGATGATGTTTCAATGTTCGGTGTTTCTGCTAAAAGTGTCAGTTAAAAATGTAACTATAGATAACTTTAGTTCCTTTTGTAGACCTATTAAAACTTTAACTAGGCATATGAAATATTGCGCTTTTACATGTAAATATTTATCACAGTGTGTCCTGCTGAAATATGACCAGGCAAAGTGGAAAACTTAGGGATGCCTATGTCCTGCAATAGTCATTTTTGTTATTGTAATAAGCGTAGAAGCCTAAAACATTTACAAGGCATCTCGATTCAAGAAAAACAATAGAACTTAACCAAGGAACATAGAATCGTAGTGGATTCGACTGAACTTGCGAAACAGCAAACAAAAATCAGTAGTGCAAATACAGAAGTTCTAGTATTGCCAACTTTAAAATTCAAGCCGTAGCACTGAGGTTTATAGGTATTGGGCCTCAAAAGATTGGCACGCATCCGAAAAACTGTAGTTTTGAATACAAAAGCTGTTAAATTTGGCAAACATTGCCTTGAGCGGTTTGCTAAAGACAGCTCAAAGATAATTACCATACCTGTTGCAGAGAATTTCAATGTGTTTTTTAACTTTTCGTTTACCTACCTCTTTTTAATTCGGTTCAAGAATCTTCAAGTGAAAATCTAAGGTGAAAACTTCAACAAAAGTTTTAAACAAACCTTTTTGCGGGTTTCCGTTGATGTATCGAAGTTAAATAATACTAATAACGATGAAAGAAGAAAGTTCTTAAAAGTTGCACCGAGATTTTTTCTAACCTATATTTTTACTGTTTAAAAAGAGGTTGAGCCCGTAGCTTGAGCTGATACATATGAAAGATATGCTGCCGAATCGAAAAGAAGTGACTGTTTAAAAACAATGTAATTTTTTAGCAGAATAAAGTAATTACGTGTATTATTCGGATATACCTGCCACAATCTATATACACTAGAACAATCCAAAATGTAAACTTACTAAACTAAAACTTATTTAGACATACAACTCAGTGATGGTCATATAACATCCAAACACAAAAACAATCCGAAAAACGATCTTTAAAGCGACACAGAGAACTGTATCTTATTCACATAAACATAAGAACTATAATTTCGTAGGTTCTATCAATGTATAGAGCTGAATACTGAACACAGAAGGTGTATATCTCTCTCATTGAAGCCCGGTTCGAAATTAAATCGGCTGATTGAATCACTGTTTGAGTTGGTGCCCTTAAAGACAAGTGTTGTTTGGATTTCTAAGTTCTAAAGATAGTGAGTTTTGATGGGAATATTGAGTTAAGAATTAAACTGAATTGTGTTGTGTGTTAATTGATTTTGATATAATAAGTTTAAGGTATGAAACGTTGACCATTTTAGATCCTTGAATGAATCCTGTGATCGAAATTTTTCACATTAGTGCCTAGTGATGTTACTTCTTTTTCTTTGGCGAGGTAGATTTAGATAGAAAGCATTGATAAGATGATCTATATATATATGCGGCAAATTGAACTTTGCAATCCTATTAATATTATAAATGCGAAAGTTTGTATGTACGTGTGTATGTGTATGTGTGTATGTGTGTGTATGTGTGTGTTTGTTGCCACTCAGCGCCTAAACGACTGACCCGATTTCGATGAAAATTGGTATGTAGATAAATTCTGTGCCGGAGACGGACATAGGCTATTTTTATCCCGAAAATCGGTCTAGTTCCTAAGGGATGTAACAGACCATATTTTACGCGCGGGTGAAACCGCGCCGCTGTAAGCTAGTCTAATATAAGATGTAGAAAATTATGGAGGCAGTCTGTCTTAATGCTGGGTAAAGATGCAGGTTAAAAAAGTAAGTACATCGCGAATATCGATCGTCATGGCAACACGTGGCTGTTAGATGCTAACACTTTATCATCAAAATGGGTACTTTTAATTATGTTAACGTTGAATTCGCAATTATCTAGTTAAGCTTTTTAAAAACATACATAGCTTCACGCCTTTATCCCCGTAGGGGTAGGCAGAGGTGATTAATCACCCATTTTTCGTATTTTTTTTTATTTTTGGTTCCATGTAACAGGGGAAGAGCCTGTTGCTATATTATATATATATATATATATATATATATATATATATAGCGGGTACAATGCCAGACTCCGGGCTAATACTGAGTATTTTTCGACAGATAAACCCAATATCACTAGGAGATAGTAAGCTAGAGGTAGTAAGCTTTTCAAATAAATATAGATATATTTCATCCTTAAAAAGGACTCTAATCGGATATCACCCCAGCGGTTAAAGTAGTCGGTGTTTTCTATACCCCTTATTTGTATGCCTGTAAAGCCTCCAGGGAATTGATAGTAAAAATAAAACAACAACAAATAAAAAATTGTTTGAAGTGAAAAATAAAAGTAACAAAAACAGTTATGCGTAGGTATCATAGAATTTTGTTGAGAACTGCAAAAGCGCATTATAAATTTTCTATTATTTGAAAGTGTCGTTAGAGTTTAAAAGAAAACTTTATTCGCATTGAAAATACAGGAATTAATAACCGGTAATTATTAATTATTAAGTAATTAACAAACGCTAATTTTGTTAGTGCATTTTCATGTAAAATAAACAGAAGGACAACCAAATACGTACGGTACAATAGCGAGCTAAAAATAATATTAAATTTTGTTGTGTTCGATTACAAGAAATTTTATATTTTTTTACATTTACATAAACGAGTGTGTGGCTTTAGTATCTCGTAGTATGCAAATGACTGAATCAATTTTGACGATCAACCTATAATAAAATGGGGATTATAAATTGAAAAGTAATGGAGTCTCGAGGGTATGTAATGAGTATTTTTATTATTTTTATCTATCAAAGTCTTTAAATTTGATGTTCAAGCACATAGCTCATAAATACATCCCTAGTGACATTTTCTATATAGTTTTAACCCTGATCCACCAAAACAATATAAAATCAAGCAAATAAACGAAACCCAATAACACACAGTACAGTCCGGAATGGATTTCTGTCGGTGACATTTATACGAGGTATAAAAGTTAATTTGTAACCTTTCTTTGATGGCCACGCGTGCCCAGAATATTGAACTGTTCGATTTGTTCAATAGCAATTGCATTGCAAATTGAGTATGTAATATATTGTCACTTACCAGTAGGTACCTACTACAAAAAATATAAGAAAAAAAAAAACAATGTCTTGATACAAAATTTCACTATCCACCTCTAATAGAAGAATAGTAGGCATACTTTATTTGACAAATAAGGGAATATTAGTAGATATTGCGTCTTATACAATGTATTTTCAAGGTTGAAAAGTGAACAAAATGCAACGATGTTACAGTGGCAAAGAACCGATGGATATACGCGGCTCACGAGCGGTTAGAACAGCTAAAAAGACACGTTTTTTTAAATATAGGTTTCACTAGCATCTGAAAACCAGGTTCAAGCAGGTACAGGCAGTTAGATCTTCTACTAATACAGTATGACTTAGTATTTATTTCTATTATTACTAGGCTTGCTTGCCGTAGAACAAAAGTTCGCAGTAGGTATTAAAATATCGTGTAACCTTGTCACCATCATAAAAAGCTCATGCAAATCACTAAATAAACATTTTACCTTTACAAGACACAAGTTTAACGTCGAGAGGAACTATAAACAGTTGACACTGTTTATGACTTGGTCGGTTGTAAACGTAAGTGTATAAGCTGGGCCGGCTTTACGTCAAACTGAAGGATAAGGGATTAAGACCAACACTATATGAGGTATTTTAAGTAATTTTTTTTTTAAGGCAACGCTTATTTTTGTGAACTAAGCCAAGTACCATAGTTGTGGCACCATTCACAATACAGGTCTGCGCACGTTTCAGGAACCTGTGTTGACTTACTTAGTTTTCTTAAAAAAAAAAGTATTTTTTTTGATCACACAATTTTTTGTCCCATGCGGGGGTTGAACCCACAACGTCGCCGTCGTGCACAGCAGTCACGCCACAGAGGCAGTCTGTCAAAAATCAATGCGTAATTTAAAAAAAATCCTTAATTTTGTTTTTTAAACAACTCTCGCACATGGTAACTAGCTCTAATAACATATCTTCCGGTTTTTAGATGCGATTACAATAACATAATATTAGAATGATTTTTACATGTGAAAGTAAAAACATTTTGAGCAAAACAAAGTAGGTATGTTGAGAAAAAAAATGTTTATTAAATAAAGCAAGCGTGGCGATCAATGTCTTCTCTGCATGAGAAGAGACCTTTCCCTGCTGTGGGGTAATAACCAACTGGTATATATTGTAGTGTTTAACCTACAAGAGTTTATTCTTCATAATTGTTATTATTAATTAAATTGTAAGTCGTTTGATGCTTAACAACTTAATTTAGACTGTTCTAATTCGTCTCAATTTTGCTATATTCTGTTTATTCGTCGCCAATTAAGTGCTTTTTGCTCCAATTACAAGTTTTCCTTGTTACTAGAGGCATTGTTCAATGTTTTTGTTTAACTTCTGTGTAAATGAGTATGAGAAAGTTTATACAGTATAAGGGTATAAGTAAATCATTATTTGTGTTATGTAACAGAAAGTTATGCATTGCGATTAGTATAGTAATATATCATACACTAGCTTCCCGTCTTTGCTTACTGCTTTGCTCCCGTCGCCAGTGGCGTGATGTTACATAGCCTATAACCTTCCTCGATAACTGGGCTATTATACGCAAAAAAAACTTTTCAGTTCCGACTAGTAGTTCCAGAGATTAGCGCGTTGAAACAAACAAACCAACTCATCCGCTTAGTATAATAGTATAGATGTTGCCTTTGGTCTAGAATAGAACTACACGCTCTCTTGTCGTGTCTTAAGGAAACTTTAGCAATAGGCAGTCTGCGCACTAAATATTACTACGAACACCTTTTCGTCTGCTAAGCGCGGTGACTATATGGCAATGTCCTTCTTTTGGAGCAGTTGAAAATATATATAGCTCATACTCTTAGTTGGGCAGAACGATAATAGTAAAAATAGTTTTTATTTCTAAACACATTTAGCTGGTATAATACTAGAACTTTCTATTGCCAACATAGTTTAGTACTTGTAAGTATAATTATTAGAATATTTTGACGATTTTTTTTTTATATTTACTTTCTATTAATATTATGAATGCGAAAGTTTGTGTGTGTGTGTTTGTTATCACGCAGCGCCTAAACGGCTGAACCGATATGGTTCTGGTTGCCGGAGACGGACATTGGCTACTCTTTTTCCCAAGAATCGCCTTAACGCCCGAGTTATACCAATTTCCGTGCGGGCGAAGCCGCAGGGCGCAACTAGTATACTATATAAAACAATTGCCAATCTACATAGTAATAGAATAACAGTAATCCACATAATGAAACTTTCAGTTAAGAGCAAACTTTTAAGGTGAAAATTATTTAAATCGCTGCCAAAGGGGACACAATCCAGTTCGTAATAGAATTAGTGTGGATGTCTTTAAAGTTCAGAGTGCTGTGCAAACGTGAACCTTTGAAACTAATTAAAGTGGCGAACGAAAAGGTATAACTTTATTAATGAATCTTATTCACTAAACTTTGGTCAAGTTGGAAGTTTGTTTTTCGAGTGTTCTACTGTAGTGTGGGGTACTAATGATGGTTTTACTTTTAAAAGTAACGAACTTATATCATTAAGGTTAGACTAGAAATAACAGCTGGTATATTGTTTATAATTTCCTAGCTTGCCGCGGCGCGGTTTCACCCGCGTTTTTGCTTACTGCTCTTCTCCCGTCGCCAGTAGCGTGATGTTACATAACCTATAACCTTCCTCGACAACTGGGCTATGATGCAAACAGAGTTTTTTCAAATCCGAGTGGTAGGTCCACTCGCGTAGATAATAACCTATGCTATTTCGCCAAGGTCAAAAGATGCAATATACCCAATATCTTCTATATCCTTCGAAGTTAACCCGTAACTAAATACAACTTATTATCGCTGCCACAGCATTCCGTTGGGATTCCTCGCGGTCTCGTACAAAAAAAAAAAATACGGTTGTAGATAAGTAAAAATGCTCTTCAAATATTGTGTACAAGTGCCTCGCTTATGTTGTCAATGGGATGGAATTTCGATCAAAATGTACACAAGGGTAAAGCTAATAGATTACCAGATACTTTGGAATAGATGTTTGTATAGGTATTAGTTTGTGGCTCTTTTTGTACAGCCTAGACAAGTGTCATACATTTCTATTCTATTCATAGAATAGATTAAAAAATGTATGGGATTCACATAAGCGTTGGCGTTAGCTTATGTCAATTCCATACATTTATTAACTTATTCTATGACAAGAATAGAAATCTATGCCATTTGTCTGGGGCCTTAGCTTTGATAGCAAACATACAGTCCATTATCCGCCGTAACCTACGAACATATTATGACTATGTTTTGCAAACATTGCAAAAGCTGTTGCCGTGAAGAGAGAAAAAGATGGGAGAGAAGCAGGACTAAGAGGGTCTGCGGCGCTTTCACTCACAGAACGAAACAATTGGAAAATAAAATATATGCCAGTATCCTATGAATTAGACTAGATTTGACCCATTCATGCTGAAATCCGCAAGCATCTTAAAAAACCTAATGCAAGTTTGTAGTTTCTCATAGATAAAAGCGTTGATTGCCGGTATTGTAGCTATTACAATCACTAATCACGTGCTTCCATTAACGAGATATTTAACCTTGCGTCCAGAGAATCTCTTTGGATTCCTCGGGGACTAGAAATCGTATGTGTGTCTGTGAATACACGTTATACATAGGTATGCTTGTAAGAGAAAATCGTACTAATATTAGATATAAATGCGAAAGTTTGTGTGTGTGTGTGTATGTGTGTGTGTGTGTATGTTTGTGCGTGTGTATGTGTGTGTGTGTGTATGTTACCGCACCGCCTAAACGGCTGAACTTTTTATTCCGAAAATCGGGTTGGTTCCCTATTTAAAACATACCATTTTCCGCGCGGGCGAAGCCTCAGGGCGCAGCTAATCAAATATGCTAGCGTTAGTGTTGCCAATATTTACCTACAATTATAATTCGTTCAGCTAATTTATATGTATTTGTTTCATTTTCCATTTTATTTTGCGAAAATATGGCGTCATATAAGTCTTTTCAGTTTATTAAGCTCAAAATAAATAGTAGTAATAATAACACTTATTAAAACAACTAAATAAAACTACCAATTCTCACGTTTTATTTTTCCACTGAAGCAATCTTTAATTGACCTATTCATTTTATTTTTACATTTAATACCTAAATTTAACTTGATTTTTAACCCTCTAATACTTTGACGCTCCACTACTTAATTAAAACACTTAACCCTTATAACACCGAACCTAGACATATGTAGTAAATTCACGACATCACTAAAGGGTAGATTGGGGCCATTGAGCGAAGGATATCGTCGGGTCAACTCTTCAGTTAAGGGTTAAGATTTTGTTTAAGTATGCCGATTTTGTTTTTATAAGAAAGTTTGACAGGCAATCTATACTATTATATATAGAAGAAAAAGTTTGTTTGTTTGTTTGAACGCGCTAATCTCTGAAAATACAAGTCGGATTTTAAAATTCTTTTTGCGTATGATAGCCTAGTTCTCGAGAAAGGATATAGGCTATGTAACATCACGCTACTGGCGACGAGAGCAGAGCAGTAAGCAGAGACTCGGGTGAAACCGCACCGCGGGTACTAGCTTTTCGCGGTGCGGTTTCACCCGAGTCTCTATAATAATATATAGAAAATATTTTATTCAACGTTTAACTGGCTAAACTTATAAATCACGATGTGCAAAAAAATACTACAGCACAGTATGGACTTGGATACATACTTAGTAGTGCCGTGGGACGGTATCTAGAAGGAGTAGGTTCGAAGCTTTGAGGTTAAAATAAATTACATTTATTATTATTACATAGTAAATAAACAATTTTCATTGGTAGTAGATCCACGCTGATTTCAGCATGAATGGGCCGGATCGTTCGGGGAAGTACTACCCTCTCATAGAAGATCGACTTAAGAGTAGTAGTATCTGTACTACTGCGTTTCGTTCGGTGAGTGAGAGCGCCGGAGGCCCAATTTCCCCCCTTTCCTCTTTCCTCACCTCCCTCGTTCCCTTCCCCTAACCCCATTCCCAGCCGCCATAGTGGAGGCCACCATACCAGCAGTTTAAGACGATGGCTTTTGGTATAGTGGCCGCCACTTCTGGATTCTACTGACTGCTTACCATCAGGCGGGGTGGAGTCACTTTGGTAGGCTCTAATATAAAAAAAAAAAAAAAAAAAAACAAGTCAGGAGCTTTATGTATATTTAATGTGTTTAGTTGTTCTATCAGTACAAAACTTAAAATATTTTATAAATTTCCCTTACCCATGAGTTCTTGATGATAAAGTTCATTTGCTTGTAAATGCGTCATGAACCGGAATTACGTACCTGAAATAAATTTCAAAATTAATACAAATTACGGTTCAAAATACTACAGTCTGTGCTTGCAGTAAAAATTCTGCGACATAACAATATAAGTCAAATAATAATACGTTTATTTCGAAATGGTACGTACCCAAATGCAAGTACATTCCTTCATTCATTCGTCCATTTATTAGTTCATTCAATGATTTTCAATTAGATAAGTTTATATTATAGTACGTATACCTATTTAACAAACTATCTGTTACACAGTAGAGTCACTCAAGTGGCTTTCAATACCCATAATCCACAACGCCTTGGCAACTGTTATAATTTAATGAAATCCGTTTATTAATATCGGTGTTAACATAATTAATTAAACCTATAATATTGTAAACTAATTGATAGTGTGACTGTGAACACAAAAGTATCTATATCTATGTTTGTGCTTCCTTCATTCATTTTATTTCAATTATAATAAGAAAATAAACTAAAAAGAGTGAAGAAGGTTTCGTATTATATTCTAAGTTAACTTATTTTTCTAAAAATGGTACGGTTTTTTACGGACCAAGTTCTGTGCCACGGATGATTTAACAATCACAAATTCCATTTATGGATTACACAAAGTTTTGTCCCGTCTATCGATCTCACAATTTATACCCATTGCGTACCGAGACAGTCAAATGTGAACTTTGGCGCAAGGAAAGCCACGAAAAAGCTAACTAGTAATATATAAACGAAGATTATAGTCAAAATATACCGTGGCATACATGAATACAGCCTTATTACCAGCAGGGGGGACGCCTTGATCTAGAACAACTGGACGTTATACAACATTACTTAATATGGCATCTCGACAAAATTCTAATTATAATTACTACTTAGTATGTACTCTTACTGACGTATGAGTGATATATTGAGACAAGGCCTATATTTAAAGTGTAGGATAGTTAGTGCTTAAATAATATAGGCACTATTTTATTAATCAGCACTAATTAGGTATCTATAATGGTTAACATTAACATCATCATTAAGTGGACAACTTTGGAAGTGGACAAGTTAGGAAGTGGACAAAGTCGCCCGCAGGGTTCCAACCCACGGTAATAGATCTTGCGGTGGCTATCGTAAGGGGTGACTAAGGTATCACAAGGTAATGGCAGCAGTATAATTAATCAATAACCATAAATTTAATTTTCATTAGGCACAAAACACAAAAGTCTTATTTTGGATGGGTATTAGAATATCAACTACCTGTACTGACTTATATTAACAGTGTGATAAACAGGGAAAAAAATCCTGTTATTTACGTTTATTTGGTGACAACCTGGTGTGACAACCTGATGTGACTACGAGTTCGCAATGGGATAAATCTGTATCACAGGCTATACAAGTACCAAAAATTGTACATAAAAATGTTTATTTTAGATCTATATATATAAAAATAAAAACAAATCTTATGAGTTGATAAAATTAAAATATAGGTATCTAAATTTCCAATTTTTGTCAAATAAACAATATGATTAAAAATTGATTTGTGCAGTTTATGTATTACAAAAGAAGTAAATGTGAAGAATAAAACGTATTACAAAATAATTCATAAATATTCTCGTCGACAGATACAGATTTATATGACACGTTTATTGTACTTATAAATCATACGAAGAGTTTATAGTCATACCGAATTACGCAGTAATAGTTTATTAGCGTAAGGTGGTACAGGAATAAGACGTCAGTGTAGAAATAATAAATAACACATATATTTACGTCTTTTTTATTCGAAAAGGTAAGCAGACGTGTACAATACTTGTGTTTGTGACGACGGCTATTGAAATGGCGGCTTTCATTGTTAGATCCTACTGACTGCTTGCTATCAGGGAAAATGGGGACCAGAGTGGAGATCATCGAGACACCATTTTAATATTATTATACCAGTAGGTATCGAAGTACTAAAAAGAAAGGTTAACTTCAAGAAACATACTGCTGCGTTATCGACGTAATAATGTTTACTACAATTAAGTAATTTCATTTTATGTAAGAAAGTGATGAGCCAGCGGCAATACCGCGCGATTCTCATTTTCTTTTTAAATCTACGCCCGTAACATCGCTTGTAATTTTTATAAATGTATTAAAATATAATTTTCTTTTACAACATCTTATTTGTGCTTTTTCTTTATAAATATCTGTTATATCTTTTCGCCATACAATTACTGTATCGAGGATTATTTTGCTTCTATTTTCTTTTAACATAATTATGAAAGGTTTTATATTCTCTGTGGAGACTGAAGATGTTTGTTTTAACTAAGATACATTTTATAAAATGTTTACATAGTATTTTTTTTAATTACTAATCCTAATCTATTCTTTATTTACGGTTCACTAAATTCTATTTGTATCCCAATACCAAATAGGTAAATTTATTCTGCGCATTTAAAACGAATCGTAGATTTAATTTCCATTCGAAACATATATTTTCTTTTAGCATTCGGTGTAGTCTTTCTGTCTGTAAGTTGTTGGAGTAGTGTAAAAGTAGACACCCTATCGCAGCTATTTCTACATGTTTATTTTGGAAACCTTTATTAAAGAAATAAATCCTTATTATTATACACCTATGCTTCTGTCTAAGCGCGATGCTTACGTAATATTCTAGTATGTGATAGACTTGATAAATAGATTTCAAGGGGTTTAAAGCATTGTAGGTAGTCGTTAAACCAATGAAGTGGGAAAAGACTGTGTGGGTGGATTTTTAATCAAGATCTGTACAAAGTTAACTAACACCCACGTGATATAAATAACTTATTTAAAACAATACGAGATGTTTTATTTCAATTAATATTAATTATAAATATAATTATAAAGATAAGTGAATAAATAGACGAGAAATAAATGAAACGATAAATGGACAAAAGGAAACTGATGATCAAGTTGTAGCGATCTTAAATAGTTGAGAAAATAAAAAATAAATATATAAGTAATTATATCTGTTTATCTGTTAAGGTCTCACGGCTAAATTCATAAATTAATTTTGTTGGTATATTTACGTTGCCTCACAATGTTTTCTTCCACGGTGAACGAACGTTGTGTTTAATGCTCATACCTTCTCTGTATGAGAAGACGCATTCATTCTGCTGTAGGAATATAATGGTATGGTTTTATGTCGGTATAATTTTGTTAAAATACACTACAATATAGTTAATCATGTACTCTAATATGATTAAAATATCAACATGACCTCGTACTTGGAGCCATTTCTCTTGACACAACATAAATTATGTAAAATGTTACTTTAGCAAATATAAAACAGCGTCACACTAAAAGATATACCGTTAATTAATCTTAAGATATATCGAAGCTATAAATTAAAGTAATGGCCTATTATTTTTTATGATGTTAATTTAAATAACACATTTGGTTAGTATAAAATTAGTTTAGCGTTAGAATGATGGACTAACCATCATTCTAACGCTTGTTACATAAGAGGTGACATCAAGTTACAGCATCTGTTAATTTTGCCCATGCATCTGTAAGTTCTGAAACAACTTATCTGCTGGAATGTTCCTGAGAACTATGACGTTCTTTTTCAAACGAGATTTAAAGGGAACAAACTCTACGATAGTCAGCAGCAGTATTTTACTACTCTTGCTAGAACAAATTGCTGAAATTATTCTTTTGCCAACTGAGACGAAGAAGGCCTATATGAAATCGGGTTAGGTCAACGACATACCTATCTTAAACAACTCTTTAACATCTATTGAAGAAGAAAATGTTCGGTGACTCTAGAAAAACTACTAAATAGGTAGTTAACTTCAGAGATAACAGGTATGTGAAAGGAATGACCTTTTGTAATGTAGGTAGATATATAATTTAGTATTAAGTATAATGAATATAATAATTATTAGATGTAAGGTAGTTTTAGTACATTTGTAGTTCAGTCGGAATAGAGCTGTCTCACTATAAACTGCGTTTGAATTCCAATCCCTAAAACACTACAGTGGCGACGAGGATTGCTTATTCGGACAATTTCGCGTGTGATCAACGGAATTTTGTGTTATTGCGATAGACGAGCGTACAAAAATAAGATGTCGATCGGTAAAATAAAGGAATTTGACGTAAAATCGGGCACGTGGTCGGTGTACGTAGATAGGTTGGACATGTACTTTAAAGCTAATAAAATCATTGAGGATACTCGATTACCTACTCTGATAGCTGTCATGGGGGATGAGGCATACGAACTATTATGTAATCTTGCCAGCCCAAAGAAACCAGCGGACTTAACGTATGTGGCAACGGTGGAACTTTTACGTCAGCATCTAGAACCTTCGCCGTCGGTACTCGCGGAACGGTATCGCTTCAGACAACGCAGACAGGCTAGCGAGGAAAATATAGCCACGTACGTAGCGGAGCTTAAGAAACTAACCAGATATTGCAAGTTTAACGAGGAGTTAAACGATAATTTGAGAGATCAGTTTGTGTGCGGCTTGCGCAGTGACGTAATTAGGCAACGGCTATTCGCGGAGACAGACACAATATCGTATGTGGACGCGGTAAGGTTAGCGACTTCGTTAGAGGCAGCGGAGCGGGATGCAGCTGCGGTGGAGTCGAAGTCAGCGGTAGAAAACAATGACACTGGGTGCAGCGGAGTACAGGCACTACACGCGCTGCGTAGCGGAGATAAGGGCGGTGCAGGGCGACGAACGGATAGTAGCGCGCACCCGCTCCGGACCGACAAAAGAGCAGGTACAACAAGGATGAGCAGGCGGCAGCATGCTGGCGGCACGGGAAGTAGCGGCGGTGAGGGAAATAGCGGCCGTTTCAACTGTTCTGGTTGCGGGGCAACCGAACACAGTTACGCTGGCTGCCGGTACCGTAACTACGTGTGCAGCAGCTGTAAACGTCCGGGGCACCTGCGGCGCGTATGCCCTGGCAGGGCGGCGAACGCGCGAGGTGCAACCAACCTCGGTCGCGCGGCAATTTACTACGGGAGGGAGGAGGAAGATCTATTAGAAGATGTGTCTACACCGGAAGAAGACTTCCATCACCTGTGCCTGAACGACTACCGAGCGGTAAAGTTACCTATTCGTATTAATAACTTAATTATTCCTATGGAGGTCGATACTGGTACCGCAGTGTCGTGTATTAGCGAGGAAACATATTTGAAATATTTCAATGACCATAAACTACAAAGTTGTAACCTTAGGTTGAATTTCTATGACGGGTCTAAAATAAAACCACTAGGTATGTTTAAACCTAGTGTGAGCTATGGAGATCATTGTAAACAATTAGAATTATTTGTAATAGGGGGTGGTACCACTTCCTTGCTCGGCCGTCAATGGTTAGCCGAATTAAAAATAAAAATGCCCGATTTTGGCAATGTTAACAACATAAATTGTAAACAAATTATATCTAATGAAATAAAACAAATTGTGCACAGGTATAAGGAATTATTCAGTGGCGGACTGGGGCGGTACACCGGAGGCAAGGCGACGCTGCGCGTGCGCGAGGGCGCAGCGCCCGCATTCCACCGCGCGCGGCCGGTGCCGTACGCGCTGCTCGGGAGGCTCGACGCCGCACTCGATGAGATGCTACAGGACGGCATCATCGAGCCTGTGGACTGCTCCGACTGGGCCTCGCCACTAGTGCCGGTAAACAAACCTGACGGCTCGTTGAGAATCTGTGCCGACTATAAAGCCACGGTAAACCCAGTATTAATTATTGATCGTTTCCCATTACCTAGAATTGAAGATCTAATAGTGAAACTTAGTGGAGCCACTTATTTTTCGAAAATAGATTTGTCTCAAGCATATAGTCAAATAGAACTTGATGATTCTAAGAAATACATAGTAATAAACACACATAGGGGTCTATATAGGTACAATCGTTTAGTGTATGGTCTAGCATCGAGTCCAGGAATTTTCCAGCGTATTATGTGCAATTTATTGAAGGGGATTCCAGATGTGGAGTTCTTCTTAGACGACGTAGTAATTGGAGGGAAAACAAAAAAACGTCATTTAGAAGCTCTAGAAGAGGTCTTTAGTAGGTTACATAAACATGGTTTAAAATTGAAAAGTAACAAGTGTGTATTTTTAGTAAAGGAGATAAAATTTTTGGGTTATATAATCAATAGGGATGGCATTAAAACTGATCCAGCCAAGGTGGAGGCCATTATGAATATATCTCGCCCGTCTAGCGTTACGGAGTTACGCTCCTTTTTAGGAATAATAAATTTCTATGCAAAATTTGTAAAGAATATCAGTAGTAAACTATTGCCACTTTATGAATTATTAAAAAAAGGTAAACAATGGAATTGGTCGGCTGAATGCGAAAAATCTTTTATAGAAATTAAAAATGTTTTAGCGGGAGGTCAGGTATTGTCACATTATGAACCAAATAAACCGTTAATATTGACATGTGACGCGAGCGCACGTGGGGTGGGCGGAGTTCTGTCGCAGCCTAGTGAGAGGGGCGAGCGGCCGGTAGCCTACGCGTCGCGCACACTCACTGACGCAGAAAAAAATTATTCACAAATACATCGGGAAGCGCTTGCGATAATATTTTGTGTTAACAAATTTCACCAATATTTGTACGGCCGGGATTTTATTTTACGAACGGATCATAAGCCTTTAGTATCAATATTTGGTCCCAATACGGGCATACCGACTATGGTAGCGAGTCGGATGCAAAGATGGGCGATTATCTTATCTGCATACTCGTTTACTATTGAGTACGTACGCACCGATATGAACGGCGCGGACGGGTTTTCTAGGTTACCGTTAGTCCCGAGTAAACAAAAGAATGTGACGGCAGCGGCCGCGGCCGGGCAGCCGGAGCAAACACATTTACACTTTGTACAAGAGTCATTATTATTAGACTATAATGATCTTAAAGGTCAAACTATGAGTGATGGCGAATTATCCAAAATATTAAGTTATATACGGGATGGTTGGCCTAATGAATGTGAACTTACCAATTTAAAACCATACTTTAATAGGAAAAAAGAACTGTATGAAGAATTAGGATGTATCATGTGGGGTCATAGGCTAGTGGTACCTGCAGCTTGTAGGGAACGGGTGTTATTAATGCTACACGAACCTCACATGGGTATAGTGAAGTCAAAAGCTTTAGCACGAAGTTACGTGTGGTGGCCTGGGGTCGACGAAGCAGTGGAGCACATGTGCCGGGCCTGTGAAGTATGCGCGGCTCAGGCGGACGCCCCGCCGCGTCAGGCACCACGCATGTGGCCCTGGCCAAACCGACCTTGGAGCCGGCTACACATTGATTATATGGGGCCTATAGGCGGTAAAACATACTTAGTCGTAGTGGATGCCACTTCCAAGTGGCTGGAGGTATTTGATGTTTCGAACGTATCAGCACTTAACCTTATAAATAAATTGACGGAGTTGTTTTGTAGATGGGGGCTACCAAAACAAATAGTAAGTGATAATGGCACACAATTCGCATCGAAGGAGTTTCAGGAATTTACAACAGCTAACGGTATTGAACATATTTTTACGGCCTCGTACCATCCCGCTTCGAATGGATTAGCTGAGAACGCAGTTAGACTTCTTAAAAGAGTAATTAAAAAGGCCATGTTAGAGAAACAAAACATAAATAGGGCGATATGGACTTATTTATTACATTATAGGAACGTGGAACATTCCACTACAGGCGAAAGTCCAGCCATGATTTTACTAGGTAGGAGATTACGCACTCGACTTGATGTTATCAAGCCGGATAGGGAAAGAAAGGTACGTCAAGCACAACTGCGACAGGTTAAATCTGCGGATGGGGCGCATAGGGATATTGGAAGAGAGGGTGATGATGTATGGTATAGGCAATATCTAAAAGGTGAAAGATGGCTCCCGGGGCGCGTAGTAGATTGTTTAGGTCGTAGCAATTATTGCGTAGAAGGGCAGAGAGGCGAGATGCTTCACAGGCACATTGACCAATTACGTAGGAGAACGAGTGGGAGATTATCAATAATATCTAGTGGCCCTACTATTACGGAACGGTCGGTTACGGATTCTCAAACGACAGGTAATGATGAAAATAGTGAGCGGGTTCAGTCGGAGGGGACACCAGAACGAAGTGAGTCACCGAGCAGGCCAGCGGCTGCATCCGCTGAATCAGATGTTCAAGCTTCAACTGAAACACACGTTGCCTTGCCTCTGGTGCCATCGCCTCCACAACGCACTGTTAGACAATGTAGACTTAAGACTCGTAATTATAAGATATAGTGTATGTAAGTGATTGTAGCCAATTAAGATAATTTTAAGGCTTTGATTTAGTAGAGAGGAGTGTAATGTAGGTAGATATATAATTTAGTATTAAGTATAATGAATATAATAATTATTAGATGTAAGGTAGTTTTAGTACATTTGTAGTTCAGTCGGAATAGAGCTGTCTCACTATAAACTGCGTTTGAATTCCAATCCCTAAAACACTACACCTTTCGAAGATCATCTTGAATGTGTAATTAGCTGCTGTATCTATACTATTATATAAAGCGGAATAGTTCGTTTGTTCGTTTGTATTTATGATTGTTTGAACTCGCTAATCTCTGAAACTACCAGTCAGATTTGAATAATTCACTTTGCGTTTGATAGCCCAGTTCTTGAGGATTTGTTATGTAACATCACGCTACTGGCGACGGAAGCGGAGCAATAACTAAAGATGTAACTTTACGCGTGTGAAACCGTTTTCCGGGAACCTAGTACTATATAAAAATATAGTATACTGCAGTATATTATGTACATATCTAGTTGCGACTATCGACCTATGAGTACTACAGCCCGCCCGCATATGGTTTAGGTACGACTGTACTGAACTGACGATCGTTGCTTTGTGAATCATTATTCGCTTAATTACTTTCGCTTATAATAGTCTATTTATCTCGTATTTTTTTTACTGCAGTCGATGTTGTATATTCTTTTCTTAGAAATATAGGCCACACGTCATTTTATGACATAGATTTTGTTGCAAGACTGAAAACAAAGACGCCAACATAACCTGTTCCACTTAATAGAGTTATTAAGAAAGTAATGACAATATTTAAATTTTTACTTTAATGAAGCAAACAAAGTAAGCTGTTTCTTTATTAAAGTTTTGCGTTTTAAGTTCGTACTTCAAGTCCATATTGAAGATAATCCTACAGTAATAAGTTATTAGTTTATTACTGTAGGATGCCCTTGTCGTGATCGCCTATTGGTTACGACACTCGATAGGGTAAGGTTGGTATGCATATAATGTGAAGGCCGTTACTCCTACGTCTTTGCGTAGCGTGATGTTACATAGCCTATACCCTTTCTCGAAAACTGGGCTATCATACGCAAAAAGATTTTTTCAAATCAGACTGGTAGTTCCAGAGAATAGCGCGTTCAAACAAGCAAACAAACTGCCTCTTTATATAATAGTATAGAGAATCATTTTTACTACTTACAGCATTACGTTTAATAAGTGTCAGCGCTGGCACGGTGCTATTACTTTTGAAGTTCTCTTACTTTTCTTCTCTTTCTGCATTCCTCCCTTCTTCAAGTTGGTTACGTCAAGCTTGGATGGCTTTGTTTTTTGATTGTTTGCCACCGAACTTGTTTCGGTTCGTTCGTTTTAATCATACAAAATCAAACACAGGCGCTATAAATAACAAACTATTAATACAAGCTTTATTTATAGTGACACTACCAGTCAAAGACGTTGTCATATGTAAAACTGAAGCTTAGTGAACTGTTAAACGTCTATGACGTCAAAAGCCAGCCATATCTGCATACATTTAGGTCTTATTAACGCAACCTGGTGTTCATAATATATTGGAATATTAATGAACTCTCACCACTATATAAACTGCTAGTTTTACTTCAAACAGCACATTCGCATTTCACCATGCACACAATGAAGTTACTATCCATACTTTTTGTATTAACTATAGTGATAACAGTCAATTGTGAAAATGCAAGAATGCGTTTTTGCGGGCGTTATTTGCCGCTGGCATTGGCGCAATTCTGTCCAACGACATACCCTGATAAGTTGTTGGGGAAGCGGACAAATGAATTGAACGGAGATGTAATGCGATACCATAATATATATTATAGCTGGCCGTGGATAAAGCGCTATAGAGCTACCAGCTTGATGTCGAAACGAGACGAAGTGACCGAAGGGATCGCCACGAAGTGCTGCGTAAACTCATGTACGATCGACGAACTAGTACAGTATTGTGCCTAATGTATAAGTTATGTTTGTTTTAGTTCTGAACAACGCTTTTTACTAGAAATACTATGCTTAATTGTATATTTTGTGTACCTATGTGAATTATACACCTAATGTAATCTGAAGATTTTATATTCGTAGTATTGATAAAAAGTAATTTAATACATTCATTTAATTGATGTTTTATTTGGTATCCTTTTTGAAAAAGTCTAATAAATTTAAAGCCATGCCTGCAGTTTTAATGACTCGACTACTGAATCGATTGATAAGAATTATCTAAATTTTTAATAAGACTTTATACTGATATCTGAGTGCTGTAAAATTATAACACTGCGAAAGACAGCAGAACCAAAAGTTTCATTTCGTCTACGAGTTATTTATTTCTATAAATTTTTGTAACACCATTTTAATTATTTTTAACTGGCTATTTTATGTTTTCAATAATTAATTACAACTTCTTGTTCGCTTTTTACAAGGAGATGAATATTCAAAATACTTTTTTTTAGGATTTTGATTTTATGAAACTAAATTTTTAAGTTAATTGTAAAGTGATTTTGTGTACTATCTGCCACGCTGAGGTTTAAAATTTTATTGCTAGATCGATTCAGGATCGGTTCGAGTTCAAGAAATTCTCAATATTACACCGGAGTCTGGAATTGTGCCCGGTAAAGGACAACGGAATGTGGATATTGTTTATTTCGGCAGTACTCTTTCAATAAAGTCCGTTTGGTTTTCTGTCACTTAAGACAAAAAGCAAACACTTAGATAGATACATAAATTTATATCATTTTCTCGCGCCTTGTATATAAATTGCCTAATCTGTATCAGCAAACACTTACAAATAGGGTAGGAACTCCAATTAAGTGGTCTATCGGTGATTTCAAATAGATGAACGAGATTGCTGTTAGAATTATTTATTTCTATAAAAAGTATAAATTGAAATACCTGTGTTGCACTGCGTCAAGAGCTATTAGTTGCCATATTTGTCAACTTTAGATAAGGTTAGGCGCGCATTTGCGAATACAAAATTATGATCTCGAACCAAATGGTAGTACTTTACATTTATGTCACTCAATCAAAACTCAGATCTTTTTACCAACGCATGTTTTCTTCCAATTTTGATCTCGAGACTTTATTAGTAAGACGCGAAAATGTATCTTATAAAATGACTAGCTGAGAACCGCGGCTTCGCCCGCGCGTTAAATGAGTGTTGTCTCCCTCGAGAACTAGACCGATTTATAAAAAGTAGCCTATGTCTCTCTTCGGCACTGATTCTATTTACATACTAATTTTCATCGAAATCGGTTTAGTCGTTAGGCGCTGTGTGGTACCAAACGCACACAAATTTTCGCATTTATAATATTAATAGAATTATATTAAGGACTACCACAACAACAGTTTGCTATAATATCTTTTTGGATTACATCTGTCACACCTACTCGTATTCCAACTGCTAACTGTTCAGCAACATATAGAGTGGAGTCACTTCAATAAGATTTTTTTATATTAATAAACAAGACAATAGAATTAATTATGGACTAGGTGTATAAAGGAGTTTAGCGATTGTTAACCTGATACCAATTACTATACCATTAGGTACTTATGTAAAAATAGCCAGAAAGGCATACCTCACCTTTCGCCCTTTGACCTGCTTTTTGAAGTTAACGGATATACTTTTTAACATAAAATTTCAGGTTTCAAAAAAATTATATACATTTATCTTATAAAATAAGGTCATTAGAAACTGTTATTACGATGATGAAGATTATTATTACTTTAAACGGAAGAGTACATTCGTTAATAAAATTAAAAAAAAAATGTACAACTTTGGTGACAAATAAGCATATCTGGATATCTGGGTCTAAAATTTACCTTCGCGACTAAAATGTATTAATTAATCCTAGAAGAATACCCAACACCAAAAAAGACATATCTACTTACACATATAAAAAAAAGAAAATGCATTCTCGACGTTATAGAATACACCGCAAATCAATATCATCAATACATTTTTCTATTCGACAATGCATGCAAAATCTTACATGCCAGTTTCAATCAGCAAGTCCCAACAACCATTAAAATAGCCTATATCACTTAGTACGTGAGAAACGCGCCAATATAATTGTGCCCAATAATTCTCAATGGACCTTTCAAATTGACTAACAAGAAATAACATAAACGAGCAAATTCGATTACCGACAACTGGGTCGCATACCTGAATTATATTATGTCTTACAGAACTATGGAATGACAGCTCTATCCAAATATTTTGTATTTATTGACATTTTTAGTTAAGGCGAGGTATTCCTGGAGATAGGCACTCGAAGGTAGTATAAGCGCTAGCCCAGCCTTCGCTATTATAAGTACGACGTATTTATCTACGATCATCATACGATGACAGCGGCGGGCCCGGCGCGACGTCACGCGTTGACAGTTTGCGCACCGCAAGCTCCGTATTTTAAACCTCGTGCCGCGCCACAATGCAGACACATACAGTAGGTATATTTTTTAACATGATTCATAAAAATCAGTATTTTGCTGCAGTGTTGTGTGCAATTTAATGTAGGCTTATTAAACCTAAAATGAAGGTATAGTGGTGGTATTAAATAATCTTGTCGAAGTAACAATAAAATGTTGGATAAACGTTACATACTAAAGTTATTTTTTTTATTTTATTTTTAATTATTGAACATCATGCACGAAAGTACAAAGGTGGAATTTTTTAGCAATCGGTTTAGGGATAGTTTAGGAATGAAAATCTGAAATGGAAGCACAAAGAGACAAATCTTTGGAGACCACGTACTTGATTTTAAAAGATGCGTATATAAAAATTTAGGGCTTGTTTCACAATTTAAACCATTCATCAATTGATAGTTAAATAGTTGATGATTAAGAAAATAATATAATAAACCAAATAACAAACACTTGTCTCAATAACCATTAACATAGTAACAACTAGACGTCGGTCTAATGCAAAAATCAAGCTCACACCTTATTTATTTATTTATTTTATAACTTTATGCACAAAATTGTACAATGGTGGGCTTAATGCCAAAGGCATTTTCTACCAGCCAACCTTTGGGTGATGCAGAGATAAACGAAGTAGGTGCAAGTTAACTTCAAAGGAACAGATAATGACTATTACCTATACTTATATAAACCTTCACCTATATAAACGTAGATATCGATACAATCTACTTCGAATTTTGCATAAACATTTTTTAACAGAATTGATGGAAGATGTGTTCCGTATTTTATTAAAATTCATCCTTTAAAGGGGCTAGAAAGAAAAAAAGGTTAATTTTGGGGATGATATGCTTTGAAGTTGATATCAATACACTTTAATGCTTTTGATTTAAAATATTTCATTTTGACACATGTTTGAAAACTCAATCAACCTTCGTCAAATGAAGTTGCTATAGTTATTTTTGGATAGCAATTTTCTAAGAGAGATATTGTAATGAGGGTGTTTACGAAAATTTTCGCCACCAGTTAGTAGACAGTGCTATCAAAACAAATATTTTTCATTGCTTATTTCGCTAATTTTAATGTTTAATTTACGAAATGGATAATTCACATGCATAAGGACAAAAGAAAATTACTGAAATGATTTTTTAAAATGGTGCCCCCCCCAGGTGGCAGCACCGATGCGTCAAGTCTAGCTGTCAAGCGCTTTTTTAAAAGTTAACCCCTGATTGACCAAATGTGACAGTTGAAGTGGTGCCAACTGGTGGCGAAATTTCCTAAACACCCTCATTGAGTACTATGATAACACAATCATTGCATCGAATAATTGAAATCCGTCTCTCATACGGTAAACTATAGTACCCACTTTTGTTTTGCTACGGCTAGGATAGATACTTCACTTTTGTACCCCAGTAATATAAACATAGTAGTATCTGCTAATAGTAGCTAGTAGTAAGTTTTTATTCTACCGTGTAATGATTAAGAAAGGAGAAGATAATCATCTGCTATATTTTCATTTGTCGTTTAGCCAGTTTTTGTTGTTTGCGAAAACTAATAAATTGAGTTATATTAAAAACAATCAGGCGCAGCATACAGCGGACAGTTATATATACTTGCAAGATGCGATAGGGACACAGGGCGTTGATGCTGGTCAGCTGGGTCAAAAGGTGGTGCTGGCTACTTCTTTTACAGAAGGGGAGAGGGCACGCTATATGAATGAGCGGGCACAAGTCACTACGGTCAAAGTGAGAGCGCGCCAATGCGCAACATAAATCTACCAAAATTATGTAATGGTACCAGATTGCAATGCAATAAACAATGTAATGTAATCGAAACAACTATACTAACCGGTTATCTCGAGAGGATTCTGTAGATATTTATTCCTAGGATTCCCCCTAACACCATCAAATACGCTTTTAATTTAAAAGAGTGCAGGTTGCCATCAAAGTTTGTTTCAGAATAACCATAGACAAAGCTCAAGGTTAAACTCTTAAGGTAACGGGCGTAGACTTAAAGGAAAGTTGTATGTGGCATGCTCCAGAGTAAGCTAGAGTAGCCTGGTAATAGTAAAAACAAAATCTATATATGTATATTTACATACAAGCAAAAGTTCACTTACTCAATTATCACGAAATTTCAGAAAAGTGCTAGAAGTCTCAAATTTTGCATGAGAGTTCCTTTTAGGACATATGTGCTTACTGAGACGAGATTTTGCGAAAGGGGTTTAAACGGATGACAAAGTTTGTATGAAATTTCTATAGTTTTTTTATTCATCATCATCAGCCGTCCATTGCTGGACATAGGCCTCTCCCAAAGCGCGCCATCTTGCTCGATTCACGGCTGTTTACATCCAGTTTCTGCCAGCTGCCCGTTGTAAATCGTCGCTACATCTAGTGGAGCGTCCTACTCTACGTTTCTCTGTACGCGGTCTCCACTCCAGAACCTTGCGGCTCCAGCGATTGTCTGATCTGTGACAAACATGACCAACCCATTGCCACTTCAGAGTGCTAATTTGGAGAGCTATATCGGTAACTTTAGTTCTCCGTCGAATCTCAGCACCATAGGTCATTGTAGGTAGGACGCATTGGATAAACTCCTTGGTCAGGTTAGGGTTTGCGGTATGGGCGACGTAAAGACTAAAAGGAGTTTGCGGAACGCTGCCCAACCCAACTGAATCCTCCTGTCGATTTGCCTTTCGAAGTTATTTTTGCCTAGTGGCAGTTGTTTTTTATTAGGATTTCCAAATTACTAGAAAATACTAATTTTTTATTACTTAGGAATTACCATTATTAAGTGGGGAAATAGGAGTTTCAAGTTTGTGTGAAATTTCGTCAGTTTTACTGGTAGCGGGTAAAAAGATTTAAATGGGATTCACCATAATGACGACGATTATACTGATATTTATTACTGATACATTGTACGATTGCCGTAAGATCAGGCAGGCAATATCCTCATACAGACACACATGAATTATCAGGCGAACGATGTCGCGGGCAACAGCTAGTCACAACAACAGTATTTATATATTATTTAAATAGTTTGATCGCTTTTTATGATATTTTTTAATTATGTTAAATTTTAAGTTTTAACAATTCACATAACTACTTGCAAATGATAAAACAATAGCCTACTTACTAGTATAGGTTAGAATAGGATAATAATAACATTCAAAATAAGTAATAATTAGTGATTTAGAAATTAAAGATTTTAGAAAATTTTAGAAATATAAGAAATAAATTTTGACTGGCCTGTTGGTCTAGTGGTTAGTGACCCTGACTGCTAAGCCGGAGGTCGTGGGTTCGATTCCGAACCAGGACAAACCTTTGTGTGATGAGCATGATTATTTGTTCTGTGTCTGGGTGTAATTTATCTATAATTTGTATGTATTTAAAAAATGTATATAAGTAGTATATCAGTTGTTTAGTACCCATAACACAAGCAAATATAATTGCTTAATTTAGGACTAGATGGCACTGTGTGGCGTTTTTTCTTTTATATTTTCTTTTTTTTATATTTTTATATTTTCATTATTTTCTTAATTTTCGCTTATTTTAATGTTTCTTACTGTCATTCCTCTAATTTGTGGAGGATATATTATAATTTCAGACAAAAGTCTGTACATATAAAATTAAATAATTTTTGATTCCATTTTTCTTGTCAAAATTTATGATTTCACCCGCGTCTTAGTGCTCTGCTCCCATCGCCAGTAGCGTGATGTTACATAGCCTATAATCTTCCTCGAGAACTGGGCTATCATACGCAAATAAATTCCAGAGATTAGCGCGTTCAAACAAACTCTTCCGCTTTATATAATAGTATTGATTTAGGATTTTGTTGACAGTGATTGTACTCGTACCAACTTGTAATACAAAGTCCAAGCCTCTGACGTCATAATTATATGTAATTATCTTACTGCAACATTTCTATATTGTAACACCAATGAAACGTCAGTTTACACAAAATACAATGCACTTTTAAATAATATTAGATTTCATAACAGAAACATAATGTTAAAATATACTTATTTACCTATTCTATTACTATTATTTGTTTAGCCTTCGTGAAGATATTATTTTTTTTAACCACGCGCTTTTTCTGGATAACAAAAAATTTACACAGGTCCGACCTCTGACGCTGTCCCAGCGGGACTGAACGAGGAGCGCGGAAGCCTCAGCAAGGACGAAAACTCATTTTCTTAGGAAATGGAGGAGTAGACGTTCTAAATTTTACTTTTTGATTACCGAAAAACCTTCCATTTTCAACGACAATTCATTTGATATAAGTTTCATTACACAAAAACTAATATACACTGAATGAAATGGGTTTAAAAATTTGTTTGGACTTGTCTTTGAGACTAAAATCGATCGAGCCAAATTGCAGACATTGCGTATTGAATTACCGAAATATATAGATTAAAGAATGAATAATGATATATATGATTTTCAGATTTTAATTCCATCTCGTTTAGGAATAAAACAGAAAACTAAGAACCTGTTTTTGAGCATTTTGGGAAAAGCTCGCCTTAAAGACAAAGGTATGCTTAGTAAAAATTGGAAAAATTGTTGATTTGAAAGACGCTGAATCCAGACTGCTTCCAGCTTGCTGTTTAGAAATCGAACGAAAAGACATATGTTTAGCACTGGACGTCTGATGGGTAAGAAGACGATTATTACAAAGTTTATTAAAATATATCTCATTTTAGTAAGTTATTTTAATTATTCATTCAAATGTCTATCGACAATAACTTAAATGGATTAGGTAATGTCTTAACTTCTTGTAAAAAGAGAGATAACAGTCTAAGTAACACTAACGCATTATCGAACTTTTTATTTTATATGTAAAAATGGTAACATCAGACGTTAATTTCATGTTGCCTGCGCTGGTACTAAAATGGTTAAAATGTAACAAAACTACCACCTAAAGTTTTCTTGTCTGGCGGTTATGTAGCTAGTTAGCTACCTATTTTCAGATTCATTCAGAAGTAAAATGGAGCCGTTAAGTATAAAAGGTATTAACTTTTTTCTGTATAAAGCAGTAGATAGTCGTCAATCATTATATAATTACCGGATTTCCGCAGTGCGGTTTCACTCGCGTCATTGCTTACTGCTCTGCGCTCGGCGCCAGTAGCGTGATACTTAGCCTATAACCTTCCTTGAGAACTGGGCTATCATATGCAAAAAGAATTTTGTTTAAATCTGATTGGTAGTTCAAGATTAGAGCGTTCAAAAAAACAAACAAAAAAAAATCTCCTTCACTTTATATAATCGCATAGATTATGACCTATTATAGAGAAAGTATCACGAACAAAAATATAATGAGATCTATTTGACTTATTGATTCCAGTCTTGCAAGATAAAGTGAAAGGACATGTGTTTCATACACATAAATACGCTACAAAAATAATAATTTTAACACAAAAATTACACAGCGTTATTTAGACCCAAAGTAAGCAGTTATATAGTTTGAAACTTGTGTGTGAAATTATCATAGTGTAATTTTTGAACTTATACCTGTTTTCCATTAAAGATGAAAACAAATTGATTGTAATTTTCGGTCTTGGTGTCTTATGTCTATTATGATACTACTCGGACCCACCTCATCACTAACAAAACGATTTCTTAAAATTATATCCAAAGAATATACGTTCAAAGGTAATATTTATATCACAAAATTTAGTACCAAGAACGGAGATGTCTTTGAAGCTTTTCATTACTGAATTTACCTTTTAAATGCTCCTAAATGAAGTCAAATGGACATTTTTGGGCATTAAAGGGTCATTAGACTATCTCATTCTTTTGTTATAGGTTGCGGTTTATTCACGTTGAACCAATAATGATCTTTAATATTATTATAACATGATACTTAGGTAGGTACTAACATTAAGTCACGGTACTTTTTATTATGTGGGAATACAAAATCTTTTCTCACATAAATTTGTTATAAAATTTCGATTTCTGGTTTGTGAATGGTGTTGCATTTGATATGCAAACTATCGTCTCAGATTTGGAAAGCACATTAGAATTGGTAACAATTCTAATGTGCATAAGGGGTCAAGACGTAAAAGAGCATTTTATTTTGGATCGAATGGTAGGCATAGGCACGAAAACTTGCATCGTGTAAATGAGTCGCAACCCATTTTCACTTTACAAGCTTTGCAAAGCAACTATTACTTCAGACTTAAGCGCCATTTAGATTATGTAAGTTTTGCAAGGTCTCATGCAGTCATTACCTAACATGCCTTGCAAAATTTGTACGATATAAATGGCACTTCACTTACCGCGAAAAATAAAGTTGGTATGAGACTTATCTTGCACCGGATTGCATAATAAGATTGTTCATTCTAAATATAAAAGATAATGACGTCATTGGTAGACCATTCCTTTACTGTCCAACATCAACCTTTCCTTCAGTCGTGCAGCAGTTTAAGGCAGCTGTTCAGAGTTTTGATTACCCGCATCGATTGTCATACATAAGGCTGCGTTCAATTTAGACGTTTCGTGTCGGACTGCTGCCGCACGGCAGCGGTGTGGTTGTCGTACTGCACGGCACCAGTCCTGCTGTCGTGCGTGTGCCGTCCTGCACGGTTAGTGCATAAATTGTGTGGAAAATCGACCGGACGTGCGCAGTCCGAAACGAAACATCTAAATTGAAAGCGCCCTAAAGAGCGAACAGGGCCGACCGGACGCTTAACATCAACACACAACTCTCCAAAACACATAATAGATCATGATAAGTATAAAAATATCACGTATCCACGGCCTATTCGCAACAAGTGCGACTATTACTTAACGATAAATCCTTTCTCGCCTCCATTCATTATATCAATGTCAGAATTTAATACAGAAAATATTTTTGAAAACTTTTTATTAATTATTTACCTAAGGCGAAGACCAAAATATAAGCGTCATTCGTGGGCGTCAGTAATCTGACATTATGAGAATTAATGGACTCAAGTTTGGTTAATGGTCGTAAGTTTAAGGGTTTGCCGTAATTTTTTTATGAAAACATGAACTACAAGGTTTTTGTACCTACCAAAATGACTATTCTGCCAGATGTTAAGCAGTCAGTTAGTTTGTGCTGGCAACAGCAAGCTGCTATTGCCAAATTCAATGACTCTAGATTAAAGAAAACTGTGTATAAAACGGCAGAAATGACAGTATTTTTTGACAAGTATTTTGTTTTATTACAACTTCATTGAAGGTTCCATCTTGTGTTTTCACGGAAGATGGTTGTCATTTAATTTCATCCACATTTTTTCTATTTTTGATCATTGTATTATATCATCAACAAGAATATAATTCTAAACTTGACGCTGGCAGAAATAGCTGACACAATCGTCGGCTCTGTTGCCAAAAAAAACGAGAAGAAGAACTTCATTGAATCTAGTCTTACGTATTTGATATTATAATATACGGGTCCCTAATAAAAAGTCTCGAAAAGCAGACAACGAAGTGATTAAAAGGATTAGAAAGGAGAAAAAGATGAAAAGTAAAAAGCAGAAAATGAAAGAAGAACGAGAATGTTTGGACCTACGGTGTTCCTTCTCAGAGACCTAACAAAATCAATAGTATACTTCACAATATATTTTACTTGTTGATCACGAGCAACAGGTACTTATAGAAATAATGAAGAAAGAATAAACGCATCAAGAATTGAAACATTAGTTAAGTCTTCAAAGTCAAAGTCAAAGACATTTATTCATTTGGATTAGTTGAATTAACACTTATGAACGTTAAAATTACAAAATGTCTGCCAATTAACCTACAGCCAGTTCGCTGACGTGGCTTAGGGCTATGAGAAGAACTGGCAAGAAACTGGCCATTCTTTTAAATCGCCAGGTTATTACATTTTTTTGTAAGTTACAATTTCAAGTAGCATGCAAGTGACGCAGGCATTACACTAACCTTGTCTTAGCAACTGCTTACTGCTTTATACGGAACGCCGAAACTGTTAGTTTTAGCAATCCTAAATGTAATGACTAATCATCTCATCATTATATAGCAGGTAATCCAAGAAATATATCAGATATTTTTTGCAAGCATTAAGCATAAATCCAATATTTCACTCGTTGAAATATTATGAAGTTTATCTTGAACTTTAAAGCATAATAACAAGCAAATAAAATGATTCAGTTAGCATTATTAGAGACCAAGCTTCAGTTCGCACGACTACACTTGAGATGTAATTTTATCTTATTTAAGTCCACGGTTTAATACAAATTTGAGAAATTTAGCTATCTTTAGTTGTCAAGTAATTAAAAGTTAATAACATCAAAACTTAGCTGTTTCATATAAACGTTCGCAGCGCCTTCTCTACATTTTCCAAAAAATATTTTTGAAATTACGAATACCACACAAATAAAATAAATCGGTCGCTTTTCTATTAGTGATGCTTTATTGGGCAACTTATTTCTTTAATATTTTTAACATTCATCATTTTATGACAGATATACGAAAGTATAGTAACGGTCTAAGATAATTCGCTACGCTATCAAAAAAGTTGGAGTTAACAAACAGTTCATCAGGTATTCACTACGCATCCAAGGTTAATTTTAATTGGTAATGTTCCTTAAACTCAAGACCTTATTTAATAAATGGCCTACGAACACTACATTTCATTTTTCATGTCGACGGCTGTGAGGGGAAAATAAATTAAATTTCTTTTTTTGTATAAAAAAGGGCTTCTTGACAGGCGCTATTGGTTGGCAGTCTTGAATGGAAATTTGAAAATAGGATAATTTTTTAAAACTTTCTAGTGTTAAGTTTTCCGTTTACATTCAAACCGTATTAAAGTTTAATTTGATAAATGCTATTGCTAGTCCAGAGAGAAGAAATTTAATACCTAAAAATCAAAAAAGATTTAAATCATGTTTAAGTACATAATAGTGATAAATGTAATTTAGATAGATTAGTATTCTTCTCGGTAAACATATTATTTCAAGATCTAATAAACTCAATTATTTTCAGAAATTCATACGTATTTAGTGGACGACATACCACGTAACGTTATAAGGCGTCAAAATAATAATTATTTCAAGCAAAAGATTACCCATTCGTTTGAAATTTTGATAGGAACTTAACAACAAGGCCACTGCCATTTGCTTTGACTAAGAAGCTTATACTTTGAAAATAAATATCCTATAAATTATATTATTATCCTAACTTTGCAAGAAAAAAAAAACAAACATAATTTATGTTCAAAGAGAATTTCTGTAACTCTAATTAATTAAAAGTATCCGTCATTTTGCGGTCCATTACATCAGACCACGCTTTTTTGGGTGCTTAAGTGATAAAGGAAAGCGAGAGCGATTAGGTGTATCACAATTTCTATATTTTAACATTATTTTGATTATAATTTATATTAGCCTATCAAAATAAAAAGTACTTTTGATTTGCCGCGAGCTCTCTTATCAGGAGCGATGGTCCCAAGATATTGGCAGCCCTAAAATATTGGCAGAGCAATGAGTAAAAATTCTGTCTAATTGAACTAGACGGCGCAGTAATGTCGTCATCAAATCAAATCATTTTTGGCGACGTACCATATCTTTACATTACCTACAAACGTAGTTTTCGTAGAGTAATTTTTATACAAATATACATTAAAATATAAAATTTATTCGTTTCGTCGAGTTGTCATTAACTCATTATCAGTCTGCTCGCTACACCTCATGATTTGCACCACCATTAGCTTTACCAGACAGTTCACAAGTTGCGTCGTGAACTTTCACGATCACGTCGCTTACCTGAAACAAAAACAAATAATGTTAATAATTATAAAATAGGTAGACAAAAATGAATACCCTTAGACCCTCACATACATTCTTTTTAATTACTTATAACTTTAATGTATAAAATATTAGCATTTATTTTAAACAATCAATAGCCTTATATACCCGACGATTATCGACACTAGATACAAAGTTTATTTACGATATAAATATCACTATTATCAGAATCAAGCTTAGCTCAAATTTAAGGAAGTCAGAAACGCGATATCAACATTCTCACGAATAACTCTCAACGGCAACCGTAGGGCCACTGCCCTGCAGGCACGACCTCCCATCCTCCATAAATGTATCCATTGTAAAAGGTCTTTGGGTGTCCTAAATAAATGTTGCTCTTTTTATCATAAATAACCATGGGAACGCACGCACCCGAAAATAGGATACATGTATCTACTCTTTCAAAACATGTTTTTCAAATGGAGGTCAGTGGGCACATGTCCTTTTTCCTTGTCGAAAAATCGAGCGAATTTCGAATAACGTATAATATAATAATACTCTTAAAATTGGTATTTGGTATTGAGTAGGTACTACACTGGTTTAAATTAAGAAAGAAAGAAAAAAGAAAGACAAACATTTATTTTGAATTTACACAAAGGTTTTTTTTTTTGGAAAGACATCTTTTGTTTTCATGGAAGATGGTTGTCATTTAACTTCATCATTGTAATATACCATTAATATCATCAACAAGAATATTATTCTACACTTGACGCTGGCAGAAATAGCTGACACAATCGGCTCTGTTGCCAAAAAAAGGAGAAGAAGAAGGTGTTTTTTTAAATTCTCAAACCATTATTATTTTATATCATACTAAACGAATTATATCCATCTTTTATCCATACTAATCTATGAAGCGAAAGAGTTTGTATGAACGGGCTAATCTCTGGAACTACCAGTGGGATTTAAATAACTCTTATTTTGCATTTGAGTAAGGTATAGGCTATGTAACATCACGCCACGAACCACGGGTGCAGTGCAGTAACCAAAGATGTAACTAAACGCGGGTGAAACCTGAAACCTTTTATCAATGTATATTTACAAAGACGAATAATACTATAATCGTTTAACACGAACAGTTCAAACCAAGAAAATCTCACTGTGTAGCGAATGTTCTAAAGACTAACAGTTACATACACACGAGTACATGGATTTTCCATTACGTTCTATTCATATAGTCAGTAAACGATTAAGTATGGAGTGTTTATGTTAAGAATTTATTAGACGTCCATTCCCGCTTTGCTTCGGTATAAAGTTTTATTCGGTCTCACAACAAACGCCTCCGTAAAATATCACTGTAATACTGTCGTATTGAATCATTCAGATTTACAAAGGCGCTTAAAATATTAATATTTTGAAAATGACAGAAAAATATGTTAAACATAATAAAATATGACCTATGTTCCCGCTGCATTTATTGCTTTCTAAAGGTAAAAGAATTTTTTAAATCGATAATGGTGATTTTTAGTTAAATCGTTGCAAACAAACGAACTTACAAAAAATCTAAACTTTTCTCTTTATATATATAGATATTTTATATGGGGCAGAAAGTAGTGCCGGATTGATAGAGCTTTTGCACATTCACAGAAAACTCTCTAATAGATACCGCCTATAGGGCAACAGATACACACGCACAACTTATACCGATATTCGCTAGTATAAGTTAGTTAAGTTCAATCTTACTTTATACTTACAGCATATATTAACAGTTTATATAATACCTACATAGAAAAATTTACCTCAGTTCACATGTTGCCTTTACCTTTTTATAGCAATATGCAAATTGAGGCAGCCTGTATAGCGCACATTTTATTTTTTATTTTTTCTTTACAACATAGAAAGCTGTAATTAATTACCTATAGAGTTAAGTGTATTGTCTGTGCCACTTTGTATGCTACTTAAAATTGTAACTTACAAAAATTGTAATATACTGGCGATTAAAAAAATGGCCTAAGTTTCTTGCCAGTTCTTCTCATGGCTCTACTACGTCAGCGAACTGGCTGTAGGTTAATTGGCTGACATTTTGTAAATTTTGACATTCATGTGTTAATTTAAATAACCTACATGAATAAATAAATTTTCATTTTCTTTTTTCATTTTCATATTAAAATTCGATTTATGCATTTCTGTGCATTCGAATGAACCCTTGAAATAATTAATCACAGCGTGTCATTCCAATACCAATCATTCCGCGCATCCCACTCCTGTCCTGTCTCTTATTTTTGTGAGCTCAATTCAGAACGAATAAATGTTAACGTGGTATCTATTAGGGGATAATCTATGTACATTGTATTGCCTAATTTCAAAGAATCCTTTTTCTTCGTCTCCCTCAATCCTTGCACCTATCCTACTCATTTCACGATAGGCAGCGGCTTTGCGGGGTTCCTGGCATTGCAGGAGTAATGGTAGGGACTCTGAGCCATCCATGAGCGACAGTTACTATTTACCATCACGTGGGCTGTTAGCTCGTCTGCCACAATCGGCAATATAAATAAAAAATACTAGCTTTGCTGTTCGCTTTTCATAAATTGTATTATAATTGTACACTTTTTTAGCTTTGCAAAATCGTGAACTCCTCTGCGCAATTTGCTTAGAAAGTACATAAAGTTTTTTCATCAAGTATTAAATATGATTAAGCTCAGGATGGTCGCAACTATGTTTATTTTCTGCATTTATGCCGCAAAGTACGCTTCAAAAAATAATTATTTTCTTTTTCTATTATTTATGTAACGGAAATGTGACAGCAATCAATTGTTAGAAACGATCTGTGTAATCTTGAAGATTTCTCTGATATTAAAGTTGAGGGTGATAACTGTCCATCCATATATAATAAAGACTAGCTGTTGCCCGCGACTTCGTTCGCATGAAAATTCAGATGGGTGCCTCTATGAGAATATTGCGTGCCTGATTTTATGGCAATCGTACATTGTATCAGTATTATCCGTCTCTATGGCGAATCCAGTTTAAACCCGCTACCGCTAAAACTGACAAACCACTTTCACACAAACTTGCGACTCTTATTTTCCCATTTAATAAGGGTGGTTTCTGAATATTAAAAAAAGAGTATTTTCTAGGAATTTGGTAATCCTACTATAAAAACTATAGAAATTTTATACATACTTTGCCACCCCTTTATATCCCCTTAGGGGATGGATTTCGGAGCACCTATATCCTAATAGGAACGACAATGCAAAGTTTGAGATTCCTAGCACTTGTTGTTTCTGAGATTTGTGATAAGTGAGTGAGTGACCTTTTGCTTTTATGTATATAGATAGCATTTTTATATTGTTTAAATACTGTTTTTCATACTATTTTTAATCTCCCATTCATACAAATCCTCTTTCACCTACCTAAAAATATCCCTCGTAAAAACAACATACAATACACAAAGGCAAATTTTCACTACAATAACTTTCCCCTTCCCCTTCTTCCCTATTGCACTTTTTCTCCATTCTCCACAGTTTCCTCCTTCCTCTCCTCCCCTCCCCCTTCTCCTCTTCACCTCCTTCAGAATCCCTTGCCCCTCCTCTAGCATCTCTTGCCCTTTCCTCCATTTCCCTCTACCTTGCCTCCTCGCTTTCCCCTCTCTTCCGCCTTCCTTCTCCTTCCTTTCCCTCCTTTCCTCTCCCTTACTATCGCTTCCTATCCTTTCCCCCATTCGAGAACTCTTTTCTTTCCGCGTCCCTTCCCTCTCTTTTCCCCCTCCCTTCCTCTACTGTCTCCCTCACATCCCCCTCACTTCCCCCTCACTTTCCACTCATTTTCCCCTCATTCACCTCTCACTTAATCCTCACTCCCCCTCACTTCCCCTCACTCCCCCCTCACTTCCCTCTCACTTCGCCCTCACTTCTCCCTGGCTTTCCCCTGACTTCCCTCTGACTTCTTCCTGACTTTCCCCTCACTTCTCCCGCATTTCCCCCACACTTCCTCTTCACTTCCTCCTCACTTCCCCCTCACTTCGCCATAACTTTTCTCTCACTCCCCCATCACTTCCCTCTTACTTTCCCCTCCCTTCCTCCTTCTCCTCAATTCCTCCTTTTCCTCCCTCCCCCTCCCTGTAAATTTCAAGTCGCTAGCTTCAAAAGCTAAAGATCTTTGAATAGAATATTTCATCCCTAATTTCACCCCTCTAAATCCGGGGTGGATTTAGAGGGGTGAAATTAAAATAAATTATTAGGATATTTTTTATTTAAATAGAAGTATTCCAAAACAAAATTACAAAACTGTAAGTTAAAAATGAAGAAGATTCATACAATCGATTTCATCCCTTTTCACACACTTAGCAATTAAATTTTAAAAAACCCTTTAGTACAACCTCTAGACATTTAGACAAACACACCCTCCAAATTTCAAGTCACTACGACCAGCAGTATAGGCTGTGCGTTGTCTGTTAGTCAGTCAGTCAGTCAGGACAAAGCCTTATATAATATGTATGGGTGTATGGATGTATGGATTAGACGTATAGCCATCGGGGATCAAAGCATACAGGCTGCTAGGAATGCTAACACGTGATAGAGCCACATAAAGCTGACCGTGCGAAACACAGCTAATACTTAGATTCACGCCCACAACTTTTAGTTGTGTCTGACCTTGGGCTTTATTAATTGTCATCGCGAAACAGAGGCACACTGGAAACTGGACTCATTTAAAACTAAACGGAAGATTGTTTAGAATGAGGGGAATCCGAAAAATAAAAACGCTATCAGCTATTCCGTAACCTGTTAAAGTCTCTGTTTCTATCAGAAAATGTTCGACGTGATTCTTTAAATTGGCATAACTTTTTTATTTATGAACCGATTGACGTAAAACAAACACTAAATGTTAAGTGAAGCTTACCACAATGTATTAGTGAAAACCATATTTAAATCGGATAAGCCGTTTCTGAGATTAGCGTGAACAAACGCACAGACAAACAGACAAACAGACAAAAATTGTAACAATCATTGTTTTGGGTTCTATTTGCGTTGATAAAGGCCCCAGTAATTTTTTTCTCATATAACTTCCATGTACAGACAGCGATCGGTTACATTTTTATTATATGTATAGATAGATGAGGGTAATATGGAGGATGAATACTCATTCGTTTATTTCACCACACAAGTTACGAGTATCCGATAAAAGATTCAATATAAAAAGGCTCGTTTAATAACCTCCGAATAAAGTTACATCGCCAATTTGTAACACGGCTCGGCCGTTTCAGTATTCATAGCCACACTTGGTTAACGGCTTGAGGTTGAAAATTGGCCGTCAGGCTTAAATTGTGCGGTCTAATGAATTCTGTTCGTGGTGGTGACCATATTGAATGTGGACGATTGAAGACTTATTGAAGGAACCGGAATTCTCAAGGTTAAATAGATAAAAGTATTTCAAGTTGAAATTCTTCTTAACATCACGGTAGCGAAAATGTATATTAGGCTAGTAAGTATTGTGATAATCCGGTAGCTATAGATATTTATATACACGCAGACGACCTGTAAAATAGCAACTTACTTGCCTGACTGCTCTGTTGCAAGGAAGTCTTAAAGCCCAGGTTACCAAATATGATGATAAGTACACTAAATTACGGCATTTAAAGTACAAGCTCATATTAGATACATACTCGTATTGAGTTTGTACCGAATGGTATATGTTACGGTAATAGGGAACATCGTATAAATTCCTTCAAACTATTCTACACGCGTGTCGTCATCTGAGGATCGTAAATAATCTCTTAAACTCTCCATTACCTCCGTTAGTAGTCAGTAATCTGTGAAGATCTCTTGTAATTAAAATAAGTAAAAGTATTAACATTTTTTTTATACAACAAGGTGACAAACAAGCACACGGCCCGCCTGATGTTAAGCAGTTACCGTAGCCTATGGACGCTTGCAACACCAGGAGCATCACTAGCGAGTTGCCGACCCTGTGATAAATACTTTAACTTTGTTTTTGAAGAACTCCATGTTGTAGTCTCTCGGGAAAATGTCGACGGGGAGCTCATTCCACAACCTTATCGTACGAGTATTAATATAACTGTAAGAGGTTTTAATTTTATATTCCTTGTTTCGACAACGGTTAAATCTTCTTAGTATTGTTACTGCAATAGTTTAAATTTGACTGTCTCGGTGACGCAATACGCAGTTCATGTGATTGCTGTGAATGAGATGTTTTCAAGTTCCACACGGAACAATAATAAATAATAATAATACCAGCCTGTTTACTGTCCCACTGCAGGGCAAAGGCCTCTTCTCATATAGAGAAGGAATAAGCATTAATCACCACGCTTGCTCAAGGCGGATTGGCAATTTCAGACATTTAAGTCCAGGTTTCCTCACGAAGTTTTCCTTCACCGTCAGTCAGAAATGTCCAAGATAAACTTAGAAAATACATATGATTTGAAAAATCACATTGGTACTTGCCCGGATTCGAACCCACGGAACAATAGTTTGTGTTAATTATAAAAACTTGTTTGTTTGTAAGTACGCCGCGACACAGAATTCGTTCACTTGTGTGGAAAACGTCTTATAAAAAGAAAACACTACAATTATGTATAAGCTAAGATAACCATTTCACATTAGATTTGCCATATGTATGCTTGTTTGCCACTAAAGTGCTATAAAATTCAGTTACTGGAAACAATTATGTATTACATTGATATCTCATATACGTTCTATACAGCCTACATATATCTCTACCTATCCCACCCAAGATAAACTCCTCGATATCATATCCTTATGTTTAATGGATAGGAAACAGATAGGTGAAGTTACCAGAACTAATGTACTGAGTAAGTATATAGAGATATTTGACCATCGGAACGTTAAGTCAGTTTAGGGGTACCACAAGGTAGCGTCTTGGGTCATAATTACGTCGATAAATGTTTTTTTTTAATTTTTTCGATTATTGATTAATGATATGACGTAAAATATAAAATATTATTTTAATTACCTTGCCCATTACATAATTACATACTTAGATTGTGACAGAATATGTACCCACTGGAGAGGTATTAACAAAAATTATTAAAAATAAAATATTACTAAACATTTAACGACATTTAATTACTTAAGTAGCAAATAGTAATGTAACAAACATTTATGATGTCTTAATTTTGATAGATTTATATCCATTTATTGAGAGAGTACATCTGTACTAATATTATGAAGAGAACAGATTTGATTTTTTGTATGTTTGTTTGTTTGCAACGATTTAACTAAAATTTACTTTAAACTTTCGCGTTGCATGATATAATAAATCTAAATATACGAGAACTCACGCGATCATGCATTAGGTATTTACATACCTTATTTTGCTTGACGTTTCGACCAGGTTACACGGGCCATAGCACACTCTGAAGAAGAAAATAAAAATTTAAATTGTTCAAAAATTTTTAATTGCCGTGTAGTCTGCAGTATATAAACTATAGACTCACCAGTTCTTTGTTCTCGTAGGTAGAATAGCAGAAAACAGTACACTCAACATTTTCGCTTCGTACAACTTTGCAAAACGTAATGGCCTAACAATCCGCCTCAGCAGGCGTCTACACTTAGCCTTATAATAAATCGTCGGTAGAATATTGACTTTTGGCCCTTTTGTGCGAGTTTATTTACCTTCCTTACACAGTATATTTGGTCTTGTATTTGATTAGTGTCAAAATGTTGCCATTTGCGCTCAGTAAGACTGCAAGAGGGTTTGAGAAGGCTTTGTTATATTGCTTTGTTTTAAGCCTTATAAAAAAATGTAATAAATAAAAGATTAAAATGTGAAGTTTTATAAATAAATTTCATAAGAATTAAGAAAATTGGTACCACTATATGGATTTGATCCGAAAGAAATAATTTGAATTGTATTGAATTATTAAATCAAAAATTTACCATGGAATCATAGTCATTATTGTCCTTACTAAAACAATTTCTATAAACGCCAATTCCAAGTAGCATACATTTAGCGTCTGCAAGCTGTCTTTATCAGGCCCAACTTGATGATGGATGTCCAAGATAGATAAAAGTTTGATCAATAGGCAAGGCAGTACGTTGCAGGGCACATAGCTCGATAAACCTAGTCCACGCAGAGAAAAGCCCGGGGTATGCAATCTGCCAAATCTATTTATTCTTACGATTCAAACAGCAAAGATCAGTTACAAGGAAATATATCAACCCTTCTAACCTACATAAGCCGCGCAAATAATTCTTCCTTCTCGAATGAGGTCTGTGCACCATATGTCTTCCAAAGATGCTGACAGATTTATAACCCGTGACCTTGACCTTGATTTAGCTACAGGGTGCAGAACCTCTGGGATACACGACCTTGGGTACAGGAATGTAACGTATATGGTCACTTTAATCACGGTGCCAATATCTCGATACTTATACCTATTTGTTAACTGTTATTTACGTGGCTGTAAATATCCTGAGTTACTGAGGTTCTCATTATTGTTGGAAGTGGCCTTAATTATTGCAATATCGGTACTTGATAAAAAAGG
The DNA here is from genome assembly GCA_963082885.1 of Parascotia fuliginaria. NCBI lineage: Eukaryota > Metazoa > Arthropoda > Insecta > Lepidoptera > Erebidae > Parascotia > Parascotia fuliginaria. The sequence goes on along the minus strand of OY720183.1, from coordinate 3,390,683 downwards.
GACCTAAAATAAGCTTTCAACAGATAACTGTTTGTCATTTTTTATTATATTATCCCACTAAAATGACTTTAGTCTGCCTGATGGTAAGCATGAGATCCGTTCGTCGTTCATTCCAATCCAATCCAATTTTTTCATTCATTTCAATACTTTCAGTAACTTATTCTAAATACAAAAACGTACGTTCCATTGAAGTATCAAATTGTAGGCAGAGGTACAAATTACTGAGATGAGAGCATGCAAATACGTCCCTTTCAAGCTGACGTATTCATAGAAGCAAGCAGTGCATTAAGAAGGTTGCCACGAGGTAGGGCTGCTAACGTAAATTCTAGCAAGTTATGGATAAAATAAGGTGTGTTTTGGCTAGAGAAGGTGATAGTAAATCGGCGGCATACGATCGACAAAAATATTGTATTTTGTGGCAAACAAGTACTGTCATAACCTATGTACATTTGTTATCATTTGTTTACTTAATAACAATTATTAAACATAAGCAACTTCCAACATAGATTTGGCGAGCACAGTGAGATGGAACTGTTGTACGTTTACTGGTATTACAGTCACGGGAATAAATAGTATGGTTATTATTAACCAAAGACCAAAGACTACGGCTAAATTTAAAACGATTTTCTTTAAGAAACTAAAAGATCTAAGATAGTATCTCAAAAACAGAATATAAAAAGCACCTGAAAACACAGTTACTTCGTAGTATGATAATATCTCCAAAAGTGAACAAAATTTTCATCCATTTTAAAAGATTACAGCAAAACTGCTCCATTACGTTGAACGAGGTAATCATTCCTTGTAGTACAGTCTTTACCAGCCCTGTATGAATGGCTTACAGAGCTAATGACAGCCGGAGCGAGGCGGATTTACATCTGAATGCGAATGGAATTGACGAAACAAGGTACTATGTACATCTACGGATGTAAGCCGGCGAAACACGTGTAACATGTGGTATTGTATTTAGTTCTACGAGAATATTCGCCAAGTTTTGTAAAGGAGACAACTCAACTATTTGGCTGACGAAATTGTTTTACTTTGATGCGTAACTTCTTATGTAGAGGCTATTGAAACTGTGTAATTTACTTAGACACAACGTAAAAGTAGGAAGTAAGAAAAAGGAAAATCGGTGTGTAACTTTTTTTTATGCACAAGGTTGAGGGTTTGATCCGAGAGTATTTATGCCAATTTATTTAATGTTTAATAATGTTTTTAATATCACAAAAACCGAGTAAGTGCTGGTCCGTGTCCGCCTGTACAAACTTGTACGTAGACAAATCGTCCATTATGGAAATCGGACGTGTAGTGTATGCGTGCGGAGAGGGGAAATTCACTCTCCTTTCGGTGCGTGCATAGAACAGTCAGTCGCTCTCTGACCGTTGACCGAGTAACAGGTATTGGTATGCGGGCGCACCAATAACTTATACGTAGCTAGCTACATCGTGTAGTGTCAAGCCAGTGAACAGTGAAGTATTATTATATATACTGAACACCACACGTAGTAGGTACAGATACTACAGAACGTCCAACATGTTATTGGTCCTTTTTCTGATTTGAATGTAATCATAGTTAAAGGTAACGAAAAGATAAACTTAACTATGCAGTCAAAATGGTCTTAAAAATTAATATACGTCAGTGTCAATCGAAAAAAGCAAGGCATATATTAAACAAGTATATATAGAATACATGGTTTAATATCTAGAGCAGGAAAATAACAGAAAGAAAAATCTTGATTCCGTACTACTTATGTATTATTGTGCCAACAATAAAGTTCTCGCCCCCAAAATATTCGTTGAGGTTGATAACAAGCCAAACATTTATTATACTGTATCTTATATTGTAGCAGTTAACAATAGCAAAAATAACAAAGCCATAGTAACAAAGCTTACCAAAGGATATGTTCGTATGAACAAAATTATATGTTTATCCACGAACTCCGATCATCGCAATAAACTTTCTTCCCAAGCATTAGAATAATCGCCTATTTGTTTGCGGAGAAACTTCGTCATACAGTATAATTAAACGCGTATATATTAGATCTTTTTATGAAAACATAAACAGAGGAAAGCTTTTAACGAATACACTCGTGTTGGGAAACTTTTTATATAATTAAAAACAAACTGATCCGCCATTTTAGCCTACATTAAGGCCTACCGCGCATTAGTCCTGACAAACGCCTTCTAATAAAAACGTTCGAACTTTTGTTGTATGGTGTACTTGTGTCTGTGTCTTTAGTAATTTTGAATTGTTCTGTTTTGTTGCCATCCGGCGCGGCGGCTGGCGGCCGGCACTGCATAGTCGTGAACCGAGTTGTAGCCAGCGTCATTATTTTGTTTTTATGTAAAAAAAAAATATGTAAGTAGGTATAATTGTTTAAATAAGTGTTTTTTTTTTTTATGCAATACGTAATATAATAATAATAATGATGTAGACAGGTAATGTGTAAACTTTGATAAAATATTAGTACTTCTGACTTTTAATTACATTTATTGTTAAATCTGTAATAATTATTGTTAAATTGTACTCTAATAAATTATTTTTCTTTCTTTCTTTCTTTCTTTAGTAATTTGTGTTAGAATTATTATTAACTAGCTTTCCGCAGCACGGTTCCACCCGCGTCTTTGCTTACTGATATGCTCCCGTCGCTAGTAGCGTGATGTTATAACTTTCCTATAACCTTCCTCGAGAACTGGGCTGGACTGGAAAAATTCCTATTGTGTATGATACACAATAAGAATTTTTAAATCCGACTGGTAGTTCTTGAGATTAACGCGTTCAAACAAACAAACAAACAAACTCTTCCGCTTTATATAATAAAACTATAGATTATTAACAATAATGTTTTTATTATCATTATACTATATATATAGCTTGTCGTCACTGCCGACACGCCTTTTATCTTTGACGTAATTAATAATTATGCTCTCGAAATGTAAAAAAAATAATATTCCAATGCTTGATAGTTATTTTCTGATCGCAACATTGAAAACAAAAATTCTTCAAGAAAAGCCGAAGTTCACGTACTGCTTGATCACCCAACTAATGATCATTATGACTAATTATGATACCTACTCGTAAGTTTATAATTATATAAATTTTTTCTTTATGTAATCTATACTACGTATTAATCTTCTACTTTATCTGTTATTCCAATTCATCCAATAAATTCCATCAAACACAAAGAAAATATCTTCCTTCCTAAAACTAAACATGAAAAAGGCAAATGTAAATCGGATATTTTCCACAGCGACCTAAGCAAAGAATATCCACCCGAAACAAAGAGCATAAGCAAACATTTTATCGATAAATCTTCGTAAATAAGAGGCATAGTATCAAAATCTCATCATTACCAAAACATATTCATTTATTCAAAGCACCCAGTGCGTTTTGCGAATAAAACGCGAGAAAAATATGAGAATTTCTCTTTGATAACACAAATAAGATGGATCGAGTGACATTGTTATTATAATATTTATGAGTATTTCACTTCTTTTTAAAAGTACTTGCGTATTGTGCGAATGATATTTCGTCGTCTCCCGCGTCATTAGTAGAATAAGTGAAAAATAAAATATATGATGTATGTAATATGTCAAAACTGTGTCTAAATTAGATTATGTTAAATATTTCTGCCTTGAACAAGAGCTGTGCTCATGCTTTCTTAGAGAAGAAGACCTCACCATGCAAAAGGAATATAATGGGCAGGAACGACTAAGATTACCATCACTTTTCCACCAAAATGATCTTTCGTTACTTGCCTGATTAGTCGTTTCTTGATATATGTATGTAATTCTTCAGAAAGTCAATTTAAACGATTCTTGAAGCTATCCCATATTCTCGCTTGTAGCCGGCACCGACGCCCACGTTATTAGTGCCCTTTCTGGTACGTGGGTGTGAACCCTCGACCCCTGACCTTACACTGCAATTTCATATTTCAAACTAAATGATATGTAGTATTTTGTCTTACTTTATTTAAAAATTGTTGTTACATTAAAAATACAGCGGTTTAGGATAACATTTAAACCTTTACATCTAGAATAATCGAGTAAATTTTAGTATAGCATTAATAAAATACGATATTCGAAGTCCTTAGAATTTAAGTAAACAATTTGCAGTCAAGTGTATGTTAAGAACTGGTATAATAGATACCAGCTGTTCTATAAGCTAAACTAAAGCTTAAGAGTTTAATTGATTGCGCTAAGCTATCTAGAAATTAGATTACAAAAAATCTTTTTGCATTTTATAGCCTAATTTCATTTAACATCACGCTATGCCACACAAGAGTGGAGCAGTAACCCGAGTCATAACGCGGGTAAATTCACGCTGCGTACAGCTAATATAAAATAGTTAGAAAAGCTTTCTTTCATAAAACAACATTAATATAAATTAACTTTTATAATTTACAATCTTTCACTTGATGATAATTGTTATTGTTAATTTAATAAGGTGAAGACACTGACACCTGCAACACAGTTTTAGTGTGGGTGTTTAGGATAATTTTCTCCACCAGTCGGCGCCACTTCAACTGTCACATTGGGCCAATCAGTGCTTAACTTTCAAAAAGCGCTTAACAGCAAGACCTGACGCATCGGTGCTGCCCCCTCGTGGGTGCCATTTTAGAAAACCCTTTCAGCTATTTTCTTTTGCCCTTATGCACGTGATGATGATGATGATTATTATACAATTTTAATGTTTAATTTACAAAATGGATGATTATCCATTTTGTAAATTAAACATTAAAATTGCCGAAATTAACACTGAAAAATATTTGTCTTAATAGCGCTGTCAAAATGGAAGACCTTTTACCAAAGTGGCGCCAACTGGTGGCATATATTTTCTTAAACACCCTAATTAGCGCAGGTGCCATGGAATTCATTACATACTTTGTAACACTATTATATCAATAAACATGTACTCTTTACTTTCTAGTTATATAACTTCACATATAGGCAACCAGTAGGTATTTTCAATCAAGTTATCTATCAGAAGATATGTCCTCGGAGTTGATTCGGATAATTATGGTAGACGCGAGATTGAGGAAGGAAACTAACTACAAAGGCGTTCGAACAAAGCCAAGACATTGGTCTCACAAAGCTACGAACCTATTAAAGCCAGGGAAACTTTTGCTCCTTGAACAATTCCTTTGTCTATGGCAATTTGGCGGTGATAAGTTTTTATGGAAACATATGTATGTAAATACATGGCAGATTACAATTGTATTTGTTTGAGTTAGTGCTAGCATATTCATGATAGATCTTTTGTGCACGAGGTTGTGTGTGTTTTAAACCCAAAAAAGACGTGGTACATTTTAGAGTATTTGCACCAATCCAGTCATGATTTAAAATGAATATAAAATATAGTAATAAAGTTATTGCAATTAAAAGAAAACAAACGTTTCCGAACAGACATATTTTGTTCTATGACTCTTTGCCAATAAAGATGTTATTTAAAATAAGCATAAAAAGTAATCAAAAAAATCCTATGAAATAAAAATAATACTTTTTTGATTGATAAACATCATTATTGCTACCATTCAATATTTGTGTAGGCAACACAAACAGATAAGAATATGATTTGACCACCTGCCATTGAGTCGGATAGTATCGAAATAAGAAACCGGTAACTAACGACAAATAGAGATATTTCACTTGTAATTGAGTGCTCCCGTTCCAAATCGATTTGATGTATCGAGTTGCCATTCGGGATCGTTTACCGATGCCTCGTGATTTATTGTTCGGTTTACCGTAGTTTAGGGCTGTGACTTTTTTCACTTAGGTATTCTTGTTAGTTGTAAACGTCTGTGGGTTATTAATTAAATAGATAACTAGATATTGAGCACATTTTTTGCAGTCTATTTATTTTATTATTGTATGTAATTTTTGTAACGAGTCGCTATGGCATTTCACAAACAATAACACCAATCGTGTATCGCCAACGTGTCTGTCACAAAGCTCTATTATTTGAACCCTAACATGTGTATACAGTACGGCTCGTACTTATTAGGTTTAGTATATATTAGCGTTTTTGCCAAGTGATACTTTAGTACTGTTGTTATATTAGTCAATAACATAACATAATATCAATAATTGTTAATTTCTATTTTTATTATATACAATTTTCATGGACTGTACTTTTATAGCCTTTTAAACCACTTTCAGCAACACCAGCATAAAACCTGATCACGGTGTCGTAATTCAATAATCTCCGATATTATCGACAGGTCTACCGTACCGATACAATTAACGTTTAATATAGTGGAACGCCGCAACTGTACAGCGGTAATGGTTATAATATTTCAGGAATATTGCTTTTATTTTTGTTATAGAGGACTATGGATATGGCATTGCATAAATATGGTTATAAAATACAAGCAACTCATTGCTAACTATGAGGAAAGAGAGAATAATAGAGAAGGACAAAACACCGGGCAGTAAAAACCTAATAATGCAGCGATCTGACTCACTAAAGATAGCGCAAACGTACGAATACTACCCACTATTTTCCCGACTGACGCAGTCAAGCAAGGTAAAGTTTTTTGAGCGTATGTATGTATGTATGTATATATATAAGTATGTATGTGAGTATGCCGATTTCTTTGGCACGCTCTACAGCCTAAATGGCTTGATGGATTTTAACGTATGAAGTGTCATTAGATTCGTATTGATGGTGGGATAGGGTACATAAAATTTTAATGTAGCGTCAGCACAAGAAAAAAAATGGGTTTCATTCTTTTCACTTTGTTTTAGGCAGACGGGCTTTTTGGTTTTTAATAATATATGTGGCTTGTTTACATCAATATTCTTAAAAAAAAGAAATACAATTATTTGTTTTCTTTATAAGCACTTAAAAGGACTATTCACTAGTGGAAATATAATACTACTAATAGTAGGTATACCGTCAAACATAACACGACTAGTCGTAAAACTTTTCGCATACAATTTGCACATAAAACTTTGATCCTCTCGAAAGAGAAATTTCTGAAAATTTGAGAAAGTTCTGAGATAAGTTCACTTCTAAGAACCACAAAAGGGCACAAAATACGATAAATACCCACCTATCGATGTGAGTACTAAGCACTAATGTATTAGTACTTAGTACACACATCGACGACGCAGTTAAATAGTAATTTTTGTTTTATTTGAAAAAGGTCTAGACGCTGGCTTATATACAAGCTGTTTTTTGTAATCTAGTAATACTCGTATTAAAGGAAAATGTTACAAGAGTTTTCAATGGTTTGACTGCCTCTATAGTGTTCGGTATACAGTACACTACGCAGAGGTCGCGTTTAATCCCTGGTCAGTTTAAAGTGTTTTGAATTTTTGGTAATCTGGAATTGTGCCCGATAAAATGACAACAGAGGTAATTGCCCTTTTTACAACCACTTTTCACGTACTTTTACTATACTACTACTTTTTCGAGTATTTGTGTGGGTATTATTGTGTGGATTTATGAATGGATGGAGGATGGATGAGCTCATCGAGTTGAGAATAGTGCTCAAAACATGTATGATTATTTTTATAAAAGGCAACTAACATTTAACCTCTACAACTCCACAAAAAACATACTACACAAATCCCTAGCACGTTTTCGATAATAAAAATATAATAATAATAATATATAATATGTGGACACTATCACACATCGTCATCTAGTCCCAAGCTAAGCAGAGCTTGTGTTATGGGTACTAGATAATTGAAATATAATACTTATACATACTTTTTTTTTTTTTGTAAATACATACTTAGAATACATAGAAAACACCCAAACTGAAGACAAATACAAATGTTCATCACACAAATATTTGCCTTCCGCGGGAATCGAACCCACGACACCCGGCGTCGCAGTCAGTTACACTAACCACTAGACCAACGGTGCAGTCAATAGTCAATAATATAATAATATTTCAACAACTACACACAACGCCATCTAGACCCAAAGTAAGCATATTATATGCTTGTGTTATGGGTTCTAGAATGCGGATATACATACTTAAATACTTTTTTTTTGTAAATACATACATATTATACATAGAAACACTCAGACCAATGCAAATAGCCAGTTCATGCACACAAATATTTGCACTGAGCGGGAATCGAACCCACGACCTCTGCGTGGCAGTCCATACACAGTACCACCGAACCACAGAGGCAGTCAAATAATAATTATCATTATTCAGTTTACAAACGTCTAATTTTGTTTATGCAAATTAGTTTTAGACATTTTGTAACACAGCAGACTTTACAATTCGACAACAACACGTAGAATTCATGTCATGTGGTATTTCTCATGCGTGTTTGTGTCACGACTGTGGTGACATGACGGAGCCAACTTTAATTCTAAACTTAGCGGAATTAATCTTGTCAACAAACTACTAACGTTTTGTTTGGTTATCTTGGATATAAGTAGAAGTCAAATTAGTTTATATTGTATTAGGAAGGAGTATACACTTAAATTTTAATGATGGTAAACGAATGAGTTACAAAATCTCTTATTTTCAAAGTAATATGTTTGAAGTAACCTGGCTAGACCAGGCAGTATGTCCAGTAGTAAGCTCTCACTACTCTCGAGAATCAGGAGGTATTTGCCATAAACGCGTGACATAAAATGACACATATTTGTTTGGGTAATAAACATTTTGCGACACGAAAACGATCGCTAAGTAACAAGACGTGCCGTCACTATCCTCTAATGCAAGAGCAGCCTAAAAAAATGTCTGCGGCTTTCATTTACGAGTTAATAATCCCTCTTCTTACGTCCAAACTAATCACTGGACTCGTTCCCGATCCTTTAATCTTTTCAGTTTCATCCTGGCCTAATCTGTCTGTCTACATTCTAACGACTTACTTAGCACTGTTCCATCCCGACCCTAGCCTTAATCATGTCACTCACCGTCCACAATCTTACACACATTATTACTTATTTATTTTAAGTCTCTACTGTGTGTGCGCTCATTTATTGGTTCTGTTTTCATAAATTGGGATTGATTTGATTTTGCAATTTTAAAAGAGAGAAAAAATTACAATAAGGTGTTCTGTTGTGGTTTATTGATTCACTCTCTAGTGCTCCTGTTCGTGTTTTCAGCATACTTAAGTACGAAGCTATGAGCGTCAGTTTCATTTACTGTTATTTTATAACTAGCTGCGTGGCGTGGTTTCACCTGCGTTTTTGCTTACTGCTGTGCTCTCGTCGCCGGTAGCGTGATGTTATAGCCCATAACCTTCCTCGAAAACTGGACTATCAAACAAAAAATATTTTTCAAATCCGACTTGTAGTTCCATAGATTAGCGCGTTCAAACAAACAAACTCTTCCGCTTTATATAATAGTATAGATTAGGGAGTTATTGGACCTTCGGCTATACTGGCAGTTGAGGAGTATCCTCACAGATTGTAAGCACAGAATTTTCTTTATTTACCCTGGGCAATATAATGGTGTTCGAAGAATTAGAAGGCAGCTTACAATAAAGATCATCTTATAAACGGATGGACTTAGGCTACTTTTTATCCCAAAAATCGGTCTGGTTTCCGAGGAATACATATTTTACGCGACGGCAAAGTAAAAAAATTAATTATTTAAATTCGTAAATCTATGACATAAATCTACTTACAGCTTAAGAAGTTTCTACAGCCTCTGTACAAACACGTACATAGGTAACATTCTACAAGTTTCCAACACTTTGGGGCAAAATTCCAAAGTTGTAATCACATAAACAAGTAGTCGCAAACTGTCGAACAGTATTAGCATGTGCCTATCGCACACGTCACGCAAACGTCACGCACATACGTGTATAATTAACGGTAATCGATCCTTGCTAGTATTAAATAGAATAGACTAACTCGGCCTGAGAAGATACATACTTTTAATCGAAGTATGCGTACTTTTAGCTCTTCCTCCAATGAGGGAGAGTTTTAGCCCTTCATCCAACGAGTTGGTAGTATTGTAAAGTCCATTCATAACCAGATATTAATTAGAACAATGACATATTAGGAATTTACACCTTCTCAGCTTTAAATGTTATTTATTATTTATATTACCCTATGAGTATTAACTATTTCAAGTATGCAAATAGTTGGATGTGCATCGCATCATGAACTTCGGCATACAGTGTTCTGGAATCGCAGACAAACACTTGAAACCGCATTCATGTTATCATGGTATTAATTATAAACATGTAATTAAATTGTAACTTGACAGGATTATGACCTTTATTGCAAAGAGATAGTGTATATTTTAGGTCCCAGTAAGATGCCTGTTTCCATGTATTGTTTAGACTTTCATGTTTGAGATAGCCAGAGAACAATAATAATAATAATAATATGTGGACACTATCACACACTGTCGTCTAGTCCCAAGCTAAGCAGAGCTTGTGTTATGGGTACTAGATAACTGAAATATAATACATATACATAATTTTTTTTTTTGTAAATACATACTTATAATACATAGGAAACACCCAGACTAAAGACAAATACAAATGTTCATCACACAAATATTTGCCTTCCGCGGGAATCGAACCCACGACACCCGGCGTCGCAGTCAGTTACACTAACCACTAGACCAACGGTGCAGTCAGAGAAATTAAAGAAATTCAAATATGAGGGTGCTTACGACCAGCCTATGTGGCTGAAATTGGAGGAGGCTTTTGTCTAGCAGTAGATGTCTTTCGGTGGCCTCTGCCAGCTGTTGCCTCTACGTCGCAATAAATATCAGTCAACAATAATCGTGCACCACACCGATGCAAAAGTTCAATCAAAGCTTACATGCATCCAGTGGAATAGGTATGGACAACGAGCTCGAACGAACAAGTAACAAGTGACACCACACCGAAGTAATCTTGTTAGCCTGTAGATTAACTTACAAGTTCACTAACATATGGGTAACTTTCAGTCAATAAACATTCCTCTATGACATTTTACCCTCGACACCCGTAGGCAGTCATCACAGCTTCACCACAAACATTTTAATCGAATTACGACTAACGATAGTTGGACACAAAACACCCATAATGAAGTTTATAACATTTTGTTAACCCCAACTTGCTCGGCTTTCTAATTGCGTAACCCAAAACTTTTCAATGTCCGGTGTTGACCAGCAGTCGGTCAGTTCGACCGGGTAAAATTTTAAGTATTCACGGGTTGAAAACAACGGATCAAAATAATTATCCCTTTACACAGTAATCGTATTAACCTTATTGAATATAAATAAACAATTTGTTTTACCCCTTGAATATTTAGTTCGTATGCCTACGAAAGTATTAAATGAGGAGGTTTTGCAGAGTATACGAAAATAGATAGTAGCTTTCTATAATCGTAGTAAATAGGAGAGGTAATATGATAGATCACATTATGCGTCACGGCACTTTTAGAAATAATACAGAAGGAAAGATAGAGGTATAGATGATGATAACGACAGAAGCGCAAGTTGAAAGAAAAGTAGCAGAAACTATATCGCTAATGCTATAATGCTGTCAATCTAAAGAAAAAACGACGTAACACCATTAGATGAGTTTCGAGAAAATGGGTCTTAAAGTACAGACCATAAAAATGTTATTTCTGTTGGCTATTATGGCTAGCCTTTTTATCTACATTGGGTAAATCACATTCATACTCAGATAACAATGCTTACAATCTGCTAGATCTGCCAGATTAAACTTCGTTTACCGTCCGTCCGTTCCGTCCGGGGTTAAAGGACAATTTTCTAAGCCATATGATGCATTCGTATAAAATAGTTACATACGATACGGCTACAATAAGCACCTTCGAACCACTTCAACATTCAGTCATGTGATCAGTTATGTCCTCCCGGAAGTTTTCTCCATAGGTATAGGTAGTTGCTATGTATTACAATATTGTAACCTGAAAACACCAATGCATGTGTTTCCTTCCAATTTTGATTGCGAGTTTCGTGACTTTCACTAGGAAACATGTTCTAAGTCACGAGTTACTTTACAAAACATCAAGTAGAGGACACAAAGACGCTTACACTCTTTATAGTCATAAGTATTTATGGATCACACAATGATCACGTATTGATTTATCCAGTGAGAGGATTAAACCCACAATGTGTTCAAAAAAATGCTGCTATTGTACAGCGTTGCATGTATTCCTACTACGCCACTGAAGCAGTAATCACATTGAACCGATACAAACTATGCAATTAATTGCCTTCCATTCGTCTTATTTCATTATCATACCGTAATCACACTACTAAGACATTCAATATTGGAATGTTTCAGGGTCGTTTAGAAGCATCTCGTAATTCCATTCCACGTCGATTTGATAGTAAGAGGTATTTGTAAGAACACCAATCACCAATGAAAGATATTTCGAGAATTGTCCAAGCTTTGCCGAATAATGACTTTTAAGCTGCAATCTCGCATACCAACGATGAGACGGTCAAAGCTGAATAGTGTTGTACCTGCCCGTAAATCGATTTATAGATAAAAAACGCATTTTTTTATATTAAATCATTTAATGGCTTTCCACAAAAAGCTCACTAATAAAGAAATTCTTTTTAATCGCTAGTCTATTTATTACAATCTTTTTGTAGGTTATAATTTACAATAATGCAAAGTGGCATAGTTCACTGCATTTTATAAGTTAGTTCTAATAATAGAAACAGAAAGCAAATAACAACTCGATTATCAATAGGCCGATAATGACACAGTTGGCAACATATTACATAGTGAAAGGATGTTTTTTTTTATCTCATAAAAATTATTAACATAAATATGTAGGTCACACTACCATGCAAATAATGAGAATGGCTACTAATTACACTATCGATATAGAAATGGAGATGGAAAGGATAAGGTTTGAGGTTGACTGACATAAGACGATTCAAAAGAGGTATAAGGTATTAAGATTTAGTTTAGTAGGTCTCTCATTAAAACTAAGCAGGCAATGGAAGCTACAGACGACGACGGTAGTTATACCAACACTATCTAGATAAAAAAAACCACATAAAAAGTACTGTGTTGGCAGGGGATAATGTTGTAACTTCATATCTATATGCAAAAGAAAATAAAAATATCTAGACGTAAAAAAACAGCTCAAACACTTGAAATTTACACATATTACATATCTGCAGACCTATCAAATACTCCAAACTAAATCCGAAATAAAAATAGTCGCAAAAAACACTTATCGACAAGTGCCCGTCACTAACATGAACAAATATAGGGAGGACGGGCGGGCATACTCTGAAATTTTCCGTTCAAGACGCCGAGCTTTACTTCATTTGGTTCGTTCTTCAGCGATCACTTGTCAAAGTTCAAATGAATGTTCACGTCTGGCCTAAGTGTTTTTGTTTAAAAATGGTGCTAAAGGAAAAGTTAGGTCGAAGCAATTTTGCTGTGAAGTGTTAAATGGTAAATTGGGAGAGACCTATGTTCAACAAATTAGGAAAAAATTAACAACTAGCTGCGCCCCACGGCTTCACTTGCACGTATAATGTGTTTTGTATCATTAGAGAACCAGACCTATTTTCGGGATAAAAAGTAGCCTATGTCCGTCTTCGGCACCGAATCTATCTATTAGCAGTTGTCATCGATTTAACTCAAAATCTACGTAACCGATTTAAAAAATTCTTTCACCTTTAGAAAGCTTCATAAAGGACGGATAACATAGGCTATATTTTGTTATGTTTATCATATTTTTCAATCATTTTCAAAATTGTAATATTTTAAACGCCTTTGTAAATCTGAATGATGTAAAACGTCACTATTCCTATGATATTTTCCGTAGGCGTTTATTGTGAGACCAAATGAAACTTTTAATACCGAAGCGAAGCAAGGCGGACGACTAGTTAACAATATATTGTAAAGATAAGCAAATTTCGTGCAATGGTTCACGAAATGTACAGATCCAACACATTTTGAGCGTACGTGTGAATTTAATGTCGGTCTTCTAATAAATCTCTTACGTTAAATGTATACTAAAATTAATAGTAGTAGTAGTTAGGTTTTACTAAGTTTATGATAGGTTCATCTCTTCATAAATTATACTGAAGTATTCTTTTAATTTTGCGTCAATCGTTAATCAATCTGTCAAACTTCTCATAATCCACTCAAGCTTTTGACATTCGGCTTCAATAATAAATTATGATGAAGTTTATATGAAAACGCTTTTCGAACGTTTATCCCAATCGATATTTTCCTTACTTTCTAGTATTTAATTTAAATATAAAATGTTTGATTGAGGCCATACACCATTTCTGGACTGCTTACCATCATTAAACGAAGTAGAGCATCAACCACAGTTTAAATGTACACATATAGTAGTACAACTCAAACACAAAAAACACAGTACAACACAAAAAAAAAACAAACAAACAATTAGATACGTTAGAAAGCGCGCCAAAACCCTCCGCCATCTTTATTTGGCGAACATTGGCGAAAAATGGCGAAACATTGCGAATTAAATGTCTACAGGTTGTTTATAAGGGGACAGTCACATATCTAACACATCATAAACCCCGATGAAATGTGCGTGCCAAATACCTTTTTGTGTGCGCTCTGCTGTTGTGTGAGGGTTTATAATCGGAGGCTATTTTTGTGGTGTATGGTTATGAATAGGAACCCTTCGCCATGTGGTGTGACGAGATTATATTGGTTAAGTTTAATCATATTGTGGCTCGTAAATATCAAAATTGCGCGTCACTGAAAATGTGATATATCTTTGTATAGTTGTAACATTGAGTTTGTAACATAGTTTAAAGACGTTCTAATAGATTAAAGTTAGTTTTTGTCACATAAAACGCTTTTAAATTTACAAATAGTAAAGAGATTTAAGTATCTACATTACCACACTGTTGAACTTAACTAATCATAAATTGTAAATTACATTTACTCTTTAACTGGCCACTGTCCGTCTGGTTGTATTTGGTTAGGCAGTGTTAGTGTTTCCTACCAATTTTGAGCCCGAGTCTTTTAGACAGGGCCCCATAAAGCATGTCACAAAACTGCCGGAGGAGCCATCATACCATCGGTTCACCACGATGATTTAGGGTCTTATCCACTACTACATATTAAGCAAACTGAAGTTATCTTGGCAGACTAAAAAATTAATACAGACCAACAATATCAATGTTATTAATTTAAATACTGGCATATGCATCAAAGGAAAGATCAGCCCTCAGAATAAATTGTTAAAAGAACCCTCTTATGTGTTAACGAGTGCTGTTCTATCCTCATTAAGAATCCCTCTGTAACTCAGGCGTTTAATATAAGTAGGGAGCGTTTATATATAAGAAAAGAGAGAAGGAGGTACACGGAATTAAATTGTCAGCGTTACGTTAAGCGTTAAGCACCCAGCGTTTTTTTAAGTGCCAGACGAGCCAACATCACGCTTGTTTTTTTTATATTAGCTTACCAAAATGACCACTCTGCCTGATGGTAAGCAGTCAGTGAAATCCAGAAGTGGTGGACACTATTTTAAAAGTCAAACTGCTAGTATGGTGACCTATGGCGGCTTAGTGAGATGCTTTCTCTCGCCCCGCATAAAAGACCCAGGATTATAATTAGATGGGAACACATACGCTGGAAAAGAGTTGATGCTAAAGAGCTGATGGTAAGTGGTAACTGTCGCCCATGGACTACTGCAATGCCAGAGGCTTCGCGAAGTCACTGCCTAAAATGCTGTTTAAAGCTAATTCTTACAAAATGTAATGCATTCTAAAAATTCTGCAAGAATTTCTCCATGAAAAGGCAAGTGACGTAAGAGCGTGGTTAACTGCTATGCTAAAATATAACTCTGACCCGTTCTGACATTTATGACTGAGGGATGAAAACCACTGTCTCTATCCTTTCATCTCTTAAATACTTTATAGCAACGTCCCTGCTTTCTTTCTGTCTGTTTCGCCGCTAATTTCGTCTAAACCACTCGACAAATATTGATACGGTTTTCACTATCATTTAAAGCAATAAAGATTTATATGTATAGGTAAGTACTTATATAATACACTAAACGATCGCCCTCGCTTCACTTAGGTATCAAAAGTTTAATTTGGTCTCATAACAAACGCCTACAGAAAAAATCTTTGCAATCGTATCATTCAAAGATGCGCAAAATGACTAAAAAAATATGTTAAACATAATAAAATAAAATATAGTCTATGTTACCCGTCTTATTTGTAGCTTTCTAAAGGTAAATTTTTTTTTAAAAAAGGTTTCGTAAATTTTGAGTTAAATCGCAACAAACAAACAAATAAACATACAAAAAATCGAGTCTTTTCTCTTTATAATATTAGTTTAGATGCATATTATGTGTATATGTGTGTGTGATGTAGTAAAAACATAGAACTAGTGTGAAGCCTAGGTATGTCACTAGTACAAAACAAGTTTTTCACTACATAGTATAAAATAAAGTCGTTTCTCACTGTCTGTCTTGTTGAAAAAGCTGTGAACGTTGTTTAAAAAGACATTCTGTAGTATATTTAGTATCAGCATAATACCTGTGCGAAGCCGGGGCGGGTCGCTAGTGTGTTATAAAAGCAAGTGATAAACGGAGTAACTCAAAGAATCCTCTGAATAAAGCTGACTAAGTTTGGGACTTCAGAGGTCCGAAATAGTTTTGATCAAACTATAATGACCACTATAATATACACACAATTGACATTGGACGCAGTGTTTGTTTAATATAAGGTGTTTGGCCAATGTTTGAACAAAGGATTTCTGAATGTAATTAAAGGAATAGGTTAAAAACCTATGCGATTAACTTGTGCAGATTTATAGACTGTCAAATTGGTAGCTTGTTGAAAACAAATTGCCTTATTTTCACACTTTTTGTAAATTTTTGCATAGTACTTGAGAACATTATCAAAGTGAATTGACTAACCGAAACATTTGAAAACACTAGTATTACAGACACTATCGGCAACTCACAAGATCTTTGTATCCGAGAAAACTGTCCAAGGTTTAGATTTAGAGTTTTTTAATAGCAAAATTCCCTCCGAATTCGGCAAAGGCCATTTTTGCCGTTTGAAAAAGATAGCAGAAATCCTAAAAATATACTTTCTAATTTTCTCTGAAACTAACTAGTTTGGGTTTAAATATATAATTAGACAGTGTAACCCAGCACTTTTTAATTAACAGGTGTAATAAGGATTTATGTGTCATATAACAGACAGCGTGATCTGTTTGAGTAAAAGACAAATTACTTTTTATTTTTGCCCGACTGCAAAAGTCAAGGAATGTTATTTAGAATTGTGGCTTGGAAGATGCTTTTCACGTTCTGCTTAATAATTTTTTAATACAAGGTTTTAGCATTAATATTCTTAAGGTACTATTTAAAATATCTTTATCGGTCTGCTACTGAATTAAGTAGTTGTGTGTCATGGGATCGAATGTAAACAAGCTCTTTCCGTTAAGTGTCACGTAGGTAAAGTTTGCAAGATCTATTATTTGCGAAAACTAGCAAAGAAAGTTAAGAGAGAGGTTTGATAAATAATATGAAACCGATATTTTGTGAATGAACCTTTTTACTTGTTATTTGTACTAATTTTATTGTGCAAATGCAAAAAGACTAATTTTCTTTGTTATAAATTCTTATTGTGGTGTAACAACACGTGATGGAGTTTAATAAAATGCCTGTTCATATAATTGTTTAATATTTTTATAATAAACGCCTATATTAGGTTGGGTTGTTTTTGTTTCTTGAAACAATATCGTAGATCTCATTGATATTAAAATATTCGACCTATGCTGACCCCAGTGGCTTGCCCGGGATGATGGCTGCCCAACTCGCTTTGTATACAATACAAATCACATATTATTTAAGCAATATTTTGGGCCACTTTGCCGCTATATATAGAGCCCTATACGCCGAATTTTATTTCAATGAAGTTTGCTACTCTAAACACTACACTACACTTTTCATCATATTAAATGATTTGTTACTATTGTGTGTTTAAATATTATACAACTGAGGTGCGAACAAGCATAGGTACCTACAGTAGTAAGAGTACAATAACGTTTGAAAAAACGCTTGTAACACCATGGGCATCTTGTGCGCGTTGCCTTTATTTTTTATTTTTTTTAAGATCCCTATGTTGTAGTCCCTAACACTTTAATATATCCTTCTTTGTCCACGATAGTAAATAAAACTGGTAATAAATAAACCACTTTACAAACAACAGAGGATGTATTCGGCCAGAACCAGCAGAATAAATATTCGAAAGTTTTTAGTTCGCTGATGTTGGAAAAGTTTGCGGCAGCCGGCACGAGAAAAAGTAGGACAGTGGCATCCCTACACTACTATGTTATGTAAGTTCAGTTATTACTCACACCAGGTCAGACTATGACATATGATATGAAATACAGTGTACACAGGTGTACACCGCCATTTTTGACATTTGAAATAATTCAATTCATTAACGTCACTTCGATTTCCAAAAGATATCTTCTTTTTTAAATAATTAAAAGACGGAAAATAAATTACTTTTAATTTTTTAAATTAAGAATATTCCGTCAAAGGTTTTTATTACATGTGGCCACTTACTTTTAAGGTAATCTATCATAATTTTAGTCTACTGTTGAGTAGTATGATACAAATTGTATCTACGTCACTATCATTAATTTACTTGTGTTTGGAGGGAATTGTAAGCTACTAAATACATTTAGACAACGTCTTTACATTACACGGACCGTACTCTTGTTACCGCTTATAAGCAAAACAATACGGAGTGAAATTGAAATGTTTTTGAAAATGAAAATTCGAACTTTTGAAGGAACCAAAAAAGAATTGTTATCCATTCACAAATGTTACAATAAATATAAAACACAGATCAGTTTAACCGTAAGAAAAACACTGAATCCAAGCCAATTATCATACTTCAATTAAAGCTACACAAAACCAGAAAAATCGAACGGACCGTAAGCTTAGTACCAAAATTGTACACAAGCAATATTATATTATTAAAAAAATCAAATAGCCCACCTGCCTAAAACCAAATGAAAAGAAAATACCCATTTTTTTATCGTGCTGCCGGTACATTTAAATTTTATGTGCCCTATGTCACTCCCACAACCAATACAAATCTAATGACACCTTATACGTTAAAACCCATCAAGCCATTTAAGCTGTAGAGCGTGTCAAAGAAATAGACATATATACTCACATACATACATAATACATACATACATACACATACATACGCTCGAAAAACATTACCCTGGACCGGTCAGATGGGCAAAAAAATATACATACTATCGAGCTTTTTGCTACTGAAAAGGAGCTACAGGCCTTTTACACACGCCTTTATTTAAATTTTTCATTTTAAAGACTTAAAGGATGAGTTTTCTCTGTACTTAATAAACACGTTTACAAAATCATTGCATATTATTTTCATCATAAAAAGTCACACATAAACAATTGGCCCTGTCAGCTTTCCTTAGCATCAGTAACAAAAGCTTTCTCTATTCACAATATTACTTGTACAATACGTAATTGCAACCGTCGTGTTTACACTAACATTGTAGTTATAGGTGTATGTTTTGCCGCGTTTTATACAATACAACAGATTTTCGTCCGAAGAAACTATGAAAACAAATGTTTGTTCCTAAAATAGTTCGAGTTACTAAGTCCAGTGGGTGTTTTATGGTTGTATAGCAAGCATATACGGTTGGTCTAATTATAAGAGCCTAGTTAGCATAAACCGAAACATTATTATTAACTTGCGACCCGCCCCGACTTCGCACGCAGGGTACTTTTGACACGAAATGATTACAAATCGATGAAATACTCAGAATTTTAGGAGTCGTGACGGCCCAGTGGAGTAGGCACCCTCTTCGTAAACACGAGGTCGGAGATTCGAATCCAGACAAGTACCAATGTGACTTTTTTAAATCATATATTCTTTTAAGTTTATCTTGGACATTACTGACTGACAGTGAAGGAAAACATCGTGAGGAAACCTGGACATACAAAAAAAGGCTGAAAACGCCAATCCGCATTGATCAAGCGTGGCGATCAATGCTCATACCTTCTCTGTATGAGAAGAGGCTTTCCCTGCAGTGGGATAATTCGATGCGTGGCTAATACGTAGGTAGCGCAGAAACAGAAGAAAACAGCGACATAATATTACAACTAGATGCGCCCTACGGCGTCGCCCGCGCGGAAATTGGTATGTGTTTAATTATGTAACTCGGGAACAAGATAAATTTTCGGAGTAAAAAGTATCCTATGTCCGTCTCCGGCAACGAATCCTACAAATCAATTTTCATCGAAATTGGTTCAGCCGTTTATTGCACTGAGTGGTATTAAACACACATACATACACACAAAGTTTCGCTTTTATACTATTAATTTTAATCTATTTATTTGAATATAATTATAAGATTAATTACACCAAAATAGCCGCTTAAATCTAATTTTAATCAAATAACCCGCCCCAGGTTGCTTCCGGTACAAAGGTGCCCATAACACTTGTCGCGTTCCCGCGCTGAATGGCAATGGCCAACCTTTGCACCAGGAACGACCCAGAGCGGGAGTCACCACACATAATATTGAGTCTGCGCCCTGATTCGCGAACGAAGTTCTTTGCCTCTGTGCCCTAACTGCCCATGGTCTCTACTGCTATGGGTACGAAATTGTATATAGGCTCTAATGCCGAATACTTAAGCCTCTTTTTTTAAAGAGGCATTATTATTAATCGGGTTAAGAGAGAGAGATTAGAATACGAGTTAACAGTTTGATAATAAATAATAGTATCAAAATCCGGCACATTATTTATGTTAAGGAATGTTACAGATAGGTAGTTCAGACCTGTAGCTCGTGAGGAGCTAAAAGGTCTATGATACCTTTCTCGGTTCATTATCCATGATTTAAGATATCCATTGCAAATATTTTTATCTCCTCATGATGAAGAAGATATTGACTTTCTGAATGCGTAGATAAGGAATGTGCGCAGTCGTTTCTTAGAGAAATCCGTAAAGGTGAAGTCCTCAAATATTACTATTACTCAAGATATAATTTTACAGATCAAAAAGAACTTGAAACTTACTTTATTATTCACATGTGTTAATTTTACGCCAGACGTGTGAGTGAGCCAAACTTACCTGAAAAGAGAAATATAATTAAAACTTATCTTAAGCCTTCAGCTATATTTAAAATATTAATTTAAAAGTTTGCGACAACAACAAAAACTGGCTAAGTGCGAATCGGACTCGCGCACGTACAATTATCTGTAAAAAAATCACATTTGTTGTATAGGAGCCCTCTTCAAATATTTGTTTTATTTTAATTTCATTATTTATTTTTAAAGTGAATATGTAACTAAATATTTTGTGAAAAGCAAAGCAAAAACGAGGAGAAAAAATCACGTTTGTTGTGTGGGAGCCCACTTAAATATTTATTTTATCATATTTTAAGCTTTTGTTGATATAGCGGCAACAGAAATACATCATCTGTGAAAATTCAACTGTCTTACTATCACGGTTCATGAGATACAGCCAGGTGACAGACAGACGGACAGCGGAGTCTCAGTAATAACAGGGTACGGAACCCTAAAAACACAATCCAATTTTTAATCAAAAGTGTCATGTTTCAGAATGAATGGATCAGATCAAGCGATCATGTTTTATGGACGTAAAGTATTAGAGCGTATACAACCTACGATTGCGTTTCATGCAGTAAATGAAAGTGCAGTAAACTCAATTACTGCCACAGTAAAAATAAGATAAGGTAGTTCAATACAAATCATTTAGAAGTAAATATTTGTAATGTCTTATTTCTTTTTCTGAAGATTATTTGAAAAACAAAACATTACTTATTTACCGTTGCCTAATTGGGATTCTTTTCAAGACAAGAACGTCAACGGCGCGGAAATGTTCAAAGAAAATATTGTTTTGAAGTTATATAAACACGATTAGTGAATTGCGGCTCTTATTTTCAAGCGTAAATATCTTTAGTGTTATTGAAATTAAAAATAAATAAAATGTTTAACAATGGTTAGTTTTACATTGTTAAATGCCAATTTCTGAACGATGTCGCAACATCACGCACAGCTGATTTTTTTTATGTAGTTTCACTACTACACACTAATGTAAGCTTTAGCGTTCAAACTCCAAGACTCAGAACAAATATTTATTTGTCGATACTTAATGCAAAGTTTTGTCCCGTATCAATATCTCTAGTCTCTACCTATTGCTTATTTCTAGCGGGTGTATCCCACTATTTCCATGGAAATGCGAAATGGAAAAAGTGGGACAAGCGTTTTATACAAATTATATCCCATTATTTCCATTGCGACAAAAAGCTGCTAGTAACCGGAAAGAAACGGTAGTAAAACCTTATTCCACCTAATCTGGTCTCGATTTAATAACGAATTAATTATGAATAAAGTATGGAATAAAAACAAATAATTATAATTTATACAAAAGTGCCATTTTAGTAAAAAAATTACCAAATAATAATGTGCCAGTAATCAAATTTAATTGTTCTTTAAATATTATCATGTCTCTTTTCATTTGGTGAATTTCAAGTTTTTTGAGTAATCTTCATTCAATACGGTATCTTCATATAAAATATGGTGTAACTGTACTATGTTAGCATTAACAGGAACAAGTCTATTAAATTTTCGATTCCATGATCTACTGTATTGTTTGTGCGCCACCGCACAAAAATTGCGTTGCGTTCTCTAAAAACGCACCTAACACTGCTAAAGTTATTTTTTAACCAATAGTTCTCCATTACGTCATAATTTTTTTTAGGTTCACTATCACCCATCTCCGTTAGTATAAAATTCCATTCCTCTTCTATTTTATTACGCCTTGGTCCTTCAAAGAGATTATTGCGCTATTGTAATCTTTAGGAACAGTTACTTTGCCTTGTGCTGCTTCTTCAAAGCATTTATTCATACAAACATTAATAGTAGATTGAATTTCATTCGGGACGCAGCCAGTACTGTAAGAAAATGAATTTTAAATTCCTTATCCTTTCAAAAAATAGGAATTATTATTTAGTCAATGAATCAATAACGCAATTGTGCATTAATAGAACTACAAAGATAATGGCAGCTGTTACTCAATATGTTCAAAAGAGGTTTTATCTATAGAGGAAATAAATATAGTTTCCATGTGCACGCCGTCAATAAGAGGCGATGCAGCGTTTTTTAATCGGCGCGCCGCCCGCAATGGAAATAGTGGATGACTCTGTCCCAGTATTTACATCAAGGGAAATACATAATGGAAATAGTGGGATCAACCACAGGATGTACCACTGGGACTTACAATAAAGTAATATTTAGGAGAAATATGACTCACACTAAATACTAGGTATTAATATTTCAAATACCCGAACGTATATACATATTGAATTCTGCTTTACGTTCTCGCGACACCGCATATTCGTATAAGGGCGTTAAGTCTACGAGCTTAGCGGTACAACAAAATGACGCATCGTTTCACATTAATCACGTACGAAAGGTGTTATAGCTAGAACAATAAGACTGTTATCAGACAACAGCATGACAAAGGAGGTGGCATATCTACTGATTGCAGGTATGTGCCGCCTCCGTAAAAGTCACAAACAAAAGAATGTGTTAAGATGTGTTTAGACCTGTTTAGGCGGTATGAAAGCAATGAGGCAATAATTTGTAAGCAACGTTTTATTACAGTCAACTGTTGATAACGAAGTATCCGGCCATTTACTTTTGGTGTGTTACATTATCAAATTATAACCGTTACCGATCAGTCTATAATATCCATATTATCTATATCCATTTACAGTATAGATTATTAAGCTTGTGCGAAACTATGGAAGGTCGCTAGTTCTAAATCTAAACGTCCTTTATTTTTATAAAGTGTCTATAAAGTTGTAAAAAATGAACTAAATCTGCAATTTGGTAATACATGCTACGAGTATAATATGTTTTCGATGCAAAATCAGCATCTAAAATATAGCGCTTGTCTTTGAAAGAATGGGCTAATTCATTTCCTTATAAAACATGACTGCAATTTTCTCCTTCACTTGTTTTGTATAAATTCTTTCGGCTTTTCTCGACTCATACCGATTCTACGTTCGACTATCCCTCCTTTTTTTTCAACTGTCGCGTTAGGCAAAGGTCTGCTAACATTATTATTTAAAAATAAGTATATATGTAAATCGTATTATTATGAGTAATTAAAAATTTACGTTTCCTTTTTTATAATAGAGTATAATTCTCATGGAAAATGTAGTTCTCACAGTAAATACCAGGGAGATACTGTTCATTGTTGTTAAAAATATTGTATGCTGTCGAGAGAAAGTATTACTGTACTCTATTATTTCATACATGCCTACTTTCTACAAATTACAGTTGCGTCTACGTAAACGAAAGAATTTCAGTATAGAACGGTAAAATACACAAACGTATCTAATAATACTTTTATAATCTTTTTACTTCAATTCTCGAAATCGAGCTTTTCTAATAATCTTATTTCATGACACCTAAACCAAATATCAGTAATTATATTACATCATAAAGAACAAAATTCTGTATTTAATCTTTTTCTTACGCGGTATGTTAGACAGAGACGGCAGATGTGAGAACAGTTGCCAATAAACGTTTACGATTACGATCACGTTACTCGTAAATCTTTATGTTTTATGTGTTATCATTATGTTTAGTTAACATTGGATCACCATTGTACTAAATGAGCTGATAGCTAAGTGGATGAAATAGAACTGTCAGTATTTCTCTATATGGAGAAGGATTAGAAAAGAACTTCATACGAATGCGTAAGGATATTTATCAATAGAGCACCATGTTATGTTCTGAACAACTTCGGTAACAAACAACCATACAATCCGTCAATACCTAAACCTCTTCACGAGCTTATTTGTTTTCTTTAAATTTTGATCCGGAATTCCGGAATTTTCAAATGGCAAAAGGCACCCATTTTATCTTCACTAGTGGGCCACCATTCCAGCAATTTGGCCCAGTAGTTAATATAAAAAATATATATTAATAATGTTAACTTCAATCTCTGAAATCCTTTGTGCTATATGTTAGTCCAAATTACTTCAGAATGTTTTCCTTCACCGTATGTCGATAATGTCTAACATAAACTTTTATATACATTTAAGAAATCTTACAGAGAACGCATTTCGAAGTATAAACTTTCAATTGCGAAAATTTTGTGCTTAACGTTTTTTTCTTCTGAAAGGTGTTGTTTTTTACATCGTAGCTACATAAAAAAGTACTTTCTAAACTTTTATGTATCGAGACATAACTCATACACGTACAGAATAACGTTTTTATAAAATTTAAAAGTGTCTTCAAAAAGAAAAGTTGATAAGAGCTGATAGGTATATTTTTATTTTACCGAAATAGCTACATTATAAGAAAACTTATTCATCCTTTCAGTTGAATGTCGTGCAATAGCTATACGCCTCCAAGCATCTTCAATTGAACCGCTCCTGAGCGCTCCTCATTCATCTATTACGCACCACGTTAACCAAATCTAAATAGATATCACACAATAATACGATTATACGAAATATGCTTGAGCTGATTTACAAAATCGGGCAAACACGTCACTCCTACATTCCTCTTCCATCCATCCTACATTCCTCTTCTATCCAACGAAGCGTACATCTATTTCAGAACGTGAAATCCTTTTATAGATTTCCTTATTCAACGTCGGCCCCATCTATCTGGTCTATTACACAGTTAGACTAGAAGCCTACATTCCCATTCACCGATATCCTTGTAAATAAAGTAACTTGTGAATTTCTTACGACATTTTTACGACCGCTTCTCTTTCATTGTGAACATTAAAAATAATTCGTTTTCCCACAAACAAGTCATGTATTCTTTGTTATTGGTGGAATGCTTGTACAAATAATCAAGCAGATTGTGTTAGTTAAAATCTATTGAATTGTGTTTACATAAACTATTAAAATAGTGGTTTTATTCGTATGTTTTAACAAAGTCCGCGGCAATATTTGATATCTTAAGACCGGTCGAACATTTTGCTAATAATGATGTAAACATGATGGTAGATGATTATTGATTGTTATACAAAGTAGAGCTCAGCGAGATTTTTTTTAAGAATTTTCGGAGTCTCTCAAATCGATTAATTCATCCTTTTACTCCATCTAAACGAATGTTGTGTTTCCAAAGGCAAGTAATGGTTTTCAATGCTTCTAAAAAAAGTGGCACAATAGGAGATGAAATGCTTTCAGCTATAAGTACCTACAGCGTTCTTTTTTACATGTAAGTGACAAGCGCTGGAAGCATAGTTACTATGTCTGGGGCTTCGACTGTGGCTTTGCCCACCTAGAACCAGACGGGTCGCTTCTTAGTCTAAAACTATAGGAAATAGAGATAGATGTCTACAACACCTAATTAAAAAGGTAAAAAATAGTTGAAACAATATTCCTTAATTAATTATGAGTCCTTAATCAAAATACTTAAAAAGAATAAAGTCAATTTAAACAAAGAACTAGCAATAAACTCGGACTAATAACGATTAGAGAAAAAAATTGTCTTGACAAACTACCATAAGATTGTATAAAGGTGCGTACGAAAGTAAATAATATTTCTATTTCTTTCTATTTGGTCATCTATTGCAAAGAGCCGCGAAATAGATAGACCATTGTCCTAAATTCTTCGTGGACAGTTTGTGGACAACCCAATCTCTACAATCAATTAATTGGGGTCTGATTGTTTTGCCGATAAAATCAAACATCTTCGGTCACTATTAATACACAGCAGTCCAAATAAGAGATAATTATTTGAACTCGAAAATGGAATTCTACTTCTAATCATCGCGTAGAATCTTATATCCTTATATCAACCTCATCTTCCAAAAGTTTTCGTGTTAAAAAGATAAATTTGCAAAAGTTATTTATCATTCTCACTCGAGGACATACTTTCGAAGTTTTTTTCAGTATTTGTCGACAAAAATGTAAAATAAAAAATGGTGTTCAGTATTAGGTACCTACATTTTATTTGAATTTGGTTAAAAGTTCATGATGCGTTCGGAAAGTTGCTAACGATTTGTTAGTTTGATAAAAACAGTTTCAGAATACTGTCGGTGACTTTTCTTGGACAGTACCTACTTGATGGACCAAGTTGATGGAGAAGTTGCAATTGAGAATACAAATTAAATGGTAAAGTTGAGGTATTTAAGAAGAATACTAAACGGGTTGTTCCATATTCATTTTATGACGTCTATTGTATGGAGCAAATTTGTCTGATTAATACTTATATTTATTGTGTTTAAGTAGTTATTACTACTTTTACTAAGGTATTCATATGAGGTATACGAACTGCTATTATTCATTTACCTAGTAATAGATGACGTCACTGTTTTGCTTTACCGACAATATCAATGCAAATCGTTAGATGCAAACAGAATAAGGAACCGGAGCGTACATGCAATGCAATCACGGATTTAATATATAATAGCATTCGCAGATGTACCTAAACAGTTTAGAGGAAACCAAGAACCATAAAAGATTACAAAGGTTTCTAGCCCGTATTAAGGATTCCAACACGAGGATAACGTTCACTACCGTATTGAATTATGCAGTATTTTGTCCAAATTCTGTGACACTCATATGATGCAATTATGCACATATTTATATCTCCTTTTGTATTCAAATCAATATTCAGTAGTGTACGTGTATAATTTATAATAACTTATAATACCAGCCTGTTTACTGTCCCACTGCAGGGCAAAGACCTCTTCTCATATAGAGAAGGTATGAGCATTAATCACCACGCTTGCTCAAGACAATTGGCAATTTCAGACTTTTAAGCCCAGGTTTCCTCACGATGTTTTCCTTCACCGTCAGTCAGAAATGTCCAAGATAAACTTAGAAAGTACATATGATTTGAAAAATTACATTGGTATTTGCCTGATTCGTACCCACTGCCTCGTGTTTACAAAGCGGGTACCTTATCCACTGGACCATTTCGACCGATAATGATCAAACCATTACATAAAGAAGTGACAAAAAAATCAAACAGAACAAAACGGACAGCAGGGCCTACCAAGACGATTACGGTATACGGCTTAATATATGTAATTTTTGGCTAAGTTCTTTCTCTCTTTCGGCTGAAATGCATTTATGTGTGAGAGATAAAATATATAATAATATAATATCACACCAACTACACACATCGCCAACTAGACCCAAAGTAAGCATGTATTATAGCTTGTGTTATGGGTGCCATAAATGTGGGTATACATACCCAAATACCTTTTGCAAATGCATACATATTAAACACTAGCTTTCAGCGGCGCGGTTTCACCCGCTTCTTTGCTTACTGCACTGCTCCCTTCGCTAGTAGCGTGATGTTACATAGCCTATAACCTTCCTAGAAAACTGGGCTATCATACGCAAAAATAATTAATAATTTAAAAATAATAATTTTTTTTAATCCGTCTGGTAGTTCCAGAGATTAGCGCGTTCAAACAAACAAACTCTTCCGCTTTATATAATAGTACCTATAGATATAGATAGAAACATCCAGACCAATGGAAACAATCATGTTCATTCACACAAATATTTGCACTGACCGGGAATCGAACCCGCGGCCTCTGCGTGGCAGTCCGTGGACAGAAGCACCGAACCACATAGTCAACAAGAAGAAAATAAATGTATTATTATTAAAATGGAAAGTGATGAGACTTGTATTTATTTGCATTCCTTAAAACAGTATTCATCCTACATAAACAAAATGTAGGCCATAATTCCTCAATCTCATTTGTTTCATGCAACTACGACGCGTTTCGAGCATAATTTTGGCGCGAATGCCACCGGTACATGTTGACCTCTAACCTTTGATACATTTAACCGTTTTTTGTATGGAACTGTATATAACTGGCGTGTCTTTTGAAAATGGTTGTTGTTACGTAATCCAAAAGATGGAGATACGTGAAAATAAAAGATTAAACAAAAAATATTGTTGTGTCATTATTCGTTGTTGCCATTGAAACAACATCGTGACGATGTAGGTACTAACGTTTCCCTGGAAATATCCTCGTATATTTCCCATTGTGAAGAAGAACGGTCGAAAAATTTTGTTGATGGAAATCGGAATTTGCCACAAAAGGTTAATAACCTGAGTCTCAAGTAACAATAGCAAAGATTAACTTGTTATTACTTAACTGAAATTAAACCATATTTTTGTAGATAATTTTTCCTATAAATTATTTTTGTTAAAAACAATGTTTTTGGAATAAGTATACTTTTTCTATGAGTTATAAGTTCAAATTCAATAAGAAATAAATGTATCATAGCAAAATATTTATTTCGAGAGCTTAGATGCAATTTACATCAGTTAATTTCATGTTGATTTTTACAAAAAGTCATTATACTTACTTACACAACTCATTATCAAATAGTATTATAAACTAGCTGCCCGCTCCGGCTTCGCAGGGGTGGACATTTTTTTTAAACTTTTTGGGATAAACAAAGATAGTTTTTTTTTCTTTTTTCAGGCAATTTTTTATTATTTTCTCTCCGTAAGAACCATCCTTGTACTTCAAGGAATATTATAAAAAAAGAATTAGCGAAATCGGTTCACCTGCTCTCGAGATTAGCAACACATTCTGCGATTCATTTTTATACTATAAATATTCTATTCTATGAAACATTTAAAAAATATTTGTATTGTTTGCCTTTTGTGACACAAATAGTCTGACGTAATAAAATTAGCGGTACTACGTGGGTACTACTTAATTACACGCAGGATTACATTCGTGAAATGCTTTGAATTTCGTTTAAAAATAATATGCATCTCTTTCCGAACGAAATACTTTTCTTCCATTCATTCAATTGCTACTTGTCTGGCAGTTACATAGAATTCTAAATTTGAATCCTTGATCAGAAAAGCAAATGTGAAAAGCAACTGTATGATGAACTAAATTCCCGTTTAGGATTTATCAAAGTTCAATTGGCGCTTCATACGCGCATAAGTAACTATTCTTGTTTGCCTAAATACGATTATGAAAATATCACGAAATATTTATTTAATGTGTTATAGTTAGAAACAGAAGCGTATGTTTGTAAAACGGAGACGTGATAAGATAATTTTGGTAATATTATCTTATTCATAAACGTTGCGGAGAATTAGAGCGCTATGTAAAGATGTTAAGTCACCATTTTTCATTATTATAATAATTAGTACATGCATTTTAACGATTTTTATCACGTCATAAAAACATCAGTACCTACCCACGTGCGAAGCTGGGGCGGGGCGCTAGTTTTCTATAATATTATCATACTAATATATAAAGCGTATAAATTTGTTTGTAATCTCTAGAACTACCAGTCGGATTTACTTTTTTTTGCGTTTGATAGCCTGGTTTTCGAAGAAGGATTTAGCGCGATATCCTTGAAAATTGTGTGAAATTTCCATTAATACTGTTGATATCCAAGAGCTTCTTGTTTATTTATACCTTAGTATATTTTTATTTTGGAAATCTTTGCAAACATACAATATGTACCATAATAATGCATTGGCTGGCCAGTACATTTCCCATCCATATGAAAATATACTTAGTGTAAAATGGGTATGTAAACGGGTGAATAAAAACAAAATGAGGCGACTAAAGAATCTATACTATTTTATAAAGCGGAAGAGTATGTTTGTTTGTTTACACGCACTAATCTTTGGAATTACTAGTCGGATTTTAATAATCTTTTGCGTATGATAGCCCAGTTCTTGAGGAAGGTTATAGGCTATGTACCATTACGCTACTGGCGACGGGAGCAGAACAGTAAGCAAAGATGCGGGTGAAATCGCATCGCGAAAAGCTTGTACCAGATAAAGCAGTATCACCTGCGAACTAAACATTACATTACAGTAGTAGCTGACAAGCCTGACAAGCGCCGTAACTGCAACAAAGTTCTACCTTTGGATAATCCTATTTGCAGAAGTAGACGTTCTAGTGATAGGTACCTACTTATCTATATATTATGTAATATACTTATTCTGTATACTTGCGTTGATTGATAGGTAATACTTGAGTTGCAAGTCAAACGGTTTGTCCAACATTAAGCACATTTAATACTGCAATATCAATCTACAAAAAAGTTACATTTAACTTGGTTCATATTCTATACATCGTTTTGTAAAAGGTTTAAAATCCTTTTCACGCCATAACTTTAAATATAAAAATAGGACAAAAACCGTATATACGGTAACTTTTAATTGTACATTACTATTATTATTATATTTATAAAGACCTATTAAACTAAGCGTTCGTGTTTTTTCTACATTATGCGCAATACTTTACATAATAGAGTTATTTCTTTACGAGCTCGTTTCAATGCGACATATTGTCAGAAATGTGATATCTTTTGTTTTAAGTAGCTTACGCATGAATTGCCACTTTGTTGATGAATTTATGTAGATTGGTTGTGTCTCAAGGTTAATAGCTGAGATTAGTTTAATAGTATGACTAGCGACACGCCCCCGTTTTTGTTGATGACGATTACGTTTATTACCGTAACTACCTTCATTTTTCTATACATATAATAATAATGTAACCGATCGCTGTCTGTACATGGAAAATATATGAGAAAAAAAATTATTGGGGCCTTTATCAACGCAAATAGAACCCAAAACAATGATTGTTACAATTTTTGTCTGTTTGTCTGTTTGTCTGTTTGTTCACGCTAATCTCAGAAACGGCTTATCCGATTTAGATATGGTTTTCACTAATACATTGTGGTAAGCTTCACTTAACATTTAGTGTTTGTTTCATGTCAATCGGTTCATAAATAAAAAAGTTATGCCAATTTAAAGAATCACGTCGAACATTTTCTGATAGAAACAGAGACTAACAGGTTACGGAATATTTTTGGATTCCTCTCATTCTAAACAATCTTCCATTTAGTTTTAAATGAGTCCAGTTTCCAGTGAGCCTATGTTTCGCGATGACAATTAATAAAGCCCAAGGTCAGACACAACTAAAAGTTGTGGGCGTGGATCTAAGTATTAGCTGTTTTTCGCACGGTCAGCTTTATGTGGCTCTATCACGTG
The DNA here is from genome assembly GCA_963082885.1 of Parascotia fuliginaria. Taxonomy (NCBI): domain Eukaryota; kingdom Metazoa; phylum Arthropoda; class Insecta; order Lepidoptera; family Erebidae; genus Parascotia; species Parascotia fuliginaria. Next base: position 3,358,705 of record OY720183.1, on the reverse strand, counting down.
TTAGCATTCCTAGCAGCCTGTATGCTTTGATCCTCGATGGCTATACGTCTAATCCATACATCCATACACCCATACATATTCAATAAGGCGTTGTCCTGACTGACTGACTAACAGACAACGCACAGTCTAAACTGCTGGTCGTAGTGACTTGAAATTTGGAGGGTGTGTTTGTCTAAATGTCTAGAGGTTGTACTAAAAAAGGGTTTTTAAAATTTAATTCCTAAGTGTGTGAAAAGGGATGAAATCGATTGTATGAATCTTCTTCATTTTTTAACTTACAGTTTTGAAATTTTGTTTTGGAATACTTCTATTTAAATAAAAAATATACTTATAATTTTATTTTAACACGGGTGGATTTAGAGGGGTGAAATCAGGGATGAAATATTCTATACAAAGATCTTTAGCTTTTGAAATTTACAGAGAGGGGGAGGGAGGGAAAGGAGGGAGGAAAAGGAGGAATTGATTCAGCAATATTTTTAGCGAGGTTTTTTTTTTCAAATATAACTTTTGTTACCGCCCATTTCCGCAACTGCTACATCACACCCCGGATATAGCATGCACTAACGAACTACAATCTGAACATCTTCTAACCACTATAGTTTGATTATCATTCAGTAATTAAACTATTTTACTAAAAGAATATTAATTGTTTTTGGTTAATCTAGATTTTTCTATCAATGTAACGTTGTCAGGAGATATTGAAAAATTATCTTAAATGAACGATTGTAAGGCGAAGCTCTGCCTGAAATAAATACTCTTCAACTCTATTGACTACTTATTGGGTTCCCTGGCTCTGCTTGAGAACACTGACGGTAGTAGATCCACGCTGGTTTCAGCATGAATGGGCCGAATCGTCCGGGAAAGTACTACCCTCTCATAGAAGATCGACTTAAGAGTAGTAGTATCCTTTACTACTGCGTTTCGTTCGGTGAGAGAGTGCCGGAGGCCAAACTTCCCCCCTTTTCTCTTTCCTCACCACCCTCATTCCCTTCCTTTAACCCCATTCCCAGCCGCCATTATGGTGGCCACCACTTCTGGATTCCACTGACTGCTTACCATCAGGCGGGGTGGAGTCACTTTGGTAGGCTAATATATATAAAAAAAAAAAAAATCAAAGTAAACTTTAATTTTACGTTTCTGTTGGTATAAATCTTTATTTATTTAGTTCAAGGCTCATAAACAATTTTCATAACAATTCTTTCTTATTAAGAATACAACAAAACCTTTATTTATCTTTAGGCCTCTACAATAAGGCAAAGGGATTATGCTAACAACCCTCTAAATGTAATGTTTAGTTGGGAGAGGTTATCATCCATCAGTGGATATTCTTTTACTTGAATAATCCATACTAATATTATAAACGCGAAAGTAAATCTATCTGACTGTCTGTCTGTCTGTTACGCTTTCACGCCTGAACCGCTAAACCGATTATAATGACATTTAAAAAAGAGATAAATTAGACCCTGGGGAACAACATAGGCATATCTTCTAACACGAAAAAATGGCATAAAGGGGTTGAAATAGGGGATGAAAGTTTGTATGAAAAATCGTCAATGTAAACAGAGATATAACCGGCATTCACGCGAACGGAGCTGCGAGTAACAGCTATTAGTAAATAAAAGATTCAAACTAAAAACAAAATTAATAAACTTCAACACTAACAACATTTACCTACTAAATCCCTGACAAGTATTAGTAAAAATCACAAAACAAAATAATAATACTTGTAAAATTTAAACTAAATTAAAGTTTTAAAGTTTAACACTAACATTTTTACCTACTAAACATTCCCTTGGCTAATAAAAATTACAGCTTTCACACCAAGAAAGACAAAACGCGCGACAATGAGATCAAAACTCTCTTCGCCTCATAGACACTGTAACTTTAGTAAATACCAGTGAATACTTACGCATGTAATGGTGGTCTAATTTGGCGTAGTGTCAGTGTATAGTCGAATCGCGTGACTGTCGAGCCCGCGGGATTGTCGTATTAAAATGAATAGACGTGTAAGGAGCGTCCATTTGATTACAGGACATTGAAGTTTTCCTTGTACAGTGCTGTGTTTAAATACTGATTTTCTGTTTATTAGATTTGGATATATTCCATCTATAACCAGTTATATAGCTACGAGCGCGCTTTCATCCGCGCTCAATGACATTTTTGGTTACTGTTCTGCTCCCGTCGCTTGTAGCGTTATGTTACATAAACTATAACCTTCCTCAAGAACTGGGCTATTAAGCGCAAAAGTATTTAATTAAATCAGACAGATAGTTCCTAAGATTAGCGCATTCAAACAAACTTTTTTGCTTTATATATTAGTTTAGATTGAAATTGCAAAAAAGAGCAAGTATGACATTATACATTATAATAATCTAAACGCCTATTATGCGATATTATGTAAATTGTATAACAGCACAAGTAATATAGCTCCCGACAAGGGTATTGTGTTCTTAGTTTAATAGCTGCTTTATTTCTCTTGTATCTAATATGTCTGTATCATGTTAACATTATAAGCGAAATACTCAAGAAATTTTCATCCGTTGTTTAAATTCTCTATGTATATTCTACGGTAGTAGATCCACGCTGGTTTCAGCATGAATGGGCTGGATCGAACGAGGATGTACTACCCTCTCATAGAAGATCGACGCAAGAGTAGTAGTATCCGTACTATTGAGTTTCGTTCGGTAAGTGAGAGCGCTAGAGGCCCAATTTCCACCCTTTCCTTTTTTCTTACTTCCCTCAATCCCTTCACCTACCCCATTCCCTTCACGGTAGGCAGCGGTATCGCAGTCCCTGGCAATGCGGTAACAATGGCAGAGACCCCTTTACGGTAGGCAGCGGCTTCGCAGAGTCCCTGGCAATGCGGGAGCAATGCCAGTGAGTAATTCATGAGCGACAGTTACCATTTACCATCACGTGGGCTGTTTGCTTGTCTTTTTTTTTATATTATAGCCTAGCAAAGTGACTCCACCCCGCCTGATGGTAAGCTGTCAGTGGAATCCAGAAGTGGCGGCAACTATACCAAAAGCCATCGTCTTAAACTGCTGATATGGTGGCCTTCACTATGGCGGCTGGGAATGGGGTTAGGGGAAGGGAATGAGGGAGGTGAGGAAAGAGGAAAGGGAGGGAAATCGGGCCTCCGGCGCTCTCACTCACCGATCGAAACGCAGTAGTACGGATACTACTACTCTTAAGTCGATCTTCTATGAGAGGGTAGTACTTCCCCGGACGATCCGGCCCATTCATGCTGAAATCAGCGTGGATCTACTACCGGACTATGTATGACTGTCTGTCACTTTCGGCAATAAAAAAAATGTATATAATAAGTAAATTACTGCCTCTGTGGTATAGTGGTACTGTCAGTGTATACGGATTGCCCCACGGTAGCCAGATTTCCATCGAGATATTTTGTGTAACATGGGATTTAACATAGATGGCAAAACGTAGATGTTATACGCCTCTGCCTACCTCTCCGGGAAAAAGCGTCATATTAAGTACCTGAGTCATAAATAACAAATTTGAACGAAAAAGTCGCTTTTGATTTCCCTTAAGGAAATTAAATTTAGATTATGCATAAAATATTCTTTATAAATCTGGGTTCTTGTACAATTTTTATTTTATTTTTAAAGATATATTTATTCAAGTTTTATGATAATAGATCCTTGTTGATGACAGTATGCATGTGACAGATAGACCTTAGTACCTACACTGTCATGGACTATCGACATACAGTTGTAATATCTAGTAGTACCTACGTTTCATGTGGTGAGTGAAAACTGGGTTTTTTACATTTACGCAACCGCTTTATTGTGTTAGTAAAAGCAAATCTCTAAACCTATATTTCTAGTTGTTTAACTGACGATTTATTTATTTCCAATATCACGTCCCATTGTAAGACAAACTTCTCCTGATCTACCACATCATGTTCCTGACTCAAGCTGCCTGAGCGTGGACCAATCCTATTAGTGATGAGTTCATTTCCTAGCCATCTTCGCCTCGGGTTAATATGAAGTCATCCTACATCCCTCTGGTATCCTCGGTGGTCTAACAAGACCAACCTTATCTCAGTTTAAGAACCTCAAAAAACGCTCTAACATAATATTGAATTCTATTCCGAACGTAATTTTAATTTGATTTACAAAATAAATGAAATCTCTCGTTATAAATACGTTTTTCAATCACGTAATACATTTCAGGGATATTTAGTGGCGTTATTAATAATGTGGGCGTATACCTAACGATATTGAAATAGGGGTGTAAGTGATATCATAATAGCTACGCAGTTGTATCATGATTGTCGATACCTTCAAATATTAAAACGTCAATAAATTTCAAGTAGCCCTTAGAGTTCTTTTTCACTTTTGAATTTTGGCATCAGAAACACTTTTAAGTCTAACTTAACTTGATGTTGTGTCCCTTCATAATAGAGCTCACAGCAGCTAAATAGTCATTGTAAAATAATTGTATTACAACAATAACAATCTTTAAATCGACACCAAAACTAATTTCATAGTTAAAAGCAATCTCTACTAAACAACCTTCAAATGTAAGTACATAGGTACTTCATAAAAGATAAGTGGCAGTTATAGCCACTCTAAATAGATAGACATCATGTTTAACTGTAGTATTTACATAATATGCAAATTTGATAATGAAAATGCCTCCAGTAAAAGTATGGATCCAAAGAGGCTAGATTCCTACACCTTTAATAATTTATTCGTTATATAATACTCACGATCTCGGCATCTTCAGGTCTCTTCGCTATTATGCATGAAGGTCACATACCTCAAGATTATTAAAAATGCAGTATTTGAAAGTTTTATTGTCGTGAAGAATTGTTATATCTCTACAAAATATACTTAGACTCTAGATTATTCGATAGTTTTTTAAGAACCTATTGCACCAAATTACAACTTTCTTATTCCTAACCGTTTGTAAAATTTCTGCAGTGTTCGTGCGCATCGATGCGATAGATTCAAAAATACTTTTTACCGTAGACGGAGCATGTACCAGTCTATCTACGCTTTTTACAGATTCTGTCGAAAACTTACAAAATCTTCGTTTCGGCTAGAAGTGTCAATATAATTTCAAGTTTTTATAATCTTATGTTAGCTTTGCTCTCGAAGCAAAAATGACATTTTCGACAGTTGAGAATATGACAGCTGGGAAGCCTTCACTGGCGTTTTAAATTACAAAGAAAAATAACTATAGCTGGCAGCAATTATCAAAATTAAACGGAAAAAAAATTATTAGAGGCCTTCTAGGAATCGTGACTAGCCAGCATATTTTGTTATAAGTTCTGATAACAAATATAAAAAAAAAATTAAATTGTTTAAAATACAAAACTAGAAACTTATTTGTAACGCCAAGAAACTATAACTCAAGGAATTTCTTCATTAGTTCAAATAACTACAATACCCTTCTAGAGAACAATGGCTGGCAATGGCAGACTTTAAAATTAGTCTAGAATTAAGTTCAATAGATTGTTGGAAGTTTGAGCAGTTATAATAGTTCTATGAAACATAAATCAGGTACATCTAAACTATACATTACATACCATCACGCTTTATTGCCCCGAAGAGGTAAGCAGAGATGCAAAACACCCACGTTTTACCAGCTACGTTTAACTTCGAGACTGGTGATATTTACCAGGCTCAATTGCAGATTCCTAATGATAAGATTTTTTTGGATTACAATACCACTTTAGCATGACGTAGCAGTCCTTACACAAAGCCACTGAACTACCGCAGCAGTCAGACAACAGGGGCCCTACCACAACCTCTTATAGCAATCTTATATAACCTTACTTTGTCTCTAGCCTTGTTTATAATGGTACAAAAGAAAAAGACAAAACACAAAGTAAAATTAAAATACTGCTATAAGAGGTGGTGGTAGGCTGTACAAGATACGTATGTATCATGGTGTCGAAATAGAAACAACTACGTCTAACATCCGTAGTTATTACAGCACACCAAGTCTCCGTTAAACTTAACTCGTTCTAAACATATTGGCTAAAGCCCAAGAACGCCACCAAAATACAGTTTAATCAGTTCGGTAGTTTCCAGCTCTTACAAACTCCAACTTTGCTTGAAGAGTTTGTAAGTAGAGCTGTTGCAAATAAGTGAGATATTTACTTACTGTTTACGTATAAAGTTGTCATTAGAAGACATGATATGAAAAAATAGGTATAAAGGCAATAACTTGGTTCTTACAATTACTGATGTGTACGTAAAGTTATTTATTTTATTATTTTATAAGTATGTTTATTTATGTGTATACAGACTATTACATATACGTATGTTTAAGTATTAGATATAAATATATAATTAATATGTTTTATTAGAATTATTACTCTAATTTTTGATTAAAACTGTGTAACTTCTTGTGCACCTACTTTGTTTCTCTGCACCACCTCAAAAGGTTGACTGGTAGAGAATGCCTTTGGCATTAAGTCCGCCTATATACTGTATGTATGTGAAGATGAAAAAAAAAAAAAAAAAAAAAATAAAGCACTTTGCAGCAGAAGGGCGTTATAAGAATCACATAAATTGAACAGAAAATGAGTTCTGGTGTGACCGATTTCGTAGAAACTAAAAATAACAAGCAAAATATATTATTAAAAAACAAATTGCCTGTCTGCCTAAAGCAAACTGTAAAGAAAGTAACCCTTTTTTTGTCGACGCTACATTGAAATTTTATATACCCTGTGGGGTAGAGATGTTTGAATGTTAAGGGATACGATAAATAATTACTTCATCATAAAATATATTATACTATACTTTACTGGTACCAGTGAATATAAAAAATACGTAACAAAACGACTGCACTACATCACTGTGGGGAGACGACTGGCGAGCCCTACGGTTGTGTTAACGTTCCTACACATAATTACAACGTAAGCACAACGTATCGCCAAACCGCTACAACCCTATGTCACTCTTACCATCAATACTAATCTGATGACACCTCATACATTCAAATCCATCTAGCCATTTAGTGGTATTTAGGCTGTAGAGCGTGCCAAAGAAATAGACATAAATACTCACATATATATATACATACATATAATATACATATATACATACGCTCAAAAAACATTACCTTGCTTGACTGAATCAGTCGGGCAATAGAAGAGAACATTATACATACAAGGCGATAATGGGTAATTAATTTTATTGTATTCGTTAAATAGCAAAAAATTCGTCCCCTATTACATAGAACTTTGCCAAAACATGAGCGTAAAATGCCTGTTTATCCCTTTTGGGGAAATGTGTAAACAACCAAATATTTTTTATGGGTCAAATCAGACGGTACTACCCTTACCGTGTCTAACATACCCTACACCCAGTTATCGATAAAGCGGATAGTTGAGAAACTCGTACTGGATGGAGTTGAAATAAAACGATCTACGGAAATTATCTGCGACTGTAATATTAATATTTTACGAGACGTTTGCAGAAAATTTTGCAGTTAAACTATCTACATATTACTTTAATGATAAACTGAGATAAAAGCTTATTTTATTATTATACTATAGTGGTTACCCTGACTTTGCATCTGAATACAAATCTTTAAATACCTACAATATGTCTGTATTAAACATATGAACGTTCTTAAAGAAATTCTACGTAACAAAATCGCCGTTCGGGTACATTGGCCACTGAGATTCGCAACTAGTTGCGAATCTCTAGTTGTTGTTAAAAAAGACTCTACTAGTTGTTAAAAAAGAAGAAATAATCTTGCTACTTGCTACGTAACTAATTGCTCAAAAAGAAAATCTATTCCTGTTTCGTAGATGACCACGGTTGCATGGATAAGAAGATGTTAGAGGAGAAACTGCCCATAAAAGCAGCAAATTTCTTTATAATATGTATTTAGAGAAATCTCACGAGTTTCTAACATGAGTAAGATTTTATTTGTATACGAATGTGTGATTCACTTGACATTATTTATTGAAGCTAATAACTTTATTATTACACTACGCATTATGTCAACGAAAATGAACTTTATAATTAATACATAGAATTCATTTTTGTTTATAAGCAGAGAGAAAACACACACATCATACTATGCTTACAATGTCAACGAACTAATAGTTCGCCTGTTGACAAATGGTTACAACATTCTATTGGTGCAATAAATATATATTTTTTATTAAGAACAAATATTTCAGTGTCAAAGACATAAGTAATGTTTATTATTTTGTTTAACAGCAGAAATAATTTATCCTCTTCAATAGTTTATCGAATAGACATTTCTTGCGTGGGCTGGCCCTTTCTACGGTAGGACTGATGATCTGATAAACTTGGCGGGCAACCGATGGATGGATGAGGACGGCTCACCACCAGGGAAACTGGAGATGCTTGGAAGAAAAGTCTAAAAGTGCTTCTTCGCCGCGAGCATTCATCTGTAATGTAACGTTACAGATCCTAGCATTGCATTGGTGAGGGAGGCGAACAGAGCATTAGTATAAAATTAACATGCAACCGACCGACGAGCTGATATTCTCTTGGGTCAATTTATTGCGCTCGATCACCTCAGTGTGTGTTCAACATTATGCTATACACATTCGTATGATTAAGTTGTTTTGAAAGTTCTCTACAGACCGAACTCAAAATGGTATCATCGATGGAGCGAGAGTCGTGGACGGAAATTGGCGATCATGAATTTATACAAATCTGTTTGTGCAGGTAACATGTTCGTGTGTAGTTCTTGTGTTGTGTGGCGATAAAGTAAAACATAGTAACTTTAGTTTTTACTTAGTTACAAATGGAACAAAACGTGTAGTTTTTTAAGGCTAGTAAGGCCCTTTAGTACTTAGCATCGCTTGGAACTAGATGTAAAAAATGCTGTAATTTTTTATCGTCGTCTCTCTGCTGAGTATCCCTAATCACGGATGTTACCCACCGTTACTACGTGTAAATAGTACCTAACAGGCATTTTGCTACTTTGGGTTACGGAACTCAACCCGTACATTAAGGAAAACTTCATAAAATAACCTTTAAAAGCTTGCTAAGCGTTTACAATAAAAATAAATGAGAGATGCTGTGAAAATTGTATAAAATTATTATGTAACGAAAATATAATAGGAGCTAGCATTTTCTTCGGTTCATTTTTTTTAATATAGTAGATGTTAGACATGCATCGATAACGTATGTATACGAAAAAGCAACGTAACGTATTTTTAACTAATATTTAGATATAGAAAATACCTACAGTTGATTTGTAGTGCTTAACCACGTACTTTTAATAGTGTTTAGGTGACTGTTGAACATAAGGCTTTTACAAAGACCATGTAGCGTCTGCATTTAGCAGCTTTAAGGCACCGTGATTAAGTCCAAAATTCATCGTGTTAGAGTCTGCCACCTCGATGTTTTAGCTCACAAATCACATAATTTACGTGTTACCAATTTTGAGACGTAACACATTTTAGTGTAGCTTGTTTCGAGTTTTATCTGGAATGCAGGACGAACCTTTTCGTGACATAGATCACGAAAAGGCTTGTCCTGCATTCTGAATTCGGAATTGGTTTTTCCAAACCTGGTACGTCTCTACGTTTATTATGTTTGTTAAAATCACTCCATGGTAAGCATTTAGAAGAAATCCACCATTACGAATATTTGTAAAACTATATACGATGTAATGTATACGTGAGCGGCAGTCTTGTCTTGGTTTGTTTTTTTTTTTTTGATATAATATTTGTAGCTTAGAATGATAGTCGCCAGCCCTTTTTAAATACTCTATAATAGACAAATATTAACGTCTATCAATATGAACTAACTCTTCAACATATCAAAAAGCAAAAACGCGAGCAAAAATCCGTAAAAATAAACTTCTTTTTCGACAATGACAAAAAAATTGATAAACAATATGTAAGTTTCCGTTGATTTACCTATTGTTATACTTTTTGCCGACGTGACTACGAGGTGTAACCAACCACATTGAAGTCAACGTCATTAGGTATGCAGTGACAGGAGGGTGAATATTTAGGGCGTCTGGTCCGACGTGGAACTAGTTCAAGGTCGAACGCGAAAACATGAATTATTAACTGTAAAGTGCTAGCCCCCTTTTAGCCTAGCAGGGTGAAAGCGGCATATAGAGACTTCTTTCTCACATAGAGAATGTATGCACATTGGTTTTAGACTTCCTCGAAACGTATTGGTAAATTTAGATTTATATTTTGGTATACCAGGTTTCCCCGCAGTATTTCCTTCACTGTAGGTAAATCAATAATGTTCAAAAACCAAAAAAATACATTAAGTTTAAAAATATCTCATTGCTACGTGCCTGGTACCCAACCTACAGCCTCGTGGAGTCAATCAATATTGTTACCTCCTACAAAAGAATCTACTACCGTAAAATACAAAGCTAAAATATTTTCCTTAACTCTCCTCTGTGCAGGTAAAACATATATTTAGATTCTTTTTTTTTTGTGTTTCATTTTTGCGACATTGCCAAAGAGTCTGATGGATTGAAGTGAACTAGATCGGACGTGGGACGAAAGACACGGGCATGTTGATGTCAAAAAGGGATCTGTTTTTAAGGTATCAAAAGTTTTTGTCTTTTCTATTATTATATTTACATGATGGATAGCAGAGTTTATAGATAAAGCTATTAGAATATATCGATCACATTATTTTTCATATTAGTCACTACGAAAAATAATGTGCTTGCCATATTCCTTACGGGATCATTAATACCTAAACACAAATAAAAATTTACATTGGTGAATAGCGGTATGCGCGATTACTATGTTGATCTTTGTTCAATCACCACGCGTAATGTTTTGTAAGCTATTTTTTTGGAAAAAGGTCGTAGATTGAAATTTGAAATTGCGATCTACTACGGATGCTTTCTATTATATGGGATTTTAAATGACTGGTAAAACGTGAGCGGAATACACCTATGGCTACAGGAGAAAAAGCAATGATGATGCTATGTAAAACCTCTTTGATACTAGTTTAAGTACGAATCTAAAAATCATTATTTGTCAGTTAAGGTTATCAGGCACTTGTGGAACTGAATTTTGAGTACTAACTGTCAGTTAAGTTTCGAATAGGTTATCACGCACTTTATCAGCAAGTGCTGAAACAGGGCCTAATTAAAATGAATACTAAGCTAATAAACTCCACACACCCAAAACACGTCTTGGTAAAACGGATGGTATCTAGTCGCTCCGACATCAATGATAGATAGCACCTTCGATAACCAAGCAAAATTGATTTCAAACTCTGAACATAAAATATTGCCGAGGAGATTTATATTACACCTGAACGGAGACATTAATTTTGTATCCCAAATATTTGCAAGATATGAACTTTGACTATCGATAACAGAATTAAGTGTTTTTATGAAGATAAACAGTGTAGCTGATACTGATACTCTTTTATTGGCTACGTCGTTATTTTGTAAGCTTTGTTTTAATACTTCAAGTTTAGATTTTATGAGCACGACTGCAATACACTCTTAGAAGTAAAATCATTAATCTTTACTAATTTGGGGATTAAAGAGGGTGAATGTTGAATTCGCCAGATTGGAGTTTTGAGAAACTGTACTTGCAAGCGTTTCAGTAAATAGATATTAGAACATATTTTAAAAAATGATTTAAGTACCTAATTGCTTTTCTTAAGATGAACGCAAAATTATGATGCCGTTATTAGTTTAAAAAGTACTTTGGAATTATTGCATATCGCACTGTGAAAATAGGAAATAAAAGAAAATCGCCAGTCACGAAATGTTTATATTGTTTTCCAAAAATTTCATATTTGCACATTTATGCCTTTATATGTATAAATACACGATACAAAATAGTTTTTGTTTTTATTTATTTATTTAAAAAAATACAGAAATAGGTAATTTTTTACATAAACGGTGCTACATAAATCTGGTTAGATTTTTCCGCACACCGTGCATTCATCGACTCGTGGTGTAAAGGAGGAACGAGCTACTGATCAAACTTAGATTCATTTACTTACATTAATAATATAGTAAAGGTAGGTACTTATAGACAAATTTTGTAGATATAATTGACAGTGTGAAGGTTAGCCTAATAGACTCTAAATTGTTTTTAATATCATTGTCTAAGTAAACAAAGTATACAACTTCAAACTCAAACCGCTATCGTCTCTTCTGAATACGTGTTTGACATTGATGAATGCTCGTTCCCAATACACAACATGTCATTAATATGCTGGATAAACAGACTTGTGGCCAGGTAAGTAATGTTCCAACCACTTTAATCTGTGGCTAAGAATAATTATGAGTAGGGCAACATACATGGATCCCTCAAAATTGTGGTCAAATAGGCTTGTTCCCTGTTGCAAGGAACTGAATACAGCTGAAAACGACATGTGGGCACATAACATACCAACACTTCTTCCGAGATAACGTCGTAACACACACACGTTTAGTATGTTTAAGATGTGTGTTATGTGGTCTACATAGACGACTTTTTCTAGGTATAAGCACCTTTTAATGGGCAGTCTAAAATAATATGGTACAGTTGGTAAATTAATTCAAGGAAACCTACTTAAGTCTTTCCTACTCATTTAGCATCCTTAACTGAACTAAAAAGGTCCTATCTCGGTCGTGAAATATAGCTGGTAAGTAAGTTGTTAATAGCACATTAGCCGGGCTGATTTGGGATGACCCGATGGGTCGTAAAGAGACAAATCTATTCACCGACCATTGAAAGCACGCCTCGTTTCCTTCATCAGAAATTTCAAAAGACATTATATAATCATCTTAATCCGTGCAGGAGTAGAGACAGTTGTCAATCTTTATAAATTCGTGGAGCTAAATATTACTCAAACTTAATTGAAATCCATACTTTGAAAAGCCAGAATAACTCCTGAAATTCTTGACTCAATAAAACTTTCAATTTTAAACTAATTAAAAAACTTTAAAAATATGAAATGAGATTTTCTATAAAAAATTCTGTGCAACGAGTGAGTTGTAGATTTCTTAATCTATTGTAATAATTGTATTTGGTTACTCTATTAGTTTCTTGTAATAATTACTACTGAGTTACTTTATAATGAAACAGATTAACACATAGTACACGCAGACTCGGAAGAATTTTTTTTAGATTACATACAATTTTTCCTGTTCGGGCATCGAATCCGCAAACTCTCGCATATGTCAATCCCACTGCGACACCGAGGCAATAATTGAGGTAGCTATTGAAAAAGCTACTAAATACAAGACTATAGACATCACTCTTTTCTATTTTCAAAATAAAAATCGTACGGTCCATTTTATTGATTCACGTGAAGCTTCCGAGGCTCGAAGCCATTCTCTCAAATGCAGGTCTTTCTACGAGCAACTGACTCAAGTGCCGGCGTTGTTAAGGAAAACCCGATAGAATTCTGCTAAATTAAATTCAATCGTGGATTTTGGAATTGAAAAATATTTTACAAGTTTTTCGTGCTTCTTTTATTCCAATAAATAATGAATGAATTATAAATATCTTTGGCATAATATTCTAACATAGTAATTGAGTTGATTTCAATACAATTGGCATATGAGCAAACACTTTTTACAGATTCTCAGATGGTCTTTGTCTCGAATAAAACTATCAAAATTTTTAATATTCCGAATCTCTGAATAGTCAACTTTCCCCTAAAAAGAGCCTTTCCTAACGGCTGACAAAACGACAGCCGAAGAACTAATGCCATAACGTCACATATTACTCATCCCACCAAAGAGTCTATGCAAATTTAAACCACAAAAAGTATTTAACTTTGACTAATGACATTAGCACATAACTATTTAGTCCGTAACTTACGTCCTAGTCTAGATTTCGTGAGTGAATCCAATTTAAATAGCATAGCAGTTAGCAACAAGCCATAATACATAGGTAAGTAGGCGTCTGGCAAAGCCGTTGTAAGTGGATATACTCGGCTTCTGAAGCCCCTCGTGCCCTCGCCAGCCTTAATGCCTCGCCCATTGCTACAATGTTTATAATTAATTATAACTTGTTTAGTCTTTAGTATGTGTACTCAGAAATATGGCAAACGTTGAAAGGGTTGTCATTTGTTTTAACATATCGCCTATTTGTTATGGTTTAAGAACATAATATGTGTATTTAGGAATCAATATCTTTAACTCTTTGTCACATAGGTGAAAGTGCACTTCCCATTTTAAATCAATCTTTCATTGTAGGTTTTCAGTCTTCGGGTTAGATATAGTAATATTGCATGTTTTCATTAAGAAATTCTTCGCATACGCCTCTGCTTACCCCACCAAATAAAAGCGTTATGCTATGTTATATTTTTGGAAATAATTGGTAGAACTTTTAGAAGAAATTGAGGACATGTCTGTTAAAGTCCTTGGCTATTATGACACAAGTTTTCAAAGGCAATTTCTCTTTGTATTTTCTCGCCAAGTCAGATAATCACAGTTTAAGAATTGCTTTATTTGTTTGACCGAGTGGTCATTTCGCTTTGGTGTTATGCACAAAGTGTGTTCTCGATTCCCAAATGTTACTAAAACCTAAATAATATATTACGGTAATATAGTACGGTAGTAGATCCACGCTGATTTCAGCATGAATGGGCCGGATCGTCCGGGGAAGTACTACCCTCTCATAGAAGATCGACTTAAGAGTAGTAGTATCCGTACTACTGCGTTTCGTTCGGTGAGTGAGAGCGCCGGAGGCCCAATTTCCCCCCTATCCTCTTTCCTCACCTCCCTCATTCCCTTCCCCTAACCCTATTCCCAGCCGCCATAGTGGAGGCCACTATACCAGCAGTTTAAGACGATGGCTTTTGGTATAGTGGCCGCCACTTATGGATTCCACTGACTGCTTACCATCAGGCGGGGTGGAGTCACTTTGGTAGGCTATAATATAAAAAAAAAAAAAAAAAATTCATTTGTAAAAAGTATGAAATGTAAAAGGATAAGTACTAGAAGTAAGGTACAGCAAAGTCGGAGTAGACTGAATGGAAGCATTATATTATATTCTCTGCACAATCACTTTCTTTTTATCCATCCATCCTTCGTACAATACGTTAATTTGTTCATCACTCCCTGTTCATACCTCTACACTTAAGCCCATTACTCTCTTCGTTAACTGTATCATCCATTCTCATCACATGCCTATACCAAAACAAGATTTCCTTTTAACTTTTCTGTTACTAAAAATCTTTACGTGCATATGTATGTAATAGGTATATAGAATCTAATATTCTCTGGCAGTTTCGAAGCTTAATGTTTTCTCTAAAAGTTGTAAATACCAACAAAGTTTTACTACGTTCTTCATTAAAAGGTAGCAAGAAATGTAATTTGATTGTAAACTGCGTACATTCTTAAGCCGAAATTAAATTCTAAAGAGGATCATTAATCAGGTAAATGCGAGTAATAATGTGGTAAATGATGCATGGTGGGATGGATTGAAAGTTTATCGAACTGACTTTCAGGAGTGGTTTATACAATTTGGTGATAAACAAGCAACGGCCGACCTTATACACATGTCTGTGCTATTCTGAGATGTGGTCATTTTGAAATGTGGTCATTTTAGGAAGTGGTAATTGTGTGCCAGAGGGCTTTCTAGGTGTTGCAGAAACAATGGTAAGAAAATACAACCAATCTGTTGCTGACAATGTAGGAAAAAGAGTTCAGGGTAAAATGAAAAAGAAAAAGACTATGGAAAGATAAAAAAATATATATATATATAATAACACTTATTCTAAACAACATCGAGTTAGGTCTAAAACTAAACTAGCTGCGCTGTAAAATAACGAACTTTCTCATTCGTTCAGTTGATATACTATGAAAACAAACTTTCACTAGTTTAGTGTCTATTACGTTAAAAGTTATAAAGGTAGAACTCAGTATATAAACATAAACTAAACCACTTTACACCAACAAAAATACGAAGAAACATCTAGAATTAATAGTAAATTTATTCGCAAGGATAAATTGTACTTACATTTGTCTCTGAAGTGGGTTGCAAATTAGCGTTTTATACGTGCGTAAAAGCTCGTTTTTGAAGCTCGTGTAGGCGCGTATAAGCGCATCTTTTGCCGCGCATATCGTATGAGCGTAGACGGTGTAAACGAGTTTATCTATACTATTATATATAGCGAAAGAGTTTGTTTTTTTTAACGCGCTAATCTCTAGAACTACTAGTCAGATTTGAAAAAATATTTTTGCGCATGATAACCCAGTACTCGAGGAAGGTTATAGGCTATGTAACATCACGCTACTGGCGACGGGAGCAGAGCAGTTAGCAAAGACGCGGGTGAAAGCACGCTGCAAAAAGCTCGTATATTATATGGCTCTTATAACGCGAATCGCGAGAGTCGCACTGACAGTAGGCCGGTTTTAGCGAACACGCCGGAATAAGCTAGTGTACGCGGATCCGGTTTTCTAAAGCTGGAAATTTAACCTGTGTAAGCGCGTATGCCTAAACGGTCGTACGTGCAGTAAAAAACCCGCTAGTCTGTAACCGCTGTAAGGCTTCATATACCAGATGTTTAAGAAGGGATTGTGAACGAAATAGGCGATGGTATTGAGTCTCTGAATACGTATTCACTTATAATAGGCTTTTACCAGCTTTCGAACCGCGTTTATAAATATGTGGAAGCAAATTGAATCCACAATTTGAACCTATTCTTGTATGGTGCTTGGTGCTTCGGTCATTGAATCTAAAGTGGTGACATAATCGATTGCATTGTTTGTAATGCTTTCTATTTCAGGTTAGCTTTGTAAAGATTTGTAGTTTGAAGGTTATCTTCAATCAATTACTAAGTCATCCTGGTATACTGAACGCTAATAGTTTGCAACCACAGTATCTTTTCAATTTATAAGAAATGCACTTCAAAATAGTATTTTTATGTTGACTTACTTTAATGTTTATAAGCTAATTATAATTTTTTTTTACATGTCTACCACAATAACTTGACTATGCCTGATGGTAAGCAGTCAATGGGGTTCAGAAGTGGCGGGTATCACCTCAAAAGCTAAAGCCAACAGCTGACATTGTGGCCTATTATGACGGTTTTGTAACTCATTATTTCACCCCGCATACTCGGTATCAAAATTGGAAGGATACATTCTGTTGTGACGAACATATTTGTAACACAATTTGATGTTTTCTTTTCACTTGAACCCGGTCTCAAATCTTTATATCTCCTCCTTCGGCCATGCGGAATGAATGAAAGAATAACGATATTGGCGATTAAGGAAAAGGCTTTACCGAATGTTATTAGGTTGTATTACTTATCGGTACATGACGTTGGGATAAGAACATGACAGCCAATTACCCTCTTTGTCCCTTCCCTTTAACTCCCTAATGCCGTTTTTCCTCACGCTCAGCAAATAATAATTTATATACTGCTGAATATGTCATTTCCAATTGGCTGACATTTTTTTTGTACTTTTGACGTTATATGAATCATGTACGTTATCCATATAAATAATTCCTCATTTATCCAGAAGCTATATATCGGCATTGGACATGCTTATTTGCGACATAATTTGTATTAAAAACTGCACTCGAAAAGTATCATTGTCATTGAATAAAAGTCTATATAAAAATGTCATCCGAATTGAAGTGACGCTAAGCAAGCCTGTATGAGTGCCAATGACGTCATAGGTATACCAATAATAGCTAGCTATAACAGCCGCTTTGAACCGGCCTATTGAACCGGCATGCACCCTGTTATCCGAGCGAAAATATTCAAACGTACACTTGTAGCGGTTTTGATAGCTCTGTGTTAGATACGTTGTGGTTTGTTGTCTGGATTTGACGGATAACTTGCTGGGAAAGTATTCAGGGTCATCATATCATCATGTCGGTCCGTTATTATTCCATTACAGGGAAAGGCCTCTTCTCATACAGACAAGGCAGCATTGATCGCCACTCTTACTCAAGGCCGATTGGCAATTTCAGACTTCATCAGAACCCCAGGTTACGTCACGATGTTTTCCTTCACCCTCAGTCAGAAATGTCCAAGATAAACTTAGATAGTAAATATAATTTAAAAAGTCATATTGGTTCTTGCCCGGATTCGAACCCACAGTCTCGTATTTACGAAGCGGGTGCCTTATCCACTGAGCCATTTCGACTTCAAGGTATCAAGCAGCAAATCCCTGATCTGATAGCAAGGATTATAGTCTCAAAGGTTTCAGCAAGCGATTTCATTTCTTGCTGCTTTACTTTTTTTATTTGTTAACTTTAAGTAAAAATTGATCACACTGGCTTGTTGAGCTGGTCGAATGACGGCAGACTAGAAAGTGGTAGGTAAAGACGTTTAATAAAAAGATAAACAGTGGTCCAAAGACGCCAGTGAAGCTTAAAGTGGATGCTTAAGTTTAGAAGTATAGGTCTTTTGGCTATAATAATGATTGCTGATCTTTAGAGTGACGCGAGATTTTAAGAAAGAGTGTGGTACTTGTAACTTACCGTCTCCTAAATGTCTATTATGTTGTTTAAAAGCGATTCACCTCAGTTCCATCAATTTAACTTACCTGAAAAGTAAGAAGAAAATAATTAATTAAATTAACAACACATTTTTTTTTTGTGTACTTTAATTAAGGAACCCCACCTTTGAATGTCGCTTACGACATTTGGTAAATTACTGGTATGTTGGGCAACTAAGGTCTTGTTTCTTAATGAGGTATGCTAAAGATTTATTTTATTTACCAAAGAAGCCAAGCATAATGGCTTACAAACTTTGCAATGTATTTCTATTCTCTATCTCTCGATCTATTAGCATGAAGTTATAACTGTTGATTCCGTTGCATTCATTGGTGTTTATTATTAAATATGGAACCACCCATACCACCCATTTCTTTTAGTGGATGTTATAAGAGCATATCATCTCACTGCGGTTACCAACACGCATACAAAATGTAGCGACTATGGCAATTCCCTAACTTACTTCAGATTAATTTTATTTGATCTTCACCTTTAAGCCTATAGACACCGATACGTATCGAAGCGCGTTGCGTCATAATTTCGGTTCACGTTCCTATATTAATAATATCTCTATATTAAACTTGGCAATCTAAATATAACCAATAACCAGCAACCCTATCCAATATTATTTTCTTTAATTTCACAATCCAATCAGATATCCTCATTGTACGCTTCAAACTATAAATTTTGAGAACAATAGCAAAAGGTCGGATCCTTGTCCTTCAGCTTAAACCGAAACGATTAATAAATCAAATCGATTCACAATCGGAAAGGTTCAATCGGATCTTGGATTCGTTTACCCAAACCTGCGAAAGGATATAATAGCGCAGATTTATTCAGAAGGGCAGTATGACAAATTGTTTTGCCACACCCCACTGTGAATTAAATTAAATGTTATATTTTATATAGTATGAGGGTACTGAAAGAAAAGGACAGAGCCGCTGTCTTCACTAACTCAGCAGGTATTAAAATATTTACAGCATTTCAGGATATTTCTAAATATATATTTTCTAAACTCGATGTGACATGAAACTAGTGATTTCATGTAGTGGTGACTAGAATAACATTTTCCTAATGTTAATACAATTTACAAATCACACAGTATAAAAAATACATTCTCATTCTTAACCAAAACCATAATGTTCCTTAAAAATGAACCAACATTAAACATGTTACAAAAGGATCAAAAGAATAATAATTACATTATAGCTATACCTTCAGGTCAAACAAAGAAAAGATAATTGAAGCAAGAAAGGAAAATCTTAACATTTTCTATGTCCTCAAGCGATACAGTCGTCGACACAAAAAAACCCGCGTGCAGAACATTACATTAATCAAGCCACAGGGGACGCGACTGTAAATCGCCCCAATTTGGCTCTGTCATAAAATGTCCCTAGATAGTGCTGTCAATAATACAGATTTTATACCGAGAAATAAATCCCGGGCATAACCAAAATAACGGTTATCTGTTTTAGAATTGCACTTGAAACTGCGTGTAGGCGTTTGAAACAAAAGCGACAACATTTTTATTGGTTATGTATTGTAAGTATGTACGTGAAAGATGGACACAAATTAAGCAACTTGAAGAAACTATCGAAAGTGCTTTCACTGTTTAGAATATTAGGTTTATAGAAATACTACGTAAGTATTGTCTTATAAGATGTCTTCAAAACTTGTTGGCAAGCGTTCTTTTGTTTAACAGTCATATATAAATATATCTCAGAGAGATATTAAAAAAAAGTTTGAGTAGCAAGTGATGCTACGGTTCTTTTTACAATGTTCAAAGTGAATGTAAGACTCTAAGTGCATGTAGCTAGCGGTCCTGAAGCTGGTATCTTATCAGAGTTTAAGAAAAAAATGAATTCAGATTTAGAAGAATTTAAATGATTTTTCATGCCCAGGTGTTTTTATCAGTAATTTTAAAGAATGTAAGAGACCCAGCCTTGACTAAAGAACCAATATAGTACAAAATATTATAAATCAATGACACATTAATAAAAAAATGAAAGTACCATAAAAATACAGGTATACGGATTCTAATATAAACGGGAAGTAAGCCCCAAATTTTAATGTTCTAATCGTAAACCCGCAGATATTGAGACATCAAATTTTATTTCATACTAAAATTATTTGGATTTGACACTCAAATATAAGAACAATCAAATACGAATATTTGTTGAAGACGGTTGCAGTGAAAACTACCAGTTCTAGGTCAGATGAAGAATCGCAACAAATTAAATATGACTAACTTGGAATAGTTCCCTTATAATAATTTCTTTTATCTATATCCTCTTTTAATAAATTGGCGTGCGTGTCTCATTAAAAGCATAGCCAGATGAGACGCCGACTTCACTGGCCACTGTCACCATGGAAAATTACAGCGTAGTTTTTCTGAATGCTTTCTATTATTTAAGCGGTTCTTCAATGAGTGAGGTCGTCCGCCGGGTGAAGGTACAGCAGTAACACGAGCTAAACGTATCTTAATAAAAATCTCGCTGCGCCACCATACGTAATATAGTATATGGAAAAATAAAAACATAAAATAAGAGACGCTATCTCACATTTACATAATTGTATGTAAAACAAATAGCCGTACAATATCCGAAGTAGCATTTTTATTCTAAGATGAAGATTTTATATTTCACTTGACTCACTTTGAAGAGGGTCGTGTGAGAACACGAACCCCTTAAAATTAAATCGTCCCGAAAAATTGAGATCCCGGGCAATTCGTATCGGCCCGAAAGCCGAGGCAGTAGTTTATATCATAATGCGTTTGTAATGGCTTAGTTATTAAAAAAATTGCAACGCGCGCCGATGGTATAGAGGCATAAAACGCAATATTTGTTACTAGGTCTGAAAATACATACATACAAAGCTTCACGCCTTTTATCCCCGAAGGGGTAAGCAGAGGTGTTTGACTAACGTTTCACAATTTTACTTTTTCCAGGTCCCGAAAATTTCTGGACAGAAAAACCCAATACACGTTAAGTACTCGACCCGGGGATCGAACCCGAGACTTCTGCGTGGTAATCCGTACACAGTACCACCGAACCACAGAGGCAATCTTATGTGTGGTTTGAAATTTTTCTTATACATATTATATTGTCTATTGAAGAGTATTACAGTGGCAAGTAGGTAAGTGTACACAATAAACACTATGGTGATAAAAAACTGATTATGGAGTTTATTGAGCAATTTTGTCATTTTATAATATACATTATTTCGTTTAAAATAAACGGTAATAATAAATTGTATACGTAGGTATTGTTAAAGTAACAGAACGCTTCACTAGCCCCGCTGTTATGAACAATATTAATTATGTGCAAAACGTAATTTAAATCTAGACTATATAGGCATTTAAAACTTATCACGCAAACTAATTACGAAAAGCCCCTGAGTTCAAATTATATTTTTGCTTAAAACAAATGTATTATACTTGTGTGATATTATCAATTTAAAATATAAGGCCCCAAGTATAATTAAAGTCCTGAAGTGGCACATTATTTATAAAATATTAATATATTTATTCTTTGAACTTCAGACTTATGAGTTTAAAATCACGTGAATGAAGCCGCGGGTAACGGTAAATCCACTGCTTTATTAACGCGATTTTTCTATTCCTGCGTTCTGTGTCGCGCGCAATTTTATAAACACAATTACATAGGTACAAGTATACACTCAGCCTTCAAAACATACATATACATATCGGTTGGAAATCAATTTATATGATGGTGTCAACATCTTCATAATTTTATCCCAAAAACGTGTACTGTTGAACATACTATCCAAGCATCCATAATCCGTCCTAGCCGCCCTTATTCAGCTTACCTGCCGTTACCAGGTCATCGATAAAAACATGATGTTTCCAGTACAAATAACTACAAATCCACAAATATTCTGCACCAGTTTCAAATTACATCCAGCCAATTGAACTAACATCAAAAACTAATACATTAATACTTACATAGCTACTAGGTAACCCAATTCCGGGCAGGCTTCGCTCCACTGATTCGGAAACGTCTCACTAATGCGACCGTCCGTCCGTCCGTTTAGTCGCAAAGTATTAGTCTTGTTGTCGCTGGAATTTTCTATTAATCACATTTTTACGCTCTATCGATACCATATTTTAGAAAATAATGTTTTGTTTTCTCAAACTCGAAAGTATGAATGTTGTTTCAAAGCTTCAAAAAATCTAAAATACGTTGTTATTATGCGATGTTATTAACGAATCTTGTAAAATTTGTTTTAATTACGCTATTGCGGTAAACTTTGACCTTTCAGCCATAAATATGACATTATTAATTACGTTGTATTTATAAAATTGCGTTAACCTGATGAAATGTTGAAATGGTAAGTGTGACTTAATCATGAGATTTCGTGTCCTATTTACAGCTTGTGCCGTGTTATCGAAGCTTTCTATCAAGGATTATTTGGTAAAAGTTCAAAGAGTGCTCGCTAATACATACATAGCTACATGCCTTTTATCCCCGAAGGGGTAGGCAGAGGTGTTTAACCACCAACTTTTCCGTCATTTTATTTTGGGTCCCATGTAACAGGGGGCGTGCCTGATGCCATATTTAGGGCACAATTCCAGACTCCGGGCTAATACTTAAAAAATCTCAACAGAAAAATCTAATATCACTTTTTTTTTGTCTATTATAGCCTACCAAAGTGACACCACCCCGCCTGATGGTAAGCAGTCAGTGGAAACCAGAAGTGGCAGCCACTATACCAAAAACCTATCGTCTTAAACTGCTGGTATGGTGGCCTCCACTATGGCGGTAGGGAATGGGGTTAGGGGAAGGAAATGAGGGAGGTGAGGAAAGAGGAAAGGCGGGAAATCGGGCCTCCGGCGCTCTCACTCACCGAACGAAACGCAGTACAGTAGTACGGATACTACTACTCTTAAGTCGATCTTCTATGAGAGGGTAGTACTTCCCCGGACGATCCGGCCCATTCAGGTGAAATCAGCGTGAATCTACTACCGTACCTGTACTTTACTTAAGATTTGAAAAATCACATTGGTACTTGCCTGGATTCGAACCCCCGACCTCGTGTTTACGAAGTGGGTGCCTTCACCACTGGGCCATTACGACTTATCTGACTGGCAGCTAAAATAAAATACGTGATTTTTTTATTAAATTAAGGCATATATATTTATTAGGCTTTAAATTTTATAAAAAGATCTATTCGTCGGCTACTCATTCATTCGTGTAATACATAAACATATTGAGTTTTTAACAACCATCGCATGAACAGGCAAAGGCGTACGAGTACACAGAGAAGGTTACACACGAGAAATTCATTCCTTTTGAACGACATCACAGAATTCGGCAATATTCGCTGGAACAACTCGCGAAATTAATCGAGTTCTCAGTGCGTATTTATTTTTGTTCTGCTAAGAGAGACTATAGAATTTAAAGAACGTGGTACATGACACATAACCATGGTCATATAAAGGGCAAAATTTCATACTACGGGCTAATATTATATTACTGCGGTCGAAAATAAGCTTGCCATGCACAGTGACTATTTACTATACGAGTACTACACCTTTTCAGAAACATTTATGTCCAGCGTGTAGTATGTTAACTAACTTGTCAAAGATCGAACGATTTAAATTGTTAACCAATATTAATAAGTTTTTTTTGGAACTGTTTGGTGCATTATAATATAATAACATCTACCTTTCTATTAAAAGGTAAACCTAAGTGAAAATTTCTATTACACAGATAACAGATAAACAATGAAAGGCAGGACAGTGTACATTAAAGATTCTATTACAACAAGCTTTGTGAGTGGTACTTGGGAGCTATCAACATCTAAAATACTATAAATTTGTGAGAACACGGTTGAAGTTAGCATCTGTATAGTTTTAATGTTTTAAAACTATTAAGTGTCTGGCAGCAGAGCAGCTTTTAATGAGAGACAATTATAAGTACGATAGATGAGGGCGGGTCACTAGCGGTCAAAACGAAATGTTTGAGATTTTTGTTGGAATAAGAAGAGGCTCTGTTAGGTACGTGCTAAACTTAATCTATCTATACTATTTTATAAACCGGACGTTTGTTTGTTTGTTTGAAAGCGCTAACTGGAACTACCAGTCAGATTTGAATAATTCTTTTTTGCTTATGATAGCCCAGTTCTTGATGAAGATTATGAGCTATGTAACATCACGCTTTTCACGACGGGAGTAGAGTAGTAAGCAAAGACGCGGTTAAATCTCGGCGTGGGAAGCTAGTATTACATAAAAACCATCGTATTGTTTCAAAAGACCTCAACAATCATCTTTGCGGACCTTACTTATTTATGTAGAAATCAATTGTGCAAAACATCATAGCGAAAACGGTTAAGAGTATTAGATATAGATTGCAGCGTCACAGGAGCCTTCCGCGTCGGAAATGAACGGGAACACAGCGCCACAGACCGTGACTAGCCAACACTAACATGGAATAAGGAATAACATCGTTAAGTGTTTTGTAAAACGTTTTCGAGAAAAATGGTATTTAAAACACAAGTAAACAAATAAACTCAAGTATTGTCCAGATGACATTTTAGTGTGTGATTAATATTATAAATGCAACAGTTTTTGTGTGTGTATATGTTTGTTAACACTCAGCATCTAAACGGCTGAACCGGTATCGAAAAAAATTGGTATGCGAAATATAGGCTAATTTTTATCTCGAAAATACGCGCGGGCGAAGCCGCAAGGGCGCAGCTAGTTTTAATCATAAGATTTTCACTGCTGCTCATTTGCCATAGCTATCACGCTTCTCAAATTGGTAACCGTAGTGAGGTAATACGTTGTATGCAGGTTATATAGGTTATAGGTTATATGTTACCTGCACCGTAGCGTTCTACGCTCTTCACTATTCATTTATTAGCCTCCTGCCACATGAACAGTAAAAGATTAGACACTTTCATTTTCTAGATACCATACACGGCCATAAAAACTATCTTATTTTCTACCAAATCAATCACTTTCGATTTCAATTGAAACTTATCCTCCAACCCGAAACTTCTAGTGACGGTTCAGCTACAAGAATCTATTTGTCTTTTAAACAAGGATTATTGTAAATCCCTCGAAAGCTGTTTACCAATACTTTATGTGGTAGCAGAGTGTTATTAACGATCTTCACTTGAAGCTTAGCGGGCTAAACAATATGTCACTATACTTTTTAGATTAAAACTTTTAAGTTTAAGCATTTTTATTAACAATTTGTTACAGACAGTCTTTAACCGATTTCTAGCGCAAATTGTAGGAGTACAGGTGATGAAATGTGGCGCCTCTGGGTTCATAAGACGATTACTATTTGATATGAAGCGATCTGTTGGGTGTACTGTTCGTTTGTTCTCTTCAAACCATGTTCTAAAGACAAGAAAAAAAATCGTTTATTTTCAAAATATGTTTTATAGTTTTAAGTAGGTAAACATTGGTCCCAAAATAAACTATTTTGGTATCTTGAGCATCCGTTACAAAAACTATAACAATAATAGTCAAACATCAATTTAAAACTAAAAATGTCACGTGGAAATTATTATTTTCCCTTCTTAAAAAAAACAAATAGAAACAATGAAGAAAACTTCCAACAAAAAGAACATTTCAGTCCGAACGCTACGTTTAAATTAAATATTAACAAACTCATTACTCTGAGACGTACTTAACTTTAAATAAAAAATATTATGTACACTGGAGACCTTAAAGAATTAAAGGACCTAAATCAAACCGGAGTTCGAAGCATAGCGATTGAGTATCGAAATCAATTTGCTGTGATCCAATTAGCTGAGTGATTCGCTATAGATCAGATACGCATGCTCTTTAACTGATTGAACTGCTTAGAATTAAACTCTAAATTATATTTGTTTTAAATTAAATTCTACTAGTGTACTTAAAATTTATTTCTTTTTATTTTTTATTTATCAACTTTATACATACAATATGTAATGGCGGACTTAATGCCTGAGGCATTCTCTACCAGTCTACCATAGGGTGATGCAGAGATATTTCGAAGCAGGTGCACAAATAAATAAATTTTGAGTTGAGTAAAAAGTACATTATTTGCATAATATATAAATATATACTACACATGACTACATAATAATATATATACCTACATATATAAATACATACATTAAATATATAATAATACACACAAATCTGGTATGTGTAGGCACAGAATACTAAAAAAAGGGTGTAGGTTATAAAAAGTATTCTGTTCTATTCTAAAATCTGTTTAGAAATCAGTTCTATAGAGTAACACAACTTTTTAACCGACTTCAAAAAGGAGGAGGTTCTCAATTTGTCGGAACCTTTTTTTTATGTATATTTCTCGATTACTCGAAGATGGCTGCACCGATTAGGATTAACCGATTATCACTTTACCCAACCGAAGGTACAAACTCGATATCTATGCGTAACGGTCCATACTCAAAACCACTAAACTATTGAAGCTGTCTAACCAAGGCAGGCACTTCAATACTAGTAGTATGTATGAACGTATCTATATTTATAGCTATTCATCTTAATAAGGATATGGTTAGCGTTGTGACGTCAGACACAGCTGATTGGAATGGAATGGGCATAGTGTAGATTTGAATGTGTACTACACTTGTGTAGTACTATTGAAAGGGAGATTTACGTTCAAGAGCTCTATTGAATGGTTTTTAGTGTAAACGTTATTGACAGACTGGAATAAAATTAATGCACTCCATTAATATTATAAATTCGAAAGTAAATCTGTCTGTCTGTTACGCTTTCACGCCTAAATCACTGATCCGATTTTGATCAAATTTGGTATAGAGATAGAATAGACCTTGGGAAACAACATAAACTTCGCTATCTTTTATCACGAAAAAATAGCTTGAAGGGGTTGAAATAGGGTATGAAAGTTTGTATGGAAAATACGATATACGGGCGGAGCTGCGGACAGCAGCTAGTATTATTATAAATTAGTTAATATTTATATTTTCCCATATTTTTTATTGGATAAACTCAAACATATTTATTAATCTCCAACGCAAAAAGAGAAGTGATATAAGTTCGTCGCGTGTAGGTGAGTTTTGTCGGTTTTTTTTGACGGAAATAGGCTACTTTTATCTTGAAAATCGCTTTGGTTCCCGTGTTTTACCAATTTCCACGCGGGCGAAGCCGTAGGGCGCAGCTAGTATTTAAATATCTATTTTCATAATATCTAATTTCTAAATGTTCCGTTTTGACTCATTTTAATATATCTACGTATGTACCTACATATGTGACAATAACTTTTCATTCGACATATGAGTGATAAATGTATTTTTATAGACGTCTAAAATCGTCAACGTCGACGTACTTATACGTCGGATACTGTTTTTGCGGGTATATACGTCAATACCATCATACAATGTCGTTTTATCGATGGTAGAGTTAAAAATAAGTCTTACATTTTAGAAAGAACAATATGAACAACGTACGTTACAAAAGGGCTATTATTTTATGTTACCAAAAGCTATTTACATAGTCTAGGTATAAGTGAGTATATCAACGACATTCCACACATTTATATTGACACAATATTTATAAATATGATGGGATAACTGTTTATGATAATAAAAAAACATTTATTTTATAGGTTATTAATATTTCGAATGATTTATGGTTTTATGACTACTACCAAAGTGATTGCCACCATGTCTGATGGCAAGCAGTCACTGGAATCCAAAAGTGGTAGCCATCATTTCAAAAGCCATCGTCCTAATCTGCCGGTATGATGGCCTCCACTATGGCGGCTAAGAATGGAGGATGGTTGAATGGAATGAGGGGGTGAGGAAAGAAGAAAGGTGGACAATTAGGCCTGCGGCGCTCTCACTCACCGAACGAAACGCAATGGTACGGATACTATTACTCTTACATCGATCTTTTATGAGAGGGTAGTACTTTTCGGGTCGATCCGGCCCATTCTGAAACCAGCGTGGATCCACTACCGTAATACACGAGAGTACCTACCCTAAGACACGAGACTTGTTCCCTAGTGCAAGTTGTCTCTAGAAACTAAGTAGATCATCGAACATCTGAAAACTGCAAACAGTAGACATTGCCATCACCACAGGCATCTTGTTAAAAACGCACTTTAATAAAATGTAATATTATAAAACTGAAAGAAGTTTTATTACAAAAATACTTACTTAACCATACGAAAAATTCACCAAAAGCAATAAAAAATCTAACTTGATTACTTCAATGTTTCACTTTGATTACACGTTTGTGATACTGACTTATTTAATTAAATACCACAAAGTGGTTAGATCAATGTCGGGCAGCAAGTAAACCGGATACAAAGATTTAATATCAAAGTAATTACAAAGACTTCCAAACAGGAAGATATTGTAAAACGATGAACAACATTAAATTAATTTTAACGTTATTACCAAGGAGATTTTGTTTATTAAATATAACCTCCTCGGCTTTAATAAACGTAGACAGCGTTGTGTCGCGACGTACTTTATAAACATGCAATTAACGGACGTATAGCCGGTCTCGATAGGCTCCGTAGCTCCGTAGGCCGTATGCCTGTTTGCAACCAAAGGTATATAAAAAACTCTTAGGTGAGTAATTAAAAATGAATAAAACATTAGCAGTCTGAACCCATCAAACAAGACAGAACAAATGCAATAAAACTTTTAATCAACATTACCCTATTACGTTATATCAAACTTACATAAGCTGCATAACAGCTTGGTGAATTAAGAGCCCGGGCTGATGACCTAGATAATGAGTGCTCGGTTTCATCCCGGACATACCCGGAGCTGGGAACATTGTATAAAGTGACAGCTGCATCGATCGATTCAACAAGTTTATATTTTATAGACCACTCCCTAGCAATGTAGCACAAACCGTGAGGGTTTATTTATTTTACAACATTGTGAGCAAAATTGTGACGTATTTTGTTAAGGAAAAATGTATGCAAATTTGTTACGCGTCTAATTATCATTTTATATTCACTCTTATGATTTAATTAATCTTTATATGTATGCTGTAAATCTTTGGATCCCTTTTAAAACATATTACACGCAAGGATGAGTGTGAGATTTATACACGTTATGAACGAGTATAAAAAATAACATTGTAATACTAAAAAGAGATAATAATATTCTTGGATAATAATATTCAAATGTGTTAATATAAAATTTATATAAATTAAATTGAGTTCGAATTTGGACCATCATCAGGCAACCATTAGATGCCTACCCAGTAATTGGTAGTTTTTCTGGTCGTTTGATTCAAACTATTAAAGGTCTTAAAAATAATATTAAAAATCCAACCGCTATCACCAATCCGCTCAAGGCCTAATATAATGACACGGCAAACTCCAAATTTTTTGGGATGGCTATGTCTAACAGAGGAAATTAACGTCATGCCCGTAGCCAGGTATGGCGAAGTAAAACAAAATGTAGGACTCATATTAGATTGTTTATTATTAATTCTTTCTGGACTGAACACTCGAGTATTCAGTACGCACTAATAAATCATAAATAAAGTTTCGATTTATAGATATGTCTGTTTATACCTATTTAAAATTGCAAAGCAAAAATGTTGAAGTAAAAAGGAACTTGTAAATCTAAACTAATGTTATATATAGAGAAAAGATATGATTATTTCTGGTTACCCAGACATTTTCAAAATTTTACTATTTTAAGCGCCTTTGTAAATCTGAATGATTCAATACGTCAATATTGCTATTACATTTTCCGTAAGTAGGTGTTTGTTGTGCGACCGAATTAAACTTTTGATAACGAAGCGAAGCGAGGGCTGATGTCTAGTCCTACTAATATTATAAATGCGAAAGTTTGTGTGCGTGTATGTACGCGCGTGTGTGTGTGTGTGTGTGTTTGTTACCGCTCAGCGATCGAATCAAACTGCCAGTACCTACCTACTACACATTGTATTACAACATTGATTCAACAATAATAAAATGAAAACACAACCACAAAGTACCAAACCTTTATTTACCAGAAAATGTGGTAACGAGATTTCTCTCAAAATGAATAATATCAGGCGTGTGTTTTGAGTCGACAAAAATGCTTAAATGGGGTAACATTTTGTATTAACGATCTAAAAATATTTTCACCTTTTTGTACCTGGCGACACTTCAAATATACTGAATGGTATTTGAAATATTGTTGGAACTGTACGAATGAAGTTTATTATAGAAGTTAATGACATAGCAATAATAATATATTTACAGAATGTTGTAATGTGTAGTTTTTATACGTGTCTACATATAAAACTAAGTTGTGTTTTAAATACATAATGTCAATTATACATTTTTTTAGATAGTGGCAGATGAGCCGATAGCCTATTAAAACCAATAAAGTCTGAAAATATAGTAAAAATTTTACTATATTTTCAGACACACACTTGAACACCAATGCGTCCAATGTTATTTGATCAAACGTTGGCGCTTATTGACAAATAGTCACAGATTACGCAAAATCAATTGTCCGTTTACTATGTAAACGGTGAACAAATGAACAGTTCCAGTCGTCAGACTAGACCGACAGAACCCATTTATTTCACTATTTCAAAGTGTTTTAAACTCAATAGCTGTACCATAAGTTAACTGATAATAAAATTATTTTATTTATTTATTTTACATAACATAGATTTCGTATATAGCACCACGACTTTTCCCCGGGCGAGACCAGCTGTGTAGGAGTCTCATGTAAAAGAAGCAAGACTGTTGTTATTTATCGGACACAATTGCAGATTATACCAACCAATATTGCAAGAGGGAACGAAACCGACACCTGTCTGACAGTACGTATACCAGTACTACTAAACCATCGAGGCACTTATCTATATATATATATAAGGCAGAGACAAACTTATTGTTTTCTTTTCTTCGCTTGAGCACTTTATCGCATGCTAGCCCTGCGCAGATTTACTATTTTACCCTGTCATAAGACCGACCTATGATTTTCTTTTTAACCGACTTCAAAAAGGAGGAGGTTATCAATTCGGGTCGTATGTTTTTTTTTTTTTTTTTTTTTTTTTTTTTTTTTTTTTTTTTTTTTTTTTTTTGTATGTTTGTTACCTCATATCTCGGTCATTTATGAACCGATTTGAAAAATTTTTTTTTTATTTGAGAGGGTATACTCTGAAATTGGTCCCATTTTTTTATTATAAGAAATGGTTCAGTGGTTGTATGTTTGTTACAACTTAACTCCGTCATTTATAAACCAATTTGGAAAATTCTTCTTTTATTTGAAAGGGTATACTCCGAAATGGGGTCCCATGTTTTTTTTATAAAGAATAATTTAATATTTTGTAACAAATCGTTTGCAAGAAGTGAAGACGTGTAAAGCAACACGTCGATGTCTTTTGCGACGAATTATCTGACATTGACATGTCCATGCTACAAGTGCGAAGTGATTTTCAAAATTCATTTTTTGTTAGAAACGAAGTAGCCCTGGATGAGTGACCATATGCATTTTTTGTATATCTGAGCGATTGCTCGGTCAGTTAAATTATGATTTATTGTTGGTAGATCATCACTTTTTTGTTTTGATTTGTGGTTTCTGGGATTCAGGGTTTAGCGATCGAGAAAGTGTTGACAAGGACCTTATATTTCTATTTACAATCTTACCTCTCGTCTCTACTTTCTTTCAAACGGCGCGGCGCTGTCTCATTTGCGCAGCACGTTTAGTAGGTCTACCCATATTGAATATATTTATACACAATTAATTCCCACTAAAAGTTTAAAAATAAAATTATTTTTAGAAAAAAAATGAAAACCGACTTCAAACAACACCTACATGTTCAATCCATAACTAAAAAGTAGAAAATAATATTTTAATTACTTCATAGCAAAGAACATTAAAGGGGAATCAACGCAATCCTTGATACCTATAATACTTTACTATTTATAGTTTTTAATCAGTTATTTTGGAGTCGGTGCCAGCCAAGAAGGTTTATAATGACCTTCATAAAAATAACCTACCTACTAGCAAAAAAAACCTTCTTGATTAATCTATTAATACATGAATGAAAAATATAGATTTAATACAAGAAATCGAACGGAATCTGATAAGTGCGCGTCAAATTTTTTATGTATATCTGAACACAACTATCAATGACGTCTGCGTTCACGAGTATGACCGCGTTCGGGTAGTGCACTCAGGCATATCCCCCACGCGTGCAATTACCGCCCCGTGCACTACAAAAGTTGGTTGCAAAG
The DNA here is from genome assembly GCA_963082885.1 of Parascotia fuliginaria. Classification (NCBI taxonomy): domain Eukaryota; kingdom Metazoa; phylum Arthropoda; class Insecta; order Lepidoptera; family Erebidae; genus Parascotia; species Parascotia fuliginaria. Next base: position 3,326,068 of record OY720183.1, on the reverse strand, counting down.
ACAGAATTAAAGATCCTTCTTGGCTGGCACCGACTCCAAAATAACTGATTAAAAACTATAAATAGTAAAGTATTATAGGTATCAAGGATTGCGTTGATTCCCCTTTAATGTTCTTTGCTATGAAGTAATTAAAATATTATTTTCTACTTTTTAGTTATGGATTGAACATGTAGGTGTTGTTTGAAGTCGGTTTTCATTTTTTTTCTAAAAATAATTTTATTTTCACTCATGTCTCGCATGCTAATTCGGTGCGAATTTAATCTGTAAGCTAAATATGCTCATACATTTTTACGCTGTTAGCGCAGGCGGCGAGACAAACTCATGGTAAAGCTCCTGATCTATGAATGAATTTTCATTAAGCAGAAAATGGACAATTGCCAAGCGCGTGGCAATTTATTGAAATTGTGCATTGATTTTCGTCGAGATTGAATTTAAAATTTTTAATCCATGATGTAAGTGCCTATTTAATTTAAATTTGAACTATTATTTTTTAGTTGCTTTAGTTCGTTGTTACTTACATATCGTAGAATAATTTGCGACATAAATCCTTACTCGCATTTCGGTCTTGAAACCCCGGATGTTGTAGTTTAGTAAGAACTAGTTTCGCCAATATGTAACATTGGTCAGCGGTTTATTGGTCGAAGTTCAACAAACGTCAAGATATTAGTTTTAGTTGTGTGCAAACTTTGCTTTACAAGTCAAAGGCAAAGGATGAAATCGCAAATATTAAGTTTACTGACAATAAACGGGGTTGGAGTAAGTTCTGTCATATATTAATTTTATTAAGTTCCTTATGATGCCACAATGACAATTAGGATGATATACACCACTCATGGACTCCACCGACTACTTACCAGGCATATTAGAGTCATTAGAAAATATATCTAAAGTTACAAATTGACTAACAAGCAATCATTTTCTAAAATAGCTTCAAATGAATGTAGTCCAGTGTTTCCCGGAATACTGAGTTTGCCGGCTTATACCGCAAATCAAAAAGCATTTTTTCACAGAAACGAACAACTTCTTATATATTTTTCTATACTCCATAGTTACTCTAGTATAAAGCATAGTCGCCGTTTTTCCTACGTTTTTTTCTGCGATAACTTCTTTCATACCGCGCAGCTTATTTTAATATGGAGTTCACTATTGTGTAGTGCATTTTTCTGCAGTTTATAAGTATTAATACATGTATATTTAAATAAATAAATACCAAGAATTTAAATGATTTGTAATCAAGTCGGTAAAAGCATAAAAGTGCGAAGCAGGAGTGGATTGCTACTAAAAAATATAAGAGGTAATTTTCCGTAAAACATTTGTTTGGCTACATTTTAAAGGTATGTAATAATGTTGAGTAATAAGCATAATTAATTAAACGCACATACGTTTTTAACGAGCGCCAGCAGGTGAGATGGGGTATTTGGTAATTGTGTTTACATAGCGGACGGAATGAAAGATAGACGATGGATGACGTTTATTATTACATTTTGGTTACTTACTTCATATTAATTGGTGAAACGGAGAATAGTGACGAGGTACTGAAGACTACGTTGTGATGAGGTACCGTCTCTGGAACTTAGATCTGGGTTTGTTGTGCCTATAAAGCTCACTTTCTATATTCGAGATTTGTCGGTTCAAAACTATGTTTTTAAAAAATGATTTACTAGCTGCGCTCTGCGGCTTTGCCCACACGAAATATGCGGTGTGTTTAATTAACGTAACTCAGGAACCAGCAAATTTTCGGGATAAAAAGTCTAAAGTATCCTATGTCTGTCTCCAGCACCGAATCTATATACATACCAATTTTCATCAAAATCCGTTCAGATGTTTAGGCGCTGGGTGGTAACAAACATCCACACACACAAACTTTCGTATTTATAATATTAGTAGGATAAACATATTGAACAATCGTCTATATTACTTGAGGTCTGCGCCAAACATTTTTCTCTTCAATTCTCTTCTATCAGCCGTCATCTAAACCTTCCACCCTTTATGTCAACCTTCACGAAATTCATTTATATTTTCAGTCACATCACAATAAAATTATTTGATTGTAAAGCTCAACAAATATACCTAAATAATATGTAAACATACATAGCGTCACCACAAAACTTTCTACAAACTGAAAAAGGTATCTAATATTTACTCTGTATAATGTTAAACTAAATTCTGACAAACCGCCTGTGGTTAACATGTAGACATATTAGTACAAATATATAACCAAGCTTACATGTTGAAAGTAAATATTGATATAGGATAGAAGGTATTCTAGAAAGCGAGACATTTTATGCCGATTGATTTTTTAAGAAGTATCTATGGATAAGTCAAAGTCAAAGACATTTATTCATTTGGGTTAATTGAATTAACACTTATGAATGTTAAAATTACAAAATGACAGTCAATTAACCTACAGCCAGTTCACTGACGTAGGATAGGGCCCTGAGAAGAACAGGCTAGAAACTTAGGAAACTCTTTTTCATCGCCAGGTTATTACAATTTTTTGTAAGTTACAATTTCAAGTAGCATGCAAAGTGACGCAGGCAATACACTATTATTATTTATTTGTAACCAAGTACTACAACACCTATCTGCCTGACATCTTCTGCTGCACCTTTTCTATAGAGAGGAGTTTGTCAGCTTACTTTTGAGGTAAATAATGATTAATTTATTAATTAATTACCTCGTACAATAAGGTTGTGGAATGAGCTCTCCGTCGAGGTTTTTTCGAGAGACTACAACATTGAGTTCTTCAAGAAAGGAGTTAAAAGGTTTTTAACAGGGTCGACAACGCGCTAGTGTTGCTCCTGGTGTTGCAAGCGTCTATAGGCTACGGTAATTGCTTACTATCAGGCGAGCCGTGTGCTTGTTTGTCACAGTCGTATACAAAAGGAAAGGTGGATTAGTGATAGATTAGTACCTCGTTCTTTTTTGACGTCTTAGAAATCGATGAACGCCGTCTGCACGCACGAAAAAATGTCACGTGCCGAGTGCAAGTGCGAGTGCGCGGAACAAGCGACAGAGAGGCACGATCGGCCTAAGTGTTCGGCTTGTGACGCAAGAACTTATCACGTAAAATTATCGTCCGTAAATTGACTCTAGAGTCTGTTGCATTGCTACAGCAATATCAGGGACTATGCCAAGGCGCTGCCTGCTTGGTAGGTGACTGGATTGAGGGAGGGGGGAAAGAGGGGAAATTTCTGAGTCGGTTCATACCCCTAATCCCTAATCAAATACCCTGGGAGGTCGGTTTATTTTAATTTTATTTTCTATAAGTGAATCCACTCTGCCTAATGATAAGCAGTCAGTGGTATTCATTTAGTTATCTTTTATCACACTTGTGGGAAGCTAAATATACCGAAGACATCACATCCTAAACCACGATTAGGGTAGAGAAATCGAATTATTTAGATTGAATCCAGGTGCCGAAGAGTACAGCTATTTGAAATGCTGTTATCAGATAACCGTTGCACTAATATAAAAAAAAAATACAAAAATATCGCCTCATACAACGCGATCGTGTTTTCTAAGCAAGGTTTTTAAATATTTCGAGAGTACATTTATGAATATCGGTATCTGTGTTCTATGTGAAACCTGTTGTCCCAAGCTAACACATAAACGATACCTATCTAGCGAAAGCTTTTCAATTTAGAAAATAGGAAGCTTGAAAGGCAAAGCACTAAAATATTAAGACCTTTTTGAGGGTAGCTATACGAACTGACATTTTACGGTATCCGAGATAGAACGGCTTGGAGCTTAGATGCGCTGAAGGTTAGAGTAACCTATCAATATTTATAGTTAAGCTATAGAACCCAAAACGTTCGTAAATATTCATAGTTGCGAAAGGGTTATCCATTAAGTTTTAAAGATGGCAATAGAGTTTAATTTAGTATTTTTTAATCGACGAAATAAAACTTATCAGATTTTTTTATGTATGACTACGCATAACTTTTACATAGTAGTCCGATTTTGATAATTCTTTTTTTTTTGGAATTTCAGCAGATTGCCAGCAGAGTCCCTCTGCTGTAAATCTGCTTAAAAGTAATAAAAAATATTTATTTAATACTTTTATGATTTTCATTTCATGATTTTCCGTTGCTATTAAATTTTTTTAAGGCTTCTTAGTAGGGGCTACTATGCAATGTCAGCAGGTGTCCGCCGCGCCTGTACCTCACTGACTGCTTACCATCACGCAAAGTAGAGTCATTTGATAAACTAATATAATAAAAACTTTTTAACAAAAAAATTAAGCCGCCGCAAAAACTGAAAATCATAAAATAATAAAACTTTATGTTTTCAACCTTAATAAATAAGTTCTTCAACTAGTGTAATTACACTTACCTAAGTTTTAATTTTTTTGTCAAAATGTTTTTTTTATCTAATTACTATATGCTTAATTTTTGATTACTTTTAAAATAACTATCTACCTTACTTCAGCTATTTACTGTTATAAAATCCACATTCATCCCCTGTTTTCCTACCCTTAGGGTTGTAATTTTTTATATTTAAGGGACCAACTTCTTGGTATACCTTTTCCAATAAAAATGCCCCCTATCATTGCAGGAGCAATGCTGAGGACTCTGAGTCGTTCATAAGCGACAGTTACCATCATGCAGGCTGTTTGCTCGGCAATAAAAAAACCACCCTCGACAATAAAAAAAAGCGAAGTAAAATTAAAAAAAAACGTTTTATACAAAAATGACAGCATCATTAAAAGCTGATCTAATAATTAATATTTAGAACATTTACAACTTTAAAGACGCTATTTAATACAATCTCCACGGCCATATCAAATAGACTAAAATTTTCATAGTGATCGAGTGGTTTATGGTTACAACCCATTATGGTCGTGTAACAATTTGTATGGCTCATAAAATCTTTTAATGACGGTTATGGCGTTACTGCGTCTGGAAATTCAAGGATTTACACCCCTACTTGTTTATTACGTCATAAATTGAGCTTCTGTCTTTTCATATTTGATGAGAATTGAACCTATGGTTTATTACATCACTCTAGATGATATAAATTTACAGATTTAAGTTGTACAATAAATAAAATAATCTAGTGCACTAGGACACAAAACTCGCCCAAACTCTGAATAAATATTCGTATATACCGATCAAATAAAGTTCTAATCAATGTGAAAATTGCACTTCTTCACACCAGCCGCACATAAGTACAGCGCCTTGGAGGCAATCAATTCAATTATAAACAAAATCGTCAAAGCTGCAGCAGATCTAAAGGTAAGTAATTATTATTGTAGTGTTTGAACGATTAAAAGACCAGAGAAATTGACATTTTAAAATAGTTAGATTAATATCTTTATCAAAAATGATCCTTGTTTAATGCAAATGTCAGTCTCACTCAACACAAATACGTATAAGTTATAGAATACCAACTACAATATCCAGTCTATTTCTGTAAAAACTTAGATAAACTCAAGAGATAATATCGTAAAAGAGGTGCTACGAATATGTTATACCTGCTACGTGCGTAGAAACATAAGTGCTACGAAGCGTAGCTCTAAGCGTTAAAGGTTGTGCTACACTTACCTACATGTTCGCACAATTTGCTATCTACTGAATGTTTAATACCCAGTTGTTGTAGAATAAAAAAAATAATTTCTATTCAAAATAAATAAAAACTCACAGGCTACTTTATGGTCAACCAAGGACTTTATTGCTAAAGAATTTGTTTATATAGATTATATGTAGCAGTAAATATCTATTTACAGTGTCTGTTTTACTAATTGTTTGCAATGTAAACATTATTTAATTATACTTAAATGAGATGTTGAAGTTGCATTAATACCCGTTTTATAACTTTAATTATGCATCATTTGCTGTAGTATTCATAAATTACAAACAACGAAATTGTTAAAGTCATATTTAATTCGAATTATTTTACGCACAAAATATTATGGGTTTAAATGCTATAATAATTATGTAATAATTTCACGAACATTTTGACCAAATTGTTGAATCGGTATAATCAAGAATTTAAGTATCGGAGCTCAGTTAGGAACTAAACATTTTAAATGTCTCGTAGTTTTTGAACAGTTAGTTTTATTTACCAGTTGGCCATTACAACTAAAAACTACTCAAAAGTATTTCGTCTAAAATGATAAAAAATAATGATTAAATAAATAAATTGGTTGAATTTCACTTCATTTTAAAAATTGTTTGTTGTGATAAAGGCTACACCAGTTATTATTCAAGTCTGTTTGCCGCCATTATGTTAATGAGATCGGACCAACTGTTTACAGAACAAAGACTCTGTTGCGACAGGCATGATCTTTTAATGGCATTTTACATTGTTTGTGGTTTATTTACGTTTTAAGAGCTACAGCTAATTACATTTATTTATTTAGATTGACACTGCAAGTTTAAAAATAGTATAATGTTAACATGTTATAAAAAATAGAAACTTATCATATACTATGCAATTTTTTGAGAATGACCGATGTGAAATATCACATAATATAATAGTTAAATATCAATAAAGACAGTCGTTTATTAACCCAAAAACTACCTCGGCTGTTCAGAAGGTACGTTACATGTACGAACTGTCACACAGATTTTTATATAATCGAGTCAAATGCAAGACAGAAATTAAAGGAAAAATGCTTTTAAGACATCTATTTTATGGCTCAATTTTCCGAAACAGTCCAATTTAAAAAGACGTTTTTTTCAGCTTACAGCAGATAAGGATTGACATGCAAAATTAGATTACTTACGTTATACAAGTTACTCGTGTTGTTTTCCGACGCAGTTAAACAAGCGACACTTAAAGTTCCACCAGGTAATTAAATAACAACTTTATTAAAGTGCTACATGAAAAGGACAAATGCAAGGATGTCACGTCAGTGTCTCCCAAACAGCACATAAAGTAATTTGTAAGGTTATTTCTCTAGCAAAAACTTTCATTAAAATAATCCACGGTTTTGAGTTTTTAATTGTACCTACTTTATTTTAAACTTTTTCATAAAGTGAACCCTCGCACTATGATAAGAGACCTGTCACGGTGGACTTGACAAACACACAATTAATTAATACAAAACATAATTGATTCCAGAATAGGCACAAATATTTATAAAACACACAAACATGTCCCGTGTGGTCATCAAACCCACAACATTAAACACAGCAGTCGGACCTATCAAGTTTTAGTATTCGACTTTACGAATCCAATGCTTAAACTTTTTTCGGATTTGAAAAGAATCATTTCCGAAAGTTGAGAATAGGCTAGCTGAACTATTTTATTTGGCACATTAACGGTAATGAAGTAGTAAAACGCTAATACTTGTCTAGCAGCAGTAAGCCATATAATTAGTTGCGAGATGGGGTGCAGGATACCGTAGAAACGTGCCGTTTAATCTGAGGTTAACAGGTGCGAGCAAATTAACTCTGTATAAGATTTTGTACATACCTCTAGTAAGCTAGAAAAGAGCAACTCTATTTCTGCCCGAGTAATCGTATGTGGTATATTGTCTTACTTGCGGGTAAGAATTAATGTTATACTTCATGTATACAATAGGTGCCAAACAAGAATAATATAGTTCTGCTGTCCATTTGGGTTCCGTGTGCTATGTTGTCTGTATTTTCACTGTGGGTTAGGGCTAACATGGTAGCTTAAAGGTTTGCACGTACAACCTTTTACACGTACAAGCTTTGGGTCAGTTATACCCAAAGCGTACAGTACAACAATGCGTTCCGGGTGTTGATGAGGCTACCTCGGTCTTGTAGCGCATGCAGGGATGTTTGCAAAAGCACGCGTCGACTGCTTCTTTACCATGTGTGCGGGCCAACCCCAACATTCTGGAATGCATTGCGACGAGACTTGACTGTATGTATGCGAACCTCGCCTGTAGCAGAGGTTCGCATACCAACATTATATTTCATTTTCGTTGTATCATTAGAATAGGCTTACTAAAAATTGTTACTAACACAATGAACCTTAGTTATTTAATAAAGATTTATTATTAATATTATTATCTATGCATTACATAAACTTTCTTAGGAAAACATAACCAAGTCGTATACAGCCGTGAGAAATGAGGAAGCAGAAGAAAAAGCATCGAGAGGGTAATTAGGTCTTTGTCAAAAAATTATACATCATTACTATTAAATAAAGCGAAAGAGCTTGTTTGTTTGTTTGAACGCGCTAATCTCTGGAACTACCAGTCGGATTGATTAATTTTGCGCAGTTCTTAAGGAAGGTTATAGGCTATGTAACATATCGTTACTGGCGACGGGAGCAAAGCAGTAACCAAAGACGCGGGTGAAACCGCGCTGCGTGAAGCAAGTATCTTTACAATCATTGCAATTTTCTAAAGCATTTCGGTTATGTAGCTAAAGCTCTACAGCTTTGGTATTTACTAAAAGAGTAGGTCTAAAACAGTCGATCTGTATAAAATACTAAATCAATCGCTGCATTTTAAATTCAACTTTGAAATTAGTTTTCTATCTAAGGAGACACCGTCATATCGGCATTAGCGAGACGTGATACGGTTGGCTGGCTAATTATCTCAACTCAATGAGTTTCTATAAATAAATGAAATCTAATTATAACATTAATATTATTTTTATAATATTAGCACTTTTAATTTTCTTTATTTTGTTGCTTATGATGAGAGAAGAAAATAACTTTTTTTTTTTTTTTTTTTTTATATTATAGCCTACCAAAGTGACTCCACCCCGCCTGATGGTAAGCAGTCAGTGGAATCCAGAAGTGGTGGCCACTATACCAGAAGCCATCGTCTTAAACTGCTGGTATGGTGGCCTCCACTATGGCGGCTGGGAATGGGGTTAGAGGAAGGGAATGAGGGAGGTGAGGAAAGAGGAAGGGGGGAAATTGGGCCTCCGGCGCTCTCACTCACCGAACGAAACGCAGTAGTACGGATACTACTACTCTTAAGTCGATCTTCTATGAGAGGGTAGTACTTCCCCGGACGATCCGACCCATTCATGCTGAAATCAGCGTGGATCTACTACCGTTTAAAATTATGCCTACAGCCTCGACATTTACTTTACAATTTTAAAAATACTTTAAGAATAGCTATTATTATAAGTGGGTTTTTCTGTCGTATGTACTTTCTAAGTTTATCTTGGACATGATTAGTGCCTTAAGGTGAATGAAAATAACGTGAGAAAACCTTCTTGCTTTTTTTTTTTTAAGACAATCGCACATAGGGAACAAGCCCTATGTCGCGGGGGATTTTACAAACATACATTTAACAGACACAAACTACACCCAGACTCAGAACAAATATTTATAGGTCCCACAAAGTTTTGTCCCGTGTGGGGATCGAACCCACAAAGTCGTGCACAGCAGTCGCTTGCGCTCCCACTGCACCATGATGACAGTCAAACCTCCACCCATCGAAAAAAATGTAAGTCTAAAATTGCCAATACAAGGCGGATTATAAAAATGATGATCAATGTTCATGCCTTGCCCTGTAATGAAAATATAGGCTAAAATAACGAAGGTTATCACTCAATTTTCTAACTAAAACCAGGTCGTTAGAAACCTCGTATATATCAATACAAAATATTTCATTGCTTGTATCAACACATCCATGTTCTCTGTTCAGCGAGCTGGAACAATTCCGCCCTCTATTTATTTTTGCCTCCCACCACACCGGTTTTATGTTTAATTACGTTTTACAAATACAGTATCTCATACCAACGGACCTGAAATACGCATGAATTTTATTGTGATATCATGTGATGTTGGTTTTCAATGAAAGAAAAATTAATTGCTTTATTTAAAGGCCAAATGTTTCGGTGCTTCAAAGTTCAGAGGTTTTAGGCTCGATCTTCGAGTCAGGGATATTGGATTTATGTTTAAAAATGTTTGGTATTAGCCTATAGTCTGGGATTGAGCTCGGTGAATGTCAACATCATCGCGCCCTCTTACATGTGCAGGTAAAGCTGATGAAATGTGGATATTATACACCTCTGCTTATCTCTTCGAGAAAATCGCTCATCCTCAATAAAACAAGCTATATATATTTATATTATAAGAAAAACAAAAAGATCGCCTGTCTCAAACAAAGTGAAAAGAAAGAATCCCATTAATTTCTCGTGCTGATGCTACATTGAAATATTATGTAGCCTATGTCACTCTCACAATTAATACGAACCTAATGACACCTCATATGTTAAAATCCAAGCCATTTAGGCTGTAGAGCGTTCCAAAGAAATAGACATACATACATACATACATACTCTCGAAAAACATTACTTCGACTCCTTGACTTCGACAGTCGCGCAAAAATACGAGCAATTTAAAAAAGCTGAAAATTAAATACAAAATTTAAACCCAGACCATATTCCTCAGCGCCAATAGCTTCCATAAGTAAATTAGCAAAGAGGATTTTCTGTTAAAAAGTGCCGTAAACTCTTTTTAAAAAGAAACCGAGCTTATGTGGTCTCGAGTCTTTGTTTAATACAGTATCGACCAAATCCATTTTCGGACAATGTAAACAAACAGTTTTTTCAATATTTTTCTATCAAAAACTTCATAAACGATGACACATGGGTTTATACACATTCTGTTCACTATATACTTCATTTTGCAACTATTTCTACTAATGATTAATAATCAAATCTAGTTTATTTAATAAAATTACGAATTACTTTTTGCGGTCGAATTAAGACGTCAAAATGATTGACAGTTTTATTTTTTCTGTACTCTATATTGTCTTTGAAAACCAATGTTGTAATTTATCAGAAGAAATAAGTTTAACCAATACATATATAGGTACATAATATTTTGTCATTTGCCCTCGCAAGTCTGAGTTCATTTGTTTTATTGTAATATAGTATAATAAAACCGTAACATACATACAAATTCCATATAATCAATAATTCAATTTTTTATCAGGCGGGAAAATTTTCAAAAGTATCCCAGTATTCCATTTCAGTCCGTGGTCAAATAGTTGTAATTAGAGGTCAATGCTTAATTTAAATTACATTTATTTATACATTAGGTAAATTGTTTGTCTTATTATCTTATAGTTTATAAGTCAACGGTTACAATAAAATACAATACCATATTTACCATAAATACAAGTATTTGGAGTAATAAAAATAACAAATCAAATAGAATTAATCGATTACGCAAATAGAGTATTAGTAAACGTAATATTATTTAAAAATGTTAGAAAAAAAGAATGAGAAATTATTATTTAATTATGTATGATGACATTAATTTTATTTTTATCATCTTTTTCCCCATCACTAGTAAATTCATGAAACCATAGACAATGGCAATATGGAGGATTGTTTACATTGTCCGAAATTAGAGTTGGAATGGACTGTAGAGAGAACAATGTTCAGACTTGCACAGTGTAAAAATACTTTTTAATCTCTACAGCTATTCTATTCAATGTACCTTAAATTTAATTTGAAAATTTTCGCACTTGCAAACTTATTTTAAATGCTCTAAAGGATTTTTATAAACAGTTGTTTCAAGTAGCATGACATTATTACATTTAATAAAAAATATTTTATCTGGTTTCTATAGATTCAAATTCAAATATTTATTTGCAAGCTAATTTTGTACAGGTCTTATGTGTATTATTAGAACATGACTTAGCGCCCTTTTCAGGCGTCACAAAGCGGGGTCTTAAATCTAGATAGCTTATCTTATACTATATGGCAGTGGCGAAGGATCCATATAACCCGATTCCTACCGGCTTCCCTTTGAGATAAATCACAAAGACTATAACATCTATTATAATGTAAAAATAGATCATACGTCGTGCTTTAAGGTAAGCAATTGTTGCGTCGGCTTCCCTCTTACAAAACGTCACTCTTCGCCACTGCTATATGGTCTTTTAAGCGGGGCGTGAAAAAGCATCTCACTAAGCCGCCATAGTGAAGGCCACCATACCAGTAGTTTGGGTTTTGGAATGGTGTCCGCCACTTCTGGATTCCACTTACTGCTTACCATCAGGCAGAGTGGAGTCACTTTGGTAGGCTAATATAAAAAAAAGGAAAAAAAAAATATATGTAAATTATGAAAAAGCTACCATAATAACCAATACAAGACCCAAATGCCCCAATTTCCTTTTGCCTCATTTCCTTTAATCCTTTTATCTACTACACTCCTTTCTCTGAGTCGTGCATGAGCGAAAGTTATTACTTACCATCACGTATGCTGTTTCTTGTATGTCATTGTCAGCAATAAAAAAACCTTCAACATAAACATATAATAACTTTTTTATTTATTTACTTTTTGATCTTACAAAAAGTAAATAAATGAAAATAATTAAAACAATGCATTCTTTAATAAACGACATATTATTATGTGATTTATTTCTATGGTCTCTTATGAATTGCATAATATTTTTATTCTAGACTTAATCAACTTAATACTTTTTTCCATTGTGCGTTATACCTGTTATTTCAATATTTATTTATTTCGAACAATAATTACAAAACAAACACAATTTATCTAATACATACTGCAAATAGCATACACAAACATACAAACAGAGGTAGTTATATTATTTTATTATCTGTCTAAACTAATATTATAACGAAAAAGTTTTCTTTTTGTATGTTTGTTTGTTTGCAAAGATTTAACTACAAATCTACGTAATCGATTTGAACAATTCTTTTACCTTTAGAAATCAATAAATGAAGCGGGTAACATAGGCTACATATTATTACGTTTAACATATGTTTCAGTCATTTTCAGAATTTCAATATTTTAAGCGCCTTTGAAAAACTGGATGATTCAATACGACACTATTGCAATGATATTTTTCATAGGCGTTTTTTTAAAAATGAATGAAACTTTTAATACCGAAGTGAAGCGATGGCGGACGTCTACTAATGATAAAGATGGATCAACGATTTTTTCAGTCACGATCTGATAAATCTGATGGCTGATCCTAAATATTCATAGCCGTAAGAATCAATTCTGCTTGCTTGCAAAGTGTCACATATGTCATATAACCTTTACTGGTAACAGTTGACAGATACACCACAACAGTCCAAATATTCTACAGAACATTGTTTTTATTTCATTTGGTCATATAAATGTCGCCTTTTCCCTTCAGTCAGTCCCGTAACAACGTATTACGTACATAAAATAGAATCAATTTCCATGTAAAAACATGTATACGATACGGTTACTGATAACCTATGAATATTTTAAGTCAACCTCAACATCTGTATAGTGAAAACATTCAACAGAAACATTTACACAAAACTGTTTGTATGGAATCTTTTTAAAATTTTATCATTTATTTTGTGTCATCGAGCAACAGATCCGTTATTATTGGTAATGGTAGCAGAGAAACAAGATAACTACATGATGGTAATTGTCACCAATAACTCGCTCGTGACTGCTAAAGGCAAAAGCCCTTTTTTTTAAAAAAAAAAGGGAAAAGGATTATATTTGCTGTACAACTTAGTTCCCGTCAATGTGAATTAAAAACCATTTAGCATCAAAAACATTTGTTGAATGTTTCAGAAAAACCGAAACAAGAAACTGAAACTGGTTTTACTGAACGCCCTAATTTCCGTAGATCGCTACGAGCGTAGGCACATCGCCGTAGCGGCTGCAGCACGTAGCTACGATTTATCGTAGATGTCGTGTTATTCAATATACTTATTTAGCTTTCGAGTACATCGGGTGAAATCAATTACGTTGAATGAGTATTATGTCACTACGTGGAATAGATTGAAAAATACGCAGTTTCACTAACTAATTTATACAAAACATTGATGTTTCGTGACGTAATTTTTCACACACGTAACTACTCTTTAATTTCTTTGAAAACAATTTACTGGTCGATAAGGACTTAATTCTTTCTAATTGTAACATTTAGTACAAACGATATACAAACGGTAGTATATTTACTCTTCAGTAGCGCAATCTCGACTAATTAACCGAAGGAGAATACCATCAAAATCTTTTATTTATTACTTAAAATTTTTGATATTTAATACAATAACTTTAAGAAGATGACTGGTGAACGCAGATGTGCTAAGGATCCAGCACCATGCAAAACGTGTAAGCACACGTGCCAAACCACGAGTCCCATAGTATTCCATTCAACTTATCGCAAAAAAAACATATGTTTTTCCCACGTTCTATCAGAAACAAGATCGCATACACGCGGGCACAATGGTCGGCTGCATTACAAAACTAATGGAGAGGCACCCTTTGTGCTGTTAGAGGACAGTGGAACAATGATATAAAGACGTCAGAGCTCGGTCCAAGTTGGAAGGAAGGGAAACTTGTACAGGATTTCAACGTTTAATTGAGCTACACAAATCACAAATTCCAGGTAGTCAATCGTCATGGTTCACGAAGCGTAGTGGATTCACTTAGAATAAAGTGTCATCTACAAAAGTTTAAGTTGAGAAGCCTGGTTCTAAATGCGATCGTCAATATTTTTATTCTTCTATTATATAAATTTGTTGCGGTTGCCCTGATAAACATTAAAAGTAAATACTATGTTTGCGGTAGGTACTTTTCTACTCCAAGGTCTTTATATGGGTGAAGCAAAAGTTGACAAAAGTATTGTATTTCACGTCATCACACATAACAAAGAAAAACTAACTCTACCAGAGTTGTGTAATTAGTAGTAAGAATAGTATTACTACATTTTACCTGACATTGACTGCCTCTGTAGTTCTGCGGTATCGTGTAGACTGCCACGCAGAGGTTGCGGTTTTAATGCCCGCTCAGTACTAATATTTGTATGCATGAACATGTCTATTTGCATTGGTTTGAGTGTTTCTATGTAATGTAGTTTATGCGGGCGGAGAGGGGGTATTTATTCTCTGTCCGATGCGTGTTTAGAAGAGAAAAGCCAGTCGCTCCTTGACCGTTGACCGAGTAACACGTGGTTGTGCGTGGGCGCACCAATTTCTTATACGTAGCTAGCTATGTCGTGTAGTGTCAAGCCAGTATGTAGATATAGTGTTATAAACTGAACACCACACGCAGCACAGATACGCATGTATTTAAATAAAATAAGTATTCTAGAATCCATAACTCAGGCTATAATATATGCTTACTTTTGGTCTAGATAGAGTTGTATGTAGTTGTTTTTTTTTTAATTTATTTGGTTAGGGATTTTTATACAAAATACATGTACATATCAATCCCGTAGTACATTTTAACGTTGTTACCTACTTAAATAGTTCCTAAAGTTAACATCAAGATAAACATCGAGTAATAAATAAAAATAGTTCCTTCGCAGGTTTTGAGTTAGGTGAAGTTAAAATTCCATTAAACATATCAACATCAAATTCGTTGATGTTTAGGTTTCGTAGGTATGTAGTTGTTGTGATGTTATTATTATCATAAAATCTATAAAACGACGGTAGGTAATTGCAGAATTGGGCTGCGATAAAATGTTACTGTGATCGCACCTAGCTTAATATCTTTTTCTAGAGAATTTCAATTTGATAACTCGCTGCACTTCCCTAGCTTGACCCTCAGTATACATCACATAGATTGTGCCCGCGTCCTACATATAAGTTTACCGACATCCCACGACGTCACACAAACATGTTGGTTCATACAACATAACTACTATTGCACATGCCTTTATATCCCTCTCTTTGTACACTTTGTACAGTGTCACGCCTTTATAGGGATAGCAAAAGATTGCGACAAGGAAGAAATTAAAAGGTTTTTTACAGAGTCGGCAACGCGCAAATTATACTGTGGTGTTTCAAGCGTTCATAGGCTAAAATAACTGTTTTCCATCAGGTGGACCGTATGCTTGTTTTTAATCATGGTCGTATAAAAACCGTGTTCCCCAAATGTCAGTAGACTTACTTCTTTCTGTCGCTGAAATTGTTATTAGAGTGAATGATGTTTAAGTGTTAGACTTCAGGTACACGACGCCGGCAACGCACCGGTGCCGGTTCGCGATACTGTATATTTACATCAAAATTGCATCGCCATCGTCCTAGAGCCACGTCGTAACTGCACCGTCACCGCGTGAAAACCGCATAGGATCAGCGTGAAGCCACGACCACGGTTCAGTATAGCATACACAAACACACACACACACACACGTGTGTGAACATCTGCGTAGGCAACTTGTCACTGATGTCTACAGCATGGCGGCGGCGGCGCTATGGCGGTTCGGCGACTACGCGGCCGCGGTGCGGCTCTTGTGTGATTTTTATTCTTATACATAAACCTGCCAGTCCGGCACCGATATGGCTCCGGCGTCATGTACAGGAAGCCTTAGGAGTTTACTGTATTATAAAACCCGTATAGATACTTCAGAATACAATTTTCTGACCGTTCCGTTCCGGATAAACGTTGTCAACCGAGACTCTAACATTAATTAGTTAAAAAGTTTTAAGTCAGTAACGAACCACGCTGTTTTAAGGGTCGTTAATTCTTTTCAAGTATAAATGAAAAGTTTAGGATCGCGATTAATTTCTAGAAACTTCGCAACAGCTCCAAGAAGAAACTTACACTTAGTTGTTTTTTAAATTAAAAGAAAAAAGGACCGTTAAACTTTTAAGACAAATACATTTTTAGGAAACTCGTAGTTGATTGTCAGTTCTTGGTATTTTGAAGTAATCAGCTGGTAACTTAATACTTCATTCTTTACCGCCCTCTATAATTTTCTATAATTTATTACATAATTTTCTCAATTACGTATTAGATGACAGAAACGATATTTACCTATACCTAAACAACAAAAGGAGTAGACAGAGATGTTTAACACTCATGTATACACTATTAGATTTTAGGTAATGGAATACGATTTTATTAATGTTCCGGGCACAAGTTTGGAGAATATTATGGGTGTATTTTTAACCGACTTTAAAAAAACGAGGAGCTTTCTCAGTTCGACCATATATATTTTTACATATGATTATCTTCATTCGACTAATACGATACCCAAAGATCAAAAGGGGTGGTGTTCTTACCCAATCACAAGGAATGACAATAAACTACTACTAACCGTCAGAATATTCGTGAACATTACAATAAAACGCCGCTGTCATGGCGCTTTAAATTTACACAGATAAGACACATTTTGCAAGTAGTTTCATCTTGTAGTTGTGTCGATCTTTAACTGTGTAGAATGATTGTCAAGCAGTTTGCCTACAAAGTTTAAACTTCTAAACGCTTTGTAAACAAATCTCAGGCCTACAAGTTGTGACTCCATTAATTGCACCGTTACACAAAGTAACAATGTTTACTAATTCAAGGTACAAATTAATAAGTTGGACTTAAGTTAAACTTTAGTGTTTAAGAAGATCAACTTTAAATCTTTTTTTTTTACTACAATAGCAGACGAGCCAGAAGCCCTTGATGGTAAGTGGTAACGCCCGCTCATAGACTTCTGAGAAAACGCTACCTCTCTCTCTGGCAAAGAATACAAATAAACCTATCTTATATTCAAAATTTATTTGTGTGGCCATGTCCTATTTACAATATCCCTTCCCGTAAGTGTTGTAATAAGGAGCTAATGGAATATCAGGTAAGTGGTACTAAGTATTATCTGCGGTCACCAACGTGTTTAGCGTACTACGTGGTGACGTCCTGTTTATTGTGCTTATTACCTACAATACAGCAGTCAACTTGACCTAAACAGATATTGACAAAATATAGGGCAGACTTTGTCATATAAATATTGACCTTAAATATAAGAAAATAAGTGTGACAATAGTTAACTTATATTTTTACTTACACAGTTTAGCTCAGTTAACTGTAAGTACCATAACATAGTTTAAAAGAATCTCTTACATTGTCTCAGTTCTCCATAAAACCAACGATATATGTGCATTGGACTCGTGGCGCGGAGGTTTTTATACGGTCTAAGACATTTTAACGGGCGATAAAGTTGGCTTGCAACGTCTTCTGCAAATATTTTCTACAACCTTACTTGTGCTCGTAAGACTGTGTATCGGGCACATTGTAGTTGAAAGACAGTGGTTAAAAAATGTAATGTAAGTAAGTGAAATCAAATGCTAGTATTTTCGAAACCAGAGATTTTAATTATGAACTTAAAAGTAACCAATAGATGATTCAAAGTCTCGTGCAACCAAATCGATCACTCCAAAACCACCTGTCTACTTGCCCGATCTTGATCTGTCAATAATGAAAGCAGGACCATAAAACATCTGCTTTTAATACCAATTCAAAAACTTTACTTCTTGAATTATACGTTTTTGAATAGCAGCACTACATGCATAGTCGTTATTTCAGACATTTTTAAGAGTCAAAGCTTTTTAAAGTAGCGATGCACAGGCGCAGAACAGCAGAATATTCGCGTCAATACGCAAATATGAAAATTGTGTATCCAGCATTCACACCTACTAAACAAACACAAATCGTGTTCACACGAAATGTTTTCCAAGAGCTTTTTAAAGTGGTGCATGCAAATTAGTGTCCAGCATACAGTGAATATAAAAGATTCGATTTTGCTGAAGTGTTACCAAGTCCCACCTAACTCAATCAAAAACTGTATACCGAATTTCATTTTCACAAAGATGCATATTTTGCGACAGACAACACGATTCATACAAGTAGGGCATTTTTGTCTTTTGGCAACAACTGCACGATACAAACACTTCTAATACCTAACTTTTCGGTGTATTTTGTCGATTTTTAGTTATTCTGACGGTGGATTTTGTCTATGCAATAATTACCGTAATGCATAATTTTATACATGGCATATATGTATACCTGCATTTATTTCTACCACGTACATGTAAACTACAGAATAAACTATTAGCTACGGGCTTTTCCAAGGGCTATTGACATGTCATCGTGAAGAGGAGTGCCGGTGTAACGGTGCGGGCAGTGTCGGGGTCACGGGCGTCTCCCGTGACCCCGACACTATGCCCGTTTGGAGGAACACCGTTGGTTTTAGTCGGTATGCCGGCCGTGCTTTGAATGCGGTCGGAGAGTCCCATAACCTCCTTGCCTTGCCGGAGCTGGTGCGTATGCGTAATGCATTTCCAATGTACACGAGCCGAGCGAGCGAAGCAAGCATTAAACATCCCCAATTAGCTACGTATACACATTGCTGGTAACAAATCCGGCGTTATTTAATATGCCTAGGTAGATTGTAAACGGCGGATTCATACAATTTGCCTGCCTACTGCCTACGTACTATAACTTTAAGTAATAGTCATTGTATTTTATACTTACATATACCTACATTAATTAATGTGTTCACATGTAAACGTTATTATTTATAATGTTGTAATCGGCTTTAATGTGAACAATTATGGCGAGCACACTGCCGCGGCCGCCGTAAGCTTTCAACGGTTTTAATCAATGCAAAAAGCTCGTTGTGCTCCGGTTAGTAAATTCACGGCGTGCAGACTAAAACTCGCATTACTATAAGCGAGAACATCATTATTGAATTTTATCTTTGATGGAAACGTTTGTTAAAAGTGGTAACGCAAATATGTGGTAGGCTATACAAAGGCAAAACTGCAGTCAGTTATCTAGTATTGCCTTACAGTGGCTTTCTATACATATACAAACTTTAATCCAAGATTCCTAATTCTTGAAAATCCCTAATTTTTGTTCAGCGCTGAAGCACTGTCAAAAATAGACATACTGTAAAAGCGATTCAGCGCTAAACAATCTATTGCATAAAATCAGATTTTCAGATAAAGATCGTATATAGAAAGCCACTGTAGTCGCCTCTTACAAAACCCATAGTTCATTGATGGGCCTGTTGGTCTAGTGGTTAGTGACCCTGACTGCTAAGCCGGAGGTCGTGGGTTCGATTCCCACCCAGGACAAACCTTTGTGTCATGAGCATGATTATTTGTTCTGTGTCTGGGTGTAATTTATCTATAATATGTATGTATTTACAAAAAAAAAAAGTATATAAGTAGTATATCAGTTGTTTAGTACCCATAACACAAGCAAATATAATTGCTTAATTTGGGGCTAAATGGCGCTGTGTGCATGTGGTAGAATGTTATTATTATTATTATTATTTATTATGTACATATTCTTTTTTTTTCTTATTAAAAAAAAATAAGTCTTAACTTATAAAAGAGTCCATATATTTCGTCTGCTGACTAGTCCTTAGGCACATAAGTATTATGTAGTGCAGAGTTACACGTAAGGCTGTGGTACTCAATACTATCAAAGCATAATGTCTATGTAAACTCATCTAAATTGCTTTCTCGGCAATAAATACAAATTTATGTTCATCAAATAGCAGTTATGGACTCAACTGTTCTTAACAACGTAACATAATGGTCGTCGTTTGTCTTATATACTTACTAGCTACGCCTCACAGCTTCGCCCGCGCGTAAAATATTTTTTGCACCTTTTATCTCTCGGGATAAAAAGTAGTCTATGTCCGTCTCCGGCAAGTAATCTATCTACATACCAATTATCATTAAAATTGGTTGAGCGGTTTAGGCGATGAATGGTAACAAACAAACACACACACACACACAAACTTTCTCATTTATAATACTTATTAGTAGGATTTAGATTCGTTTATTGGCTTATTGTCTTCAAAGTTACATAATAAATCTACAACTTGTACTTTTTTGACTTCGCCTTCAGTCACCTTTGATTCAAAAAGAAACCGTCTCTTGTAACGTCTTTAGGCGATCCACCTTCTTTTTAGTTAAAAGCTGAACTCCTCAGAGCAGTTCTTTACATATTTCCGTTTCATGTGCTTATTATTTAATCGCCTTGGGGACTAAGAGCCCCTGATCGCCAGACCTACTAACGGTTTATAGTAGTAAGTCATACTAATAGTTTGTAGTAAATAGTATCCTGCAAAAAAAACTAAAGAATTACGCTTTATACTATGTTTTTGGGAAGCAGTTAAGCACATCTTTGTAACTTGTTATCTGTCAAAACCACCACAGTTCGGGATTCATAATATCCAAACCTTCTTATTTCCCTCTATTGTATTTTATAATATTTACTTTGTTTGAACCTCCTAGAGCCCTATCTCATATTTCTTCTATTCCCTATTCCCGATAATTGGCACCATGGCGTATACATATTTATGTGTAACACCTCCAAACAAACATTTATATTTATATAAAAACCCCAAGCATATAACGGTTAATCTCCGCAATCTCTCTATTATCATCAAATAATTACACACATCATATATTCTGTTCTGGTTCTGTACCCCTTGCGAGCGGTACACACACGGCCGTCGGCATCCGCTTTAAAAACTAGGTCAAGGTTCCGTACTTGGTCTGTAAGGCAATATTCATTGTAATAAACTTCAATTTTTAATGCAAATGTGCACATCAAATCACGTGCTTGAATACGGCGAATTGATATTAAATGAAGACTGGCAGAATGTCCGACAACGAACTTGTGAACAATGCAAAGCTTTCCTTTTTTGTAACTGAAGCGTCCAGATATTGATTAACCACTACAATTATTATTATAATTAATATGAATAGCTTTCTCAGTATTCAATATCCTAAATATGATAATAAAATTTCCAAATCGTATTACCCATTGAGCACTACGATTTAATAGGTATTCAATATTTACAGGACAAAAACGTTGTGTAATCACAAATTGTAATTTTAACATTCATAAACGAGTATACCTCGGATACAATATTATCTATTACTGTACAAATAAATGTTTGGTATCAATATTGACTGAAACCGGACCTAGCTAAAGCCTCGATAATACAAATATTTGTTTTTAGATGTTAAACTGTTATTATGTACTGTTTGTGAAGACCTTTAAGGATTTTATTAGTAACGGCAAAATCGTTCTACATAATATGCGTCTCCTGAAGGTTTAAAATGACTATTTTAAACCTGTTGATTGTTGTATTGTTGCTTGTTGATTGTTGACTAACAGAACAATCAACAAGCTTGGAACAAGGGGCCAGTGGTCGCAGTAATGTGATATTTAGTACGCAGGTAACGCTGCTTCTTGCAGTACGCAGGTAGCCTAATTTCCTTAGTTACTCTCTGCTGACACTCACGGAAAAAGATGGTTCAATATTCTTAACAGGAGACAGTCCAAATTCTTTTAGCATATCATTTCAGGCAAAAAAACATCCACTTCTGAACATGGCCTCCCCCAAACATCTTCATATTGCTCACTACCTTCGTTGACCTACATTACGAGAAGCTTGCCAAAAACTTTATTCTACAGCAATTACTTTTTTTTCGATGCGTAATTGTCCACATGACCTTTATACAAAAAAAAAACTTCAATAAACACCCCTCGCCAATCCCATTTGCTCCCTAAGGACATGAAATGGTACCCAATACAAATATAATAGAATAAATCTTCTACAAAACCGTGTTTATGTACGTGACAGTCGATCTCTACACTGAGAGCCTTCAATGTACACTTAAAGGATAAAAGGGTAAACTTCAGGATTACGTATACTTTCACACAGTATTTCTGTAACCTTTTAGGAAATTACACAGAATTTTTGTTGAAATAAATGTTGATCTAATGGGACTATTAGTAGTGTTATAAAATAAAGATGTCTTTATTATTACGTAAAGAAGTGAAGTCTAACATTTGGCATAGTTACAAAATTATGTGGAGAAGGAAGGAAAAGATAAACTGCTTTAATGGTAATAATTTTCCTCCTCCTATCGTATGAAATATTATATTTTTTACTGGATACTTTGCTACGCAAACGGGACATATCGTAAAAAGAGAGTAAGCTGGGGAGGAGGAAAAGAGTTCCTTTCCTTTCCTTGTTCTTAATTCTCTCTTTGTTGTTGCATTGCCTTGAAAACGCAGCCATGTTTATATCGTTCATAAGTGGTACTCAGGGAATAAATGGTGGCGCATTTAGTGTACGAAACCTCGTGCATTGACAAATATATTGTCATAAACAAAATATGACCAAGAACAGCTAGCATTGTACGAAATTATTACCATATAATTACAAAACTAACACCACAAAGAAAACATTTATATTCCATGCTATATAAATCCTTCTCTGTGTTAACTTTCCAATCTCTAGAGATACTCCTAATTAAAACTTGTTGCCAGGGCCGAATACGAAATCATTGCGACAAAGTATAAGGACGTCACAGATTAAAATTTAATTTGACAGAGCCATTACGAAATGGAGTAAAGAATAATACGGATTTACGAGATTTGAGATCATTAAAATTCATAATGTCAGTACGAGCCTAATCTACTCTGACAATGGGAAATAAACAAACTTTATTATACATAAGGAAGTTTTCGGCTCTATAGAATTTCATCTCATTAAATTGTACTTCGTAATTTATTAAATTTCGAATTTAATGATATAATGTAGCTATGAGCCGGCGAAGTTGGCCTTCTTCGTTTTGTTACTATGTCAACGGACTTAGTCATCGAACATGGAACATTGCCGTCTCTTTACGTCGATGTCGTAAGAAGCGCTTATGGGAATAACCAGGAACAGCTGCAACGTACTATAATAATAAGTCCACCAAATGATATTATAGTTATCACGTAAGAAGATGACAGAAAAATCATCCTACAAAATAAATACCAATATCCTATTATTGGAAGACATCCAGCCGGAAGAGGTCCAGAGGATTACAATTTTCAATATTTAATTAATTTAATTTTTAATAAGTACTTACCTCACTAAATTATTAAAAAACATCTTTAAAATCATTTCAATTTTATTCAGATTTATTGAAGCAAACAGATCTTAAAAATATTTAATAACAGCATAGATAGCTCGGAGCTTTTGGCTAGATTGCATCTTAGTGTCCCCAACAGGTCATTGAGGGTTAATCGGCCTTTACGCATACCGAATGTCTCAACTAACTACAGACAAAACAGCTGTATGGTGCGAGCAAGCAGAACATTTAATAGACTGTGTAAGCAATATGACATAGATCCCTTTACAACTAATGTGTCCTCAACAAGACGTTTGTTAAGCCAAGACTTTTTTAAGGAAAAAACAACTAACTGATTTTATATTTTTTTTTCAAATTGCTCATTCATGTTACTTAAATAAAGTCTATAAGTGATGACTTGTAATTGGCTTATTGTAACTACTCACAATCAATTAATTCAGGTTGTTATATAGCTGTAAGTCGTCCATGTAATAAATAAATAAATAAATTAAATGTTCAGTGAATTAATTTGCTCCAAATTATATCACTCTATCAACTTCATTAATTGTCATTCAAAGTTAGAGAGTTGAAGATTGAAAAGTGAATTTATATTCAAAAGATCTGTTAGTTTATTTAGCTTTAATTGCGATTGTATACTTGTGACTTTCGGTGAAGGGAAAAACGTCGCAAGTAAAACTGGATTTAAAAAGAGTAGACCTGTAGGTGAATTAAGTCTACGAAAGGGTCTGTAATAATTTTCACTAAGGCATTCATTATCATCATATTAGAAAAAAGACATTCATTGCTGGACATAGGCCTCGTCCAATTTTCGCCACCTTGGCCAGTAGTGAGCCGCCCTCATCCATTCACTTTAACATTTTCTCAGGCATCTTCAAAATATAGGTAATCTATAAATATTGAACGAATTGAGCCCATTCCGGATTAGATGTGCGCCACGTATTGCTCTTTTGTTCAATTTTCCTCAAGGCGAGCACGTGTATGTCTGGACGTCTATTATTGACAACCCCACAACGTATAAATTGACTAGTTACAGAGAATTCAAACGCTATTTTCTAAAATAACTATTTTTTTTAGATATTCTAGCCAGTATTATGGAATGGAAAAATGTTTCCTTGATATTTTTAGAATACAATATTGCATTGACAACTGTGATTCTTGCACCGAAATAACAATGGCAGGGAGCATTGTCCTGTGATAAAATTAGTAACAATGCAATCGTATTTTTGCCTGCCAACAGCAGCGATAATGTTAAATACCAAACCTGTTGTTCTTGATCAGCGTAATGATATTTTTCGAATGAATAAAAAATCTTTTTAAAAAACTACTATAGTGTAGGCCACGATGCCAGCAGTTTGTTAATAATTGAGATAGGGCCCACTATTTCTGATACCCACTGACTTCTCACTATAGAATAATATAAAGTCATTTTGATATACAAAATATCTTCTATTATTCGAGGTCCATGTCCAGCAGCGAACGCCTTAAGAGTTAAAATGCTCATAGCAATGCTACCTAAGCACAACGTAATTCAATTTAATTTTATTAAAGCTTTATTTCACAAATATGGTCTCAAAAATTTTTATTTACGATAATAATACCTGCATTCAAATGGTCGATGTTAAACACCAAAGCATCCGTAAGCATCATGAACATTGTCTAATGAATACTTAAACCGTGAGTAGTGTAGGCAAAATAGAGCGAACAACACTAGTTACCGGCGCAAAGTTTTGAGGATATGAAAGCTCTGCATTTAAGAGGTATGTAACGTGTTAACTTGATACCGTGTTGTTAATCAAACTAGGTTGAGATCGAATATTGTGTTGCACTTGTTAGTAATAGTTTAATAGGACAAAGTTACCACCGCGGATAAACTTGCTGGTGCTTGTATCAGCTATCGGTTATTTGAATTTAGAATATTAATAGTGATGTACCTCTGAACATGAGTTTGTTGATTTGAAACCTTGCAAGTAATGTTGTGACGAGGGGACTTTTGTTAATACTACATTAATGTCATAGTAAAAAGTAAAACATCGTGTAGAAATTAACAAAGAGTTTTAGGTTTTGACTGCTCGACACATAGTGTGTTGTTTTACAAAATTCAGGTAGAGAATTAAGGTGAGAGTTAAATGATATGGCAAATTCAAATTGTAACTTACCAAAATTGTAATAACCTGGCGATTTAAAAGAGCCTGAGTTTCTTGCCAGTTCTCATGGCTCTACCTCGTCAGCGAACTGGCTGTAGATTAATTGGCTCACATTTTGTAACTTTTAACGTTCATAAGTGTTAATTTAAATAACCTATGTAAATAAATGATTTTGACTTTTGACTTTTACTCATATTTATTTTTGCTAAAATTTAATATTACTTAACTTTCTGGATAATGCAGTTCTCTAATAGTGATATAGAATTCCCCAGGGGTAATCGATTACAAACCTCTAAGTTAGTATAGATATACAAGGCAATATCACATAATATAAATTAAACACATGTGTTTTTATCTGCTTGTTTCAATAAATTGCTAGCGTGACGGTTTGGCAAATATAAAAGTAAAGTAAAGTTTAAAACACGCCATTTCAGCAAGAATAATTTTGTTCTAGTATTACCTGCACTAATTCTAATATTAAGAAGTAAAAAGCGAAAACGGCGCGTTTAAAAATCATTTGCATGGACGATGGCGCGCATTTTATTCGCTTTAATTTTTGTAAACAAATAAAGTATTTTTTTAAATTCACAATCGATTCGGTCGTAGTCAGCAAATGTTATACGCCCGATGCCTCCTCCCGCTTTTTGTTATAATGTTATTTTATTCTGTAAAGTAAGCAAAGTTGTTTTTTCAGCCTGCTTGTTCATTATGGTCACAATGTTTTTATTTATCTCTCTTTTTGCATATTTGGTGTTTATTAAACGATGCTATTGTAAATATTACGATATCGTTTTTTATTTAAGTCAAAACTAATTGCTTATTTAAGGCAGGATCGCATCTTTTATTTAGTGTTTCAAATAGAACAACCTGCAAGCGAACAAAACGTCTGATTAAGTTTATAATGCGAAATAGAAAGACGCAAAATGAAAGTACTTAATTAGTACCTAATTACTTAAAAATCTTCGATTAATTTGTCTCGTCTCACTTAAACCTTATTTACTTATTTAACGACGCCGTTACGCATGGCAGTTATAAATAAAAACAAACAAAACAATAACTTTTAATGGTTGACTGGTAGAGAATGCCTCAGGACTGGTAGAGAATGCCTCAGGCATTAAGTCCGCCAATATACCTTGTATACGAAGTTTTTAATAAATAAACTTTTATAACACAAAAGCTTAAAGGATCGCGTACGATACGAACTTCAGTAGTTACATTAAATTTTCGCTGACATTTCACCTGCGTTGGTCCACCCGTCCATTTTATGTGAGCCACGCCATTTGTGTGTTGACTTAACCCCTCGATTATAAAGCTCGGATACAAAAGCACAAAACAGGTACGAACTTTCACTGACTAATCGAGGGTTCGTTATTGACTTGTCGCGTAACAAAAGAATTTAGGCTTTATGACGTTAGAGCCATAGTTCATATTTGTTCTTTTGAGATATATTCGTATAAATATATTGAATACGTTTTAGTCGTGACGTACGAGTAATAGGATGAAAGATTGCGGTAATATCAATATGAGGCTGCCGTCGCTCAAGTGTCATGTTGTAGTCGACGCCGCGTCGGTGACATGTGTCAAACGATTAGAGATGGGCAAAGCAATGAGGATTGTCATTCATTAAATTGTCAATGACCTTGAATGTTGGAGAGCTAATTTAGAACACGTGATGTTTATTCAGATCAATCTGGTCTATTAGTTTTTATTAAATACTAGCTCGCCGCCCCAGTTTTGTACGAGGATATTAAATATGATTTTACTACATGATTTGCATGATTTTGCTAATACAACTCGTAACTTACGTAATAATATTAAAGTGCAGAAAATACATACATTGTATGTAATATACTCATATACGTTACGAAAGAAATTCTCTGGCTGATATAGTGGGAAGCATGATTTTCTCATAAGTAGATACACTTCATTTTCGAAGATATGTGTGTAATATCGAGTACTGTGCCACGTTCACATGAGAGCAGGACGGATATACACAGCATAAGTTAAATGCTACCAAGCTGTACGATACGAACGTCTGATCGAAGCTATTCCATATAAAAAAAATACAAATGTTGTTCAAACATTTTGCTATAAATAGCCGAAAGTTTGTAAGGATTCATTGATGTTAATCTGTTGATGTCTTGCAGAACTCACAATCAAAGTGTGTGGGATTGTCTCCTTAATAGCATTGACCAATTTAATGTTATAAAAGCCAGATGGTGCTCTGTAGTATTGATTTCATTTGTAAGTACACTAATTTTAGTTACACTTTAGTGTAGTACAAGAAAGTAGCAAGTTAGAACAGCGTCGGGAACATACAAGTGGTGTTGCAAGCGTCCATAAGCTACGGTAACTTTATAATTATTATCAGGTTTCGTATGCATGTTTTGCACCTTAAGAGATTTCTTGTTGATATTGCACGACTGCCTCTGTGGTTCAGTGGTACTGTACACGGACTGCACCGCAGAGATCGCGGGTTGGATTTCCGTTCAGTGCAAATATTTGTCTCCGTGAACATGTCTATTTGCATTGGTCTGGGTGTTTCTATGTACAATATGCATTCCAGAACACATAACACAATATATGCTTTAGTTCTAGAAGGCATTGTGTGTAGTTGTTGTGATATTATATTTGACAACACGTTATCACCTCCCTGCAAAAAACTGTAGTCATAAAACTGACTGCCGAATACTGTTGTGTTCCTGATGAAGAGTACTGGTTTCCAATATGAGAGAAGCATTACATCGTAAGCAGTGTAAATTGCATCTTAAATTGGAAGTATATAATTTTTTGATATTTTCAATGATGGCAATGACAGGTAAAGACGATCGACCTTTTTGCTGTCGATTACACTTACCGTCAAGTGGTTCGCTCACTTGTCTATCATTTTTAGCAATAAAATATTATGTTTATTACCCCAAATTTATTTTAAGATCCTATATTATCTTTAAATAAATTTTAAGATCTGGTCACTGCTGTTGCTTCTTTATCAAAAGTAGTTATTTCGTAGGATCGCAATTTATTTTTATAATTACAAGAACGGTACTTCCTTTTTATTGCATACATAGACGTGTTGACAATGAATGTAAAGAATTTCTCTCTAATTTCTTAGATATCGGTCATAAACGAATTCAATTATGATAATATCACGTACGCTAACTTTCATTCATTTAAACTAGTTTTAGTTAACTATAGTGCTTAAAATATAGCTTGGTGCCTGCGACATTAGCCACTTCGTTTTTAAGGACATCTATAATATATTTTCCGGTAAAAAGTTCGAGTTTAATTTTTTTTTTTCATACACTGTCGTCTAGTCCCAAGCTAAGCAGAGCTTGTGTTATGGGTACTAGATAACTGTAATATAATACATATACATACTTTTTTTTTGTAAATACATAGGAAACACACAGACTAAAGACAAATACAAATGTTCATCACACAAATATTTGCCTTCCGTGGGAATCGAACCCACGACACCCGGCGTCGCAGTCAGTTACACTAACCACTAGACCAACGGTGCAGTCAATAATATTAAGACTTTTTTTTATTGTTAAGATAAGTTTTTTTACAAAACCATGTTAATATAGCTATAGCTAATAATAATTTGCAGAATAATTACGGTATTATAAAATACTTTTTGGGTGGCTAATCCTATAAACGCTTTTTGAAGACTGGTTAGAGATGCGTAATCGACTGACATAGACAATATCGATAAAATAAATGCATGCTAATTATTATTTGAATGTATTACTAAATAAATAACGAATTTATTTAGAAAGAATTAATGCTAATGCGTTCAAAATAATCCCGTTTATTTTTTATTCATTTATAAGACTGCTCCAGAAATGAATCTGATTTTGACTACGATGATAATAAAATTTGTGTTGTACCCCTTCAAGGCAATAAAAGTCTAAATTAAGAACTGATTCTTCTCGTTTGATTGCATCTATTATATTATAGCGCATTAAATTAATATTCGGTTATATATTTTTAATATCAAAATTTACCGATAATCACGGGTAGATTGTCCTCATCACTAGCACATATTTCACTGACAGACGTCGCAAGCACCAAGCTATATTTCATGCACTATAGTAGGTACATTAAAACATATAAAAATAAATTAAAGACAATCAAAATATATGTATATATACACTCAGAGATAATAAAGAACGAAACAATACGAAAGACTCATTAATATGTTTTGTTGATATCAGACTAAAGCTATCATAATGATTTAAATATATTAAAAATTCAAGAGATGACAATTTAACATGGATTTATATATACAGTTGTATCTAGTTTTAGAATAGTTTCATCCTAAAATTTCAAAACATGTGTGACAGCTGTCATGTTCATCTGACAGTTGTGACGTCACTGCTGTAAACAGTTAGCTAATTTTGTTGACATTATTACTAGTACGATGTGGTAATGAACTCGCTAATACGTTGAAATTTATTAAAACACGACACGTGTTAAATGCTAGTATGACAATAAATTGTTGATTCAGTGTTGAGAATATTAATTATGTTCACTGAAAGTCAACTGAGAATTTGCACAGAGTATGATGAAAGAATCGGTGCTGCAATACTAATAGAAAACACAATACAGCAGATCGTATTGAAGTTGCCAGTTTCATTCCTGGATTAAGAAAGATAGTAAGAAATATTTTTTGAGAATGACTTTAGATAGCGTTCTATGAATACATAGAACTTAATAATTGGCAAATTGTGTGATTGCTAAACCCCTTAAATGTTCTTAAAGAAAAACGAGTATAATTTCACCAATTCTGAACTTTAAGCCGATTACCGATAATTTCTGTAAATCCAGAAATTTAGGCTAATCATACGACTCAATTAATATAAACGTACGTGTACGTGCCAAGCATTAGTGGAGACTAATATATGAAACTGTAATATCTACTTACAATAATTACAGCCGTTATTACAACATACAACCAATCATTACACTTATCGCTTGTTTCGTTCTGTGACTAGTATATAATTAGCCACGAGCCCGCAAGCGACGCGGTAAATTTATCGAATTAGATAATAATTCTAAAACTATTAATTATGTTATCTTGTATTTTAATTAGATACAAATTGATACTTGTGAGAAGACACGTACCTGGCAGCAATTGTTAGATTTTTTATTAATGTGTAAAAACTATCTACGTACTTTCCAACTGAATAGCATAGGCCTTTTTCTTATAACGGATAAGGTATTACACTGTTGGCTTTGCCCTAGTACTTACTCGTAGACGCAAGACGCCATTCAAACCGCAGGTTACATGGATTGAATCATCAAAATTAACCAAGCGATAAAAGAAATTGATACTCCAATCATATACCGACATTATTTTGTAATTTATTTGCAACTTTTTTAAAATGAGGTCTTCTGAATCGTCAACAGTCTTTACATTTTTAAAATATCTTTCTTGTACCAAGACGTTTTCAAAACAGCTTTTGTTCGAATTTCTTTTTTTCTGATACTCAACCATCACCTTGTAACAAGAAAATCATAATAAGTTAGCGAAAGATAGAGAAGCTAAGATAAAGATACTTAAGAACTTATTCAAGGTTATTCCCAATATTTAATTACTTACGTAAACCACATCGAATCAGCAAATGAACTTACCTGAAACAGACAATTAAATTAAATCTCAGATACATAGCACCACGGTTTTACATAATTACAGTACATAATAACAGAACACACGTAATTACAACGTGAAGTACAGCGGCATATTGAAAATAACATCCAGAACAAAAGGGTTCGCAGAAGCATAATAATTTTCTCTTGGCTCTCACTTACGAGGTAAGATATATATTCAGCAATATTATAATACATTATTATAATTTTGAAATAAAACTTCGTTTTATTTATACATAGCTAAATTAAAGTTAAAGTAAATTTTCTCGAACACGAAAACTCGAAATATTCAGATATTTCTGACAATGAAGAATTAAACTTAAACAAGTAAAAGTACGGAAATAACGAAAAATTCTTCTTTTATTTTAGCTAGTAAGTCCTGATTACGAGGATTAACAGTTATGAAGGCCTCCGGCATTTGCACGAGTGCCACTAACTACCTACGCAACGCTTCGGCGGACAATTTTGCGCAGTTGTATCTAGAACTGTTAACGCTATCTATAAACCGTGTTCATATTCGGAAACGTTTCCTATTGAACTAGTAATTTATATATTCCTATGGTTTTACGAGATTTGATTAATAACGATACATTTAAATGGGTAGTCCCATAAGGACAATAGTTGTACTTCAATAACTTGTGCAAAATATTTTTTACTTTACTGTTGTTAAAAAAAAAATACACTTATCTATAGAAACAGACAACCATCGGTTCACTTAAATAAAACAATGGACATGTTAGTTCTGCAAAAAACTTGAAAGGTGCTAAATATTGAACTAACAATTTTGACCTTTTGCTCCCTTAACATTATAAACTAAGCACAGACCATACAAACCTTGTGCTAATGGTAGCCCTACAGAAGACTTATTCTAGAAAACAGACGTAACATTCTTATTAACAAAACGAATAATATTCTGTTATTATTTCTAAATGAAAATGGTTACAAGCTCGCTAATTAGTGCTATGTTTGGTTACAATTAATGAACAATGTTGTTTGAAGTCTTTGAAATTAATTAAACTTGCAAATAACTTTCAATAGTGTTTATAGTTATTTAAATTATGAGAACAGTATTAAAAATATTTACTTTCACTATAAAACTTTGGGGCTGATATTTGAAACGTTCTTTTAAAAGTCGACATAATTTGAACATGCTACAAATTATGTAGTAATTTTTCTGAATCCATGGCTATATTTGGCATATTTCGTTTATTCTATTCATAAAACATTATATGCAAACATGCCAAGGCCGAGTGTATTGAATAACTTTTGACCCGTCAGTCAAGCAAGACAGGGATATCTTTAGTATAGATATGTAAATTTCTATCCAATCGTAAATACTATTATTTTAACAATAAACAACACTTGCTAAATGAATAATTCAGTATTAAAATTCATTAACTTCTAAATAGAATCTAAACTAAAGTAAAAGCTAGAATAAATAATAGAGAAGTGTATCTTTTACATCTTTAATAAAACTGAGCGCATTACCACCTAACGAATCCATATTTAATGAAAACCTCTGTTTGATGTCTGCTTTATAACAGTATAAATCTTTAGTGTCCATGCAGAGAACATTAAACATATTTTCAACGTGGTATTAAAAAGCCCTTTTATCCAATTCAGTTTGATATATGAAATAAAACAAACCGAACCGTGCATGTGTCATTTTTTATACACACTGTTTAAAAAGTGGGTCACATCCATTAATGTTTTAAGCAATTTGTAAAGTGGCCATTATTTGTCTACGTTCTGAAAACATGAAAGAAACCTATGTAATATAATTAAATGTAACGTGTAGTTAAAATGACACAATCATTGTGGTTGTCTTTATGTATCATTATCATAAACCAAATATATTTTATACAAAACATCTCATCACGGTTTCCATCAAATTGTATTATACAACAATGCTACATCACAAGGTTCCAAAGTTTGTTTCATAATATATTTCAAACAGTATACGGGATATTCGAGACTTGCGCGTTTGGTTAATGGGTTTTTAAGTGAGGCGAGGCAGGTCTCCTCTGACCTTGACGCCCACTGAACAATTTTCATATACCCGATGACTGAGTTGTTCGCACATTATTAAATTGCCTACTGTTCGCAGGTATTTCAATTAAATTATGAATAGCTATATTCTTTACTTACTTTATAGTATATTTTTATTACTATAGGCATATATAGATAATTATAATATTGCCATACATTATTACGACGGCACTCTGAGATATTAACATATATAAGTTTGATAGTAGGTCTATATTATTTCCAATAGACTCACTTCTGTGTAAACATAGTTTAATATACCCTCACATATAATGATTTCAACCTCCACGTTTGGTTTGATGAACTATTAAATAGTACACATGGAATCAATACACTCAGTCCACAGTAACGTTTTAAATAAAACATTCAAATTGAGAGTTTGTCATGCATGAAACGATATTACATACAATATTACATATGCACACAAACATATTCTCAACTACTGCATACTAGGTACTGTAAATGCATCTCCATATCTTCGAAATTGCAAACTTTATGGATGCACATATTTTCATACAGCTTCTTCAAAGAAAGAAGTTATTCAAATACAAAGCAATGTTCATGTTATCTTTCAGAGAGGTTTAATTTAATTCATACTCTACTATATTATGAATTAAAATATAGCAAATTTACTTATTATTGAAGGAAAAGAGAAAGAATTACAATATCATCAATCCTTGCATAGGTATGTATTTATATGTGACTTTTATGATTTTAAAGTACTGTCAGTACTTAAACTGTTATATCAATCCGTTTTTTAATACAATTTTTTTAATAATAATAATAATAATAATAAAAGAAAGCAGAAAAAGATAAACAGATAAAGTATTTGGATTTGGCTCGCGAGGTTGTCGACATGTGGGATGTGGATTCGGCGATCATTGTTCCGATAGTCATATCAGTTAATGGACTGATTCCTAAGAGCCTCCATCAACATCTCGCGAGGCTCGCGTTAGGTAGCTGGATCGTGGGCCTGATGCAAAAGGCTGTGCTCCTTGATACGGCCCGCATTGTGAGGCGGTTCCTATCTCTGGAGCCCTAACCACCGGTAGCTTGGTCCCTGTACCCGATATCGGTGGGTCTCCATATTTTTATATTTTTAAATGTATATTTCTATTATTTTTTATATATATTTAAAAATGTAATTTTGTGTGTATATAGTTAAATAAAGAGAATAATAATAATAATAATAATAATAATCATTTATTTCAGGTCGCATGAACCCATAAATACCTTACAGACTAGCATACATATACATAATATGAACTTATAAACTACATTTCCTATGCACGTGGCACTTGTCCGTGGAAGCGACGGAACACGACACCTTGTGGCCAAAAGGTTTCCTCCATGATGAGGTGCAGATAGCAGGTCGGTACTCGCACCACAAAAGCCTTAAAATTGACGTTGCGACGCGACTCCAACAGCTGCACTCTCGGCCTGTACTTCGTCTTTTGGCGCACGTACCCCTCGATATCCTCAGCCTTTGTGGTGTAATGTAGGCGAGAGATATACACAAGAGTGTTCGGTGCGGCGGCACGCAGCTTCATGTTGTTTTCCGCTGGTGCTGTACCGTAACAGTTCTTGTTGGTTTGCTGGCGGCGCTTCCTCTTTTATAACGAGCCAAAAATACTAGAGTTCAAAGTATATACTGATATTATTATCCTGCATAATTTCATTGCCAAGCAAACGCACCTTGCCGTGATTTTCAAACGAAATATGGATAATCGAAAAATCTATTTTTTTTTTTTTATTATAGCCTACCAAAGTGACTCCACTCCGCCTGATGGTAAGCAGTCAGTGGAATCCAGAAGTGGCGGCCACTATACCAAAAACCATCGTTTTAAACTGCTGGTATGGTGGCCTCCCCTATGGCGGTTAGGGGAAGGAAATGAGGGTGAGGAATGAGGAAAGAGGAAAGGGGGAAAATTGGGCCACCGGCGCTCTCACTCACCGAACGAAACGCAGTAGTACGGATACTACTAATCTTAAGTCGATCTTATTTACTTTTAAACTTTCGCGTTGCATGATATAAATTTATAATCATACGGGAATTAACGCGATCATGCATTAGGTATTTACATACCTTATTTTGCTTGACGTTTCGACCAGGTTACACCGGCCGTGGTCACAAGCAGACTGGTGAGGCGATGTCACGACTCCGTATGTGAAGTAGATTCTAGATCTACCCTCACATTTTTGTCTTTCCACGTACTATCACAAAACACACTGACAGTGTCCCTATTCTGTATGCCGTCCGTATTCCGAGCGTTAACCGACTGCGCAAAGCGAGGTTGCGTAATTTGAATCACTGGATTCCACGTAGCCGAGAGCTTGAAGCCGTCTTCCCTATTGAAATTTATGTGTTTCTTAATTTCAATAGCTTCTCGTACAACCCGAGAGTAATAGGTACAATCAGTGGAGAGGACTTGCGTACGATGAAATTCAATCCAGTGATTGGTGTCCGTTTGAAGAATATGTTCGGCAATCGCTGATTTGCTGGTCTGTCGATTCTTTACAGCGGCGATATGTTCTTTGACCCTTTCAGCAATAGTCCGCTTAGTCTGACCTATGTACGAACTACCGCAGCTGCAATTGATCTTGTAAACGCCCGGTGTTTGTAGGGGCAAAACATCCTTTGGCGTGCCTACCATGCTGTTTACTTTGGCCCCAGGTGTAAAGACTGTGTTTATACAGTATTGTTTAAGCAGGTCTCCTATCTTATCAGTCACACCTTTAATGTAGGGCAGAAAGGCAGGTTGTCTGTCGACCTCTGGACGTTTGACCCTTTTCGTTGGCTGCCTACGTCGCCGATTCCCTTTATATCCATTACGACTAAGTACCTCCTGAACATGATCTAGTTCTTGCTCTAAATGCTCAGGGTCACATAGATCGTAGGCTCTGTTCTTCAATGAAGTCATAACGGACTGCAAGTGACGAGGGTGGTGATGCGACGTAGCATGTAAGTATCTGTCCGTGTGTGTTGGTTTGCGGTAGACACAGTGTGATAAGGACCCATCTGTTCTCGCACTCAATTTGACATCTAAAAATGACAACGATCTTTCCGTTTCCATTTCGTATGTGAACCTTATATTTGGGTGAATGGAATTTAGGTATACTATATATTGATCCACTTCCTGTTTACCGCCCGTTACTATACTAAATACGTCATCGACGTATCTTTTCCAAAGTCTGATAATCTTCGGTCCACCACTCAACGCCTTCTCTTCAAAATGTTCCATCCAGAGATTAGCAAGTACTGGGGCCACTGGACTCCCCATTGCGACGCCATCAATCTGGAGGTAGTATTGACCTTGGAAAAGGAAGTAATTGCCCTCTAGGCAGTGCTTCAGTAGATCTATATAGTTTGACGGCATCTCGTTGTCACTTAATTTGTCCTTCACGACGTCCAGACACTCCTTAATTGGAACGTTGGTGAAAAGTGACTCCACATCAAAACTCACCATGGTGTCCTCATGTCTCACTCATGGTGTTCTGTTGTGGTATTGTTCCTATGAACAATACCACAACAGAAGAGCGTCAAGCATTGAAGAACATTCGGGATAACCAGGATATATTAGTGCTTAAGGCCGACAAGGGAAACGCCACTGTAGTGATGAATACGGCTGACTATCAAAACAAAATACGTACGCTGTTGTGTGATGACAAGGTATATAAACCGGTATCATACAACCCAACGGCCAGAGTAACACGCAGAATACGGGCTTTGATACAGGAACATCAGGACCTTTTCACAGAAGATGAGTACCAGAAGCTATATCAGCCAAAGCCACACCAACCACCAAGATTATATGGTTTGCCAAAAATACATAAGTCGGACGTGCCACTGCGGCCTATCGTAAGTCAGATTGCATCTCCTACTTACGACCTTGCAAAGCACGTCGCGTCAGTATTGCAGCCATTAGTGGGCAAAACACTATCTTATGTGAAGGATTCTCGCCATTTCGTGCAGATAGTAAAAACCCTAATATTGGAGCCTGAGGACACCATGGTGAGTTTTGATGTGGAGTCACTTTTCACCAACGTTCCAATTAAGGAGTGTCTGGACGTCGTGAAGGACAAATTAAGTGACAACGAGATGCCGTCAAACTATATAGATCTACTGAAGCACTGCCTAGAGGGCAATTACTTCCTTTTCCAAGGTCAATACTACCTCCAGATTGATGGCGTCGCAATGGGGAGTCCAGTGGCCCCAGTACTTGCTAATCTCTGGATGGAACATTTTGAAGAGAAGGCGTTGAGTGGTGGACCGAAGATTATCAGACTTTGGAAAAGATACGTCGATGACGTATTTAGTATAGTAACGGGCGGTAAACAGGAAGTGGATCAATATATAGTATACCTAAATTCCATTCACCCAAATATAAGGTTCACATACGAAATGGAAACGGAAAGATCGTTGTCATTTTTAGATGTCAAATTGAGTGCGAGAACAGATGGGTCCTTATCACACTGTGTCTACCGCAAACCAACACACACGGACAGATACTTACATGCTACGTCGCATCACCACCCTCGTCACTTGCAGTCCGTTATGACTTCATTGAAGAACAGAGCCTACGATCTATGTGACCCTGAGCATTTAGAGCAAGAACTAGATCATGTTCAGGAGGTACTTAGTCGTAATGGATATAAAGGGAATCGGCGACGTAGGCAGCCAACGAAAAGGGTCAAACGTCCAGAGGTCGACAGACAACCTGCCTTTCTGCCCTACATTAAAGGTGTGACTGATAAGATAGGAGACCTGCTTAAACAATACTGTATAAACACAGTCTTTACACCTGGGGCCAAAGTAAACAGCATGGTAGGCACGCCAAAGGATGTTTTGCCCCTACAAACACCGGGCGTTTACAAGATCAATTGCAGCTGCGGTAGTTCGTACATAGGTCAGACTAAGCGGACTATTGCTGAAAGGGTCAAAGAACATATCGCCGCTGTAAAGAATCGACAGACCAGCAAATCAGCGATTGCCGAACATATTCTTCAAACGGACACCAATCACTGGATTGAATTTCATCGTACGCAAGTCCTCTCCACTGATTGTACCTATTACTCTCGGGTTGTACGAGAAGCTATTGAAATTAAGAAACACATAAATTTCAATAGGGAAGACGGCTTCAAGCTCTCGGCTACGTGGAATCCAGTGATTCAAATTACGCAACCTCGCTTTGCGCAGTCGGTTAACGCTCGGAATACGGACGGCATACAGAATAGGGACACTGTCAGTGTGTTTTGTGATAGTACGTGGAAAGACAAAAATGTGAGGGTAGATCTAGAATCTACTTCACATACGGAGTCGTGACATCGCCTCACCAGTCTGCTTGTGACCACGGCCGGTGTAACCTGGTCGAAACGTCAAGCAAAATAAGGTATGTAAATACCTAATGCATGATCGCGTTAATTCCCGTATGATTATAAATTTAAGTCGATCTTCTATGAGAGGGTAGTACTTCCCCGGACGATCCGGCCCATTCATGCTGAAATCAGCGTGGATCTACTACCGTTCAAAACAATTTAAATGTTAAATACATCTTTAATGTCGATATAGTTCGAGATAATTCATTGTAATTCCATTAATACGATTACTAATTAAATATTCGTCAAAACAAGACTGAATGCCTGACCTTAATCACAAAAATGACATTTATTCACTTTGGGCAACGCTTCTGAACGACAAAGGCAGGTAACGGTTCATTAGACCTTGGTAATGACACTCAGCATGATCCATTTTTTCATGTTAATGATGAACCGTTACCGTTACGTTACGTTTTCATGTTAATGATGAATGATAAACACTTTTCTTTTATGAATTGTGTGATAATGACAATTATTTTTGGAGAGCTGTTTTCTTATTCATGAGGTTAAACGTTATTTGGGTAAACAACTGTGAAATGCCGGCAAAATGTCTCAACACTCTCTTGAGTAGGTAGTAGGTACTCAACTCCTCCGATCTTAATAGAAAAACAAATACCAAATTCCACTTACAACTATTGCAATCATTTGCCATGTTGTACTTTCAGAACTTAGCAGCTATATTAAACGTTCAGGTTTTCTATTTCACAGTTTTCAGAAAAGAAAATCCATTGTACTTCAACCTTTATATTTCATTTCTGCTCGAAACATGTTACTGATACTCCAATAAAAGAGCAAACAGACATGTAAAATATTTCTCGCTTTCTTTTATTTCACCAGAATATATTAAATAATGGTAACAGATGTATAAAAATAAACCTTTATTTTATACATTTTCAAGAAAGATATTTTAAAAGATAATAAATACATACATATTTATTAAAGGACTACAATTGCCTGACAAACGGACGGTTTGAACCGATTAGTCTGGAAGATAGCCATGCAATTTTACACATTTTTATTCAAAATCAATGAGAACTATGAAAGGGTATTTAAAACATCTAAAAGTATTGAATTAAGGTACCCAAATAGTAGCTAATCATAATCACATACATAAATATGTATTTATAAAAAGTCCCACGCTGGGCGCCAAAATCTACTGATAAGTCCAAGTATTTTTTCACATTCAATTTAGAAAAAACACTGGCACCGCCGCCGCCTACACGATATTATATTTATTAGTATTATAGGCGACAATCGCGAATATCATCAAGATCTTCAAACCAAATATTGCACTGTCTAATATTTTTGTGGAATGCAAATAGTTAATATGAACGTGAAATATATACGTCTGTAACTAAGTTAGTAAAATATTATGTTATTTTAGCTACGCAATAATATCAGCTCGACAAACTTATTACACAAAGCGATAAAATAATAAATAAACAGACCTGTCAATTTATATTAAAGTTAAAAGCAATAAAATTTAAATCAAAGTATACATTTTCATGAAACTATTCAGCCTCTGTTTGGTAGCACGTCGGATATTATAAAGACGAGCGACGACTGCGAGATAAGACGGCAGGCAGTGACGCTGGTAATGATATTACGTTTCAACGCCATCTACCGCCAAATGATACAATTGTTCGTTTAAATATTGTTTCACTTCAGACGCTTAGAATATTTTTGATATTTAAAGCAATTTTAATATTTAAGTAAGGTATTCAACGATGCTTGTTGGGGTAGAAAATGTCGAAATTGGCGACTGACGCCTGGTAAAGGGAGGCTGAAGGATAACCTACATCTTAACATCAGTAATGGTAGAGATAAGTTACTTGATAAACAAACCTTACTTCATCACATCATATCGGCCTATTATAATCCCACTACAGGGAAAGACCTCTTCTCATACAGAGAAGGCATGAAACCTTGATCGCCATGCTTGCTCAAGGCGGATTGGCGATTTCAGACTTCCTCAGAAGTCCAGGTTTCCTCACAATGTTTTTATTCACCGTCAGTCAGTATTGTCCAGATAAACTTAGATATTACATATGATCGAACACCCAACCTCTTGTTTACGAAGCGGGTGCCTTCACCACTCGGCCATTATGACCCATGCCCTACGGAGAAGAAACGTCTATCGGCTGACTAGATTTAATAAACATTTACGTGTTTATTTAATCCACTGGTCAGTACGCTATCAATAATAAATATAAATAAAAATATTCGATAAAACCTCGATAAACCAAAACCTAAACAATATGACTGCAATACGAATATAATATTGCATTCGAACTATTTCGACGCCATAAATAAGTCATAAACACTGTCATTTATATGAATTTGTACGGCGTGGCAGTTCAAATTGAGTACACGTGTTTTCGCTTCAGCACTTCTGTAAAACAAAGGGTTATGGGCTCAAAAATCAATTTTCTTAGTACAAATTTATCGCACAGACCATTTAAGATTTACGTTGCTTGTCTAGTAAGACAAAAGACAATAGCGCGTTGTTGCCAATTACGAATATAATCCGATTGCAGCATAGAGGCCTCTTCTCATCTATGGAAGGCATATTAGGCATTGATCATCACGCTTGCTCATAGCAGATCGGCGAATGAAAAGAGTGCCAATACAAAATTGATTACGTATTTGTTAAACACTTATAGCAAATAAATTAAAATCACTTCTAAAGCATTGCATTCGATAAACAGTTTCTTTTTTTATTGAGACCTAAAGTATATTATAAAGTAGCTTCTGAAATAGGTAAATTTAGCTCGATATTTTAATAAAATGTTGAGACTTAAAGTATATTATAAAGTAGCTTCTTAAATAGGTAAATTTAGCTTGATATTTTAATAAAATGTCTCCAAAAAGTACTTAAATAGGCGAAATAAATCTCAATACAGTATAATAGACGTATTATCTAAACAGGACACGTTTCCAGTGAATACTCCCTGAGAGACGGGATCCTTAGGTTCAAGCGATATTTTCCAAGATTTAGTATCGTAGCTGTGCAGGATTTGCTGAAATCCTCTAACACTAGCACATTACTATTCCACCTTCGTACGACCCGAAATACTTACGTATATATTTGAACTTTTTAAGCGTTTTTACGGACATGTTTTACTTTTTAAGATCGCTTATTTTGCTAACACCTACGTAAGAACGTGCTTAAGTTTATCTACTTTGTAAACTTTTTTAGTACATTTAAATGGCAAGGATATCTGACCGGTGATAAGTGATTACCTTAGTCTATGGATATGGGTTTTAAATACTGCATAGGGTAATGTATGGTAATAGTACCACTTATGCACGATGTTTAAGGTTCGATATCGGGCAAGTACGAGTGTAGCTTTATCACAGTCATATAATATAATATAATATAATATAATATTCTACCACATTCACACAGCGCCATCTAGCCGTAAATTAAGCAATTATATTTGCTTGTGTTATGGGTACTAAACAACTGATATACTACTTATATACATTTTTTTTTTTTGTAAATACATACATATTATAGATAAATTACACCCAGACACAGAACAAACAATCATGCTCATCACACAAAGATATGTCTTTGAAGTTTATCTTTTTTCTGACTATAAAGGACAACACCATAAAGAAACCTAGACTACAAAAAATAAAGAACTAAAGATTTCTAGTACTGCTATGTAAAGTAGATATGTCGATAAAATATTTCCGTATTACTAATTCTAGAAAAATTATAAAATACTTATTGTCAGAGCCTAAGCTAATAAATTACTAACAAAAATAAATAGAATCGCGACCTGGAACCATAAAAGGCCACTTGCCAGTACCACAGATAAATAATATGAGCGTAAAACTAAATATAACAAAGACAGTTTATGTAATACGGAATTCTGCAAATTATTATGATGACCAGTTATATGGGACACCTGTGAAAACATCAGCCATATGGGTGCGGTGACGTAGGATAGAGTATAGGAATGTACATAACCAAAGTATTGTGAATTTACAATTCCACAAATGTAGGCTTGAACGAAACGGTTCGGTACTTCTTACTAATGCCGTTGCCGTAGAAGCTTTTTTACTTCATAAATCTTAAACAAATCAGTTTAAAAATGTTTACATTGTTCACTGCAGTACCATTTCTCTCCTAAATGTAAGTATTTGTTGTAACGGAATATACGTAATTAAGTTAGCACTAACAAATATAGAAAAGAAAAAATAAACAAACATTCGTTTATCCTTTTCCC
The DNA here is from genome assembly GCA_963082885.1 of Parascotia fuliginaria. Lineage (NCBI taxonomy): Eukaryota > Metazoa > Arthropoda > Insecta > Lepidoptera > Erebidae > Parascotia > Parascotia fuliginaria. The sequence goes on along the minus strand of OY720183.1, from coordinate 3,283,036 downwards.
TGTCAGATCGTTGCTTGAAATGAGAGTGATAAATACGTACAAAGATAGTTTTAAGCGCAATGAAAGACATATAATTATTCCGTAATTTTTTATCAGTTACACGAGCAGGAAGCTTTTGAGGAGTCGAATCACGAAGATTTTCTTGTAAGAATGAGGGTTTTACACAGATGCAGTCGTTGGCAACAGTCAAATCAAATCATTTATTTCAATAAAATAGGTATACAATAACATAGGTGTCTTTACCATGACTATTTCGCTGTAGAAACCTAAAACGAAATGAAAAGAAACGGGCAGGATAATAGACACAAAATTTTCAACGTACATAATAGAGACCTGAATAATTTATTTTACAAGATTGGTTCTTATTGTATCTTTATCTACGTTGATGTTTTAATCCCACCGAATATCTTATTAATATTGGATTATATATTATTTAAGAAATCATGTTTTCAGACAACGTAGGTGGCAAGTATACTCCCTACTTTGCAGATCAGATACAATGCTAACAAAACACAACCAAACCGACAGGAAGAGAAAGAAAATAGGGATCGAAAAATTTGGGTATAAAAATTGTATTACGCCTCTTCTATTCTCCTCTTTTGACGATAAAATTTTTGAAGGCACAGGTGTTTACACAATGCCAATGCCTTAACAGCGATCGATTGATATAAACTTTCTTTTAGACTACTTCTCTAGCTTATTCAATCAAACAGATTGTATCAAATTGATTTAAATGTGAAGAAAGTGAAGAAGTCATCATTTCATTATAACCAATTATATCAGATTAAGGTATACAATGAAGAGACAAAAACGTATTACTTCATCAAAACACAATCGTCTAATAACGATCTGTTTAAGCTACAAAACGACATAAGCTCGAAGCTAAAAATCAACCTAAACAACGATAATATAGAGCACAATATTGTCGGTTGTATTATAAATTCATAATTTACTGGATTATTTAATTAAAAATGAACTGTATACTCCAAACAATAAGGTTGGAAATTGTGCTGACCAGTTGTCTGATCAAATATTGAACTTTTACAGTGATGAATGGTAAGAGCTCGTGAAAGACACATTATAGCAATGTACACGCAAACAAACTGACACCGATACTCGTGTTTGTTTACAAATAACATGTGAGCCGATATTTCAAATCAATAGTCGAAAACAATCCTTAATAAGTTAGATGTTCAAAAAGCATCTCACTAAGCCGCCATACTGAAGGCCACCGGCCACCATACCACTAGTCTGGCTTTTGGAATCACTAACCTAACGAAAGGCAGTAGTACGGGATACTACTACTCTTATTTCGATTTTCTATGAGAGGGTATTACTTCTCTGGTCGATCCAGCCCATTGATGCTGAAACCAGTGTGGATCTACTACCGTGAAATATCTCGAATAGCTTTCAAAAACTCATTCAAGAAATATGTTATGGAATACTTCGGTATCGAGTATATCAACAAAGTGATTAGAATAGGCAATTTGTAAAAGCTCTAGATTAAAACGTCCCGTTTCACGTTAAATAAAATTAATTCGCATGTCAATGCTTATTATATCCAAGACAAACAGTTAAAAGGTCAATATTAAAAGGTCTTTTAACGTCATGGAATCAGAGAATCTGATGAACATCAATCACAAACGGTTATTTTGCTGTCCCGATTTTAGCCTCCAGCAAGCTGGCTATCCCCTCTTCGTTGTATGAAATCTACGAGCACACGGTCAGATGCACTGGTAGCTGAATACCTTTAATTTCCGGAGAGAAAAACGTAGGCACCGTTAGCTATTTCAGAATTGGCCAGCCATTTTGTAGTTGAAACGAAAATGTCGTATTTAATACCGAGTTAAGAAAAACGAATCAGAATTTAATCTTTACGGCGAAAGCTGCTCGCTACTTTATTAGCATTCCTTTGTTAGTCGTTTTTTGTAAAGAAAATTAAATTTTCAGAATTTACGGTATTTTTATTTACAGATATAATTAAGACATTCATAACTAAAGTAGCTTGACATTCTAAAGATACGAGAAAAGTGATCAAATTTTGGCTTTACAAATTTGCTGTTTTGCGGTGTTTACAAATCGTTATTTACAAAAGATCTGCAAATGTAACCATTGATGATGTCACTCGGGATATCGTACTTCTATTCAGAACATCAAATTTTATACGTAGGGTAAGTATAATTTTTTACTTTTTATTAGTATAATTTTACAGGAAATATTACTAGACTTTATTTCGTAGCTCTTAGCGTTATTACCAAAGCGTAAATAATGTCCAGGTGATCCTAAACTATATAAAGCGACATCAAAGTTTAAATAGATAATTTATTATTTAATGAAAGTCTAAGTAAGAATAAAGCTTTTAGCAGTTCAGTCGGCAGTACGAAAATGAAAGAATTAAAGGCTACACCGTATTCCTTTCAGTCGAACATGGATGTGTTCGAACTCAAGACGAGGTAGAATAATTTCACCTTCCGTTCAATATTAAGGAATAGATTTTTTAGAACAATGTTGAAATGCTCTCACTCAACTAAAATGTAACTAAGATCAATCCAAAAATATCAAAGTTATCTTACTATGTTTTATGATTGGAGCAATTCTTAATAGGTTTAAACCTTTTTAGAATATTTTGTACGATATTTTTGTTATAAGTTCAAGTTTGTTCACGATATTTGCCTTTACTTATAGGTTAGTATTGTTTGTAATGTTCAAAGTAAACTTAGAAAGTTCATATGACAATGAAAATTCACCTTGCTACATAAAAGTTTGAACTTATTTATAGACACTGTTAAAGGCATAACATGAGGTTCTTTAAAATGTCGGCTTTATACGTCAATCAGGATCATGACGACGTGACTATGACAACATTTAACACAATTATTAGCATCGACTTACGTGTTGACATAACCTTTAAAATTGAGTAGGACTATGTTCATACTTTCGCCATTTCAACAACAACAAGTTCAACAGGGAAACAGAATTTTGATTTATAAACGTGATCAACGTTATATAAATCAGTAGTGAATAATTATGATTTCACGGCATAATCCTATCTTACGCGCATGTTTCTGAAACTTCTAAAAGTCGGGATTAAAAGCGAAGAATTCTTGCAAATACGGATATTGTATGACGGGCTTAAATCAAAGCAAGTCAGGATTAATAATGAAAAACCATTACGACCATCTGAGCTGTGATATTTGGGTGTCCCGGAGGAATACTAAACCTACTGTCTTGGATGTCGCAACAAATTTAATCCAAAGTGAAATGGAGTAGTTACAAACAAAGAAAATATATTCTATCCTTCAAAACGGGAGACATCATTAATGTCTTTAGGATTATGGCTGACTGAAGGGACAACGGCCAAAAAACTAAATTGTTGTATGGAATAAAAAGGCGTCTTTACAATACGACTGCCCTACTCAAATGTCTCTGTGCTAACTTATCTACAATACAAGTATATAATCTAACTACTTAATATCACATACTACACTAATTAAAAAAAAAACAAAACGGTATTTTCAAATCAACACAATTGAAAAGAATCGTATTCGCATATATTCTTCATGCAAACAATAATCCATAACCAATGTTAAATACAGATACTACAAAAACATATTTTCGATAGAATGAGCATTGATCTTCTGCATGCCCTAACTTCGAACACGACACGATGCCCCATTTCTCCGATTCAATGAATTTCAATAGGACACTGGCCGACAAACGGAATGACTCAGCGCTGTTATGTTGTAATTACATCATATCATTGTTTCAATTTTACTTACAATATTGTTACTACATACATAATTTCCAGATTGAATGAAGTCTAAATAACTCATCTAACTGAGAGTTGCGAATTACTAAAATATAAGCCTAAAACCGTGGTATATTAGCAAAATTTGGACTCGATTTTAGCGAGCTGGTTTTTATTATTGTAATGATAGCTTCTTTATGCAAGACAACATTACGAGCATAGGAACTCTACTATTCTGCTGCAGCTGGTAAATAAGTAAGCCAAAAATAGTGTGACAAACACATTACCGGTGTGTAACGTCAGTATCAATTGCATCAATGACAGGAAGCCTGAGAAACTCATACTCCTACTGCATATCTCATTACTTTTAATATACTTAAAGAACAATCAATATATATTACTAAAAAACAAAAAGCCCACCTGCCTAAAACAAAGTAAAAAGAAGGAAATCCATATTTTACTCGTGCTGACATTGAAATTTTATATACCCTATGTCACTCCCACAATCAATACGAATCTAATGACACCTCATACGTTAAAATCCATCACGCCATTTAGGCTGTAGAGCGTGCCAAAGAAATAGACATACATACTCACATAGATACATACATAAATACATACGTACATATATACATACATACGCTCGAAAAATATTACTCTCCTTGACTGCGGCAGACGGGCAAAAATATATCTAATTTTTATTTTGTTTTGGTTGTTGCAAACTCAATAATAAGACACGAAACAATATTCACGGATAGATTTAGATAAATCACCTAAGAGACAACATTTACGTCTGTCACATGTCTGCTGACTAAACTTTGATAAAGTGGTGTGATGAAACGATGTTTATGTTGAAATTCTGACTTATCACAACAAAACATACTAACTAATAGACATGTTCTAGAAAAACGGAATTTACTTTTTATAGAAAAACTAGCGATTCGCCTTAGCTTCGTACGTGGATACTCATAATTTTTTTAATAAAACATATTGTTAAGTACAAAACTTTGTAATTTTTGGCTTTTCAGTCCTATAATATAAATGTTTTATTTAAATTAACCTTTCGGAAGAAATGCTCTACATGATAGTAAAAACTTTATCAAAATCGTTGCACAGTTTAGAAGACGTAAGTGGGAAAACAGACAGAAGAAATAACTTCACTTTATACTATTTGGAGATATGACACTACATTCATGCTATCAGTGTTGTTTGCTTTTCATTGTTTGAGTAACGTTGGACGTGGTCACAAGACAGTTAATGCAGTAGATTTATAAACAAACATAGCCATATTGTACACATAAATCACCCTAAAATAACAGACACAATTGATAACATTGCGGCAATATAAGGTATACCTGCTGAAATCACTCTCTACTTTCTACGGTGGTAGATCCACGCTAATTTCAGCATGAATGGGCCGGATCGTCCGGGGAAGTTCTACCCTCTCATAGAAGATCGACTTATGAGTAGTAGTATCCGTACTACTGCGTTTCGTTCGGTGAGTGAGAGCGCCGCCAATTTCCCCCCTTTCCTCTCTAGGGTTGTGTCAGGAGTATGTGAAACTATGACTAGATTTTTAGGCCGCGGTCGTATAAAAATTACAATGTTTTAGTCAATACCTACAAGGCATTCTAAGATAATTTATGTTGTGTATATTGGAGACTGTGAACAAATCACGGTAATAAGTTCGCTTTATCTTAAACTAGCTTTCCGCGACGCAGTTTCACCCGCGTCTTTGCTTACTGCTCTGCTCTCGTCGCCAGTAGCGTAATGTTACATAGCCTACAACTCTGAAAACAGGGCTATCATATGCAAAAAGAATTATTTAAATCTGACTAGTGGTTCTAGAGATTAGCGCGTTCAACAAACAAACTTTTCCGCTTTGTATGGTAATAGATGCTGCCTAACCAATGTGGATTTATTGCACCGACTTCTTTTTCTACATTGTTTCTTACAAAAAATATGCAACGTGGCAGAATTGCTCTGAGTAGACATATCTAGAGTAAATATTATACTCGTATTCGTAAACAGTTTTGCGTATCGATCCCACAACGTAGGTATATTGCAGAATCACCACAGCCAAAATTCTAAGACATATTTATTACTGTGTAAAAACACTAAGTTCTGCGTGTCTTTATAGCTACGTGATACACCCTATTTAACTTACTTAGTAAACTCTTTTCTCCATAAATTCCTATTTAGGCCATAATGATGCAACTTATTCAGTGCATCAAGTACAATAAACATAAAACTTGGCTGCTCACTCAACACTCAACATTTTAGTCATACACTAGCTGCGCCCTGCGGCTTTGCACGCGCGGAAATTGATATGTGTTTTATTAATGGAACTCGGGAACCAGAGCGATTTTCAGAATAAAAAGTAGCCTATGTCCGTCTCCGGCACCGTATCTATCTACATACCATAATTATAATTTTCATCGAAATCGGTTCAGCCGTTTAAGCGATGAGAGGTAAGGGTAACAAACACATACATACACACACTTTTGCTTTCAAAATATTAATAGTATTATATCGTGAGGTCTAGACTTAAGACTTCTAGAGTATTCAGGTACGCTGGCAGTATTATACTCTGTGTTGTTAAATATTATGTACCTCGGGCAATTCTATACGTTCTAGGTCTACGCGTACAGTCCGATATCGATAGTATGTGCGCTCAAAACAATGTTATAGAAAATCAATCGCTTATTAATCTACATATGCCCCAGTGTTCAAACTAGCAGATTTAAAAATAGCATTTACCCTGATTTAAAGAAAAATACAAAAATCAAAACGTGTATTTTTTTACTGCACCGTTGGTCTAGTGGTTAGTGTAACTAACTGCGACGCCGGGTGTCGTGGGTTGGATTCCCGCGGCAGGCAAATATTTGTGTGATGAACATTTGTATTTGTATTTAGTCAGGGTGTTTCAAATGTATTCTAAGTATGTATTTGCAAAAAAAACGTATGTATATGTATTATATTCCAGTTATCCAATACTCGTAACTTAAGCTCTGCTTAGCTTGGGACTAGATGACGGTGTGTAATAGTGTCCACATATTATTATTATATAACAATACATGTCGAACATGATCGACAAATTCTTGTTGCGGACAGCATACCTATCTAATTTGTCGTAAAAAAATTGAATTTTTCTAAACCAAGTCAAAAACATTATATGTAAAAATTCTTGCACAGAAACTCACACAGTTCCCCGGCTTAAACAAACAATTACCACGAAACCAATATCTTACACCATCTCTGTTTCTCGATGAGTGAGATAAAGACATTAGAAAATTAAATAAATGGTATTAAGTCTTTATACTTATAATGGGTGACTAATCAAAAAGTATACCGATGATTGATACAGGCTAGTTTCAAATATGCTGAATCATTCCATTACTATTAACTATCGCGTTCTCTTAACCCGGTTGACCTTTGTAAAAAATTGAGTAGGTACAGGTACGTTGTTAACAGAAAAGGGATTTTCTTGTAGCTAGGTAAAGGTAAGAATATCCCTAAGGGCATATTGTTGTAAGGCAAAGGAATAGTTAACTATATATGAAGTAAATACATTTTATACTGAGTTTCATTGGCCTACGCGGCGTCTTCTGGTTCGACATTCTAATTTTTATAATTTTACTAAAGGCGAAATGTGATTGTACTTTTCATAAATTGAACAACCCTATATTCCACATTTAACACGAATAAATATATTTCATTTCATTAAAAAAGGTGTCAAGAAACCGACAGATGGCAACAGTTAAGACCGGTGTAAAAAAATGATGTTCATGGTGGCCTAGGTCCAGCAGTGGACGGCTTTCGGCCGTAATGATTATGATGCAGTGCTTACAAATATAGTATTTCAGAAACGATAATCTTACCTTACCGTAACATAGTTTTGACTACCACGTGGGGTAAAGAATTTTATTTTTGTATACCGCCACTAGCACTTTATGGGTTTATGGATGTACATGGACTGCACCGTTGGTCTAGTGGTTAGTGTAACTGACTGCGTCGTCATGTGTCGTGGGTTAGATTCCCGCGGAAGGCAAATATTTTTGTGATTAACATTTGTATTCGCCTTTAGCTTGGGTGTTTCCTATGTATTATAAGTATGTGTTTACAAAAAAAAATGTATGTAGGTATTACATTTCAGTCATCCAGTACCCATAACAAGCTCTGCTTAGCTTGGGACTAGATCACGGTGTGACGGTATTATGTTAAAAAAAACCATTGTCACGTCTAAAATCACGTTATTTTTTTCTTTCTATTCACTCCGATAGATTTTTTTTTATAAAATTACATTTTTTTATTGACATCAATAGCATTGTCATACCGAACAAACAAATTGAACAATTCTAATGCTTGAATTATTGTCAATAAATACCATTATTAAACTATTCTTGCGGCAACTTACGGAAAGTATTCAACAAGTAAGCTTTCATAGCATTTAACATGTTTACTGGCCCGACGTCCTTGAACTTAAGCCAGTCCAGAGATTAGATTAGGTATATTCACGGACAATTAAATGGCGCGCGCTACCGTAAACTTGTTAACATGTGTTTTTAACATCATCTGCAACTGATTTGTGATGCCAGTTTAGACAAGTATTTTAAGATATCGCTAGAAAGTAAGATATATCAGGTATAAGGTCTCTCTAAGTTTTATATTTATTTTTCTGCAACTGAAACAACATACTATAGTGGAGGCCACCATACTAGTAGTCTGGCTTTTGGAATGGTGTCTACCATTTCTGGTGCCAACTGACTGCTTACCATCAGGCAGAGTGGAGTCACTTTAATAGTTTAATATCTACAAAAAAAATTGTAATAACTAATACTTATCAAAACTTGAGTAAAGTGAATAACCAGCCCCATTGTTACAACCCAATTGGTACTTTACATGAGATTTAAAAAGTGATCAGTTAATGTTTCGTTGGTCAGCCTTTCAGATATTGTGTATGTGATGTGCATAATATTGTGATTTTAACCCCCAGTTTCTGAAAGGTTGATCAACGAAACATTAACTAACCACCTGTTTAATCTCATCATAATGTTTTGTTGTTCAGTCTAATAGAAACGGAAGTAAATATTTTTTTGGAATAATCCCCACAGATTATTAAGTGTACTTGTATACACTGTATTATAAAGTTGAACAACAATATAAAGAGTTCAATAAGTTTTGTATAAACCTTTCATATGAGGGCGATAAGATAACAAAATCATACGTCGTTCCTTCACCATATTACCTAGTGTAACAGCTTCTGTTAAACCCCTAAAAACTCTGCAGTAATCTTTCACCTTGGCATCATATCCCGGCATGATTGTTTACCGCTCCCAATTGGACAATTTGCACAGCCAACGTGCAGGATATGCCAATTGCAGGCAAATATACCAGGAGAACTACAGAATATGGGTCAATGTAACATTCACGTAGCAAATCATTTATAGTCACAAAAACTGTCAATAGGGAATGGATTTCGTTTTTTTTATATTAGCCTACCAAAATACTCTGTCTGATGGTAAGTAGTCAGCAGTGATATTATTATTATTATAGCGCTCGGGAAACACCGCAGCTGGCAGTTCGTTCTAGAGCCTGCACGTACGTGGGCGAAATGAACGCTGGAAACGAACCGTGCTAGACGAGATCGTGTCCAGATAGTATGTATGACCTTTGCATAAAGTAGGCCGCCTATACCTGTAATACCTGATCGCTATCATTCTATTTCTATTTTACCCAAATACATAAACATACAACGTAGCATTGGTACGAGTATATTGTGTAACGCGGTCTGCCGTTTATGTCTTAATATAACTAAGAACTCAGTGTGCGACTGCCGAAAACTCCTGGAATTCATTAGCAACATAACCTGTACCGAACGTCAAGGTAGATATGAAACACCGACCATGTCTACTCGTGAATGAAAGTGTGTGTTCTGCTCTATGCACTTGAAGGAAATGTTTAGCTGAACAATAGACGCCAAAAAATTTGCGACAGCCACAACGCTTGATCCAGCGCGTTGGCCACAACAAACAGTAAAGTGATACCACAAAGGTAGATCAAATAAGAATAAAAAATGAAAACCAATTAAGTCTCTCTATTTATTCATAGACACTAGTTCTTCACCGATTCAACGACGGTTCGAAAGGTATTGTCAGACACAATACTCGGCACTGGCACTCTTGTTGATATTAAAACCTTATACAATACCATTAAAAAGTATTGAACCATATAATTGTCATTCATAAATCACAAAAAAAAAACAAATAATTATATCTTCCACGTCACAAAAAACAAATTCTTGCATAGATAACTAATAATTATGTAAATATACAAACAGTTGTCGTCACAGCTGTAGGCCATTTACGAATACCGTTGGTCGATACAGTGCTGTAAAACGTGCCGAAGGTCAAACACGTAGATATTATGACGTCATAATAGCATCTCATGTGGACTTACATACACACACTTAGGCGGATACGTTTTTATGATCTCATTAATCATCAAAAGAAACACAAGATACTGCCTGCCACAAGGCTTCTTTAATCTTTACAATTCTATATTCAAAATAATACCGCGGTTCTTTGTTTTTTTTTTTCTATGATCTAGCCGTGATATATTTAGTACCAGTCATAATTTACTTCCTAGATAAATCGGATAATTTTTGAAGCCATAGTGACGTGAAACAATTAATTTAAAACAAGAATATTTTATACCGATATTATTTACGTTTAATTGGCAGTAGTTATGTTAAATTTAACAGCTGTTTTTCTATTAAAACTCATACAAGGAAAAGAAGTGTACATTTAAAGGTATTTTAAAAGAGTAAATTATAATGTGTATATAAGTAGTATATCAGTTGTTTAGTACCCATAACACAAGCAAATATAATTGCTTAATTTGGGGCTAGATGGCGTTGTGTGAATGTGGTAGAATATTATTATTATTATTATTATAATTGAGTGACGTTTCAATATGTAGAGGTTAGAGACTGTGGGATATATATTAACCTCTAAAAATATCAAACAAAATTCAGAAATACGCGAACAAAGCCTCAATTTCATAATATATGAACTGAAGCTGACATTTTTAAATTAAAAATGTATAGAAAACATTAAATGCGTTCAACTAATGGAAAAGGGTAGAAGTGGTCGCGTCGCCGTCGTTGAGTCGAATAGTGCTTTTATAACCATCATTCTATTGTGAAATGCTTGAATAGTGCCAATCCCATATTGCAAGAAATGAAAGGAAAAAAGAACGTAGAACGTGTGTATGTGAGAATGCATTTTGATAGAAATTGAAAGCAATAAGCATTCGATATTGAATAAAACAAAATAATAAAAAACAAATACCTACTTACTTATGTTCTAAACTGCCAGTATTTTTCTTTTTGTATGACGAATGAAAGAAAACACCAGAATATGCGATACCTAGAGAGTTATTCTATGTAGGAGATAATATTGATGTTTATTTTTTTATTTCAATATTCTTCGTCGTTTAGGTATCGTTATACTGTTTTACATTTACTTAGCCAGATAACTAGAACATTAAAATACCTACGTATATTTCAGTTTAACATTCAAAAGCTACTTATACGAAATACATTTCGAATTTATGATGAAGTCTGCTGACCTATCAGACATGAGCGAACTATCAACACTTGGCACAGTTAATTGGGACTTGGGACAGATTGTTAACGTACTCCGCAGGCCGTGAAGCTAACTGATTTACATTTCTATCTACATGTTCTACGATATCCATCATATTTCACTTTTAGTAAAATCAATGAGTGATAATCTCCGTATTATTTAAAAACTACTGATATTGCTTACAGATCTATAAATTTATAAAAAAATCGATTGGCAACACAGTTTTTAATTTTTAATATTCGATTTTCGAAAAATAAACTGGAAACCACTACTAGGCAAGCAGGAATACTATTTAGCTATTTATTTAATAAAGATCTATAACAATAAATACATGTCTCAATCAACGCTTCTTAAACATCTCATTTGTTACCGCTCAGCACCTAAACTGCTGAGCCAGTTTCGAGGACAACTGGTATAGATAGATTCGGTGCCGAAGACGGATATAGACTATACCTTTTATCCCGTAAATTGGTATGGTTCCCGAAGAAAACAAAACACATTTTAGGCGCGGTCGAAGCAGGTGGTGAAAATAAATTTCCTGATTTCTCAATTACAAAAGATCACAGCATGCAAAAGAAACAGTACATATAGACAAGGTAAATTAACAGTTTAGCATATACTTACTTAAAAAACAACCAGCTATGGCCTTTTTTTTTTTTTTTTACATGGGAAATGCATTACGCATACGCACCCGCCCGGGCAAGGCGGGGGGGGGGGGTTATGTCGGACTCTCCGACCGCACTCAAAGCGCGGCCAGCATACCGACTAAAACCCACGGTGTTCCTCCAGACGGCCAGAGTGTCGGGGTCACGGGAGTCGCTTGCGCATTCATCCGCGACCCCGACGGGCCATGGCCCGCTCACCGCGAGCGGGCCCCATCCGATTTAGGGGCCTAGCCTCCCCTCCTTCGAGAGGCGCGTGCGGAACACGCGCACTGCCGTCTCGGGCCCGTGCTGTTCGGGCGGCGACTGCCCGATCGCCGCCCGCAGGCCAACTCGGCCCCAGAGGATAGGGAGAACGGCGCATCGCAATACCGACACTCCTCTTCCCCTGCGGCCCCACCGCGTCCGCAATCTGGCGGTTGCGGCCCCGCCGAGGCCGCGGAAGGTAGGGAGAGCGGCGCACCGTTATACCGGCACTCCTCTCCCGCCGCGGCCCCGCCACTCCTCAGCCGCAGTGTCGCTGAAGCAACACTGCAGCCCGACCCAGTTGCGGTGCCGCCCAAATAGCACCGCAACCCACCAGAGCCGCTCCATCGTGGGCTTATCGGCAAAGCCCAGAGGAGCGGCGCCCCCTTGGGGTTCCTCTTGGTTCACCGTGGTCCTTGGTAACCACGGCTACTAAGCCCCCCCGCCGCGACAAGGCGAGAATCCCGTTGGGGGGGAGCTATGGCCTACCTTAACCTACGGCCTTCTGTAGGATGAAGATACTAAACGAATGTAGAATGTGCTAGTTAAACCTGGAAATAATGTAATTTTTTTTTATTTAATCAGCTGTTAGAATACCATTGACGCATATCGAATTTGCACGGTCGTTGCATACAATGCCGATATGATTACACAAACTACGGATATGCAAACTTACGATAAAACTATTAAAGGCCTCGTTATTGTTTACGATGTAGTGAACTAGCAAGTAACAATGCTAATATTATAATTCTGTCTCAACAATAATTGGTAAACATACCGCAAAATCTCATCATATTTTGTATTTGACGCGAAAGATTACTGATTGAGTGAAAACGAAGCTGTCAAAACTACAGGAATTATGAAACTGAAAAATTTGTTTGTAGATTAGAGACATGAGCTATATATTTTTACAACAGGATCAGTAGAGTCCTCAGTAAAAAGATAAAATATTATATGTCGAAAACAAATCAAATGCAATACAATTTCATAAATCATCTACCATAATCCCGTATAAGTGTTGCCAGAAAACCTAAATGAAAAAGAATAAAAACACCCTGACCAATTAATTAAGGCGGAAACGCAACTACATTTTAATCGAAGCCAGAACGAGATGGAACTAGCTGGTTGAAGGAGCTAGAGTGAGACGGAGCACATTGCTGGAACAAAACAAATTACATTTTGCCTTATACGCATTAATTTATAATCAAGCAAACACAGCCGTGGCTAATAAGACCGGTCGCTGTGTTTGCTTGATTTTTAATGCATATAAGCAACACTTCAGTGTAAGTAGTATAATGTATTGCATTGTTCTACATACAGCGGCACGCCGCAAGCAAAAGCATGTTCTGCTAGACCCACATTGCCAGCTATATGACAGGGAACCATATATGGGACACAACTCCAATGGCTTAATCTCACAGTATTCATTATCTATTATTATTTGAGTTTACAACATGGAGTTCTTCAAGAAAGGAGTTAAAAGGTTTTTAACAGGATCGGCAACGCGCTAGTGATGCTCCTGGTGTTGCAAACGTCCATAGGCTACGGTAACTGCTTACCATCAGGCAGGCCGTGTGCTTGTTTGTTAGCTTAGTCGTATAAAAAAATCCTCAATATAATAAATTATCTTGGATATTATTTTTTTAGAAATATACATAGTATTAATTATCCTATGTATATTCTTATTTTACAGCAATATGGACACATATGTAATCTCACCTGATGAAAACTGCGTGGAAAATTTAGATCTTACAGGCTTTATAAGATGATCGCCATGTTCATATTCTCGCGAGTTCGACTGCTTGGTGCTTTGACTTTAGTAGTTTTCAGTACCACATACTCCCTAATCCCTATTAAAACTGTCCAAATCAGAATATTTATATAATCCACATGCATTGGCTTCAAGAGTCATTTGTGTCAGTTAATTGTAATGCTAGTTCCTCGCCACAAAAGGTTGGCTACCTAGAGTTGACTTCATAAAAAGAAAAACATGTACTCGATTAAAGATTGCTTTTACTGGTTACGAACAATTCAGATGCCAACCTTGTTCAACGGTTAAAAAAATTGATATTTAAATCCACGTGACCAGGAAAATATGACTGTGCAGAACTTTAACGACCTGAATGAAGGGGAACTACAGACACTTAACGCACGGTTCGCTCTACCTCTTCCGTTATGATTCAGCAACATTTGGTTTAGCTACCTTATGCGCTTTTTCATTTACTTCGACCGCACCAGAAATTAAAGTGCGGTAAAATTTGAAAATAAACATAAATAAAAAATTTAAACCGGCGGTATACTTCTTTAAAATGCCTTTATTTAAAAGGTCAGCTCTTGTTGATGGAGCATTCGCCACTGTTCTGTATCGTCTAATTAATAAATTAGACAAATTATTTTTAATTTACAGAAATTGTCAAAGAAATGAATTTTCGTGGACACAAAGTCGCAGCCAAACGGTAATTAATAAAAAAATTACGCTTATTTCAAATTATGCATCTTAACCTAATCATCGTAACCTAAGGTTAAATCATCGTAACCTTTTTCGTAGTCTACCGCGACACCCTTCGCTGTCGCCAAGCCCACAATCAGTAAAATAATTGTAAATATATTAGAGGTGTTTTAGTAGTGACCACATTTGTCGTTGAAACAAGTCCTAGTATAACTTTTATCACTGATTTGCATTATGAGATAATTGAAGGTCAAAGCAAATTTCCAGTTTGGGGACACAAGGAAAAAATATAAAACAACTACGTAATCGTTGGCATATTCTGACAATTTAGAAGAATAGACATACCTCTCAGTATTCAACAATACAAAATGACTACCAAAGTCTTTGAATTGTTCGGATTATAATACTCGTGAACAATGAAATTTTTTATAAATACTACATCTCCACTACTCATCAATTCATCAATCTAACATAAGAATTCTAGATGTAGTCTAAAACTCGCTACTAATTCAATTCAAACCTGGGAGCCAATACCAGCACAAATGTTTCCTTGTATTCTGTGTACCCTAGATTTATTTTGTTTATTGTGATTGTATTTAGTTCTGTGAGACAAATAAATAGATTTAGTTCACGGATCTTTTATGCGAAGCGTGAAAATGTTTCACATGCTATCACTACAAAGTCATTATGGCCGTCACCGTGCTATCAATTTGCCATAACATGGTGAGCACAACACCTGGATTTCACTCATTGCTAATTTGTCATTGTGATACATGCAAATAATATCTTAGGCAGAGATGAATTAAAATTATCACGCACCCAATCGCTTAATTAAAAGCCCTCAAAATGAACTACTATTGCGAATTATGAATATTATTTTCTTTCATTCACTCGCTCTTTCGTTTATTTCAAATGCAAATAAGATTGAGATTTACCTGATGACCGACAGTTAGGCCTTGGCCCTATTTCAAAACCGTACAAACATCCTTAAATATCTTGACATTATGTATATTCCAGTACAACATTTAAGTGGGCAAAATCAATAAATGTTGTTCTGAAGCCAAAAACTTGTCACTGTTTCTGCAACATATTATTTCCACGTCCATTTTGTTATAAAAATAGACTCAATAAAACCACAAGTAGCAGTCTCCAGTTATATTTAGTTTCGTATAATAGCGGGTCAGCTATGAATAGGTCAGACGTAATTCATGTAATGTTGAAGTCTATCGCGGTTATCAGTAAGATGGAGAGAATGTGTTTGCTGATAACGTGCTTCAGAATACTCATTACCTTACGCTTGTAATAATGATTAATAATCATGAACGTTAAATACTGATCTAAGGCTTAAGAGATTGGTAAAATGTTAAGCATACTTTGGATGTGTCAAGAAATTGAATCAAAAGATTCGGTATAATTAAGGTGAACCTAAGTCGACGATGTGTTTACGAGCCTATGAATACATATTATAAGCTTTTTTTATGCTGGAATGTATTGCCCAGGTATTCTTTTAACCCAATGTGATTAAACTCATGGATACTAATTTTAGATTAAGAAATAGAGAAAACATATTACAAAATATTAACAGGGAGCCAGGAGGCCTGTTAGGATTGACGTCTCAGATTCGATCTTTAGGTTCGAGAAAACTTCTACTTGATTATTCTATATAGAATTAGTCTTAATTAGTTCGAAGTTTGATGTTCTGTCTAATGTATAAAACCGTTCCCGATAATATAGGATCTAAAAAACACAGTACACCAGTTATGTAATCATAAGTGAGGACTCTTACGAGTATGTCTGCTGAATCATGTAAGTACGTGGGCGCTATACCTACATTGTGGTTTACAAGCAATTGTGATTCATCGAAAACAAAGCTATGATTTCTCTCTCTCGTGTTCCTAATTCATTAGATCTGGAAACTGTATTAACACTTGGCCAAATCAATGTCTCGCGTACATCCAGATTGATGTCTTGTTTAATACAGGGTAGATTGAAGATCAGAACGATCGCAAGATGTCCCGTTCTGCGTTGGATAATTTGCTAAGAAAACATAACCAAGCCGTTGGCCGTATAGAAAGAAAGGTTTAAGGAAAGAAAAGATAAGTGGGCCTTCAACATTCTCACTCAGCGGTTAAACGCATGTATGAAAACGAATACTTTACATCGATATTCTATCAGAGGGTACTACTTCTCCGGTCGATCTGCCAGATTTATGTTGATCGCAAGGATCTACTATTGTAAAAACTTCTTACCGCCTTCTTATAAGATGGTTTAATTGCAATCATTAAACTAACGCTTGCACTAGCGAAGTATATTCGCTAGTGGGCGGTGGGTCATATAAGTAACGTACCGTACCTATATGACGTGTTACGTAAAGGTTTCAACTTTGCTGGCTTCAGCTATATTGAAGGTTTCAGTAGCGAAGAGTCACTTTTCCGAGGAGGTAAGCCGGTGGGACTAAAATATTTTGAGTTTCGGAAGGCTAGTTATTCTTTAAGTAGACACGCAAGCAGTGATAGGTCTATGGTGGTCAGGACATATTTTAAAAGGGAAGCCGGCAGGAATCGTGTTATATGGACGCTTCGCCACTGGAAGGTTTGAACTTAAGTATCGTAATTACTTATTCAACGAATGATAAAACACTATTAGCGCAAAAACGGCAAGCTATTTATCAATTTATTAATCGTAATGTAACATTTGAACGTTTTGCAATAGTATTTATTAATAGAGCAGTCTCTCGGAGTGAGATCATTAGTTTCACCACGTTACCTATAATACATAACATAGCACAATGAATACTTTACGACCACTAAGATGCTTCAAAACTATTTTGGTTACCAATTCTGCACTGGTACTCCTTGATGCAGTACATATTTGTAGCTCAATGTATGTGAAATTGAAGGGCTCTACATTCAGGTTAGCGCTTCACTTATAGTGTCTTTGCGAATATAGATTTGTATGATTTACATATTTAATGGACAGTTTAGATATCTAAACTCTTAAATTATTTTCTAGTATGTATACCTAAACACATAAGTACCTATTTGTAACTTATTAAATTACTCTTGCTAATCTACAAGGGTTTGTTTGTTGAGCTAATCTCTGGAATAACCAGTCGGATTAAAAAAAAAAATTCGTATATAATAGCCCAGTTCTTGGAGAAGGTTATAGGCTAAGTAACACCACGCTACTGGCGACGGGAGCAGTAACCAAAAACGCGGGTAAAACTACACTGCGGGAAGCTAGTTTTTGTATAAAAAGGAGTACTTACTACTATTTCATAGAATAACGCCGTAAAGAGGCTAGTCATACTATTACGTTCCGTTCGATGAGTGAGAGTATTGAAGGCCAATTAAATTATCTATTACCCTGCCTTTCCTCGCCTTCCTTCTCTTTTATTCCTTTCTCTTCACGAGCAAAAACGACTTTGTGTTTTATTAATTTTTCTGCAATGCTTTAAGAACGTAGCTAAACGCATATTTCACGGTAACCACTTATCCTCGTGTGTGTCGTACGTTGGTCACTTACCTAAGTCTTATAATAAAACATTATTTAAATACAATGAATAAAATTATACAATCTTCAAAGTATTTTTCTAATCACAATATCTCACATTGGCACGCTTTCTTGAAGCGAATCGTATTCATATGTTGTAATGATATTCAATGTTTAAATGCTGTAAACATTAATCATTGCAGACTGTATTACTTTTCACAAGATGATTGATATATGTACTTACATATTAAATTTCTGTATACCTACTAGTGCGCAACCAAAAAAATCCATCAAAACATTTAGATCTAATGTCGTATTAGCACAAACTGTTCTGCTTTGCTCAACATCAATGATATTAAAGTCAGAGTTCATTTACACAAACACTTCGAAAGACGACTTCCATACAATATCCATTTATGCCGCGACATTTAGAAAAATAAAAAGTTTTTAAGTAAGTACATTAACTAACACTGGCCACATATAGAGTTTACATGTTCAAAACATTTTTAATTTTGGAATTTAAGTGCTGCTGTTGGGTCGTTTTTATTTTTACAAAGAGGGTTTTTATGTATGACGGAGGTCAACACATGAAAGGGTATCTCTTTGGTTTCTTTTTCTGATTAAAAACCAATATTTATTAAATTTATGTAGTTCTTCATAAATTATCAGCAATTCTGTATTAGAGCAATCTCGCAACTCACGGAATTGATAATCTGCCTACATTGCATGGCCTAGTTACAACCAGAGGTAGCCCGCATGCAGTTTTCGCTCATTGATTTCAACGCATCGTGCATTTTAAAGCTTTTTATTTCTCTAGCAAAGTTCTATTTTAATCAATTTTATTACTAAATATTAATTAAATACATATAATACCACGCAGAAGTCTCGGGTTCGATCCCCGGGTCGAGTAAAGTGATGTTGGGTTGTCTTGTTGAAACATTGACAGTATTAGCCCGGAGCATGGAATTATGCACGGTATGGCAACAGGCTCGCCCACTGTTACATGGGACCTAAAATAATAAAAAAAGGAGAAAAGTGGGTGGTTAGACACCTCTGCCTACCAATTCAGGGATAAATAGGCGTGAAGCTATGTATGTATATATTCAAATATTTCCAATTTAAAGGTAAGGGTTGCAAATATTTCAGCTTTCGTCTAAAAAATCGACGTCTAATAAAGTAATAAGATACGATACGACGTAAAAGTTAATGAAAAGAGATTTTAATAAAATTTTCTACATTCGAAAATTCGAAGGACGATTTATTAATTTGCCGTTTTAATTTAACGCAATTTTGAGAAATCGAATGTAATAACAAAGCAAAAAAAAATCTTAATTTTTAACAATTCTATTAGATAGTTTATTTTTATTAAAATGTCGAATCAATAAAATTAGTGTAACCCTACCAATGCAGTGACTGTTCTTCAAAATATTTGTACTTAGCACTTAATATTTGATAGTTGATGGAGATGTTGACCAGTATTTTATAAACATTTATATAATTATGCCTCATACTTTAAAAGTTGATTACATAGAGATTAATGTTTTATTGAACTGACAGACTGACAGATTTAATTTGACTACTTAATATTATTTTCATTTAGCATTTTAGTCTTTTATACATACATACATCCCATCAGTGGCGAAGCGTCCATATAACACCATTCCTGTCGGCTTCCCTTTTAAAATATGTCCTGACCTCCTTATACCTATCACTGCTTGCGTGTCTACTGAAAGACTAACTACACTTCCGAAACTCAAAATATTTTAGTCCCACCGGCTACCCACTTCAGAAAAGTGACTCTTCGCTACTGCATCCCATTAATGGGGTAAGCAGAGACTATAGAACCCTATTGCTACGATCCAAAACTTCTTTACCTCTTCAACAATTAATTTTAACAATTAATATAGGTTCATTTATAAATATTAAATAAGTATATAGAAACTGCTCCACATTTACTATAGCCAGAAGAGTATGGATGTCAGGAGTATGGAAACGGCTGCTGGACAAAAGTAAATATTCAGGCTAACAATAACAACACACTTACCTACAAATTATTAAACCACTAATTTAAAAGCTAAAGTTCATGCTGAAAGATTTCTATTTGTTTTATTTAAATCTTATTTAATTTATAGCATACTAAAAACTATTAAATAACTTAATACATGTTATTACTATTTTTCCTGTTACTGATAGTTAGATAAGGTTGTAAAATTTAATGTATTTGTTGAAAAGAAGAATCAAATTGTATTATTTTTTTATTTCAATTGAAAGATAACAATGTAATTAATTAAACATTACTCAAAACAATAAATTCTACTGGTATAAAAAATTATGAAAAGAAGGAATGCTAATTGTATTGAATTATACTAGTATCATACATATTTTACTGTAACATTTATTGTGTTTATTTCACAGAATAAAATAAGTACCAAAAATTTGTGTGTATTTTTTATTTATATTTTTCTCATAACAGAAATAGCATTATGGCTAAAAATGGTATGGTAATAATATTTACACTGACTAACAGTACTGCACAAGATTGTCCTTTTATATTTTATTTTAAAGTTTTATATTTTTAGAATGCATTAAAAATAGTTTTGATTAGTACCTACTCATTTCCATCCAAAAAATATATTTAACATGGTAGTAGTAAAAATATTTTTTTTTTTATGAAAACTAAAATTTTAGCATAGCTTTTTTACATAGAAATTTAAAATATTGTCTTTAAAATTAACATTTAAAATTAATTTAGATACTACAAATTATTATACTACGAAAATTAAGACAACAGCCACAGGAAAACCAATTCTAGTAGTCATCTCTAACAATACACAGGTCATAATTTTATTGATACCTGCACTAGCACCTACAATAATCTAATCGAACAATTTAATTCTTACAATGTGATCGTAAACACTGTCAGACTGTTATCATACCGCGAACCAAAAAAAGCTAAGCCATACAGGGCGCCTCCTCTTTGTAAACAAATAGGGTATTTTTATTTATTTATTATTATATTGCAAATTCATCAAAATTAAATATTAACAACTTACCATATAAAGTCCTTGCAGTGGGAACAAAACGTAGGTTGCTTGAAGAACCTCGGCATAAACTTGTGGTCTTTGATCAGGTAAACATTCTTCTTTTTGAGCGCTCCCTTGCGGCCCCGTAAACGGAAAGCCTGACCAACGCGCATTTCACCACCACCATCATCACAATTATTCTCTTCGTCCGCCATTGTTACGCGCGGTAGCTAGGGCGCCGGTGAACTCGAAAATAATTATTATCTCACTAAATAGTCGTCAGACAGCACGGCCCACACGAGCAAACCACCGCTCTCAACCGAACGTCATCGCGATTTGTCAATGATCGTGGCTGTCACTTTGTCAGTGTCAAACTGGAAGCATTATATATGTTGCCATTTAAAGAAATTTATTTTCCTCTTTTGATATTTCATTGACGATGTAGGTCGTACGAAATTATTTAATATTGTATATTGTATAATTATTGATCAATTTTATATTGCTATGTTATTTTCATTAAATTAAATGCGAACTGAAATTGAAAATAGTGATGTTACTCTTTCATTTAAATTGAACCAGCAGAGCAGGAATACAGAATAGTATATCTATACATATAATAAAATTGGACTGTCTGTTTGTTATTTTATTGATATTAAAATAACCGTTTTCACTACTTGTATATGAATATACGGTACATACACCAAAATTACATTTTTTACAATTTTTGTCTGTCTGTCTGTTTGTTTCAGCTAATCTCTGAAATGGCTGGACCGATTTTGACAGGACTTTTATTGGCAGGTAGCTGATGTAATAAGGAATAGAAGAATTTGACTGCACCGTTGGTCTAGCGGTTAGTGTAACTGACTGCGACGCCGGGTGTCGTGGGTTCGATTCCCGCGGAAGGCAAATATTCGTGTGATGAACATTTGTGTTTGTCTTCAGTTTGGGTGTTTTCTATGTATTCTAAGTATGTATTTACAAAAAAAAGTATGTATATGTATTATATTTCAATTATGTAGTACCCATAATACAAGCTCTGCTTAGCTTGGGACTAGATGACGATGTGTGATAGTGTCCACATATTATTATTATATTATTATAATAACTTAGGCTACTTTTGTTTTAGAAAAAATCTTTAATTTTAGAAAAATAAATTAATGTTGATCGACTGTTAGGCGAAAAGAAGTTCGCCGGGTCAGCTAGTGGTAAATATAATGCGGATCATAATGTTGATCTAAGCGACATGTGTTCAAAGCACTATCTATCGTTCTTATAGTATTTGAATCGCTTTCTAATTAAATTTATTCAAATTATTTATTTCGGGCCAGGTCTTATATTATAGTGTTTAAACAATCTTCTTAATCCCAAGGTTACTAAAAGATTTAATAATACATTACACAAACACACAGGCGAAACACAAGTATTACGCCCACTTCATCCCACAAATTGACATGTTGTCATCTTGTGGTCTAAAGCTACATCCATTGACGTACGACGATCAGTAAATGCACTCAATATACCGATAGTATTGCTTATACGAGCGAGTAAAGTGGCACATCAGTGTATAATCTCTGGACACATCTATTGCGTATAATAGCTGCGAAGCCGTTAATACTTTTCTCCTCAAATATTCATGACGCACTACGGCGCGGCGGCACCACGGTTGCAGCACTTGCAGCAGCAGCAGCACTTTAAGTCGATAATAAAACTGATTAAAATCATAAAAAATCTTTGGTGGTAGTTATCATATCGCCCTGAAACGGTAGGGTTTTTTTTTTGACCCTCGACATCTCTCGATTTTCTCTTAAAATAAATAATATCTCCCCAAAATACTTCCCAAAAACTAAATTAATATCACAAATGGCAACATCTTTATGTTTATTCAACGTTCAAAAATTACTCGTTTGAAGCAGTATATTATTTTGAATAAAAAT
Source organism: Parascotia fuliginaria (assembly GCA_963082885.1). Taxonomy (NCBI): domain Eukaryota; kingdom Metazoa; phylum Arthropoda; class Insecta; order Lepidoptera; family Erebidae; genus Parascotia; species Parascotia fuliginaria. Next base: position 3,259,833 of record OY720183.1, on the reverse strand, counting down.
AATAAAATTCCCTTAAAATAACTGTAATATCACTTAATATTATTAAAAAATCTTTATATTACAATAGTATGGTTACAATGCAAAGAAATTAGATCTTACTTATAACTAAAATTTTAACTATGGCGTGGTAAGATGTTTGTATCCGTTAGTTTTTGAACGTAACCCGATTACATTCCACTTCCCTTTGTGTCAACGAGCTCGTTTGCCTTCCTTCAACGAAAAGCCGTTAATTTTCAAGTTTTGTACAGTTGAAGATTGCGGAATTGTTTTGCTGTTTTTATGAAAAACTGAGATGTGAAGTTATTAAAGAATTGTTGTGATTTGTATTGTTCTGTGAATACACCGTGAAATTTATACAATATGAGTACAGAAAACTCAGATTCCGGCTCCAGCATGACTTTGTCGTTGGTTGCACAATTTGATGATATAAATCGGTTGAACAATATCCTCAACGACGGCGCTGCTGAAGAATGTAAGTTTTAAAGTGTAATACACATTATAAGTGTTATAATAATCGCTACTTGCTATTTATGTATTTGTATAAAATTGCAAATTTTTGGGCGGTGGCAATTACTACTAAATATGTACCTACCTCCACTAAGGCGTTATGCCGTTGATGCTCTCCTGCTTGGTTTCGCCATTCTAATTATATAAATATATTATGTTTTGTATTATAATTTGAAACACATCTTCAAAGTATTGTAACAATAATCGAAATCCTATAACTTTTTTTTTATTAAAATAGGGTTCTAAGACACACTCAATAGCCTTTTGACCTTGAACCTATAAAACTTTATGAACAAACTACACAGCTTATCTGAATTTTATTATGTGTATATGGGTATAAGTTTCTTACTTCTTATGTTCAAGAAAAATTTATATAAAGTTTATTACTGACAACAAAATAATTACTCAAAGCACTTTGATATTATTTAATTTGTGCTTTGATATCACATTAAAATGAACCTATTACAATAATTATTAATCAAAAACTTCTTGTCTACAATTATAAATATAGTAATGTTGCAGCATGCTAGCATTTGTGTCTATTGGGTACTAGATTTCATTATAGTGTCCTACATTTTATATCATTTCATCTTCAAGTTTCTAGTTAGTTCAGAGCAAACCTGTACTGTGTATTTAGACTTTCAAACCAACTGTTCTATAAACTTATCTTCTATTTTAACTCCTTTCTCTAATCTAAACTAATATTATGAAAAGAGCAGATTTTAGGTATGTTTGTTTGTTATCGATAAACTCAAAATCTATGAGTAAATTTAAAAGATTCTTTGACATATAGAAATTTCACACATAGGCTATAATTTTGTGGTATACCTATACACACGGGTAAAGCAGCTGGCAAAAGCTAGTTTACAATAAATCTTTATTTCTTTATATCTTGTACAATTTCAGGTTTCTTTGCATTTGTAAAACAAATGGAATGGGTACGTGGGCAGTGGGCCGCTGCAGAGGCAGAATCAGTTCGTCTACAAACAGAGCTAGATGAGGCACTCCGCACTCTTGCTAAATGGGAGGCCAAGTTTGCACATGTCAGGAAGTTATTAGATGGTGAAAAGAGAGAGAGGAATATAGTGTTAAAGAAGTACAGTGAATTGGTGAGCTGTTATTATTTGTAAATCATAATATATTTAGTTTTACTAAATAATATATTTGCCAAAAAATGTGTCATGCTATCTCTGTCACTTTAATATGAAACTTAATGAAAAGACTTTAAGGTCAACTTACAGTGTAAGGTTTATGTTTTATTACAAGAGATAATTAATGCTTATACTATTTAGTGTTATTGATACAATTTATTTTCTATCACTACTATATAATTTACCCCAATCAACTCCTAAATACATAAATTTGAATGTTTCAGAGCAAGCTTCTTGATATGGCGCGAGACCTCTTGTTCAATGACAACCGTGCCAAATTAAATGATGAAACTCTTCAGAAATTGGCTTTTCTCAATGGCACAGCCCAGCAGGACCACAATGCCAAGCTTAGTGGAGTGCCGGAGCTTAATTCTACTGGTAATTATACTTTAATATGCACTTAGTATTTTTGTTACTATTAAAATTGCTATGATAAAAATTGCACCCTACTCAGGTACAATACTGACTGTATTGTATTGTTGCTTGTGAGCCCTAGAGACCTAAAACCTATACTTGAACACCATGTTACAGACTTTTTTATTTATCTTTTAAAAAGGTAATTGCTGTTTATGCAACAGCAATTAACTTTTTTTCGCATGTAAGGCAAAGGCTCTCTATGGCTGTTGTAAGAGGCAAAAGAAATACCAGAATTATCACTATACCAGCTCACTACTGCAGAGGAAGCCTCCTCTGATACAGAGAAGGCATGAGCCTTGATAACCACTCAAGGCGGATTAGCGATTTCAGACATACCAGAATACATGATACTAAAAGTCATCTTACGGGACTTACTATCCCACACGCTAAGAAAGATGGCTACACCAATTTCTATTGTAAGAAATCTATCCAACAATGGACAGATATTTTTATATGCTTATCTGAAATGATTTAAATCTTTTTTTTTAGGCACTCTCCTATCAGAGATGTCATACTCCCGTTCAGAGGACGACTTAGATTTATCATTAGCGTCAACCCGTCGCTCGTGGGTTCAACGCGGCGGTTGGAACGCGCGCGAAAATGCGCCAGCTTCTAAGAAACGACGATCGTCCACTAATTCGAGTACTACTAAGGTAAGCTTGACATAGTATAATGAAAATGAAAATATGTTTATTCATATAGGTTAATTAAATTAACACTTATGAATGTCAAAGTTTACAAAATGTCAGCAAATTACCCTACAGCCAATTCGCTGACGAAGTAGAGCCATGAGAAGAACTGGCAAGAAACTCAGGCCACTCTTTTTAATTGCCAGGTTATTAAAATTTTTGAAAGTTACATATACATAGATATTAGTCTGTTTTTAATTAACTATTATTGTTTTGAGGCCATTTTTCATAAAGAGAAGACATTAATTACCACAATTTAGATGGATTAACAATTTCTAACTCCTGTTTATAATCTGCAGTCCATCGCTTCTGGCTAATCAAATTAAAATAAAAATATCCACTAGGATGATAAAATTGGCAAACATAGTACTGCATACACAGAGGTCTTTTCCAAATATTAGGTGTTGTCAGAAGTCCTTGCTTGGGAGATTAGCGTCCACAGTGGTAAAGCACAGCTCAATAGCAAAGTATCATCGTAACGCAGCAGCACAATCAGTACACTGAATGATACTGGTCGAACAATCAAACAGCGAACCCCAGTTTCTGAAAGGCTGATACATGATTTTTTTTTTAACTACCCTGTGCCATCTAGACCCAAAGTAAGCATATTATATATGCTTGTGTTATGGGTTCTAGAATGCAGATATACATACTTAAATACTTTTTTTTTGTAAATACATACATATTATACATAGTTTAATTTGTTTATTCATGCTTTTTTACCCAATTGGTACTTCACATGAGATTTAACAGGTGATTAGTTAATTTTTCGTTGATCAGCCTATCAGAAACTGGGGGTGAATGTATCAGTATGTTATGTTAACTTTTGCTTGTCTCTCAGACTGTAGAGCTACAAGGTGGTAAAGTGCTGGCCACCGCTACCACCACGCTGACGCTGGAGCGTGCGCCCACCAGCCATGACTTGAAGCCGCCGCAGAATTTCGTAAGCAAATACCATTGATTTCAGCTAATGATTACACTAATATAAAGGTCTCTAACAAAAATTTAAAAATATTTGGCTATGAAGTATTCTTGCAAATATATCAATTAAAAAGTTCAAAGGACTGTTTGATTTTTACACTGGGCAAACTATGTGTAAAACTGTGTTGTAGTTGCTTCTAAACATAATAAATATTTTCTAGTTCTGATTCAGATTCTGGGCCATTAATATTCCAATAATAATATTGATTGTCTATTGTATTACAGCAACCAATATCAGAGAGTAGTGATGAGGCACCTCCCCGCAAGTCTTCAGCGCGCCTGTCCAACAGAATGACGCAGAAAGTTATTAAAGAGGAGTGCACGCCTTCGGCGCCGCCACGTACTGGTAAATGAACTATACATAGTAAAATATCCTTTAGTAAATGATAATAAAGAAAATTGTGGTACTAGGTTGTCGCAAAATGGCGTGACAAAAACACGAGATATGGAATAACCTTCAGTCTAATTTTTATGCGATTTAATCAGTATATTTTGGCACATAGTAGTTTTATAAAAATGATGTTTGTGTTCATCTGTAGACTTTTTATACTAAGGGTGCATTTCCACTAAAGCGGAGCTAGGCGGAGTGGAGAGGAACGGACTGTGAATTGGCCAATCACAATGCTCTAAATCTCCACTCCGCGTCAGTTGAAAAAAGTGTAAGAGCCAAGCGGAACTGAGCAGACTTTCAAACAAAATATGTGAATACGCAATCCCGAGCTGGACAGAGAGGAGTCGAGTGGAGTTGAGCTAATTCGAGCGGATTGTGGTGTCCCCACTCCGTTACAATACTTTTCACTGCTGTTCTCATCTCCGCTTCAGTGGAAACGGACCCTAATACATAAAGCGGAAGAGTTTGTTTATTTGTTTGAACGCACCTATCTCTTGGAACCACCAGTTTGATAGCCTTGTTTACTGAGAAAGGTTATAGGCTATGTAACATCACGCTACTGGCGACGAGAGCATAGTAACCAAGATGTAACTTAAAGCAGGTGAAACCGCGCTGCGGGTAGCTAGTTCTCTAAATGTATTTTATTCTGTGTTGTTAATCCATAGATACCGAGAGCGGATCAGAAACACCCCGTTTACCTCAACGCACTCCATCAGTAGTATCGGCGGTGTACGGCGGGTCGCCGCGCACTCGTCCCAAACCACACAATTTTGTGGCCAAGAACTTTTATAAGAGAGAGACGTGTGGACCTTGCGGGAAAACGTCAGTATACTATATACGCTCTTGCTTTGTATCCCATTCATATTAGAAACACACAAAGAGAGTACTGAAGGCCTAAAACCCTCTCGGGTTTTTTCTTTTTCTCTACTCTGTGGTTGGCAATGGCTTGGTTGTGTTGCAATGTTTGAAAAACTATTGGTTACGGTTCATCATATCAGGCGAAAGATGTCCACTGCTGGGCATTAGGCCTCCCCTAATTTACACGACCTTGGCCGGTGATGAGCAGCCCTTATCCATTGGTTACCACTTACCATCGGGTAGTCCGTATGCTTGATCGCCATTAAAGTTGTGTGAAAAAAAGATTTTTTGTGAAGGCGATGATTTTACGTGATAACATAATAAACACTAGCTGTTGCCCCTGACTTCGTTCGCGTGAAAATTCATATGGGTGCTTCTATGAGAATATTGCGTGCCTGATTTTATGGCAATCGTACATTGTATCAGTATTATCCGTCTCTATGGCGAATCCAGTTTAAACCCGCTACCGCTAAAACTGACAAACCACTTTAACACAAACTTGCGACTCTTATTTGCCCATTTAATAAGGGGGGTTGCTGAATAATAAAAAATAATCCTACTATAACAACTATAGAAATTTTATACAAACTTTGCCACCCCTTTATACCCCCTTAGGGGATGGCTTTCGCAAAATTCCGTCTAAGTGAGCACCTATATCCTAATAGGAACGACAATGCAAAGTTTGAGATTCCTTCCTTCCCTATTGCACTTTTTCTCCATTCTCCACAGTTTCCTCCTTCCTCTCCTCCCCTCCCCCTTCTCCCCTTCACCTCCTTCAGCATCCCTTGCCCCTTCTCCAGCATCTCTTGCCCTTTCCTCTACTTCCCTCTACCTTGCCTCCTCGTTCTCCCCTCTTTTCTCCCTTCCTTCTCCTTTCTTTTCCTCCTTTCCTCTCCCTTCCTATCGCTTCCTATCCTTTCCCCTCCCTTTTTCCACCATTCGAGAACTCCTTTTTTCCGCGTTCTTTCCCCCTTCCTCCCCTCTCCCTTCCTCTACTGTCTCCTTCACTTCCCCCTCACTTTCCTCTCATTTTCCCCTCATTCACCCCTCACTTAACCCTCACTCCCCCTCACTTCCTCCTCACTTCCCCTTACTTTCCTCTAACATTCCCCTCACTTTCCCCTCACTTCTCCTTCACTTACCCCTCACTTCTCCTTCACTTACCCCTCACTTCCCCGTTTCTTCTCCGTTACTTTCCCCTCACTTCCTCTTACTTTCCTCTAACATTTCCCTCACTTTCCCCTCACTTCTCTATCACTTCTCCCTGGCTTTCCCCTGAATTCCCTCTGACTTCTTCCTGATTTTCCCCTCACTTCTACCGCATTTCACCCACACTTCCTCTTCACTTCCCCCTCACTTCCTCCTCACTTCCCGATCACTTTCCTCTCACTCCCCCATCACTTCCCTCTCACTTTCCTCTCCCTTCCTCCTTCTCCTCAATTCCTCCTTTTCCTCCCTCCTTTCCCTCCCTCCCCCTCCCTGTAAATTTCAAGTCGCTAGCTTCAAAAGCTAAAGATCTTTGTATAGAATATTTCATCCCTAATTTCACCCCTCTAAATCCACCCCTGTTAAAATAAATTTACAAGGATATTTTTTATTTAAATAGAAGTATTCCAAAACAAAATTACAAATTAAAAAATGAAGAAGATTCATACAATCGATTTCATCCTTTTTCACATACTTAGGAATTAAATTTTAAAAAACCCTTTTTTAGTACAACCTCTAGACATTTAGACAAACACACCCTCCAAATTTTAAGTCACTACGACCAGCAGTTTAGGCTGTGCGTTGTCTGTTAGTCAGTCAGTCAGTCAAGACAAAGCCTTATATAATATGTATGGGTGTATGAGTGTATGGATTAGACGTATAGCCATCGAGGATCAAAGCATACAGGCTGCTAGGAATGCTAACACGTGATAGAGCCACATAAAGCTGACCGTGCGAAACACAGCTAATACTTAGATCCACGCCCACAACTTTTAGTTGTGACTGACCTTGGGCTTTATTAATTGTCATCGCGAAACAGAGGCTCACTGGAAACTGGACTCATTTAAAACTAAACGGAAGATTGTTTAGAATAAGAGGAATCCGAAAAATAAAAACGCTATCAGCTATTCCGTAACCTGTTAAAGTCTCTGTTTCTATCAGAAAATGTTCGACGTGATTCTTTAAATTGGCATAACTTTTTTATTTATGAACCGATTGACATGAAACAAACACTAAATGTTAAGTGAAGCTTACCACAATGTATTAGTGAAAACCATATCTAAATCGGATAAGCCGTTTCTGAGATTAGCGTGAACAAACGCACAGACAAACAGATAAAAATTGTAACAATCATTGTTTTGGGTTCTATTTGTTGATAAAGGCCCAGTAATTTTTTTCTCATATATCTTCCATGTACAGACAGCGATCGGTTACATTTTTATTATATGTATAGATAGATAATAATAGAATTTTTAGTGTTAGAGTTTTTAGAATTTGACTGTGAATGTGACTTTGAATTTGACTGTTATTGTGACTTTGACTGTAACTGTAACTTTCACTTTGTCTGTGACAGTGACTTTGTCTTTGTTGACTTTGATTCTGACTTCGACTTTGACTGTGATTTTGAGCGACTTTGACTGAGACTGTGACTTTGATTGTGACTGTGACTGTAACTGACTGTGGCTGTGACTTTGACTGTGATTGTGGCTGTGACTTTGAATTTGACTTTGATTATGACCGCTATCTCCATACCACATTCCCCCTTTTCATTTTCCCTACCTGTTTTGGCCCTTTTCCCATTTCCATTCGTACCACTTTTACTTTTCCGTCTTTCCCTTCTTTCTTCTCTTCCCTCTTTACCCTGTGCTCGATAGCTCTGCCCTCCTTTCCCCTGTGCCCGACAGCTCTTCTCCCTTTCTCCTTTTTCTCATTTTCCCTATGCTCTTGCCCCTTTTTCTTTGTCTCCCTTTCACCCTTTCTCTTTCCTTTATTCCTCTGGCTCCCTTTCAGCGATTCCTCCCCTCCTTTCTTCTTTCCTTTCTCTTTCACCTTTTTTCCCTTTCCCCTTCGCCCCTTTCTTTCCTTCTCACCTCCCCCTTTCCCTCCTCGTCCTTTGACGCGAGGATGATACGAGCGGTTTACCGATCATTTTCCCATCAGTCTTTCATTATTCAAAACCAACTGACAAAGTTATTTAAAATATTTAATTTTTATCAGTCTGCTGTCCATCCCTTGGTTACACGATAATTTTTCGATCATTCTGACCAGACTGATGCCAAACTGAGCATGTAACCTATTAGTGTGTTAAATTTAGTGTTTAGATACTTAAAATTATTTGCTAGATTTCTTGCATGTTTTATCTTTCGTGTATATTGCAGTTTTAAAAAAAATATTTGGTATTATATAATTTTTTGGGAATTTAATGGTTTTATAGTTTAAGTATTCAAATTTTTTGTTGCAATCTTCTTCAAATATCGAATCGTGTCGGTGTGTCCGCAGTATAAAGTTCGCCAAGCTGGGCGTGAAGTGTGAGTGGTGCCGCGCGCAGGCGCACCCCGAGTGCCGCGCGCTGCTGCCGCTGCCCTGCGTGCCGCCGCCCGCGCGCCGCACGCACGCGCATGCGCAGGTACATACGTACATCACGGTGCAAGCGCACTACTTACTTTTGACTCTTTTTGACGCTCGGTAGGGGGTAGGTAGATCATCGAGTGACACTTGTGTGCCGTGAGTGGCTGAATCTTAAGCATAGATATAATACGCGCATGGTCAGCGCGTATTATATCTATGCTTAAGATTCACTCTTACTTTATGAATACAGTCTTTCAAACAAAGCACTCGGTTGATTCAACACGTTTTACAGGAGGGCTGCATAGCTGATTACGCCCCGTCGACTCCGCCAATGGTCCCTGCGCTATTGGTACATTGTATTAACGAGATAGAAAAACGTGGTCTCACTGAGAAAGGGATATATCGCATTAGCGCTACGGATAAGGACGTCAAACGATTAAAGGTATGTATAAATAAAATTATAATATTGTTACGTATCAGGATGGGGTTCGATGTAAAATGCCAGTTACGCGATGATGAGTTTATTCAAGACTCACACAATACACTAACAGTGACAAAATGACGCAATAAACACTTATACTGCACTTTATCGCTTCGTAGATTGCTCTTCGTAAACTTCCGTATCACTTAGATGTTCGCTCGAGATCGCTGTATTCACAACTGAACGAATTGCTAACATTCGAATCCTTTTTATAGTCATTCAATAGATTTCTAGAACCTTCCTGTTATTACTACAAAATTGCCGACAATTCTCGATAACAAAACAATGAATGTAGGTACTTAGCTGCGACTCGTAGGTATACCTACCGTCGATGAACTATTGTTATAGGTGTAGGTAGGTACCTGCGAACATTCTAGCGTAGGTAATCGTCGTAACAATATGTTAAAATTCTAAAATATTAGTCTTAAACACATCATATATAAATTTTATAGATAAATAACACCCAGATCTTCAAAATTATCAACCTTACCACCGGACTGTTCTAAGGTTGATAAGATTGAAGATTTTGGTGTAGTTTATCTATAATATATGTATGTGTATTTAGAAAAAAAAATGTATTTAACTATTATAATTATCAGTTATCTAGTAGCCATAATACAAGTGCAATATGCTTACTTTCGGGTTAGGTGGCGTTGTGTGTGAGTATAAAAAAAAAAGAGTGTGTACTAGTTGTTTCAAGTAGGTAACTTAGAAAAAAAGGGACATTTTGCGAAGAGGAAATTCTGCGAAAGGGATATTTTGAGACAGAGACATTCTGAGACAGAGACATTCTGAGAAAGGGACATTATGCGAAAGAGACATTTCGCGAAAGGGACATTTTGAGAAAAGGACATTCTGCGAATGAGCCGTTATATTTGTGCGGATTTACACACTTCATACTTATGTCGCTCAATTAAAGCCTGGAACTCTTTGCCAGCGCATGTGTTCCCATCTAATTTTGATCCTGGGTCTTTTAAGCGGGGCGTGAAAAAGCATCTCACTAAACCGCCATAGTGGAGGCCACCATACCAGTAGTTTGGCTTTTGGAATGGTGTCCGCCACTTCTGGATTCCACTTACTGCTTACCATCAGGCAGAGTGGAGTCACTTTGGTAGGCTAAAATAAAAAAAAATAAAAAATAAAAATTGTGTCCGTATGTGTGTACAACCTGCATGTGCACGATATTCTCACTCGATACGATGAGATAGTATTTTTCTTTCAGTCCACTTCGGCTTGATGCCATTCATTTTGCTGGAAACAGCAAATGTAGAAACGTCATGTGTCTCGTGTTCTAAGTTCTCAATCTAGTGTAACATAGGTATAGTTAAAGAACACGTGCGTGTGCAGGAGCGCTTCCTGCGCGGGTGCGGGTCGCCGGCGCTGGCGGGCGAGGACGTGCACGCGCTGTGCGGCTGCGTCAAGGACTTCCTGCGCGGCCTGCGCGAGCCGCTCGTCACCAGCGCGCTGTGGGCGGACTTCATGGCGGCGGCGGCGCTGCGCGAGCCCGCGGACCAGGCCGCCGCCGTGCTGCACGCCGTCAGCCAGCTGCCGCCGCCCAACCGCGACGCGCTCGCCTTCCTCGTGCTGCACCTGCAGAAGTGAGTGCCCCACCCCTTCGTAGCGTCATAGGCGCGTGCGCACTGACCGCGCAGTTGTCTAACTTTTGAGTCGCTCGCAAACTGCCAGTGCAGTAGCGAATCCAGGATTTCGGTTTGAGGGAGAGCTTAAATTTGGATTTGGAAGGACTTGAGCCTGCCAGAGGAAAGGGGGTATCAAAGTAAAGTAATATCAAATCCCACCGCTCTTCAAACTTCTCTTATCGTTGTCTCAGATACCCGGGGCTACATAGATTTTAAAATACCTTGCTATTAGTATAATTTTTTAAATATTACGTTTTGGTTCTTCATATTCCCAGAGTAGCAGAGAGTCCGGAGTGCGAGATGGGCATAGACAACTTAGCGAAGATATTCGGTCCCACGCTGATTGGCTACGGCCTCATGTCGCAGCCCACTGAGATGTACAATGCGACTGCGCAGATGTTTTGTGTTAGTAATACTGACAGTTTCTACTTTAGACATAGACCAGCTGTATACCTATATATATTTTTTTGTATTAACTATTCATCATTTTTATGTAGTAGTAAATGTCTTAAACTAAAAATATTGTCCTCCTTTTTAAAAATAAAATATAAATAATCTCAAATCAAACAGCTACTGTCATAAATTTTTATTTAATTCAATTAATACCGACAAATTCTTTTAATATGTGATTTTTTGTTTTTAAAGCACTACAATGCCATAGTACTCCGTTGTCTACTTACCATCAAATAGACATTTTAATCAAAACAAAAAATATATTTCTGTCATAAAAAGTGTACATTAATTTCGTTTAATATTGTAGGTGATGCAGCTACTGCTCCGCTTGCCGAGCGACTACTGGTCGCAGTGGGCGTGCCCCAACGAGCCGGGGTCGCCCGTCGCCGCTACTATGACTAGACCTAGAGGATTCTTCTTCTCTCCAGCAGACACTGGGTAATTTATTACTTTTATATGTATTATCAGTGATTAATAAATATTTACATTTAGTCAAGTTTAAAGTTTAAGCTTCTTTTACATGGCAACACTCTCCGAAGCGTTATTCAGTTGCCATTTCCTAAGACGTCTACCAAAATTACTCGTAAAATATCATCTTTATACATAACTGTATCTTTAAAATACATAAAAGCGAAAGGTCACTCACTCACTCATTCACGCACTCACTCACTCACTCACTCACTCACTCACTCACTTACTCACTCACTTACTCATTCATTCACTCACTCATCACGAAATCGACACTACAAGTGCTAGAAGTCTCAAATTTTGCATGGGCGTTCCTTTTAAGACAGCGGTGCTTACTAAGACGGGATTTTGCAAAATTCATCCCCTAAGGAGGTAAACGGAGGGTGGCAAAATTTGTAGGAAACTTCTACAGTTTTGATCGTAGGATTTCCAAATTATTTAAAATAAGTACTCATTATTCAAAGCAATTGGAATTTAGGTAATTATTTTTTTACAACCCTTACAAAAAGGTGAAATAAGGGGTATAAGTTTGTATCGAAAATCTATTATTCTTAAAGCCATCGACTCCAAACTAAAATTAGTAAGGTAATATTTTTTATACTTAGAAACTACAGAGTCGCAAGTTTGTTTGAAATTTTATCAGTTTTAGTGGTAGCAGGTGAATAGATTTAAATGGGATGGGACGCCATAGGGATGAGTTATACCGATTATTAGTGATACAATGTAAGATTGCCGTAAGATCAGGCAGGCAATATTTTCATTACAGGCACACATCTAAATTTTCACACTAACGAAGTCGCGGGCAACAGCTAGTAATAATAAAAACAAAGTCAGTTAAATTGTTTATCAGTTGCGACTGCCGAAGAAAAGGAGGGTAATGTTTTACGAATGTATGTATGTATGTGGGTATGTATGTCTATTTCTTTGGCACGCTCTACAGCATAAATGGCTTGATGGATTTTAACGTATGAGGTGTCATTAGATTCGTATTGATTGTAGTAACATAGGGAATATAAAATTTCAATGAAGCATCAGCACAAAAAAATGGGATTCGATCTTTTCACTTTTTAGGCAGGCGTGCGTTTTGTTTTTTTAATAATATATTGCTTGCTTACATTACAGAATAGCAAGAAAGAAGAGAAACTACTTCCAGTGACACGCAACTAATTATAATCTTTACTGTTAGTATATTAGAGTTTGTTTTCGTTTGTTCACTAAGAGAACATTTATGTTAACCACTACCTTTATACATGTATTTATAACCTTTCATCTAGTAATATAATTTTGACTAGCTTAATATTTATAGATAATAAAATTATAATATAAAATCGTTAATATTTAGTGTCATTTTTGTAAATTGCATTTCTTTTCCAAATTTTGATTATCATTTAAAACTCGAGGAGCTAAAGTTTTGTTCCTGAGTTGTTGATATCGCTGAAGTACAAAAAACGACTTTAAATCACAAGTACTAAGTTAGTTTTTCGTTTATTTAAGAATAGACATTTTGTTTTTTATTTACTAATTTAATGTTGGTTTTAATAAGTTATGAGATTGTAGTTTAAATGTTGTTAAGGTTTTTTTTTTATATTAGTCTACCGAAGTGACTCCATCCCGCCTGATGGTAAGCAGTCAGTGGAATCCAGAAGTGGTAGCCACTATACCAAAAGCCATCGTTTTAAACTGCTGGTATGATGGCCTCCACTATGGCGGCTGGAAATGGGGTTAGGGGAAGGGAGTGAGGGAGGTGAGGATAGAGGAAAGGGGGTAAATTGGGGCTCCGGCACTCTCACTCACCGAACGAAACGCAGTAGTACGGATACTACTACTCTAGTACTTCCCCGGACGATCCGGCCCATTCATGCTGAAACCAGCGAGGATCTACTACTGTTAAAAACTGACTTTGAACCGCTAAGATAGTGAAGTTACTTCACTTTTTTAGTTCAGTTAACAACATCAAAGACCCTTAAAATATTTTAGTAAATCTCTAAAGATTTGCCATATTTCTATAACGTATTTCTCAATCTCATAGTTTAAGAATTCCATAATTGTACTTAATTATCTTTAATATAACCTTAAGTTTCTTTTCATTATAATATTTCATGAAAACAGATTTTCGTTTTTTTTTTTTGTTATAAACATAGACTATAGTATAGTATTTTCAGTAAACTTTTGTTAAACTGTAAATAACATACTATCGAATTCATCTAAAACTTGAACTTAAAAAAGTCATTTGTTTTCAAATTCCAGCACGATTTTTAAAACACAGTATGAAATAGTAAAAACCGCGTTTATTGTCGTAAAAGTACATACTTCAATTTAAATTATTGAATACATTATCGGTGTTTAGTGTTAAAATTAAACTAATCGGACAGCCCGGAATCGCACTTTCCTACGTATCTGTCCCTTTCTACGTGCGGTCGCAGCATGCCCGCTCTCTTTCTTGCTTTAGTAAATATCATTTGTAAAAAAAAGGATTGAAGTTTAGCATAGTGCGATTCCGTACTGCCAGAATGCGCATTCTTAGTTTACTCTTATATTACAGGGTGCTGAGTGTGAGTTTGTTTTACATTAACACACACGACACGTTTATGACATTTCGTGCTCCGATTGGCCTGCTTCAAACTCTTAACCAATCAGAGAGCCAAACGCAGTAGACCTTTCGATCGCGTTAACGTAATACAAACTCGCACTCTGCACTCAGTAGTCTTTTTATTACTTCACTGTTTTCCCTAAAGTTTGCTGTAAAACATTACCGTATTATTAGTTATATATTTAGTGTTAATTTTAAGTACTTTTTCCGTTATCGTGACGTCACAATACCGCCTACGATTTACGACTTATATAAGTAGACTAGCGTACGACCTGACGTCTCCCAGGTACGGCTCGACCCTTACGCAAATTATACCTGTAATTTACCCACCAAATTTAAGGTACCTACCTACATAGGCAAGTAGTGGTAGTTTTTCTATATTAAGGTCTATAATATACCTCTAAGCTCGAGTTTCGAAGGGTTCAGCTGTCCCCACATACATAAGTGCGAACATTACAGTTTGTACTTAAGCTTCAATGCAATCTGCGTTTGTTACGGCTAATAACCGCTAGGAGAAGAGAATCTTCGTTGACTTCACAAATAAAGTTTCATATAAGTATGTATTAAGTTCAAAGTTATAAATACTTTTGTTTAGACGAAGCTTTTTAGTAATTAAAGTTGCGTTAGGCATTATTTCTAAACAAAATATATTCGCTCATTTTGTAAATATTTTTTTTAGATATTAAGTTACTGACATTTTCTTAGCTAAAATATTCATCATTATTCTAATCTGAATATTTAAAGGTAGCTTATTGCAGACTAATTAATGTTCGGCCATATTTATAGCATTAGGGGCAACTTACCCCCTTATTCATAAAAATCTTATAAGCTTCTATAATTATAAACGACGAAGTTATTCGCGAACACAAACAAAAGAGAAAAAAAAACATACGGTCGAATTCAGAAACCTCCTTTTTTGAAGTCGAAATGGGTTTTGTCTCTTTCTTACTAATACAAGTTTCAAGGTGACAGATAAAGACAACCGAAATATAAACCTATTTTAGCTATTATAAGCATAGATGTTTATGAATAAGGGGGTTAGTCTCAAACTACATATATAGTACAATCGAAGCAACTGAATCATGACGACAGATCGAAATATGTAGAGTAAACACTAGTTGAAGGAAGGAAGTAACAGAGTTGATAATACCTCCTCTAAAATCCCGGCCATAACCATGAAGATTAAGTAGTGGGAAGTAACAGAGTTGTTACTTCCTTCCTCGAACTTTAGGTAAATATTTGCACCTATTCCGATCTCTGATCATGACCCACTCGATAGTTTGCCTAAAACTAGTTACTGGTCTAACTTACTTCATCCAAAATAATAATATAATCAAGCTGATAAGAGGGTTTACGCGTCATGAGTGGGAACGTCGCAATTTAGTGTAATATTTCGTGGTTTTTATTTAATCGGGACTATATTTAAAAAGTATGTTCTGTTTAAATGCTAGAATTATGTGAAAGCTGTATAAAAGTAAGAAATATTTGCGTTTACAGTTCTATTTATATGCAAATAATACATTTGAATCTAAAGTTGCTTCATTTTCATAGTAAAACTAGCTGAGCCCTGCGGCTTTGCCCGCTCGAAAATTGCTATGTGTTTAATTAATGTAATTAGGGAATCCGAGCGATTTTCGGGATGAAAAGTAGCCTATTTCCCGAAACCAAATCTATCTACATACCAATTTTCATCGAAATCGGTTTAGCGGTTTAAATTTAATATGGTGGTTAAGTATTCTTAAACTATCTAAATCACCGCGCAATTTTTTTAGTTTTCTTTCATAAGAACCTTCTCCTGACAATAACAAAGACAACAAAAAAATAATTAACGAAATTGATCTAGACGTTCACGCGTGATGCCATGACCCAAGGGAAATAGGGATTCATTTTTATATATATAGATAAATAGAAGATAGATAAATCTAAGCATTATGGTTACTTACTTTTTATACAGCTTTCACCTAATTTTAGCATTTAAACGGAACATATTTTTAAAATATAGCTCTGATTAAATGATAAAATACATTCAACACTTAATTGCGACGTTGTTACTCATGACGCGTAAGTGCTCTTATGTTGCTTGCAGTACTAAGCACATAAAATATATTATTCAACAATATTTTCTACAACTATAATTTGTATTGATTGTAGTAACATAGGGAATATAAAATTTCAATTAAGCATCAGCACAAAAAAATGGGATTCGATCTTTTCACTTTTTAGGCAGGCGTGCGTTTTGTTTTTTTAACAATATATAAGCTTGCTTACATTACAGAATAGCAAGAAAGAAGAGAAACTACTTCCAGTGACACGCAACTAATTATAATATTTACTTTTAGTATATTAGAGTTTGTTTTCGTTTGTTCACTAAGAGAACATTTATGTTTACCACTACCTTTATACATGTATTTATAACCTTTCATCTAGTAATATAATTTTGACTAGCTTAATATTTATAGATAATAAAATTATAATATAAAATCGTTAATATTTAGTGTCATTTTTGTAAATTGCATTTCTTTTCCAAATTTTGATTATCATTTAAAACTCGAGGAGCTAAAGTTTTGTTCCTGAGTTGTTGATATCGCTGAAGTACAAAAAACGACTTTAAATCACAAGTACTAAGTTAGTTTTTCGTTTATTTAAGAATAGACATTTTGTTTTTTATTTACTAATTTAATGTTGGTTTTAATAAGTTATGAGATTGTAGTTTAAATGTTGTTTAGGTTTTTTTTTTTATATTAGCCTACCAAAGTGACTCCATCCCGCCTGATGGTAAGCAGTCAGTGGAATCCAGAAGTGGTAGCCACTATACCAAAAGCCATCGTTTTAAACTGCTGGTATGATGGCCTCCACTATGGCGGCTGGAAATGGAGTTAGGGGAAGGGACTGAGGGAGGTGAGGATAGAGGAAAGGGGGGAAATTGGGGCTCCGGCACTCTCACTCACCGAACGAAACGCAGTAGTACGAATACTACTACTCTAGTACTTCCCCGGACGATCCGGCCCATTCATGCTGAAACCAGCGAGGATCTACTACTGTTAAAAACTGACTTTGAACCGCTAAGATAGTGAAGTTACTTCACTTTTTTAGTTCAATTAACAACATCAAAGACCCTTAAATTATTCTAGTAAATCTCTAAAGATTTGCCATATTTCTATAACGTATTTCTCAATCTCATAGTTTAAGAATTCCATAATTGTACTTAATTATCTTTAATATAACCTTAAGTTTTTTTTCATTATAATATTTCATGAAAACAGATTTTCGTTTTTTTTTTGTTATAAACATAGACTATAGTATAGTATTTTCAGTAAACTTTTGTTAAACTGTAAATAACATACTATCGAATTCATCTAAAACTTGAACTTAAAAAAGTCATTTGTTTTCAAATTCCAGCACAATTATTAAAACGTAGTATAAAATAATAAAAGTCGCGTTTATTATCGTAAAAGTACCTACTTCAATTTAAATTTTGAATACATTGTCGGTGTTTAGTGTTAAAATTAAACTAATCGGACAGCACGTAATCGCACTTTCCTACGTATCTGTCCCTTTCTACGTGCGGTCGCAGCATGCCCGCTCTCTTTCTTGCTTTAGTAAATATCATTTGTAAAAAAAAGGATTGAAGTTTAGCATAGTGCGATTCCGTACTGCCAGAATGCGCATTCTTAGTTTACTCTTATATTACAGGGTGCTGAGTGTGAGTTTGTTTTACATTAACACACACGACACGTTTATGACATTTCGTGCTCCGATTGGCCTGCTTCAAACTCTTAACCAATCAGAGAGCCAAACGCAGTAGACCTTTCGATCGCGTTAACGTAATACAAACTCGCACTCTGCACTCAGTAGTCTTTTTATTACTTCACTGTTTTCCCTAAAGTTTGCTGTAAAACATTACCGTATTATTAGTTATATATTTAGTGTTAATTTTAAGTACTTTTTCCGTTATCGTGACGTCACAATACCGCCTACGATTTACGACTTATATAAGTAGACTAGCGTACGACCTGACGTCTCCCAGGTACGGCTCGACCCTTACGCAAATTATACCTGTAATTTACCCACCAAATTTAAGGTACCTACCTACATAGGCAAGTAGTGGTAGTTTTTCTATATTAAGGTCTATAATATACCTCTAAGCTCGAGTTTCGAAGGGTTCTGGTGTCTTCACATACATAAGTGCGATAATTACAGTTTGTACTTAAGCTTCAATGCAATCTGCGTTTGTTACGGCTAATAACCGCTAGGAGAAGAGAATCTTCGTTGACTTCACAAATAAAGTTTCATATAAGTATGTATTAAGTTCAAAGTTATAAATACTTTTGTTTAGACGCAGCTTTTTAGTAATTAAAGTTGCGTTAGGCATTATTTCTAAACAAAATATATTCGCTCATTTTGTAAATATTTTTTTTAGATATTAAGTTACTGACATTTTCTTAGCTAAAATATTCATCATTATTCTAATCTAAATATTTAAAGGTAGCTTATTGCAGACTAATTAATGTTCGGCCATATTTATAGCATTCGGGGAAACTTACCCCCTTATTCATAAAAATCTTATAAGCTTCTATAATTATAAACGACGAAGTTATTCGCGAACACAAACAAAAGAGAAAAAAAAAATATACTAAATATATAGAACCTCCTTTTTTGAAGTCTGTTAAAAATGGGTTTTGTCTCTTTCACTAATACAAATTTCACGGTGACAGATAAAGACAACCGAAATATAAACCTATTTTAGCTATTATAAGCATAGATGTTTATGAA
Source organism: Parascotia fuliginaria (assembly GCA_963082885.1). Taxonomy (NCBI): domain Eukaryota; kingdom Metazoa; phylum Arthropoda; class Insecta; order Lepidoptera; family Erebidae; genus Parascotia; species Parascotia fuliginaria. The sequence goes on along the minus strand of OY720183.1, from coordinate 3,240,879 downwards.
TAAGGGGGTTAGTCTTAAACTACATAAATAGCACAATCGAAGCAACTGAATCACGACTAGAGATCGAAATATGTAGAGTAAACACTAGTTGAAGGAAGGAAGTAACATGGAGTTGATAATACCTCCTCTAAAATCCCGGCATCATAACCATGAAGATTAAGAGTAGTGGGAAGTAACAGAGTTGTTACTTCCTTCCTCGAACTTTAGGTAAATATTTGCACCTATTCCGATCTCTGATCATGATCCATTCGATAGTTTGCCTAAAACTAGTTAGTGGTCTAACTTACTTCATCCATAATAATATAATCAAGCTGATAAGAGGGTTTACGCGTCATGAGTGGGAACGTCGCAATTTAGTGTAATATTTCGTGGTTTTTATTTAATCGGGACTATATTTAAAAAGTATGTTCTGTTTAAATGCTAGAATTATGTGAAAGCTGTATAAAAGTAAGAAATATTTGCGTTTACAGTTCTATTTATATGCAAATAATACATTTGAATCTAAAGTTGCTTCATTTTCATAGTAAAACTAGCTGAGCCCTGCGGCTTTGCCCGCTCGAAAATTGCTATGTGTTTAATTAATGTAATTTGGGAATCCGAGCGATTTTCGGCATGAAAAGTAGCCTATTTCCCGAAACCAAATCTATCTACATACCAATTTTCATCGAAATCGGTTTAGCGGTTTAAATTTAATATGGTGGTTAAGTATTCTTAAACTATCTAAATCACCGCGCAATTTTCTTAGTTTTCTTTCAAAAGAACCTTCTCCTGTTTCTGTCTGAACAAAGACAACAAAAAAAGAATTAACGAAATTGATCTAGACGTTCACGCGTGATGCCATGACCCAAGGGAAATAGGGATTCATTTTTATATATATAGATAGATAGAAGATAGATAAATCTAAGCATTATGGTTACTTACTTTTTATACAGCTTTCACCTAATTTTAGCATTTAAACGGAACATATTTTTAAAATATAGCTCTGATTAAATGATAAAATACATTCAACACTTCATTGCGACGTTGCTACTCATGACGCGTAAGTGCTCTTATGTTGCTTGCAGTACTAAGCACATAAAATATATTATTCAACAATATTTTCTACAACTATAATTTGTAATTCAATCAATTTAAAGTCTATTGTTGCAAGAATAGAATCAATTTGATATTCTTTAGCTCATTTATCATCACACCTCCCTAGTCATGGACTAGTATTGTACACATGTATGCTTACCTAGTTTAATTTTGTAATCACTGACTGTGAATAAAATAAATAAACTTGTGTATATGTTGTTTTTTTTATTGGCTCCTTTTTAATTGACAATATTTGGTGAAAATATTTATTATTTTTATTTTATTTATTAAAATGAAAATACTGAAGAAATGTCGTTTAACATGAAACAGCCACTAATTCAAGTGGTTGTGTGATCTAACGCAGCACAGCGTCGATGTAACAGGAATTATTATTATATAATTTTAAACAAAAAAAACCCGACTTCAAACGGGAAGGAAACTAAAAAGTTAAAAATAAGTTTACTTAGCAGAAAGTATTTCGTATTTTGATATAGTTAATCAGAAATGATTAAGTATTTTATAATTTTATGCCAAGTAAAACAATAACTAGGTACCTATAGGTATTATCAATCTTAATTTGCTATTGTAGTAAGTAAGGTTTTTATAGTATTTATTTGGCACCAACTTCAAAATTATAATATATATATACGTTTGAGGTCGGTTTCTTTTTGTTTAAAATTATTTTATTTTACGATTTTCTGTGTTTGGTAGACCTAAATCTTGCTAAGGTATTATTTTTGTACGAACTAAACATTTTGGAATAGGTATTGAACCGTATAAAGTAAGCCCGACATGACTTCTTTTAAGGAATTCCTTCGACTGTCTATGGTCACCTGTAATGGCACTTAAAACCCATATGGGTGCAAAGTTCTCATCATTAGAAATGATTTAAGTCCAAACACCAAGTAATTGCTGTAAATCGAGTTCCCTTGGCTGACTTTCAGCTCCATCATCAGATTTACTCTAAACCTTTACTAAAATACTTAACGAAAAAAATAACAAATACACTAGTCTTCAGTACGATTTTCGAAAGTTCCCCTCGATTGCCCTGGGATGCCATCATCAGATCCTGGTTTCGTTATCATGGTACCACACTTGAGATATCTACTTTCCTACAAAAAAAGAATCATCGAAATCGGATTATAAACGACGACGTTATCCGCGTACACACAAAAAAAAATATATACGCAAATTGAGAAACCTCCATTTTTTGAAGTCGGTTAAAAATAGTATATTCATGAGAATTATGCATTTTAAACAAAAAAGTGAGATAGTGCTATAAAGCATAATTATAATTAGATTTATATTCTAGTAGTCTAATACAAATTTGATAAATCTTGGTTGGTAGGTAACAAGGACACGCAGAATATATTTCAACTTATAGGTTTTTATTAAACATTTACAAACACGCACACAATTACGAGTCATCACTAAAACTTGTGACTGCGTAATTGACAATTTATTATGGTCTGATCTGCTAGCTCTTATACTCCTTACGTATCATTTTGCACTTGTAGAATATGTAGAAACATTTCTAACTGCATTCTATCTAAAAGTAACTTAGTGCACGTTACCGCAACTTAGCAGCAGCCGCTCCGACGCCAACTCCAAACAGCACAATTATGTAACGGCGATGCATAACACACCCTTGATTGAGCGATATCTTATTTCGCTAGGTAAAAAAATATGGAATAAAAATTAGTCTCAAATTGACTTACCAGTGATACTAACTACTGTGTGACTAAGTGCACCTTCACAGATAATATAGATTAGGTACTTGTGATTATATCTCCTACCTACTCTGTAACATTAACGATACGTATTAGTTACTTAGATAGACTTGTACAATGCTCCGTTTACGACCCGTTACAACCCCACTGCAGGTAGAGTCTCATATATACAGAAAGAAGGCATGAGCATTGATCGCCACGCTTGTTTAATGCGTATTGACGATGACTGTAAATTGAAATACAATTTAGATCACATTGATGACCCTAATTATACCGAATTATAGGGGTCAAAACAATTCGTAGCGGGGCAAACGTATACGTTTATATAACACAAAAAAACTGTACCCATAGTCTATTATTATTAGTACTATTACATACTAGAGAACTGTATTGTTTTGCTAACGATCATCTCAAGGTCGTTAGGCAGCCTAGAGGTGCGTTTCCACTGACGCGGAGTGGATAGAAGCGGGCCGTGAATTGGCCAATCACAGTGCTCGAAATCTCCACTGCACATCAGTGGAAATGCTGTGTTTTGCCAATTCACGGTCCGCTTATTTCCACTCCGATCAGCTCCGCGTTTAATGGAAACGCACCATCAATGTAACGAGATGGTCAGCCACTGATCTGTATTATAACTACTTGTATAATAGAGGTCAGTGTCGTTAGCCCTTTCGAAGAATTTGCACGGAAAGTACTACTTAATTTCGTGAAGCAGCCTTCATCATGCTGCTTCACACAGACCATCCAAAGAATCTTCACTTCGCTGCCTGCCCGTAGTACAGTTCTTACTGGTCATGAACTAATTCATACATTGGTCGATCACCACTTTTATCCGGTCGTCGATTTACCTTGTGAGGGATTTGTCCTCGCTGCTTGTCTTATTTATTTTTATTTTTCTCGTAAAGAGTAAAATACTAAAATACACTATGAGAAAAAAAAATATTGAGCTAGCAAAAAGCAGTCGGAAAACATTAGTTTTAGTTCATAAAATAGCAAACTAAATCTTAAAATTCAAGTCAAATGTTTCAGCTTTATTATATTAATCTGTTTCATAACACCATTAAATAGTAGTCGTCGCCATGATATTACGCTACACTGATTTAGAAGTGTCAACTTTGTGTTAAAACGTGGTTAAAACACAAAGTTGACACTTCTACATAGCCTTTTATTGCGTCCAGCGTTTTAAAAATGCAAAATTTAAATGCATTTTTATTGTCTTAAAGATTAAATCATTTTTTCTGAATTTTTTATTGGTTTATTAGCACTATATAATCTATTTGAGACACTTTTCAAAAATGGGTGTAATATCCTATTGTCCAGATGATCAAAGTGGAATCAGGCAATAGTGTAAATAAAACCACACATTTATTCTTAGATTACGTCTTTATTCGAGAAATAAATAAATCAAATTGAGCAAAAAAATTGACAAACAATAAAAATAAATGTTGGTTAGAGCAAAATAATTATACAATAACTTGTACAATTTTTTTTGTGATATAAAATTATTTTTATTCACTATATTACAGACAAATAATTATGTCTACTACTAATCGTTTCACTAGGTCTTTAAATTAAACAAATATAAATAAAATATCACTATTTACAAAATGTATGTTATATTAATATGTATGTATTTATTTTCGCAAAACAGAGTGCCTAATTTTAATATTGCCAGAAAGATAAAAATACGCCATTCTATTCGTTAAGGAAAACACATTCTGTCTAAAATACCCTGAAAACTTGTAAGGCAAATGATTAAAAAGTTTATACATTACAAATATAGCATATTTTATAAATATTTTATGAGCCAAATAAATCACATAATTTAAAAAAATAATTTATAATTTAATATCGATTTTAATATCATGTTGGTAATACCAGATCCTTGACATATTAAAATAATTAAAATTCTTTATAAGTTAAAATGTTTTTTTTAAATAAAATTGGTAAATTATCAAACGATTAGTTGTTTTAATGTAAACATTTACTCTTAAATCTATGAAGTATCTTTGGTAGACGTGATACTGGTATGTCTCATACAATATGTAGGCCATTTTCGCCAATATAATATCATACAATTTTAACTAGACATTACGGGGGGTTACTTTGGCCATAGCATTACTTTAAATCATTCATCAAAATACGTTGTGTATTTCATTTGCTACACTACTAACGCTGCCTCTTACCCTTATCACACCTCTATCCCTTTCTTTCGTTCTCGCTAAGTTTCCTCTTTCTTCCCTTAAGCTTCTCCGCCTGTCACTCCTACTACACTTTCGCCCGTCCACCTCTTTTGTCATGCCTTCTGCGTTTCCCTTTCTTCCCCTTCTACCCTATTCTCCCCCAGGTATCATCCTCGAGAAAGAGATAAAATGAAAGGAATACCCTCTCCCATTCCGTCCTTCTCTTTGAAATTAACAATGTATTTTAAAACCGATTTTTTTATAGTTTATCGTTGTAAAGTTTTTGTATGAACACACCACGTATCGTATCGTAACATACGTACGACTTAGGCTTGTCTACGGTTTAGCCAACACTTTGGCTTAAGCATATATTACATACATTTAAAATAATAATAAACTAAATTAATGTAATAATAAAAACGAGGCTTAAAGGAACGTTCAAGATTTTTAACTACCTAATTAAATTATGGCAAATTATTTTATAGGTCAATATTATTGTGATTGCTGTCCAAATACAAAATGTAACATCACAAAAAACATCACTTTTTTTAATAATGAGATATTGGATCACACACCGTATGTGTTTAAATGCATTTTCTACAGGTATAGGAAAATGTACCTAAAACATAGTGGGATGTTTTCCTGAAACATGAACAGATTGCATGAAGTTTACGTTATTTTATACAAACAATTACAATTCACATATTGCCTTAAACTTTATTACAAAGAGTGAAATGATATACAAAATGAGCACTGCATAACTAAAAAATATAGCATTATATTATAATTTGATACTTTGAATAAAATAATAAAAGATGAAACTGTCGAATTGACGCATTTTAGCATTTTTTTTTCTCAATGAGCGGCTAAATCCTATGCAACACAATGTTTACTTTTTAACATCTTTGGTCGTTATACAGTACCTATTTAAAGTAAAATTGTTTAGTCACAATTTATAAACGAGTTTTCAGTGAATTACTAAAACTATTCCGACTATTTATATCACTTGTAACTGTTAATTTTAATAATAATAAATAAATATATTTTATTACTTTCACTACATTAAACATCAGCTTCGTGCGCTTACTTGATTTAACTTCTACGTTCTAAAAAAGAAAATCTAATATCTTAGTTTAATTATTTGGTTTTATTGTTGTAAAGGCATATTGAAGGCTGTTTAGGTAAATAATATAGACGATATATATAAGATTTTTGTTTTCTTAGCGTGTACGTAACATTATCAAAACCACTTCGCAAAACGTAAAACCCAATACAGAAAACTTAAGTTTTATAAATAAAAATTATATGAATAAAAATTATGGCCACAAATCATTATTAACAAATAAAATCTTACAATATAAATGCAGGTTCAGGCCCTGATATAAAATTTTATAGTCATTATTATGATATGGTAATGTTAAAATTAAATTATTATGGCAAGAAGCTATTCTTTCATTTTCTAAATCAAATATTATATAATAAGGCTAACTATTCTAGAACCTGCATAATCAACCCTATCAATTAGCCTATACGATCCACATAGTCGCCGCCAAAATACATATCGCCATAAATTCTTGTCCTACATTTACTAATAAATGTAATGTATCTCCTTTCGACCAGTCTCTACAGTAATTTAATATAATTCTAGCCTTAAATAGATTTCCTTAAGGTATATTTTAGCCGGTCTATAGATAACAAAAGGAATGTCAAAATAATTCAAATCATTCAGCTAAATGCAAATCGTTTCTTACTAAAGTGCTCAAAAACAACTCTTACATACAAATTTATTTATATGTTAAAGAAAGCGAGACTGAGACTAGTAGTAGGTACAAATTGTAAAATATTTACAACAGTGAAGAAGGCCCAATGCAAGACAAATTTATTTTTATAAGCTGAAAGTATTTCAAACCTTATTTTAATATTATTTTGGTTGATTTTGTTTAAACAAATAAAGATAGTGTTTCGGTACAATGTCGCCCAAGCTTTATAAATATGTTAATTTGAACTTATTACACATATCGCAGATCCAATAACGCCTAAATATTACTACATCAAAATGGTAAAAACATTATGTCCTAACTAATATCTACTATGTTACACAAAACTATAAATATATACATTTACACATATCTAATATCTGTAATCTTTATTTTACTATAGCAGTCGCATCGGAATGTTATTTTTATTGTGCAGTCTAATTTATTTTCTATTTTTTGATAATCAAATTGAATAATTATTAACATTTTTTATAAAAGTATAAGTTATACTAAGATTCGGCTCGTTTTGCAATCCAGCTACATATTATACGTGAGTCACTGGGTTTTCAGAAAAACCCTTGTAGTTGCTTCAGGGTTTGTTTCAAATTGCCTTCTCTGTCGCAGTAATGTCTTCCTCTTGACTATTTCGTTCGTAGCCAGGGCATAAGCTTTCTCATTGCTCTCAATGCCTACGTGTAACCCAGACCAGTTTATCTTTGTTACGTCTACCTAATAAGGGATAATATTGCAATGTTTTGGCGCCAGAGTGCAGCACTAGCGTAAACAGTAAAAAGTCTTTCGACAAGTCTTTTCAGAGCGTGATAAAATTGTTTAATTAATTTTTACTATATTATATATAATAGGTTAAGTAAAACGATTAAAACATAATGACAAGTATACGAGGTTGAGCACCACGGCGCGGCGGGCTGTTTACTCTATGCGCTAGTGGCGCCCTCTGCACAGATTTTTATAATGTTCCCTATTTGTTTAGGTTTTTGAGAGTATAATCAGCTCAGGCTACTCTTTGCGACATTAATACCTTAGGTGTATCTTGACTTCTTTGTATGTAGGTAGTCATTTTTAGTTTCTCTATGAAAAACTCAGCACATGTTACTATCGCGTAGTTCTCTGCTTGGTATACCGTTGCCAGTCTACTCATATTTATGCTGATAGTGCAGGATTCATTGTATATGCCTGCTCCTAAGCCTGACGTCATTTTAGATCCATCAATGTACGATATCTAGCTGTTCTCTTTTTGGAGCTTTTGTCCAACTCTTAATTTCTCTCGTATTCTTTTTTTTCTGTCTACGGTGACCCTTAAAGATTTGCCTAAGCATTTTCGTTCCTTAAATCTCTTTCGTTATCCTACTTCCATTTCTTCTTTCTACATGTCAAAACCACCTTAACTTACTCCTTTCAATTTTAGGCATATCATCATTTATTCAAACACATTCTTATCCTACCATGTTATTCCTTACTCTATCTGACAGACTAGTGACAGTCCCAAAATTCACGGATCATTTGTAAACGATAAAAATATCAAAAATGTATGTAGAGTCCAATATAGAATCCAACTATCTTGTACCAAATGTATGTAAATTGTTTACAAAACTATGTACAGCGCATTCTTTCTCGGCCGGTTTGGTGTTTATTCCAAATGGCGCGAATGTCGGTCCCCGGTAAGCACTCACCTCCTAACACCAGTTTAGTTCCAAAAACGTTTACTGTGGCGCCACTATCGCTAACTTCAGAGCGTCAAGCTAGAGTGCGTGATTTTGACAATCATTGCATTGATATTCATAGGCATTGATTTACCATAAAGGTATTTTGTATGTTAAGTATAATTGCAGCCGAATTGCCGAACACTACTTTTCCCTATTCGAAACATTTGGGCACTTATTTGTTTTTAAAGCAGAAAGAGAAATGTTTGAACTGGCTATGAAAAAAACTTTGGGGATATGCAGTCACTTTTTAATTTGCTATGTAACAAAGGCTACTATGACGGCCTTATTAAATTCTGTTAATGTTTTAAAAACTTGGGGTCAATATAAAATAAGATGCGAAATTTACCCAAAATTACTTATAAAATAAAATACGGACATGCTTTCTGAAAAAATTATTCAAAAAAACTCTTTCGTACCGTACGTAGTAAAGTACTTTGTAAACTAATTTGAAAGTACGGTTAAGTCACGGCTTCGGCACGAAGTAATTTTTAATATAAATTTTTCTTAGAATAACATGTCTAAAAAAAAACACTAACACTAAAATATTTACCATTCTTGCTTTGAAAATAGAAAAATATCTATATAGATAAATAACCGGAATTGTATTAACGTTAAATATATGTAGCTTCTAATTTTGGAATAAAGTTTATTTTTAAATCCCATGAAATAGCATGTTATAAAGCCACCATAGTTGCAACATATTAGTATGTCTGTGTCCTGGACCTGACTGACTGCCTACCACCAGACAGAGTTTATACGCTAATATAAAAACAAATAAGCAACAGAATAAAATCTACTTAAGACAGACTATACAAAAATTGTATTAATTTGTTCAACAGCTTGCTTATTCATACATTATCTATGTAAGGAGTTTTTGTAGTATTTAGTCTACTCGTATCATTTCTTAATATTTTGGGCAACGTGCCGACATCGGACCTAATGCCGTAAGGCCTTAAATGGTATATGAGGTAGTCGAGCATATACATCAGGTTGGGACCGACGTAGTGGAATGATATAGCATGGTCAGAACAGCAATCCAAACCCTAGAAATAAATAAATGTATACTCGTAACGGCTATAAGGTTAACGCAAAGATGTGGGTTCGAATTCGTATGTATTTTCTTAAGAGCGTCTACGTGTCATGAGTAGCAACGTCGCAATTTAGTGTCAAATTTCGTGGTTTTCAATATTTATCATTTAATCGGAGCTATATTTTAAAAAATGTTCTGTACAAATGGGGAAAAAATTAGGTGAAAGCTGTATACAATTCTATTTATATGCAAACAATACATTTGTTTAATTAGTCGAAATTGCCCTGTGGATAAGGCACCCGATTCGTAAACACGAGGTAGTGGGTTCGAATCCGGGCAAGTACCAATGTGGTTTTTCAAATCTTATGTACTTTCTAACTTTATCTTGGACATTTCTGGCTGACGGTGAAGGAAAACATCGTGAGGAAACCTGGACTTAAAAGTCTGAAATTGCCAATCCGCCTTGAGCAAGCGTGGTGATTAATGCTCATTCCTTCTCTATGAGAAGAGGCCTTTGCCCTGCAGTGGGACAGTAAACAGGCTGGTATTATTATTATTATTAATACTTTTGAAACTTAAAATGCGTTATTTTCATAGTAAAATAACTGTAAGCATTATGGTTACTTACTTTTTAAACAGCTTTTACCTAATTCTAGAATTTGTACAGGACATATTTTTAAAATATAGCCCCGATCAAATGAAATATGACACTAAAATACGACGTTGCCTCTCATGACGCGTCAACGCTCTTAAGTTTACTTTGGACATAAAAACGGTGAAGAAAAACATCGTGAGAAAAATCAACAAAATATTACAGAGTCTTAAGTACTAAAAAGTTCATTAATATATACTTGCTTAATTACTTTGAACGTTACTGGTAACGGTAAAGAAAAACATGGTGAAAACCTGTACAAAAGCTTTCATAAGACTAAATTCTCAAATGAAATGAACTGTATAATATACTCAACAAAGATATGAAAAATAGGGAGGACATTTATGTCCAGCGCGAACTGCAATCGCACACACACAGCATATACACAACACAGACACGTAAGAATAAGAAAATAGATAACTTACATCGTCCGTAGCATAGTATATGTAGTTCCAATACCAGAAGTTTTTGTCCTTGCTCGGGAATAAATGATCGTTGGGCACGAACGGGAAGAAACGGCCTCTATGCAACTCGTCGCGAGAGTCCATCGCCATAACACCTACTTTGTCTAAACATTTGCCTGAAAAGAAATAGCAACTACTTTAAAGAATATCATTATATTTTCAGCTTCAAAACATCAAAGATTCTGTCAAATGTTTTTGCCTTAGTAAGCACGCCCATATGTCGTGATGGCTCAGTGGTTGAGGCACCCGCTTTGTATCTATCGCAGGCAAATTATATTAATCGGCCGTTTACAATCTGCCTCGGCATATTACATAACGCCAGATATGTTACTAGCAATCTGTATACCTAATAGGAGATGTTTGAACTAGTTTGACAACAAATATAATTTGTTTATAACACACTCGCCGGCCAATGCCGCAACACGCTTGCTTTGCCCGCTCGGCTCGTGTACAAGGGTCACAGTTTTAACCTAACCTAACCCAATTTAGTTATAATACATAACGTCGATGACTGCGAGTTTTTACAAAATGCCGAGTATGTAAACGACGGCTTTATTGAATTTGCCTGCGACATATACACAAGGTCTTGGGTTCGAAACCAAGCAAGTATTAATGTGATTTTTTCAAATTCATATGTCCTTAGGTGCCTTATAAGTATTCTATAAAGATCTTGGACATTATTGACTTTTTGGTGAAGGAAAACACCGTGAGGAAACACCAATGAGAAGAGGCTTTTCCCTGCAGCGGATAATAACGTGCTGGTGTAATGGAACATGCTTACAGGTGAAGTGACCACGGGTAAGTGATTGTGATTGACGTGTAGGCAAGTTGACACTCGAGTGGCATGAAGTTCATGAGAAATTAATAGTAATCCTAATGATTTGTTCCTGTTTATATATTTATACTAACTGTTGCCCGCAGCTCAGCCCACGTAAATGTCGGTTACATCGCATATTATTATTTATAAAAAAAAAATTCTCAAATAAACGTAGCCTAAGTAACTCATTATTACATCAGCTACCTGCCAATAAAAGTCTCGTCAAAATCGGTCTAGCCATTTCAGAGATTTGCCGGAACAAACAGACAAATGACAGAAAAAATATGTTAAAGATAATAAAATACAGCCTATGTTACCCGTCATATTTGTAGCTTTCTAAAGGTGAAAGAATATTTTACATCGGTTAAGTATATCTTGAGTTAAATCGCTACATACAAACAAACATACAATATAGATATTAGATATATTGTATATAAACATACCCATCTCAACATCTTCCGCGCCCCCTTCCCCCGCGTAACACAAGTGCGGGGTGGGTAACGCTCTGTTCACAAACTTCTCTAGCGCCGCGCTACTTAGTACATAGCCTGCACCGCCACTCATGTAACCCTGGAACATTAAGCAGATCATTAAAAGATGCCTACTGGTGGGACACAGGTCTACCCTCAAGGGTTTTAAAACTTATTCTTTTAAAGGGCTTAAAAAGGATCGCATAAATCGCAGTTTGAATTAATCAATTACTATTGTTAAAATGGTCACCATTTCTGGGTCCCACTGACTGCTTACCATCAGGCAGAGTGGAAGCATTTTGGTAGTCAAATATATAAAAAAGAAACTTGGCCGTAAAGTAATCCTTCGTACGGTTTCCTATTTTCTGTTATGTCAAGCTGGATATAGGCCTCCATCAAGACGCACCATCTTTTCCAAATATTTTTATTGCCGACAGTGAAGTCATGAACGACTCAGTCTCTGGTATTGCTCCTGAAATGCCCGCTGTCTACCGTAAAGGGAGTGGGATAGGTGAAGAGATTAAGAGAGTTAAGGAAAATGGAAAGGAGGGAAATTGTGTCTCCGGCGCTCTCACTCACCGAACGGATGCTACTACTTTTAAGTCGATCTTTTATAAGAGGGTAGTACTTCATCGGTCGATCCAACCCATTCATTCTAAAACCAGCGTGGATCTACTGTATAAAAATACCGCCTGTTGTAAATCGTCGATCCATCTAGCGATGGGCCGTCCTACTCTATATTTTCCTGTACTACTTTTAGAGTACTAGACTTAATATCTTTGTAAATCTCCAGCAAAGTATATACTTGACAAGCGTAATGTTCCATGGGCAATCTTTTCACTAACCTGTCTCGTAAAATGTCTAAATCTGCATCCAAAGTATATAGGATCATTGCTGTCGTAGTCACCTAATAAGTATCTCAAGTTCTCCACTACAACATATCTGCAACAAGTAATACACTAATTTAATACAATCCTACTATTATTATAAATGCGAAAGTTTGTGTGTATATGTGTGTGTGTTTGTTACCACTGAGCGCGTAAACAGCTGAGCCGATTTCGATGAAAATTGGTATGTAGATAGATTCGGCACCGGTGACATTACCTTGTATCCCGAAAATCGGTTTGATTCTCGAAACAAAACTCATTTTTCACGCGGGCGAAGCCGCTATATATTATCAGTACGAAACTGGGGCGCAGTTCGTTATGAAATACTTTACAATGTCCCGCTTAAAACACGCATACGCTAGTAAATATGTATGATGTAGAACGAATATTAATTTTTTTAAACAGTGTATTGTCTTTAAAATCGTTAAGTTTATTTTGCCATTAATAACTCTATTAAGATAAGGTTTATAAGTCATAAAATTGCATAACCAATACCTACTAGCTGAGCTTGTGTACCACGCTAATAGGTAAAGTGAAGTATTATCGTAACAGCACATATTTTAACCTACATCGTGAAAAGGACCTATAAAAAGGCCTGAGAGTCTAGACAAGTGACGTAAACGCTAATAGAATAGATTAATTCATGTATGAGATTGACATGCTAACGCCAACATTGTCATTGGCATAAGTCAATCCCATACATTTTTTAATCTATTCTATTTTATTAGCATTTATGTCACTTATCTAGGCCCTCTGAAGTTACTAAGCCGCCCTGGGGGCCTACCACCACGACTTATAGCAGTATTATTTTAATATTGTCTTTTTCTTTTGTACCATTAAAACAAGGATAGAGACAAGGTAAGGTTTGGTAAGGTATAAGATTGCTATAAGAGGTTGTGTTAGGGCCTCTGAACAAACATGGTCAGTACTCATCCCTTATCTGTATGATAAGTGGTCTTTACCCAGCAGTGGCATAACAGCCTAAAACTTTTAATAAAAATTAATATTTACAAAATGATCGTTCCCTAGCTGGGTAAATTAACAAAAACATTCTTTACGACAAGAAAGGCACCACTTATAAAATAAAACTAAATATCACCGTAGACCGTTACCTAGGTACAATACCTATGTCTAAATTTTACGTGTCATATACCTCCTTAAAACAATATCAAATACATAATTTCAATTCTAAGAACACTTCATTAAATTGCACTCCAATAAATAACAATGCACATATTATTATATTCATTTATGTATAAAATATTTAGAATCATTTTAATAATGGTAACGGAAGCAGTTTAATGCCGTCGCTAGTCACAATGGCGTAAATAGAGATGAATCGTATCTATATTTACAAACAGTTATTGTTGAAAACTGCTATTTAAAATATTTCTATTATTATTTTATGTTAGAAATGCAATTTTAATATGCAGATGCAGTCAGAAGGCTAGATTTCCAGCGTAGATAATATTATTATTGGCTGGATAGTTTAGTGAAACCGACAATGCACTCTAATGCAAGGGATAGGTGAAAGGTGCATGTTGTAAACGTGTAACAATATGTTTTGCGCAGACCAGTAATATAGGACCGGGATAGCAGATGAAGTAGAACTGTTTTTGACCACCTTAATGGCCTATCAATAGGTAATCTCCGCTTAAAGACTCTGCAATAACAGACATTCAGTCAAACAGACTCCCGTAAATTTAATGCTCTTTTATAAACTCGTTTGAAGAAAAACATATACGGGTTGTTTATTTCAAAGCTGGGAGAATTGAATGCTGAAAGTGGATCGTACTAGACGAGATTTTAAGCGATAGTAAGCATAGACTATATATAAAATAGTTTCTTTATAAAATAGTACTTCAAGCCTTTAGGAGTACGGTATAAACAAGATATCGAGAAATATCATGAGTTGTTAAAATGGCAACTGAAATATGTGCGAAGTAGCAATATATATATAAAAAAAAAACACAAAAGTACTCATAATTTTTACCCGGTTGGTAACCTTGACATAAAAAAACTGATTTTCTTATAGCCTGACACCAAGGCTACCTCCAACACGCGGTTTATCCTTTATTTATGACAGATCTTGTGTATATAGGTAGGTGCTGGATATCGGTTCTTATGCTGTGTCAGCTTAGAACAAAGACATGATAGGTAAGTATGTACGTAGAGCGTTACAAGGTTGTTCATTTTACTAATCCTATTAATATTATAAATGCAAAAGATTGTGTGTGTTTGTAACCACTCAGCGCCTAAATGGCTTAACCGATTTCGATGAAAATTTATATGTAGATGGATCGGTGTCGGAGACGGACATGGCCTACTTTTGATCCCGAAAATCGGTCTGGTTTTCGAAGAATACAAAACATATTTTACCCGCGGTCGAAACCGTAGCTAATTTTAAATAATAGAAAATAAGGCACTATGACGTATGTTCATGCTTGAACAGGTCGCTACTTATCAAAAACAGTTCCACAAAGAAAACATTCCGAAACAACGAGTTCCTACACAGTTGCATAATTTTGTAATAATTACCTATATATAAATCTCTACAAAATAAATCGAACAAGCAACCAGACAATTACCAGTTCTACATTACAAACAATGTCATTTACTTAACAAATTCAACCTTGTAAAGATAGTATTTACTTATGAAGTCATTTACGCTACTATTAGCTACGGTCGTGTGCCACGTATAAATCCTATCTGAACTAAAATTATAAAGAGAAAAGATTTGATTTTTTGGATATTTGTTTGTTTGCTACGATTTAACTAAAGATCTACGTTACTAATTAAAAAAATATATTATTTATTTTATTTAATCAAACACATTTATAACACCATCACAGTTTTCACCAATTCGGTGTTACAAGCACGACTACATAAACCTATAAAAGGAAACAGAAATAAGATTTAACAATAAGAATAAAATTTAGTGAAAAAAATAATAATTATCAGCTTTCTCTCTATAATATATTGTGCACCAATTTCGGCGGCTGAGATCAAATATGTCCTCAGACATTGAAATAATATTATTAAGACGTGCGACCCGTGACGTAAATTTGAGGCGATTTGACCTAGCCGTTGGTACCTCTAGTAGGGCAGGACGGCGACGTGCTCTCACGTAACCATCAGGAACGCGCAGCTGTAATGCCTCTAAGATCTCGGGTGGTGCTGCTTCCCAAACAACACGCTAGACATATTTAAAAAGCGCGACGAATTTCCATCAACTTTAGAAATAAATAAATTAAGCGGATAACATAGCCTATATTTTATTATGTTTAACAAAAATTTTCCAGTCATTTTCACAATTTTTAATATTTTAAGCGCGTTTTTATTCTAAAAATCGGTCTGATTCCCGAGGGATACAAAACATATTTTTCGCGCGGGTGAAGTCGTGAGGCGCAGCTAGTTGTTTTATATTATATTAACTAGGACGCAATTGTCAAGGCTACTGTACAAAGCAATCTTATCTATGAATGGCCTGTCCATACAGTGTTCTAGAAATATATGTTTTGTGTTAAACATAAACAGGACGACAAAATTGTTTCTATTATTGAAAATTAAAGCTTTTTACAGATTGTTTTTCACTACGATTTGCGAGATAGATAAGCTAGCGATATAGGTAAAGCTAGCTCTATCTTTAGCTAGCTCGGTGTGTCTCATTTGCTGGGTCGCGATCCGGTACGGGGCCATCAAAATAAAATACCGGGTCGGAATATTGCCGATTCGTTTTAAAAATACTTCTAATAAATAGGCGATACTAATGTATTTAGTATTAATATTTAATTTTTCCTAATGGCACCTGATCAGGTGTAAAATAATTAAGTGGGTCACGAAGGGGTAATGTGAAAATTACCGGGCCCTGACAGAACAATGTTTGGTAAACACTGAGGTAGCTCAGAACGCAAAAATGGTATTATAGTACAACACAAGTCCATTTTCTTATTCATACAGGTTTGAATGTAAAAATCACATAGGTATGTACTTGTGTACTTGTGTCGACCACACTACATCGTGCTTAAAACATAGGTGCTTTAAAAGTCAAAGTAGTGGTGACCCTGCAGTCGACTCTTAACGACGAGTATAGAGTCGACTGCAGGGTCACCACAACTTTCAGTTTCCTATATAATGGTTGCTGGAAGTATAATAACGTATCTATTTCCATTTAGTCGTTTCGCGTTTTGTAGTGTTTGGTGGATAGGCTTCACGGCGTCTCGCCAGTTCTTTCTGTTGGAAGTCATCCGGCTGCACTCATTCAACTACCCACTGCAGCTTTGATTTGGTCGGTCCATCGCGTTGGTTACCTCCCTGCAAGGTCTAGTGCCCTCAACCTTCCCCTGGACGACAAGGCGCTCTATGGATTGATAGTCGCGCCTGGATACGCGTCCAAAAAAGTCAGTATGCGAGATGGTACAGTAGCAAATAGACGCTGATTGATATAGAGTTTTTGGAGTATCTAGACATTTGTACGGAACTTAATCCACGATACCATACACGATAATATTAGAAATGAAAGCTTTAACTTACGTATCATCATCAGCTTTGAGGAACCAGTCGGCCTCTCTTCTGTGGTGCTCGTATACATATCGGAAAGCAGCTTTCGTCTTCGCCCACAGATAGCCTCGTCCCTCGCGAACTGGCAACTTTATTGCTGGTAGACTTGGGTCTGGGAAATTATAAGACATATTTACTTAGTATGCTAATGTACCACAATTGGAAGTTAAGCATTGATAGGAAAAGTTGGCATTGACGGTTACATTACATCACTTAAAAGCCGAACTTGCTATCCTTTAGCTTTGTTTTGGGGTGGAGAACTCATCTATAAGTACATATAATAAAAATGTAACCGATCGCTGTCTGTACATGGAAGATATATGAGAAAATAAAAATTGGGACCTTTATCAACGCAAATAGAACCCATAACAATGATTGTTACAATTTTTGTCTGTTTATGTGTTTGTCTGTGCGTTTGTTCACGCTAATCTCAGAAACGGCTTATCCGATTTAGATATGGTTTTCACTAATACATTGTGGTAAGCTTCACTTAACATTTAGTGTTTGTTTCATGTCAATCGGTTCATAAATAAAAAGTTATGCCAATTTAAAGAATCACGTCGAACATTTGTTAATTTACTACGAAACCTGATAGAAACAGAGACTATAACAGGTTACGGAATAGCTGATAGCGTTTTTTTTCGGATTCCTCTCATTCTAAACAATCTTCCGTTTAGTTATAAGTGATTCCAGTTTCCAGTGAGCCTATGTTTCGCGATGACAATTTATAAAGCCCAAGGTCAGACACAACTAAAAGTTGTGGGTGTGGATCTAAGTATTAGCTGTTTTTCGCACGGTCAGCTTTATGTGGCTCTATCACGTGTTAGCATTCCTAGCAGCCTGTATGTTTTGATCCCCGATGGCTATACGTCTAATCCATACATCCATACACCCATACATATTATATAAGCCTTTCTCCTGACTGACTAACAGACAACGCACAGCCTAAACTGCTGGTCGTAGTGACTTAAAATTTGGAAGGTGTGTTTGTCTGGATTATTCCCATCTGTCCCTCTGGTTTGTTCCCCTAGGGTGATAGATGGGAAAAAGTTTCATCTGCCCCCTCCCCCCCCCTGTTAACAGGGGGACAGATGAAACTTTTGAAGAGTGATTGGAGTTTCATCTGTCCCCCTGTTAACAACGGGGTTCCATTTGTTAACAACCCTGTTAACAAATGGAACCTTTTTTTCCCATTTTCCCAAAAATATCCTTATAATTTTATTTTAACAGGGGTGGATTTAGAGAGGTGAAATTAGGGATGAAATATTCTATACAAAGATCTTTAGCTTTTGAAGCTAGCGACTTGAAATTGCAGGGAGGAGGAGGGAGGGAAAGGAGGAAGTAAAAGGAGGAATTGAAGGGAAGGAGAAAGGGAGGGAAAAGTGAGAGGGAAGTGATGGGGACGTGAGAGAAAAGTGATGAGGAAGTTAGGGGGAAGTGAAGAGTAAGTGTGGGGGAAATGCGGGAAAGTGAGGGGAAAGTCAGGGAGAAGTCAGGGGGAAGTCAGGGGAAAGCCAGAGAGAAGTAAGGGAGAAGTGAGGGGACAGTGAGGGGAATGTTAGAGGAAAGTGAGAGGAAAGTGAGGGGAAAGTGACGAGGAAGCGAGGGGAAAGTAAGGGGAAAGTGAGGGGGAAATGAGAGGTGAATGAGGGGAAAGTGAGAGGAAAGTGAGGGGAAAGTGAGGGAGACGGTAGAGGAAGGGAGGGGGAAGGAACGCGGAAAGAAAGGGGTTCTCGAATGGTGGAAAAAGGGAGGGGAAGGG
Source organism: Parascotia fuliginaria (assembly GCA_963082885.1). Lineage (NCBI taxonomy): Eukaryota > Metazoa > Arthropoda > Insecta > Lepidoptera > Erebidae > Parascotia > Parascotia fuliginaria. Next base: position 3,221,769 of record OY720183.1, on the reverse strand, counting down.
ATAGCAAGCGATAGGAAAGGAGAGGAAAGAAGAAAAAGAAAGGAGAAGGAAGGGGGAAGAGAGGGGAAAGGGAGGAGGCAAGGTAGAGGGAAGTGGAGGAAAGGGCAAGAGATGCTGGAGGAGGGCAAGGGATGCTGAAAGAGGTGAAGAGGAGAGGAAGGAGGAAACTGGAGAGTGGAGAAAAAGGGCGATAGGGAAGAAGGGGAAGGGAAAAGTTATTGTAGTGAAAATTTGCCTTTGTGTATTGTATATTGTTTTTACGAGGGATATCTTTAGGTAGGTGAAAGAGGATTTGTATGAATCGGAGATTAAAAATAGTATGAAAAACAGTATTTAAACAATATAAAAATGTCTATTGGAAAAAACAATATTCACGCGAGCGAAGCCGCGGGCAAAAGCTATCTACATAATTATATACATAAAAGTAAAAGGTCACTTACTCACTCAACACGAAATCTCAAAAACAACAAGTGCTAGGAATCTCAAACATTGCATGGTCGTTCCTATTAGGATATAGGTGCTCACTTAGACGGAATTTTGCGAAATCCATCCCCTAAGGGGGTATAAAGGGGTGGCAAAGTTTGTATGAAACTTCTATAGTTTTTATAGTAGGATTACCAAATTACTAGAAAATACTCTTTTTTAATATTCAGACACCACCCTTATTAAGTGGGCAAATAAGAGTCGCAAGTTTGTGTGAAAGTGGTTTTAGCGGTAGCGGGTTTAAACTGGATTCGACATAGAGACGAATAATACTGATATTTTATTACTGAAACAATGTACGATTGCCATAAAATCAGGCACACAATATTCTCATAGAGGCACCCATCTGAATTTCCACGCGAACGAAGTCGCGGGCAACAGCTAGTTCAAGAATAAAATAATATTTTTTAAAATTTTCGACGCCTGAAAGTAATACAACCATAATAAAACGCTAATTACCATCAGCACTGCTCATAAACAGCAGCTTGTTACATCGTTTGCCCCACGTCGCCTTCACATGCTTGGCTTTGCTCTCATGGTTGTTCGGCTGTGTCATCACCCAGCAGAGGATCCTGACTTTCTTAGCCAGCTCATCGGCCACCGTTCTGTCCTCATTCCTATGTGCCGCTTCCTGATCGCTGTGTGTACGGACCACCGATATCGGATGCTTTTCTAGGTCTCTTCCGTTTTCTCTAAAACAGGTGTTTTGTATGTTAGTTAAGGTCAAAATTGGTTTCAACAACGGCATTTTTCTTGCGTTTATTGGTGAAATGAATAAAAATATTTTTCTTATATTATTATTTCTGCCGGTGCGATAAGTTGCTTTATTAGGGATTATGGCCGGATAAAATAATGGATAATACAATTTAAAATATAATGCTTAAAATAAACAAAATCGCAAAATACATGCTTATACTTTGGGAACAAGTCCTTCATATAATCAAGACAAAAATGGCTTAACCAAAAGATAAATTGGTAGGAAAGAGGACATTTTATCTAAAAACACCACAAATCATGCAAATTATTGCTAAGCGAATAACCTAAACACAACAAACATCTATTGATGATCCTGGGTCTTTTAGGCGGGGCGTGAAAAAGCATCTCACTAAGACGCCATAGTGGAGGCCACCATACCAGCGGTTGGACTTTTGGTGTCCACCACTTCTGGATTCCACTAACTGGCATCAGATAGAGTGGAGTCACTTTGGAAAATTGATATAAAAAAAAATGACGAAAACAAATTGTTCTAAGTACATAAATTACGTTATTGGGCGATTCGTCTCGCACTCCGAGATAACATAAAAGTATTATTGGAAACTAAGGAAATAATAGTTGCCTACCATGGACAGTATTGATTCGCCACTGTAAAGCTAAATAATAGGCTAAACACAATTATTTCAATTTACGGACGACGAGGAGTTGGGTTAAAAGCATTCAACAGAAACTGCATAATAAAATCAGAAAATTATCTATCTAGCTACTAAATGCTATATTACCCAACAGGCAGAATTTTATTTGTAATAAATTATGATGATACGTTACTATAATATACAATTATATCATTTTAATTTAGAATTTAACAATCAACAAGCGTTGTAAAAGTAAGGCGGATTCAAAGCTTTCGATTCGCACATAATCTTTTTGGATAGATGCCTGTAAACATATCATAGTCATAGATGCTACAGTCGAAGTTCTAAAAGAAGGTAGAATATCAGGTTCGCCAGTTTTTAATTTCGAACTAATTAAGTCATGGTATACCACAGTACTACCAGTAGGACAAATTGGTAGAACTATGGGCCTTTCCTCGTTAGGAGCATTGCCCAAATACCAAATACAATAATAATTGCCTATTCCATGAAAAAGCTCCAAACGTTGAAAAACAAGGGTATAAGTAACACACTTTAGCCTACGACCGCCAGAGTAACAGCGTCACACTACGTATGCTTCATAGTTGGCGTAGAAAAATACCCAGAAACATTTCCAAATTGTATTTTCATAATACCATAAGGACCACGTCATGTATAAATATTAGGTGAATACCTTCTGTATTTAAAAAAGAAACAAGTAATAGGAATGTTCTTACGTAATTAACACGTGTGAATCCTACAATATTTAACGAATAATGTTTTATTTATCATATTCAACATTTATGTAAATATTACTTCTCATCCTAGAATTTATATTCGAACAGAGGACCAGAAGAAGAACAGCGTCTTTTGGCTTAAGGACGAAAGTCGCGGCAGGTCTAGGAAATGCTAGCGCAACGCTAGTCTAATATCCTAAGTATTGGGCAAATAAGGCAGCAACACTACTACTGGGTAAAATATCCAACAATGACCACATATCAGAATCTATACCTTTATTGATACAGATGGATAGAATATTCTTTATATACTACGGAGTTACCTTATTAGTTTGGATTAAGTACCTATATAGCGTCGGTAAAAAGTGAAGACAAAAGTGTTTTGTCTAAAAACGTCTTAATTTGAAGTTCAATAACATGATTTTATGCCTTTTTGATAGTTTGATACTAAAACCTTAGCTTAATTTTAGTTATACGCTTTAAACTAGTAATAAAATAGTATTGTCCTGTATTAACAGGACACATAAATTAGTATTCCGGTATTTATCAAAGTAATTTAGTTAGTAGTGTCAAAAATAGTCATCAATTAATGACTTTTGGCATCCTGGTCTTATACAGTAAATAGTCATAAAATCGCACTGATAGTGGATTTTGTTCTTTAAAAAATTATAATTGTTTTACGAATGTATGGAAAGATTTAAGTCTTTTGTGTCAGACGAGCGTAAAAATGTCTCTGCTGGACATAAACTCTATCAATATAAGTTTCCTATAGAGTGCTGGGTGGCCAATTTCCGCCCTTTCCTTTTTCCTCACCTCCCTCAATCCTTTTACCTACTTCACTCCCTTTACGGTAGGCAGCAGCTTCGCAGAGTCCCTAACATTGCAGGAGCAATGCTAGGGACTCTGAGTCGTCCACGAGCGACAGTTACTATTTACCATCACCTGGGCTGTTTACTCGTCTGCCACTCTCGGCAATACAAAAAAATATAGTCACTATGCTTTGCAGTTGAATAAGTGACTGCAGTAAGGTTTAATAGGTACGCAGTGAAATATTAAAAAAAGTTCCAAACGTTTTCGTCCAACGTCTTCAGATTACAATGAGATTCGGCTTCTCTAAATTCGATGAAGAAAGTAAAAATGAAGTCATCGAATTTAATTATATTATAATTTAATTAAATTTTACCGTAATAATTATTAATTATTATTAATTTTACCGTTTAGTCGTCCTACTATGTTGTGATATATGGCCTATCAACTGTTAATTCAACTCGCTAATCCGTTCTGCTCTGCTCCCATCGCCAGTAGCGTGATGTTACATAGTCTATAACCTTCCTCAAGAATTGGGCTTATATTTATGCCAAAATATTTTTTAATCCGACTGGTGATTCCAGCGATTAGCGAGTACAAACAAACAAAAAAACTCTTTCGCTATAGACATATAATAGTATAAATATAATTATTGTCGAAACTTTCTTCGCCAAAAGGATTTTTTTACACTTAGTTTATTAAAATCATTTACAAAATTACACGTTGTTACATTTGATAAAGAAATTTTTGGGCAATAAATAAGCACATCGCGAGTTTGCAAAGTCTAATTATATAATATATACATATTATACGTACAACATTAACATCACTAAAAATGTTGTTCGTTTATTACTACACTATTTTTACTATATTTACTATACTGAAGTTAAGCGTTTAAAATTGAAACAAATCATAGGTTAATAATTCAATTTTAAATTTAACCTCAAGAACAACGGTCTATTTTTCACTATCAGATTCTATGCTATATAATTGCTTGTTTTGTATATAGCTCTGGATAAAAAAAAAACATATGGATATTTGTACCAAAAACAATAAAATATTTGCGTTTAGTAAGTAAAACAGTAGATACGTGTACCAATTCCTGAATGTTGTTAAGTCCGGGGTGTTCAAGTGTAATAGTGAGTGTCCATTTACCCTTCAGGGGGACCAGACAGGGGGTCACATAATAACAAATCATTAAATAAATAAATGTTCGATTCGTTTCAGCCGGTAATATCGTTAATCATAAATTACATGCACATGAAATATAAAAAACAAATACGTTTTACACTAAACAAAATAGCATAATTACATAGCATTTTAGTTACAAGTTATAAAAACATTTAACTAATCACATGCTACACAAGAAAAAAATAGAAAATGGTGCCATGCGGCATGCAAAAGAGCAGATAGAGTTAAAAGTTACCTGGGGTTTTGCCAAGCAACTTCTCGTGTGAATCCAGTTGATGTTAATAGTAGGTATGCAAAACTAAATCCAGCAGAAATTCCAATCACCAATGTTAGAAAGAAACGGCGGCCCATCACCCGACCTTCTGCCTGCACAATATACATTGCTTACAATTTACGTTCAGAACTTAAATTTTCACAAGAGCGTCTCGTATACGCGACGAGGCGCCATCACGGTCTTACGCTATCTGTACCTATCCAACAATAATTAGATTCGATGCGTACACCTATAGTTCATTTCAATGCAAGATATAAAAGTGACTGAAAATGGTCTCATTCGCACTGATAACAATTGAGTAATGAGAAAATATTTTGAACAACAAACAGTATGACAATCACAATACTTTACACAATCAATATTATATACTCGCATTATTGTTCAACTGTAAAAAAAATACTCTCTAAATAAATAAATAAAATACATGACTATTGAAAAAAAATACGAGTTCAAAGCAAGACTTGCTAAACGTAGGCCTTCCTTTACTGTTACTAAACGTAGTTCTCATAGGTTCAATTTAGAATAGTAAAATGTCTAGTGCCTAATTAAATAAACATTAATGTCAGCCCTATTTTTTTATCTAAATGTACCTAAATAAAAGATGAGACATCATCCTTGCCTAGAAGTACGAACATATTATAATTTTTTAACCTTTAAGTCATCTTTCCCGTGTATAATATCTCACAATATGATTAAAATTTAGGCAGAAAACTTGCATACGTATTAATAGAAATCCGAAATATATAATATAGTCCAGGGTAAATAATTTTTAGAAGGGGAAAAATTATAGTAGAATGAAACCAATCGAATACGTAAGATAATATGATAAAAATGAAAGGAAAAATAAATTACGGGCGATCTGAGTTCGGGAAGTGGGAGGGGGTGAGTGTTTAAAAGGGTTAAATTCGGTTTATCTGAATTTCCGGTAAAACTACAAGTCCTATGGAAAAAAGTTAAATGACAAAGTTGTAAAAAGATCTTTTTATTACCTACAACTTTGCCATTTAACTTATTTAAACACTCACCCTCTCCTTCTTCCCGAACTCAGATCGCCCGTAATTTATTTTTCCTTTCATTTTTATCATATTATCTTGCGTTTCCAATTGGATTCATTCTACTATAATTTTCTTCCACTTTTTATCATTTTTAAGGCTTTTACCCTGGACTAATAGGAGTATCATACAAATAGGTATCTAATTTATAATATTATATAATTATTAGAGATTTAAAAAAATAAGACAGACAGGTATGTTTATTAGACAGAATTAATTACGGCGCTTTCAAAATTGCAATCTTGAAACTTAATCGTCCATCGAACATATTTTATAACAGATAGGTAACATCTAAGACCTATTCTAAAATAAAATAATAAACGTAATTTATTTTTAAATATGTCCAAGAAAAACTTAAAGAATTGTTATATTGTAAAGCTTATTATAGTATTAATGAATTTTTATGTGATACAGCTTTGTGAAACTAACTGTATAAATTTAGAATGACATTTTATTAATTGTAAAAGTAACTGACATTTGTAATCTTATTCAATATCTGACCTATTACTATTAATCTGACATTGTATTTTTAATATTATCTGAACAATTGTAACTAACGCTAACCATTTTATACCTATAGTTTGCACGTCATAAATGGCAAATATGTTGTACCACTATTCATACTGTAACACCTTTTGTAACCATATTCAGACAAATAAATATTGATTGATTGAATATAAAAATATAACAAAAAAAATTCATTTCAACAAAATCGTGATGTTTGTCATCGTTATAAAACTGGTTCAAAAATTTCTAATATAAACAATTTGTGTGTCTGTGTCACTTGTAAATGGTTGCCTATTGCGCTTGACCATCATGCAAGTTAACATTTTATTGTCCAATGATATCAATTTGGACTCATTATTATGCCCTACTTTAGCTTACATACAATATAATATAATCAACAGTTCAAACTCGCCTAAATAATATTAAAGCGGCGTTTTAATGATACTGAAAATAAATCATATTGATTCATTTTATTTCGATTTTCAAAGAATTTTAAATATAGACATACTCGTGCGTGAGTTAATAAAAAGGAACCATATTTTTAAGCTTTAGCACTTACAGAACATGACATTCGCGGTGTTTATAAAGTTTAGAACACAATCACTGCGTTCCTAGCCTACCAATTACACTTGTATCTACTACACAAATTTACAAAATTACGACAAACACACAATCCGCTAAATTGTTGTATAGGTATTTGTTTATCAATTACCTTTATTTGTTTCTTAATCAAGCACCAGATTCGTGATGATGTTGTCATTTTTGAGATTATAGAATTTGTAAACGATAAACTTCAACTGTGTATTTTTTTTTTCTTAACAAATGAACAATTCAAGCTTTGTAATTAGTTAACAAAAAATACAATTAAGTACTTTGAAAGATAGTTACTTAACGTAAAATTTATTTATGGAGTTCAAATGTATTTACGCGCATATTTTTATACAAGACAGATGAAAGTCACCTAAACTTGTCATATAGAAATGTTAATAAGAAATTTATGGGTTCACTCGGCGGCAATCCATAGGAAAAACACGTCTAAATTCGTTTTAGTATTTTTTTACTTTTGGTTTGATATACGCGCGCAATAAACAACTTGTGCCGAACTGGAAGTAAACACAACTGACTAACATTTAGACTCGTAAGTCGAAATTTCATTAAATGTTTTATCGTGTAAGTATTTTATTATAACATTTGTCTTTGTTTTTTGATAAAAACCGGCGTTTGATTGGGATATTATCACAAATGTCGATACAGTTTCACATAATTGCAGTCCGTTTGAAAATCTATGAACATAAAGTAACGAATTTAGACAGGTACGACTTTATACAATGTGTGACTTTTATTGACTGAAAATTTATGCATAATAATAATAATATATAATATGTGGACACTATCACACACCGTCATCTAGTCCCAAGCTAAGCAGAGCTTGTGTTATGGGTACTAGATAATTGAAATATAATACATATACATACTTTTTGTTTTGTAAATTCATACTTAGAAAACATAGAAAACACCCAAACTGAAGACAAATACAAATGTTCATCACACAAATATTTGCCTTTCGCGGGAATCGAATCCATTATCGAACATACATAATTATATGCTGGTAATAAAAAACAACTAGAGGTACTCTACATACCTGTAGACTTTTTAAACTAATATTTATAGTCTTTAAATCTCAACAAAAGACAATTTTATGTGTATTACTTACTTTATTATTTTGTGAAAGGCTTACTTACGTACGTACTTTATTATTATTAGTAGGTATGAAGATATGTGATATATTCACATTTCATTAACGAATATCAGCTGATAATAGCTCGATGACGAATAATTGGAGTCTGGTGGCTTTCGGATAATTTTGTAGTGCAATTTTGCACCCCGTGTTAGATATTAAGGGAATCGGTGAAGCATCTGGTATCACGTGGATTTAACAATAATTTTAGTTATAATGATAATAACTGTAAATACATAGCGAAAATAATTACTAAATAACAAGCAAAAATATTAAAACAATTTTCGAACGTAGGTACGAACACATTCGCCTGAACTAAATGAGTGTCTAGAAAAATTTACGCCACCAGTTGGCAACACTTTGGTAAAAGGTCTTTCATTTTGACAGCGTTATCAAAACAAATATTTTTCAGTGTTCATTTCGGAAATTTTAATGTTTAATTTACAAAATGGATAATAATTCACGCCCTTTTATGGACAAAAATATGTTGAGGGTTTTCTAAAATGGCGCCCACGAGGTGGCAGCACCGATGCGTCAGGTCTAGCTGTCAAGCGCTTTTAGAAAGGTCCTGATTGGCCCAATGTGAAAGTGATAGTGGCGCCAACTGGTGGCGAAAGTTTCCCTAAACACCCTCATTAGAAGGCTGCAATTTTAAAGTTATCGGCTTTCGGTACCATTCATTAAAATTTTTGTCACGACTTTATATTTTATTAATACCAGCTTGATTAACAAAAACTATAGTTCACGCACATTTACGATTAAAATCGCGTATAGATTCTTACATTTTTTATAATCAAGTTCATACTTTCTTTCAACACTTGCTTTCATAAACTTAACAGTTATTATTAAAAAGAAATACATACATTTTTACTATTTTCAAAATCATGATAATTTAAATCACTCATAATGTTTTGTTTCACTGTGCCTGAATTAACTATTTGAAGTCAGCAAAACGACTAACGTAATTAAAAACAAAAACAATTTTATGCATGATATAAATCGCTACAGGGAGCGAGATTTGGTGTTTCATTCGATATGAATTTTTTTAATTAAATGCCGATTACTAATTACTAGTAAGCGGTAAACTTGTGTATACCGCGCTAACATAGGTCTAACAATATTGTTCGTCGTAATCATCATCGCTTAACACATTCATTCTTGATCTTCAAAGAATAAGTTGTTAAGTTGGCAACGATCTGCATGCCGCGTTTTCAGACTTACTAAATGCTTATTCTTACCGTCAAAAATAATCCTTCCTAGCAAAACTCAGGTACAGGAAAGTTTCTAATTCATAAAAGCAGAATCTAAAACCGATACGAAACATAAAATTTGTGAATATCCGATTGGATCTATAAGCGTTATGGAATTTCTCGGATTATCGGTATCAGCATCAAATACTTAGAAAATATAAACGGTTGATAATATGAACGGAGGTTCTGCTTTTTTAGTGCATTTAATGTGTAATATAATCTTATTAAAAAATAAATCTTTATTTTTACCTATATTCAGTAGTGGCAGTGCCATTTGGCAAAAATGATTTTGGAATTCTTAATAATAAGTGGTATAAAATCTGTGTTTATTATACTAATATTATAAATACGAAAGCTTGTGTGTTGCCACTCAACGCCTAAACGGCTGAAACGATATCAATGAAAATTAGTTTGTGAATAGATTTGGTGCCGGAGACAGACATAGGCTAAGTACTTTTTATCCCGAAAATCGATCTGGTTCCCGAAGGAGACAAAACACAATTTAGAGGCGGGCAAAGCCGTGTGGCGCAGCTAGTTATTTATATTTTACGCAAGTACATATAAAGCGAATAAGCATGTTCATTAGTAGGTATTCACTGAACTAAGTGAAAAAGTTTAAACTGTACCAAAAAAAAAGTAGATATTATTAACGTGTTTTTATAAATTTAAAGTTATTCACAACAATATTAGTAAAACAAAACCACAATAGCGAGTACTACTGTAAGTAGACCGGTTTAATTAAGATTATAATAGCCAATCAAATCTTATCGTATGACCAATTAACAAAAATCTGTGTAAAAATTCTGTGATAAGAACGTTATGGATATTTTACACACTACCTCATATTATATCAGACAGTAAAAAAACTATAAAACATAATTTGTATATTACTGTCGTTTACTACATTACTCGCGGGAACTGTCACTTAAAAACAATAAAAAAAATTCTATTATTTCTTACAATCTTACGTACCTACATATAATTTTTGCAGGGCTTTTAAACGGGGCATGGAAAGGCATCACATATAGTCTCATAGTGAAGGCCACAATGCCAGCAGTTTAATACAATCGTTTTTAGGATGAACTACTCTTAGGCTCTTCTGACAGCATGTATACACTACCTGATGGTTCAAGTACTTAGTGCAGTCAGTATGCTATGCTAAGCTATAAAAAATACGCCTATGTCCTAATAGAAGCATTCTTATAGGACAGCACCAGGCGCAACCAGATGAGATACAGAGTCTCTCTGCTGGAAGTTTCTGGAATCTTGAAAAAATGCTGGAAATCTGGAAGTTCCTAGACTCTTTAAGACTAAGTAGGAAAGTATAAATAACAAGGGCGGTACAAAAGATACCGATCGCACGAATATTATGTTATGTTTATGTATGTATGTATGGTTATATAAATATTTATATATGTATTGTAGGCTTTGTATGTATGTTTATTTTTATATTGTATACATATTTATATATTTTGTTCTGTAAAATTGTCTCTACTGTTCTTCAGATGCACCTTTGTTTTTCTCTGCATCACCTTTACTGGTTGACTGTTAGATAATGCCTCAGGCATTAAGTCCGCGAATATACTCCTGTATGTATATGAAGTGTTAAATAAATAAATATAAGACCAATTCTGGTCGAGGTAGCAAAGAGGCCGCTGACGACTTCTACCCCAACTATAATAATAATCTATAATATAAAAATGAATCGCTGAATGTGTTGCTAAGCGCAAATCTCGGGAGCAGCTGAACCGATTTTGCAAAATTTTTTTTCATAATATTCCTTAAAGTACGAGGATGGTTCTTACGGAGGAAAATTAAAAAAAAATGCCAATGTCCACCCGTGCGAAGCCGAGGCGGGCCGCTAGTAGGCTATAAAAAAGAAAACTAATTCAAAGAGAAATCAAGATTCTACTCAAAACACTGCACTATGGGGTATCAGGCAGCCATATAGGCCATTATTATCCCACTGCAGGGAAAGGCCTCTTCTCATACAGAGAAGGTGTGAGCATTGATCGCCACGCTTGGTCTAGGCGGATTGGCGATTTCAGACTTCCTTAGAAGTCCAGTTTACCTTACGATTTTTTCCATTACCCTTATTCAAAAATATCCAGATAAACTTAGAAAGTATGATTTGAAAATCACATTGGTACTTGCTCGGATTCGAACCCCTGACCTCGTGTTTACGAAGCGAGTGCCTTCACCACTGGGCCATTACGACTTACTAAGTCTCATCAGGCAGTATCGCTATTTTATTCCAGATTACCTTAGTGGTTCAGTGATACTGTGTGCGAACTGCTGCACAGAGGTTTCGGGTTCGATCTTCGAGTCGGTAGGTAAAATGGTATAGGTATTTTTGTTTAGTAATTCTTATTATTAGTCTAGAGTTTGTAATTGTATGAAAGCTTGCTCCCTGTTACATGGCATCCAACATTAGCTGACAAAACTTAAGTGTTACACATCTTTGCCTACCCCCTAAGGGAAAAAGCGTGATGTTTTGTTAGGTGATTTTATCAATTTTATTGTATTGAATTGCTTTGGTAAAAATAAGAATGTAAATATACTTAGATAAAAGCTGTTTCTTTTATTGTTTTGATAAACATTAATTGTTGGCAATAAAACTAAATGGTTTAGTAGTATATTGCCTACTATCACACCTAGGAAGTTTACGTTTCGATAAATTTATATACCTAATTGGTAGCAACTGGCAACAAATTATGGTCTAATACACACTTCAATATGATTGGACATAGTTGTTTTGTTCCCTCCCTAAATAATAAGGCCTAGTAGCAGTCTGATTGATCAAACTACTGCAACTCATTAGTTACAGTAGCATGGCTATCAAAAAACACTGAACAATTGCTACTTTTTTGTAGCAATAGTTTCGTTAATAATTTAAACCAATCAAATTTAAATCTAAGGGAAAAAAAAATTGCATTCGTTCAATCGAACTAACAACCGGACTACTAGTACTAGGCCCGTAATAAGACTGTTTAGCCTGTGTGCTGACAATGAATGATTCTATTGATTTCAAACTGTAAATAAATTTTGAATTTTCATTTTTAATTTCAGGTGGCAAAAATTTTCCTAAAAACCCTCATCAACACCAATAGGTATGCGGAGGGATAAGTTTTATCCCTAACATACTGCACTCTATGATCACCTTGAGTTTGGACTTCTGAGCCTCGGTTTAAGACCAAGTTTAAGCACCATAGGTTGGGATGGGCAGAATGCAGATGTCATTGAGTTTGCATTTCAGTGATGACACAAGAGTCATCTTAACATAGTATAATTGCTACAATGCAAGAATGCATCAAATATTTAAATTTCAATCTTCATTCGAAGACAATAAGAGTCATATAAGGTAAATTTCAATAACTATTGACAACCAATGGGTAAAGCGACAGTATGAAACTAAGATTTTATAATACAAGTTACACATGTTTAGACTTTTACTTGCCTGTATTTTTAACTTGGTCCTATAAATAAATCTAAAAAGGGATTTACTAAAAATAATCATAATAATAAATTAAGTTTGTAAACTAATAAAATTAACACTTCAAAAACTATCAAACAGGTAATGTAAAAATAAAAATGTGACTTTGACAGTTGTTATTTTTTTCATCAAATATTTTTGACTTTTTAGGTAACTTTTTAAAATGTCTATTTATGGTAGAATTTATTCTTCTGCGTATTTACTGATCTTCATCTTATTAAAATTATAAAAGCAGTACTATTCAAAACCATTAATGTAATGGAATAGTTAATTAAAAGCAGCTACTACAAATGCTTAATTCTTTTAAAATTTAAAAGGATTAAGCATTTGTTTATATTTACATACTTACATACATAGCTTTACACCTTTTATCCCTGAAGGGGTAAGCATAGGTGTTAAACCATCCACATTTCGCCATTTTATTTTGGGTCCCATGTAACAGGCGGGAAGCTTGTTGCCATGTACTGGGCTCAATTCCAAAATTCTCTACAGGAAAACCTAATATTACTTTACCCGACCCGGGGATTAAACCAGAGACCTCTGCGTGACAATACACAGTACCACCGAACCCCAGAGGCAGTCTGTTTATATAAAACCATATTTTTTAGTAAGTCGACAATCAAACTTGTCTGATAGCTGTGGGTCATTTAAGGCTACTAGGTTAATATCATTAGGAATATTGCTTTGGAATGTAATTGTAATATAATTATATGAGAACAGGCTTGCCTCCTATTACGGGAGTATTAATTTACCTGACGAACTATAGATGATGACAGTGTTAGGAATGTTAGTAAATAAATCCGTGAAATAACATAAAATACTCAAAAATCTAAAGCAAATATTATAACACCAATAATTTAGTAACTTTCATTACGAGTACATGTCTACTAATACGAATAAGTTAATTAATAAGTAACACAGATTCCTAAACTACGAGAATTATTACTTGTATTGTATAGCTTGTTATATAAAGTACATAGAAGAAAACATCAATAGGTACTATAAATTGATATCTCGTTACTTCGCCAACAACGAACATATTAAAAGTTTGAGATACTAAGACGTTATCAGGTCAATTTGAATAGAAAACAACTTGAATCTGTTCAACGCAATATCATTGTTCAAGAAATAGGTATGAATAGACCGACTTACTGTCATCGTTGCAGTTTATTTTGATCTGGTGACTAGAATATACACATAATTTGATCAAAAACTGTTTTATTTATAACAACATAACTATTTCATTTTTAACGCGATTTAGTATCGTACAGTCACAGCGGTTAGCAAACTGTCACTTTTCTCAATCTTTGACAATTCTGACATACGTTTTTTTTTTTATTTGCCCAAAGGGCAGGCTATAGTCTTTCGACTATACTACCTAGTCTTCCGTGTAGGATTTCATAAGTGATATGTTTGTAAAAATAATGTCTTTCGTTTTTATTCTGACATACATGACACGCCTTCGACATGACATTACGTTTGTTCTTTTTCTCTTCGGAAAAAATTAAGTCAGGAAATTGTTATTTGAGTTCACATGGATGTCCATTTTTTGTTTTCACGGAAGATGGTTGTCATTTAATTTCATCCACATTTTTTCTATTTTTTATCATTGTAATATACCATTAATATCATCAACAAGAATATTATTCTAAACTTGACGCTGGCAGAAATAGCTGACACAATCGTCGCCAAAAAAAGGAGAAGAAGAAGAAGAGTTCACATTTTTATTATGTTGATGGTTGACTCATTTCAGTTTCTTTTTATATTAGCCTACCAAAGTGACTCCACCCCGCCTGATGGTAAGCAGTCAGTTGAATTAAGAAGTGGTGGCCACTATACCAAAAGCTATCCATCGTCTTAAAGTGCTGTTATGGTGATCTCCACTATGGCGACTGGGAATGAGGATAGGGGAAGGGAATGAGGGAGGTGAGGAAATGGAGGAAATTGGGCCTCCAGCACTCACTCACTGAACGAAACGCAGTTGTAAGGATACTACTACTCTTACGTCGATCTTCTATGAGAGGGTAGTACTTCCCCGGACGATCCGGCCCATTCATGCTGAAACCAGCGTAGATCTACTACCGTAAAGTTGCGTCCGTTTTCTATTACATTTAGTTCTAAAATTACTTCGACAATAAAATCTAATAAAAAGCGGATCGGTAGGTATCTCTGGCATACGAGAGCATTAAACTGAAGAAATGCTCTCACCATTGGCTCTCACCGAGTGAAATTTTTGTAAATTTTTGTTTTCTGTTCATTGTTAGTGTGAGTGATTTACATACTAAAAAGCATTAAGCTTCGGCCAAACCTGAGCGACTGCGACGCGGGACGCGGGACGCGACGCGGGAGCGTCTGCCGCGCGGCGGTCGCTGCCATATAATATCTATGGCGCCTTGCACACCTGCGCGACCGCAACGCGGGACTGCAGCGTCCGCAGAGCGGGACGCACGCGACTAGTGGTCAGACGGGTGTAGCAGTATAATTAAAGTACTACCCTCTCATAAAAGTTCGATGTAAGAGTAGTAGTATTACTTTCGTTCGGTAAGTGAGAGCGCCGGAGGCCCAATCTCTCCCCTTTCCTTTTTCCTCATTCCCTACTCTACTACCTTTGCCTATCCCACCTCCTTCACCTAACCCACTCCCTTGCCGGTAGGCAGTGGCTTCGCAGACCGCAGAGTCCCAGGCAATGAAGACGCGACATGAGCGACAGTTACCACTTACCATCAGGTGGGCTGTTGGCTAGTCTGCCAAAGTCGGCTGTAAATAAAACCCTACCGATTCGTACTCTATCAATCAAACCATTGAACCAGAGAGGATGCCATTATTTGTCGCGTGGTTTATTCCGCAAAAGCAATAAAAGGTTTTTTTCATCAGTGTCAGAATTTGATGTTAAATACGAGAATGTCATCACCACAACAATTTAGTAGCTATCCTACTAATATTAAACATGTGAAAGATTGTGGGTGTGTTTGTTACCACTTAGTGCCTACACGGCTAAACGGATTTTAATGAAAATTGGTATGTTAGAAAGGTTTGGTGCCAGAGACAGACAAAGTATTTAAGGTTATTTTTATCCCGAAAATCGGTCTGATTCCCGAGGGAGACAAAACACATTTTAGGTGCAGGCGAAACCGTAGGGCGCATCTATTACCAGATAAAGACGCGCAGCTTTAGTGATTGTTCACTAACAAATGAAGTTCGCGGTTCGCGTCGCAGTCGCGCAGGTGTGCACGTTAAGTTTCGCGTTGCAGACGCTCCCGCGCCGCGTCCCGCGTCCCGCGTCGCAGTCGCGCAGGTTTGGCCGAAGCTTTAGTTTATAAAAAAGCATACTAGTCAGCTGGTTGGGGTATTTATTTCAGCAGTACTTGTTGAGTGCAACATTAGCTACATAAACAAAAATTGTGAGCGTCAAGATGGTGGGACCAGGTCTCCAATTTAATACTTACCATGGACACAATATATTAAACAGGACTGAATATTCGAAGCTAAAAACGAGCCGAGCGAGATTTGTAGTACAGAGGCCGTGTGTCACTTTCTAACAGGGTGACAATAAAAATTTTACCAAGTGAGACAAATTTAAAATAGTTTATGCTATAGTTTGCATAGGCCTGGTTGTTTTTATGTATAATACTATGTATGTATTTTATATCCGCACCTATATCATAAGCTTTAATAATGGTGTTATTTTTAAGAATGAAAATCAAAATCATTTATTAGCAAGAGAAGTGGTAAAAACAGTTGATTTAATAGAATATACATAGTTTCACAAAATTCACATATTTTGGTTTGCAAATATATTATGATATCGTAGTACACAAGGTTAGTCTATTTTATTTTAAATATTTAGTAAATAAAAAATTAACGTACATGTCACATCATTACCTAATTAAATTATATCAAGCAGTTATTTTAAATGAAATTGAAAATAATTTAAATAATACTGCAAGAAAAAGTAGAATTAGAAAATAGAATGTCATAGTAAATAAAACAATAGTAATAATGACTAAATAAGTAATAATAATTATACAATCATCTGGATATCAAGGTACCGTACTACAGATATAACCCTGAGCCGGTTCTCAAGAATGGTATGGTCGCGCGATATTGTACTAGGATCGCTCCATCATCACAGACAGGACTATTATAGCTAACAAGCCTGATATTGTGGTAGTGAATCGATCCGAACGCCTTGCAATGATAGTTGATATTACCGTCCTCCATGACGAGAATCTCACGAAGGCTGAAAAAGACAAGCAAATAAAATATCTTGATTGAGCCTTTGAGATTGTTGACATGTGGGATGTGGATTCTGGTGGTATTGTGCCAATAGTCATCACCGTAAATGGTTTAATGGCAAAGAGCCTCGACCAACACCTAAAGAGGCTCGCATCAGGTGAATGGGTCAAGGGCTAGATCCAGAAGGCAGTACTGCTCGACACGGCACGTATTGTTAGGAGGTTCCTCTCTCTGAAAACCCAGTGACTTGGACTCTAGACTCGTTGCCGGTGGTGGTAATCTATTTTTAATATTTCAAAATGTGTATTTTTATTGTTTTTATAATATGTATTTTAAAATGTAATAACTATAAAAAATATAAATACAGACGAAAAAATACAATAAATTTATGATTTTAAATAAAAAATCTATAATTGAATAAAAAGTATAAAAATAATAATAATATAATATATATAATAAGAATAATAATATTCTACCACATTCACACAGCGCCATCTAGCCCCAAATTAAGCAATTATATTTGCTTGTGTTATGGGTACTAAACAACTGATAAACTACTTATATTTTTTTTTTGTAAGTACATACATATTATATAATTACACCCAGACACAGAACAAACAATCATGCTCAACACACAAAGGTTTGTCATGGGTGGGAACCGAACCAACGACCTCCGGCTTAGCAGTCAGGATCAGAAACTACTAGACCAACAGGCCAGTCAGTATGTTTTATTACAATTCCTTTCTCATTTTTAACAGCGGCAATTTGCAAAAGAGTTAGAGTATAAATAGCGTTGTGTAATTGTTGTGGTACTATTTCACGCAAAATTTAAACCACTACAAACTGAATGGGTTGAAATGAAACTTTAGGTACAGTAATAATATACCTATGGCCTTTTTTTCTTTAAATAGACAAATTCCGCACTAGAGAATAAGCCCTGTGTCGAGGGGGACTTTACAAACATACAATGAAGAATGTTACTAGGTATGGCAAATAGTTTGAAACTTTATTACAGTATATGTAAATGTAAAATGCAAAAAAGATGCTTCTACGTGTAATTATATTATTGAAGTGCCTGCAAATATTAGAAAAGAACTCATTACACAATCCCGACTCTTTTTAAATTAGACGTCTTGTCCAGTCAGAGACTTTACACTTGTAACAAGATGTTACAAGTGCCAGCAGTATGAACATACTGCAAAGTTCTGCAGACAAGGTATGCACATGTGGACATTGTGCTGAAATTGGACAAGCACTCGCTGAATGTCCGAAAAGGCATGTACCAACAAAATGCGCAACTTGCACACAATTTAAAAAGCCCCATAATCATCTAACAGGAGAAGCAGATTGCCTAGCTAGAAAAGCTGCTGAGTTAAGATGTATTAACTTTATTGATTATGAGGGTTTTTAAACATTACCATCTAATTTTAGACACGATAACACTTAATTTTAATTAATACGTATTTACAATCTTTACCTCATTATTCGTTGTGCTACTTACGAGCGCTTGGAATTTTCTTGCTATGCATCTCATGGTTACACAATTTTTTTGAGCTGTGACTTTCCTTTTACCTTTTACCTTAGTCCTTGTTCTGAGCTTTTACCCTACATACTACTTTTTGCATAATATACTTTTTATGTGGATTAAATATACCTACTAGTTCTATTTTAAAACTACATATTATAGTTAAATAATTTAATATAAACAGTAATTGCTTTCAGATTGTAACTGATAAATAGTTGCAAAGGTATGCAAAGATATGTGTTTAAGCTCTAAGACGTTGGTATGTCGATAATCTTACTTACACAGGTAGGTATAGCTATAAACCTAGCACGGAAGTAAGATTACTGTCGCGCCTCGCTAACATCTGGAGTTGGACATGATCTGTTATATTATTTGTGTCACACATTATCATTGAAATATTGTTAAAAAAATTGAGCCACCATAGTATACTAAAAGTACTTTGAATCCGCCTGTAAAACAGAATAATATATTCTAGTACAGGCGCCCTACAACTGTATTTAGATTTAGTTCATAATTTATTTTGTAAGACTTACTTATAAAATATTTTCACAATTTTTACTGAATAAATATTATTATTATTATAGAAATACTAGTTTTTGTTTTATTCAAAAATACCAAGTGGTTAAAATTTTACAGACATTTAAGTTTGTCGTAAATATCGTGTGCCACGAGCAGGTGCACGACAGAAAAAATGCTATCAAGAGATCCAGGTAAATTGTTTGTCCGTATTAAGAATACCACACTATATAAAAAATAGTCACATATATTTGATCTGAATCATTGTGATGAGTCTGCTTTTTTATTTAAAAGAAGTTCACGCACCTTCACCTTAAATGTAAAACGGTTAGTGGACATCCTGATTTCAAGAGGGAGCGCATTCCACAGACGGATAGATTGGACAGGAAAGGAAGAGTCTACGAAATTAGAACAGTGGGATGGACATTGTAGAAGTAAATTATTAGAAGAACGAAGGTTTTTATGATGGTTACTGCATAAATACTGAAAGGAGTCCATTAGGTAAGAGGGAGGAGTGGGAGAAGTTGGAAAAGAATAGAGAGTAGTGAGAGTACGCATGCTACGGCGTTGACGAATAGGTAACCAATTTAGTTGCGAGCGATATGTAGACACGTGGTCATACCTACTTACGAAGATTGAAAATGAATCGAATGCAGTTATTGAGAAGACGGTCATATTTGTTGAGAAGATCTGCATTCAGGTCTAAATAGCATACATCACCAAAGTCAATTAGAGGAAAAACTAAAGTTTGCACAAGTGTCACCTTAATCTTGGATGGCAGGTTTTTCAGGCGATTAAGAGCGCGTAGGGTAGCAGTGACCCTTTGACTAACGCATGTTACTTGAGCCTGCCAGTTTAGAGCAGAGTTAATGTACAGACCAAGGTCTTTGACAGTAGCACTCAGCTCTATAGGGCAACCACCAAAAGCTATTATTGGAAGCGTCATAGTATCCACTTTACGTAGCATATTTTGACTACCTAGCATAATGAACTAGCACTTACTGGGATTTACCATCAAACCGAATCTATCTGACCAGCTTCACTTTCTTAATTGCCGTATGTAAACAGTCTACACTTTCGTGTGAATAAAGTTGCAAGTCATCGGCATACAGATGATACGAGCACTGAAGATTTTGGATTATAAGATTAATAAAAATTGAAAACAATATAGGAGAGTGAATGCCACCTTGAGGAATACCAGAATCAAGATAACACTAACCTAAAATTAACGTTTATATGAAATTTATCTAAATCGTTATTTAAAACTTTTCGTTAAACACAATGTTTTTATTTATAAAATGAAAGTTACCTTAAATTAGACGCATCATATTAATAAAAACACACACAGTATACTTACGAATGAAAAGACAATTCCGGTAATTTACGGACAAATCACTACAACGGACCATGATTTATCACCTCTTACTATTTAATAACTTTATATGTTTGTATATTTCACGGTAGTAAATCCGGGCTGGTTTTAGCATGAATGGGCCGGTTCGTCCGGGGAAGTACTACCCTCTCATAGAAGATCGACGTAAGAGTAGTAGTATCCGTACTACTGCGTTTCGCTCGGTGAGTGAGAGCGCCGGAGGTCCAACTTCCCCCCTTTCCCCTTTCCTTACCTCCCTCATTCCCTTCCCCTAACCCCATTCCCAGCCGCCATAGTGGAGGCCACCATACCAGCAGTTTAAGACTAGACTTTTGATATGGTGGCCACCACTTCTGGATTCCACTAACTGCTTACCATCAGGTGGGGTGGAGTCACTTTGGTAGGCAAATATAAAAAAAAAAAACAAAAATATTTACGAAATACTTCTAAAATCCGGACACAAAACACAAATTAAAAGGAGAATTACAATTTGTATCACAAACTCCACCATTCAAATACAACAAGCTGTTAAATTTTGT
Source organism: Parascotia fuliginaria (assembly GCA_963082885.1). NCBI lineage: Eukaryota > Metazoa > Arthropoda > Insecta > Lepidoptera > Erebidae > Parascotia > Parascotia fuliginaria. The sequence continues at coordinate 3,200,703 of OY720183.1, read as the reverse complement.
TTCGCTAACTTAAGTTAACCTAGATAAACCGACAGGCGATAAGGACAAAAATACTATCACTCTGTCTCGTTTTTTTATATGTTGTTGCCATAACCTTGTGTCTTTCTATGTGAATGCAATGGTAACTATCACGTCGTCTATACATATACTCAGTCTACGACGTCAACTAATAATAATTTTCATTTCAAAAAGTTACCAATAGAAAATATAGAAAAATGGTTAAATATATATAATTAATGCATATAATGCATTTTAAGAATTTAAAGAGAAAAAAAAGTAATCAAACATCGAGAAACTATGTTGACGTATGGTCAACATAGATTTTTGATGTCAAATAATAATAATATATGTTTATGGGGATGGTTGAGTATTTTCTTTTTTAGCTGATGTATCCTATTAATATTAAAAAATAATGTAAAAGTTTGTGTGTGTGTGTGTGTGTGTGTGTGTGTGTGTGTGTGTGGGTGTGTGAACTGATTTCGATGAAAATTAGTATATAGATAGATTTGGTGCCCGAGATCGGTCTGGTTCCCGAGGGATACAACAAACCATATTTTACGCGTGGGCAAAGCGTTGGGCGCAGCTAAAATGCTATATATTATTACTGCAAAGTTGCATTTCCCATTTACCCATTCATTCGGTTTGTACTTGTTCAGTTAAAAAATATTATTGTCATCCTAACAGAAAGGGATACACTCTACGCCTCTGTACTACTATAACTCGCTCGGCTCGTTTTTTCGCTGTGAGTACTCAGTCCTGTTTAGATCCCATTAGATTACGTTCAGGACCATAACTGACCTGTTTATACCTTAACAGTAGATTGCAGTTGATGTGTAGCGTCTTGTACAGGGCAGGAAATAAAATTTTATCAAAATATAGTGTTCTTTTATTGGCACATCGGAGGTTTATCAGAATAGTTAAAATGCTATTAAAAATACGTGAAGTTATGCTCATGGTTCGAAATCGAAGTTGATGAAGTTGGAATGGAACGCAGCCACCGTTGCACACAGATTAGTTAGAGAAGAGCATAATTGAGCTTATTTTGTTGCATTGCATTAATGCTTGTCAGTTCTCTACTTAGTCTGTGCTGCTTGTCGACTTCGTTCTGTTCTCGTGTTGTATTCGTTGTTGTGTACATTTCAATATTTTTTACTTTTATTTTCAAATAGTATTGATAATATTCGCGAAAATGGACGTGTACTCATGTATTTAGTATAGTGATGCAAATTTTGATTAGTTATTCTTTATTTGATGTGGCTGAAGTGACGAACAAATAGCTGAAAAATGTGGCAAATAGTATTTTTTGTTTTTGTTTATTTACTGCAATATGTTGTTGGATTTAATCAATGTTTGGCGAACAAAACGGAACTGAGCTGTACAACAGAGGTATTTATATTACAGACATTTATAGAATGCAAGCACAATGCATTAATCGGTATTGATTTTCGCATTGTGTACATAGATACATGGGTGCATTGACATGAATGTCCTTCGAGTTGTCGACGCAATGCCCATAATTTTTTCTATTGAGCACGAGTAGACTTTATTCAACAATCATGCTGTTATTGGAAATAACTACTCAAAAAACATTGTCTTAATCATTACACTATGTCCTTCAATGCTATTAGTCACTGGTAATAGAAAGTTGATGTAGTAATTTTACACTTTTATCATAACACTATTTGGACAGAATATTTAATATACCCACATATTTATTAATATTAATAAAGTAACTTGTTTAATGTGTATTCTGTTATTAAAACACACTTAATTTATAAAAAATAAGTTTAAAATTAAGTTGTTTTCATTCCTTTAAGTATCTATATCATAAAACTTAACTAAACAACACACTGGTACTAACCCATTTTCAAATCCTCAACCTTTAGTACCAGTGGTCCATTGTAATCAATAATCTTATTTGGACGTAGTTATGCGACAACGTTCCAATCCACAAGGTGGTCAAAATTGAGTTTCTGAGCCCAAGCTAGGTATTTTGGATCGTTCTATCTAGTGCTGAAGACACTGACTCTCTTACGACAATAACTATTGAAATAATTAAGCGGTCTAAATGATAAAACGAACCAAAAGATCTAAATATAATCTTATAAAGTGACATTACATTTGGATCGTACTATTTTAATTCATTTTGGACTGAATGCAATTAAAATTAGGATCCAATCATCTTGAAACGTTTTAAAAATAACTAATTTTAAATCTTAAAACGTGACTTTCCATTTGGATCGTACTATTTTATTTCGATTCGGACTGAATAAAATAAAAATAATGATCCATTCAACTTGGAACGTTTTAAAAATAACAATTTTAAATCTTAAAAAGAGACAATTCATTTGGATCGTTATGTTTCATTTCGTTTTGGACTGAATAACATAAAAATAATGATCCATTCATCTTGTTATATTATTTTTTTTATTATCTATTTCTTCAAAACATTCCATGTACTTACTTTATAATGTGCACGATAGTAAAATTATTATTCATAATGGTAAAAATAACCTCTATCTGTGACCACGAACGCTGTAAAGTGTTCGAAACGTCAGGTTAAATAAAATGTTAATAAATCGCGAAATAATCCGTAAAAGTAGTTTCATTTAAATGTATCGTGTTCGCGTAAATAAAAGACAACAATAAAAGTAAACGATTTAAAACGTGTATACTGGTAGGAACATACCTACAGTTATCTAATAATTAAACAATCCATCACTTTTGTATTTTTTATAATAAGGCCTAGTCTAAAATAGAAATTATACAACTAGGTAGCGAAATATTGTGGCAACTTGAACAAAAAAAAATGTGTTATGGAGTCTGGAACGTTATCACTAAAATAATAAAGCTAAACAGTAAAACGTTCCATTTTCATTTGAAACGTTTTATGAATAATCATTACACGGCTTACAGTGTGACTCAGGACCCTTATCTTCCTGATTTGTAAATAAAATATGAAAATTAACAATGTTTCAAACTACATGAATGTACTGGGAAATTTGATTTCGGTATAAAATAAAACTTAAACTCACGCAACGGACGACGGCGCGGCGCTTACCTACATTAATTTACCATCCTACTCACACGCCTTGGTGTGTTGTATGTTTTCTCTCTCCGCTCTGGTGAGATGCGCGGAAGATAGTTATTGTTATTTGTTGTGACTTTGTGACACAGTGACAGTTGCTCTTGACCTATATTAATGTAAACAAGTGCGTGCGGCTAATTGTTCTCAATTGATATTTGAATAAAAGCGTGTTTTAGATTAATACAACGTGTAGTTTGTGTTCGCGATGAACGAGGAAGAAGTAAGTAACTAATTTGTGTATTGATCAGACTGTTTTTTGTTAATTATTGGTGCTGTTTTGATTTACTTAAAATGTGGTTTATTTAAGTAAATGTGGTTTAAGTAAGTCGTTAATTTTTCGCAGAATGACAACAACAATGAGAATAACAAGGATTTAATGTTCTTGTTGTCAAAAAGACGAAAATTATTAAGCTTGCGAGATACGATAAAATGTCGCGGCCAAAAAGATGACGACGGTAAATACCTAGGTACTAATTAATATTTAAAACATATTATCGAAAATGAGATATTAGTTAACCAATTTAAGCAATGTTGAGTAGGTACCTAGTCGTAGGTAATGCTGGCCCGATTGCTCAGGGGTGTCCGATTTGATTCGGGGATCGGCCCAAGTTATCCTAACGTTGCAGCCGGGCTAGCATGGGCAGGGGATAAAACTTTTATCCACCGGTTATTTCCACTGACAAGGGACAAGACAGTGGAAATGACAGGTGGAGAAAATTTTATCCCCTGCCCATGCTAGCCCGGCTGAAGGAGCTTAATTAGAATACAGGGTTATTTTTTGTTTATACTAAACCCGAAAAGGGGTCATTGTACTCATCATTTTGAACAACTTTTTCTATGGGACGAACCCTGAAATCGCGAAAAAAAAATCAGCTGTTCCCTACATTTTGACGAGTTATGCGAACATAAATGTAGGGAACAGCTGATTTTTTTTTCGCGATTTCAGGGTTCGTCCCATAGAAAAAGTTGTTCAAAATGATGACTACAATGACCCCTTTTCGGGTTTAGTATAAACAAAAAATAAGGTTGTATAAAGAGGCACAGTAAGATCTTTACTGCGGGACTTGTAGGATTGTTAAAAACATTGTTTTTTCTAAGCATTTACCTAATTAACTATTTTTACTTTAAACTGAGTAACTTGTTATCAATTGTTTTTTCTGTGTGCAATAAAGAATATAATTATGTATCTTCTTACTTTACATCAAATTATTTCTTTCTCTCAATTTATTTCTGTCAACATATTTTTTTTTTAACTATCCAGGAAATGATGATATCGCATCGGAGAAGCCTAACACTCCATTATCATCAACTACAGAGATTTCAATTACTCCACCACCATTTTCACCACTTACTCCTCGAATGTACGTAAAAAGTAACCAAGAAAACAAAGAACGTAAGTAGTTTTATGAAAATTGGTAGGTAGTTATGTGGCATTCAGTATAGTTTTACGCAATCACAAAATTTCTGTGTAGATGGTTCTAAATTCATCTTGTTATTTGCAGATGTACCTTATACTGAGAGTCCATTGACTTACGAGTGTACAATTACTTCGCCAACAAAAAATCAGCTGAGTACGTACATATCTATATTTTTCAAACTTAATTTACGTGGACAAATTAGGTATTTAGGTTTCCGTACCCGAAGAGGAAAGATGGGACCCTGTTACTAAGACTTCGCTGTCAGTCTGGTGACAGCACCAGCCTGTATATCATGAACCGTGATAGGTAGACAGTTGACAATTTGAGGCAGATGATGTATTTCTTTTGCCGCTAATAGACTTAATAAAATACATATTTGGGGGGGCTCTCAAACAACAAAACATAATTTTTAACTTGTTATTTGGTCGATATTCGTAAGGGCTTGGCATTATGGTACGGAACCTTGCGTGCGCGAGTCTGACTCGCACTTGGTCGGTGTTTTACTATAAAGCAGTTGTTTAAGTACCTATTAATTTGAAATTACATAGTTTCAGATGGATGCACTCCAGATACACCACTGCCACTCACTCTTGCTGATGTAACTTCTATGAATAGTACAGAATTAACTACGATTACTTTAGAACCAAATTCATCGTTTATCCCATGTATGGCTCCAGAAATTACAACAGCTCTCAATGATGTAGAACAGGATGCATCGCCTCTTCCATGTATGTCTCCTGAAACTCAGAAGCTTTTTAATGTCCTTAATGAACCAGGAATGTGTCTTGATAATGATTCACCCGACTTTATTGAAAATAGTGATGATAGTGTTGCTGATCCAAACTTTGAGATTCGTAATTTAACGGACTCTGAAACAGACTGTGAATCAAATGTTAGTGGCGACGACAATAACACTAAAACCAATAACAACACCCGAGATGAACACATTGAGAGCTTCGTAAACATTAGTGAAGAATACAACAAGAAAAGGGTATTGAATTCAACAACTATGAATGTAGAAAATTATACAAGACATGACACTATGTCTATAACACAAGATGAAGATGAAACTAATTTACATACTCCTCAAAAAACTATCTTAGATAAGCATGGTGAAGTTTTAAGTCCTATCATTGAAGTTCAGAAAATAGGAAACTTTTCACCTGAAACGGAACTTGACAGCTCAAATGAAGAAAACATTAATGAAAGCAATGACCAAGTAATAATAACATCTAGTTCCCAGGCTGGAAGACCGAAAAAAGGCCGCAAACGTAAGCATCCTGAATCCAATTCGGAAAGGCAGTTTAAAAAGTATAATAATTTATCATATACTACTGTACGCTCACAGAAAAAAATTGAACCAAAAGTATTTCAGGATTATCAATGCAAATGTCTTAAGATATGTGCCAATGCAATTTCGTTGGAAGATCGAAAACAAATATTTGAGACTTATGTAACTCTTGGATCTTACAATGCTCAGTTAATGTACATTAAGTCATGTGTCACAGAGGAACCAAAAAAACGAAGCTACACCATGACTTCTGTCCCTGTTAACAAAAAAAAGCCTAAACAATTTCATCGCACCTATAAATTAAACGATGTCAAAGTCTGTCGCGATATGTTCCTGCACACTCTACAAATTACAACACAAAAAGTTACCATAGCATTATACAAGATTCGTAATAATGAAATAAATGACTGTCGAGGTAAGAAAGGCAAAAGCTGGAATAAATTGACTGAACAGAACTTAAACTTTATTAAGGAAGTTATTTCAAAATTACCTAAATATGAATCGCATTATCGTAGGGAGAATAACAATGAAATCCAATATTTAGAGCCTGGCATGACAATATCGAAACTTTATGATATTTACAAGAAACTTTTTGTTGAAAAATTTGGCACCGAGTTGAAATGTGCCTCTCTTGAAACTGTAAAGAAAATTTTCTTGACTAATTTTAATTTGAGGTGTAAACCATTAAAAAAAGACACGTGCAATAAGTGTGATTTGTTTGCGGTGCAATTACAAAACACTAGTGGATCAGAAAACACAAAAGTAGAGGCTGAGAAATCGTTACACTTAGAGAAGGCACAAACAATGAGGGAACAGATGAAATGCGACTTTGAAACTGCACAAAATACCCCAAACATAGAATGCTTATCATTTGATCTCGAAAAAACTTTGCCCTTGCCTCGTATACCGACAAACGTAATTTTTTATAAACGTCAGCTTTGGCTATATAATAGCGGTATACATTCAGCATCAGATGATGTAGGGCACTGTTATGTTTGGGTGGAAGGTGAAGCCGGAAGAGGCGCTCAGGAAGTAGGATCATGCCTTGCCAATTATATAGAAAACAAACTACCTCCTACTATAGAACATCTCATACTATGGAGTGATTGTTGCGGTGGACAGAACCGAAACATAAAAATTGTTTTAATGTTAAAGGTTATCTTAGACTCCCATTCTACATTAAAAACGATAACTTTTCGGTATCTTGAGTCAGGGCATAGTTTTTTACCGAACGATACCGATTTTTCAAAAATTGAAACAGCGCTTAAAAAGCAACAACGTGTTTATACAGCTGAAGAATATATAGAAATTATGAAAAATGCTAGAAAAAAAAAACCATTTCAAGTATATAGAATGGACAAAAATGACTTTTATAGCACTGAAGATATCGAGAAAAAAATTGTAAATCGTAAGAAATTCACAGATAAAAGTAAACTGAACTGGCTGCTGGCAAAGGAGATAAAAATTGAAAAAGCTAAATTATATTCTATTTTTATGAAAACGTCCCTTGATGAGGATTATAATGAACTAAACATTAAAAAAACGACAAAAGGTGAGATTTCGACTATTCATAGATCTGATCTGAAACAGTTATGGGCTAACGGGAAACCCATTGCTCCAGCTAAATTGGCTGATTTACGATCTGTATACAAGTTTATTCCAGCTGATTGCCTTAGTTTTTATAAAACATTGAAAGCGTCTAATGACGCCATTGACGATGTCGATGGATTTGGTAAAGAGCTGGATTTCGATCTAGATGATGAATAAATTGTGATGATTTTCCATGCTTTGATTCCATCAACCTCAAAAACGTATTTTATTTTGTCTTAACACGAGATAGCGCGCGGTGTACGCAGGCGTCTTAATAAATATTTTTTTAATAATGTTGTTTCATTGTTATACTTATGTTTTAGAAAAAATATATAATAACTACCAAAATATACCAGTTTTCAGATATTGGATCGTTTTTGCAAATTAAGCTATAAGCTACTTCCATACAAAAAGCCTTTTTTTAAAAACGTTCCAAGTGCATTTTCTTCCTCATTTGTATGAGAAATATTAATACATTTTAATGACAAGTATATAGTAAAATAATGTTTATTTATTTAGTTGATGTAATACATACTACTTAGTTGTACTCGCTACCAAAAAAAAGCGTACCACAAAATTACAAAAACGCGATTTACTCAGTTCGACCTGCGTGTGGATTGGAACATTGTCGCATAACTACGTCCATTTATGAAAATACATGAAAGTGTCGTAGTAAATTAAGCATCCTTGCCTTGTCAAAATAGGCATTGTGACAGGTTATATTTAAAAAATAAAACATTTACTTTTATTTCGTACAATTTTAATGAAACACAATAGACCAAGTAGTCTCGGTGTAAACAGCATCATCAACAACTGAGTTTTAAGAGCACCATGTCTTCTTGCTTAGTCTTCATTCACTTTTCTATACATGGTCAACATGGTTTGACTCTATATTCTCAGGGTGCATTTCCATTGATACTGGAAACGCACCCACGGAGCTGGACAGCGTGAACAGGAGCGGACCGTGAATTGGCCAATCACAGCAATTGCACCGATGCGGAGTGGAGATTTTAAACACTGTGACTAGGAATGCAACAATATATTGGTAAACTGATTAATATTGATATAACGACACCTAAAAATATTGATATTTATCCATATTGTTTATGCACCAATATCAATATGATCATGCACTCTGATATTGATATATCATATCGAAAAAACTACCTGCCAATGATGATAAATGTTTGGTTGGCAGACTGTCAAAGTTACTGTCAGTGTGACCAACTTTAAATTAAAGATCCTTCCCAGCCTAGGCAAGAAAACTGACAAATCCTGCATCCATATATTGGCGTTCTAGACCGATATATTGATATCTCTAAATTTCAATTAATTCAATATATATTGATATTTTTAAAAACTTTGCATCCCCAACTGTGACTGGCCAATTCAGTCTGTTCCTGTCCACTTTGCCTAGCTCCCTTAGCATTGTTTCTGCAATTCAAATCAAATCAAATAAAATCAGACATTACTATCACAGTTACTACTTACCAGTAGCGAAGAGTCACTTTTCCGAGGAGGGAAGCCGGTGGGACTAAAATATTTTAAGTTTCGAAAGGCTATTAGTCTTTGAATAGACACGCAAGCAATGATAGGTATAAGGAGGTCAGGACATATTTATAAGGGAAGCCGGCAGGAATCGTGTTATATGGACGCTTCGCCACTGCTACTTACCATCTGGTAGACTGAATGCTTGTGTGCGTCCTAAGTTATATAAAAAAAAAGCAACGCCCATCAACCAATATTCCAATTGTTTACAGATCCTTGGTGAAAATAGCACAAACTATGATGATTGCAAAATAAAAGTTTATCCACCAAACAGTCAGGAGTGTGGGGCTATGAAGTTCAGATCGGTATCAAATAATGTGAACTGGAATATAGGGGGCGTTACGTTGAAGCCATACATAATGCCAGTAGAACACCGTGATAGTAGCATCCCATATTCGGTCAACCACACTGTCTTGAACATCACATTCAGCAATATTAAATGGAAAAGTAAGTGACAATATTTTATTAAAAACTATTACTTGTTTTCTTGAAGAAGGTGTAATATATAATATGCCTGTCAGTTTGGTGATAATTAGTGACTATATTGTGACAGTTGACTGCCTCTATGGTTCGGTGGTACTGTATAAGGATTGCCATGCTGAGGTCGCAGGTTCGATTCCCGCTCAGTGCAATATTTGTGTGCATGAATATATCTATTTGCATTGGTCTGGGTGATTTCTATTTCCATGTATAATATATATGAATGTATGTATTTTCTGTGTATAATACTAGAAGTCCGCCCTTGCTTTGGTATCAAAAATTTCATTCGGTCTCAAAACAAATGCCTACGAAAAATATCATAGCAATAGTGACGTATTAAATCATCAAGATTTACAAAGGCTTAAAATATTAAAATAAAAAAAAATTGGTAAACAATAAAATGTAGTTCCACCGTCCTATTTCTAGCTTTCTAAAGGAGATTTTTTTTTAATCCGTTACTTAGATCTGCGCAGAGCAGTAAGGAAAGACGAATGAAACCTAAATTATTATAGCCTATGTTATCCCCTTCATTTATCGTTTTCTAAAGGTGAATTACCGATTTTCAAAACGGTAATGTGGATTTTCAGTTAAATCGTTGCAAACGAAGACACAAACAAACATACAAAAAATAAAATCTTTTCTATGTATAATATTAGTTTAGACTAGCTTTCCGCAGCTCAGTTTTACTTGCGTCTTTGGTTTCTGCTCTGCTCCCATCGCCAGATTTACATACGGCGTGATAGCCTATAGCCTTCCCGAAGAACTGGGCTATCAATCGCAAAAAGAATTATACGAATCCAACTGGTAGTTCCTGAGATTAGCGCGTTCAAACAAACAAACACTTTTGCTTTACATATACTAGTACTAGCTGCCCGCAGCGCGGTTTCACCAGCGTTAAGTTACATCTATGGTTACTGCTTCGTTCTCGTCGCCAATAGCGTGATGTTATATAGCATATATCCTTCCTCAAGAATTAGGCTATTAAACGCAAAAAGAAATATTCAAATCGGACTGGTAGTTCCGGCGTACGAACAAACAAACTCTTTTGCTGTATATAATAGTATAAATAGATAGATAAACATGAAAATAAGAATGATTATTTGTCCTGTTTAGGTCTCTGGGAAATAGGGCTATCGCATTGAGAATAGGTCAATGAGATTTAACCTCTCAACCTTATTTTATAGAAGAACTTTGTTGGAAGATATGTAAAGATAAGTTACTATATATAATAACAGCATTTTCACTCTCGTCGTTGATGAAAAGTAGCCAATCTCTCAAACGTATTCAAAGGTTTCGCCCGGCATGCATTGCCAATGCTATACAAGATTCTGCTGCTACGCAATTTGATTTTGCTTTTTGAATCCCCTAAATACTTTCGTCGTCCCATTTCACGAGTTCCTTTTTCATCCTACTAATTAACGTTGCTGATGAAGACTAAGTTTATCATTAAAACTGAAACATCAACAATATAATCTCAGAAGCCCATATTATCACCCAAAGGCTCGCTTTATACCATGACACGATAGTCGGCAATATTTTATACACCACTGCTTAACTTTATAAGACTCATAAATTACATAATTTACTATAAAGTCTTAAAAACACGTAAGATTTCGTTACTTCATTAATTAGCTATGTAATTTATGTATAATGTAATTTATCCAACCTGTTCTTAATCATCGAATTGTAACAAAAGAAAATTATATTAATAAAATTACGCGCCAGTCAATTGCATTTATGTGCTATGAATACGACTGAATATAATTATTGTCCTAGAACTCGCAGTTTGTTATTTCGTGTATAAAAACAAATAGGTACTAATCTGTGTCACAGTAATAAGTTTTAATGTTTTAGGGTCTAATTGAAAAAAGATTTTTGTCGTTACTAATGTAAAGGCGAATGAATTGTGTTAGAATGATAAAATATAAAAACAATTAGATATTTTTTTTCTATATTCGCTATTTTACGTTTATTGATGAATGGTCTAGAGCTCATACCACTATTAAAGCGTAATCATATATTCAGTGTGATGTTGTGTTATTGTTTTGTTGTAGAGATATCTCATGACGTAATTGGGATTTTAATCACATGCTATCCTGTCACGTAACATTATACCTACCCAACTTTTAAAAGATAAATCACGTTTTGCGATTATAAAACAAAACTCAGACCATACAGCTACTTAATTTGACTTAATAAATACATATTTTATTTGGATATACACTGTAAAATTAGCTTTAATATGAGCTTATAAAGTTTACATTTATTTAAATTGATTTACATTTATTGCCGTTTATTTATTCTATTGTTCTATTATGTAAAAATATGTTTTACGCGCTACATCTAAAGGTTATGTTTTGATGATCGAACCCTGTAAAGTTATATTTTTTTAGCGATACATTCTCAATTACATTTCGTAGTCTCGATGTAGATCTACGAATAGCCCCATTGTTTTTACAGAAAATTTACATACCTTACATACCTAGTCTAAAATCTTGATTGTATATCGTCCACTTGAAGTAGCTCTTTAAATTTCTGTGCCATCACACATTTTTTTTTTATTTCAGAGTCATCCTTAGACAATAAGATGGCAATTGACTCCTTCTTTATAGGTAAATACGTAGCCTGTAATAAAGGATATGCATCGAGAGAACGCTCCATCTATTCTGTTAATGCTAGGCGTAAGCTGCAAAAAGAATAAGCTTTCTGGTATTTCCATAATTATTTAATACTTGAAAACGTTAGGCATATCTCCATAAAAACATACTTGCCCTCACTGATGTGATGCTAAAGTATGATGACTAAAATGAAGATTTGTGTGCAAAATATTTCACAGGGTCAAAGTGTCCCGACTTGATAGGGAAAGCCCCAATATTTAGATAAGAAAATACACTGATTAGTGGAAATTACGTCTAAAGATAACATCAAAACTAGGTCCTAGGTCAAGCAGCAAAAGGCATAATTGATACTTCAATCATAATAATATATTTAATCGTGTTATTGGTTATTTATCAAGCTGCATAACGTAATTAAAATTATTTTTCTGAACATAAAGTCGAAGTATTCTCTCGGTTTTTTTTCTTCTCCTTCCTCATTTATTTACGGTTGGCAATGACTTGGTGGTATTTTATTAGCATAGTTTTACATAGGGAACACGTCCTGCCTAGATAGGATATGTTACCAACCATGTACCAACAGAAGGGCCTTCTACTCGTCTGAAGTATAATAATAATTTATATTATTCACGACATGCGTCATAAAATGTGACTATTTTGTCCTTTTCAAATATTTTCACGTCAATAAGTTGTTTGCACGAGTGCACAATGGCTGTCGTCGACGGCGACGCTTGATAAGTATCGACCATCCGGTGCGTAGTCTGTACTCCTCTGTCTTTGCGTCACGCGTCACCTTTAAACAGGGTCGAAGCTTGAATAGCTCGTGCTAGGGTTGTTACAAGATTATTCTGGCTGCATACCATCTTCATCAGCGAGAGTTATTTTCATGGACTGGGCGACATGCGTAAATGCATTTTCGTTTTATAAAAAGTGTTTGTTACCCGATAGAATTAAGAAAATCATGCCATGTTTGGATCGCAGCAAATGGCGTTTTATAGTCTAAATATATAAATTAATGAAATACAGGTGTGAAGTTATGTATGTATGTAATGTCATTCATATGTAAGAAAATTTGATTTTTATTTTTTTTTATTCATGGTTACAGATTTGTTGAATGTGTCAGCTATTTTTGCCAGTGGTGAGATTTGTTATCTTGTCGTTGATAAAATTTAAAGATAAAAATGTTATATCATGATTGTCCTCTGCTGGACATAGGTCTCGCCCTAGTATTGCGACTTTGACCGGTCGTCAGGCCATATTTAACTTTTGTTAGGTCGTCATGCTACCTCGTGAAGGGTCTGCCCACGCTGCATCACTTAAAAATAGAAAATAAGTGTATGAAACTAAATGAGAAACACCTTTTGAGAAAATAAAAGATGTAAGCCCAGAAAGTTCGATTTTATTTATCTTGACTGACTTTATTTTCAATATTTTTTTTTAAAGTCAACTCCTGCTCTAGGTAACAAACTCTGTGTCGCGGGGGACTTTAAAAACATACAATCAACAAAGTACATCCAGACTCATAACAAATATTTACGAATAACAAAATTTTGTCCCATGTGGGGAGCGAACCTACAACCTTGTGCACAGCAGTCGCTTGCGATCCCACTGCACCACGGAGGCAGTCAATTATCATTTATTTAAATAAAAACCTTTTTCCCTGTATACATTCCACGGCAACTAAAACTAAGCGATTAAATTTAACTGCTTATGTAATCTTATTTTCCTCATTTTGTTTTTGTCATAGTGCTTTTAATAGAATTATTAACGATTATTAATTTATTCTACCGAGGTATTATGACAATAAATATGCTGTTTACTATTAATTTACACTACCATACCGTATAAACTATTAAGTTTGCACGTCTGAATCTCTCACAAAAACAAAACACTAGTATTAAGTATAGTAACTAATACCACAGATAGTACTCTCAGAACAAATAAAATATAAATAAATTAAATTAAAATAAAAAAGCTATTAATATCACGTTTCGGCTTCGTAGAGCCCTTGGCATTACAGAAGCCCCTGAGCGACAGTTACTACTTACCATCAGGTGGACTGTTGGCTCGTCTGCTACTTTAGGCAACAACAAAAAATATCAGACCAACTACACACAACATCTACGTCATGTAGACTAGACCCAAAGTAAGCTTATATTATAGTTTGTGTTATTGGTTCTAAAAATGTGAATATATATACTTACTTAAATACTTTTTTTTGTATATACTTACATACGTATTATACATAGAAACACCCAGACCAATGCAAATAGATATGTTCATGTACACTAATATTTCCACTGAGCGGGAAAAGACTCAACATCCGTACGAAGACCTCGGTCACTTTTTGAGTATAAATGGTAGATAATGCATCTCTTTATGTGTGTTGTGTGATTGATAACAGGTCAATCTATTTATCGGTTAGGGGTTACATCGTAAATCGTAAGTGCGTGCAACTATGGTAATTCTTTGCTTCGTTAACTTTTAAACCACTCAAAAGATTTTGATGGGTAATCCCTATCGTTTTGAGAATTTCATTCATAAATTTTATATATATGACTATTACAATAGACAAATGCCTTGAATTTCATAGCTTCATTACTAAATAGTCAAGTTAGGATGAATATAAATAAAGAAGTGGACATCTTTAGAAGTGGTCAAGCTAAAAAGTCGCCAAGGCCGCCCGGAGGGAGCTATATTAGTACCCGTGCGAATCAAGACAGTTACAAAATAAACCACAAACGATATGAAGGTTTCAAATGCTGGATTAAAAACAGCTCAAAATACAATACACAACGATTTTAAACTACACTTTTTAATACGTAAATTATGTTTCTTTCCAGCCATGAAGTTTCGTTTCCAAGACAAATACAGGAATTTAAAGAACCACTGCAGGAACATCATGATAGCAAACGACTTTACAGTGGATGACCAGTCAGTGTTGTACTACGATTGCTATTGGCCCAAAACTGACGACAAGGATGGACAGAGCCATATGCTAGACTTTGAGGCGACTGCCGAGGATAAAAGTATTAATAGAGGACAGTATTACTTTAATATACCTTCGGCGGAAATGCTCAGTAGGTTATATTTAATTTTTTTGTAGTAAAATTTTGGGAGTATAATCATATTAATCATGCACACTTTAGTTGACATGACACATAGCTCGCGGAACTGATGGTTGTAGGGGCGGGCATAAAGGTGCGTGGGCGAATCTTATAGGGATGGTGGGCAACCAATGGATAAGGGCCATCCACGATCGACCAAGGTGCCAAAAATTGGAGAATTGAATGTCCAACAGTGAACACATTTCGAAAAGATGTTGATTTATTTCTTTTAGCATTTTTTACCATGATTTAAATTTTATATTTTTAAAAACTTTATTTGCTCCATCGATGCAAAAACAAACATTATACTACTTCTATGTGGTTTGCATACTGTTGTAACTTATAATTAGCTGAAGGTCTCTTCGGAAATGCTAATCCTTGACCTTAGTAAAGTTTGTAATATCTACTCGATAGCCGTCGTATTTTTGCGACATTATTCACGCTTTTACAGCGGATTTACAGTGCTTAAAAGAAAGTTCGGTATTGACAGTATTTAAGTATATAAATATCAAAGTATTCTGTACTAGTTTACCGCGGCGCGGTTTCACCCGCGTCTTTGCTTACTGCTCTGTTCCCGTCGCCAGTAGCGTGATGTTTCATAGCCTATAATCTTCCTCGAGATATTGGCTATCACACGCACAAACAATTTTTCAAATCCGACTGGTAGTTCCATAGGTTAGCGCGTTCAAACAAACAAACTCTGCCGCTATATTTAGATTATATTAAACATTGAAACTTCCAGGCTCAACAACAACAGCAGAAAGATGGAAACCTTTTATATACGTCGAAATTCTTGAGGGTAAATTACGTGTCCATATAATGCCGGCACCTCAACAACTAACCATCCACGGTTACCGCATCAAGGTTATCACAACCTGTGGCAATGATGTACCATGCTCTGTCAAGTCTACTACATTGCCGCTAAAGAAACGATCGGACGAAGTGACCTATGATTATAACTACGTTGGTGTTAATGGTACCGTCAGTTTTGTGGTAACGCCATTACATGAAACCTGTGGTAAAGATACTGATGTTGGCTGTCAGGCGGTGGAGAGTCCGATTATTATGATCAGTGAGTATTTGTTTCTAATTTACTGAAGTAACTGACGTAGCTCGCAGAGTTGCTTCTCTGAATGGCAATGGGCAGGATACATAGCTAGCAGAACTGACGGCCGTTGGGGCAGAAAATGTCTAGAGTGGTGACCTCTCACAAGGTGGACCGACGACCTTATAAGGGTGGCGGGCAACCGATGGATGAGGGCGGCGAGCGACCGGCCACAAAAAAAAATATGTCCAGCAGTGGACGACCTTTGTGACAAAACAGTAGGTATATTGTCCACCCAATGGTAAGTGGTTACCGAAACCTATGGAGGGCTGTATACAACCTTGAGAGAACAAAAATTGAATAAACCGAGGTGGTAATGTAATTATAAAGTAGAATTAACTGACACGAATTCATATTTAACTGAGCATTTTGCGAACACTTTTTAAAGTAAAAAGAAAAGTAGGTACTTTTATTTATTTATATGACTGCACCGTTGGTCTAGTGGTTAGTGTAACTGACTGCGACGCCGGGTGTCGTGGATTCGATTCCCACGGAAGGCAAATATTTGTGTGATGAACATTTGTATTTGTCTTCAGTTTGGGTGTTTTCTTTGTATTGTAAGTATGTATTTACAAAAAAAAAGTACGTATATGTATTATATTTCAATTATCTAGTACCCATAACACAAGCTCTGCTTAGCTTGGGACTAGATGACGATGTGTGATAGTGTCCACATATTATTATTATTATTATTATTATTTATTCAACTTCATGCACCTAGATACAAAGGTGAACTTAATGCTAAAAGCATTCTGACCACTCAACCTTTAGTGATGCAGAGATATGTGAGTGATGTGTGATTATTAATTTAAGACTTATTCTTTCTTTGTGTAACGCTCGCGCCCTTTCGTTCGGCACGTATTTGTGGGCGGTGTTAACCAAAAGCGTACCTACCAACATATATACGACTTGTATATTTGACCAGGCAGCGTTCATAACCCTAGCAAGAAATACTCATGAGAGCCTAGACATGTATGGGATTGACATACGCTAACGACAATGTTGGCGTTAGCTTATGTCAATCCCATACATTTTTAATCTGTTCTATTCTATTAGCATTTATACCACTCTTCTAGGTACTCTGGTGTTGCAAGCATCTATAGATTTGTATGCTTGTTTGTTACCTTAGTCGTTTAAAATTTACATTCTAAAATATGTCTTATGGTTTTTTTGTCGAAAAATTCTCAGTATTAGCCCGGAGTCTGGAATTGTGACCGATAAATGGCAACAGGCTCGCCCCCTGTTACATGGGACCCATTAAACATCTCTGCCTTACCCTTCGGAGATAAAACAGGCGTGAAAATATGTATGTATGTGTGTAATATGTCTTTTGTATCCCTTCACAGGTAGCGAAGCACAAATGTTGAACATATGTATAGCGAGTATAACAGCGTTGATAGTAGCGACATTGTTCGCGTACTATATAGTGTTAAGGGTCATCAGACGGTACTGGTGTCATGACAGATATAACCTGGCTATGGGTAAGTGTAACATTTATTTTAGACTAGCTGCGCCTCACGGCGTCGCCCGCGCAAAAATATTTTTTGTATCCCTCGGGAACAAGACCGATTTTTGGGATAAAAAGTAACCTATGTCCGTCTCCGGCACCGAATATCTACATATAAATTTTCATTGAAATCGGTTCAGCCGTTTATGTGCTGAGTGGTAACAAACAAACACACACACACACACACACACACACACACACACGCACACGCACACGCTCACACTCACGCACACAAACTTTCGCATTTATAATATTAGTAGAAAGATGTGTATTGCTGTACGTAGAACTTTGCCAAGCATCTCCCTTGATCACTCGTGAGAAAACTGCATTATTATATCATTTAAGTTGTATCTTTGGTTGCTGTTCCAGTCGCCAATAGCGTGATGTTATATAGCCTAACCTTCCTAAAGAACTGGACTATAAAACACAAAAAGGATAATTCAAATCCGACTGGTGGTTTCAGAGATTAACGCGTTCAAACAAACAAACTCTTCCGCTTTATATAATAGTATAGATTATAATATTTTTTAACATGTATCGTTTACTTTTCAGGCATGGAAATTCCAACACCACCAAAAGTGTTAGTAATTTATTCCTCAGCTAATCGATTACACGCTGAGTGTGTAGCCTCTCTTGTTACATATCTACGCTCCGAATACGGGTTCGATATAATGTTCGACGGGGACATTTGCGTGACGTCACACGGCGACCCCTACATATGGGCCGAGGAAGCTTTCCGACTAGCCACCCACGTCATGTATATAGTAGGACCAGCCGTCGAACAAATCAACATAAATATATACGACAAACCGATAATAAGCGCGCTCAAAGATGTCGATACACTTCTACTTTCGTTCCTTAAAGCCAGCAGAGCGTCAAAATATTCAAAAGAAATTATTAACGTATTTTTTGAACATTCCAATGGTACTGTACCGGTTGAAACTAGACCTCCAACCGCGACTTTTAAGCTATTAAAGGATTGGCAGAAATTAATATCATATCTATCTAAAGATTTGATTCCAAAAAGACATATAATGCGAACTGAGAAAGGCAGGTGTTTTATAGAGGACTTGAGTAGAGCTGAGAAATTGTTAGGTGCGAGGAAAGACGATGTTATCGTGCAATGTGAGAAAACTAAGAATTTTGAGAATAAAATATTGTTGTAAATTGATATTGTATAGGTTTTGGGCACAGTAAAGTAAATGTTGGCGACTAATGCTAGACTGGAATAATAAACTTATTTGTTGTTGCATCTCTTTCTATTATCAAGGATTTTTTGTAGCTGGTAACATTGCTGGCATGATTTTGGTGCGTCACGCGAAATTTAATGTTGCCAGCTCACAGCATAGACGTTTGAGAAGGCAGAACATATCATATTCACATCGTTAGGCATACTGTACATGTATATTTATGCTAAGAGAAAATCAACTTTAAGCTTTATACTTAAAGATGATTTTCGTTTATTTAGTGTAGATGTGAGAATAGTCATACTGTATGAAAGAGATAGAATACAAAAGTATAGTATTACGTCTGCTAACAGTTCAAGAGAAAGCGGGTTAGTATATTTATTTAATTAAATAATAATATGTGAAGAAATGTATTGTATTCGACATTCCAATAGTGCAATAGAATATCAACTCTATTGCTGCAACAGAAGGTTGATTTTACTCTGTCACCAAAAATACAGACAATCCGAATAAGTTTGAGTATTGTAGTTAAGTACCATATTATTATTTAGTCTACAATAATATACTTGATATTTTTCGAATGTGAGTTCTCCAGTCAGACATTTATTTCTATCGTACTAAGAAAAAAAGGCGTATCTAAGACTTGACACATGGAAAAAACGACTCTATGGCATCATTATTTAGGCTCATTTTCCTGCATTTCATATAGCTGCGTCGTTTTTTTTTTAGCATGGTAGATTATATAATAAGGCATATATTAATTGAATTTGATAATATATTTATCCGTGTATTAAGAAAAAATAAAAAAAAATGTTTATGAAGAGTGTGTACATGGCAGGCGAATGTTGAATGTTTACGTTCTATTACAGTAAGTATTAATTGTTGTTACATTTGACAATATAGATAGTTCGATGAAACAAACATTAGAAACTTGTTGGTTTTTGGTTACTATGGTTACCACTTGAGTTCAGCTCAGTTGTGGTGTTAGACACGATCTCTTTAAAAGCTCTAGATTTTACTTATCTACTGCAACAAAATTCTAGGGTTTTTTGAAGGAAGATACTTCTGGGCAGTTATTAGGATGCGTTTCCATTGACGCTGAGCTGGGCGGGGTGACAGGAGCGGCCCGTGAATTGGCCAATTATAGCATTTCCGCTGATGCAGAGTGCAGTTTTCGAGCACGTGATTGGCCAATTCACGGTCCGCGTCTATCCACTGTTATTGCTGAAAATTCTTGCTGTGTCCTACCTTTTTAAATTTATACTATACGTAGATTCAGCGATTTAAATATGGCGAAAAATTAGATAGTTTTTTCGCACCTCTGAGCAACCAATGTATTTAGAATCTTCTTTTATGGTAGCAGTATTTTTTATCAGATCTGTAACGTGAATGTTCAAGAAGAGAGTAAGAAAAAGAGATACGATGTTAACATAGAGATTTATAGAAAGCACAGATCACGTAGTTGGTGTCAGGGCAGGCGAATCATCTGTTAGAGAGTCTAATGATTGTTTCGTCGATGTATACAATTACAAAATAATTGTGTGTGGAGAAGAAATTGATTGTACTGCATGACATACCTAGATCCTGGTGAACTAATGAGTTCACGAGGATCTCCTGTGGGATTGGGCTAGGGGATTCTGAACATGTATAGGTGCGACCTTCACGTCTTGTGATACAAATTAAAATATTTTATGATTAAAATTGCGATACGGGGATTGTTCTAGTGTACATGGGCATCAAACTCACGACATTTGGTATAATAGCGCCAAGTCGTTAGTCGAGAAATAGCATCTCACACATTCGATATAGTGGGCCACCATTTTAGTAATTTGTCACGAGGACAATTGGAATGTACCCAATCCTGAATGCTAAAATTTACTTACTGCTTACCTTAATGAAGTAATTTTTGTGTGTTCAAAAGTTAATCCATCTTACGTGCAAGTGAAGTCATCTAAAAGTGTGTTCATGATTTCTCCATACAAAATTATTTTAATAGAACATAATACGTGTTTGTTGTCTTCTCACATAAGGCTTAAGTATAACACTCTTTCACACAAGTGTTGTATTGTTACGGCTCATTGGGTCCCTGTGTTGTATACCTCTTCATTCATTTCATATTTTTGTGGTCATTTATAACTGTTGTCTCCAATGCATATCTTAAAAGCTTTTAGTAATAAGTGTTATATAAATATTTGTATTAATTTTGAACTTTTTGAACGTCGCTCTTGCCCACCCCACTGGAATGTTACCAGAAATCTATGGATTTTCACTGGAACCTGTTTAGATATTTCTTTTAAACACTAAGTATACATTCGGCAATCTGTTCTGCAGTACGTATGTACCTATACCATAAGGAGTTGGCTTGTAAGCTTTGTGGTACGAGATTTTTCATACTTACAATTAACGGGCACAAAGAACACTATCGCCCAGTTTCTGAAAGGCTGATCAACGAGAAATTAACTAATTACCTGTTAAATCTCACGTGAAGTACCTAAAAGCATGGATAATTAGTTTTTGATCTAGTTAGTTATTTACTAGATCAAAGTAAACTGAATATTCATGCTTTTAGCAACCCAATTGGTACTTCACATGAGATTAAACAGGTGATTAGGTGATTTCTTGTTGATCAGCCTTTCAGAAACTGGGGGTATAATTTGTTACCGTTGTGAAGCACGCTCAAATTCAGAAGAAACTTAATTTGTGTATTATTCAATATATTTTTGATATTGTCTGTGGTAATTGAACATACATTACTCGACGTAACTGTAGACTAAGTGTGCCCTGCTTATTCCTTCAGGATAAAAGTCGTGAAATTATACTTTTAACAGTGTTTCACTAAACAGTACTTTAACTAGTTGTGGTATATAAATGTTTTCTCATTAGGTGCTATCGCCTCTTCCACAAGTGACCTCTCTTTAAACGTATTTAGATGTTAATATGTTATCGATCTTACTTAGGTGTTGTATGTAAAATATTTGTAATCAATTATGACGTTCAAAAAGTTTTAATGATTTTTTAACATTTGTTTTGAAACTGTAAAATCTATTGTGGTTATATACAGGTCGTTTCGGAAGCTTATATACCTACCCCCTTAATCATAAACATCTTAAAAGCTTCTAATAGCTAAAATAGGTTTATATTTCGTTTGTCTTTATCTGTCACCTTGACATTTGTACTAGTAAGAAAGAGACAAAAAACTAATTTTAACTATAGAGGCTTATAAGATTTTTATGAATAAGGGGGTTATATTTTAAATTTTTCTACACTAATGAAATGCATGAACATGTTTTCTGAATAATATTTTTTATAATCGTATTAAAAATATGATAATTTTCTACTTTTGGGAACATATTAGTCGATCCCGTTATTCTAATAGGCATGTTCATGTTATTTATCATGACAATGTAGATAAAGAAGTAAATAAACCCTCGATTCGATATAGTTTTATTAAACTGACTGGCATCGATTTTGATTAGTGTTTCGTTTGAATAGAAGGTAACTTCGGGACAATTAGCTGGTTCATCGTAGACAGCAATCGTTGCAATGAAATCTCATATTCACAAGATGCGTTAGTTTTGTCAACATTAAGTGAATTATAACCTACTTTTAAACTCTAGTCTTGATTGGTACCAATAGATAAAGTAAAAGTCGGTGTCAGTAATAATAAGTACATTTAATAATACTTATTTTTAACAACTAACTTTTTCAATATATTTTTCCTTAATATTTGGTGTGCCATAACAACACTTAAGTGTTTTTTGAATAAACGTTGTCTTTCGACCACCAAACTTTACTACACTAAATAACTAGACACAAACTTTGAACAAAATTCGCACAATGTTGTACAAGTTTTTATTGTTTTTATGTATCATATTGATACGTATTTATATTTGCAATGCCAGTATATTTTTTGTTAGCTATTAATATTTTATAAGATATTTTTATTTGTTTGCGGATATTTTAAGATTACATGCTTATGTAAAACTAAACTAGTGATTTTTTTTAAATATGTTTTTCTTGAAAAGAGTAAATTTAATGTTGATATTTGAAGAGGAAATATCTTTTCAAATTAAATACTAAAAAGCCGATACAAAGATCTTCCGAGAACAAATAATATAAAGTTATAAGAAGAATATTGCCAGTATTTATTTATTTTTCTACACTAGTAACTCTAGTTATTTAGTGACATTTGTACCTTTTTACACCTTTTTTCTCGTTGATCTCGATCGGTAAACTGTTGAAGTGTGTTCTATCCGATACAGGACCTTCAATTATTAAGCTCAATATATTATACCTTGTGATGTATTTTTATAAATAAAGTCGTACATAACATGTAACGAAAGAAGTTTTATTATAGACAACAATAAGAAAATTTCCTTACATTGGTTTTAGTATAGTTTGGTCCATGTTTAGCAATTTGACAAGAAGTCCCAAATACTTGTTCTTAATTAGTTTTGTCCCAATTTCCCCTTTCCCTTTCTCCTAACCTCCCTCAATCCTTTCACCTACCCACTCATTTTAGGTTAGGCAATGGCTTCGCGGTTTCTTCTAGGGACTCTCGAGTCATCCACGAGCGACAGTTACCACTTACCATTATGTGGGCTGTTTGCTAGTCTGCCACTTTCGGCAATAAAAAAAAATTGATGTGAATATAAAAAGAAAAATATTTTATTTATTATCATTGGTTTATTTATCACGACGGAATTACATAAAACACCAAAATTGGAATGTTGTACATAATACAACGATTAGTCTTTTAGTTATACATACAATGAGCAATTTAAAGGAAGAATTTTGTTTTTTAAAAACATAATGAGACAATTATGAAGATAAATTATATTTAGAAAAAAATAACAATTAGACTATGTACGAGCCCTATGGGTTACCTTATACCGTAGCTCATAGCGTTGTGACACAGCCTTTATACGGAAGCTTTTTGCTTTTTTATACATTTGTTTTTATTTAGTGGTATCATACCACAACATCTCAAATATACTTTCCATTAACCGGGTGTAAGCCGGTTGTTCGCAACCTTTATCGGATCATGACCTCCATTTTCGGATATATCTTTATATTTTACGGTATACAATAAAAATAAAAGCTTGTAGTATTTAGAAAATAAAAGTACGTCCATACAAAGTAATTAATAAAAACAACAACAAAATTAATTTTAGAGAAAACAAACATGATTATTTAAATACTATATTGCTGTTTTGCCAAATAATGAGAAAATATAGACCACAGCAGGACAGTAGTTGGCTTCCAATAATAATTATAACAACTAAACAGCGTTATCTAAACCCAAAGTAAGCATATATTATAGCGTGTGATATTTTAGAATGTGTAATTTTGATACTTTCAGTTTATTTGGCAAATCAATATAAACACAAAATTAACTATGTACAAGAAATCCATATCGCCTATATACCATCAAACGTAAAACCGTTAATTTTACAGCTTCTTGTCATTACAATAAAAATATCTTTGTCATTAACTTTGGCTGTATATAAATCAACCTTTCTGCTTACACTTTATTTTAATAAGTTATATTAAAATAAAGTAACTCTTACCGACATTGGCATAAGATTGAAATTCAAACACAAACAAATCAGGCAGAGTGGAGTCACTTTGGTAGGCCAATATAAAAAAAAAAAAAAAAAAAAAAACAAACTACATTTTAAAACTGAAACAGGGCTTTAAAAATGTAAAGTACAAGAATTATATCAAGTTTTCAATTTTATAGCAAGAAAATGACCTAGTTTTAGAATACAGTTTATTTAAAATAATTTTATATTATGAGGGTAGGATTCTTTACTGTCAAAAAAATAATTAGAAAAACAGGTATATTAGAATAGTTCTTGTAATAAAAATATGAATTTTAAATATTATTCTTTAACAGTATTCATTATTTCATTTGCAAACCATTTTGACAGATAAAAAATAAATTGACAGATATTTTAGTATTTAATAAATTATAGTTTTTGTAATGAAAATATAAATTTTAAATATTATTCGATAACAGTATTTATTCATTATTTCATTTGCAAACTATACTTTGACAGATAGAAAAAAAAATGACAAATATTTTAGTTTAAAATAAATTTTGACAGAAAATAAAATGACGATGATTTATAGCCAGCTGTAATTTTTAAACAAAATGTTTTACAAACTCCAACCGAATTATATACAACCCAACTAAAATTTAATAATAGACATGATTTCAAGTATGGACTATGTTTTTACAATATCACTCTATGCAAAGGACAATCTTCTTTGACTATAAATAGTAACATCGAAAGCCGGACACTTTAAATACTTTAAATTAGGGAATATAGCTTAGAGCATTACAATACGAGATATTTTTTTCTTCGCGCTTGGTCCATTCTCGCCAAGGTGTAAATTTTTGTTTTCTATTCATAAATTCTAATAAATAAAATAGATTAAAAATGTATGGGATTGACATAATCTATGACATACGACAATGTTGGCAGCTTATGTCAGTCCCATACATTTTTTAATCTATTCTATTATTTTTTGTAGTCTGTTTGATTATCTTCTGTTCTGTTCTTAGTTGTCTTTGTTTGTGTAGTTTTAGTTTTGTGTGCATGTTGCCCTACGAGATATTGTTTTAAAGTGTGTATGATGATGTTGCCGTGTGCTGGATGTATAACATACCCCGCGCCGTACAATTTTCTCTGGCAGGTCAGTATCTTAGCGTTAAACATCAAAAGGCATTTTCATAGTTTAATACTCTAAAGACTAATAGCATGGGCATTACAAATGGCATATTACCAATATTTGCTAATCAAAGTAAAACTGTACCATGCCAACGTTTGATCAAATACACCAATACACGCAAAGATTGGTAGCTAAAGTAACAGTAAATATAGGTAAGTTAAATTGTAGTAATAATTACTGGTAGAACATAGTGAATGTTTGGCAGTGAAATTCATCGCTAAATCGTGAAAGAGCTCGTATAACCAAATAATTAATATTCCCTCACTAAAATACTAACAAATACCAAATTTTGCTAATTTCTGTGGCTATTTTACTATGACCTTATAGGCTTGTACTATGTATAAAAATATTTATGGCATCATTTAGGCAACAGATTCGGGTATATCTTAATAAGTAAACGTTAAAAATTTGGAAGAGCATACATGCAAAAACTAGACGATCTCTAGTTATAAACCGTTTAATAAAAATAACAATATTCGACTTTGTTACTATAACTACCAACACTACTTATTAAAACAATCTATAATACAAATGATACAAGAGAATTTCATCACTAAACTGTTTAAATTTCCACACTGAAACATACTCACTAAATACCACACTGTCTTGCATTCGTCTTGCGTATTGTCTTGCATTACTTGCTCGTGTGGTGCTACGCTAGTGCATTTATGCAAGTTTCATGTGCTGAAATAAAAAAGTACTTTATTTTACACGGTCGGATCTACAAAAAATATTTCATCTCGCATGCGAGTAAAATATTGACGTAAAGTAGTGTGTGGGCCTAAATAAAACCTCGTTTTTCTCAATTTGCTTTTTCCTCTTTTAATAAATCCCTTTTCCTTAATGATCAGTATTGCCTTAGTTGTGTATTTTTAATTGAGAATTTTTGCTTAAATATGCAAATAAACCACTATATAACTACTGCAATGTAATGTAACTACTTTAAATCAGATGGCGCGTTTACCTGATTAAATTAAGATTAAAAAAAACTTTCTTTAAGAACATGTATAAAACATTGTTTTAAGCGAATCTTTTAATAGATTGCCAATATCCTGAAAGACATGCACCCACAGATTAATAATTAAACCACTAGACAGTGCATACGTTTTGTTCTCGCTCGCCAAACGATAGCACTATCAGCGCAAGGGTTCCCACTCATTTGGAAACTGTCAAACATTTCGCGTTTGAAATCGACCAATCACAGCCGTGCATTTACTAAAGTCAAAATAAAGAATGTTGGATTGGATGCGAGCGTGCATTTTAGAGCTCTCCATTCGCTTAAAGCTCGTTGCGCTCTCTGATCGGTAAACGGTCAGCGGGTTAAGCAATAAAGAGTGCGGCTAGCCCACGGATGGGTGACCGGAGTGTATTTGATCTGCGCGTCTCCGTGCTTCGGAGGACACGTTAAAAGTTGGTCCCGGCTATTACCATGTTTAATAAGACGTTAGGTCAAGTCTGTTGTCTATATAATAAATTATAGGCGACCTTCACAAATTCTGACATTAGGTTGACCATTAACCACTCAGTAAGAAGAAGAAGCACTCCATTTACTCCATGCACCCAATCATGCCTAGAACATATATACGAACTCAAGCTCACATGATCTCCAGACTGCTATCACTGTTCTTCGTAGCTTGTTCTCCTTCGCTAGAGTTTGAGCCGCCAGACTCTGACCGTTGACTTCGACTTCTGTGCGTTTTCTTCTCTTCTGACGGTACTTCTGTGGTAGCCTCTTCTGATTGACGCTGCCAAGCCGGTATTGATGGAGGGTCCGATCTAGTTTTTAGAGCGGGGAATTGGTTTCTGTGAAAAATATTTTAGAGTTTAAATTTTATTGTTGTGTTCCCGGACGAATAGTTTATTTAATATAACTTTTGCTCGTTTTTGAATTATAAAAATAGACTCAGTATAAGTAATTTTAATAACTAGATTTAGAGCAGCGTCTATATAATCATAATCTATAGTCATCCTAACACTGTATACCTATATAAAAGATATTATTAAAATACCTATATGACCGAATAAAGATTTATTATTAAAAAAAGTTAAAAAATACCTTTAGTCATGTGAATAATAATAATAATAATAAAAGCCTTTATTCGCTGACCAAATACAGTAGTAGTTTTAACTTATTTAGTATATAAAAATCTAAATATTCTATGTAAAAAAAATATATATTAAGTATAAATGATATTCCTCAGCAACCAGTTTGTTGGTCAGGTTGTCCTTTGACATAGGCCTCCCCTAGTTTCTTCCACTTGTCTCTGTCATGAGCTAGCCTTCTCCATCCTTTTGGTAGATCGTCTTCCCATCTTTTAATTTGTCGTCCTTTTTGCCTTTTTCCACTCCTAGGATACCATTCGATAACATCTTTCGTCCATTTCTCTTTATTTGTTCTCATGATATGTCCAATCCAGGACCATTTAAGTTTTTTAACTTTTTGTAAAATATCGCTTACTTTTGTTCTTTTTCTTATTTTTGAAATTTTCCACCTGTCCTGAACCTTTATATTAAGCATGCTACGTTCCATATTGCGTTGGCAGACTATCAGTTTCTGGTTATTTTTGTTCGTAGATGGCCAAGTTTGACAACCATAAGATAGACATGGTAGTATACATGTATTGTACAGTTTACTTTTAATTTGCATTGGTATGACATCACTCTTGACTCTCTCTTTTAGTGACCAAAATCGTTTCCAAGTGTTGCTTATTCTTCTGTCTATTTCTTTTGAATATTGGTCTCTTGGTGATATTAATTGTCCTAAATATATGTATTCTTCAACATATTCGATTAACTGTTGTCCTATTTCTATGTTCTCCTTTGTTGCATTCGTTATAATTTTGGTTTTTGCTGGGTTCATCGATAATCCTGCTTTCCTGCTTTCATTGTCTAGTTGCTGTAACATAATTTGTAGTATGCCTGGTTCCTGTGCAAAAATCACTATATCGTCTGCGAATCTCAAGTGGTTTAGGTTTACTCCATTTATATTTATTCCAAATTCTTGCCAATCTATATTGCAAAAATATTTTCTAGTACTGCCGTGAACAATTTTGGGGAAAGTGGATCTCCCTGTCTGACACCTCTTTGGACATTGAATTCTTCTCCTTGCTGTTCGAGTTGGACCTTTGCTGTGGAGTTTCTATAAATTTCTTTTACAATATTAATGCATTTGCTATCTACGCCTTGTTTTTCTAATGTTGTCCTAATATACTTATGTTTCAGGGAGTCGAATGCTTTGTAGTAATCGACAAACGCCATGTAATAGTATTGGCCATATTCATTACATTTTTCTATGATCTGTTTTACTACATGAATATGATCTATGGTAGAATAATCCGAGCGAAATCCTGCTTGTTCTCTTGGCTGATTGTTTTCTAGGTCATTCATCATTCGGCTGAGTATTATTTTTGAAAACACTTTATATAAATTAGACATTAAACTTATAGGTCTATAGTTGTTGATTTCATTTTTGTCTCCTTTTTTATGCAACAGAACAATAGTGGACTTTGTCCATTGAGTTGGTATTTGTTCAGCCTTCAGTATTTCGTTAAAAAGGTTCGTCACGGGTTTGGATATTACGGTTACGGTTTTTAAATCTTGGTAATTAATTAATTGGTTCATTTGTAATAATTACTTTGCATAATAAATAAATAAATAAATAAATAATATGTGGACACTATCACACATCGTCATCTAGTCCCAAGCTAAGCAGAGCTTGTGTTATGGGTACTAGATCCCCCCCAACGGGGTTCTCGCCTTGTCGCGGCGGGGGGGCTTAGTAGCCGTGGTTACCAAGGACCACGGTGAACCAAGAGGAACCCCAAGGAGGCGCCGCTCCTCTGGGCTTTGCCAGTAAGCCCACGATGGAGCGGCTCTGGTGGGTTGCGGTGCTGTTGGGCGGCACCGCAACTGGGTCGGGCTGCAGTGTTGCTTCGGCAACACTGCGGCTGAGGAGTGGCGGGGCCGCGGCGGGAGAGGAGTGCCGGTATAACGGTGCGCCGCTCTCCCTACCTTCCGCGGCCTCGGCGGGGCCGCAACCGCCAGATTGCGGACGCGGTGGGGCCGCAGGGGAAGAGGAGTGTCGGTATTGCGATGCGCCGTTCTCCCTATCCTCTGCGGCCGAGTTGGCCTGCGGGCGGCGATCGGGCAGTCGCCGCCCGAACAGCACGGGCCCGAGACGCCAGTGCGCGTGTTCCGCACGCGCCTCTCGAAGGAGGGGGGGCTAGGCCCCTAAATCGGACGGGGCCCGCTCGCGGTGAGCGGGCCATGGCCCGTCGGGGTCGCGGATGAATGCGCAAGCGACTCCCGTGACCCCGACACTCTGGCCGTCTGGAGGAACACCGTGGGTTTTAGTCGGTATGCTGACCGCGCTTTGAGTGCGGTCGGAGAGTCCGACATAACCCCCGCCTTGCCCGGGCGGGTGCGTATGCGTAATGCATTTCCCACGTATAAAAAAAAATAAAAAATTACGGTTAGGGTATCTTTTAGTAGCTCATTCGAAATTTTGTCATCTCCAGGTGCTTTGCCGGTTTTCTGCGTTTTTATAGCTTTTATGACTTCTGATTCCAGTATACATGGTACATTTACCATACGAGTATCATCATTTATTTTTCCGTGATTGTTTTGTCTGTCTCTGTGTATAAACTCTTGTAGAATTCTGTCGCTATTTTAGCTATTGATGATCTTTTTGTCGTACCTGATTTCTTTTTCTTCATACTGTTAGTTTTCATGTTAGGTATCCATTGTGTGTATTCTCTCAGTTGCTTTAGGCCTTTTTTGGCTCCACCTGTTTTATTTATTTGTTCTCTCAGTACTTTCAGTCTCTCTATCTTCCTGTGATTTCGTATTGATACTTGGATTTGTTTGCTAATATTCGTAATGTTTTTTCGATTATCTTTTCGATTTTCAAGCATTATTTTTCTTTTCATCATTAATTGCATTGCTTCTTCTCCTATTTTATTTTCCTTTATATTTTTTTTGATGCGTACATTGTTTACATTAATCAGTGATTTCTCCAGAAAATTGTACTTTTCTTGAAGTGTTTCGATTCTTTCTATTTTTCCTAAAGTGTTTTCTAATTCATGTAAGGTATTGTTTGGTATAGGCACTGTTATCTTATTTTTAGCTGACAAGGTAATATTTCTTCTAGATATGTTATTTTCACATTGTATGGCTCCTCTGACCATTCTATGATCAGTGTTGAAATTGAGTTTATTTACCACATCAACGTCACTGAAAATTCGGTTATCTTTAGTTAAAATAAAATCTATTTCATTTAGTTCTCTGCCATTAGGGGACAGCCATGTCCACTTTCTTGAATTCGATTTTTTAAAAAAACTATTTATTATTTTAAGGTTATGTGCAAAGGAAAAATCAATGAGTCTTTGCCCGTTATTGTTTCTTACTCCACAGCTGTATGCTCCCAAGATAAATTCATCTTCATTTGTTTTACCTCCAACCTTAGCATTAAAATCACCTATCAGGATTACATTTTTATTCATATTTTTCATTAATTCAGTCAAATCTTTGTAGAATTTATCTTTTTTTATCTTTGTATCTTGTTCTGTTGGTGCATGAACTTGAATAATTGACAACGGTTTTTTAAATTTGGGTAATTGTATCATTATAACTGCGATGCGGTCTGTTATTCCTTGAAAACTTACAATTTTATCCTTTAAGTATTTTTTAATTAAAAATCCTACTCCATATAACCCTTGCTTTTCTCCATAGTAATAAAAAATGTACTCGCTATATTCTCGAATTTCTTCTCCTATTCTTCTTATTTCACAAAGTCCAATAATATCCCATTTTATAAATCCTATAGCTTCTTCTAATTCTTCTAATCTGGTGTCTGTCATTAACGTTCTGACGTTTAATGTTGCAATGTATATTTTATGGTTAATATTATTTTTGTGTTGTATGGATGTGTTTTTAGGGGGTGGTGGTCCGATAACCCCACGGTGACCAGCCGGATTGGGGTTGTTTCGTCTCTGGTTGCTGATATTTAGTTGCTACTTAGATTGGTTTGGTTTTGTATTCGAAAAAGAGTTAGATCTAGGTCTCATCATATTGTTTTCTTTTATTAACGAAGAGTTTTTCACTAGCTTCTTGGCCTGTGTCTGATTTTCCAGCGAAGTCGACTGATCTCTCTTTCTCTTTTCTTTATTTTGGTTTCCCTCTTTAACTACCAGTTGGTCGTATTTTATATATGCAAAATTTCCTTTCGCACGTTCTTCTATAAGTTTTGATTTCAGTTCTCTTCTCTTTTCTAGTACTTCTTTTGAAAAATCTTCAGTGGCGTATACCTCTTTTAAGTTTCTTTTTGTTTTCAGTATCTGTCTCTTTTTCCAGACATTTGCAAAAATAATACGAACAGGTCGTATTTTATTTTCTTTCTCGATGCCGATACGGTGAATATTTGATACATCATTTGGTTCTAATGTAATTTTTAAATCTTTTTTTATAATTTCCTGTACTGTCTGAAATAATTCTAAAAAAGAATTTTCTTTTTCTTCCAAACCAAAAAGCAAAATGTTGTTTTTCTTCTTTTCGTTCTCTAGATATTCTATCTTCTGTTCCAATTTTTCTATTTTTATTTTCATAATCTTATTATCTTCTATCAGCGGTTCTAATTTTTTATTCATGTTTTCAAATATAATATTTGTTTGTTTTTCCATTTCTATTTTCATTTTGTCAAAAAGCATTTGAAATTGTCCGTCCATTTTTGTAGTTTTTTATTTCTTGCAAAACGGCAACACTGGCGAGGGTGTTTGACTTGTTCTTGACGTTTGAGATGTCAGTGTCAACTGTTACAATCAATCACTCACTTTGTTTTGAGCAGTCACCAACTAGTCTAAAATTATTCGGGTACCCTCAGCTACGAATATGAATAAGCAAAAATGTAGTTTTGATGTTGTTTCTACACTTATATCACACGTTTTTATTTATTCGCCAGAGTTCTGTGCCACTTAATGTTCTTGTTTACAATAAATATTATCACAATAGCGTTTAAATACAGTGTTTTACAAATATTTTCGGCGGACAGATTGAGAAGTGATGTTCACTGTTTGACAACCGGAAACGAAACCCCTTCATCGTCATGTGAATACTTTGTATTAAATGAGAAAATCGTCTTTGTCGGTAAAAATAATGCCTTACTCTGATATCTAAGCAAAAATACCGTCTTTATGATAAGTTACTTACTTATTTCTTTTAATAAAGCGATACATTTTACATCTTAAATTTAGTTATGACGTTATATTTCATTCTGGTAAAAAATTTGACGAGTCAGGACAGTATTATAGACAAACAAATTTATGTCGTAATATTTTGTGAAACAATTAATTGCATCTTGAGATTGTTGATTCCAAAACAGGCAAAGGCGTCGAACAAAATTAACGTAATTTTTCAAACTAGTGCTTTCAAGTATACCTCTAACCTTAGTGTTTAACAGACTGTTTTACATAGAAAGCTGTAAGTAATTAATTACCTATAGAGTTAAGTATTGCCTGTGTCACTTTCCATGCTACTTGAAATTGTAACTTACAAAAATTTTAATAACCTGGCGATTAAAAAGAGTGGCCTGAGTTTCTTGCCAGTTCTTCTCATGGCTCTACTTCGTCAGCGAACTGGCTGTAGGTTAATTTGCTGACATTTTGTAAGCTTTGACGTTCATAAGTGTTAATTTAATTAACCAAAAAAAAATAAACATATTTTTATTTTCACATAAGATTTAACAGGTGATTAGTTAATTTTTCGTTGATTAGCCTTTCAGAAACTAAGTACTGATTAATGCTTCATGCCCACCTTGTCTTCGAAAAGAAGTTTTCGCAATGCAGTCTAAGAATAATATTAAATTATCTCACCTATTAAGTAAAATTCCTTTAACACTAGCGATATCAGATTTAATATTGTCTAAATGCGACCTCAGCGCGCTCTGGTGTGCGGTAGCTTGCATCTCGCCACGCAATGACGTCACATTTGCGTTTAGTACATCTAAACTCTTGCGCAACTCGTCGATACAGTCCGCTGTCGACTTGCGTTTTGGTTGTTCCACGAATAGAAGATGTCGGACGTAGTTCTGAAAAGATAAGATGAAGTTGTTAAAAATGGCATAAACAAAAATCAGAGGCGCGATTTACTATGACTATTATCGTGATCGTTAAAAAGCCACATAAAGGTGTGACTCAAAAGGATAATTAGGTAATTAATTAGTAATTAGGGTTTAAATCCCCAGCGCTCACTGGTACGTAGTCCGTGGGGTAAACAACATTCAAATGCACATACTAGCATAATGACCTTTACTGTCGCCTATGTGATTGCTGCACGCTCCGCTTAAAAGATTTAAAAGAAAAATGCTCTGGTGGAGACCCAGCATTAGATTTTTTTTGTTTGGAAGTAACAAGTCAGACAAAATTGTGGTATGTAAAGTCTACATACCACAATTTTGTCCAGTTTGAACGCGCTAATCTCTGGAACTGCCAGTCAGATTTCATTTTTTTTTTTGCGTTTGATAGCCCAGTGCTTGAAGCAGGTTAAAGGCTATATAACATAACGCTACTGGCGACGGTAGCAGATCAGTAAGCAAAGACGCTGGTAGCTAGTACTATTATTATAAAGCGGAAGAATTTGTTTGTTTGAACGCGCTAATCTCTAGATCTGGTCGGATTTCAATAATTCCTGTTGCATATGATAGCCCAGTTCTTAAAGAAGATTATAGGCTGTGTAACATCACGCTACTGGCGAAGTACGCAGAGCGGTAACCAAAGTCGCGAGTGAAACCGCGCTGCGGCAATCTAGAGGTTGATTAAATAACGTTTTCGCTTCAATTAACTATCGGTGTTTTATTATACTTCTACTTGCAATATGCAAATACCCATAATCTTTATAGGTAGGTAGATATGTAGTGATATTAGGTACTTAAATGCTACATTTATGTGCAGCTTAACTAGCAAAATGAAAGCAATATAGCACTATCAATTGCAATACCGAATTTAATTTGGAGAGAAAATATGCCAAAAATCTGTTTTAATTCAATGATTTGTTAGGTCGCCTTAATTCAAATAAACTTGTTTGCGTGACATACTTAGATATGTGTGAGATAATGTCACATAACGATGAATATTTTATGTTACGATTACAACGCAAGATTAAGTCCAAAGCTATATATGCTTCCCAACAGGCTACCGAAACAAGGTAGATAAAATAAGAGGCTAGAAAACAAAAGGCTGGAAAACAAGTTTAAAGGTTAAAATTAAAATATAAAACCTGTTTTATGGCACTTATGCCCGAGGTACATAAGGCCAGTATTTCAAGCCAGGACAGCAAGCTAGTGTCAGTAAGCCAGCTAGGTAGTGCCAGTAAGCCAGCAAGCTAGTATTTCTGGTTTCGTACAGACAGAGCTGACATGCTAGGACAGTTTTTAATAGCATAGTTCTGTTTTTTAAGGCCAGCAGCGTCTCCCACCACTGATTTTACTATCCTGGCTTGTATACTAGCTTCATGTGGCCGGCGAAGCTAGTTTCAGTTGGCTCGTAAAAAGAAACTACACGTTTCTCGTGTTTGTTTTTCTAACCGCGATGAGTTTTTGAGATTTTAAGATGCCCAAACTAAGTAAAGAGAATAATTTAAAGTTTGTACAACTGTACCGTGACCTGGATGTCTGTGGAACGCCATCCGTCCAAGTTATGACAACTCTAAATGTGATTCAGCACTACAAAAAATGTGTGGCAAATTAAAGATATTGGGTATTGATATGACTACCAAAGACGCATAAATAAATACTAGCCTAAAACAAACTAGCTTCATGTAAACAGGACTAGCATGTTCCAGGTCAGGGCAGCAAGCCAGGACAGTTTAAAAGAAAACTAGCTTGCTGTTCTGGCTTGAAAAACTAGTCTCGTGTAACCCGACCATTAGATAAGTGAAGTACCATTTATTTGATTTTATATTGTAGGTAGTTATTTTATTGTTTGAAATAATATTGCTTCATGGAATAATATTCATAGAGGTTTACGAGCGTCTTCGATTGTACGCTCCATGTAACATAACTATTTGTTAGGCGCCCACTGCGTGACCGTCACTGAAGGTGATGACACTCACCGATGATGTCACAGATGACACCAGATCCGATAATACGTTGCGTTCTTTCGTTCATAGAATGTTCTAATATTTATCTGATTACACTGTAACATAAAATTATTTTTAGAAAAAAAATGAAAACCGTCTTCAAACAACACCTACATATTCAATCCTTAACTAAAAAGTAGAAAATAATATTTTAATTACTTCATAGCAAAGAACATTAAAGGGGAATCAACGCAATCCTTGATACCTATAATACTTTACTATTTATAGTTTTTAATCAGTTATTTTGGAGTCGGTGCCAGCCAAGAAGGATCTTTAATTCTGTCTTTGCAACCAACTTTTGTAGTGCACGGGGCGGTAATTGCACGCGTGGGGGATATGCCTGAGTGCACTACCCGAACGCGGTCATACTCGTGAACGCAGACGTCATTGATAGTTGTGTTCAGATATACATAAAAAATTTGACGCGCACTTATCAGATTCCGTTCGATTTCTTGTATTAAATCTATATTTTTCATTCATGTATTAATAGATTAATCAAGAAGGTTTTTTTTGCTAGTAGGTAGGTTATTTTTATGAAGGTCATTATGAACCTTCTTGGCTGGCACCGACTCCAAAATAACTGATTAAAAACTATAAATAGTAAAGTATTATAGGTATCAAGGATTGCGTTGATTCCCCTTTAATGTTCTTTGCTATGAAGTAATTAAAATATTATTTTCTACTTTTTGGTTAAGGATTGAACATGTAAGTGTTGTTTGAAGTCGGTTTTCATTTTTTTTCTAAAAATAATTTTATTTTTAAACTTTTAGTGGGAATTAATTGTGTATAAATATATTCAATATGGGTAGACCTACTAAACGTGCTGCGCAAATGAGACAGCGCCGCGCCGTTTGAAAGAAAGTAGAGACGAGAGGTAAGATTGTAAATAGAAATATAAGGTCCTTGTCAACACTTTCTCGATCGCTAAACCCTGCATCCCAGAAACCACAAATCAAAACAAAAAAGTGATGATCTACCAACAATAAATAATCATCAAAAATCATAATTTAACTGACCGAGCAATCGCTCAGATATACAAAAAATGCATATGGTCACTCATCCAGGGCTACTTCGTTTCTAACAAAACATGAATTTTGAAAATCACTTCGCACTTGTAGCATGGACATGTCAATGTCAGATAATTCGTCGCAAAAGACATCGACGTGTTGCTTTACACGTCTTCACTTCTTGCAAACGTTTTGTTACAAAATATTAAATTATTCTTTATAAAAAAAACATGGGACCCCATTTCGGAGTATACCCTTTCAAATAAAAGAAGAATTTTCCAAATTGGTTTATAAATGACGGAGTTAAGTTGTAACAAACATACAACCACTGAACCATTTCTTATAATAAAAAAATGGGACCAATTTCAGAGTATACCCTCTCAAATAAAAAAAAAATTTTCAAATCGGTTCATAAATGACCAAGATATGAGGTAACAAACATACAAAAAAAAAAAAAAAAAACACGACCCGAATTGATAACCTCCTCCTTTTTGAAGTCGGTTAAAAATGAAGGTACATCTTTCTATTTACGTAAAATACTAGCCAGAATAAACAAAATATAACTATAGAAAATCACAACACAAAGGAATTCGTGTATTGGAGCGGAGCGTTAGGGTAATAGCAAATTTTAAGACAGTTTTAAAGTTCCCGGGACTAAGGAGTGAAATGGCCATGTCCGGGGTTCTGCACTGTTATCCTGGTTTACATGAGTCACAGTGACGTGCTATATATGAGCATTGTCCTGTAGGTTCTTCAACCGAGGTTTAAATATCACAAAACAATAGAACAACACAACATTAGGTAAAGATAATGGACGGTCTTATCTGATTTCTTCTAGTTAAACTGGACGGGTTAAAAAAATAATTTACCTTATAAAACCAGTAGCATCCATACATAAATCCTCCATACACTAATATAGGCAGCACATTGTCCCTGAACCAGTTCCGTCTAGATTGATGGAAGAACATGAGCTCTGACGTCATAGATGGCACGTCTAGCAGTTCCGTACATTTCTCTATCGCCTTTTGAATCTCCAAGTCTGAGAGACCTTTAGATCGAAGGAACCGCTCTTTGCTTTCTAAGGTACATCGTTGCACGCTTGGGTTTGTTAAAAATTTTACTGCGGTCGTTACCTGTAATAGAAGATAAGTGATATGTTAGTGAATAGTAAATAATGTTGGACAATTCCACTTTAAGGTTATAAATTACACCCAGACTCAGATTTCTGTAGATCATCAACAACGTGTCAACCAAAGACGTCCAATCTAGGATGTATAGGATACAGGCCTTCCTCAAATATTCCTACTTTCTTGCTTGCTACCTTTACCAGATTGCTTGATTTTGAGAGAACAGTTGCCTATGCTCTATTTTCTAATCTTAACCTACTTCGCATAAGTAATTACTAATCAGAGCAGAACAATACAATTGTATATATATGGATATATGGAGTGGCAAATCGAGCGTGAACCGGCATAAATTACTAAGGACATTTTGAAAATAAGTTGATACATAGAATGAAACAAGTATATTTAAATATAACTACGTAGGTTCACAGTTATTGGAATTAGATCTGAATTGGATAACATAAATTGGCAAAGTACAAATGGTTCGGCCAAGGTTGTGAGTGCTTAAGTACGTAGAATAATGTAGCTAAGTACAGCTTAAATCATAAAATAAGTGCCTCGCTATTACATTACGACAAAATGGTTGAAAACAGTAATCATCATCTGTGTCATTGCCCCATAAACTACATTGTGACTATTTTGTCAAGTTATTTGGTCACACAGCTATTTCAATACCATCGTGCTTTTCATATTAGTAACTGGTGTCTATTCTGATAATTGAGGTCGGTTCACAAACTTTGGCTCCCGACGCATAACGACTGATCGTAAAACTTAAGTTTCGTGTCCATTTGATTGCGATTATTGTCTTTGCAATCGATCTATGTTCATTTATTAGCAAATGTGAATGCGTACGTGTTTGTTGTTGATACAATCTTGCTTGTGCAAGTGTGCTCGTTTCTTTGTTATGTCTTTACTGCTGTTAGCAGTGGTTTGATAAGGCTAAAAAAATACGTTTAGACTTGCTGCGAAGTCACTGCGTGCACCTACGCTGGCCACTAACAAAGTTTAAATTTGAAGCTATGCATTAAAAAGGGTTTACGCGTCATGAGTGGCAACGTCGCAATAAATGGGTGTCAATTTAGTGGTTTTCAATTTTCATCATTTAATCGGAGCTACTTTTTTAAAATATGTTCTGTCTATATGCTAGAATTATGTGAAAGCTATATAAAAAGTAAGTAACCATAATGCTTAGGTATAGTTATTTTACTATGATAAAGCAATTTAAGGTTTAAATGTATTATTTGCATATAAATAGGTCTATAAACGCAATGATTTCTTACTATGCAGCTTTCACTTAATTCTATATATTCTTTCACAGACAAAACATGTTTTTAAAATATAGCCCCGATTAAATGATAAAAATTGAAAACCACGATAACATGACACTAAGTTGCGACGTTGCCACTCATGACGCGTAAACGCTCATAAATTGCTGCTAATATTTACGTCCACCGTCCGTTGCTGCCACGTGTAAGATTAACCTAAAAGAACTAAACACCTGAGAACGCGGATAGATTTCACGATTCATTGACTTAACTATTTTAACAAAAGAATACGATAAATTATGTTAATTTTGGGAAGCCAAATGCATATCGTTAAACGTAATGAATTGATGTGAATGTGTGAGTAAGTAAACGTAAACATATTTATTATAGGTATGATGGTAATTCTACACTGACGGACTCATAAACTGCATCAAAGTAATAGACGACTTTGAAATAAATATTTTAACCAAGTAGGTATGCAAACTTTCTATACAGATTAAAATTGAAACCTCTAGATTGGTTCGTGAACTTTAAAACAGCGTAGGGTCATATCCTTAGGTTTAAGTTTGTGTACTGGAAAGGACCTTAAGACTTTTTTGAAGAAAAAACAGAAATTTAAGGAAAATTGGTTTAATAAAAAAAATGGTTTTAACAATAGACACAAACTTTATGCAAGGGTTTATTTATGTTTTAATAAGGTGTATTACCTCCACGTGCCTAGGGATGATCGATATCAGAAAAACATCGATGTTTACATCGATATTAGAAAAACATCGATGTTTACATCGATATTAACATCGAATCAAAACTATCGATGTACGATAAACATCGATAGAAAAAAATCGATATCTCTAAAACATCGATGTTTTTGGTAATAAATATAGTTATGGTTATAAACCATACAGGAATATGTTTTTTTAATTAAAATTAGTTTTTCAATTTACTTAATTAAAAACAAGTTTTCTTTTAAATTAGACCTCTTTAGTACCGATTTTTTTAAGTACTTCATTCGGAATATCATAATTGTAGCAAGATTTAAGTTAGTAGACTTAAATTACCTAACGCACACTAGACGGCGCTTGAATTGAGGTAATAGTTCACGTATCGATATTTTACTCTT
Source organism: Parascotia fuliginaria (assembly GCA_963082885.1). Classification (NCBI taxonomy): domain Eukaryota; kingdom Metazoa; phylum Arthropoda; class Insecta; order Lepidoptera; family Erebidae; genus Parascotia; species Parascotia fuliginaria. The sequence continues at coordinate 3,160,385 of OY720183.1, read as the reverse complement.
AAAACATCAATGTAACGATATTATCGAAGTCAACCTATCGATGTCAAAACATCGATGTTTTCTAGTTAAACATCGATGTTTATTCGCCATCGATGAATATCGATCATCCCTACACGTGCCCTTATTACGGATTCTAATCGGTTCCGCATAGATTTTATTAGGGTTATTAAAAGATATTGCGGAATATCGTCCCATTTTTCTGAAAGTGCTGTTCTTAGTGCTGCCACTGTCGTGGGCACAGGATTTCTCGCATATACAGCCCTTTTTAAATTGTCCCTAACATGCTCAATGGGATTAAGATCCGAGCTGCGTGCTGGCAAATTCATTGTACGTATCCTAACCTCTTCGCAATATTGTCGAACTTGTGCAGCAGCGTGCGGCCGGGCATTATCCTGCATTAAAGTAAAATTTTCGCCTATGAATCCCATCTAAGGCACCACGTGATCTTCTAAGATCTCTGTTATGTAGCGATGTGCAGTCAAACCCCCTCTATTACCGTTTTGACGGACCATGTCTATGAATACAAGTTCTTCTTAGTTCGCCCGTTCATCGATATGCCACCCCAGACCATACACGAACCGTCTCCAAAAGGAACACGCTCCTCAATGCAACTTTGAGCATATCGCTCCCCACGTCGACGATAGACTCTTCTGCGACCATCTGCACCATATAAACATGTCCTACACTCGTCCGTGAACAATACGGAGGCCCATTGCTCTTCTGTCCAATTTAGGTGATCACGCGCAAATCTTAAGCGAGCTTGTCTGTGAGCTACAGACAACTTTGGACCATTTGCTGGTCTAAAAGGGGTGATATCCGCTTCCTTTAACCTTCTTCTTATTGTTCGTGCACTCACATTTACTCCACGCACTTCAAGCTCTGTTTTGATGTTAACTGACGTAAGGAAACGATTTCGCAGTCAAGTTGTAACAATAAATCGGTCATCACGACCGGTGGTTGCTCGAGTCCTGCCTGTACCACGTCTTCTTCTGTAAGAACCTGTCTCCACAAACCTTTCTGTATATTCTAGAAACCGTAGACTGGTTTAAATTTAAATTTCTACCAATCGTTCGTTGATCCAAGCCCTCCCGCACCAGTGCTACAATTTGAGCCGCTTGTTCGAACGAAGTATCCATATTATGGTTTAAAAACTCTCGATGAGTTAAAAAACTAACCCAACATTTCTGCTGGTAACAATAATTCAATTGACAAAAGAATAAAAAATCAATGCAATTTAAAACTTTGCTTTAAATAACACGCAAATCTGATACTACGAGTACATTTTCTTTTCCCGGCTATATTCATTTGTTTCACTGCAGTTCTATTTTTAAATTTTGCTTTTTTTAAGATTAAGAGCCAGTCTCTCCATATTTATATAATTTAATCTAAAAAGTTTGCATACTTATTAAAAAAAATCATTTCAAAGTAATCCTGAACTTTGATGCAGTTTATGAGTCCGTCAGTTTATATTATCTACGACAACATGATTACATAATGCAAATATATTACGTTAATAAATAAAAAAGTTAAATGCCTTTAGTCAAGGTCACGCAAGTTGCTGTATAATCGCTGCTTGCAAATTATTTATAGCTTTAGAGCAACTTGCTCTTACGATAACTATAGATTTTATAATTATATTAGTTGAAGAACCTGAATGTGAATGTTTAATTTTAAGCTAAGATGCTTCAGGTTATCTAAGCAGAGTACCTACTTTATCTCAGTTTACGACGCGACGTCTCGATGTCCATTTACAATACAATCTCTAAATCAATCCTACTAATATACTTAATAAATTATGCGAAAGTTTGTGTGTGCTATTTCGATTTCGATGAAAAATTGTATGTTGATACGTTCGGTGCCGGAGACAGACATAGGCTACTTTTTATTCGTAATTAAAATAGATCTGGTTCCCGAAAGATACACAACATACTATACGCGCGGGCGAAGCCGTAGGGCGCAGCTGGTACTAATATAAAAAGCTGAGGAGTTTGTTTGTTTGAACGCGCTAAGTCAGGTTTGAATAATTCTTTTTGTTGGGCTATCAAACGATATAGCCCAACTTAAGAAATTACACCACGCTACGAGCCACGAGAGCAGTGCAGTAACCAAATATATAACTTAACACGTGGGAAACCGCGCTAGTAGTATAAGTAAAGTAAAGTTACGGTTTTCTTTTGTTTTCCCGCTAAATTCTAAGCCACGTTTCCAAATCGTATAAAAACAAATACACTCGTGTGAACTAGAGGGTCGCTCGTCGGTGTCTCTTATCCGCTCGTATGCTACAATATCAGACACAATAGATATAACATTGTGTCTCGTGCAGATCTGCTCCTAAGCATACGACAGGTTATGCTACAATATCAGATCAAATAGCATTGTCTGCAGACCTGCTCCAAAGCACACGACGCGGGTTATGTAAAGTTAGGTAGGTAACTACTTTGGTTCACATTCAAATAAAATATAGGCCATAGTCCAATGGCCGAGTGCGGCTTAGTAGATGCCAAGCTATCACTACTTGAAATGAAGAATAGATAGACAACTATGTTTATATTGCGTCAGAAAATAATTAGATTGTAATTATTTGGTCAGCAGTATCTAAATGGTAACAAATATGAATCTTTACGAGTACAACAATCTGAGATAAATGTTGTAAACTATCTAAATTGAACGGGATAGAGAGGACAATGACCCGAGATCTGAGCAATCTATCCCCAGCTTCTATTCTGATCCCCTCTAGTGACGTTTATAGGTCGGTTGGCATTATATTAGGTAGCTAGCAGGCGTATTTAAAATGAACATTGTACTAGCAAATAGTTTCAGAAAGATAGACAGACTCTAAAAGGGCATCTGTCGATAGGTATCATATCGGCGGTTGCCCTTTACAGAGAGTAGTTGGAGACTTGTCGATGCTTAAAGCAGAGAAGTTTAGCAAAATGAATCCGAGATGGTCGAATTGCTCTGGCTTGTTATGTAGTTAAGTAAGCCCAGCCCAAACTTAATAAAAAAATCAACGAATACATGACGTTCCGAGTGGCGAGAAACACCCGATTATGGATGTATCATTATAAAAATTCTACTATTTTATACCTATTGCGAAAGTTTTTGTGTGTGTATATTTGTTAGAACTCAGCGCCTAAACGGCTAAACCGGTTTCGATGAAAATTGGTATGTAGATAGATTCGCTGCCGGAGATGGACACAGGCTACTTTTTATCCCGAAAATCGGTCTAGTTCCCGAGGGGTACAAAACATATTTTACATTTTTAATAATGCCAATTGTCATAAAGGAAATGGAGTAGTCGTGTATCATTATTACTTGTTAGTACTCGGTAATACACTACCTAGATCTCTTCAGAATGGTTAATGCATATAATTTTGTTAGATACCTATAAAATTAAAATCAAATCACTGCAATAAATGCAACTCTGGGGCATGTTTATAAATATTTGCCTACCAAAGTGACTTCACTCTGCCTAATGGTAAGCAGTCAGTGGAATTCAGAAGTTGTGGACACCATTTCAAAAGCCAAACTACAGGTATGGGGGCCTCCATTATGATGGCTTAGTCAGATGCTTTAGGAGCATATACGTAGGTAAAGAGTTCCAGGCTTTAATTGGGCTACAAAAGTATAGTGCTAAACCATTAGGTTCAAGACCCTTTAGATTCTATAGGTATAGGTACATAGTATAGGTAATAGGTATACTTTTTTATTAAATTAAATTGCATCTAATGCCTGATTAGATAAAGAATTTATAAGCTTTTCTCTTACCTAAATTTTTCATAAAACATAGCCTCCTTCACATAGTAGCTACTATGTGAAGGAGGCTATGTTTTATGAAAAATTAATATGGTTAGCAAATTTATTTGCAATTAGGTACTTCAGGTATATTTAAAATATTCTTAAGAATTATGCTTGTCATTGTGATTTAGATAAGTTAATCAGTTTAACTTTGTTATTGAGTCAGAAACAAGTTGTACATAAATTGTTATTAAATATCTTTGTTCAATATGTTCCTTGTAGATGACAAATTTAATAGGTAGCACACTATTATTTCTGCGTAATTGATTAAAACAAGCTTTGGACTTTTATAGATTTAGTATTAATATAATAGATAAATATCTGAATCAAAGTGTCATTTATAAGATTTGCTATAATATATTGCTAAAAATATTAATGCATAGTACCTATGTAAGAAAAAACAGAGATAGCAAACAAAAGTGCATCATTGATTAACTTTTTACATTTATGAAAAAGTTTTTTGTTTGCTGAACTCTTTATTTTTATTGCCGACAGTGGAAGACGAGCAAACAGCCCACATGTTGGTAAGTGATAACTGTCGCTCATGGACGAGTCAGAGTCCCTAGAATTGCTCCTGCTATGCCAGGGACTATGCGAAGTCGCTGCCTACTGTGAAGGGAGTGGGGTCGATGAAATACCAACAATACCAACTACCGGAGCTAAGGAGATGGAATAATAGTGTTACTTTATCAAATACATAAAAAAGTAGGTAGTCAGATGTTGAGAAGCAGAACCCAGGCATACAACATAAACCTTTTTATTTATGCATGTAGTTTGCAAAAAAAAGTATTTCAATAAGTGTGATTTTTTTGGCATCCACAAAACTAGAGTAAGCTTACACCTAAACTTTATTTACTATCTAGTTTTTTAAATTGTGGGAAAACCTGCCATTGTAAGTGAACATAACAAAGTGTACAATCTCATGTAAAGTAACAAAAAATAAAACTACAGAAATGGAACACAACTTCTTACTGCCTATTGACTTGTTTGTGAATTATTTAACACTATGGTTTCTTACCAAACAATGATTTCATGTTGTATCTGCTAATATTGTGATTATTGATATGAAAATTTTTACTCTGCTTGATAGTTAGCAGTCATTATTTAAAAAGCTTCTCGAACGTAAAAATATCAATATTTAATGCTATGGGCATTTTTTACAGTGTGGTTGGTGCACACATACACCTGGCAGGTGTAAAGTTAAAAATGTGTGTTCAAGAAAACAAATTACTAATGCTAGTCATTAACAGAGCATAAATTATACCTGTTATAAGTAATAGATACTTAAATTCTTAGATTTGTTTTAAAAACTTTACTAGAATCATTGACACTAACAAAACTACTGACCTGCATTCTATGACTTTATCTAATTATTTTGACCTTCAATTAGCTTACTGAACTAATACCTGTATATCCTACATTAAAATTCAAGTAAGTTTCAATTACTTATACAGGTCATTCATCCACTAGTTTATATTAAAATTTATTCTACAAAATAGTAATACAAAACCTTTTAATTAATTAAGTAAAACAAATTTAAATACTTACATGCAAATGAAGCAAAAAGTATTTTATGTCGAGATAAACGTAGGTGCACGGAATATTGGTTCATAAAGAGCTTAAGAATAAGTACTACAATTATGTAAAGTGATAGTCGTAAATAGATAAATAAATGAATTTAAGCAAGGTACGAAGGTCAAATCAAAATAATTACAAACCTTTGTCTTGATGTATCTCATTAGTATGAGCACATATATGACTCAGTTTAAATAATACACGTTAAAAGTAAAATAAAAAATTGACAAATTACCAAATTTTCGCGAATTTCACTCCCAACACTGGCCAGTGTTTCTGATGCCATTTTCACGTCAATCCGTCTGGTTTTATCAAATAACTATGTAACAATAAACACTGCTACGATTTTCACTAGCACACAGCACAAATGAATAAATAACGAAGGTATTGTACATTAAAAAGCTATAATAATTTTAATGTAAATAGCAAACGTGTTTCAAAATAGATTTATGTAGGTACAGGCAGTGGGCAGGAAGAATCAATTTTCCTTCACTGACTGACTGATGACTGACATTTAATTTTATATTTCAGTGCTGCCAAATAAATAATCAGACTTTACCCTGTAGACTAGATCAAAAATCATAACTGTCATATTAAATATTACTCAGTGGTTCTGGTTTTGATTTAGAGAAGAACATCAGGCAAATAGATAGGATCAAGAGGTTAGAAGGATAAAAATAAGATAAAGAGCAACACAAAAATATCATCGTAAACTAATGAATAATGATATTTAAGATCCTCTGAACTCATGGTTCGGATCCTGTATAACTAAAAGATAATAAATTTCCTGAAGGCGGACCGTCATCGTCACTTTGTCTTGCTTTGGGCTTAAAAAACAATAGTCATTTTTAATACCTTCTCTCGGTAGTATTTTTTTTTACAAGAAAACTTGTTGTATTTCTAGACGATAACCTCTGTTGACATTTAGAATTAGATTCATGACAGACATGACGTTATTGACGTTTGTTTTACGTTCGTTTCAACTGGGTGGGTTTTCGGTCCAGTGTCTATGTCTACGGCTTTTCTGTTTTTGTATAGCATTATAAAAGTTGATCTGTCCTTTTTACACTTACAAATTACGTGTTACTTTCATAGTGTCGTTTCCTTCATTCAATGCTCTACGAATACGATAGTAATTAGTATTTATTTGCAAAGTGATGGATGGTTTTGATTTCATTTACGTCAAAGACTGTGATTTTACATGTGAATTTATCGTGTTAAATTTTATGAAATGGGTGATTTTGCTAATGCGACTGAGGCCGCGTCCCTTGCTGTGCAATTCGACCAAGCTGGGCAGACGGATAAAGCGGTAGAATGCTACAGGACAGCAGCAAGACTACTCGATAGAATTCGGGATCATTTCCCCCCCGATAAACAAATAGAAGTAAGAAATAAAGTGCAAGAATATCTAGAAAGAGCCACAACTTTGAATGATCAGAAAGGTGTAGTATACAATTTAGTATAAATGCCATACAGCACAAGTAAATTCTTTTTCAAATATTAGTGGACCATGACTATTTTTTCTTTATAACTGTGAAGTATGAGTCACTAAGGAAGGCGTCTAATCGGCCAGTAGCTAGCAAGTATTTATTATCTGTATGATATCATGCTTTGTTGCCTCTGATGTTTATTATTCCATCATTGTAATTTAAAATGTATAATTAGATACATAGCAGCTTATGTACTGAATGTACATTTACTATGGATTTATATTATTAAAAAACAATTTCATGTGCTACCTGAGTAAAGTTAGGTAAAAACATCTATTACAATTATATCCTACTTGCCAACCTTCTCAAGAAATTTACTTACAGTCTTGTAACTGATTCCAAATATGACAATTGAAACAAAAAATTTTTTTTTGTGTAATATAAATGTTTACAACATATTGCCTCCAAATTATTTATAGACTTGGTATTGGTAATAGTATTAGAGTGTAGTAGTAGTATATTATTATATAAATCTGAAGAGTTTGTTTGTTTAAATGCGCTAATCTCTGGATCTACCAGTCGGATTAGAATAATTCCTATTTTAAACTCACACGATTTGTACACATAACTATATTTATAAAACGGGTCTACTTGTGTTAGAAAATTATTATAAGGTGTCATACCTCTTTACCCGACGTTTCGGTCGAATTACACCGACCATGGTCACGGTCTGACTGATGTAGCCAGGTGTCGTTTCGCCTTGAAGGTCGGGATTCGGCAACTACCCTCACTTTGTCTTTTGTTACACTGTTTTGTAAAAAGTCAGTACTACGACACACAACATTCACGAAAGAGGTATGACACCTTATAATAATTTTCTAACACGAGTAGACCCGTTTTATAAATATAGTTAAGAATAATTCCTTTTGCGTATTATAGCCCAGATTTTAAGGATAGTTATAGGTTATGTAACATCACTCTACTGGCGAAGGGAACTGAGCAGTTAGCAAAGACTTGAAACAGCACTGAAAAAAGCTAGTAGTAGATAAATGTAAATTTACTATTTTGCCCGTGTTGACAATGTGTATAACAACTATGACTCTATATGTATTTTTTTATGTAGATGTAGATAGAACTAGAAAGAAGAAATTAAATATTTGTTTAATTCTCTACAGATAGAGCACAGCAAGCAGAAAGTGAACGGGTGATGCAACAATGTTATTTCTTAATGCAACAAGCTTTAGATGCGGACGAAGCAAACTTAACAGATTCTGCATTGCAGTTGTACACGCAAGCGGTCGAACTTGCTGTTTCTGTCGTATGTATATTGTTTATATATAATTATAATATAAGCCTTTATTTAGACAAGATATGATGATATATTGTGTTTTACTTAACCTAAGATACATGTATAATATTGAAAATTTAATTTAGAAATGGTTTTGCCTATATTTACACCCCCTTGACAATCTTGTCTGTTTGCCTTTTGTTGGCAAAGGTTTCCATTTTCCTCCATAAATGTCTGTCTCCAGCAGTTCTGGTCCATCCTCCATATTGTTTATATTAATCTATTAAATATATTATAGTATTTACTTGAGAGTTTGAATGACTTATAATTAAGTATATACTTTGTACCCCTGATAAGGTAAACTAATTAATGGATCATTGTGACTCGACCAATCAAAGTGCGATTTCAACCAATCAAAGTGCGATTTATAACAATTATCTTTTAATTGATAATAATGATTTTGATGATTTGAGAAATTCAGATATCCTCATAGAGATTACTGATGACATAAAGGGGATGCTAGACATTCGAAGAATGTAATGAATATTTCGGTACCAAAAATAAATAAACATATTGATTCATTCAATTTTAAATTGACTATTATTAATTTTAGTCCTATAATTATCTTACTATCAAGTATTGCACGACTTGAAACCTTCTTATGATGTGCTAAAAAAAAAATTATTCTCTTCTTCACTTTACTTTATTTACCTTCATAGCTGATAATATTATCTAAAACGCTGTTAACGCTACTTACACATTATATATCTTACATAAATGCAGAAGCTTGTAGTTGGCAAATGTCTTTACAAATAAAATGTTACTAACTATTAGTATGTAAGCTTTCTGTAAAATAAATAAATAAATAAACAAATATATTTAATCTTCCAGAAGACAAGTGATCCAGAAATAAAGTTAAAGATTACCAGCTTAGCAGCACAAGCTCTAGATAGGGCTGAGGAAATAAAAGGAATTAAAAATTTGGGTGCCTTATCATTAAATGAATCAAAGAGACCAGGTCAGTACAAAATTAAGATTAAATGATTTAATCAAATCTTTACCAAATAAAATATCCGGTTTCTGAAATCTTTGGTCACTTGGTTTTCAGTCGAGAATATATAATCATTTCTCAAGTTGTTGTTAGAAAAGACAACAAATGTGAAAATTGTACAAATGTAAACTCACCAGCCAATCATAACTTCTAAAGTTCTTATTTTTACTAGCAACTTTTTCAACCAAATTTTTTTTTAGTGGTAACACCAGTGAAACCTCCTTTACAAAGAGAACAAAGCGTACATTTAAAAGTGAGTGGCAAATTATCAGCATATACAGATGAAGAAAAAGAAGTATTACGTACAACTTCGAATATAAACAACAATTGTTTTTTACCGTTTATGGATGTTGATTTAACGGAAAAGTTTCAATATGCTATACCGTTTGAGGATCGAGCTAGCGAGTTAAAGTTGTCTACTAAGCAAGCAGCAGAGTTTGATTGTTGGATAAGACCGCATGAGATTTGTTCTGACCCGAAAATGATTGTTGGAGATCACGTTGATTGTTTTAGTATTAAACAGACTGTGAGTATTATTTGTTTGTTATGTTTTAGTATTAATTTGAATGTTTTGCGTATCTTTTTAGGGTTCCGTTCCCCAAGAGGCAAAACGGATCCTTATAGGATCATGTTGTTGTCTATCCATCTGTCTGCCTGTCAAGACCTTTTCTCAGTACCGCGTGGAGGTATCAAGCTGAAGCTAAATCTCTTGCAGTAAAAAATCTATCAAGTTCTATGTCAATGCAATTAAAAGATATTGCGCCGTTCATATTATTTTCCCACATCTAACTACAAGTTTGTAAGGAACCCTCGGTGCGCGAGTCTGATTTGCACTTTACTGTTTTTTTTATACAATGTCAGTGACAAATTAACCAACTATTTTTTTTACTACTCGACTGAAAAGCAAAGTGGCTTTTCAAAATGTGGACGAAATCTTGGCAGAGGCCTATTTCACTTACGTTTCGACATATTTATCAGATCCTGATGATTCTATTTCTTCACATAGCACTGTGTATTGCTTAGCAGAAACAAATGCATTACCATCGTACCGATTATCCATACTTCCATACTTAACAATATAAAGGCGAAAGTTTCTCTGTCTGTCTGTCTGTTACGCTTTAACGCCTAAACCACTTAACCGATTATATAACGTGATAGATAAGACCTCGGGGAATATTATATTCTATCTTTTATCGCAAAAAAATTACTTAAAGATGTTGAAGTACGGGATTAAAATTTTGTATGAAAAATCGTCAATGTAAACAGAGATATAACCGACGCGGGCGGAGCTGCGGGCAACAGCTAGTTTATTCTTAAGTTAAAACTTTCAGATAGTATCAGACTGTTCGTTTGTCGCATCATTAGCAGTGAGTGCATTATACGAAAGGCGCTTCAACAAGAAGATTATAACATCTATCATATATCCTAAGAATAAAAGCAAATCGCCTGTTTATAACCCCTTTGGGAAGTATATGGTGAAATTGCATCTGAATGGCGTTCGGAGAAAGGTAAGTTGCTATTATAATATAATATCACACCAACTACACACAACGCCATCTAGTCCCAAAGTAAGCATATTATATTGTTACGTGTCAGGATGGGGTTCGAGGTAAAATGCCAGTTACGCGTTAATGAGTTTATTAGAGACTCGCACAATACACTAACAGTAACAAAATAATGCAACAAACACTTATACTGCACTATCACGCTTCGTATATCGCTCTTCGTAAACTTCCGTATCGCTTAGATGTTCGCTCGAGATCGCTGTATTCACAACTGAACGAAGTGCCGACGTTCGAATCCTTTTTATAGTCATTCAATAGATTTCTAGAACCTTCCCGTTATTACCACAAAGATGCCGACAATTCTCGAACACAGAACAATGAGTGTAGGTACTTAGCTACGACGCGTAGGTATGCCTACCGCCGATGGTCTATTGTTATATGTGTAGGTAGGTACATGCAAACGTTCTAGCGTAGGTATTTGTCGTACACGAGTAGGTAGGTACTTGCGAACGTTCTAGAGCTTAGGTATTCGTCGTACACGAGTAGGTAAGTACTTGCGAACGCTCCAGCACAGGCAATCGTCGCAACAATATTATAGCTTGTGTTATGGGTTCTAGAAATGCAGTTATTTAAATACTTTTTTTTTTATAAATATATACATATATATACAGAAACACCCAGACCAATGAAAATAGATATGTTTATGCACATAAATATTTGCACTGAGCGGGAATCGAACCCGCGACCTCTGCGTGGAAGTTCGCAAACAGTACTACTGAACCACAGAAGCAGTCAATGTTCTTACTAGAATGGTTTTATATTTAGGTATATATTTCAATTTATTTGTATAACTTTATATACAAAAGTATTGCTTTGCTATAGACTTGTATTCAAATACGGGTAGTTGGATCAAAATTTTATGTTTTTGTCACATGCATATTTAAAATCAGTCATTTTTGACGAGGTGATGATTCCTTGCCTATGCCTATACGTGCCTTACGTATAGCACACGTGCACGTATACGCAATTCTTGTATGTCGTACATAGACAAATATACTATTTATTCCATTTAGTTGATAATATTAGTTTTCTTTATTATTTTTTGATTTCTTTAAATTTTTTTAAATAAATTATTTATTATATCCCACTGCAGGGAAAGGCTTCTTCTCATACAGAGATAATATGAGCATTGATCGCCACGCTTGATCAAGGCTATTTGGCGATTTCAGACTACCTCAGAAGTCCAGGTTTCCTCACGATGTTTTCCTTCAGCGTCAGTCAGTAATGATTAGATAAACTTAGTACATTTGATTTGTTATTTAGTATTATATTAATTAGTTAATTTGTAATAATTACTTTGTATGGTTCTTTGGTTGCGTTGAGTGTTTAAATTGTAACTCATTCAAATAACTGTAATTATCTGGCGATTGAAAAGAGTGGCGTGAGTTTCTTGCCAGTTCTTCTCACAGCTCTACCTCGTCAGCGAACTGGCTGTAGGTCAATTGGCTGACAAAATGTAATGTTGACTTTTCATAAGCATCATACTTTATGATCTAAATGAAATAAATGCTTTGACTTTGACTTTGACTTTGACTTTGACTTTGACTTTGAAAAATCACATTGGTACTTGCCCGGATTTGAATCCCCGACCTCGTGTTTATAAAGCGGTTGCCTTCACCAATGGGCCATTATGACCTTTTTTTTAATAAATTGCTTAATAAACATAGTTGTAACGGTAGGAACTATATTTCAGGTGATTATAGACGACCGGTTACCCTACAGCAAGTATGGCCGACTTTTGTGTTCATATTCGAGCAATAAGAATGAGTTTTGGGTGTCGTTGTTAGAGAAAGCGTATATGAAAGTTATGGGTGGCTATGATTTCCCAGGCTCTAATAGTGTAAGTATTGTTTATGTTTAGTCAGGATAGACATTTAATTTGAAAAAAAAATCGCGTGTTATAATTTCTTCACATTTTTTCTAGCTACTATTATGAGTGACATGCTAATTCTCGTTCGGACTTTTCATATATTTTTTTTATAGAATTGTAAATTATTTTGCTACTACTTATAGTTAAATGTTTAGTCTAAGCTAATTAAAACTGGTTTTTATTTCTTTAAAGCTATTTTAAAATATTTTTTTAATATCTCAACAGTTAATTGCCGGTTGGCAAATTTTAAATTAAAAAAAAATCCCAGTATATTGATAAATGTAGACGCCGATAAATGATATTTGTTTCCATTTTGACGGGTCGGAGGCGTTCGCTCAGAATCCATCAATAATGTTCAGTTCTACAACTATCTAGTAATAATGAAGAGTAGAATATAACGTATAAAAAAAGTGCCACCCTTTCACAGTGGAATCTAAAGGGTCTCGAACCAAACGGTTCAGCACTTCATACTTTTGTCGCTCAATTAAAGCCTGGAACTCTTTGCCAGCGCATGTGTTCCCATCTAATTTTGATCCTGGGTCCTTTAAGCGGGGCGTGAATAAGCATCTCACTAAGCCGCCATAGTGGAGGCCACCATACCAGTAGTTTGGCTTTTGGAATGGTGTCCGCCACTTCTGGATTCCACTTACTGCTTACCATCAGGCAGAGTGGAGTCACTTTGGTAGGCTAATATAAAAAAAAAAAAAAAAAATAACACTAAAACATTCAACAGAACATAGATCTCCACGCATTAACTGGTTGGATTCCGGAGCGTTGCGCGATTAGAAGCGGCGAGGATGACTTCAACGCGGACGCGCTGTACGACAAGATACGTACGCGGCTGGAGCGCGGACACGTGCTCGCGACCGTGGCCACCGGCGCGCTGTCCGACGCCGACGCGGAGCGGACCGGCCTAGTAGCCACGCACGCGTACGCTGTGTTGGACGTCAGGCTGGCTAATGTAAGTAATGTAAAAAATTGTGTATCTCTTAATATTAAAAAAAAAAGAGTGTGTGTACTCATGTACGCACGTAAGAAGTTATACTTCTTTGGTGTAACAATCCAAAAATACCAAATAATAATACATACATAAATATTTGAATTGATATAAACGCCAATATATTTTTTAATTATTCACACTGATTATTTGTAATGATACGACACACAAAGATTCGCAACTAACTTCAGGGTGTAAAAGGTTCACAGCTAACTTCAGGATGTTGCTTTTTTCTGTGGGTGTGCGCGCGCATCGTAAAAATTCACTCTCATCATTTTTTCCAATCCAAAAGAAATATAACTTCAAAAAAAATTTATGTCACTCTTACTTAGTACCCAACATGTTTAATTGAAAATATATTGTATAAAGTAGATCGACAGCATGTTTCTAATAAAATTGTAAACTTGTTTCTCATTTAAGTGAATTGTCATGTTATTTGACTCGGCAAACAATTTGAACATTAGCGGTATTAGTTCGCGCATATGCATTTCCGAGGCGTTCCATCGACATTGGAGAAATTAATCGGCTACTCTTAACGCACGGCACGCAAATGTCCTTTGGTAATCTATCAATAACGTGGTCGATAGGATGCGTTCCCACGTTCTGTTCATTTAAGGTCATTGTTCAAGTTGTTTGCGGGCTTCTATATCAATATTGAACAGAAAATAGACCTTCACGTACAGACCTGCGGCTTTACCACAACCTCTTACTTATAGCAATCTTATTATAACCTTACTTTGTCTCTATCCTTGTTTTTAATGGTACAAAAGAAAAAGACAAAACACAAAGTAACATTAAAATAATATTAATTAAGTTGCGCGATCACAAGATCGGAGGAGAACTTCAACACAAACGCGCTGTGTAGACACTACGGGTAGGCCATAGTAATGAGCTTAGATTTTTAGAAATGATCTCTATTTTGTAGATTGTAAGGTTGAAATTTAATCGCAAAAATTCAAACCGTGAATATAGTTTTGGGTAGGTACAATAAATTAAAAGATTGTGTGTACTCATGTACGCACGTAAGAAGTTATACTTCTTTGGCGTAACAATCCAAAAATACCAAATAATAACACAACGCATACATACATAAATATACATAAATAGCATGCAACAATAATGAGCAACTAACTTCAGGATGTAAAAGGTTCGCAACTAACTTCAGGGTGTTTCTTTTTCTGTCGATGTGCGCGCGCATCGTAAAAATTCACTTCCCAATCGCGCCAAAAGAAGTATAACTTCAATAAATATGTTGATCTTTGTTAATTATTACTATACCCATAGATTAAATAACGTGTTGATAAGTCAATACTCCTTGTATGCTCGTATTGAGACGCATACACGCTAACATAAAAATTTGATCAATAATAATATAATAAATCCTATAACACGCTTGCACTCTGAAATGTTTTTTTTTTTTTTTTTTTTTTCCACATTCACACAGCGCCATCTAGCCCCAAATTAAGCAATTATATTTGCTTGTATTATGGGTACTAAACAACTGATATACTACTTATATACATTTTTTTTTTTGCAAATACATACATATTATAGATAAATTACACCCAGACACAGTACAAACAATCATGCTCATCACACAAAGGTTTGTCCTGGGTGGGAATCGAACCCACGACCTCCGGCTTAGCAGTCAGGGTCACTAACCACTAGACCAACAGGCCAGTCAAAAATGGAATTTACTATAACTGGCTAAACGTGGGTGATACACATCTTTGCCTAATCCTTCGGGAAGTAAAAGGCAGGCCTCAGAAGTATTACTATAGCACTAATATTTCTCAGAGTCCCTTGCATGCTCCTGCAATGGAAGGGATTCCGCGAAGCCGCTGCCTACCGTGAAGGGAGGGGATATGTGAAGGGATTGAAGGAAGTGAGGAAAAGAAAAGTAAGGAAATTGGGCCTTCGGCGCTCTCACTGACCGAACGAAACGCAATAGTACGGATAGAAAGAAAGAAAGAAACGTTAGATACGTGAGAACGTGGATACTATTACTCTTACGTCGATCTGACATGTCCATCTTCAAACGAGGTTTAAAGAGAGCGTTAATATCACGGTAGGCAGCGGCTTCGTAGAGCCCCTGGCATTGCAGAAGTCTATGAGCGACAGTTACCACTTACCATCAGGTGGGCTGTTGGCTCGTCTGCCACTGTAGGCAATAAAAAAAAAACAAAAAAAGAATGAGAGGGTAGTACTTCCCCGGTCGATCCGACCCATTCGTGCACTAGTGTGGATCTACTACCGTCTATAATAATACATTTTTAAGTCATATTCTTATGTTGTTATAGGGTGTTAAACTTCTAAAATTAAAGAACCCGTGGTCCCACCTCCGTTGGCGGGGGAATTATTCGGAGTTGGACTTATCCCACTGGACCCCGTCACTGCGGGGTCTGTTAAACTATGACCCCGACAGCGCGGCGCAGTACGACAATGGGGTCTTCTGGATAGATTACGCAAGCATACTCAAATTTTTCGATGTGTTTTACCTAAATTGGAATCCTGAGATGTTCCAATTTACATATTGTATACATCAGTAAGTATTTTTATCGTATTGTTAAGAATGATGTAACTGCTTTGCACTTGTTACTATAAAATGAGTCTTAAGTTTGATGTCTGAGGGCGTTTGTGTAACTTAGTCATGAAACTACGTCGTAAAAGAGGGTGGCATAATCAAGCGATTATTTAAGTTGAAGCCACTGCTGTGGATTTATAGAAAATGCACCTAAAATCAAATGCCATAAAGTCGTTTTATCAATATCTTGTATCTCGTATTTACACCTTTATTCTATTGTAAGTATTGACTTTGTTTGCAGAAAATGGGACGCCGGTACAGGTCCAGCTAAAGACGCGTATAACATAGGAGAAAACCCACAGTTTTCTTTACACGTGCAGGGTAAAGGCGCTGTGTGGTTGTTGTTAACCAGGCATATCACCCAGATAGACGACTTTAGAGACAATAAGGAGTATATCACGTTGCTGGTTTATAAGAATGGAAGGAGAGTTTATTATCCTTGTAAGTAAATGTATTGTTTTTTAGGTGATAAAATACGGTAAATGGGGATCGTAATTTATGTAAACCGCTTTGTAAGTATGGTGGGAACATTGCTAAGGAATTATAAGTAAACCGTTGTTTACCGTGAAGAAAGGGCAATCTTTTCTTGCTTTTAACCTACAGTGGCAGACCAGCCAAATATACCACTGATGGTAATGGTAATTTTAATGTTGCTTATGAACGTATTTACGTATTTTATTGTATATATGTATTATATTATGTATACATTTGTCTGTGCTTACAAAAAAGTATTTATTTAAGCATGTGTATATGGCCGGTATTACTTTACAATATTTAAATCATATAAATATGATTTCATATCTGTCAAATTTCACTGCACTTTTCGCCATTTTTATTTTACGTCCCATGTAACAGGGAGCAAGTCTGTTGCCATATAACACAATTCTGGGCTCATAAAATGCATTTTTTTGTCTTTTCTGTTGTTAGACGACCCGGAACCATACAAAGATGGCGTACGTATCAACAGTCCGCACTATTTGTGCGAGCTAGTTATAGGCGACAAGAGCGCGGACAGATACACGCTCGTAGTGTCTCAGTATGAAAAAAGCAAGACTATATTTTATACGTTACGAGCGTACGCGACCTGTCCCTTCACGCTTACGAAGCTTGAGCCGTATCCATATAAGAAAACTGTAAGTATATAATAACTAACTGCGCGCTGCGGCTTCGCCCGTACGGAAAATGGTAAATGTTCAACTCGGGAACCAGACCGATTTTCGAAATAAAAAGTATCCTATGTCCGTCTTCGGCACCGTATCTATATACCAATTTTCATCGAAATCGGTACAGCCGTTTAGGCACTGAGTAGAAACAAACACACATACACATACACACAAACTTTCGTATTTATATTATTATAGATTAGGATTAGGATTAGAATTTACTTTGACTGTAGTCAAAACAAAATGTCATCTAATTTGCTTACGGCCAACTTTGTCGTAACCAAATTAAGCAAATCATTGTAGTTCTATGATAATAATTGAAGAGGCCTCTGCCTACTCCATTTGAGATTAATAATTATCTTATTTTTTTACAGTTTAAGGGCGAATGGTCAGGTCGCACGGCTGGTGGTTGCGAGAACCATCGCGCAACCTATCCGAACAACCCAAAGTTTATTGTCACAGTGCCTGAAGCCCGCTCTCCGTGTAGTATAGTCATAGAGTTAAAGGGGCCTAAGCAGTATCAATTAGGAGTTGACGCGAGAGTTGAAAGTTTGGATGATCCAAATGTCACTGCGCCGTTTTTGAAAGAAAGTTCTGGACCGTATAGGTGAGAAAAAAATAGTTTTTTTAATGTCTTTTAAATAAGAGATATTTATTGATAATCACAACTGGTTACGGGTTCAGTAATGAACTAAGTTTAACGTGCGGTTGCTGTAAGATTGGATGTTTTGCTTTTTTTTTATATTAGCCTACCAAAGTGTCTTCACCCTTAGTTAGGCCAGTACTTTATTTCAATAAAACTTTGGACTGTACTATAATAACTATAATTTTGAAATAGGCGTGGTTACATATAAGTAGAAACATTAGGATAAAACGTGTGAATTGCGCGCCGTCGGTTGGTCAAGTGTCTTGCTATGTCGCGCCGAGCGCCAGGCCGGCCGGCCCGCCACCGTCGCGCCTCCCGCGCACCCCTCTTCTTGTGTATGGTCCGTATGCTTGGCTATGTGTGTTAACATATTCCCGGGCCTGCAGGGAAGGAGGGAATGAGATAGATATGTACTAGTTAATTCATTTCATTTGATCAGATTGATAGATTTTCGTCTAGAAGTGGACAAATCTTGTTAAAGGCTCTTCTAATTGTTCCTGACTGTACTTTGATGTCCGCCACTCGAGCCTCTCCGTCTGGTCCAGGATACAGTTTGAGAATACGTCCCAAGGGCCATTGCACCGCAGGTAACGATTCATCCTTCACGATAACCAGAGAGCCCTCCGTCAGTGCGCCATTCGAACGCTGCCATCGTGTCCTTTGGTGTAACTGGGAAACATACTCCGTATTAAATCGTCTCCAAAAATGCTGACGCAGCAGTTCGACTCTCTTATGTCTAGGCAGGCGTGAGGAGTCGCCTTCGGACATCTGTGGGTGAGGTAGAACAGTTAAGTTTCGACCAATTAGAAAGTGGAAAGGAGTGAGGGCTGAGAGGTCGGATGGATCTGAAGAAAGAGGCGTCAGGGGCCTCGAATTTAGTATGCCTTCTATTTGGACAAGTAATGTATACATTTCCTCGTATGTGAGGTGTGCTAAGCCTAGAACCCTTTTGAGGTGATATTTGACTGACTTAACAGTACTTTCCCAAAGGCCACCGAAGTGTGGCGTGTAAGGGGGAATAAAATGAAAGGATATGCCTTGCTCTGTAGCGCTACTGAAAATTGAGTTACTGTTATGCTTAAGAAAATTTGTAATTACACGGGCAGCGCCTACCAGATTTCTACCGTTATCTGAATATAGGTTATTGGGTTTGCCTCTACGAGAAATGAATCGGTTGATAGCGGCTAAGTATGATTCTGTCGTAAGGTCTGTGACCAACTCCAAATGCACAGCTTTAACTGTAAAACAAACAAAAATACAAATATATGATTTAATTAGAACACTTCCACGCCCCTTTCGGTTACTTATCATAATGGGCCCGGCATAATCTACACCTACATCACAAAACACAAAATTTGCGTGCAGTCTTTGCTTAGGTAACTGCCCCATGATCGGTGTCATTGTTTTTCCTTGAAACCTTTTGCATGTGATGCACGATTGTGTAGTTTTTCTGGCTAGATTGCGCCCTGAAATCGGCCAATATAGTTGACGAATATGTGCAAGTAATAGTTGAGGACCGGCGTGTAAAAGTGTAATGTGATATGTCGAATATAATATTTTTGTAATGAAGTGATTAGGATGTAAAAGAATTGGGAATTTTCTATCATAATTATATGGTGAGTTGGCTAACCTTCCGCCCACACGAATGAGTTGATTGTCACCTAAAAATGGGTTGAGAGAATTTAATCTATGTTTAACAGGCAATTTTTTATTATTCGATAAAAGTTCATACTCCTCAGGAAAGGAATCATATTGAACTATTTTTGCTAATTGATATCTCGCTTGATTTAGTTCGATGGTTGATAAAGGCTTAACTGAACCCGTGTACGCTTCATTAATTTTATGTAATTTATTTTTACAATGATGAATGAATCTAAGAATGTATGCTACGATGCGTGTAAGTTTATTAAAGTTTGAATATTTGTAGATGAATGAATCATTGTGTGAATGTATAAAATGTGCTTGGGACCGGATTTCTGGAAGGTCAGATACGCTGAGATGGGCTGGTTGCCCAGGCCAGTTGCTATTGTCATCATTCCTTAGAAAGTCCGGCCCTGTGAACCATAAAGATGAATTAATTAGTTGTTGTGCGTTTGTACATTTTGTTATTATGTCTGCTGGGTTTTGTTTAGTAGGTACATAGTACCATGATTGTGATTGACTGTGTTTTAGAATATCTGTGATTTTGTGTTTGACGAATGACTGTAACTTGTTAGTAGTTGAATTTATCCATGATAGAACAATTATTGAATCGCTCCAATAATAACACTTAATGTTGGGCTTATTACGAAGAGAATCTAAAACTTTTTTACATAAATTAATACCAGTGAGGGCAGCGCATAATTCAAGCCGCGGTATAGTTAATGTTTTCAATGGAGCTACTCTTCCCTTCGCTAATAACAGTTGAACATTAACGCTGTGATCTTTGCTATAGCTTCGTATGTATACGCACGCGCCATAGGCATGTTTCGAAGCGTCGCAAAAAATATGTAGTTCATCGTTACGCGATGAGTCACTGAACGCACGCCGAGGAATAGCTAACTGATTTATGACTGATAACGACTCGACGAACTTTTCCCATTGTGTTTGCATTGAAACCGGTATTGCGCTGTCCCAATCAATGTTATTTATCCACATTTGCTGCATAATTAATTTTGCTTCAAGTATACATGGGCTAATGAGACCCAGTGGGTCAAAAATGTGTCCTATCGTGGATAAAATTGTACGTTTTGTGATTTTTCTTAGTGATAATACATTTTTATGTACCGTGTATGAAATGATATCTTTGTGTATATTCCAGTAAATACCTAGTGTTTTAGATGGATCGTTTGAACTTAGATTTATTGTATTATTATCTGAATTATAAAATCCTAATTTTTGTAAGACAGTAGGACAATTAGATAACCATTTTCGTAGGTGAAACTGATAGTTTTTGAGTTCAGTGTAGATGCCTTTTGCTATCTTAAACAAAGTTAAGTCATCATCATGGCCCGAGAGAAGATCATCACAATAAAGATCATGTAATATGACATCTGCTACTAGTTCATGATCATAACCATGTGTGTTATCTATATGTATGTCTGTATTGTTCTGCTTAAGAGTGATTTTACTACGACAATCCAAACCAATCTGTTTTATGCACCGTGTTGCGAGGAACGGTGCCGATGCGGTTCCGTACGTTACTGTGTTTAATGTATAAGTTTGTAATGGTTCCGTAGGACTATATCGCCATACGATTTGTTGTAAGGGTCTCTGATGGTCAACAATGTTGATTTGACGAAACATCTTTTCTACATCGGCTGATATGATATACTTATGCTGTCGAAAACGTATTAAGATGGAAATAAGGTCATCTTGGACAATTGGACCCACCAACTGTATGTCGTTAAGCGATATTCTCCTTGAAGTCTTTGCGGAACCATCAAACACTGCTCTGAATTTCGTGGTTGTGCTTGATTCACGTATGATACCGTGATGAGGTAAATAGTATGACGGAATGTGTTTGTTTATATGTATGTTATTTGTGTTTAAACTCATGTGACCGAGCTTTATATATTCTGTGATGAAATCAAAGTATTGTTGTTTGTATGTTGAATCGGAATTCATGCGATTTTCTATAGAAAGGAATCGTTTTTTCGCTTGATAATACGAATGGCCTAAGCACTCTGGTGATTTTTTGAAAGGAATAGTGACAACGAACCTGCCATCACTTTGCCTTTTAGTGGTCTGATTAAAAATGATCTCGCACGACTCTGAGTCGCACGGGTCATTAATCTGCGAATCAGATAAGCTATCTAACTCCCAAAAACGTGATAATTGATCAGACTTGTCGTGAATAAAAAAACTCGTATTTTTTGTATGTTCATTTGTGTCCGGAGTGCACCCTGAAATTAACCAACCGAATTCTGATTCCTGTAATGTAGGTTGATGTTTACCTAGTTGTATACGACCAGTACCAATAACCTGCCAAAAAATGTTAGCACCTAGTAACAGATCAATTGGAGCCGGTTCGTGGAAATGTGGATCAGCAAACTTCAGATGTTTTGGTAAGTCGATGCATTCCGTTGCAACACGCGTTCTAGGTATAGTGTCTGATATGTTTTCAAGTACCAAGCATGAAATGTTGGTTGTATATGAACTGTGTAACGATTGAATTTGTATGTTTGTGCGATAGAATATATTTGAGCATTGTCTGTTTATGCCTGAAACCGTACCGTTAATATTATCTAAAGATAGATTAAGTTTTGAGCAGAGGTTCGTGGTAATGTAACCTGAAGTACTACCATTATCTAATAGGGCTCTCGCTATGAGTGATTCCCCATCTCTGCTTATTACGCTCACTAATGCTGTCGATAGTAATACTGATGTGTTTTGTGTGCTAGTGAGTGTTGTGTGCGGGCTTTTTTGTTCTTTGTGTAGCATTGTGTTATGTTTTTTATCACAGTATTTGCATGTACTCCCGCGACACGACTTGATGTCATGACCTGGATATAAGCAATTAGAACAAATATCCAATTTGGCTACCTTTTCAATTCTTTTCTCTACTGTCATCTGCTTAAAAACAGGACACGCAAATAAGTGGTGTTGGTCTTTACAAAGTTGACAATTTGGTACGTGTGATGATTTTGTGCGAATGTGAGAACTTGATTTATTTGGTTTTGAATCTGTTTTTATTGTGTTTTGTTTGTTTTCTTCAAGATTTTGTAAAAGATCAGAACGATCTCTAAGATAAGTGTTTAAATCTTGAAGAATTGGCATTTTTTCGAGCGTGTTTTTGTGTTCTTCCCAATATCTGTGTGTGTTTATGTCCAGTTTGCTTGTTACGAGATAAATAATTAGTGTATCCCAGTATTGTGTTGTTTCACCTAAGTTTTTAAGGGCTCTGAGATTTTTATTGAATGTGTCAATTAAATGTCTTAATGATGCTGCAGATTCATTCTGTATAGTGTTGATGGTGAATAATGCGTGAATATGGTTGTTCACTAGCTGACGAGTGTTGTTATATCTATCAGTGAGAAGTTCCCAGGCAACATGATAGTTGTCTGACGATATTTCTATTGACTTAATGATCTCGGAAGCTTTATTTCGCAAAGAAGCACGCAAATAGTGAAATTTTTGAACATTATCTAAATTTTTGTTATTGTGTATGAGAGATTCAAAAGTGTCCCTGTATTCGAGCCAGTTGTGATACTCACCAGAGAAGTGTGGAAGGTCAATGGTTGGCAATTTAATGAAAGCTTTGGACCCTATGTCACCTGCATTCGGAGTTTGTACAGACCCCTCGACGCCAGACGTTTCATTGTCTCGTATCAGCTGCATGGCGAGCGCAAGTTGATTCTGGTATTCCGTTTCAAATTGCTCCCGCTCCCTCAGCTGTTCGTCTGAAATTCCAGTAATTTCGTCGATTAATGTCTGATTTTCATCGAAATCGGCAGAGAGGGTTTTATAAGATTCAAAACGATTCTTTAACTGTAAAAGATCTAATTCTGACAAACTTTTCTTGGATTGTATTAATTCAAGGTAATTTTTAAAAATAGTGACCTTTCCTTTATGACTAGCTCGACGTTTTTTGTAAGTATTAATTTGAGGATCGATGTCATCTAGCATTTTTATTTCTGAAAGGGGTTTACTTATTATTTAAATTGAAAAAAAAGAAACAAAATCGAAACGATATAATTTTTTCTAATGTAGGTAGTTAACGTGCGTGAGCGTCTGACCTACTAGGTACTACTTAGCACGGGTGCTCTCAGAGCAAGGCGTAGCAAACTGTGACAATGCAATTAGTTAGGGATATATTAGAACATAATTAGAATAGGTAACAAAAAAATGAAGTATGTTGATGAATGTGATTTGATTAAATTGGAATTTGAGAGAAAAAGATGTAACAACTACGCAAGTATGTGGGTAATGTAAAAAAAAATATTGCTGATGCAATAAATTGAATGAGGAAACAATCGGATAAAATCGGATATAAAGGTGTGTGGAAAAGGATATGATGTGTGAATGATTAATAATTGGTCTACTTAACTCACAACTGTTGCTACCAAACCCTTCTTTCGTTTGTCGTGACTATTGATGGTTTCCGATGGATTCATATGCTGATCTGATTGATGATGCTTGTGATGTGTGTGGCTTCCCTAGATGTTGGTAGATGCTGCTGCCTCGCTGCTGCGATGACCGCTGTGTGACCTCCAACCGATTTCTGGGTAGCGT
Organism: Parascotia fuliginaria; assembly: GCA_963082885.1. Taxonomy (NCBI): domain Eukaryota; kingdom Metazoa; phylum Arthropoda; class Insecta; order Lepidoptera; family Erebidae; genus Parascotia; species Parascotia fuliginaria. The sequence continues at coordinate 3,136,205 of OY720183.1, read as the reverse complement.
GACTTGCCGATTGTGACGCGTATGTAATGTAATTAACCTAATCGAGTCTTACTTTTACCGGTTTCGAAGGACTAATAGTTAGGCCAGTACTTTATTTCAATAAAACTTTGGACTGTACTATAATAACTATAATTTTGAAATAGGCGTGGTTACATATAAGTAGAAACATTAGGATAAAACGTGTGAATTGCGCGCCGTCGGTTGGTCAAGTGTCTTGCTATGTCGCGCCGAGCGCCAGGCCGGCCGGCCCGCCACCGTCGCGCCTCCCGCGCACCCCTCTTCTTGTGTATGGTCCGTATGCTTGGCTATGTGTGTTAACAACCCTGATGGTAAGAAGTCAGTGAAATCCAGAAGTGGTGGCCACTATACCAAAAGCCATCGTCTTAAACTGCTGGTATGATGGCCTCCACTATGGCGACTGGGAATGGGGTTAGGGGAAGGGAATGAGGGAGGTGAGAAAATAGAAAAGGGGGGAAATTGGGCGTTCAGCGCTCTCACTCACCGAACGAAACGCAGTAGTACGGATACTCTTACGTCGATCTTCTATGAGAGGGTAGTACTTCCCCGCACGATCCGACCAATTCATGCTGAAATCAGCGTGGACCTACTACCAAATGACTCGACGTCTCCCATATAGGTCCAAATTTAAGTGATCCATAAAAAATGACAAAACCTGGGTGTACTTGGTGTCATTTGTATATTTGTAAAGTATCACGTGTTTCTTAGTGCGACAGTTGGTCTAAAAAAGAAGGAACATAACACAACGTAAAACAAGTATTTTGCCAACTGTTATATTTATTTAGTTGCTTTATGACATACGGGCAAACAAAATTGTGGTCTTATGTTCTGGACTTGTTTTTCTAAATACCTTTTCTCATTTGAAATAAATACTCATTTAAATAATTTACAGGCCTGGCTTCGTAGTACTAGAACTGCGCAACCTACCCTCCGGTAAGTATATACTAACCCCGTCTACATACTACCCATCACAAGAAGGACCTTTCTTTCTAGAACTACGGTCCACTTGCCCTGTGACATGTGAGGGCCGTAACTAGAGAACTATCGGCAGAAAAAAACAGGATGAATATAGGTTTTAGAATGTGAAATTGCTAAGTGATGACGGATGAAAGTGGTTCTTATTATAAAGGTGTTATGGTGTATAATCCAATCCATAGTGTTAATAATTATAAATTGGTCAAAGTATAGTCGACTACTTAATTGCTTTACGACTTTTATCAAAAATTTCATAAAAATTAAAAATTCAGTAAGACTCATTATGACCCTTAGTTTGGTATAATTATGCCTACCTCCTTGCAGAGGGATACTAACGGGCTGGTTTAATAATGATAATAATTATGCACTTACTTTTAGAAATATCATGTTGAATCTTAAAATCATTCCAGCCCAAAAACGTTATCACTTGGTCCTTGAATTTAATACTTTAAGTCAATGAGTTTATGGTTTATTTTACCTTTGAACTAATTTGGAAATTGTAAATATAGTCTTATTCTGTAATGTATTTTATAAAAGATCAAAACTGAATGTTTGAGAGAAGGAATCACTTTAATCCATGGCTTGGGACATATTATATCATACATCGTGTTCGCTATGCATTTAAATATTTAGTTGTTTTATTCCAAATACTTAAACGTCACTTAACTTTATTAACACAAGAAAATTATACAGCGTTACCTACCCAAAGTAGGCATATTAATAGCTTGTGGTAAGGGTTCTAGAATGCGCATAAAGTTACTTAGAATACTTTTTTTAAGTTGCTCTTCTATCTCATGCTATTGCTTGCTGTCGAATTTTAGCGCCAAAATACAAGTTTAAAAAAGTTGAACGGCATTTGAGTACTTGGGCATTTATCTAGTAAGAAAATAGACACATTAATGAAATATCACATTAAAATTAATTTTATGAAATTAGTTTTTAAATTTATGCTTTAATTTTTGCTTTGCTAGAAGTAAATTATATTTTGACAATAAATGTTTTGATTTCAATTTAAGATCTGTGCCTTTTATAAAAGCTTATGAGCACACGGCTTTAAATATATAGACAATGAGTTGATTAATTACAGCCAAGTGGCAGAATAATATGTGTGAAAATATAAGACATTCCGTAGCAGTCGGCTAGTCAAAATTTATAACAAAAATGCGACTGCGTAGATTTTTAAAATTGTATATTAAGGGACTACACACACTTATTCAGCTCTATTCAGCTTATGCCCATAGAAAACAACGATTTTGTATGGAGACGCGTACGCGTCCGTTTAGCGTTCCGCATAATACATCTAAACTTTACATAATATAACAGCATCACATCTGTTTTTCTCCAAAAATCTATCAGTTTATCTAAAACTGAATGTTTCTTGACAAAAAGACCCAACTATTACCTAACACTCACTGACCCGCGGCTTCGCCGAGTCTGTGCAAGTCTGAATTATCCATTAGCGACAGTTACCACTTACCATCACGTGGGCTGTAAGCTCGTCTGCCATTGTCGGCAAAAAAAAAAACTAAAGAAATTGTTAATGCTCGTAGAATCAAGCGTTACTTTGAATTTTTCTTGCACTGTTTTTCTAAATTCTATATTAGTTTACCAACGTGTCTCCACTCTGCCTAACGGTAAACAGTCAGTGGGATCCAGGATAGTTGACTCCAGAAGCCAGACTTTTAAATGTCATACCATTTCGATCTTTAAATCTCATACCATTTCGACGAAATTAAGTTTACGTGCTTATTGCCGACAGCACTGTTAAGGTAGGGATTTCGTAGTGTTACGGGATTTAATAAAATTCCATTTTATAAATGAATTTTAACGCCCCGTAGGCGTTACAAAAAAGTTCGCGCGTTCGCACCGGGTATTGTTTTGACTATGTGTGCTATGGGACGATATAAAGTATAGAGGTTTTAATTTGAAATATGTTTTTATCGCGGTTTTGTTCGGTTCTTATTTTAAATGAAAAAAGTGCGATCGCGGATTGCATAGAGATTGTACTGATGTCTGGATTTGTCGCGGATTGCTGAGTAAATGTGGTTTCTTTAAAAACATGAAAGATGATAAGTATCTGTCTAGCACTTTGAAATCTAACACTGTGCCTGTTTATATTTTAGTACTAGAATAAAATGAACTCCAGTAAAAAAAAACACTCACAGCTCTCTGACCTGAGTTTATTCAATCTTTCTAGCTTCCACCAAGTTCTAAATTCATTTAAAACTCGTTGTTTTGCTGCAATCATATTCTCTATGCCTTTTCTACTAATTGCGGTTATGTAAATTAAAAAAATAAACTTTTATGTGTATTGTGCGCTCTCTATACTTTAATAGAATTTTGAGTTTGTAAAGACGCTATCATAATAATATTTATATACCTATTGTTGGTAAGGATTCCGACTAGTTGAAGATGGTCTATAGACCCGAACTACTGAAACGTCACTTAATTCTAAGTAGTTTTCAACTCTCATGCTATCTCTGTTACTTTAATAAGTATTTTAGCGACAGAAATACTTTTAAGTCTGAGTTAACGGGCGTTTGAGTATTGATCTCAGATTTGTACTAGATATAACAAATGTCGATCTAAATATCAGGTGAACTTACTCATAATAATTACGTAAATATGAGTTTGGATCTAGATCAATGTAAAGAATGTAAAGTACGATTTATACCATACAAGTTGCGGTTGGCAATTTTTTTTCCAAGTCATGTGCGCGTTTTCTCGTGTTCGATATGAAAGTTGAATGGCGAAAATTAGGCTAAAGTAAAGTTCACACTAAATGTCAATAATAATAAAAATTGTATTTACTCAAAAATACATGATAAATGAATATCGTATGGATTAAGCAGTACTTAGTAAAAAGCCTATCAGAGTTATGTCTAATATTATAAAGCTGAGTGGTTTAATCGCATGAATTTGAGAAACTTTACATTCGATTTCAATAATTATATCAGTCGTCGAAAGCAAGTGGAACGATAAGTCGTGATATTTTACAAAGAAAATTATGCACGCTCTTCAACGTTTTAGATTATTGTGCTTGCTATACAAAATATATAACAGTGAAACGCTTTGTATAGTGTGAATCGAACTTTAAGTCGTAGAGGTCTGTTGTATTATATAAAGTTTAGATTGATAATGAATGTTACCAAATTAAGGTGTGTTCATTTCAGGTCAAACCTGTTCGAGATATTATGTTATTTTCTATTTAGTTATAAATGTAATAATAATAATACCAACTACACAGCTCGATCTAGACCTAAATTTAGCATAATTATGTTATATAATCTTCAGCATTCTAGTGCCTAGATCATTACTTGCGCTATTTTTTCATCAAAGCTGCGATGTAATATGGTTCTTATAATCCACATTCAGATCTGATGATTAAATATGCCAAGCTAAAATGAGCTTTAATTTTAAGGCTTTTAAGTTGCCAGTATATTTGTCCATCACCTTTAATCTCGCGGTTTCTGTCATCGTTCTTAAGTTACGCTTACGCATGCAATCTCTGCACTGCTGTGATAATTTAGTTAAGGTCCATTCACAATGTATTTATAAATAATGTTAAAATGTATTGTTTTTTATCAAATGTTAATAAATGAAATATTTTAACAATTTTCATTTAGTTTATTTTAAAATATACCTATACCTAACCTTGCATGGGCCTTTTAATTATCTTGCAATTTTAGCATAAAATCCTCAAAACGCCATCGTTCATACCAGCATAACAACAGTCATCATGTCACGACATAATGACTTGGGTCATTCTATGGCCCATCTACTATGACCCACGCTATTGGGTCCATGAGTAAAAACAAATCCTCTTAAACCCACTAACGCAAATACAACAGTATAACCCCAAACTGAATATTTAAAAGAAAGGTAGCAGAAAGTTGTAGGAAAGGTTAGATAGAGATTAGATGTTAAGTGGTTACCCTATTTTATGGACGTATGGAGCTATAATTGTAAGAAGGTAATGTAGGCGGTCCATCAGTTCGTTCTTCGTTCGTTCGTCTCATCTCAAGCTTTTTACGGTAGTAGATCCACGCTGTTTTTAGCATGATTAAGCCGGATCGATTGGGGAAGTACTACCCTCTCATAGAAGAAGATCGACGTAAGAGTAGTAGTATCCGTACCATTGCGTTTCGTTTGGTGAGTGAGAGTGCTGGAGGCCCAATTTCCCCCATTGTCTTTTTCCTCACCTACCTCAATCCCTTACCTACTTCATTCCTTTCAGCGAGTCCTTGGCATTATAGGAGCAATGCTAGGGATTCTGAGTCAGTTCTGCCAGTTACCACTTACCACCACGTGGGCTGTTTGCTCGTCTGCCAGTGCCGGAAAAAAAAAAGCTGTAAGCTGTAGAACTCCAAAGGCGTAAAATATTTTCACTTCAGTAAAACCTTGGAAGTCACAATGACAACTCTGCCCGATGGTAGCAGTAAGCGCGCTTAGGCTTAACAGCTTAGGGGCTACTCACACTTATTCAGCTTATGCCCATAGAAAATAACGATTTTGTATGGAGACGCGTACGCGTCCGTTCAGCTTTCCGCATGCATCCGCGTCGCCATACAAAATCGTTGTTTTCTATGGGCATAAGCTGAATAGAGCTTAGCCTTACAGTGTGTTCTAATTGCGAGGTCAAGTGTAAAGACTATCATAGGAAACTTAAAGTAACTTTGATCCTATGTCAACTAGTCCTTCATAAACAACCTTGTTGCGGACCTTTTTAGTAAAGAGCCTGTGTGAAATGTTTATTGTGAATATGAATATGTGACCTAAAAAGTGATTATACGATTTCTAAGGTAACAATCCGTGTAATTATTTACCCCGATACGAAAATTAAACACAGTATAAAGCCACAAAATCTGAAGCCGCAACTACCTAAACAGCACATTACTAGTTAAAACCAATAAATATCTTTTTCAATAAAACTTCGATGGCTTCAATAAACTGAGTGAAAAATTGCCTCATACGATCGATTTAAACATTTCCTATAATAGTCATTCAGAATTACGTTGAGTGTAGGTACTCATTAATGTGTTTGTGATGAAATTGAACGACAAAGCGTAATATAAACGGTAAATCAAATACTCGTTACGTTGAGCTATGCAATTATCGACCCAATGCCCTTATGATAAGGAGCTTTGTATACACACTTGGCTTCCTTCGATGTTAGTAAAATGTTTAAAGTAAAAGAGACAGCGCCGCTTTG